>JACCHV010000008.1:1298750-2597500 GCA_018907245.1 Eupristina koningsbergeri | reverse complement strand
TAATTTCTTAAATATTAAAAATGAGTTTCCAGCATATTTTCACATTATAACGAACTTTTTACTTTTTACTTTTTTTTTTTATCACAAACTTTATTTACCAAAAAAAATCAAACTTTTTAATTAGTAAATTATCTTGTCGCATTTAGGTATTTTTTTGTTTTTACATGAAACATTTAAATGTATTTAACGTTTAATTTATAAAAAATATCATTATAATTGCCATAAAAGAATTATACTATAATCATAATAAATATATTGATAAAATTCTAATTATTTTTTACTCATAAATGAGGAAATGTGAATTTTTATTTAATATGATTTTACATATTTTACGTAGATTAATATAAATAATAAAGATTATACACTTAACATAAGCATCAAATTAAAAAAAAAAAAAAACTAAATAATAAAATATTGTAATAATAAACTATAAAATAATAAAATCATACATAAATGAGATTTTTAAAGGCAATACATTGTTATATATTTTTATTCCAATATTACTATAGATCTGTTTATCTTAAGAAATTTAAAAATAGTAATTCATTTTAATTATATTATTATAACAGTATTTATTAAAATATTAATAAATATAATAATAATTATTCACTTCATATATAATTATTAAATGTAATAATAACAAAACATTATAAAAAAAAATATTTTCACGATATCAGACATTTGACTATAAATGTTTGGAACGATATTGAAGAATTATGCAGACATTTTTTAACAAGAAATTCAATGATTTCTTACAAATAAAATTCATTTAAGTGCATTATATCTTATTTTGTTTTATGATAGTCACGAAAATGATTATAATGTTAAATATATTTATAAAACATTAATTTCATGATTAAAAATATACTATAATTAAATGTAAAATACATTATTTTTTAAAAAAAATGTTATTTATAATTTATTATGTTACCAAATTTTGTATATTAATATACTTAATGTATATTTATTTTTATAATTAATATTATTTTTATAATTAATACTCATGAATATTATAGATTAGAATTATTAAAAAGAATCAGCTACTACTATTCCTGAAAAATTCAAATTCAAAATTCAATTACAGTTATTTTTTTATATTATTTAAGAGATAGTTGTACGAAAATTTTGACCAATAATTCAAATATAAAATAATAAAATATTGTTGTGATTAGCAAATTTAATTAAAATGTAAATGAAAATAAGTGGATACTATAAATGCGATAAAAATATTAAAAATTGAAAAACGTAAATATGAATTATGTTTTTTGTTATAAATCAAAGACACGAATGATAATTACCTATCGGAAATAAATTTTTAAGCAATTATTAAAAGCATAAGATATATAATATAATGCTTACATTTATTATAATTGAACTTTAAACTAAATGAGAATGACATATCATATTAAAACACGTAAAAATTTAAAGAAAACTTTATTAAGAAATTCAACATCGTTTAGATAAATGATTTGAATAAAGCAGTAAATAAAGTAATCAAAAATTTAATTAAATATTTTATTAGAAAATGCTATTTAATCATTTTAAATTTACAGTATTCAAATCTCTATGAAGTATAAATTAAGGGAAATATATTTTTGAATTGCAAAATTAAAGATACTGGAGAATATTTATGTATTGTGAACTTTATCACTATCATGTATTAAGTATTCAATCAAAATATTTGCAAACATAGTTTTACACAAGAAAAAATATTTAACGCATAGATCATAAATTATATATAAAAAAAATATTATAAAGAGCTAATAAATTAAAGCTCGTTGATACAGTCATTATATATCATTCAGTATTTAAGTATTTATTGAAATAATAAGTATAAAAAAAATAAATTTTATTTTAAATTGATTACTAAATTCATACACACTTTATATAAAATGTACTTTATATATAATTGATTAAATATTACTTGTAATAAACTAGAAAAAACTTTTCAAAATATTTATTCAAATAAGTTGAGTTTGATAGTAGTTTTTAATCGAAATAAAATTTACATCAATTTTACAGTATATATTTTTCTTCGAGTCTAAACTCGTTATAATATAAAATTATAAGCTATTACTACAATTTATTTTAAGTTATTGACAAATAAAAGATCGGCTCAATCTCCGGCACTAAAAATTAATAAATTTTGTAAAATTTCATATTTACCAATATTTTACGTAAATGACTTGCGTGTAATATTGATGTTTGTAAATTCTACATTTTTATTTATTAAATATTGCGGCTCTTGCTAACTCTCGATACCATATTTGTATTTATACATTTTAACGATATAAGCATTAAATGCTCGTATTATGAATTAATTTTCCAGACTTTTACAATTGCAGCAAGTAGGTAAAGCTCAAAGTGAATGAGAGAAAATTGCTTACAATATTTATGTACTTCCAACGATTGCCTCGAGCTCGACCTAATTTCATTCGTTTCTCTTCAACTCATAGAAATGCTCAACTCGCGAAAATATAGAAACAAGTGGAATTCAGAGGAACCTCCAGGCGCTTATACAAAGATAATACAATAGTATTTTATCCATTACCTTCTCAAATTAATTCCACATCTCCAATAAATTGACTGTTAAGTAATGCCGTCGTTTTTTTTTTTTTTGTTTTTTTTTTTTTTTTTTTTTTGTTTTTTTTTTTTTTTTTTTTTTTTTTTTTGTTACTGCTCCTTAAAATGCATTTAACGTGCTCATCAGTAGGCAAAACCAGCTGTCAATTCAAGAAACTTTCATCGTTGGAAGGTAGGCTGTCATTTTAATATGCTTTAAGCCCTGAGTTATGTCAGATTTTTAATTTACTAAAAATAGAATAATATTTTTTTCAAGAATTTATTCGTTATAAATAATGCGCTTCCTTATAAATAACATATACATATTTTAATAAACTTAAATCTTTAATTTGGCCAAAAAAAATATTTAGACGAATTACATAAACATGTGCGGGGAAATTGTGAAGGGCAGACAGTCATAATTATATAATAAATTTCTTTGATTAAAATCACAAGCTGATGTAAGAACCTCTGAACTGTTTAATATAAATCATATTGCTAATGAGCCGTTGTATAAAAATCTTAAAATTTTGGAAAGTTAAATCATTTAGAATATCAGGTTACGATACTCTTAATTTTCATCCAAAAAAACTATTGAATTACCAGATTATAATATTCTTGGATGGAAAAATATATTGTATGATTTTATTTATTAAAAAATTATGTTAAAACGATGTAGTTAATTTCAAAAAAGAAAAATAAATAATTTCATTGCCTTTGATATAATAACTGATCTTATTTATAGTATTTATGTATTTTTAATTCGTTTAAGTGTGTTTTATTTAACTATTTAATTTATTATTCAAAGATAGCATAATAAAATATCAAGACAATAATTAATTTTTATTTTGTAATATAATATTTTATACATTAAATTATTATTACATTAAGGCTTCTGATTATATAGGTTTTAGTGTATGAGCGTGAAATATCACTTTATACAAAGCACATGAAATAAATATAATTGTCACCATAGGAAGATTCATTAATTCTAAATGTTAATTTTAGTGCAACGTCCCAATCCAATAAAAATAAAGACTCATTAAGTTAGATGTCAGTTGGGTAAATATAACTTTATCTTGAATTTAACTTAGGTTTACATAAACAAAAATGTATTGTTGAGCAAATAAATGTATTGTTTAACAATAGGAATTAATATTGGATTTATATACAGAAAAGACCTGTTTGAACTGTGTAATATTAAATGGATTTTTCTTTTTTTTTCTTTTTTTTCTTTTTTTTCTTTTTTTTCTTTTTTTTCTTTTTTTTCTTTTTTTTCTTGCCTGCTTGTCGGAAATGTAATAAATTATTTTATGTAATCATGAATTAAGAAAGATGCAGATATAAGCTCTGTTCAAAGATTAAATACGTGAACTCACCCTCGACCCTGCTTTGGGCGTCTCGACGCTGAATAGAATATGTTATAGGGTATGACTAAGACAATGCATTAAACAACCTAAACTATTTATTATATATCTAGTCAATATATCCGGGGCTATTATTATCGCTAATAGAAATACAAATAATATCTTACGCTAAAATAATTTATACTTTAAATTAATAATTCTAAATCGACCTCCAAATGTCTACAATTTTAAATAATTTGTGAATTCAGGTGTCTTCTTTTAAAAGGAATAAAGTTATTGTTAATTATTGTTGCAATATGTCATTTTATACAGTAAACAAATATTAAATCCAACTGTTTGTCTTAAATGTTATGATAAAAAGTAAGTCGAATTTCGTATAATGATAAAATAGGCAAGGCGATAAAATAGTATCCAATCAAGTATTTTTTAAGGTTTCAAGATATAATGATTTCCTCAACTTTTCATTCATAAAAATAAACCTAAAAGACAACAAAATTAATACGTAGTTTTTTTAATAATTATTTTTTATTTGTAATAAATATCATCACAGTGACTGTATATATGAAATATATTTAAAGTGTCATTATTTTAAGTTAGGCATTGTTTAATCATCCGTGATATATGATACGTATATTTAATAATACCATAGACAATTCCATTCCATGACATATATTAATTATTTCAAATACAGTTATCTCATATAAATTACAATGTGTTGACAGAGTTTTATTTCTTAATTTATTATAGTAAAGTGTGCAAAACTTCACTATCACACATATTTTGAAGATTTGTACTTTAGGTTAGTTGAATCTTAATATGGTATAGCTAATCAACGTACATTCTCAGATGAACACACAATCGCAAGATTATTCTGACTCTTAAGATTAACAAGAAAAAAAAAGAAAAAGAAAAAAGAAAGCAAACCTATTAATCGGTGGATTAATTTCATCGTTACTTCTCGCGCTAACTTCAATATTGCATAATTGCATTACACGCTCGGATTTAGAGAAAAGATACATATTTATGATTGGATATTTATAGTTAAATTTATTTAGTTATAGTTGCAGCCGTGGGTATGTACCAGAAAAACAGGAAGCTGCAAATGAAATGTAAAGCTTTATTTATTATAGAGATGGATAGCTCATGACCCATATTTACTTCAAAGAATATGATTGTAATTCTCGAGGAAGGTAGCATAATGTGCGCATAACATAATAGAAAGCCCTCCTTAATTTAATTACGTAATTAAGCGGATGAATGTAAATGTAAAGCTTTGGAAGAATATAATAGGCTGTAAGATTTTAAAGCTTACATTAAATTTTATAACATTGAAAAATGTTAGGAAAAAATGGCATGATTGATCACGTATTTAATTTCAACGGGGTTTCCCATTATTTCATATGTGTATTTTGAGCTACCTTTCTCAGGAGTGATATATACATACGGGAACAGGAGGTTATAAAGAAAACGCAAGCATTTATCATTCGGATAGTTCATGATCTAGATTTACTTCAAGGAATAGGACTATCACTCTTCAGAAATGTAGCTCATAATGCGAAGCCCTGCTGAAGTTAAGTATGCGATTAATCACATAATTTATCATATGACTTATCACGTGATTAATCTCTTGATTCTTTATAAGATTTTTAAATGATATTAGGAATTTTTATTATTTAAGCCGCTGGATGTACAACTCATTACAACTCTCCCATTGTTTTCAAAATTACATTTTTTTAACATTTTCTTAAAAATTTGGATTCATAAATCATAACAGGAAGCCATTAAAAAAATGGAATGATAAATGATAAGATTTATTATGCATGAAGTTAAACTTCTTAAATGATAGTAATAAATGTACCATTTCTTAATTATTTTATTCTTCATTGATACCATTCTAAAGACATTGTATAAATATTTATTTATCAAATTATGTCATGACAAAATATCTCTGGTTTACTTCAAATTAATGGGGAGAAGAACGTTTTTTAAAAATTTTTATCCTTTGAATTATAAAATCAATTTTTCAAATTGTATAATAAATCTTTTTTTAAAAAGAAAAAAAAAACTTTTTTTTAAATTGAATCACTCCAAAATTTATAAGTGTAATCACCAAGTATATATTCTGGTAAAGTATAAAAAATCTACTCAAAAAATTAATTTGTACTTCAACAATAAATTACCAGCTACATCATTCTCTTTTTGTAAACTTTAATTGTTTTCAATTTGAAAAATTAAAAAAAAAAAAAATGACAAACGATTTTTTAACCAAAAACTTCAAAAGAATTGCATAAATATATTTTTAATATGTTTTTACACGTATGATAACTTACTCTTTAAAAGTAATATAGCTCAATATAATTCAATGGATAATATTTTAATCGGATGACGATCTAAAACATATATTTCTCGTTAAATTAAAAAAAAAAAAAAAAAAAAAAAAAAAAAAAATTCTTTAATAATGCATTAAGTACACGTGTTTAATATATATTTGTAAAACAATACATTAAAATGCATGTTGGCGCTCAGAGTCTCTGGTTATTTATATACGTTAATACGTACACGTAAATAAGCTCATAAAGTTAAATACCCATCATTCTATTTGAGTATGTTCCTGTTATACTAATAAAAATTTTAATTCAATAATAAACAGCAGATTATTAAGTAATTATAATTTTTCTTTTTTTCTTTCTATTTTATTAAAATTAAGATTTACTTGGAATATAATTCGTCTTTCACTGAAAAAAAATATATAAAAATGATACTTGAATTGTATCTTTAGAATTTACAATCGAATTATTAATCAATTCAGCTGCACCTTGAAGTTCAGAAGTTGAGTCTTCTTACGAAAAGGTAGCTCCGCAATCCTTCTACATACAAAATATGTTATTTTATTCTATTCATAAAAAAAATCTGTTATTTAAAAATAAATGAAATAATCATTACTGTAAATATTAATAAATACAAATACTCGTGTTAAATTTTTAGAGAAAGTAATACCATTAGATATTTTTACTGTACTTCACAGATGAAATAAAAAGAATTCTGCTTTATCGACAATTTTACAGGATGTTAATTATATTAAAATGAAGATAAATTTACTAATACTTGAAAACTAAAATTTTTAATGTAATTTATTGTAACTATTAAATTTATCATATACCAATTATATGATTATTGATAGTTTCACAATTTTATAATCCTTAATTCGTCTCAATTTATTATTTTATATTTACTGAATTTATTGGTTAATTAAATATTAAAATATTTATTGAAAATTATGTTGAATAACACTCATAATTTTTATCTATGATTTACATTATAGAACCTTTTCTCATTTATTAAATTTATAAGTGATCGAATATATGTGTAATTTACTTCAATAATTCATTTTGCGTATTTATTTATTTTACATTTTTAAATGTTTATTTATTGTTTATACAGATGTATGTGAATTTACATGTATTTATTAATAATTGTATTGTTAATCTAGACTTATTATTAAATGTATAATAATCCAAGAATAAATATAAAAAAAAGAAGAAAAAAAAATGTATCTGCTGTACCTTGTACTGTAAAATATAATGCAATGATATATTTTAATATTTATATTTTTATTGTAATGCACTTTAATTTGAGAATAATTCTTAAATAGCGTCGCAAATAAGAAAGTTGCAGGAGCGATACTCCTTCCTTTTAGGAAAAGCGTAGCTTGATAATTTTCTAGAAGTTGTAAAGAACGTTTTCAACAATAATGTTTAACATTGGCGTATATTGTTATGCATTGTTATTCGGGAAATAATATATATTTTTAGCATGTACAAGGCATTATCAATGAGGAAGTTATTTAAAAATTCCATTGGATTTTCATGTGAAGTATTAGTATTATAAGAAGAAAGCATTGTTTAACGGTGAGATTGAAACGAAATAAAGGAAAAACAGGAAGATTGAGAGGATGATGTAAAGTGAATAAAGAGAGTAAGCGAAATGAAGGGAAAAGAAGATGGGAGGAGAAGAGGCGAAAAAGTAAAAAAGGTGGAAGGGGTGGAGGATCCAGCAGAAAGTGCAGTCTTCCAGCTGTATTCGCAATGCACCTGCCTCCCTACTTTCTGCAGACTCTTTTTTTTGACAGTTCATGCAGCAAGAGGGAACAAGAGCAAGAGCGGGAGCGAGAGAGCGAGAGAGCGAGAGAGCGAGAGGGGGAGGAACAAGGAGATACTTTCCGAGAAAGCAAGCACCATATTGTTTTTTGTTTGGCCCGCGTTTTTCCTTTTTCGCCAAGTTATGCCCCGTGTTTCTTGGCCTCTGCCTCTTGGCTTTTTTAACCCGGCCTCTGAAGTATCCGCCACGCTCAGTTTGAGATATTATTGACGATTCTGAGGGATTCGCCGTAATCGTAGCAATTTTTTTATGCAGTTGCGGCTGCTTATTGCCTTCCTTCCGCTGCCTTCCGCTGCCTTCCACTGCCTTCCGCGGCCTGCCCTTGGGGCCCCTGAATGGCAATGATTACAGGAGATTGGACTCGGTGCAGCGCCTAATAGCCACTCGGTGGGGCTGTTCACCAGCCCTTTGCCGGGGCACAACCTTTGAACCCTCCGGCTCGAGAGTCACGAGGGCTCGTGACTCGGCGGGACGTCATTGTTCCCGTCGCCCCTAACGAGCGAACTCGCGAGCCACGAGATCCACGCAAAATCTGTTTACATTCGCATGGCCGCCTTACACGTAACGAGATCAACCAGTGCGCGCGACGTCAACAAGTCGACCACCTGTGCAACCCAGCATCCCCGGACCCTAATGATGTGCACACGGCGCATAAGCATCATATTGTACTTTCAAACGAGCCCGGTAGGTATCCCTTCTAATTAGGCGCTATCGCTCCGTCCTTCCTTAACCAAATTAACAGCTCTCCTTCCTGCTCTTTTTCCGTTTCGCATTTCTTTCGAGTCGCTCTCCCTCTCCCTCTCCCTCTCCCTCCCCCTACCCGCCTACCCGCCTATCTGTCTATCTGTCTATCTGTCCGTCTCCATCTCCTCTCTCGCTCGCCAGATAAGAAGCGCCGATAAAAAGTGGACGTTCCCGGTGCTGCTGCTACTGTTAAAAAGCACTCGTCCTCAATCCCGACAATGGCACTCAATTCTCGATTCCCTTTCATTTGCTTTTTTCCTTGGTTAATCCTCTTTTTCTTTGCCGGCCCGAAAACTTTAGCTCCCCATTGATCAATTTCCCACTCAGACGGAATCATTAGGCTGCGCTACTCTAGAGCACTTTGGCTGAGGGCGAGAAGTGTACTTGATAAGCCCGAGGCACCGCTCTAAAGTCAAAATGATGATGGAGTGAACCCGAATTCCGCACGTCCCCGTGTTTTCACTTTCTGCATTTCCTAATTTTCCCTTTTGGAATCTCCCTGCTCGCTTAATCCCTCCCTCCATTGTTACGGTCCATTAAATAGCTACTGGCTAAATTCGCGCGATCGATGATCGCGGTTTCCTCGGCGCATAATGCAAATCTAAATAATGCCCGAGCTTTTGAATTATGAATAGATTATATTCGGCGATGTCGGCGATGTCGGCGATGTCGGCGATGTCGGCGAAAACATTCCTCAACATTCTATCCATCATTTACCACTTTCTACACGTCAATTTCTCATTAACAATCATTTTAACCATAAAAACCATTCGAAATTTAACCGACATTCTTCTTATTCGTTAATTGCAAATTTAAACTCGGTACAATCCACTGATTTCTTTCTTGCATTGTAAAAGTGAATAAATTTTTTTTTTTTTTTTTTTTTTTACCTCTAAAATATATAGAATAACTTGTACGCGCATCCACTTATTACACAATAACAATTATATTATCTAATTATCTAAATTTTTTTTTTTTGCAAAAAACATTAATTATCTTGTGTCGTCGTAAAACGGTATCTGTATAACATCATTCGTTACTGTTCCATTATCATAATATATCTTTATTAATACGGTTTGGTTTAATAAGGTTGCCGATCTTTATTATTTATCGTAAATTAATATAATTGTTTTATAGCTAATCAATTAAATCTTAATGTACTTCTTTAATTTCAATATATATAAAAAGTTTTAATCGTCCGATAATTCATTTCTTGACTAATTAAAAAGTTGTTTCTCGTAATACAATTAGTTGCCGTAATTCAAGCTAACGACTATCCATCATACAATCAACTGACAAATCCCGAGCAAATTAAACCACAAATATTATGATGCAATTTATCGATTAAATTCAAAATATAGACTATCAATTAAACAAAATTAAAAAACATTTGATTAAAATGAAATTGTTTCATTTGAAAATCAATTATTGATGATGCAATTTTCTTAACATCCGTGCATTCGAGACAGTAAATTGAGTCTTAAATGTACTTTCTCGAAAATTATATAAAAAAGTTTTTTAAATTCGTATCATTACTGCAATGCTCGTACATTTTAATATATCCTCTTATAAATAAACTAATATTAATTTGATATTATGAAGAAAATTAGTTATTTTAATTAAATATAAATCATTTTTAAATTGAAAAAATTTTATTCATTACAAGAATTAAAATGTTGTAAATATTACAATGGATTTATTTATTGATTTGAATTTAAAATATTGCAAATCATTAAAAAAGTAATAATACACAAATAAATATTGAACATACATTTATTCATAGAATTATAGTATTTTATGATATCGTATTATTTTTAGATGACATTAAAAACATTGTATTACATGTAAATAAAGTATTTAAAATTGTTATCTTATTTGTGTAAAGTCTTATTATAATTTAATAAATATTTGCTTACTCAATAATAAAATAAAAACAAATCCACAAATCCAAATAGCAATAAAATAATTCAATTTGTGTAGAGATAAATAAACATTCAATAACAATTATAAAAAAAAAAATTTTTTTGTTGCAAATTTGTTTTCACTTTAACATAATTTTATTATTAAATCGTACGGTAAATGTACAGAAATATTAAGTTAAAAATTTTCCGTTTGTTAATTTTAACAAATGAAATGGATGCAACGAAAGTAGCGACAGTACAGTATTTAGGTTGTACAAAGTTAAAAAAAAAATAAAGAAGAAAAAAAGTCAGAAGCTTCTCTCGAATTCAACGCATTTTATTGTTTCAAATGTAGGGTAAATTAGCAGGAGTATGGAGTTGGAAATGCGTAATTTGTTATTTGTTGAATTCAATAAGGAAATCAAGTTTAGAGTGTGACACACGAGTGCAAAGGCGGGAATTGTTATTATTGCATCGAATCGCCTAGTGCCAGCCAAATCCGGACGCCTAGTAATTGCCGGGCTTAGAGTCCGAGGTTAGGCTGCATGATTAGAAAAGGACGCGTGCTGAATAAACGCCTACTTGGTGCAGCCTTTTATTGTCGGCACGAGCTCAAAAAAGGCTAATGCTTTTTAATTTAATTAGGCAATCAAATTATAAAAACCGGGTGGATGGGCATCCGCAGCCGCCACCGCCACCACCGAATCTCCTCTCCTCTCTCTCTCTCTCTCTCTCTCTCTCTCTCTCTCGTATCCATTATATCTATTGATGTTATTAGCCTGTTTCAGAATTTCAATTGCTTTACGATATTTCTATGGAGCGAACATTTCGTGTCTCGATTTGTTTCAACTCACTCTTAATGCACTTTTATTGTATCTCCAAACAATAAACTTTAGAGCAATAATACTCTTTTTAATTTTATTCTCATAAATAAAATGTAAAATGTAAATTTTTAGCTATTTTATAATTATTTCTCCAATTTGGTATCCGATTTTATTTCGCACAATAGGTATTTCTATAACTACAATTATCACTATGTCTGTTTTTTTTGAAGTTTGTTGTTAACGTTAATGTACCATGAATTATACGTTAAAGTCAACTAATTTGAATAAGGTTTATAAAAATAATTGTATTAAATTGCAAATTAATTATCAAGAACATAATAAATACTTTTCTATGAATAGTAAGTTTTGGCGATATATTCTTAAATCTTAAAATAAGCAGCTTAAACGTAGCTTTTTAGTTATGTTTCTTTTTTAAGGATTTCAGGAAAAAGAACATATTTTATTAAAATCTAATTATAAGAATAAACGATTGTTATTGAGATTTTTAGTGCACAATCAATATTCAGTCGACAGAATTTTACAAATTTTGTATGTACAACAAGTAAATATAATGAATCAATGAGCACTTACATATAATTAACTATTAATTTATTTACGCTCTAAAATAGCATTAAAATAAAAATTTGCTAATGAATTCCACGAGTATTTTATTCATCAATGCTATTTATAGAAATATTTCTAGAATTGGTCAACATTTTTTTTTTCTAAAAAAAGTCATAAATATTTACAAATCAAGAAGGAAGTGGGATGGGCCCCTAAAATAAATTTTTGGCATTCTTTGGAGATTTTGAAGAAGAAATTCCTATATAATGTCTACAATAATTTATCAATAGTTTTATGAGATAAAAATTTCACAATAAAAAATTTTTGAGATTCTAATTGATACGCAATGAGAAAGAATATAAAATACAGCTTCTGCAACAAAATAAATATATTCTTAAATAGGAAAATTTTGTTGAACACTGAAAATAGCAATAGTATTTTCTTGGTGCATAAGAGTTGCTGAAAAATTATCGTACAAGTTAAGATGTACATTGAAATGAAAATAAAGTTTATTGAATATTAAATTAATATTTTATTCTACATAAACTTTTGTAATCTCAAAGCTTTCACACTAAATTGAAAATTGTTAATTAAAAACCTTTTTATTAAAATTTAAGATTGGAAATGAAATTTTCCGAATAACTTGACATTATTTATGAACATGAACAATATAAATATTTGTCTCCGTTTGCACAAAGGAGGAAATAAGTCATTGGGATATATGTCCTTTGGTAGGCAAAATCAAATAGATTATAGAGTATATTCTAGACAATAGATGATTTATCTCCTCTCACTGTCATCCAAATATTAAGTAATGAAGTTTTATGTAGGTCGTTCAATTACTTACTGAATTACTTAACCTAAGACTCGATAATATATCTTCTCGTTGAATATACGTATCAATTAAATATTTCTGTTTTTATTTGGATTTCAAGGAAAATCCATTTGGATAAAAAGTGCAAATTCTCACGTAATTATAAGAGAGAAAATCTTCAAGTTGTTTGTAGTGCTCGAGTTCAATCACCTTTGATTAAATATGCACTTGGAGCTTAGGTAAGCAATCTTAGTAGGCATAGTAGTGAACGGTATGGCCAATGGCGAACTAACAGGCAATGAACGACTTAAGCCTACCCTTGTCTGTATGTCTGTCTGTCTGTCTGTCTCTCTCTCTCTCTCTCTCTCTCTCTCTCTCTCTCTCTCTCATACACATCCTCCATCTTTTTTCACTCATGATCTATCTATCGGTGGTACGTAAGTGCACCCGCTAGTTCACAACAGTTAACCCTCAGAGATCAAGGCTATAATCAAAACCATGATTTTTGCGATTCCTCTTATAGTATTATAATGCCAACGACTTTAATGACATTTGTAATTAGCATAATATTCTTTCGCATTCTAATATCATAAGTACTGTACTTACAAAAATATTTTAAATATAGTTACCTGAGGCAAGACATGAATCTTTGATTTTTTAATTGTGTATCTCCTGATTTACCGTTGATTCACAAAGTCATTTTTAAGTGATTAGGATTTTTTTACAGAAATTTCCAGGTACAACGTAATTTACTGTTCTTCAAAAGTATTTTTATGCTTCCTATACAATAAATTATTGATAATTATTGAAAATATTAATTTCTCATTTCTTTATTAAAGTATTTATACATTTATTTAATAATAATGAATTATCATGTTTGTTTTTTTTTTTAAATTTAATTTTATAAACATAATTATAATTGCGATATTTCCAAGTACTTCAATAAAATAATATGTTATCACAACTACAAAAATTCTTAAAATACTAAATTTTCAAAGAATTTAACTGATTTCAGAATTAGTATTTAAAGTGTATCTTTCAGAGAACTATCGAATTATATATTTTACATTACAGTATAATCTTATAAATTACATTTGTGTGCACGGTAAATACATTTGTCTTTTAATTTAATTTTATATAAAATTTCAATAAGAATTTATAATTAACGTACAATTTTTTAATTTTATTCTAATATGAAAGCCTGAGAATAGCATTTTCTAATTTTTTAAATTGTTGTTGATTAGGTGTTATATTATAAGCATACAATGTTGTAGTAAATATGTAATAAATAAAATTTGTTTTACGTGATTTTAATTTGATTTGTCGGTAATCGTTTTTAGAAGAAAAAACTATTACAAAAATATTATTAATTAAACATGTTCTCAATGATATAAATAATAAATTACTCCGATAATTTTAGGTTAATTTTAGGATATCAATCTTTTATTTTTAACGAATACTTTTTTTTTAATAAAATATAAATTATTTAATGCCAAAGTCGTTCCTATAATTATATAAATAATACTTTATTAAATATATCTTATTAAAGAATTCTATCCAAGTAGTAAATATGCATTCGGGTAAAATGTAAAATGTAAAATATATTTATTGTCTCCTATTATATTTAACGATATTAAAAAATATACAAGTATTTAATTAAAATGCGATAAAATGGGAAGGTGAAGAAATGCAGATAAACAGAAAAATGCAGGTAAATTAAATATAAATTGTTGTTAATTAATCTCCCGATACTTTGTATTTTATACGTGGTTTTTAATCCATCAGCCGAGGGTCCGGCTCCTTAAATAATACAGGAAACAACGAAACAACGAAACAACGAAACAACAAAACAACAAGTAAATAAAAAAGGGAATTAAATGAATCACTTGTGGTATAATCGGATAGGTTTTCAATTTACAAAAGCGAATTTCTCGAATGAATAATGAGCATTAATAGTTGTAAGAAAAATTAGGTACATTAACTTAAATATCGATATGCCTACCAAAGTCTTTTGGTATTCGAACAAGGCGAAAGAAGATAAAAGGAAGCGCTTTAGGAATCTCCGTAAAGGTCGCTGACTAATTTCCTGTCTCTTTCAGCTTGCACGATAAAAAGTCAATTTTATACCTGGAGCGCTCTAATGCTGTCTTTTTCGAGCGCGAGAAACTGGAAAAAAGAGATGTAGGAAGAGGAAAGAGGAAAGAGGAAAGAGGAAAGAGGAAAGAGGAGGAAGGAAGAGGGAGGAGTGGGGAGGATGAAAGTGAGAAATAAAAAGGAGACAGATAAACTATTTTTGAAGACTCTCTCCGCCGATTTTATAGAGCTTATAAAAATGTGAGTACGCTCGCAACTTCTCTAAACTTGTATAGAAAGAACGTGTATAAAGAATAGCAAAGAAATAAGTGAGGACGCGAGCCGCAGCCGAGTTTATACCTACCGAAGGATGCTGCTGCAGATGACAAATTTTTTTTCGCGTCGTACTATATTGGAGTCGTATTTTGAGAGAGTCATGGTCAGGAAATCGTGGGACAGGGAAAAACAACGAACCAGTGGAAATTAACTGGTCTCGGAAGTTATGTCTGCTTTTCTGAGAAAAGCCTTACCTACCAACTTTTGCCTCATTATTAAGTTTCGAGACCGAATATAATTTTTTAACAGCTTTCTCAGATTTATACCGGGAGACTTTGTCACATTTATAGTGTTTTTTAAATTATTGCTGGCTTTGTTTTCCAAGATGTTATATCAATGAGCTGTTTACACGACGTAACAACAAAATATATGGCGTCCTGACCGATGGACTATGCAGTCTTGTTGATTTACCAACAGGGAAAAACAGCGCCAATAAAAACAACGCGAATTTTTTTTCTCTCTTTTTTTTCTCTCTCTTTTTCTTTATTCGCAAGGGGTATAATGGTGTACTCCATGAAATATACCATGAGTATTTTAACTTATTATTATTACTATTATTATTATTTATTTTTTTTTTCTGTTAGTTGCAAGCAGTATTTTGAATGATTTATAAATAAGGCTTTTTTTTTAAATCTTGCTTCGTCAAAAATTTGAATACATTCATGAAGATCTATAAAACAACTAAAATTCACCCAGTTATTTTCACACGCACGCAATAAAAAATATATAAGTAAAATGGGTTTGACGTAAATTAAATGAACAAAACCTTAAAAATCGGATAAATACCTCCTGACGCCAGACAAAAAAAGATTAACTGCTACAAATCATGACAGCCAGTGAAAAATAGATTATGTGTGAAATTCCAGAGTAAACTAATATATTTTCTTTAATTAAATATCCATATTAAGAACCGTAAATTCAAAACCTCTCTACCATCTTTGTGAACGAAGGGTGAAAGTGTCATTCAATATTTATACCGCTATCACATTAGTGTTAGAATAATATAAATAACATATAAATTAATGAAATGGCGTAATTTGAATTTTAATATCTGTCAAATTTATTCGTCAAACCGAGTAATTATTTTGATATTCATCTCTTTCGCTTAACGACTTATAGCCAAGCGAACAAAAAAACACTCGAATAAATTCATAATTTAATTATAATTTTAAGACAAAACATCTTACGTATTATGCTTATTTTATGTATATTTTAATTTTAATAAGTCCGACAGTGAATGTGTATATAATTACTTTACGAACCTCATATTTCATTCCATAGAAATCATCTTCATCTCTGTAATTAAAACAGAAGAATCTACTTTATCAGATTTTCTCCTATTGTGAGTCTGTGAACAGTTACGCATTGTATTCATGAGCGCATCTAAACTTTCAGTAGTCTTAACCAATGTATATATATATATATATAGATAGATAGATATTTATATAATGTCTACTCGAACAAGTTAAGACATTGTCCGTATGGGCTTTAAAATACCCATCTGTTGATTCGATTATAATACAAATGCGACTCAAATAATGATAGCCATAATACTAGAGACTTTTGAAGTAGATAATGACCTGTTAGTCAGACTAGGTAGTATAAGAAGAACCATTAACCGACCGAGTATTAAAGACATTTTCAAAACAACAACCTGCTGGTGATACATCACATTAAACGCGCCAACGGCGATATTAATCTTGGCGATTAAATGGAGCCGCCGATGAATAATTGAATAAATTGTTAAAAGTATGACTATTTTCGCAGAAGGGCAAAGTTCTTTAACGGGGCACAGATTTGAAAATACTTGATTTTTCGGTTATGACACTTTGTGCACCGTCTCAAGAGTGACACACACTTACAAAATAAGGTCCCTGTTTTCAGACATCCAGTTACAGAGAATCCTCCATGTCCCCTCTGCACTATCTCTCTCCCCCCTCTCTCTCTCTCTCCCTTTCCTACCCCCCCTCTCCATCTCTCTTTCTCTCTCTCACTTTACTATCGGTTGACCTTGTACAACAGCAGCTGTTTGGCTGTGGAAAAAAATCCAATAAACCTTTATCGTCCCTTTTTTGGTGAGTTTCGAAATACCAGAGTCAAGGTTCTTAAAATCTATCAAGAGAGATGTAAAAAATAAGAGCGGGTGCGCTAATCGTTATTATTAGCACGAAAAAGAATAAATAGCTTAAGTTTATACATCCGATCGTTAAATTTTCTCAACTGTCTGAGATATTTTTATTCTTATATTCTACTGCAGAGATTAGATATTTTCACTTTAATATATGTACTTGCGGAGGTTGTAATTTCCCTGATATGCATGATTTTTTAATAAAACTGTAAGAATAATTCGGAAATTAGTTCGTCTACAAAAAAAAAAAAAAAAAAACAACCAAACATTTCAAAAATTAATGAAATCTAAATTAAAAAAATTTTTTTATTCGAATTATAATAACATATTCTTGCATGATCGGACTTTAATTATTTATAAAAGTACCAATTTCGCATTTCTTATGATTTTATTAAGTACGAAAGACGTATAGTGAGAAATATAATTACGAGCAAAGTTTTTTAAAACACTTTTTAAACACTCGACTTCCGACATTCATTCAAAATTAAAGGATAGTAAAAGGCATCGTAATCGTGTTATTACAAGATAATATCTTTATAATTTATTTTTAAAAAATATGATTTATATCAAATAGTAAAATTATTTAATTGTAAAATAAAAAAAAACTACAGATATAAACATTCGAATACATGCATTTTTAATTTTATACATGGACCATTTTTTCATAAAATTTACTCTCAATTTCAAAATCATAAAGTACATTAAATTATCCTTATATGACCAATTCTCCTCACTTTTATTTAACATTTCCGTACCTATTAAGCAAAAAAAAAAAATTTTTTAATACAAACAAAAACTTTTTTAAAACCCTTTTGGTGTTTTCTACGTTAAAAAAAAATAAAAATATATATATTTCAATAATCTTAAATGTATTTAATTTAATAAGCTACAAATATCAGTGAAAGAAGAACCAATGTAATAACGAACAATTTATTAAAATTCATGATTTTATTTATTTAAAAAAAATGAATATAAAACATTATCCGAATTTTTATGATCAAATGCAAATAAAAATTAAAAGTCTTAATAATTATTTTAAAACAATGAAAAAAATAATTAATTTTTATTTAAAAACGCAATATTTTTTGTACATATATATATATATATGTGTGTGTGTGCGCGCGCGTATTCAAATTTATATTTCATTTATTTTTTAAAACTAAACAATATTAAACAAGATATATTGTAGTTAAGGATATGCAATTAAAAAATAATCACTGTCAAAAATAGGAATATGAATGTTTAAATAATTGTATTATTTTTCAATTTCGTTAAATCGCTGCTGAGTTTTTCTCCAAATAGTTTGCTTCTTTTCAATGTTAGGATCTCTTTCGCCTGAAGGGATTAAATTGTCAGTTGAGCCCAATCCAGCCTTATTGACAACTGGTACCAGCGTTACCTAAAAATAAAAAAGTTTTTATGTACACAATGTGAAGTTGAGTTTCAATTTGAAGTTAAAAGTACAATTTCAAATAAAACTTTCGCTAGGAATTTTTATTGAGCTCCTCATATGTGTCATTAAAAATTAATATTAAATTTTAATTCAACTTTTAGTCATTCCTTTCTAATGGATCGATCGAGTAAAAATACCCTAAATTTTTCGGTGAAATTATACGAGAGATAAGACTAATAATCATTGGGTAAAATATAGGTAATTATATACAATGATAATAATAATCACGCTAAAAAATTGTTTGCGTTCTAATAATGAAATAATGTCGATAAAGGAATATATTTTAATACAGTTTATTATTTCAAAAAAAAAATATTATTTACTATTTATTATTTACTTAAAAAAAATTAAAGATAAAAGATATTTTATGTAACTTGTATACATATTTGTCTAATTCATTATTTATATTTTAAAGTATCAAAACAAATATTTTTTTAGCACATTTGAGCTCGTGTATTTTATTTTACTTTATTTATAAAATAATCTTGAATGAAATAATATAGAATATATAAATATACAAGCTTATGATATAACTAAACATCCTGAATAAATTTAGGATAAGACTAATATGTTTTGCTATGACTGGAAAGACTGTTTTAGGTGCAGGAGAAGTCGAAGTACACAAACACCCTCGCAAGTGGTTCGTTGTGAATAGTCTGATGAATCCAAAGATAATCAAAATCAATCGCCGAGGTTCTGTTGAAAGCGTGTACAGGTAAGTTGGTATCTGGAGATTTTTTTTTCTGGTTACAGAGGATTGCCGCGTCTAGTCGCGGACACATTTGGGCCAAGTACTCTTTCCGAATTCGGGCTCCTCAGTCGCTAATTCCTCGCTCTTTCGTCTGGATGTAAATGAGGCCGAGGAGGAGGAGGAGGAGGAGGAGAAGGAGGAAGAGAAGGAGGAGGAGGAGGAAGAACGAGAATAAGAAGAGGAGAAAAAGAAGTCGGGAGAAAAGAGAGGACGTCGTCGTCCACTTGACTCACAATCAGTGGCGCGGGCCGCTCGACACAACCACGAGCAGATTTAAAGCCAACGTCCTTCTCCTCTCCTCTTGGACATTTAAAATTTTTCAAATACGTAGACCCCTCGAGAGAGGGACGGGCCGATGCTGCAGCGAGAGAAGGAGCGAGAGAAGGAGCGAGAGAGAGAGAGAGAGAGAGAGAGAATTCGGACGTCTAGACGCGCTAGCCTCCTAACGACATTTTGATTGACAACTATACGACTCTTTAAAAGTGCAGACGCCCGTCCATTTTTGAGAATCGGTTGGTAGCTCCGCAAAAAACAAAAACCAACAGCTGCCAACAGAACAGGCCGAAAGGTTTTGCGAGGAGCGAAGCTACGCGCGCATGTAAAAGAGGTGCACCAAGCTCGATCCGCACAAAGAGTGACACTCGATAATATTTCCGTTCGATTGATACCCCGGGTGGGGTGAGGCGAACTCCCCCCCGCCCCTCCCCCTCGCTACCTCGCGTCGCCCCCTCGTCACCCTCGTCTCCTGGAGGTGACGAGCGGGGGGGGGGCGAGAGAGGCAGCCAGACGAGCTGTGCTAGTTCGAAAGTTTGTCCCGGTTTGTCTGGTCTAGCCACACCTGTCAGCCGATTCCAATGCAGACGGCATTATGGCCGCATATTATTCGCGTCGGAAAGTTTGCCGTCGCTGCCTGAAAGCGTGAATGACTTTGTTCCTCTTCTCCTCGCGGAACAGGGATTCGTCTCTCTTCCTCCTCCTCCCCCGCCCCTTCCCCTCGGTCACGCTCTCTCTCTCTCTCTCTCTCTCGCGGTTGTACTCGGCAAACGCATCACCGGTAGCACCAGTCGCCGACTGTTTGCTAAGCGTTAATTAGTGTTTGACCCGACTAAAGTCTAGACTAAACTAGATAAACACGTACGCGCCGCGGTAGACGTCTAGGCATCCTCACTCTCGTGTGTGTGCCACGATAATCCTCTGATGAATGTCCTGGACGTGTTTACCCAGACGGAAGCCGTGTCTGGGTGCGATAGGTCGAGAGAGACGTCGCCCCCCTCGGGCCCGCGGAATGTTCCGGGCGCTTGCGTAACTCCTCCCACGCGATGGGAACTCGGGCCCCGGAGCCGCTGCTGCTGGTGCCGATGCTCAATGAGCCGGATAAATTCGAGGATACTGGAGGGTGGAGGTGAGGAATTATGGGTGGGATGGGGCGGGCTGGGGGAGGGAGAGGATTGGGAAAACGGAGCGTCTAGACGCTCGGGATCTGCCGGATTTATTTGTGGCTCGGGTGCCCACCTGTTGCCTCCCACATTACCTCCCGCCGCTCCGAGCTATTTCGAGCGACGGCTGACCAACAATTACTTACCCGCCGAAAACAATCTCCCCTTCCCTTTTTTAATCTACCCCCGACTCGATTGTCCGACTCCTGTTCTCTCTCTCTCGCGCTCTCTCTCTCTCTCCCTCTCCCTCTCCCTCTCACTCGGTGTGAGACGTTTTCGGAGATTTTCGCGGATAAGCCGAGCCAACGTGAGCTGATTTTATCAAAGTCCTATACCACTCGAAGGTATTCCCAGAAAATAGAAATAGCGCGCCATTCATTAACGCTAAATCTTGACGATTTATAATTGCAATTATGGCACCTTAATGTGTTGGGAGTTTTGCAATGGCACTCGACGGAATAATAAACCGAGTCTGTAATCTCTTGACAAAAGAAAAACAAATATTTTTTTTATAGAAACAAGAAAAATTTTTTTGATACTATACTTTATTTCTTAAAACTTTTTTATAAACATGCACCATCGTGTGTAATTGTATAATTGATACATCGTAACTTATGAACCATAACAAATACAGATTTCCAAGTAAATAATACATCGTTAATATTAAAACATGAAATTAGAATTATGTCTCATGTATTAAACGCAATATTTTATAATTTGCTTTAAATATCTTTGTAAAAGCATTTATACTTTTTATATTTTTTTATAGTAAAAAATACCAACTATTATTGAAATATTATAATAATTAAACTTCCCCAAATTATGATGTAAAGTTATTGGCCTAAATAATAGAATAATAATAGAAAAAAACTAAACCAATAGTATATTTATTTACAACTTATAATAAGAATTTATGTAATTTATTTTTGAATAATAAAGTAAATTCGATGCTAAAGAAATAATTTATGTCGTAAAACAATTTTTTATAACCAAGTTTTTTTTTCATCTAAAAATGTTCGGAATAAAAGCTAACTACTAATAATGAATAATAACAATATTTCAATAAAAACTAAATAAATTATCAAACAAATTTTATACTCAAATATTCGATAAAACTAAGAGGTAAACTTAATTATAGTAACATTTACAAGTGAAAATCTGTAATTTTTTTTAGATCCCTCAGATTTACAATACGTATTTATTCTAATTGGGCTAAAGATAACATCTACTTAAATAATGACGAGGTCCAGAAGCTTTATGTTAATTCTACCGTTAAGAAATATCCAACAATATTCTTAAATGCCGGTTGTAAATAAATCACACATACAATCGAAGATTAGAACAATCATTCCTACTAAGTACACGGAATGCTTTTGCCCGGATATCGCACACATATAAAAAATATTAAAAACAAGCTTTGATTTATCAAAACTAGTCCAGTTGTTTTTGAGAGCTGCATTAATACAAAGGCGCAAAAATGTACGAACGTACGAACGCGAATGAAAGTAAGCGAGACTCACACATGCTTACTTGTTGTTTGCATTGCAAGAGCCGCACTATTAGATACTTTATCTGCAAGTTTATGGACTTGGTAAAAGAAAAATGAGACCGTATTCGTGATTACTCTAAAATGGGAGATGTTATTCAGCTTAAAATTTTTAGCCAAGAAAAATATTATTTATGTCCACATTCGAGTTAAAAGTAAAAATTATTTATTCACTGACACTCACTCCATATTTATTATAGCTGTATATAAATATTTAAAGGAAATATATTGTTGAATAATTCTGAACGCTATCAAGAGTATTGAAAAATCCAGTACTATGACTGTATTTAATAATTTTAACATTGCAACATGGCGAATGTCGGTGTTTGTTACTTGTTATTAAAAGGAAAACCTTTTCTTTTCACATTAAACTACCATACATTGTTTGATCGTAATATAAGCGAAATAACTGTTTTACTCACTAATGGAATAAAGATTATCTTACAGATATATAAATTTAATACATAAATTCTAGACATTTTATTTCTCAAACATAAAAGGAATATTTTTTCCCCACTATTTCATTATAAAGATATTGTATAAATTTCATGTAGTCTCAATATCAAAGAATACATCAACTGCCTCAGTTCAATTATTCAATAGAATAAAACTTTTTATTAAACATTTAAAACTTTTTGAGGAACGACATTATTGAATTATTATTCCATTTACTTTCCCATGCTAAATACGAAAAAATGAACAATAAACTCTGTTCTTCGTATCAATGTATATCTCCTCTTTCTTTATTTGTCTTTACACTATCTCTTTCTCGTGTTGAAGTTATGTTAGAATGAAGCTTGAGGAAGTGTGAAGAAAGCATCCGGTTAAATGAATCGATTATATACAGTAAAGCTATATTTTCCGTATGACGATCCCATGTCCATTTGATTTTATACAATTCATTATACACAATGAAAAAGTAATTGTCTCTTTAAAAATAGTTGATTAACTGTTCGCATAAATAAGTTTTTATTCGTTGTTACCTTGTTGTTACCTAGCTAATTTAAGAGAAAAAATATATATATCACGTTTGTAATTCCTTTTTTTCCATTTTATATATAATGATTTTTATATTATTTAATCCAATTAAAATAATTTTTCTACAAAAATAAATTCTATAAAAATTATGCAATTATAATCTATTCTAATAGGCTAAAATATGTTGAATCATTATTTAGGATAATATGATCAAAGTTTTTTAAAATTATTAAAATTTAAGATTTTCAAAAAATACGGTATACATATCAATTCTTTTTACCTCTAAATTTAATATTTTTATAATTAACTTGCTTAAACGTTTGACCAAACTTATAAAATATAAAATTTTGCTATGACGTAGTTCTTTCTAATTAAAAAATTATAATCAAGAATAATTCTTGGTATTAAATAATATTTTAACAAAAATGTTTTATTATAAAATACTTTAGATATTCCAAAGGTATTAAGACGTTCATACTCGGTATATTTTATTAATATTGTCTACTTTTCTCAATAATTGTAAAATCGACATTTCTTAATTAACGGCTTATTTGATCCTTCAAGCAGGAACACTAAAAATTTTGTTTTAAGAATAAATAATTTTCTACCAAGTGTTATTAATTATGCAAATAATTTTAATTATTATATAAACCTAATGATTTTATATTTTATTATAAGAACTTGATGAATTATTGATACAAACTCAACTAACGTAACTTGGGTAAATTTAATAAAAATTTAATATAGATGGACAACATAACATGGACAAACACATTTTACAATTTTTGTAGAATGAAGAATACAAGTATCTATATAAAAAAAGTATATTAGCTATTATATAAAATTTTTTGTTGAATATTCCTAAATTTTTTCATAATAAATATAAAAAAAAAATCTAATGAAAAATATATTAAATAAATAATAAACTTAATAATAAATTTATGAGAATGTTTTCATAATTTGCCTAAAATAACACATAATAAAATATCGGTAAATATCGCGAAATAATATTGGTCACATGGATAGGATACGAGCTTTGAGAACTGAATTTTGGATTGCAATATAATCTTATAAGCTTCAAATCAATAACTACATTAATGAAATATATTCTGCAATCATTCATCTAATAATTTGCTTTGTGAAATAAAACTAATGAAGAGGCAATTCGGTTAATTTCAATACCACAATAAAAATACTGAATTTAGACGTTGACTCGTACTGTTTTGATGTATTAATCCGCAAATTGTACGAATAAATTTATAAAAAAAAACTGTATAAACTTGGAAAGATTGTTAATGTCATTAAATTTAACTGTCATGTATAGCGTATTTATCTAAATATAAATAATTTTTAATCAATAGATCTGAGATTAAATATTTTTAAATTTAGTAATACGCAATTATTAAAAATAGTTTTAAAAAAATGTTGATTAATTGATCCTATATAGTTGGTAATAAATTTATGGTAAAAATAGTTGTAAATTATTATTATTTGGCCTAAATCAGTACAAAGTAAAATTCATTTTTAAAATTAAGCAATCGACTACGAAATTTTCCAATATCTTTTACAGCTTTTTAAACAATTTTTTAATAATGTAAAAATCTTTTCATGCATTAAATTATTACTGATTGAAATATCTATCTCTAAAATTTATTATTTCTATTTTAAAAGTTCGTATAATAAATACAAGAATTTATGCAATGATTAAGTAAGGTTACACATAGTTTTAAGTGTACAAATAAACTACATATACTTTTTGTCTTTATCTCGTTCACTAATATAATTTTAAATTCACTATGAAATAACTTGTTTGTATATTGCTCGTGTCACAATAGAATAATTGTGAAAGTCATGCATAAGAATTTAATCCGAGTATTAAATGAAATTAATCAGAATGCCGAATTCACCAAGAATATTTTAAGCAATTGATAAGACGTATAGCAATTTAGAAACAAAATTTTTATATCTTAAAACTAAGTTGTAAAGAAAGTATCAATGTTTTTTGGTGGATATATTAATATAATAAAAAAAAAAAAAAAAAAAAAAAAAAAAAAAGAAAAGGGCTTTAGTACAGCTTGCTCAAAATATTTAAACTAAAAAGTTTTAATTTTGTTGAAGGGTGTAACAAATTTAATACACAGCTTAATGAATTCAACAATAAAAAATTCACTTATAACCCATTAAAAATAAATAAAAAAGCTGTATAAAATTTCTAAGTCCATACTAAAGCAGTAGCTCTTTTTAAATTAAGTTGACTTTTTTCTCGTTCTCTGATCTCTCCTTTTTTCCTTTTTTTTTTCCTTTTTTGTTACACCTAGCAGTTCACGAGTGTCGTCGAGTGCAATTTTCGAGCTTCCATAACCCAGAGCTTTTACAATGGCCATTTCCACTGCTTTACAATGTCGCTTTTTATGGTTGCCTCCGAGGTTCATTTTCGCTTTTTCGCTTTTCCGCTTATAAAAGACTTTTCCGCGGGTGCGTGAGCTTTGGAATAGGTCAAGTCGTGGCACGAGTTTACGCAAGTGCACCTGCGGAGATAAAGTCATCCCGGGTGCGGGCATAAAACGCCTATGCGAATAAAAGCCCTCTTTAATACTCTGGACTTGGTTTTTCTTATCTCCGGAGTTGACGATGGCGCGAGATGCGAATGCGAATTGATAAAACGAATAATGGGCGCGTGTTCATTTTGAGAAAACCATTTTTCCATATACAGTGACAATTATTCGCGTTTATGGTGGAAAGAAAGAAGTGCGATCGTGATTGCGAATTGCGAATTGCGAATTGCGAATTGCGAATTGCGAATTGCGAGACCTTGCCGCTCTTTTTTCCCCGGCGGACGGCGGCGTTTAGTCACGGGCTGACATCACTTGCAATTAATTTAATTCGAGATGGCGAAAATCCTGGGATTGAGCAACGAGGAGCCTCGGTTTGTTTATCCTCTCCGCCAAAGACAAATACACAAATTTTTATATAATTTTCAGGCGATGCGAATAAATATTTAAAATGCTCGACGCTAATAATCAGTCGGCCATAATGAACGGAAAAAGAAACGAGAACGGCTTTGGCCATTGGTTAAAACAGGATAAACGGGTGTCCACCACGAGAGACAATAGCGCATGTGATGCGTCTAGACAAAATAATGATTTGGATTTCAATACATTTGCATTCATTATAGCGTGGTGAGAGAAGAGAGAGAGAGAGGAGAGAGGGGGAGGGAGAGAGAGAGAGAGAGAGAGAAAGAGAGACCAACAGCAGATGTCACTCATCACCCGTTCATTCGCCCCTGTGTCCCCTTTTCCCTCTTTCCCTTTCTATCGCTAGTTCCTCTATATTTATCCATTGCATTCCTTCGATTAATATAATAAGATTGCAACCAGCCAAATGAACAACAATGCATCTCAAAATTATGAAGCCTCTTGCGTTATGTAATGTGTGGAGAAATTCTACCGCGACCACAAATATTTTGGTGAAATTCTTGAGAACTGAGAGATTTTTAGCTCACTTTCATGTGGAACTGGACTTTTGACTACAGTCAGATTTTACTCTCTTGTTTAATTTGGGGAAAATTCCATTTTTATAAAAATGACTAATTGAGTACTCGTTGAATGCGAACACCTGTAAGCTTACAAGCTTAAAGATATAAAGCAAAAGCTATAAATTTATAAGTTATACGATCGTCGTAAAGAATTTCAATCGCTATTAAATTTAATTCGATTTAAAAATTCTACCCGTACTTTTTTAAAATTAAAACTTTACTTTGTATCGTTAATAACACATTTTTATACATTCAACTAACAACTTTAACATATTCAATGACCACATTGACAATTTTATAAAAGTAATGAGGTAAATGATTCCTATACAATGGATAAATAAATTTATCGCATTATCTCCTATGCATTAAATTTAAAATTATACGCTTGATTATTTGTTATATATTTAAAAATACGAAGAAAAAAACAATCATTCTTAAACTGTGACTTATTATGAATTATTCTATAAATTTTTATATGTAATAAATGCATTAATAGACATATTATTGATTTTATTTCTATACAAGAGATTATAATGATAGATTTAATTTCATAATTATGTTAAACAACAGACAAGTCAAATCATGTCCAATTTCCTAAAAATATATTATATATACGTATATAAATATAATTAATAAAATTTTAATTAATTATTAAATAATTTATATATTTAATTAAATAAATGAATGATTTGTTTTATTTATATTAAATTTCTTCACTCATACATAAAATCAGAAACGAAAATTAAATGATTAATTTTCATGGATCAAAATTTCGTGAATGAATTTATAAATATGAAATTATAACCTTTTTCTGAGTAAATATACTTTCACGTTATAATATTATTATAATGGATATATTATATAAAAAATTATTGAGGAATTAGAAACAATAAAAATAACGCATGTAATATAAAGTAAAAAATAAATGATTAACCAATATTGGTCCGTAGTATTTTTATTTTTTTCAGATTTTCAGTATTTATTTTACAAGTTTTACGTTAAATATTAACAATTTTGATACATTAATTTTTTCTATTTTCAATAAAATAATAAATTTTAAATCGAATGATTTATTTTAAATTATAATATAATTATAATTAAACTTAGAGAAACTTGTAATCGAAAAAAACCATTTTTTTTTATTTTCAAATAATTTCCGAGGTAAATAATGTCCTTTTGTTGTTTATATACAATTAAAAAAGATTTAATCGGTATTAAATTTTTCTCGGAGTAAAACGCAGTTCATTAGTGACAAGCATTATACGATTGTCACGTGTTGCAAGTCTCCCTAAGTACTTGTATTTGTTTATGAATATTCAACGAAATGTAAACTGTCGCGATGAATTACGACTAAATACATGAAAAAGTCAATTTCATTTAACATTAGACGTTTTAGCTGGACAAAAATTGAATATTTCTCAGAAAGGGGTTGATCGAAAACCATTCAAAAACCAAAATATATTCATGAAATATACAGTGATTTCTAAGAATTATGAATTTATGAATTAACACTTTTATAAAGGATAAGTAAAAATCAAAATAAAAAGGTTTAGATATTTTATAAAAATTATCAGATTCTACCTTCGTATTCTTAATTAAAATGACGAAGCACAGCGAAGTGCCTTTGTTTTATTAACAAGGCCTAAAATGCTGTTTGTTTAAGTTAAAAATAATATGGATCAAAATTAAAATGACACAAGTGAATGTAAAACTTTTTTCAAAAAAAAAAAAAAAAAAAAAAAAAAAAAAAATTGCATTATACTAGAAATTTGATCTATCATTTACTAAATAAGTACCAAAATACACATTTTAATCGCAAAAAATATAAATATTTAGTGTAATTTTTAATCAGTTGATTTTATTGATTTATAAAAATTCTAAAAGTACAAAAAAAAATTATGAAAATTGACAAAAAGTCTTTGTTTAACATTGTCAGATATTATTTATTTATAAAAGAGATAATAAATTATAGAGCAAAATATTAATCATAAGCATCTGAGAAGGCTTTGTAGTTATGAATAATATAAATGATGTAGTATTAATAAATTATATTAACTGTCACTGTTTCTTTACGAAAAGCTCATCAGAGATTGTTATATCTACATAATAGCGGAAATTTTACGAAAATAAAATATTTACATAAATAATTTTATTAACAAATTAATTTTAGTAATTTTTATAAAATAAATGTTTAATTCATTTAAAATTTGACTTTGAATTTATCAAAAATTAATCAATGTTATTAGAGATGGACATATATTCAATCATTGTTTTAATGAGTATAGTTATAAATCAAAATTTTATATTTATGAAAATTACAGTGTATAAAGAACCTAATTACATTTAATTAAAGATTAATTAATGATTCACACTGATTTTATAACTTAATTTATATCCATAAATACTATATCTAATTATTTTGTATAATAAATAGACTTATTAATAAATTATTTTATTAATATTAGTAACTATTAGTAAATTCAGTTTTCCAAAATAATATCACTATAAATTTTTTATTTTATTTTAACTTTATTTAGTATTTATCAAATGATTATAAACGTTTATAAAATGATCTTTCTAGACAATTTTCATGAATGTATTTAATTCAAAGTAAATTCAATATCATAAATGAGATTGTGGTAGATTTTGTAAAATTCTGATCAATGAATATTAATTTGAAGTATTTTAGCATTAAAAAAATATTCAAACAACTGCACATTATGAAATCTTATTCACTTGGTTGAATCAAATAATTTTCTTAGATAAAAATGTGATGTGATAGATATAAGCTCATGTTTATACTCCATATGATTTACACATACACCTCATAATCTATTAAATACTTCTTACGATAATTTCGAAAAAAGTTTCACGATAATTTTTATTGATAAATTTTTAAGCTATCTATAAATCACAAGCTTCGGAACGTATAGAAACTTATAACATTCACTTTAAGAATAGCATACGTACAATTATTTTATAAATAATTTTTAAGTTGGTAACGAATCAATAAGTATGTTTTTTTAAATCTATTGCATTATTGTATTAATTACAGTTATAAAATATTTTGAAACCCATAAGCTTATTGTGTAAAAAAGCATACAAGTACGATAAAATTTTAGAAGATGTATGAATAAATTTTTCAATTATTAATAAAAGAAAAAATTAGTAAAAACAAAATATAAAAATGATGTTAATAAGATTAAGTAGATGAATTTTGAAGTTTATTAATTCTTATTGGGAAACTTTCATTAAAAAAACTTTATTTAACCAGAGAATATTTTATCATTTTATATATAAAGTAATAAACATAGTTTTACTGTTTTATCAAAGACTATATTTCATAATTATATATTCTTCTTTAATAATTACTTCTTTACTATTTAAGAACTCTTTTTAGTGTCTCGTAAACTGTATTTAAGTTTCGTTGCTGTTTTCATTTTTCATGTTTATGTCTCTTGAATTATGTTATGCGAATTATGTTAAATTTATTTATCGTAGTTGAAAAAAAAAAATAATTGCTAAACTTTAGAAGATTATTAAAGATAAATAAAACACTAAAGTATAAGAATGTGTGTAGCTGTTGACAGAATACTTGGCGTTTAAAAAAATATTTTTGAAATTAACGAATGTTGTTATCGTTGTTTTTTTTTTTGTTATTCAAATACAAAAAATTTTCATTGAAATACGATTTTAAATTATTTATTTATATAGATATATTTAATAGCATAAGCCGATAAGGTAGGAATATAAACATCAATATATTAAAAGTTTTTGTATCTTAAATGGTACACGTCAGCCCTAATATACCGACAGAAGGCTGACTCAAGTGTTCCTCCCATAAGTAATCAAAATTATCGAGAACATCCTTGAGCTGAAGGATTCGCGTCTGTAAATTATGTCAGATATGTAACGAGGTTGCTTTACTTTTTAGGAATGGTAACTATTTTAAAAATTACGATGACTGTGCAAATGGAAATAAAAATTAATTCGCAAAATAAGAGTAAATTCAAAATAGGGTATTATTATAAAGAAAGCCTTTTATATAATAAAAGAAACCAATCAAAAGATAGATAAATGAATTTTTAGATAGGTAGATCTGAGAATTAATAATGGAATTGTGAGGTGGAAATTATAATAAGAGGAAAGTACGATTATTGTGAATATTATAAAACACGAGATTTCGAAGCTTTATTCACTATAAATTTCTAAGAAGCAAATGTGTTAAAATTACTGCCAGTGAATCCTGATTCATCGCATAAAATCGACTTAGTACGTATCTGTGATTCATTAAAATTTAAATAGATAGAACTTCAAATATAGTTTACACATTATGGTCTATGATCAGTGTGTACGAAGTAATGCAGGTTCTAAATATGCCTTTTCAATGTGCCACATCACCTAAATTCATTTATTTACGATCAAAGAGCAAGTGTTGCACGTCAGAAATGGAAAAAATTTAATAGATTTGATGAAAGGAGAATGTCAGAAAGACGAAACCCGATGAGAATTTGTACGGCTAAAATTAGATACATTCAAACGCAAAAACAGTTCAATGGACTCATCAAACTAATTGCACAGTAGCAAATTTCGATATGAACTGCAATCGGTTCTCTCTAATATAGAAAATTAACTGGAACCATTGGAAAATATTATTTGTATATGAATAGATCTGGCCTTTGATGAAATCTTGAAACAAGAATGTACATTTACCTAATCATTTTTAGTTTAAAAAAAAACTACTTAATTAAATCTTATAATTTAAAATTTTAAAATACGTTTCATTTTTTTAGTACAGAATCTAAATAGAATAAAGTAAAACTGCAAAAGAATTTTTAGAATAAGTAAAAATTATTATTAAAGCAACGAATATTTCACGTAAATAATGTAAACTTTTATACAAATATTTTCTTGGAATAACATTGATAGGTAACATAAAATTTTATTATCAATTATGAAATATAAAAGTTCTTTTAATATTCATTGAATATCATTAAAATATCTTCACAACTTTTATGAATATTGCCAAATTTATTAAAAATTGGAAAATATATGTCCTGCTTTAAGTATAAAAGTTATAATTGAGCATAATAATTATTATTAGTATTATTTTTGTTATCTAATGAATAAAAATAAAACATAAAAACATCGTACACACTTTATGAATCTTATGCAATTTTATTTCTTTATGGTAAAATATAAAATAACAAAGTAACTTTTATTTTAAAAAGCAAGTATTATTATTCTAAAAGAAAAATTGTATTTCTAAATTTGAAAATTTTATAGAAATAAAAATTTCTCTTTAGATCTGCTTTATTAACATAATAATCATAAAATATTTATAATATATATTTTTATAATAATAACAATAACTTCTAAAATTTAATATATTCAAGTTGCAATTAAGACAATTAAAAAAAGAAGGTCCATCAGAAAATCTAGCGTAACATTAAAAAAAACTAAATAATTTCTGTTTTAAGTTTTATTTTTATATAGATGCATAATTCAATATTATCATTAAAATTCTCTTTTAAAAAAATACTATAAAAGTATAATTCTAATATTGAACTACAAAAATCTAATTTTTTTAATTAAATATAAGATAATGAATATTTATAAATTAATATTTTATAAGATATTTAATATAACAAACTTTAGTTTCAAAAAAATTGTCTATTCAATTTGTAAAAATCATTTGATTGAATTTATTGTGCATGAAAATAATAAGATACATGATGTTCACTAATAAATATATATATATATCATTTATTGCCTTATATTTTTAGTCTATATTAATAATTTTAAATTGTACACAAAATAAAAAATTAATACATCCATTTAATTCATACGAATATTATAATTTCATAAAAGTAAAGTATTCAATATTTATTTTTTTTTTTAATTATTAATGCTTATCTTTACTAAGAAAATATCTTATATTTATAATATTCCTTTCTAAATTAAAGTTAAAAACATTGTTCCTATTATTTTAATTTAATATCGTTAAATGATTAATAAAACTCTAAAAATTATAAATTACCTTTACATATAGGAATTTTATTAAATGTTTCAATTATTAAATAATTATATCATTGATAATACTTTATAATTTTGAATTTTGAAAATTGATGAAAAAAATTTTTATTTTATAATAAAAAAAAACTTACTGGTTCTGTTACACCATCACCTCTTTTTCCAAGCGAATTACCTTCTGACCAACCCATTTTCATTAACAATTTAAAACCCTTGTTATCCTTGGAAATAGATCTGTTAAAATAACAAAAAAATTTAAATAAAAATTTAATATGCCAACTGTAAACTTATTAATAATTATTAAATAAAATATTAATAATTCTAGATAACTCACTCATTTAAGGAACTTTGTTGTGTTTTTATGTGATCACTTGATGAACCAAAATTTTCTCGTCTTCGTTGAGCTCTATCTTGATAACCATCAGCTATACGACTTGCAGAACCAGTATCATTGTCTTCAATACCAAATTTCGTCTTTAAACGTTTCAATTCCGTTTGATGCTGACTTTTTATAGATTTAGTATGTTCTTCAATAACAATGTCAGAAATAAGGAGACCTGGTTCACAATGACCGCAAGTTTCATGTCCCTTATGAATATGACATAAAAGTTTAGTTGAACCCACTTGTAATATTGATCCATGTACAATTTTGGTTACTTCAGATTCTTGCTTTGCCGCTGAAAGCCTTTTACCATTAAGAAACGTTCCATTTCTTGAACCGAGATCAATTATTTCATATAGATTGTTTTCTTTGTTATATTGTAATTTTGCGTGATGCTAAATAGATTAAAAATTAATGAAAAGAAACTTATTTAAATGAAATATTGTATTAACTAAAACTTTTTTATATTTACTTTACTTATATTTATATCCTTTATAAGAACTGAATGATCACCTTCCCTTCCCAGTGATCCTCCAGTATAAGTAACAATGAATAATGTTCCAACTTTAAGATTTGATAAATTTGTTTCTTTTACTGTAATTCTCATACATGGTGGATAAACCAAAGAAAGATCTGCAAAATAAATGGTTTAAATAATTATTTTAATAAATTTATTTGATTAAATATATTTAACTTTAATTATGCAATTGAAGAATTATATAGAAAATTAAATTATATAATTAAAAATTAATAAAATATAAAAATACAATTTTTTAAACAAAACAAATAAATAAATAAATAAACCTTCATTTTTTTCTGTGTCACTGTCACTACCAGAAGATAGTTTTATGATATCTTCTTTAGAACTTAAACTCTCCTTATCTTCATTGTCTGAAAATTCATCTTTCTCAGGCACAACAGTATCAGTTTGATTGCCTTTCGTCAACTTGACTTTCTTCGTTTTATCCTGTAAGGTAAGATATATGTCTATATCAGAAGTTCAATATTATTGCCTAAAGTATTTTGCTCGATTCATTGAATTAATATTATCGAAACACCAGTTATTATCTCATGAATATGATCCAAAACCTATAATCAAGAAACTATGTTAAAAATTGAATAAAACAATTTTATTATACTAAATATTCTTAAAGAATAATTCAAGTATTTTTAAAAAAATTATAATTTAAAAAATAACATTTATTTGAAGGAGAAAAAATTTGTCTATTAATTGTATACATATTTTTATTATTATATTATAAATTATGAAGTAATGTGTGTTCCTTAACATTATATATAAATTTTTATTCAATATTCAAATAATTATGTTGATGTTGTATATATAAATATTTTTCATACATTCCAATGCATTGGTCATATTTTTATGAAAATAAATTATAGCTAATATAATACTTGAATTACCTATTTTATTATATAAATAATGAATAATACCTTTTCTTTTCTTTTTTTTCTTTCAGTTTTCTGAGCATTTGGTAATTGATCATTTGATTCTTCTAAATCTCTTTGAATTTGACTATGGAATTTATAAGATTTACTTTCTTTATCATAATAATAATATGTTCCTGTATTACCATCATAATACAACCCAGATTTCTAAAATTATAAAATAAGTTTTTTACAAATATATAATTAGATCTTTAAGTATTTATATCATATATTGAAATTTATATTTGCAATAAATTTAATACACACTGCATCATAATAATATCCAGAGTTATAGTGATAATATAATCCTGTAGTTTCTTCATAAACAAAACCTGTTTGTATCATAGCTGATTCTGCAGCTTCTGCTACTTGATCCGCTATACTTAAACTATTTTTATCATTATCAATAACCCATTCCTGCAGCAGTGGTTTCTCTTCAAATTCCAATAACTCATATTGTGTTTCACTGTCAGTAAAATTTTTTTCAGACGTTTTGTTTTGTTCTTCCTAAACAAACATATTTATATTTTAATTAAATAGTTTAACAATATTTTGATATATAATGAATAAAGTAATTTCAATAGACGTACATAAAAACACAATTTACTTCTTAATTCACATATATCATCTTCTTTTAGTTTTAATTGTTCTTTCAGTTTTTTAATATATTCAACAATGTGTGGAAAAGCTTCAAGTTCCTCTACAAAAGAGTTGGATTCTTTATCTTCACTTATTGCACAATCTACAGTTCTTTCACTTTCCTCCATCGTTAAATTTAAATATATTGCACTATAGATAATAATTTTATTAATACATTGACTTAAGCATATAAAATATTCGTATTTTTATTGGTTAATAAATATATTGTAACTTCATATTATATTATATGAATGTAGGCAAAAATGCAAAAACCAATCTCTATTCAGTTTTATCAATATGACTTTACAATTAATTTTACTAATCTGATATTTATTAATTAATACTTAGTACATTTGTAATTAACATATAAATAATATCTTTATGTTTAATTTAGCTGCTCTAATAATAATATTTTTATAATAACTTATATTACAACATTGGATATACAAACTTAGGAAATGGATAGGTTATGCATCATTTGAACATTGTTTTACTCCATAATATCATCCACAGATCATAGAACAGATTAAATTCAGATTTTGACACCAGAGGCATTATTTTCTAATTTTTTTAAAAATCGAATAATAAGGAGAGAAAACCGAGACCCGAGACCTAAACACGATACAATTACAAAATGCCATTTTGCATTATTTTATAAACATTATTATAAAATAAAAATACAATATTCAATAAATTAAAAATAAAAATATTTTATAAATAGATTGGTGAATTGTGGTCTAATTTTTAATGCATAAGCATACCAAAAAGTTATGCATATGTTATAAGAAAATATAAATAATTTCACTTTTTTTCAAATAAGCAAATGATTGAATAGCAAAATATTACAAATTATTGTCATTTATTATTTCAAATATACTGCGTTTATTCTTTATTATTTGGGATTTTAATTAAAAGTGTTAGCAACAAAAATTAATATTTATTGCATCAATATTAAACAGTTATTATTACTTTTTGTAACTATTATTATTGTTGTATATTTTTTTACTGTACATGAATTTTTTGCAATTATAAATAATTTTTAATATTTATTTTTTATTAAATAAATAATTATTAACCAATTATTATATGGTGGCGATTTAATACCAAATGTTGTAGCTGAATCTAGACCTTTTTTTAATTTCATTTTTTCAAATTTCTATGGAATGATATTTTCGTTTAAATTTAATTTATAGAAATATAAGCGTCATAAGTTTTTAAGTTAAAAATCTTTTCACAAAATTTCAGGATATACATGTAATGAAAGGTGTTTGTGATGAATAAAAATAAAAATCAAGTTGTTTGCATGACCAAAATCAATTGTTACTGATATTTTAAAAAAATATAAATAATTAAAGATGTTTTAGAATATTTTGGTGATTCATCAAGATTAATTTCTTCTATAGAACGATTTTCACAAACTTACAATTACAATGAATACTTATTATAAAATAGCCAGAAATACCTGCAAGAAAAATAGAATTTTTTGTTATTAATTTTAGTAAACAATTATTAATTATTAATTTTTTTAATAAAAAATCCACGAGTCCAATGTTCAAAATCAAAATTTGATCTAAATTCTTGGTAAAAATTATCGAAAATAAAAAATATAAATAATAATAAATATTTTCTCTAATCTCGATCAAATGAAGTCTGTAAATAAAATCGATTGTTATTATTAATTATTAATACAATGAACAAACACATGAATAAATACACAAAATATTTTTTTTAGTAAATTATGTTTAAGTGAAATTTATATTTTATTCATAATTATCTATCGTACGCTGTGCATAATACTTTTCCATACAATAAATTGATTTAGAAAAGAATATTCTTTGTTTTATAGCTACAATATAGTATTTTCAATACAATAATAAATTTAACAAATTGTATTGTTAATTTAAATATTATTTAAATAAATTGTATATGCTGAATCACAAAAATAAATAAATTTTTTATATTATACCATCAAAATTAAGCCAAAATAATGTCTAAATTTTTTATTTACTTTTATTTATGATTTATTAATTTTTGATAACAAATATTAAATTATAAATTTGTTTTAATGCGTTATTTAAATAAAAAAAAATTAGTATATATTTTGACGGAGGATTGCGCATGTGTGTGATTAATCCAATGTTGCTCGGACTCCCCGCCTGCTCACATACACATAATTGAAATGTGATGTGTTTTTACTCATTTTTTAACCTTAAATATTAAATTTTTAAATTGATAATACGAATATATTTATTCATATTTATTAACTAAATGTATAGAAAATGTTACTATTATAAATGAAATTTACAATTAAAAAACAAATCTAAAAAATGAATATTTATCTAATTATCGCCTTATTTTTATTACAAACAATTCATGTGTATTCACAGGTATATGTATATAAATACTGATATATATTTAAAAACAATATTTTAAAACTGTTTTAGCTACAAAGCCATATAAGCAATAAATAATTGTCAATAATAATTTTTTGTTTAATCCATTAAATTTTATATACATATATGAAATTTTGTTTATGATATTATAGATACCAAATTCATTTGGAAAAAGTGGTCATACTAATAATTGGGCAGTATTAGTTGATACATCAAGATTTTGGTTTAATTATCGTCATGTAGCTAATGTTTTATCCATTTATCGAAGTGTTAAGCGATTGGGTATACCTGATTCTCAAATTATTCTAATGATTGCTGATGATATGGCTTGTAATCCTAGAAATCCACGTCCAGCAACAGTATTTAATAATATTAAACAGCACATAAATGTTTATGGTGATGATGTAGAAGTGGATTACAGAGGTTATGAAGTAACTGTTGAGAATTTTGTAAGACTGTTAACTGGTCGATTGCAATCAGACACACCTAGATCTAAAAAATTATTAACTGATGAAGGTTCTAATATTCTTATTTATTTAACTGGACATGGTGGTAATGGTTTTCTTAAATTTCAAGATTCTGAAGAAATTACTAGTCAAGAATTAGGTGATGCTTTAGAGCAAATGTGGCAAAAACGACGGTATCATGAAATTTTCTTTATAGTTGATACTTGTCAAGCTAGTTCTATGTATGAAAAATTCTATTCACCAAATATTTTAGCTGTAGCTTCTAGTTTAGTTGGTGAAGATTCACTTTCAGTGAGTTAAAGTTTTTCTACATATTTAAATTAAATTTTTTTAAATAAAATAACTAAAATGTAAAATTACAGCATCATGTGGATCCTGCTATTGGTGTTTACATAATAGACCGCTATACTTATTATGCATTAGAATTTCTTGAAACTGTTGAACCATCCAGTACGAAAACTTTGAGTGAATTTGTAAGTTATTATTCACATTAAAAATGTTTATAAATATTACATATATAATATTGATTTATTATTATAACATTGTTTTAAATATATATATATATATATATATTTAAATATTATTTTACAGTTAAGAGTTTGTCCAAAGCATTATTGTTTATCAACGGTTGGTGTTAGAGAGGATTTGTATAAGAAAGATCCAAAAACTGTTCCTGTAACTGATTTCTTTGGATCTTTAAGGCCCATTGAACTAACTAATAAAATTGTAAATATTATAAAATTTGAAAAAAGTAACAAAACAATCTTAACAGAATCTGAAGGAAAATACAAATATGTTCCACAGTTTCCAAATTTTTATCAATATAGTTAGTAATGTAATAATGTAATTATTCAAAATTAGTTATTTATACCCACATAATTAAATAATATTTTAAAAAATAGTATACCAAACAATGAAAGTAACTATAAGTTATGTAAAAATATCGATGAAAATAGTAAAATTTATTTTAATTTTATTTATATTGTACATATTTTTTAAATCATATTTCATTAACTTATTAAATAATATAAGATTTTTATTTAATTTCATTCAATTCCACAAAATACAGTAGTTTGGTAAATAAATGACTGGGTAAGATATACCATAATTCTAATACAAAAACACATTGTTTTCATAAAAGTTTATCAAAGAGGAGTTATAAATTTTTTTTTAATTAATTTATAAATAAAATAAATAATCATAAAAACATCGATTTATTAATGAATATTTTATCCTTTATGATTTAATTATATTTTTATTTATTTTATTACATAATAATATTATTTACAATGTAAAATTCGGTAAATAGCTTCATATATTATATTAATTATGTAAAATATTTATAAAAATCATAATTATAATCTACATAATTTGTATCTAAATATACATTGTAACTTATAAACTGCTCATAGATTACAATTAACGATTAGATAAATTTTTTAATTTCTTTTTGTTTACTACATGTATTTTTACTTTTATTTTATTTCCTTGTTTTAGATTCATTAACTCTGGCAATGATTTTTTAATGACTATTGCCTATACATTTACTTGTTAATTTTTTTGTAATATTTCAATACAGATTTTAATTAAATAATGCAGAATATCCAAAAAGGCAACATTTCAAATGGCAGTATATCATAGATCTTTTTTATATAATTCAAAAATATTAAAATAATATGTATTTTTAATAAGACTGAATAATACTAAAAAAATATTTGATGTTAAAAATATTTTGAATAGAAAAATTTTATTTGATAGATGATTGAACATATCTAGAATTTCCAGTTTGCATAATGAATTGTTTTAAATAAATTAAAATTAAATGTGAAATTATCATAATTTTTACATCATATTATGTATAAAATATATAAATACAAACAATTTAAATATTCAACATTCTATAATATCTAAAACATAAATATTCTAAAAGTAATAGAATAAATTATGAAACAGTTATGAGATATTCAATAGTATTTTTTTTTTTTGTACAACTTCTAAAGGACGTTTATTTTAGACGTTTTTTACTGTTATTGAAGATATTTTTTGACATTTCATAATAGAATACATACAATTTTTTATTTTAGAGAATAAATAAACATTGTCATTAGTATAGAAATATATTTGTAAAAACGAATGATGTAATAAATTAAAAAATACAGTAAATAATAAAAATTATTCATCATTTTAGCTTAAAAATGAAAGACCAACAGTAAAATAAATAATATTAACAGGAGTTGCAATATAATTTATAATAATAGTTTTGGTCTAATTATAATTATTATTCCTATTTTACAGATATAAACTGGTATTACTTTTACTATTTACAGATATAATAATTTCGAAAGTAGAAATTTTTTAATAACTTGATTGCTACATTGAAAAATTAAAATATTGAAAACTAGTTTATTCGATTAAATAATTAAATAAAATATATTGTAATTATTATTATAATTTAGTTTTATGAAAAAAAATAAAAATAAAATTTTGTCTTCAATAAAAAATAATAAATAATCAATTGATATGTAAATAGTAAATAATTCAGTAATAAATTATCGAATTTAATCGTCGTACGTAGGCATTCAGATACATTAAAATAAAAAAATTTATTTAATAATATAAATAATAAGATAAAGATTAGATTACTATATAAAACATAATATACAATATACTATAAATTTTACAAGCACGAATCGTATATAATATTTAAATGATCACAAATGTGGTATATATAATAAGGCAGTGAGTTTTCATATTTTAAAACTATATTTATAAATATGTAGACGATTGTTCTTAGTTTGTGGGATTTATAAATTTTTAACAACTATTACATTACACCTTTTGTATAATGTGACTAGTAAATTCAGTCTAATTATTTTAAAATTGCACTTTCATACATATTAACTTTATATAAATGCCTTTATACAAAAACGTATTATAAAATAACAAGAAAAAGTAATTTTAATTTTACAAAGTATATTACAAAATTGAGACCTTAATTCCTTTCGAGATCTCGCATACAGCGTTTCATATAACCATTCATATCAGAATAATCGAGTAATGTAGCATAAACTAATTCATGTAAAATACTTGGCCACTCTTTCTCCAAAATTTGCAGTTTCTCAATTGCATCAACAGTCCCATCGATAGAATTTGAAAAATGAATCTTTCCTTTATGTCTCCAAATGAGATCTTCCTGTTTTTATAAACAAGTGTTTTAATGTTAATAAGTGCACATTCATAAATTTGCGCTTTAAAGATTAAAATATTAAGTTTTCCTCTTTTCGGTATACATACAAATAGATGATAGAAATAAAATCATTTTTTATAAAAATTGACATCTCCAAATATAATTTGTATTTTTAGTAAAAGTTTAATCTATATACAACAGAAAAAGAAACGCGATAATACAAAATAAATTCTATATATAATTATTTTTTTAATTTTATTATGTGATTATGGATTTTAAAAAGATAATGTGTACTTTTGCAGTATATTATAATTTTAATTATTTATTGATACCAATTCTTTTTTTACAAGTTTCCTCTGTACAATTATAATTCGTATTTAAAAAAAAAAAAAGTTGAAATTACTAAACTACATATATTGAATATTTATTTCGATTTTTACATAATGTTAAATAAATTAATAATACATTGTTGAATCTGTGATTCTATGTTTTAAATTACAATTGATTTCATCTTTTTTACGGTATTAATTGATTATAATGTATTGTAAGAAGCGATTTACAATAACACCTATGCACATTTGTATTAATTATTTTTATTGCTATTAACATATTTTTAAACTGTAAATTAAATTTAACTACCTGTGTAATGTGTCCTTTTCGCCATTGCAATGCTTCTTTAGCGACAACACTTCGCAAAGGTGGATCTATGTCAAATAAAAACTGTTTGGCAGATAATTGTTTCTCATTGTTTTTTTGAACTCGCTCCAAATTAAGTCGTTGTAATAACGGTTGTATAAGAAAATCAGGCAGTGACCATATCACCATATCAATCAAACCAGAATATTCTTCATTTGCTGTTTGAATATTTTCTTCTGTAATCTTTAATAATTAATAACATGATTTATAAAGCATTTTATTAAATAAAAATTTTATTAAAATTCTGCTGCCTTGTTGATTGTACCTGTGTTCCATTTATAGTCTGTAAACCCCAATGAGCTAATCTAAATATAGCATACATTTTCCAGTTTTTAGATATAATGGGATTACCCTCTGCTTCAATTTGTAGACTTTTCAGTCCTTGTACTTCAGCAAGGGCATTAAGTTGTCCTAAATGGCTAATATTTGTCTCTTTAAAGGAAAAATGTTCTGCATTCGGAAATCTCGTTTTTAATTTATTTAAAATAGTTGCTACTCCATTAAAATGTACATAATTAAATTTTACACAAGTGATTTCATTTGCTTTAGCAGGATTCCATTGTTTATCAATACAACGTAAAGCTCCTTGACCATAAATATTTAAAGTATATCCTACAATTTCAACCAAATAATCAGCACCTAAAAAAAGAATAAATTAATAATTATTTGATTTAAAAAAATTGAAATTTTTTTTACAAACTAAATTAAAAAATTTTATAATTGTATTGTTTATTATATTTATAAATTGTATTTACCTTGTTCTCTCTCTTTAAAGGGAAGAACTTGTGGTGGAGGACTTGGAACTGGAATTGCTAAATGCTTTGCTCGAGCTGTTGCAGCTCGATTACTTCTATAATAAACACTTTTTTTTGGTTGAGCACTCTGTACTCTGTTTTTATCTGTACTTGATACTGATGAGCTACTTGAATCTCCAAAAACAGATTTATTACAATCAAGACTGTTACTTTTAAATGTAAAATCATATTTATGTTGATTATTAGATTTTAATCGACATTCTAATTGATCTTCTTGTGTAGAAATATTTTTGATATCATTTTCTAAATACTCTTTAATTTTAGATTGTGAATCTATTGAAAATGAGTTTATATCATGTAAAATCTTATTATTCTTATTAGCAAGAGTCCTATTAAAATTAATATTATCATCTAATGAAATAGAACGTACAGTTGATTTTATTAAATGATTTCGTAAGCCATTTTTTAGACTTTCATGACTTTCTGAAGATTCACTATCAGAAGAATTATTACAATCTTTTGAGCTAAAATTTGTTTTATTTGTAATTTTTTTCCCCATATTTCTTTGAACTTGATAACTAGTTAAATTATTAATTATAGGAAGTAAAATTGGTGGCAGTTTAAACTGAAGTGCATCAGTATGATTTGAATTATCTATTTTCAGTACATTATCAGTTGAATTACTTCTCTTTTTATAAGATTTTTTATATTCAATACTTTTATTAATTGAATTTAAACTTCCAAAATCTTTTGATTTTGAACGACTTAAGTTTTTTATTTTTGGAACATCATTTATATTTGATGATTTTACATTAAAACCATGTAACCTATCCCTTTTATTTGTATTCAATTTACTTGTGTTATTATTAAAATTTTTTGCTTGTGATCTAATAAGTTCCCAATTTGTTTTTGCATTTGAAATAACTTCTTCTCGTCGTACATTAAGACAAACTTCAGTACTAAGATCTAAAAAAGCAGAATTTGATTGTTCTTTTAGTGATCGCCAAGCCATTGCAGTTTTTCTAACTTGTTCACTAATTTGTAATGTAGATAAAATTTGTAAATTAGGTAAGTATGATACTAAAAAAGATACGCATTCAGGTGTAAGAGTAACGGGGTTGCCATCAATTGATATTTCTTTTATTTGTATTGCTTTTGCTATACTACCCATATCTTCAATTTTTTTAATATCATTATTACTAATATATAACTTTTGTAACACTGGTGTATTTTCAAAACCAAATAACTTTTTTATTTTATTACGTCTCAAATTAAGTTCTTTCAAAGATATGAGGCCTTGAAAATCATTGTAACCAATATATTTTATGTTATTTCCAGCCAAATTTAATACCTTTAATACATTGGATGCTTCTAAACCTGATATTTGCATGATTTGATTACCATGTAAATCTAAAACTTCTAATTTTTGCAGCCCTTTTAATCCTTCAATTTTCTTTATTCTATTTTTACCTAATTAAATATTAAACATCATTTAACTTAATAGTCAATATATAATTATGTATAGATATATATTTATACAAAATTAATTTCCTACCCATTAGTAGTACTCTAAGATTTTCTAATGAATCAAAATTACAAAATTTATCTATTTGATTATCATAAAGATCCAAAAATACTAATTTTGTCAATTGAACCAATTGATCACTTTCAATTTTTGATATTAAATTATGCTGAAGTGATATTAGACGAAGTTTAGGTTCATCAATTATCCATGGAAATGTTGTTAATCCCCTTCTATCCAAACATATTCTATCGGGATTCTTTTCACGTTCCATTGGACTTCTACTAGCCACCAAGAATTTACCCTCTTGTGATTGTTGCAAGGTAACAACATTACAACCACCAACTTGTTCATTTTCTATTTGAGGTGTAGAACTTGTTGAGCTAATGTGTAAAATAAACATTTACAAACATTGGTTCTTATTATATTCAATGTATTATATAAAAATTTAATTATATAACATTAAGTTGTTTGAAATTTTAAAGTTAACTAATAACTTGTACATATAATATATTTAAAGTTAATTTTATTGTATGCTAAAAATTTTTTTTAAATAATAAAAACTTAATTTAATGTATACAAAAAAGTATATAAAATATCTTGATTTAATATTTTATTTTACTTATCATTTGTAATAAATGTTATCTAAATATATTTTTATGAATAAAAATTTGTAAATGTCATTCATGAAGTTTTTATTAAGTACAATTAAAAAATATACATAAGTAGTAAAATAAAAATACCTTAAACTGTTAAGAGAATGCTTGGTCAGTTTTTGAATTATGGGTTCTTTGGATTGAGCTGGTAAGGCTGATGCTATAGTTAAGCATAGACTTTCTTTATTTTCATCAGTTTTTATTATTTGAGCAGATTTTCCTCTCAATGACCTTTTAAGCTACATTAATATATTCAATTTTTATCTATAGAAAATTGATGCACAATATCTAATAATGAATTAAAATTAATTTAATATAATATAATTACCTTAGTAGTTGGATTAGATTTTATTATGGGCATGACATTACCCAAAAACTTAAGTACCATTGGTTTTTTTTTAAGAACATGGAAATGTTAAATTAAATTGTCTATTTCGAAAATATTTAATGCAATTCAATTAATAAAAATGGCTAACTCAGATGTCATTGTTTCGATTGACAACACTTGTATCGTATTAGAGCTGATCAAATGTTGATCTGTGCGCATTTCTAAAAAACAATATGGATCGCACATTTTAAAAATAACAAACAAATTCTGAAATCAGACTCTAAGTAAATTGCAATGCAATATTTAATCGATTTAAGAGTTACCCGCCATCGCAACGCGACAATGGAACAAACTATTGCTTGCAAAAGAACTTATCCATAAAAGGATTTTACAATAGTTTCATCCAGTTCAAAACTTGTAATTTAGTTGTTAAAATTCATTGCCAAACATATATTTAAACCATAAACACCTAATGTGTAACGTACACGAATAAAATATGTTCTATTTACTATTTCGTATTGATTGAAGGACATAAAAAAAATAACCAACACAATTATCAATTAGATATTTAAATATTATTTTGCAGACATTGTTGAGCTTGTTGAAATAAGAAAAATAGAGAATTAAAAAAATTTTACATATTAAGATAAGACTTTGGAAATAAGAAATAAGTTCTATTTGATTTTATATTTATTTATACCAAATCACATAAAATAAATTATTAACGTTTAACGAAAGGCTGAAATTATCGAACGAACAAAATGAATACTTTGCTTTAACGGATAATGAAAATGAAAAGTTAAAAATAATTTACATTATTTTTTATTTAAATGTTCTTTAATTGATAATAAAATAATATACCCGAAAAAAATCTTTTATCTACCAAAAGCCAACAAAATATTGTATACAAAATAAAGAAAAAAGGTGGACATTTAATATTTCAGGTGATTATCAAACCTTGCTTTACCTGACCATTTTAAAGGAATATTCTTAAAATATTTTCACTGGTGTTACAAAAAACAGCAAATGTAAAATGTCACGAGGCATACATTTTATTGTTGGATTACATTTTTACAAGAAGTTTCGTGGCTATTGTGTGCCTTGACGTTACAAGTGAGAATTAATATAAATTAACAAAATTGATTTCATTAATTATTTTTAAAAGATGATTGGACTCTCAACAATAAGTATCATTGGATACAAATGTCACTCTGCTTCTGCAATTTGAAAAATGTGGTTTATAAGCAAAGTAAACTGAAAAATAGGTAAAAAGTAAATGTTAGACGAAAAATTTCAACTGTGCAAGAAAAAAGATATTTTAGTATAAATAAAACTAATAATATAATAATATGTATACTTTTGAATCTCCAATGTTGTTAATATAAACTTATATATAAAAAGAATATTATAATTGTACGAACTCAAATCCAAAAAACACGTTTATGTAGAGCGAATTTTTTAAAAAACTTTTTTCATTTGATATATTAATGCAAGTTAAATTAGCCTACAATAGCAACATTAGAATATCAATAACAGAAGTAGAAGGAAAGTTTCCATTCTCGTGATCTTTCAAATTAAAAAAGTATGGACTTTATCACTATTGTCATCCTTTATCAAATTTTATTTCACATTCATCATATTTTTTACATTTTTAAATAAAAATATATTTATACATTTTATACTAAACGGCATGTATGAACAAATAAATGATGTAAACAACGGCGCATTGGATTTTAATTCTAGTAATATGGATAAAACTGCGAAACTTATCAGCTCATATTCAAATATTCAAACAATTATTGTTACGGAAATAATAATAAAAATTTACATAACATAAAAGTATACAAATAATATATATATTCTTTACTCTTTGCTCAAGTAAAACTTTGATAGTGTTGAATTTCATAACGCTTTCACAATCTCATTTACATTTTATAATCCTTAATTCCGCATTAGCAGTTGAAAATACCTTGTTTTAAAAAAATCTTTAGAAATATAAGATGAGTCAAAAAATTACTTTTCTTTTTACCAATAATTTTTTGCTAATAATAAAGACAAATTTTAAAAAATGTTTAAAAATACTTCAACTGTAAAGCGTCTCATAAGAATCCAAGGATCAAAACCAAGGTTACAGAAAACGAATATTTTTTATTAATAATAAATTGGATTTTTAGCTAATCGGATAAACGATTGGATTCTTTGCTTTTGATCGTTACAGTATAGAATAATTTAATAAACATCTGACTTTTTCGATTGAATACCATTTTGATGGACTTTAGATTTCATGCAATTTATCTCAGCAAAAGAACGTCTTGGAATAAATATTTTAACAGTTGCCTTTTGTTGACTCGAAAACTCGTGTGAACATCGAAATACCCATTTGTTGCTTCGGTTTCAGCAAAAGTCTGCACGCGATATTCTTGTTCTTTTTTTTTTGTTTTTTTTTGTTTTTTTTTTGTTTTTTTAATTATTCAAAGACTTCTGTAACAAATCTGATGTACGTGGAAGATAAATTGCTGCTCTGTGTCAGAAATTGCGACTATGTATTTATTTGTCCTTGGCAACCATATTTTACAATCGCAGTGTGTGTGTTGAATAATTATACCACGGAAAGTCTGTCGTGAAGTTCGAATGCGGAGGAGTTGTAGATAAACGTGATTGATGATTAATTTACAGTCGATCGATTTTCATCCCAAATAGGACTTTCCATGGACCCGTTGTCTGAGCATGACAAAAACAAAAAAGTGTCCTCGTCTTGTGACCGGCTTTGTGTATTTGCGACCACCCACGCCCTTATCTCGCGTGCCAATACCAGCGTCTAACACAGGCAAAACTTGGTAAAATTAATATTTTGTTATTATTACTTGCATGCCTTTCTTTTTTCCCCCTTCTTGTACTTCTGAAGCGTCCATTTATATCAAATAAATTATTGTTTGTGCCAGTGACCTGAAAACATTTTTTCTTCTACATTTGAAATTGATCATTTTTATTCTTTCGCATTATTACTGCCAATAATTGAAATCAGTTTTTCTTTCATGTATTAAAATAAAAGTATATCGATGCAATTCCTTAGTGTGTTGGTTTATTACATAATAAATAATATTATTATGCCTGGGCATGTACGACTTATTTATTATTGTATTGTTTATTATTTTAGGCACATCAAAATTACTGAAATTTAAATACAGAAGTGAACATACATTGATTTATATTGCTTGCTCATTATATGAAAATACAATTATTACCATATATTTTTTAAATTATTTAATGATTAATATTCGATTGATTTTTATCTTATAAATCAAAATGCATGTAATATATAAAAATAATATAAAAGTACAATAAAAAAATAAATGAAAAACTTATAAAAAACGCAAATTCAAAAACTAATAATGGTATATTAAATGTGGGTCATTCGGTTTTTAAGTATTCATAAATCTAAATAAAAAATAAAAAATTACAAAAATTATTGAATTACTGCAAAAAATTATTTTAACAATAATAATTGCATATATTCAAACGTGTGCGTGTGATCAAACGGTATAGTGTAAATCAAAAAAATAGAATTTTATAATTTGTATTTTATACAAAAATTATATTTGTTAATAAAACCAATATATTAGATAAATTTTTCTCTCTATAAATACTTGTATAATATAAAATATTGTGAAAAAATACCAATTAGTAATGTAAATAAATATACGCCTTTGATGGCATACGTGATACATACATAAATTTATTTGCATAATTAGTAATTACAAAAAGAGACGGCTTTAAAAATTTTGAAAAATGCATTTAAAAAATATTTTTCTTTGTTCAATTTAAAGAAAATTCTTTTTAATACTACTCCATTACACTTTAATACTCCACTCTCAATTTCTCTGAAGCCCTCTTTGCAAAATTTTATTCTTAAATTTCAATATTATAAAGAATCTCACGCTTTTCATTACTGGTAAAAAATGTTTCATACTCTATAATTGTGCAAATGCATTGTTATCGAATTATCTATCTCTCTCTCTCTCTCTCCCTCTCGTTTTGTATGAATTCAAATGGTCGTATGCAGCAAAAAAAAATCAGAACTCATAAGCGTCTTATCATATCCAGGAAATAAAATTTTGAAGCGTACTAATAAAATAAAGACAATAACAAAAATAAAAAAAAGGAATTCAATTATGATAATATCAATATATAATTAATTATCGCGTGATTTCATAGCACGAGAACGTCGCTCTCGTCTGTAGAATCGTTGATACGAATTTTATTGTGCGAGATTATCTGAATACGTGAATCGCGAATATCAAAATTTAGACTTTAGCCAAAATAAAAAGAAAGCCACCTTGTTTCTAACAAGATTCTTTACATTTGTGATGTGCACATTCACAATGGCACAAAGATGTTATTGCCATGAGATACACTTTATCGATTGTGATGATAATGATTATGATAGTTGCACCAAAGCCAGCATAACGGTAATTATGGCAATTATTCATATTTTAATTATTACTATCTAATTATAATAATTTTCGTAATTCAATAAACAGCCTTGCAAAGATAAGGGATTCCTTGTTGAAACGTCAACAAACATTAAAAAGTAAACCTTGTGTTTGTATTTATTTTTACTTCACTAGATCAATATCACAACTCCTTTATTTCAAAACTTAAACAACTATTTAGTAATCTGATAAATAAAAATTTATTATCTACATAAAAATTTGTTTCAATGAATAATATATCAATAAACTCAATGATATCAAGAGCAAAAGAAAACCACACCAGCATGAATAAATGAATTGATCATTAAAACATACACTGTAGTAATCAACATTCAATAATTAGATATAGTTTTAAACTTTTTATTTCTCTACAACTCATGATACATTTAATATGAACATTCTTAATAATTATTCAAATGCACTATATGATTATATATCAGAAAAAATATAGAGTTTACGATATAAAAAGCAAATAAACCATGTAAATTATTATTTGCTGTTCTATTAAGATTTTTCTTAAAATCATTACTTTATGCAAATAACAAACATTTTTTCAATAATAATAGCATCAAAAATCCTCGTTTCAATATTATGCACTATAAACCTTGAAAATACATATTATCATTTGAAATTTAATCATTTCATATCGTAATAAGTATAATAAAATGTATTTGATAATTTTTCAATAAAAGAATATTAAAAAAAAAAAACAGTATTCTTGGAATAAATAAATCACTATATTCGATATGAGTTAAAACATTATAAATATAATATTACGAAGAACTTAAAGAAAAAACGTGTATTATTATTTTTTGTAATGAAACATTTAACAATTTAATATTTGAAAATACTATTGTAAAAATTGTTGTTTAATTAAATATTTTTAAATTGTTAAAAATTTAGAAAAATTATATTTATATGTTATTCTAAATTATGAATTACATTTATGGATACGGTACAATAAAATGTATAATTGAGGCTTTGACTTTATTGATGCTTTCAACAGAGATAATAAAATGTTTAACCATAAAAATTTGTGTAAGATATAAGTATTGTATCATTAATGATACTACGTATTGTTTAATACAATAGTTTATACTTAATTACAGATATTTAATTTATCTTGCAATATATTCAATTTAACAAGACAATTAATCAATTGTAAACTAAACGAATACAATTAAAATTTATTTATTTGATACTTTGAAAGATATTGATCTTGCTAAATATTATATTTATCAAGGCACTACATTATATTCATACTCATTTTAAAGAATAATATTATGTTCATAAATAAAAGTAGTTTTTAGACTTATCAGATTGTAAAGGCGAACGAGATACCATATCGATTTTTAATAAAAATGCTCTAAAGAATCTATGCGATATCCGCAAAAGAAATAAGTTTTTGATGCTGAACTAGAAAAATCAGAATTAGGTCTTAACCACTCATACAGAAAAAATATGTTTATTTCTTAATAATATTGACCTTAGTTGTTATTTATGCCTTATTACATATTTCACCAAATTTGATCACATTTAATGAAAAATCATAAAATCATATCTCTTTTTACTGTGTCGACGTTTGTACTAAATGCCAGTTTCTTTTAAAAGGAAAGCTGTCTAAAAATATAACAAGAAAATTTGGAAAGAACTAATTCAGAACATTAAATTCTTAATGTAATGCTTTAACATATAAATATTTATTACAAATATTAACAAATAAAAACTTGACTTGTATAATTAATTCTTGTATCATACATTAATTTTTTTTATTGTAATTTTAGTAATGTTAATTTACAAACAGCAAACATTAGATGTTTCATTACATAATAGTAGTTAATAATCAAATAACTGTTGAATAATGATTTATTAATCATTGTTGTTAACTAATAGTTAAATGATAATAACTTTTATCATAAAAAACCACATTCAATATTTAAATTATTAACAAATTAAAGAATAATATAAAATATATCAATAGCATTAAAACTAAAATTTAATATAAAAATAGAAAAGCCTCTACGTACTCTCAAAATTTTTATTCTATACGAGACTAGATTATATATCAGATTAACGGGACTTGTTCAATAATTTTAGGTCAGGTAGATGTTTAGTTTTAAGTTTTTCATGTCTTAACCTGTTTTCCACCTCCATTTGAATCTTCATCTACATAATTAAAACGAATAAATAGATGATATAATTTTATGGATAAATTGTTGAATTTAAAATAAAGACAAGAGCGAACTTTTCTACATTTTTGTATGATCAAAATGATCCATCTACTTTGGAGCTTTGAACAAAGGGTATTTTAAAACATAAGCTTCGTATTCTTTTTTTTTTAAATGAAGGCTCGAAATTAACCATCAAATAATTAAATGTTAAAACTATATTAATGGATATTATCAATACATAATTATTAATTTTTTTTTTTTTTTAACAATAAAAATTGATTATTTAATTAATGGATAATGTAAATATTAATCAAAAATGTTATTAAAAACTATCATAAATATAAGTATATGCAATTTTACGGGCAATAAACACTAACAAAGTTTTATTATATAAAAACAAAGATAAAATATAAAAATAATTATATGTCAGTAATGAAACTGTGACTAAATTGTAAGCAAGTTGTAAGAAAAGTTGTACTGGCGGAGGAAAATAGAGAGATAATTTTTTTTTTTTTTTCCCTTGCTAATACCCATAATCTGGGTCTCCAAATCATATCAAAAAGTACCTGTTCCAGCAAAGAGTTAACGGTAAAATCCCAAGCAACCCAATCAGTCGCAAGCAGTTGAATCTCGAGTAGACACTATCGAGCACTACATTCGATATTTTTAAAATTTAAATTCAATTACCAAGGATCATTTATAGAGTAGTTATATTTAGAGGATCAATAGAGAAATAACGCAACCAAAGCATTAAAAGGAAGATAAATAAAAAAGGAAAAAGGCTTAACAAGAGTTTTGTCATACATAAAAATAAAAGTAAGTACGATTAAAGTCAAATAGTAAATTTTTTATGCAAGTATTTTATTCCCATTAATTTTATTTTTATCGCTGGAGTCACTACACAGGCTGAATTAATGTTCCGACCGCGTAATTTAGCGAAATTAATATTAAACCGTGTTTACTAAATAATAATTTTAATAATCTTACGAAAAAAAGTTGTTTTTCTTCGATTATAATTTTACTACTTGTCTTCTATTAATTTTACACATTAGATAAATATCTAAATTCGATATCAAAACTTGCAAAAATCAAAATTATTGTAATTCCGATTGGATTAATAATCAATAATATAAAAAATACTTACAAAATAATAATTATTTTTCTACGTACATGCACTTTTTACGTTACCTAATTATTCAGGGCTAGGCGAAAAATAAGGGACAATCATCGTATTTAATTTCAGATCTATTTACGAGCGTAATAATTTTAAAAAATTAAGAAATTAAGCAATCTTTATTATCCTTTTCAAATTTATATTTGTCACGCTATTTTCTCCCCATATCTACACGTTATTATATTTATCTAAACTTTAATAAGAGTGTGATAACCTCCACAGCAAACCCCTAAAACTTCACATTGTCAAACAATTCTTTTATAAATTAAATAAAATTCTGGGTGACCGACATATTACACAAAATTAAGAAAGCTTTTTAATTCCATTGCATTTAGTAGTCTTTGAAATCTATTGTGTCACGAATCTTCCCTTGTTTGATGACTATGATACAAGTACAGTGAAGGAAAATTAAAAAAAATAGCACAACAACATTTAACTTTTGTAAAATCTTTATTAATTATATAAATAAGGAATTCTAATAATATTAAACAATAAGCATACATATTATTTTGTAAAATATTGATTCAAAAAATATACAAAATCGAGTATAGATAAATAGAGAATTTAGAAAGACAATATTCAAAAAGTAATTGTACGTGTCTTGTGCATATTTACAGTCAATTTACAAAATTTATTAAAATAAACAGATTTATCCTAATTTATGATATTTGATTGATATATCACTGTTTTGAAAACTACTAGTCTAGATATGATATATTTTTACAAACATGTTATATTCACTTCATGCTCCAATGGATTCAGTTAACAACAACGCATTGTTTATAATCTTCTTTAAATTAACAAATGCTCAAATAACTATTATTAACTTGATAATTAGGTTATAAAATAACAGAACATTTTCATTAACTATATTGGTCAATATTTAATATTAACCAATTTCTACATGCTGACCGGGAGCATTAACTGCTGCTTCAATCAATTTTTGTCTTTCTCTGTACATAGAAACTTTCATATTCTCTAGCTGATGATATCGAAGCAATTTTAATGTTGCAAATACAGAAAGACCAACCCAAATCGAAAGACTACTCCAGGTTCCAAATTGAGCTGCTCCTAATTCAATGTTGAAACCAGATGTGTCTATATTATCCGCTTTATCAATGTCATTACCTGCGGCTAGCTCACAAGATGGAAATCGTTTAGTCATGCACTTGCACCATGTCATAAATCCTAAAGTAATAAATACTGCAGCAATTAGAGTAATGCTTGTTAAAAAAATCGATGTAATAACATCCACAAAAGCTGATAAAAAAGAACTATCTTCTCCCTTGTACATCATCATAGATAGTCGGTAGATTTGTACCACTGCAGTCAAAAACAATATTATTCCAACAAATATTGTATAATTACAATATATTTGTGAAGCCCAATTTGGAACAAATTGTCCATCTACTTCCCTCCAATTGCCCGTTGAAAATAATAAACAATGACCTCTGAAAAAAAATGACAAAAAATGTTCAAGATATGAAAAGTAATAATTTGATATAAAAATGTTAAATTCAATCGTCTTTTTTTTCTTTTTTTTTTTAACATAATAAGTCAATGTTAAAGATAATCATTTATATCTCGTTAAAAGTGTAATTTCTAAGATGTTGAATTAATATTTTTATTTTTTAATAATTATCCATGAGAAAAGGATGATGAGGCGATGATTTAACTTAAAAACAAATTATTACCTAAACTCCTCTTGATGCAAACTCATGGGTACTATAATGCATAGCGATAGAATAAGAGCAACAACATATCCCGATATCTGGCTTAACAACAAAATGTTTGACAGTGCCATAATTTTCTTGGAGTTGTTTCTTCAAGGATAATAATTTGTAAACGATTCACTATCAATTAGTTTTAGAGGTTAAGTCAGGTTACAACTCGTCTTTCATCTTTGCTGCACCTCTAATACTCTGGCATTAATGACTAATTTCTTTATTTTTTCGCACATTTACACTAGACAGATATGTCATCTACTATAGAGACAATAAGAATGAATGAAATTTCATTTGCTACAACTGTTTTTTTTTTGGCCACACAAAGCTACATAATTCCTTGATTAATTCCAATCTCGCCAAGTACATCGAATCACTTGCTCGATTTGCGTTTCTTTTGAATATTAAAGATTGCTAGTGAGAAAAAAACAAATTGATCCGAACTCTGAACTTGAAGCTTCATCCGTACAATTGATATCCTATTTCTCACACACGCACGTCTCTCTTTAACGTACGTTTGTACAGTTAATATCTGTTCTGTGTGGTAGAATGGCTGAGTGTTTGTACAGGTACAGTGTTGCCAAAAATCCATTTGAATTCAAAGTTAAAATTTTTATTATAAACGTCGTATTTTTAAATGCTTAATATCCTTTTCGAGCTCTAGGTGTTTATAATAAAAATAAAAGTCCTGGCTTGTACGTAATTATATCGAATGTCGTTTATTAAAATTCTTAAGACCAGTAATTTAAAGCTCACTTTTAAATTATCCGGATAATATGACGTGTGCGAGTAAAGCATTTTTTTTAATATATTTTTCAGTAATAATGTAAAATACACGACGATATCGCATTAGATAACGCTAATAATAATATTAATTTAATTTTATCGAACAATAATATTACGCTTCCGTTCTAATCAAGAGAATTGAGTATGTGCTTCCCGATGATATTTTCTATGAAATAGTTGATCTGAGAATGTAAATTTCCACACATTTCCATCTCACAAATGAAATCTTAAACGTAAAATTGATAAAATTAATAAAATTGATAAAGTGGTCTAATTCATTCGGCTAAGAAGGCGAAATGCAAACGAGCATCGGCGAAAGAATCTCCCTTAATTTATAAAAACGCGTGTAAGGTTTAACGGCAAATTAAAAATACAAATGTAAAGAGTATTTTTTTTTTTAAGCAAAATAGGATAGTGGAAGTGTTTGTATAATTCTTAGAACGCAATTGGGTGTGCGAACGTTTAAAAATGACCTTTTGTACAATAAAAATTGTACTCGTAAAAAGCGTAACAACCCAATAAAATAAACGTAGGATGTAGGCGGGTAAACAACAACAACAACAACAACAACAACAAAAAGTGATAAATTCGCAATGCAACATATATATATATTCTGCGCGTTAAAGTTTTATTAATATAAAAATATTATAATCTGTGTGATGACGATTGTTATCGTCGAAGGAATAATACAATCGCCTATAAGGTATAGTTTATCGTGTCAAACTGCAATATTGTAGGAGTAATGGCATAAACATATGGGAAACGGGGCTTTTTTCCTTATTAAAAAAAAAAAAGTCGTCGATGCGAAGATTGAATAAAAGTGCAGTAGCAGTAGAAGAGAGAGAGAGAGAGAGAGAGAGAGAGAGAGAGAGAGAGAGGAAAAAGGTATAAAACGCAGTGCACGAGTTCATCGTGCGCGCAAGCAGCAGCAGCAGCAGCAGCAGCCCGAGGAAGATCCGGCAACGCTGTCCGACGCACAATATTCGCGCGTGTGTCCGTGTACAAGCATCGGGGGGTGGCGCGGAGCGGGAGGGAGGGGAAAGACACAACACGCACTCGCGTAATCCCACAAAAGCACTGGGGCACGCCGCGCTCACACACACACGGACGCGCTCGCGCATTTAATAAAGCGCAGAGAAAGAGATAACTCGAGTGCGGGGCGCGCGTGTGCGTGTGCGTGTGTGTCCGCGCTGCAGCTCGATGTGCACTCTCGCACACTACGTCGCGGTCCTCGTCGTCGTCGTCGTCGTCGTCGTCGCGCGTGTCACATATTCTGACGTCTCTCGGATTATTTTCATCGTGGAACGGGGATATTCGAAAATGTAGCGCATTCCCGCATTAACGTCGAAAGTGCGCTGCTGCTGCTGCGTTGCGTGATCCCATGCTCGGGGACGAGGAACACGGGACTCTCGGTTATCTCGGGGCACTTTTCTCGGCGGTGCGCGGATCGGGGGCCCTCGCGGGTGCCAGCGGTAGATAAGCAAAGGGCATCCTCGGGAGTGCGGAGTGTCGACCCGAGGGCCGCCGTTGCTGGTGCTGCTGTTGCTGTTGCTGTTGCTGTTGCTGTTGCTGTTGCTGTTGCTGTTGCTGTTGCTGCTGCTGCTCCTCCTCCTCCTCCTACTTCTACTTCTACTACTACTGCTGCTGCTGCTGCTGCTGCTGCCATCAGCTGATTTCGATCAATTGTACCTTTCGTGTGACTGCAACGCGACTGACGAACGAAAACACAAAGAAGGGGCAGGGAGAGAGAGACGGAGCGAATAATAAAAGAGCTCGTTCTCCTCGGAGGACGAAGCGAGCGTCAGGTGCTGCATCTTAATGTCGCATGCGATTGACACGTGCTGAACTGCTCGCGTTGAAGCCACGATTGAGCGAGCTCGCCTTTTTGCGCCTTCGATCGAGACTCTGCGACGCCGTTTTCTTCATTGTCTACCTGCGCGGTCCCGCTGTGTTTTGTACCCCCCACGCACGCACACACACACACCCACCCACCCACCAACACACCCAGCCACCCGGACAGGGACGGGCGCGCGCGCTCGGGGAGCAAGGACACGCACTGGACAGTCTCAGCATTTGTTGTTTATCGCCAGGGCAGCGAGCAATAAGGGCTCAGATGCAGCTTCTGGAGTGAGGGGTCATTCACTTGGCCACCAGAAATGTCTTGGCTGGGATGCTTTCCATGGTCCGAAGGAATAAAAAAAAGAGCATGCAGGTACCTTCTGCAGAGGTATCTGGGGCAGTTCCTCGAGGAGAAGCTGACACTGGACCAGTTGACCGTGGACCTGTACAATGGCACTGGTCGGGTCACCAATGTCAACCTCGATGTGCAGGTGAAGCACAGTCACTGACTTTTCTTTGTTTATCATTGGTCAACTAACATATGCATGAGATATCACTTGTACACAAAAGACAATTGTACATGCAAATTTCTTAAAATTATTCCGGGTATGATTAATCTTGTGCACTGCAAGTGCTTTGATTTTCTTAAAAAAATAAATTAGTATAAATTATTTTTTCGTTTCAAAAGCAAGCAATTTAATATCACATCCTCTTTGTCTTTATATAATGCAAACTGTAATCTTTTTTAATAATAGTGCACTTGTTGTACCTTGACTAAAATGTTTGAGATTCACTTTGCTCATTATCATTTGTTTGGACTCAATGTTTAAATATTATTAGCTAAAGAACAAATATGGAATAGATGTAAAAATAGTATCAGATAATGATTAAATTAATATAGTCTGCATTATTATCAAAAGGTCAAATATTTATTTGTAGCATTATTTGCTTACAAAATAAAAAATAATTAATCATCAAAACATGACTTCATTATTTTGAAATTTATGTACCAAAATATAAAAAAAAAATATTGATTTTCATAGTGAAGAAAAAATGCTTTAATAATCTATCATGTATTTTATTATATAAATTTACAGAAATAATTTTAAATCAAAATTGACCCAAATATAAATATAGAATTTTTACTGTCAAAATTACTTTCAAATTATTTTCACAATATTTGATACAAATTTAATAAATACTCTTTTCCATCAATCATACAATAAATAATAAAATATTTTAAATATTATTTTAAAAAATTATAGTTTTAACATTTAAAAAATTGCTTCTTGAATATGTCATTTTATAAAATAAAGAATATACATTTCTAGTGCACTATTATGCTAATAAATATTTATTAAATCAAAGTTTATAAATAAAACTAAATTTATAAATAGAAATTTAAAACTATCCAGATAATAGTAAATAAAATCATGACTATTTTTAAATTTATTTTTGCTCTCTGTATAATGTCAAGTTAAATATATTAACAAATTTTTGTAAAATCATATTCTGTATAATAATATTTTAATTTTAGGCTCTCAACGAATTGGGAGAACAGCAACATCTACCATTGGAATTTGTCGATGGCTTTGTGGCAGAGATGTCGGTCAGCATCCCATGGTCAGCATTATTGAGTGATCCAAGCTATGTTGAAGTAACCGGTTTAAGATTGACTGTTCAACCAAGACAAAGATCGGAGACTGGTACTTCCATGTTTGAGTCGATGTGGAGTTCCATGACTTCTAGCATGCAATTAGCACAAGAATGTTTGCAACAAGATGCCAATAATGCAAGGAACTCTCAGCCATTAGAAGGAATTGAATTATTTGCTCAAACAATAGATTCGAGTAAGATCAAAGTTGTTGAAAATAATTATATAAGAAAAATTTAAAAAGAAATTTTCATGAATTGTAAAAGTGTTGAAAAATAAAAATAATTAATATGTATAAACTGTACATGCTCAAATGTAATGAAAAAATATAAAAATAACTTGCATTATAAATTAATTGAATATTTTTATTATTAATTGCATTAGTTAATTACATTTCTGTATCAAGATTTTAAATTACAATAAATTATTAATCATTTATATTTATTTGATAAAATAAGTTATTTATATAATATTGCTTAAGAATGAATAATTAATATTAATTATTTATTATTATATAATTTCAGTATTGTGTAGAGTTAAAATTCGATTTTTGGATACTGTGATACGTTTGGAACATGTTCCACTAGATTCGAATACTGGGGTAGCAATGGAAATTTTTATTCAGAATTTAGAATATTCGGATGAAGCTGGATCGGATCCATCGCACGCCGCAATAGACCCCAATCAGTCAACAAAAGGATACGTTGTATCTGCTTTTAGTACAAAACGTTTTTATTTAGAAGGTGTTTCTTTCCATACAGATGAATTCCCATCAAGGGCAAGAACATTTTCAAAAAGTGTAATAACTATGAGCAGAGGATCTACTCCAGACTCTAAGGTATTATTTGTACTTTTATTATTTGCTTTCATTATTAAAAATGTTTAATAATTATTAACAATGATTTTATTAATATAATATTTTTTTTGTGTTTACAGAATTCAGATGGACCATTTTCTTCAGCCCAAATTTCTCCATTGCAAAATATGCAAACTCCGCCTGAAAAAAATATGATTCATACCATTAGTGAATCAAATCCTATTATTTTTGGAAAATTATCTGGACGTCAAGAAATTCGTTTGAAATTGAAACAGGGTGAAGGTATTGTGGGACCTAAGGTAAATTTAAAAGATTATATGTTAATTTGAATAATTTTAATAAAATTTTAATAAAATTTTAATAAAATAACACAGGTGGAATTAATAGTGACTCTAGGCTCTCTTACATTATTTTTAAGTCCAAGGCAATTGCATGTTTTAATGGAATTGATGCATGGTCTAGCTTCACCAGACATGGAGGATGTAAGTAACGTTGCACCAAGAACCAGCTGCACCGAAAAGCCTATGGCTAACAGTGATTTTAAACGGGTGGAACGAGAGCTTTTGAGTCAAGTTAATCCCTCGCAAGGATTTCGCACGATGGTAAATTTTTCAAGAAAATTATTTATCTTTCAAAACGAACATAATTTTTGTGTTGAGCTGTACTACTTCGCATATTACTAATAATGAATTAATGTAAACAATACACGGTCTTGAAATAGATATTTTATTCTCGATGAATTGTTCTTAAATATTAATTATTCATAAAAGCAATAAAGATATGGCAGCTTACATTATAATATAATTCATTGTAGGATTTGCGTCACGCTCAAGGCTGGTCGACCGCATCGCAAGACGAGTCTGATAACGAGGATGAATTTTTACCGATGCGCGTGCCGGGAGTTACCTCTATGAATAATTCAATGTCGAGCAATAATGCGAGTATGGATGGGAGTTTAATTGGTAGTAGTATAAGTTCGAAAAATTCGGTGACTAATGCCCCAAGGCAACACAAATACAGACACAGCATTGATTCTGATCCTTCGGCCGAGACCTCACAATTTCACGTGCGAGTTTCGTCGGTAGCTATGATACTCCTCCACGAAGATATATTAACGATTGGTATCGAGGCTTACGGTCCGACCAGAGCTAGCACTGAAATTATGAGAACGACGGCTGAAAATTTTTTTATGAAATTAGGGGTATTTGGACTGAGTGGATATGGTAACAAAGACTTTGAAAGGGCCTCGAATATTTTTGCAGATTCTTGCCAACATAGTCATTTACGGTAAGGATTATTTTTTATCCAAAAATACCTATGAGCTGAATTCAAAAAAATCATAATCTCATTGAAATAATAATTTAAGTTTTTATTTCAATATTGATGTCAACAGAAAATTTTCGTCTCTTTTTTTTTTTGAAGCAAAACAATTGCTTTTCATTTTTATTCGAGCTTTTATTCATTTTAATTAATGATAATAATAACTCCCAAATTCTGAATATGAGAAATAAAATTTAAGTCTAATTGTCAATATACATTTTTATAGATTTGAATTTTTAACAGTATTAAGCAAATATTAAAATAATATGCAAGATTTTTACGTCAATAATATGAATCGTATTTCAATATTTTTTTTAAATTAATAATCAAGATATTGTGAATTTACTTAATAAAACTTTTACAATACGTACTTTATAGATTTTTGGCAGCTCCTTTAGTAGTCGAGGGAAGTGAAAAGACAACTTCTCAATACTCTACAATAGCAGGAAATTTAAGTTTAGCTAGTTTAGAAGTTATTGAATGTCTAATTGATAGCAATACTTCTAATAATCAAGGATCCACTAGTACAACATTTATTGAACTGCTAACGTTTCAAAAAAAGCACACCAATAATACAGCTTTCTCAAATAAAACCGATTTTGAAATGAGATTCAATTATACTGAAAAAGCTGTGCGACATGGTCAAATGACAAAATATTGTCATCCTAGAACAGAATTTGAGTAAGTAATTAAACCATAATATAATTAATGAACTATTAAATAATAATATAGTAAAGATTGTATTATATTATACACCCTTCAAAAAATTTTATCAAAATAATTTTAATATTGAGTATCAGGATGAATGTATTTATTGAATTTTGTCTAATATTTATATTTTATCAGCCTTTTTAAAAAAAAACCAATATTATTATTATTATTTAAAATAAGATATACATAAAAAAGTTGTGCAATAATTCATTTTAAAACACATTGTAATAAATAATCAGAACATGATTTTTTATTGCTATTTTTTTAAACCATATTTAATATATACGAAATGAATTTAAAATTTATAAAATTTGTATATTATGTTTTTAGTATAACATTAGAACCATGTCAAGGCGAGTTCGATATCACAATAATTGATAGAATCTCTACCCTCTTAAATCCTCAACCAATATGTGTATCTAGTCCAGCTTCAGCCGCAGCTAAAGAAAATATCGTATGTATTATTCGATAAAAATGTATGATCCTCAAGATATATTTTAAATAACATTTTTTATTTTTTTTAGAACCAGCAAAAGTTGTTTTATCAGGCTGTTGAAAGCACATCACTGCCAGATTCTCGAATAGATATTAAAGTTTCATCTTCCAATTGCACAATAGATCTCAGGTAATGTGCACAGTTGATTAAATTTAATGTTTAGAGGAATTCATTGTAAAGTGTAGATAATAAATATGTTTTTGCACATGTTAATTATCGTAAAAAAGAAATAGTAAAATTGTTTATATTTTTAGGTTTCCCATACCAGACTTACGGCCCTTGCACGACATGAACCGAATTCCGTGGTGGAAGCGATCTGTAAGACCAGATTATGTAACAATGCACCTCACCGACGCGAAATTGCATACATCTTTTGATAGTCGACAACCTCAACTTGCACGACACGAAGTGCAGTGCCGTCAGTTTCTGCTCACGTACACAGAAGCTGATTCAGATATACCCTTAAACATCGGAAAGGCATCAGCGGATGAGTGCCGTTCCGATGAATCATTGCAGAACGAAGGCGAGGGCTTCGGATGGCCCCGCGTTGTCATCACGTTGTTCCCCCGGCATTTGGGTGGCCCTCTGATGGAGGACAGTTCGGAGGGTGAACCCGAGTCAAGTTTGGACGATACGCTCGAAAATACTCCAAGACATCAACCCTCGCCCTTTAGTTCTAAACGTATCATTCACGAATCGGATACACCACATTCAAGGCCGTACAATCAAAACGATAACAATAAGGAAGGGACCGAACACAGGTACATCGAACAAGTCGTTAAATCAATGATAGCAAGCATTGCCTATTAAGTTTGTGATTATCATAACTACCAATCATGGCAATCATAAATTATGAAACAATATTTTCTTTCAAACAAAACTTGTATTTAATTAACTCTACTCTAGAGTATAAATACAAACTGAAAGAAAAGTATTTATAATAACTAATCATCTATTAAATTTATATTTAAACAATATTAAGAATATATATATTAGTAACATAGATATTTATTTCAGAGAGGGTGAAGAACTAATAATTCCTGGAAACAGGCAAGAAATGATGGAATTTATAGAGGAAGGAACACGAAATTCGAGAATTCAATTAGAAATTGGTTTACCATGCGCATCCGTCCAGATTCCTTCTAAACATCTGTATGAATTAATATATAATAGATTCATTACTGATCTTCTTCTTTGGGAATCGTCTGCGCCACGACCAAAATATATGTCACAAAATGAAACGAATATAGGTCTTGATTTAGCAGCGGCACTACTGCAAGAATCTATTTATCCAAAGTATTGATAACTTTTATTTAAATACTAATTTTTTTAAATATTCAATAAATAAATAAATCCTTTAATATTTTAAATTATAGATTTAGTATGTGTAAAAGTGGAATTCAATATGATTCTGATTCCGATTCGGATGAAGAAGGAATATTTCATTCGACTACCGACAGAGCGACCAATAAATTAAGACAAAATCGTATTTTTAAAAATAACCAAAGCAAGGTCGCTTTGACGTTAACAATAAATCAAGGAATTTTAACCCTGTATACTCCTGTCAGAGATTCGATGCGAAACGTTATACCTGGCCAACAGGGTGAAATTATTATACGATTGGAAGATGCAATATTATTTTCAGTTTCAGAATATAAAGGTGATGATAATTTGGGATACGTTTGTCTAATGGTAAAAGAAGTCACACTGTATCATTGTGGCTTAATAACCATGTCATCCCAAGATCCTCCTTTAAGATCAATAAATAGCATTATACCAAAGCATTGTCAACGTTCGATATATAGAAGTGAACCTGGTGCTAATATGTCGATGAATTTATCCGAAAAAGATATGTTATCTGTAGCTATAAGAATTCAAGCTGCCCATGAAACCCATCGAATAAAAGTAATTTCGATTTATTTATTTATTTATTTATTTATCCATCAAATGAATTTTGACTTATTCTAATTTAATATTTTGTACACAGACTTTTAGGGTAGCTGCTGGAATAAGTCACGCAACTTTAAAACACAGAGTATCTACCTCTCAAACTTCATGGTTTACCCAATTAACCGATTGTCTAGATGTTATAGATCATCCTGTTGCGGGATACATACCTCCTGGAATTTTAACCGAATTACACGTGCACTTGTGGGAGTGTGCTATCGACTACAAGTACTTATATTATAAAACAATAATGTTATTAGTGAATTACAAAACAATTTTTTAAATTAATATTTTATACTTTATTTTATAAATATTAACAGTCACTTTTCAATAAGTTTTCATTAATCACTTAGATAATGTAAAAGTATTTATCCAAATGCTATTATCAAAATCTAGTTGAAATCATCTTTTCTTTTGAGTTATATTAAAGACAAAAAAAAAGAAATATTAAAAAAAAGAGAATTTTAGACTTTTATAATATTTAGAGCTTCAGTCATTCATTTACTCGAATGTTTTTTAAATAATTTAAAAAAATGACGAATGTATTCAAAATATCTATTTAATTCTTTTGATTACAGTCCCATATATTTGCCAATGAGATCAATGATAACGATGGGGAGCTTCAGCGTGTCAAGTAACATCGCCGCGCAAACAAACACGTCTAATCTGCGTTTCATCGCTGAAGACATGGCCCTTTTCATATCTGACAAAGCTGGCAAAGTTGTCGACCTGAGACACGACTACGTGTGCGTTATGGATCTTGGCTTGTTTGAGTTGTCATTAAGGCTCAATGAGAAAATGTTCGGTGGCACCCCAAGGATCGACCTGCGAGCCAGCAACAATGTTTTGCACGTCCGGACCTGCTCCGATTCTGGCAGAGCACTTATGCAATTACTCACGTATTTTGCCAGCGATGGAGATTTAACTCCAAACAACGGGAGCATGGAGAGCATCACTGTGCCCAGTTCTGAAGACGGAGAGAGTCTTTTGGGAGATGAAAGCATTAATTTCCTTAGCAAGAGTCAAGTTGAAAGAGTCAATAGCTTGATGGAAGAAGCTATGGAGGATACCGTGAAAGGTGAGTACATAAAGAAAGGAATGAGACATCGTCCAGGAATTTGCATAAAAATGTTTTTATTCAAAACGAAAAAGATTATTAATATAATATTTAATCAAGTTGTTATTTATTGTTCATTATAAATACAAGTTTTAAAAACTATTAATTAAGGGTTTGTATTCAAATCAAAGATAAATTTACTTTTATCTTTCCTAATAAATTTAAGGCAATGAAAGAGACTATCTGATACTTTTCTTTTTAGCTTCTTTTTTTTCTTATGAACAAACTTAAGTAACATGTAGATACAAAATGCATTGGTAAAATAATATTATAACATTAAAAAAAGTATTTAAAAATAAGATAATTAATTTTGCTCGTTAATATTGAAAAATCAGTATTATCTAATTACGTTTTCAGTATTATGTAAGGAATTGATATATTTCCTTTTAAATGTTGATATTAAAAACAAATTTTTGTTTTTATTTGTATAAGCTACAATTATTTTATAATTTTAAACCATTTCAAAATGATTTAAATATATTATTTTCTAAAATAATTTATTGAAAATCTGTTTAACTCTTAAGTGTCTATGATTTTGAATGCGCTCCTAATTCTTGTTAGAATATACTTTAAATTCTTAAAAAAACATTAAGACTACTATCAACACTCATACTACGTTGGCTCCACTGGTTCTCGTCCGATCACCAAAGTTAAGCAACATTAGGCGCGGTTAGTACTTGGATGGGTGACCGCTTGGGAACCCCGCGTAGCGTTGATTTTTTTGGAAATTTGGCTGTTATCACCCAGCCTCTATACTTGTTTGTTAAAGTATAGTATTAGATCCAATGAGGTGAAGGACGAATAAAACTTAATAAGAGGGGAGGAGTTGTTCTTAACTATTTTACTCACGTTTCGATAAGGTATCCCTTATCCTTATCAAGGTTAATGTTAAGCCGCAGGAATACAATACGTGGGTATTCTATACGACATAGAATATATATTTGCAACGTTCTCACAACTTGAATGTTAATTTTTTTTTGTTTTATTTTTTTAATATTATAAAATCAATTATTTCTCTTTAAGAACAGCTTCTTTTTTTTATTATTTTATAAAATTTATAGTTATATCATTTATACAATTTTTATTATATTAAAAATCATATACCCGGAAGAAAAGAAACAACATTCAAAGTTTATTATTCACCTCTGTCGTTTCTTTACAATATCTTTGATGATCACTAATACACAATATTTTACAAACTGAAATTTCTTTTTTACAAAATATGTTTTACCACTGCCTGCACTTCTTTTCTTTAATTTTTACACATAGAGGTTGGATTTATCAACCATCTTTATCTCGTGGATAATCTAAATAATATAAAGGGTGTGCACGGTACTGTCTTTACATATATAAAAGGAGACTTGCTTTGTATTCGTTAAATTATTCCACGTAAAAAAACATAATCATTAAATTAAAAGATTGTATGTGCAATTATAACAATAACAAAAATTATGAATGGTGATAAATAACTTTTAAGAAACTTCAAATTAGTATATTAGCGATAGTGAGGAGAGGAATAGTAGTGTAAATAATAAATTTTAATTTTGTTTCTGTTATTACAAGTAGAATTTTTAGTTTTTTTATTCGCGTTCATTAGTTCTTGTATTTCTTGCTTTAAATTATTATTTTCTTGCATTAATAGATGTTTTTCTTTTAAGATTTCATCTTGGTCTACTTTTTGCTGCTGGTCCTGCACATCACTCCATTCCATATCAAATTTTTTAGTAGCTGTGGCTGGCGAATTTGCCTCAGCTTTTTTACATCTTATGGAACCTTGTTTGTTGATTTCTTTTTTTCTCTTCGGTGAATTTTTGGTATTCATAATTATAATGTTGAAGATCACTGCATTTTCTTGATTTTCTCTGTTGGCAATAATTTTGTTCAAACACTCACAACAATTTCGCAAGTTCTTCCGACACTCGCACTTTAGCACTCGACGGCACGTCGTTCCACTAATGAGCGTTTTTTTTTCTTTTACCTATCGAAATAAAAATTCTGAATTCAGTGGAAACTTGCGCATTGCCAGTTCCGTTTTTTTTTAGTTTAAGCCCTTCCTAATCGAAGGTTCAAAAGACATCTGAGGAGAACCAGTGAACCAACCGTAATAAGAGCGTTTACGATTGCTTTTGTTTTTCCAGGATTTAAGGTGTATTTGTTGAGTCATTCATATTTAGGTATCAAATACATTTTGTTCATTGTGAAGATTTTTAAATGAAAACAAAAAGACTCACGCGTATTAAATGTATAGAAGAATTATTGAAAAGTTAATCCACATGTAAGCAACATTACGTGATTTAATTTTGAATTAAATTTCAATCATGACGCATGGTGTCGTCAGATAAATATTTACATCAATATTTTGACGCAATAACGGCGTCATTTTAAATTCGCCAAAACAAGTGATTTCAATGTCAAATCTTATTTTAATTTTTATAATTTTAATCAAGTCCTGATAAAGACACGAAAATACACATCGAAACTTTGTTAACATCACAAAAAAGTCTATCCATTTACATTTTTCTATTTACACCATAAACAAAAAGTAAATTCACTTCGAATAAAGGATCAATTCCATTTGTCTCCATTTGAAAATCATATAGAGAGTCAATTATAATAAACATTATAATTATATATAAGATTATAATTATAATAAACAGTTTTGATAAATTAATTGAAAAATATTACATTATAATTATTATTCAGATCATTTTAAAACCTTTTATTATGTTGTATCATTAGGATGTAATATTTTTGGTTTATAAAAATAAATCTTTCTAATAATAATTCTTAAATTTTTTATTACAAAAGTAAATTAACAACTATTTTATACTACTTTTAGATTTAATTTAGTAATCTATTTTATGTTCAATAATGTATAAGTATTAAAAAGGAAAATAATTACATGTTTCAGTAGTAATTTATATTATTAATGCAACATTAGTAACTCAATTATTTAAATCATTCATAAAAATTTCTTTTTAATGTGCTTTAAACTAGTTCAAGTTCTCAAAAAAAATTGACATCCTTGAACTACTATCATATATATTTAAAAAGGATTTGTAATACAAAGACAACTCGCTACTGCAGAATAAAATTAACCAGAAAAAAACAAATAATTTTAAGTATTGTCATTACGAAACTCAATGTTTCCTTGCTTTTTCCTGAATCATTAAAAATGTCCCTGAGTTAGCAACGATTGAGTAATTACCAACATTAGCATAAACACGCCAATTCCAATAATTCACAACAGTTGTACCACATTATTTGTAGCTATGTATTGTTAAAAATTGCCAATTATTATGATTGAATATTTACTTTATTAAACAAATGAACAGGTTTTTTTTTTATTTACATTTAAATTCATTCAAATAAAAAATAATCAATAAGAATACAAGAAAATATGTGAAATTATTTATCTTTTATAACATTTTATTAAATTTTCATATTATTTAGAAAATTTTAACAAATTCAGCATAAAAAATAAATCTTTCTTTTTTATTAATTTTTTTTTGTAATATATCACTGTTTTTTTAACAAATTTTTAATTAATATATAAATTAATTAGTAAAATTTCGTTTTTAGAATTTCTAAAATCCAAAAATTACAAAAAATATTTAATTCGTTAAAATTTTTTTTTTTTTATTTATTTTATATATTTTTAATCTAAAATAATTTTCGCAAATTAATGAATGAAGATAAATATATTATAAATTGTTAGATATTATAAAAAAATTTTTATATAAATATTTTGATAATATAAATAATTGTGAAATAATTTTTTATATATATAATTGGAACTAAAGAATTAAAAATTTCTAATAAAAAAGTTTATCCTGTATAAATAAAATCAAAATGTATGAAATTTAATGATTCGATCAAATAGTTTTACGTTTGATTAAAACGTTTCCTCGGACTAAAATTTAAAATTTTAACAAAATTATCTCGTGATAATGTGAAAGTATTTCGTAAATTATTAAATAATTGCTAATATTTGAAAAATAGTCTAAATAAATGGAGTATAATTTCATTAAAAAGAATATTTTTCATTCTTCAGTAACAGCAGATAAAATGGAGAGGAACTCGCCGGAAAAGGAAAATCAGGTCGAAGTATTTTTCTTCCCCGACGAGTCCAATCCGACAATGGTAAATGAGTCTCTGAGCACCTCTAAGACGAGCACCAGCAGGTCCATAAGCAATCGTAAAATTGATTTCGACGACGGCGACGAGGACTTTTGCATACTGGGCGAAGAGGCTGGGGTCGGCATCATGCCGCGTCATGGGGTACCGGAAGTGCGATGGCTGTGCCAGGAATCCGTACGGATAGTGGACAATCACTTCTCGGTGCCCCTCGGCAAGACAGACCTGCTCAAAGCCCCCAAAAACTTCCCCCCAGCGATCCTGAGGTACACCCTCTGCGAGATGAGTCTCGTTTGGCACATCTATGGGGGTAAGGACTTTGGAAAAACAGAACCTGTGATAAAGAAACACATAACGATAAACGACAATTCGCCAAGTTACGCAGGCTACGTACAAGGAAGGTGAGTTTTCTTTGAATTTTATTTAATTGTGTATAAAAACACTCGAATTCAGATTGATATCTTAAAGAAGAAAAAAAACATGTGTCGCTGAGAAATTTGTTTTTTAAATAAGAAGAAAGTGTTTTCTGGAAATACGTAATCATAATAAATAAAAATGTGATTACAAGAAAAATACTTGCTCTTAATATTCAACGCGATAAATTATATTTTAATTGGCAAGAATTATCTAAGCCACGACAATGACAAGTCTTTTTAAAACATGTCTTTGCTGATTGTCTACTAGGTAACTGTACAGTTTTACCCCGTAATTATGATTTTATCAGTGCAAAAAAGTAATGGTGCATTTAAACATTTACTGCATAAAATCACAGTTTCATAAAAATTCATAAAAACCTATGAGAATTTAAAACGAAAGGATATGAAATATTTTTCATAAGAATTCTTTTATATAACTTATACATTACTAAGAAATAGTATAAATAAAGTATTTTTAATATCTTTAATGTCAAAATAAATAATAATTTAATCATTTTAGTTTTTTGTTTTTTTTTTTATTTTAAATTTAGATCAAATAGATAATGTAATAAATATATATATATATATAATTCATCGAAAATTAAAAAATAATTAGAATCGAATTTTAATTTTTTCAGTTTGTTTATTAAATTCTTACATAAAATATATGAATTAATAATATACATTCATATTTGATTATTTTGATAACAAAAAATCTTGATTCATACTGAATTATTAAAAAAATAGTTTATAAATGTATCTTATAGCAATACACATTATTATATAAGAATTAAAAATACAAATTAAAAATGAAGTAAATATTAAGATAAAAAACGTGATTCTGTTTTAGATTGTTTTATTTACGTGTAATAATTCAGCATATAATTAGAATGAAGATATTTTCACAATTAAATTATAATTTAAAAACTATGCAAAAAATGTTTTTTATTAAATATTTTTAAGCAAGTATCGACAAAAATTTTAATGTATACAACTGATGGTAAAATTCAGCTTCTCATACTAAGATTAGCTTTCTTATTATTATAATATTATTATGAAATTAGTATTTAATGTTCATAAATTCTCAAAACAAAACAAAATTTCAAGATTGTATCAAATTTTTATAAAAAATGATATTTTACACCAAAGATATTGAATAATTCAAGTTTTTTCTTCCTCATCAGTCTTTTACTTTATAATTAAAACTATTAAAAAAAGATATTATTAACGACATTTTAAAGCTGTTTACTATTTATAGTATTACCCTATTTTTTATGTTATTTCAAAAATTTAATTAATAATTGAATACAATTTATCAATATTAATCAATTTGCAGAAGTCGCTCGGCCATCGAAGGTATCACCTACAGTAAAATCTCACCTAACAAAGTCCGATTTGGCAGCGTCCCGAACTCGCCACGAACACGCGCGAGAAGCTTGGCTACCGATTGGCAAGAGCTCGGTGGTCCAGGTCGCCGTCACGACATTCTCATGGAGTTACAGCTGAATAAGGTGCGTTTCCAGCACGAAGTCTACCCCGAAAACATGCCCGAGGCTTCCCGTCAAATTCTCCTAATCAGCGAGATTGAGGTGCGCGATAGGCTGGCGAGTTCTCATATCAACAAGTTCCTCTATCAGTACAGTAGCGAGGCTCAGCCCAGGCAGTCCCACGCCAACATGTTCGCGGCGAAGGCTGTCCACGTGAGGCCCGACCCTAAGCTCACCACCCAGGAATGCTGCCTGAAACTGAGCCTCCTGCCTTTGAGACTGAACATCGATCAGGACAGCCTCTTGTTTCTCATCAACTTCTTCACGGAGTTGAGCGGTGCATCGAAACACAGCCATGACAACGCGACCAAGGCGAGTAACGTGCAGCAGACCCCGGGATCGAAACAGGGGACACCAACCCATCACCCGCCTGTCATGAGTGTGAATGATGCCAGTGACGAGTTCAATGCCAACAACGCGATGAACATCTCCCAGACTGCGACCATCGACCACAATCTCATGATACTGTTGGAAGACGAACTCACAATCAAAGAGAACAAGTCAAACACAAAAGTCGTCAGTGAAACGCAAGAAAATAGTCAGCCCGTGTATTTTAGGTGAGATTTCAAAATCAATTTACTTTGTATTTCCTTTGCTATACATGTATTATTAAGACCGAGTAATATATAAAAAATAATTTATTTACTTAATGATAATGTAATTATTAGCATACATCTTATATGCTTATTGCACAACAATCACAAAGAAAAGATTTTTATCTCATTGAAATTTAATATAAATCATACCAAGGTTTTGTAAATGTGTAAATAAGTCTCCATTCACACATATAATAAACAATGAATTTTAACAATAAATATATGTATGTATATGTATAGACAATAAATGTCTTACATTTATTGCACTTTTTAAAAACAACGTTGTATAAATAATAAATATTTGCTTTTTTTATCTTTTATTTATTTAACATACACAGAAATCCACAAGACTCGGGTAATGTCAAGTGGTTTATTCATTTCAATTAATATTTAATCTGAATTTGTCGAGTATGCGGGTATCAATCTTTTATATATAGTACATAATCATTATTGACAGAACATTTTTGTGGTCATTATTTTTTCTGTTATTTTAAAGTTTAATGAATTCAAAACTTAATTTTTGTTTACTAATAAATCTGATTTAAACGTATGTTTAATATGTTAATGTAGGAAGCTTGATAATCTACACTGTAAAATAGTTTTATTGTATTTATAAATTCATATTTATGCTTGACATTCCAGAAAACTATTTTTGTGGCAATAAATAGTATACGATTAATTGTAATCTCACGAAGAAAAATCTTTTTTAAATTTTATCTGTTTTTAAATTATTAACCAATCAAATTTGAATATTAATTTTTTGCAGAAGTGTAATATTTGCGCCAGAAGTGTTGGTAAGATTGGATTACCATGGTAAACGTGTTGATCTCACCCATGGACCTCTAGCGGGTCTTTTGATGGGATTAGCTCAGTTAAATTGTTCCGAGTTAAGGCTGAAAAGATTGACACACCGACACGGATTACTTGGCTTTGACAAGTTACTATCATACCTACTATCGGAATGGATACAAGATATAAAAAAAAACCAACTTCCGGGTCTTTTGGGTGGCGTAGGACCGATACATTCTCTCGTGCAATTGTGTAAGATTTTCAATATTTATACGTTTTCTTTTCTATCGAGATTATAAAAAAATATTTCCCTTTTAATCGATAACATTGGTATTTTTGACGGAGGAAAAATTATATCCATAAGTAAACATAGTGTACAAATTCATTGAATAGAAAGAATTTGTTTTGTAAGCTTTTTGTTTTAACGTTGAACACTCATAGAAGGTATATAATAAATTTAACATCAAAGTGTTAACTATTAAATTATATTCTATTACAAGATGATACAACTTTGAAATATCTTACTGTATAATCTGTTACAAATTTAGAATCACATAAATATTATTGCTACAAGTGTAGATATACTTTGCGAATATTATAACTTAATACATTTCATCTAATAAAGTCACGTACAATTCTCACTTAAGGATACATGTAAAATTTATAAAACACCAGTAAAATGTGGAATATTTCCATTAGTTCAAGGTATAAGAGATCTGTTTTGGCTACCGATCGAACAATACCAGAAGGACGGTCGAATCGTTCGCGGACTTCAGCGGGGCGCCAACAGTTTCACGACCTCGACAGCGATGGCAGCCCTAGAACTGACCTCACGACTCGTCCACGCGATACAAAGTACGGCCGAAACAGCCTACGACATGGTGAGTCCGGGTCCCAGTGTGAGGCGCAAGCTTAAGGGTCAAAAGGGCCGAAGAAAACGATACAGCCAACCTCTCGACATCAGAGAAGGAATGTCCAACGCCTACACTCTGGTCAAAGAGGTATTTATATTTTAATCTGATCGCCCGCTCAAAAACCGAGTTTACCCGAATCAGTGGTATCTTCAAAGCTAAGACGATTTTAAAGTAGAAAAGAAATTCTGGCACAATGATCATTGTTGATACTCTTATTGCAGGGTCTGGGTGAGACAGCCAATCAGTTGGTGCGAGTGGCAAGCGAGGAACACGAGCAAAAGGGCGTATCCGGAGCTGTCGGTGGTGTGTTAAGACAGATACCCCCCACGGTCGTGAAGCCGATAATACTCGCGACGGAGGCGACCAACAATGTCCTGGGAGGCATGAGGTACCAGCTGGTGCCCGACGCTAGGCACGAGGCCACACAGAAGTGGCGGCAGGATACCAATGATGTAAATTGAACATACCGTACGAAGTGGAAGGAGGGGACCAAGAGATTAGAAGAAGCTCTAGGAGAAGCTACAGCGGGTCAATGTACTCGGAATTGCGCAAACGATAACGCGCTAGTGTTTTCTCAATTACCCGCGAGTCTTCTCTTCTAACTTTCACGAAATGTAATGGGATGATGCTGTACATTCAGTTTACTGTGTTCACGTGTTTGTGTTCACGTTGAAAATAAAAATATTGTTTTTTTTTATCCTGTCTTAATTTCTTTGAAAAATATCGATTACATTTCAAATGTATAATACTTGTATGGGCATTTTTCAGACAAACTTATTTAAAAAAATAATACAATAATAATTATAAAATAATAATAATAATAATTAATATTAAACTAATGTCAAAACCTTTAAATTATGAAATGAATAATTAATAATTTTATTATAAATAAAATAAATATTTCCACCGCTTATTATCTTTATACAATAAGTATCCAATTTCATCTTTATTGTTGTGTCAAATTGATTGTTGATTTTTTGTATTTAATTATTCTTATTATATTTGTATTGATTTTAACGCGTGTTTTATTTATTTTTAATCATCAACACGTCTTTTGACATTTTATTTATAAATAAACAATAAGCAGCACAACAACAATCATTGGTAAATGGAAGAATCATCCCGAATGATAAAAAAGAGGTATCGTGGTAAGGAAGAATTAGTCGACATCAATGCAGAAACCAAGGGTCCATGATAATAATTTAATAATACGAAAAATTATTATAAAGAAATCTACATTATTGACTTCCCATTGGATACATTATTATTATCATCGGTTGTAGCCGAATTCCCAGTGACCGGGTGGCAGCCGATAACAGGGCTGACACTGGATTACGAGTCAGGGGTCCAGGAGATGGCGCCACACGTCGTCCTCCGCGCCTCCCACACCATCCTCGCACGTTAAAACCGGCGAGCTTTTCCTCCGGTCGGTGCGCTTCCATGGCGATGGGTAGTTTGTTTACCCTGTAAGAGCACCGGTGTCTCTTGGAGGTAAAACTCCCCGAGCACACACGTCCCCGCGAGCATGGAGCACAAGCAGAGGAAGGGCAGCGACGGGGAGGAGGACTCGTGCTCCTCCGAGTACGAGGGCAGCGAACAGGTGGAGGAGCTCGAGTCGACGAAGAAGCTGCTCGAGGCCGTGCGGCACAAGCTGGGCCTCGTCTGGCTGAGCTGGCCCCCCGCCGCGCCAAAAGAGGATCACCTGGCTGGGCTGCCCGCCGCCTACTCCAACGTCAGCGAGATGGAGAAGGTCCTGCTGTGGTACGTCGAGAACTTCCGCCGGCAGTACCGCACCCTCTACCCGCAGCGCAAGCCGCTGCTGCTGACCTGCGCTAATGAATGCGGAGTCCAGGTATACGTGACCTCGTGCTCGCTTTCCTTTTTTGCCGGGGTGCACGCGCTTCGAGGTTATACGCCCGGACGGCGCAAATAGATCGTCGGGAAATTTTTACCGCCCGGGCACCATTAGGAGGGAGGCACTGATTAGTGGATTCAAGAGGTAATGGATTGTCTTCGTTGACAAGATGATTGATGTTGACAAATGCAACGCCTAGGGACCCGCGCGTCATTCTCCTGCTTTGTCGTCGTCGTCGTCGTCGTCTCTCTCTCTCTCTCTCTCTCTCTCTCTCTCTCTTTTCGTTCCTTGAGAATTTCCATGATCTTATTGATTCATATTTCATCTCCAAGTGGCTCGTGTTTCTGTCGTGTGCTTACCGTTTGACAGGAGGAACCAACCTGTCCCAAAAATCCTCGTTAACTAATCCTTGACGTTTAAATCGAGTACAAAAAAACAAAATAAACAGTTGGCTTGGGTGCATCGTAAGCAATTTTAAAGACACGTGTTTGACTTGAAACAGGATTTGATTGTAAAGCCAATGAAAGCGTTAATTTGCAACTGATAACTGATAAATTATTGGGGAGGGAGGGGGGAAATTGAATTGATCATTATCGTTATAGTTTTATATTGCATTTCTTAGTTGAGGATAATAAGAGATTGGTGGTCGGGTGGAATTAGGAAGCATTAGGCGATGGGCGAAGGTAAGAAAAAGTACAAATAAATTTATTCGATATCGTATCTTTTATTCTCGGTGTATTTTCGATAAATACTTTCGACTTTCACATCGTACAAAGGCGCTCTTTATATATAAAAGAATCGGAACATAAATAAAGTCACTATCGACGTAATTACCATTAAATCTGCGCTTTCAATTTGCTATCAAGTCATGCGAAGGTAACAATTATAGGAATGCCGTTCAAAAAAAGGTTTACACTCTCATTTATATACTTTTAATATTCCTTTTTTCACAAAATCTTTCACATCGTTTATCATTCACTTGTTATTTATTATTCCTTTTAAATTCTCGCTTCGGTGGTTCGTCCAGTGTCAAGGAAGATGCGCCGACGGGGAAGCTGCGGAAGTCCGGGGACGGAGAGACACGAGAGAAACAGGGATGGATCAGGGGATGATGTTCGTTGTTCAATTTTCCTCCCGAGACTCGCCTCGCTCCGAGGGAGGAGAGGAGGCTCGGGGGCAAAAGTACGAATCCTCCGTGTCTCGTCTCTCCGCGAGGACCCGCTGCATCCCCTTGGTCGCACCCCCCCCCCACGAGCCTAAATAATAAAAATAAACCTCGCTATACATTTACATCCTTACATGGCTTTTACACTCGATCGTCATTCGGAGCCGCGACTCCGCAGTACGGGGGATTGCGATGGCGCCGCCCTTTTTCACAGTCTTATTTACAAAGAGAAGAGTAAAATCAAAGAAGAAAAAACTTGTGGAGAAAAGAAGAAACACTTTGGTTTTTCATCTCGCTCTCGACGCCTCTCGCTCTTTTTCTCGTTACAATTTTGTTGTGCGCAAGGAGGAAGCGCGCGCAAAAGCATCTCTTCCGGGATACGGACGTGTACATTTTCTTTTTCTTTTCTTTTCTTTTTTTTTTGTTGTTTTTGTTTTGTTTGTTTTTGTTTTTGCTTTAACTTGATTGATTGGAACAACCATCGAGATCGATAATCTATACATTGGCTACTTTAGCATCATCCACCCCTTCGAACGCTAACTTCTCAAATGATATCCTCAAAACTCTTAAACGTTACTTTCAACTACATATTTATCTCTGCGAACAACGATTACATACAATTTCAATTTTTATTCACACCTCTCGCCTTTTCTCGCCTCTCTCTCTCTCTCTCTCTCTCTCTCTCTCTCTCTCTCTCTCTTTCTCTCAATAGTGTATATACAGTTACATAAATTTTTTGAAGATGTCAACAATTTACACAAGTCACGCGGATACTTCGTTAATCATTAATTTAAGTAGCGAGTGCCGAAGAGCTTTTTCTGCTTTTTCTTTTGTCGCGTTCGCAGGAGCCACTGCACGCCCGCGCAAACCCATATCCGGCCTCGAAAGGTGAGACTGTCGCCCGCGCGCGCACTCATCCCCGCGAAAAAAAGATTTGTCTCCCCGGGGTGGATATTCTTCTCCTCCTCTCCCCCCCCCCTCCGCCCCGGAGGAACGACAGGAGAAGACAAGAGGCTTCGGCTCGCTCGTCAATTCTTTTCTCTCCCTTTTTTCTTTTTTTTTTCTTACGATTTTTTTTTACATAACTGTTTTCTTCTCGATCGAGAAAAATGATAATACTAGCGATAATAAGTGCTGCTTTTGTTTTATAATGAAATAATGATGAGGGGCTTGGGGTCGGAGCTATATGTACAAAGTGTAAAGGGTGGCCCTGTTTGTTCAGAGGTTCGTGTCCTCGGCGATAAGGCGCACGGTCCTCGAGTTCTCGGAGCTGACCACGTGGCAGGGCTGCACCACGTTCGTCCGGGACTTTCTGAGGTACGAGCCGCTCCAGGATCCTCTCCTCATGGTGAGTGAGCATTCACAAAGATTCTTTAAAATTTCTTTAGAGGCGGGTGGATCCGGCGCGTTTCCTCCCGCTGCTCCCGACAATGGAAGCGTCCGTGGAAGAAAAGGCAGACGAACGAGAAGACGACGACGGCAAAGGGAAAATCGCACTGGAGCCCTCGCCCTTCCTTTTCCGCTCTCTCTCTCTCTCTCTCTCTCTCTTTCTCTGCGTCCCTCTCCCCCCACCCCTCCCCTCCCCCGTTTCATCCTTTCTCCTCGGCCGAGGCCCACACGCACACACAGTTTGGCTGGTAACGGAAGAGAGCCGTAATTACGGAGGCGCGCTCGCACGCACGCACGCACGCACGCACATCCATCCCCTTTTAAGCGCGTACCGTTGCAGCTCTTTGAATTTATGCGTGTGCGTGAGGCAGGAAAAGGGGCAAACCGGTTTTCGGACACGAGGAGCGGCTCGGCGGAACGAAACGAAAAACAATCTAGTCCAATCTCGCGGGCCGAGTGCCGGGATGCAATTATCGGGGATATCGCCTAATGAGTGGAGGAGCCGACGAATCCCCGGCTCCACCGCTCGGATGATGATATCCGCGGCGAGGAAGATTAATGAGCGACTGAATTGCGTCGAGCGAGGATCACGTGACGCGCACTTGGTAGAGGAGAGACGCCGAGAATAGGTCCCGGATCTTGCTCCACGCTCTACGTCCTACGCCCTACGCCCTACGCTCTACGCCCTACCCCCCACGCTCTAATCCCTAAACTCTCTACTCCCTACGCGCTCTATGCCGTATCCGACTATGACTTAGAAGTACTAATGGCGTGGTGCACCTTATTTTACACGCTTTTCCGCGAAGACAAGCGGAGGAGCTTCGTTTGCGGTGCCACCGCCGTCGCAGAATTAATTACTGGGACGAATCCGAAATTCGGCATGGTTTTTATCAACAGGAATGTTTCTTTTATCTCCCTTTCCATTTTTGCAGCTTCAACAACATCCAAACTCTGTCTCTCTCTCTCTCTCTCTCTCTCTCCTTCATCCTTAATGACTTATTAAACGTTTGCGACAATTTGTAAGAGCCTGTTTGTGCGCTTAGTCGCACGTGGGCGCATGCAATTTTTCGACCGCATGACGAACGTGCGAGTTTCAGTTTGTTTAATCGTAATAAAAACCCAATTGTTCTTCTAATACACTTCACGATTAAACATCCTTCACACACATATATATATATATATATATATATGTGTGTCCGCATATACATGTGCGATGTTTCTAATAAAATTTCTTTCAACACGTCTATAATTTTTCGTACAATGAATCAATCAATCAATTATACATGTGTACAATCGCTTATTTCGAATACGTTTTTAAACACACGGAAAATTTCAAAGTCAATTAGATTCAAAACAATATATATATATATATATATATATATATATATATATATATATATATATTTATATTGATAGTGCAAACTGCATAATGAAACTGAACTATAAAAATCGAGTCATGTTTGTCGTCTCTTCGAAATAAGCTGATCAACAGATGATTAATTTACAATGAACATTTAAATACGGTCCAACATTTGTCTCGATTTTACTACTCAAAATTATTATCTGCGCCGGTAATCGCGGGCAGACAATGATATTCAATCAATATTTCACAAGAACATTTAAAAATTTGCTATATGTTTTAAATTTCGATAACTTTGCATTAAACTACATAGATTATGAATATCAACAAACCAATACAATACTATCAATGGTCAAATACAAAAATAAATGTTTTCATAAAATATGAATTAAAAGTTAAAGGGAAAAATTATCGATCTTTGATGCACGGAATAAAAGCTTAAAGTGCGTGCAGTATAGCCAAGCGCACAAAAAAGCCCATAAAACATTCGTAACGGTTGTTTAAAAAAAAAGAAAAAACGGACAACGATATTATGAATGAGTACGCACTGATGTTTGGTATATATGGATGTTAGTATGTGAACGAAAACAAAAATGGGAAAGATGCGGGAGGGGGGATATGGAGACTTAAATCTCGAATAGCCTTCGTCAAGGTCGACCATATATTTCTCCCGCCACAAGTGAACGCGCACGCGCACGCGTTTCTCCCTTTCTTCAGCCCCTAGAACCACTAACTTCTTTCCTTCTCATTTTCCCTCAATTTCAAACATTATCTTTGCAATTCCTTTGCTCTCTCTCTCTCTCTCTCTCTCTATTTCTGTTCCTTTTTTTTTTTCATTTTATATCTCGCAATGCAATAACGATAAATCTCTACGGCGATGACTTAAGATTTAATGAATCGCTTAACCATTACAGCTATTTACGAATTTTGGTATAATCTCTTATGTACAACGTGACTCGGGGGAGGCGAGATGGCGGGATGCACCCCGTGAGCTTTCAGAGAAAAAACTGCGACCCACATATTTGTTCGCGCATGCTCCATGCTTCCCGCGATCTCACCTTACCTCCTTCCACCCCATCCCTGCCAACCTCCCTCGCCAGCCCCCCCCCCGACCATTTTCTTCGCAATTTTTCCGATAACAAGGAGGTACACGGCCCACGAGTTTTCCCCGAGCCACGCAATTGCGCGCGAATATACACACACGTGCAGGTGAAGTCGGCGGAGCGGGGGATGAAGATGGCGCGAGTGCACACGCGGCAAGTTCGAAAATAAAATAGACCAGCGCGGGAAAAGGGAAAAGAGCGGAGGAGGCGTGAGTTTTTAGGGGGGTTGGATGGGGACGGGGTCTGAGACTCGGGACACCGAAAACCACAAATCACCGATTGCCGGGGCGGAGGGGAGAGAGAAACTCGCGTGCGCGTGTGTGTGTGTATTCGCCGCGCGCACAGGTTTTATCGGGCCTGTCGTCGCTTACTTCCTGCTTTGCTTGAAGCTCGACGTCTTCTTCCTGCAGGTCTTGAGGTTGTCCAGCAGGTATTTGAATTGCAGGATCTGGAGCCGTGTGACCGAGGGTTCGCTGCACTTGTCGAGCCACTTGAAGAACTTCTCCCCGTGCTCGATGGCCTCCTCGGTGGTGCCGGTGTTACTGTCACCTCGAGCGGCTGCATCCGCGTCGTCGTCCTCGTGGATGCCGCTGCCGTTGACGCCGCTCGAGTTCAGACTCCTTCTCGTGTTCTCGTCGTTCTTGTTGCTGTTGCTGCTGTTATTGTTGTTGCAGAGAACATTGTCGAGGAGCGCTTTGGCCTTGCTCGGCGACTTGTTGTTGCTGCTGCTGCTGCTCGTTGTCAGTGATTGCGCGTGCTGTTGCTGCTGGTGCTGGGCCGAAGTCAGGGCCGTGTTCGCGACCATTCCTGGGAAGCTACACTGTTTGTACCACTGCCAAAACCATGACCCGTCAACGCCACTGGTCGAAGTGTTGTAGGGCGAGGCTGAGGCCGCGGCAGCCGCCGCGGCCTGTTGGCCCAGCAATTGCTGCTGCTGGGCGAGCCAGAGCCAAAGGGTCTCGTCGTTCTTTCGCATGTGGCTGCTGCTGCTGCTCCCCGAGCCGCTCAAGCCGTTGTCCTTGCGCGAGCTCCGGTGCGATGAGTGTTGGTGAGACTGGTGGTGGTGGTGGTGGGCTTGCATCGGCTGTTGGTGGGCCTGGTGCGCGTGGTGCAGGCCCAGGACGCCGTTGTGGTGCTCACTGGTTTTGCGTGGGGAAGCCGGGACAGGGGTCGACGGGGCTTCCGCAGCCGGGGGCAAACTCTTGCGCGAACCCGACTTACTGACGGAGTCGAGCTGCGTGGTCGGCGCGATCGCCGAGCCGTGAGCCGAAGAGGAGTTTCCGGATGAAAGTCGCTTCGAGTGCTGGTGGCTGTTGAGCCCCAGGCTGTTGCTGCTTTTGGTGTACTGGAGTCCGTTCTCGACCAAGCCGACGGCTTGGCTTCCGGTGCCCGTGCTGCCCAAGTGCGAGGAACCAAGTCCCAAAAGATTCTTTGTCAAACTGGCCGCACTCTGGGCGCTCGAGAGCAGGCCCAACTGCTGGAGCAAAATCGAACTGTTCTCCGAGCGAACTCCGCTCGCGACGATGCTGTTGATGATGCTGCTCACGTAGTCCATCTGTTTGGGCTGCTTGGCCTCGAGTTTGCTCGTGTCGCCGGTTTCCACGTTCTCGCCGACTCCGAGCGAGTCGAGCTTCATCTTCTTGCTGCTGGGTCCGACCACGGCCTCGTCCTCGCTCGAGAGGTTCGAGGCGGTCATGCCCGCGAGGGTGTTGTTCGCGCCGGAGGAGGAGGCGGGTGAGTGCGCCTCGCTGTCCGGGGTCGAGGAGTTCCTCGCCATGCCGCGGATCTTGTGCTCGCTCTTGCACCAGCCGCGCAGAGTCGACTCCGGCACTCCGATATCACGCGCGACTGAGGCCTTGCTCTCGCCCTCGTGCACCCTCTGTATGGCCTCCATCTTCTCCGAGGCTGAGAGGGCGCGCAGCGGACGCTTGCCCGGTCGCGCCGACTCGCCTCGCATGCTGGCGAGGAGCTGCTCCTGCGCTTCTTCGCGGAGACGCTCCTCCAGGCTGGCCACGCCGCCGAGCCCTCCCACAGCGCTCTCCAGTGCCAACGCCGTCTTGGACCGGTAGTGGCTCGTCCTCCAGGTACGCCCTGCTATCCCCTTGGCGATTGGTGCCCGCCGTGCAGCAGGCAGCAGAGTTAACGCGCTCGCGGTCGTCGCGGATGCACTCGCGCGCGCGCGCACTGTTTACATCGACTGCGACTCCTTGCAAAAAATCGTCGCCGTCGCCACCGCCGTTCACTGATGAGGCGGATCCTCGGCTGGCTGGCTGGCTGTCTCTCTCTCTCTCTCTCTCTCTTTCTCCAAGTACCAGTGACTCCTGCTACTTCTACTGTTCTAATGCTGTGTGCTCTAAGTGTTGCTGATGCAGCTCTCGCGCGTCTACGTGCTGCTCGAAGGACAGTCGGAACCGTTCTGGCGCTCGGCGCAGCGCTCGGCGAGCGGCGCGGCGGGACGAGCGCCGAGCAGTGGAGGGGGCGGCAAGTGGTGCACTGTAAGTGCCGCCGCCTGGCGGACGCTAAAAACCGTGTGCGCGACTGGAGTGGCACATGCGCTCGGACCGAGCGAGAGGGAGAGTAATAAAGAACTTTTTTATGAATGAAACAACTCGCCCCCCACTGTACATCCCCTCTTCCTCTCTCTTTCTCTATCCTACCCACTTTGCGGCAACCGTTTCTCCTGGCGAACTCACGTTGTCGCGAAAATGCACCGGCGGGCACTTGTGTGTGCGGCTCTCTCCTTCTCTCTCTCTCTCTCTCTCTCTTTCTCTCTCCTTCTCTCTTTTTCTCTCTTTGAGTGTATGCGGGTGCGGGTGTGCGCTCCTTGGATCCTTGAGAGCTTTTCTTCCTCGTCGTGACGCGTGGCCTTGATCTTGAAGCCTAGACAGATAAATAAGTCGTGGAGTGGCGATTTCCACTATCTGATTCCCCGAGAGCGACTCCGCGAGCAATTAGTATTTAAACCAAAGTTTTTGGCAATATTTATTTTTATACTATTGAAAAGCCTAGCACCACTCGCTAAACTTTAAATTCCTTATATTAAAAACGATAGATAAGTGTAATAGAAAGATGTTCAAACGATAAGGGATAACAATAAAAGTTATAATTGTAATTATTATTGTGATTTTATTCGTAATAAAATGTTGAATTACAATTATAAAAATATTATTTTATAAATATTATCAGTATACAATATTATTTCAATCTGTTATATTTTAAATACTTAAAATTTGAATTAAAAAAAAAAAAAAAAAAAAAATATTTAAATCAGATCATTTAGAAAATTTAAAAAAAAAAACATCACATAGAATAACACTTCTGTCATATAAATAAAATTTATCTAATAAACAATTGGATTGGCTTATAATGTATTAATATTAAAATTCATGACTTACAAAAAATTACTTTCTAAACTTTAACTATTGGTTATAATCATGTGAATTAAATATATATGATACTTGGATTTTTGTTTTTATTAGATATAATAAATAAAAAGTAGTTATAAGATTATTAGAACTCTTGTGAAAGGTAAGAAACTTTGCTTGCATTCGAAATAATGTATAATGAAATGTATTTTTTGCATGTAAAAACTTACAAAAGATCTATAAATTACATTTTGATTAAAATTTTTTCTATTCTATACATCATCATTATTAGAAATAATAAAACCTTTAATTTATTTCTATGATAATCACAAAAAAACTGTATATATTTCTTTTAACCATAGGGATAAAGTTGAATGTTTAAATATTATTACAATGTTATAAAAAATTTTATATTCAAATTTATAAAAAAAAAAAAAACAACAACAAACAAATATAATATGTAAATAAATTTTTTAAGATTTTTTGTTTTTATATTATTAATTTGTAAAAAATATTATCTTTTATAAATATTAATTTAAAAAAATACTGTAAATATTATTATTTTTGTAACTATTAAGAAAATAAAAGAGAAATAATTCTAAACCTATTTTTGTTTTCATTGTTTTATACAATGTAAATCATAAATTTCTGATTAGCCCATGAAACAAACATAAATGAATAAATTAGTGCCTTATTTACGATTCAAGAAAACCATTAAAATTCATTATTGCCTAATATTATAATATCTAATCAGTATTTGAAGTTTTATTTTTATCAAAACTTGTATTTCGAATGAAAAGAAAAAAAAGAAGTTTTATATGAATATTATGTTTTTCTTTCTATTAAAGTACATCAAATATTGGACAAGGAAGAGCCTGGACAATAAAAGAATGGTATTGATAGACAGCAGAAAAGTATTTTTATATTAAGATAGTACGAGGAAAAAATAGTGGGCGTGAGTTGACGTCGCGCGAACTTGCGACCCTCGAATTGTGCGTCTTGAATTGAAATTTTGCGTCCCAACGCTCGACTGTTAGTCCAGTCATCCGTTGGTCGACGCATTTTTTTTCTCCCAACAATAGTCGCGTAGGAAAGCGAAATTTCCGTAAATTCTCATTAGAAAAAGGAAAATCCTGGTGTCATTCTCGTGCAACGGCCAAAATGGCCCTTTTTCGGCTCAAATCACTGGACTCCGACATGGCGATGGACGCCAGCCGCGGACTCGCGACGCCAGCGTTTCCCCACCCCTTGCGAGTCGGGTCCTGTCCCAGTCCCCCCCCCCCGCCCTCCCAACCCCCTCTCATACCCTCCTTCGCCAGCGGTTGTTTTCCGGTAAACTGGGCCCTGCCCCTCTTTCACCTCCTCCCCCCCGAAAGCCCTTTCCCCGACCCTCCCGCCGAGGAAGAGAAACGTCCTTTCGACATTGTTTTTGGTCAGGTGCGAGAGGAGAGCGGCTCAGCGGCAACAGCAGCAGCGGCAACCCAACAACAACCCGAACAACACCCCGGTTGTTATTCCTGCGAAGCGCTGCGCGCGGCCTCGGAATTATTTCGTCGATCCTTGCTCGATTATTCCGTGGCAGGAGGGGACGGACGCCCATCGTCCTCCGGATTATCGAGCTCCTTCTACCCTCCTCAGTCCCCCCCCCGCCCCAACCTCTTTCGCCTATAGCCCAAAGAGCTTTCCGCTCTTTCGATCCGTCGCTCTAATTTTTATTGCACTTGGACCTTCCAAAGAAACGTCCACGGACCTGCACGTACAAGCAACTCCGCTCCCGACGCGAATTTCCATTTGCCCGATTTTGAAATATTGCCCGGGGGGCGTCCGCTTGGCCAATCCGCTTTATTTCGCCTCGGCGGCGGTGATGGAGCTCGTGATGCCCTCCGCACCCCCGTCGCAGACGCCAACCGAGGATGAGATCGTGGAGCTCTAGCTCGCTCAAAATACTTGTCGCGTTGGAGCCATCTTTCTGCGAATCCGGAACTTTTCACCCCACCCAGTGACCTACATATGCCGTAATAATCCTTCAAGAGGCTTACAAACTTTTAAATCTTTTTGCAATGTGCGTTCGCTACTTTTTCAAAGTTGCCGAACTTTGCCAAAGTCCAACCCCGGCCCTCGAAATATTATTGATAATTAAACTTTCAATCCATTATTTCAAAAGCTGCCCCTGCCATCTCCTTCCGAGCGATGATTTTATCGGTACTCTTGCTGCAATTATTATAAAAACTTCCTCTAGGACGAATTAACAATCGCTCACCAGAGATTGCAGTGCGCAATTGGTTTTATTAATAAATACAATTGATACTCGTGTTTTCGCGTGTACAGAACGATTTATTGAACGTACAAGTACTTTATTAAATCAAATAATGAAACTTTGAACATTGGAAGGACTACAAGATATCAAAGTCGAATATCAAACACCGAGATTGCTTGCTTAAACATACCTCAAATTTTTCACGCCAAATAACTTAATGAATTAATGACTCGAAATGATAATTCCATCGACGTGAGATAAAAGGTTGAATTTCATCTCGCCATTTATAATGTATACACTTCACTCGACTCACCTGGAACGCCGAGTATTCGATTAACAAAAATACTTTGTTTGTTTTTCTAATTGCAAAATTGTGTACACGTTCCACCTTATTTATTTTAATCCTCTTGTATTTGTATTTTTTATATTACACGTCCGTCCTCTCAAATTTATACGAAACAAAGACATAAAAAAGCATTCCTCTTACAATACTTAATACATGCTCGTAAAACTAATTTATGTACCTCGGATATAGTATGATAAATGATTCTTTTAAATAAGAAATTAATCTTTGTGATTTAACTCCAAAATTTCTTAAGCGAGATCCGCTTAACACACGAAGAAAATTTGTAGATCTTTAAAAATAGAAAATATTTGCCCGGTGCTCGAGCACTGGAGAATGCGATTGGTTGTACGAAAAGACAAAAAGCAAAGATCAAAAAAACAAAATGAAAAACAAAAAACCAAAAAACAAAAGGAAAAAAAAGGGAAAATTCAGAGTAATGCGATATGGCCCAATACCTGGATAAAATTAATAGTTTAAGCCTATCTTAATCCGCACAGGACACGGGACTTGTTTTCCTTTCTTTTCTTTTAAAATAGGGAAGAATCCTAGAAGGCATAAACTTTTTGGGACGGAACGGGAGCGATGGGCGGCAGGAGGGGCGGAGGGAGGGGAGGGGGGAGGGGAAGGGCTCGGATAGGCGAATAGTCATCCACTTGCTGGTAAAGAACTCGGGCTCGCTCGAGCTAAAGTTGAAGTCGTGAAATCAGCGTTATTTTGAAAGGCACGTCCAAGCACGTCAATTTGGCTCACGAGCGAATAAGAAACGCGGACTGTCAAAAGTCAATTAGCTGTCAGTGACTATTATTCAGCAGGACGACGCGCGAGTTATCAACGGATCGGCCACACGAATATTTATGATGCCTCCATCGATTTTGCGTTGCATTACAATGAAATTAACGATGACGAGGATGATAAAAACGACAATAAAAGTGCGACGACGTGCGGTTGACGCGCGGAAAGACGTTTTTTCCGAGCGGCGACTTGTTTTTCCCAAATGAAACGCAGAAAAGCCGTGTGCACGTGTGTTCTTTTCATGCGCAGAAAGTAATCCCGCGAGAGACGGAGCGAGGATTTTCTCTCTCTCTCTCTCTTTCTTTTGCTGTTTTTTCTTCTTTTTTTTTCTTCTCTTTATTTTGGCTCCGCGACTCGAATTAAAGAGGACGGACAGATAGACGGAAAGGAACGCAGTGCGAAGTGGAGTGGAGAGTATGTGGGAGAGGAAAAAGCGTATCAGGCAGCCGGTGTGTTTGTGCACGTGTATAAAAGACGGTGACCGACAGAGTGAGTGAGAGCGAGAGAGGGGTGCGGGAGGAGGAGGAAAGTGCGATATTGGGACTGTGGGTTTGTGCTCCGTCCCTCCCTCCCTCTCGCCCTCTCTCTCTCTCTCTCTCTCTCGCTTGCTCTGGACGACCACGACCGCAGTGACTCAGTTTACCCGATTGTTATCTGTCTCTTTCATCCTGCCATCTTGCTCTCTTCTACCCGCACGCGCTAACGATGGCATGGTTTTAGCGCGCATTTTGCGTGCATTTATTTATCCGTTTGTTTATTTATGCATTTCGCAAGTCGGATGGAATACGGTAGATGGATGAAAAAAAAAAAATAATGCGTGATAAATAAACTGTAGGCTCGGTGTCTGTGTGTGGGCACGCACACGCACACGCTCGCGCACCAGACACGAGTTGCATTGAATTTAATTGGAAAAGAAGAGGGCGGAGAACAAAAAAAATATAGGGTAGTAATTGATAAATTACAGCAAGAGTTTAACCCTTTGAGGGACACGGAAACGTACGAGCATCAACCTTGTTTTCCTTCCCTCCTTCCTTCCATCTCTTTTTTATTTCATTCAAAATGAGGACTTTTTGTATTTTTTGACTTCTAATGGCTCGTGTTATAATCTCCGTTATGATTTAGCTCCTTTTTTCCTCTTTTATTTTTTGCTTTGCTCGCTCCTCTTACCGGCTCATCTCTTACAATCCACTATTTATTTTATAGCATAATCAACTTTTGCACAACAATAAATTATTACTAAACTAACTTACAAACATATAATAAATTTATGCAAACGTAAATCAAATTGTAGTTTATCTTCCTGTCTTCTTCGTGTGGGTGCGCGCACCCACACACCTACACACACGCACACACGCGCGCGCCCGCGTGTGTAGGTGTGTTTTCAATTGTCAATTATGTATGCGCGCCTGACTGAATTAACTAAATTTAAAACGATAGCCCACGAGCAGTTTCATAACTCTCATTCTGCATTCCAGAAGATGAAAATCGATGCCTAAAACCTTTACGAAGAAAACCCACCCTTCGGTGAATTAAAAATAAAATTAGCGAACCCTTTAAGAAAGAATTCTCTCTTGCTTACACGAACGGTTTTATGTGTATTATACAGTTGAAAGCCGTCAGCAATAATAATAATAAAACGTGTAACCGATTCCGAGTTTAGGGTTCGGAATAACTTTCCCTCTCGCGCTATCTTTATCTGTATGGGTAACTGTGTAACGTATAATTTCCGGGTATTTAGGTGAGAAACTTGCACTTTTTCCCCGAGTTTTGCTTCATTACAATGCAATAAAACTTAATCTCCCATTTCTTGTAAATGGCTTTTATTTCATTTAAATGCGCATATTAACATGTGTACATTTAATTGGGGGCAATACAAATGTCTAAACATCAAGCGATTCTTTAATGAAATTGAGAGGATTGAAATGTCAATATAGTTTTTCAATTGGGACTATTCCATAATAAAGTCCAGAAAAAAAAATCTACCTCAAATTTCGGGAGAACTTTTATCGCACAACGTTATTGTGCTGGCAAAAAAAAAAAAAAAAAAAAAAAATAAAAGTGTATTTACCTTATAAAGACTCGTATTGACTAGAGCTTTGTACAGAACAACAAGCCATTACATCTCAACGATGTTGGCAAACAACTTTTTTTTCTGCGTAAAAAACTCGAGTGCTCGGAATATCGTACGTATGCATTGAAATGTAATGCTCTCCCCCCCCTCCCTCCTTCGCTCTATTATATCAACGATTACATTCCCTACATATTTTAGCATGTCAAGTGGTTTTTGATATTATTGTCCCCGCGCTTAATGTCAAAGTGCCCAATTAAGAGAGAATTTGTCTCTCTCTCTCTCTCTCTCTCACTGTCTTGTCTTTTATATGTGTGTGTGTGTGTGTGTGTGTATTTCGAGTTGCAATGCAATGCAACGTAATTTATCGAGCTGAGGACAAATTGCAAAATTAGCGACTGCGCGTGAGATGATGCACTTTTTTTTATTAACTTTTTCATTCGCTCCGTCGCACTCTACCTCCTCCGTATCAATTTTTAACTTTTCTCTTCGAGATAAAAATTATGCAAAAGCGGAGAAATATGAAAAGTCGATTTCAAAGTGTTTATTTCCTTCCCGATGCGACGTTACACTTGGCAACATAATAATTGGGAATATAAAACTGAAAATTTCGATTTTATGAGCAACAAGTGAAATTCTGAATTACAAACAGAAATGGGGAGACGACGACATATGATTTTTCCTCTAATACACGTGCATTAAGACTTTATAGTCTAGAGTCAATTGTTATCGAATAATACACGAGTACATTGCACGAGTTTTTCATTTCATTTCCCAAAGTACACGAATCTCCCTACAAAGTGTTTCTTCATTCATCCAACATTTATCATCGTTCCCGAATTTTTGCGTTTCATTAACTTTCACACATCTTTCCCAGAATACGCAGTTCTAATTAATTACAAAGAAATGCTATTCTCATAATTGTCTGGCTTTGAGTACATGTCTTTTGGCTTAAACTATTTATTACCAACTTCCTCTCATTAGCGCTTGATTATTTACGATTTATTCTCTTCACTTCGAGTTATATATCACGCTGGCCAACACATCTAAATAATAAATCACGCTAAGACGAAAAAGTGCGAGAAAGGAAAAAAAGCCACGACCGGAATTTTTTTCGCGGTCCCGGGTAACCTTCGTGTGTCCGGTTGACACGTATACAACGCAGGATTGGAGAAAGTGGCGTTGGGCGGGGGCGGGGGGGGAGGGGGAACGGAGCGACAGACTGACGAAAACTGTTTTCCCTTGGCCCTTTCCTTCGTTAGGCTACAAACTCGAGTCCTGGAAAAGTAATCCTCTGACACGAAAGTTTGGGGCACGCGTGCACGGGGGAAAGAAAAATGAGAAGAGCGAAAAAGAAAGAGAAATGAAAGCACAAGATACGAAAGGGACGTCGGACGCGCAAGGACGAGAGGAAAATTAGGGAAGCTCAGAAATAGGGGAGAGTAAGCTCGAAGGGGCGAAAGTCGAAGAAGGAAGGCTGCGCCGCGCTCTACGCGGCTTTAGGAATTTAGCGGGAAAACCATAGCCGAAAGTAAGGGAAAGGAGAGTGAGTGAGAGAGAGGGAGAGGGAGAGGGAAAGAAGGGGAAAAAAGGTCTGACCGTGCGAAAGTTCACCAAGACGCGGGTTTAATAATTGATGACGCGCGGCGGACTGAGGGCTGTTGATTGCGGCAGATGTCGGCCCGCTTATTTACATTTTTCACAATAGGGACGATTTCTTATTGGGGTGATTAGCCCGCACCCCGTGAGTGGTGGTTGGGGTTGGTTGGGGTTGGGGGAGGGGGGCGGGGGCGCTAATGATTTTTTCATTCCGGCTTTTGTTTCCCCGGCGGCGCGGGGCTTCGCTCGGAGTCTCGGGCTTCCGCCCCCGCACCACTTGCTCTCGTTTCACTGATACTCTAATTCTGCATCTCGTGTTTCCTTGAGACCCCAGCTCCTCCGAGGGCTAATTGCGCGAGACGCCTCCTATTTTTTGCACAACACGCGGAATTTATCTTAAATTCCGACCGCGAGGAAAGGGATCCTCCTCTTTTTAGCGCACGTCTGCCTCGCGAGCTTTTATCGCTGATTTAATGAAAACTCCGAGTAGCATTTCCAATTAAGAGCACTGCCGGGGCGAAAGGAGCGAAGAAGAAATTTCAACTTGAATGAAATTCAATATCAGAAGGAGCGAAACGCTCTCTGTAATGCCGCTGCGAGTGCAAAGTTCAACGTCACGCGAGTGAGCGCATTTCCATTTTTTGTAATGTGATTTTTCCTTTAGAGATAGTCTTTCAGGGAGAGTAGAAAGCTTTGTATTCGAGCAAAAAAGAGACGCATCGGAACGTGTTTTCCTTAGGTTATTTCGCTGGGAGAGCAATCAATTAGCACTGTAATTAATAGCAATTCGATAGCACTCGGAGCTTATGATTGTCGGTAGGTCGGACGGTCGGTTTGTTGGGTTGGGTTGGGGTGGGGGTGGGGGGATTAGGAGAGGAGAGTAGAGGAGAGGCTGTTGTGGATGCTGTAATATTTCAAACATCGCTCACGGAATTCCTCTCGGTGGGTCGGTCTCCATTTCCGATAGGAAAGGTTAAGATTTATTTTTCAATTCGAGTCTGCAGTTATATTACAATTGGAAACTTGATATCGCTCGAGAGACGATAAAGGAAAGCAAATGAGCTCGAAAAAGAAGGGAAATCGCAGGGACGTGGCCGAAGGGAAAAACCTCCATCAGACGAGTACGTGATAATTCGTAAAAGGGTTGCCGTATTATGGGACGCGTGAAAACGAGAGGGACGAGGACAGGCTATACAAGAAGAGGCTATACAAGGGTATCGAATTTTTTTTACGACTCTACTTTTTCTCCGAGGTATCAAGTTATTTTTTTCGCCTCTCGGAGTTTGGCAAATAGTAGTTTGGGTCCATTATTAAAATGACTAGCCTCATTTCAATAATGGAAATTCAAACATCGACGAGCCTCCGAGCTCCGCCGTAGCGCCAACGGCAATTAACGTTCGAGATCCCGACTCGCGTTCCTCTCGATCCCATTTCCGCGCGCCATCGCCACATAAAACCCGAGAACCGCGCTCTCAAAGTAAAATTGATCTCGGGTGCCCGTTATCACGGCAATTTTCAAAGCCGTAACGAAGGGCTAGGAACCTCGGAGCCCACGAAATAAAGGGCAGAGGATGGTTATCATAAGAAATCGAACGAGGGCAGCCTCGGGCGGGAGGCTCTTGGGTTCCTCGAGGCTCCAGGGTCCTCGTCCTCTCGTCCTCTCGTCCTCATCGCCGATTCCAAGGATTCGTAATTAAAATTCGGGGGGCCTATAAATCAAGCGAACGACAAAGGATCAGCGCGAGAAATTCCAATTAAGTCCTTCGGAAATCTTTCGCGGCCGAGGGGCCCGCAAAAGAGATATTACGCAGGGCCAACGGGCGGGAGAGAGATCGGGGCCAGGAATGTACAATCCTGGACCGCCTGGGCAAAGATTTCCAGGCCTAAAGAAGAGGAGGAAAATCCGCGAATTTGGCAAAATTGATAATAAGGGGTGTCGAGAGAGGGCTGATTTAGAGATTGGCGGTTTATCTCGCATGCCTTCCTCTCACCCCTCTGGGTCTTTATCCGCCAGTGCCTTCGCCGACCGTTGCGTCTTCCTCACTCCTCTCCTCTCCTCTCCTCTCCTCTCCTCTCCTCTCCACCCCTTTACTCTTACCCGTGTTTATGGATGCGGTTAGGGGAAACTCCGCTTGTTATTCTTGCTAATAGCGGGTTTCGGTTTCAATGGGACGCTCGGCCATGTTCTCCTCCCTCGCCCGCACTACCTCCGACCCCGCGCGAGTGTTCGTGATCCCGGGCGATCGAGCCATTAAAATTCAAATTTCCGTAAAAACGAGGCGCATTGTGCGCGACCCGACCCCAAGATGGCTGACGCCGCCACCGCCGCCGCCACCACCACCGCCGCCGTAATTTGCTCGCTCTTTATTTCGCTTTTATACGCTTTTCACTGGCTTTCTTCTCTGGTTTAATAACGTCTCGTTTGTTCGGGCTGTTGTGGATCGCGCGGGATCGGATCGGTGGAGGCGCGGCAGGGACGAGAGGGGTGTGGTGGGAGGGTTGGTTGGATGGTGGGATGTTGGGAGGGAGGGAGGGAGGGAGAGGAAAGCTCGGTAATTACCCGGTTTGAATCACCTGTTACATCGTCCATGTCGCTCATGACGATACTGAAAAGGGAGAGTGTTTGCTTTGCGGATTTTACGATGGCCGGGGGATGCTTTATTGAAAGAGTCTTTATGTGTGTACGAGCTATTAAGTAGTTGCTTAACCGAGGACCGGCCATTCGCGAACTCTATTTCAGCTTCCGGTCGCGTCGGCACACAAGGGCCATTGTTCGTTAATTGAGCCCGATCCCCGAATTTTATCAATATTAGGGCAATTCCAGCGAGGAGCGAACTTCCTCGCCATTGTTTGGCTCTAAAAGAAATCGAGGCTGAGTTGTCGTCGCTTTTGACGGTCGTGAGCTCTAGCCAAGGCAGCGGCATCGGTTTTATTTCGAGGAATGCGCGGAGGAAGCCTATAAATAATCGCGACGTCGATAATTATCATGACAGGGGATAGATGTCGTCGATCTAAAGGCCTGCCGACGTAAAATTAGAACGGAAGCGGTCCTCCTCCTCCTCCTCCTCCTCCTCCTCCTCCTTGTCCTCCTCCTGCTCTTGCTCCTCTTCCTCCTACGCCTCGTCCAGGTCGCCCTCCCGGAGCCGAGCCGGTGACTTTGAGTGCGTGACACATCAAGCTTATCACAACAGGAAGAATAATCCTTGAAGAAGCTCTCGTACCGAGTGAAACTTTGCCAGCGCACTTTTGCAAAGATAAGTCGTTATTTCGCCTACGTACTTGCCTTCTGCCTTCTTTTTCTCTTTGGCAAAACTTTTGAGACGCCTGTTCGCTCGCATTTAAATTCGGCGGGAATTTCGCGCTTGTTAATCCCATACTGGATAAGTGTCAATTATTATAATCGAGGTAGTTCCCTTGCGTCAACATTACGACAACACCCTTTCGGATTCTTTGTCGTCGGGATTATTATTGTGATTCGACAGGAATCGCTGATACGATTCCCATCTCATGTTTTGAGAACGAATATGATAATTTTTCCTTTTGTGTGACGAATCGCAAAATGAAATGCTCGAATTTAAATGCATTTCAATTCGGTAGCAGAGACGCCAATTATTATTCGCCTCGCGAATATTCATCGCTTTTTTTTGCAATTATTTGAAAAAACGTCGCAATAAAAGCAGACTCGAAGTAAAACTCACGAGCGAGATCGGAGACTGAGAGGCTCGCGTAGCATTTTATCAAGCAAGGATTCATTACATCACCACTTCGCTTCTAAGATAATTTAAATTTACTACAAGATATGCTAATGGGCCGACTGCTTGACCGTGCACGCACGCGTATTTTTCAACAGTCATTATCCTTAAATTAATTTTCTTGTCCGAAGCGACGGCGCACCTCGGGACCGTGGCCTTGGTCCGGCCAAAAGACCATCAGGAATTGAATCATGCAACTCGTTTAAAAATAAATGTGTTATCTCGGCTATTTACACAATTCGCACAATGCTGCGCTCGGGTTTTATTGTCGATCGAGGCTTGAATTATGGCGATGATTGATCTCTCGATAGACCGCGACACCTCCGCCGCCAACATTCTGAGCGCGGAATTCTCGGTTGCAATATGGCACACAATTAACGTATGCCGCGTTCCCCCATGGGCGAAACGGACGCCAACCCAAAAAAAGCGGATAAACGAGGGGCAGGGGAGGAGAGGGAATTGGTGAAAAAAGTCGGAGCGAATTTGCCAATCGATCTCCGCACGCGCTCGAGTGTCTCTAGAGCGGCGGCCACACGTTGCGCAACGCTGCGTCGCGCGCAAAAAAGGCGCAAGACGAAAAAAACAAAGCAGAATGTGCCATTATCGCCGCGCAATTCCTGGGCCGACCTAAAAATGCCGCGCAAACAAAAAGCCCGAGCGACCGCGACAATAATAACAACAGCGACGACGACGACGACGACGACGACGACGACGACGACGACGACAACGATGATGATAAAAATGGCGGGGCCGCGGACGGGGGGAGGGGCCACGGGGAACGCATGCGACCGTCGGTCTGTAATTGACGCAGGAAGCCGATGATCGAGAGTCGATTCGAGAGCCGCGCAAAAACTCGCGATGACGCTCTCCTCCTCCTCCTCCTCCTCCTCCACCTCCCAGCCCGTCCCCCCGCGGGTGATTGCGTCATCCGCGGCTCCGTCTCCCCCTTCCCCCGTGGTCGCTCTTTTTTATCTCCGGGAGTCGTGTCGCAGCCACCGCTCGCGTCTTTATTCTTTTTTTTTTCTTTTTCTTTGCCTTTTCTTTTCAAAAGGACCTTTCCGCAGCACCGAGCGCTTCTTCTCGCCCGGACGACGGATGAGCGGCAGCTGCGCAGAGGTCGAGACCCCATGCCCTGGATTCCCGAGAGCGTTTTTGCGATTGGGAGGCCCGCCCGGAAGCCACCTTTTTGTCTCGATTCCCCCGATTTTAAAAGGCCGGGGTGCGTGGGCGGCGGAGAAAGTCCGGGAGATGTTCATTAGCGATTGCAGCTGGTCGGACACTCCTCGAAAGGTTACAATGAGGCTGATTGTTCGGGCGAGCGAACCTGCACGCGAGCTCGCCTCGATGATGCTGCTCTACTCGAGTTCGGAAATCCAAGCAAATAAAATTGGGAGTGTGCGGGTCAGCCGCCCGAGAAGCCAATCCCCCTGGAAAAGACAGACAAGTTTTAGTGCCGCTCGGTCGGAGAAGAGTCGAAAAGTTTTAATGCCGCCGAGGATAGGGATAATGCGAGAGTATTGGTTCCTCTCGGAACACCCGGGAACGGTGCTCTTCATGCACCAGAGTTCCCAGTTGGCTCGGTACCTGACTCACACAATGTGCCAAATGCCACTCGGACGCCTGTAATCTGCAGACGGAGATGCTGCGCCTCGTCCGCGCGATCCCACACTTTTATTAGCCGCAACTACTAATTTTATTCCATATCTATGCGGGGCAAATAGGTGGTGGCGGTGGTGGTGGTGGTGCCGCATGTAGTGCGTGGGAATGGCGGCCTCGGCGAAATTGCCGGTTAAAAATAACAGGCCGAAATATTTCCTGCTTAACTATTCCCTTTTACCTCTTTAACCTCTCGCCGTTTTCTCGCTTTCCTCCTCTCCTCTCCAATTTCTGCAACATCCTCTCCGTCGAGTCGAAAACGGTAGTGCGCGCAGCACCACCGCTTGCGCTCTCTGCCTCCTCCCCCTCCTCCTCCTCCTCCTCCTCCTTAGAGGGAGACGGAGGCACGGCTAGAGTGTGCGAAAGAGAGGGACACGCGCACATTCGACTCGCATTGTTGGTTCGCGGCCCCGTCGACCCTCTTCGTCTGACCCCCAGCCTTCCCCGCGTCCCGACGCCCGTTTCGCGCTCGTCGCGACAGCCGCTGCTCCGCGAGATCGAGGTCTTTTCTTTCGCGCTCGTGCACACACACACACACGCGCGCGCACGTGCACGGGCTGTACGACGCGCTCGAGACCCCATCTCCGTGTGAAACGTAGGCGCACACACGCACGCACGAACGCACGCACGCGGCGGGCAGCGGCGACGCACCGGTGGAGTCGGTTTCGCCAGTGCTAGCAAACCTCTTCCTTATCGCGGAGATTAAGAGTGAGGGGGAGAGGGGGGAGGGGAGGAGGTGGAAGAGGGACAGGGATTTATCGATTCCGCGGGTTCTTATCGATCACCGTCGAGGCAAGTCAAGTCAAGGCGCGCGTGCGAATGTGTGCGTGTGCATTTTCACCCGTTGACCTTTCGTTTTTGGCGCGACCTCGACGGTTTAATTAGTCGATCGTCCGCTGGTGATGCTCTTTTGCCGCCCGATCCCCCTTCGCCCCCTTGACCGACGTCCAGCGTGTTTTCCGGGAACCGAGAACGACTGCACCGTCAAATTAACATTTTCGAGGTTGCGTAACCGCTTTTCTTTCGCCGATTTTCTCTTTCAAGTTTACGAGTCCCTCGAGCTTCCTCTTGCTTCCTTTGCTAATGAGCTACAAGTTTTGATAACCACCGTTTCCGCCAAAATCTCGTTTTAATACTGGTTTTCGCTTGGCATAACTGCTCCTCCGCTTTATTACGCATCCTATGAGTGCGTCACATTTTTTTAAAAACTGCTCTTATCTTTGAAAAACAAGGCTCTCGTGCTTCCAAACCAGATAACCCTTTAATATATAAATGCGAACGTAAACTTTTGCATTATCGATTCATTCAAGAGGTTTTGCCGTTCTTTCATTGCTCAGCTCGATACGCGCCATGTAATGACTTAATTTCCCTACGAATGTTTTATCGCGGAATGCCCTTCGAGCGAATGAACATTACAAGATAAATATCTTGTGTGGCAACATCAATTGTTCAAATTAACTCGTAGGTTTTATGATAAATTTTAACATCAACATAAATTGTGACAATAGTTCCGCTCAACAAACAAGTTGTAACTACTTGTTAAAATGTTTCACTTTCGGTGTTTTTCGACCATAAAACTAAAAGATAAAAAGGATAATTATAAAGACAATTAGTTTTTATAATATAATTCATTGCTGAAAATGACGAAAAACTTTATTAAATTGAATATTTTGTTGAAACGTTGTAGACAATAAATTTCATTTTGGCGACGAGCTTAAAATGTAAATATTCCAATTATTCAAAATATCTTCATTAAGGAAATGGCATCTTCCTCCTGTCTGTCGGTCCGTCTCTTTTTTTCTATCTCTCGAAAACAGCCAGTCTATTTTAAAACGCGCGCGGGCCAAAAAACAAAGACCGAGACAAAGATATCGAGGGCAATCGAAAAAAGGTCAGATAGTCGTGTGTGGAAGGTGGACTTGGAACGGAGAGTAGCAAAAGAAAGCGAGGGACAGAGAGAGAGAGAGAGAGAGAGAGGATCGAAGAGAAGGGCGGTCAGGGCCTAGGGAACGGGGGGATGGTCAGAGGAAAGGCAAAATCGATCGACGTGTCCTACCCGCACAGCACACACGCGCGCCTACACACACACACGCGAGCGCGCGCGCACGGCACATCGAGAGGCCTACGATCGCGCGCGCACACACGTGTCGGACTCGGTCTCCCTCCCCCCCCCTTTCACCGTTTCCGTGCCCTCTCTGCCCTCTGTCTCGCGTCTTCCCCAAGGAGGAACCCGTAGAATTAATTGTCCACCTGCCACCGCCGCTGGCCCGCCGGTCGTTCGCGGAAAGGATAACCGCAGCAGCGATGGCCGCGCGGTTTATCGCGAATTTCGCAAGCGCGCGTTTCGGCGTCGCGGAGACGACGACCAAGACGGCGGCGACACGAATATAACGGCTCTCCTCGTCGGTGCGAGCGTCTGTGTGCGTGCGTGGGGCACGTACGTAACGTATGGCGCCACACAAATAGCTCGACGAGCGCGTCGTCCGCGGACTTTTTATCGTCGAGCCGAGTCCGAGCCAAAGAGAGAATGAGAGAGAGAGAGAGAGAGAGAGAGAGAAAGAGAGAGAGAGTGAGATAAAAGTAGAGAGAAACGAGCGCCCGCGGATCCGGACGCGAGATATCGCTTTTTATCGGCTTTCGCTCTCCGTATGTGCGATCGCGCGAGAGCGGATTTTTCCTACAGAGAGAGAGTGAGAGAGAGAACGTGGCGGTCATTTTGCCTCTGCTGCTGTGTGAACACCGATCGCTACGTTATTCCTTTGGAATTTTTATCTATTTCCATTGGTCTTTTTCATCCTGCTCGATTAATTTTTCTTTTTCTCTACGCTCTGTACTTTGCGTCGAGAGAGAAGGAGAGAGAGAGAGAGAGAGAGAGAGAGAGAGAGAGAGAGCAACGGATAGAAAGCCAAATTTCAACTTTCAAGTGATTTCTTGCTAATTTTTTGCAACTGCTGACTTTTCACAAAAGCCGAGGGTTGTTCTTCATTTTTGCACGTTTTCCGAGATTCGACCTTTCACTCGGGGATTGTTGTTCGGTCAAGTTCATTGTTATCCGGGCTTGCATTTGCAAATGTGACGCCGAGGCTCGGTGGAAGGATATTGTCTCGAGGAAAAACGCGATAAGAAAAGCGCGATAATGCATCCGTCCTACATACTTTTACCTTAATTAGATACGGCACTATTGCGAACAATGTGTCCTCGCATAATCCCCGCGACTTTTAATTATTGAGCAAACCACTTAAAGCGAGAGTCGTTTGAATTTTTTAAAATGGCGTGGGCTGCTCTCGTGTGCGTCCGAGTCCAACAGACTCGCATCCACGGCTATCGCCATTAGCATATGAAGCAGATAATAAATACAATTATCAGGGCGAACGTTATCAGGCGAGGAGAGGAGGCTTCGGAAGTCTGCGAGCCTAGCAATTATAAAAGTACGAGCCCTAAGGCTGGGCGTAAAAATAAGTGATAGCGTGTGTCGTGGGGGAGCTTTGCATTCCTGGCGGCCGGCTTAGCCGAGGCTAGTGCGGCCGTCGGTCCGATGAGGAGGAGGAGGAGGAGGAGGAAGAGGAGACAGTTGCGGAGACGCGGGCAACATCGCCTGGACAGCGCTGGCACTCCGACCGGGACTCGACCTGCGTCCTCGTAATCCCGAGCACGAGTCGACCGGGGCCCCCCGGGATCAGCGCACTCCCGATTTATCCGCACAAACGCCCGACGACTCCGACTTTTACGCAGCTCGTCGACGCCCGATTCTCCACGCTCGCATTAACGCTCCCCTCAACCGCCAATTACTCCTCGTTGTGCACTGCTCCTACCTGAGGCCAGGGCACAATGCCGATGGCCTTGGAGTGAGGTTCCGGAGCGCCTAATTTTATTATCATGTAAAATGCCGTTTTTTCCTCCCCTTCGGCCTCGTAATTCTCGCAAGAATGTTTGCCTTTCGGGTTATTGCCTCTGCGGCCGACTAATGATCTTTCAATCCGGGCACAACGACTCGATTAACCGCCTTGCACAAATCATCCATCCTCGGATTCCCTTTCAGCGTGCGAATAATTCATACTCATCCCCGAGTGACACGGTGCAAACATGCGAGAGGCGTAGCGACGATTCATTTCGCTCTTTGTGCTCGCACGATAATCCCACCTCCCCCCCGCCCCCCGCCCCGCCGTCACTCCCGAAAGCTCTCGCATTGTCAAACGACGCCCAATTTTTAAATGTAATTAGGCGTTGCTCAATTTTAACGTCCGAGCCAGTTCGTCGGAGGTACCCAGTTGCTTTCGAGCCGATAAACAAAGTTTATCCTCCTCCTCCTCCTCCTCCTCCTCCTCCTCTTCCTCCTCTTCCTCCTTCTTCTCCTCCTCATATACACCGCTCATATTTTAAAGATGTATAACTTTGATCGTAAATGGGTATTCCCAGTACTTACCTGTTATTTTATTACTTGCGTTACACTTTTATATCCCTTTTCTCTTTTTCTTTGGTGTAAATTTAGTGTATTTGTGTTGTGATATTTTGAACGTAATGCCGAGGCACCGAAATACCTTTACGAGTATTGTATTGCTCGAGTTAGAATTATTCGTAAGCAATCTCGAATATATCCTTATATATATATATATATATATGAATATCCATGCATATTCAAATACCTGAAAATAAATGGCGAAAAACTGAAAATAAAAGCTCAATAATTACGGCTATAAATATCTTCATTTATATATACGATGTTGTTATTCACAAATTAAGTATTTAAAAATTAAGATATTTTCTTCGGCCAGCGTTTCCCTTATATTACAAATATAAATGCGAGCTGCACGTTCAAGTGTACGAGTCATGCGTATCATCGTTTTAACGTAATTGTATCATACTGTACAAAGAAGACATAAATACATACCTAAATATATATTCGATAAATACAGATGGTAAATAGTTAAATTATGCTTCCCAATACAAGCGTACAGGTATATCAATTTCGGAGGCGTAAGTACACGGAATTTGGCGCGTGCGATTCTAAAAAAAGTAATCACCATTTTAATCAATTATGCTTCAATATTAATACGCAAGTGAATTGAAATTTAAATTACCTTAATATCACTTTATTATTTTTTCTTTCTTCGTTTCCATCGTACCGATAATTTTTAGTTAAATTTACGTAATTAAGTACATTTTTAATATTTATGTTATGCATTACTTGTACACATTTTGATGTAAATACTGTTAAATCAAATTTGATTTAAAAAAAAAAAGAATAATAAATACTTTGGAGGGTAAAGCGATCGATTTTACACATTTTTGCGTTATTTGTGTCAATTGCAACGAATTATTTTTAAAAATATTACGCATGACCTCGGTCAAACTGTTTTGGAATTATAATGCAAAGGAGGATTAAAAAATACCTAAAGAAGTGAGCTGATTTAAATTTTCAAAATGTTCACTCGGACCATTTTAAAAATTTGCGAAAAATGTAGATAAAAGAGCATGCCGTAGAAGAAGAAAACAAAACAAAAAAAAATAAAACTTCATAAATTTCATCTTTTTCAAATTTATATAACATGCTGCAGCGTTCAAATTTTACTTTCACGGATCAAGGAAAGAAAATAAGATTTACGCCTCCAACACTTGGATTAATTACAAAAGAACGAAAAAAAGGCCGAGTATTTGCTAAATTAAATTGCATTAATTGTAACTTTTTCCAAAGAACAGCTTCCATATTAAAAAAGCATGTGTTTGGAGTCTCGGAGTCGCCAAAGACAAACAAACGCTCGTGTTATCGTCCAACGAGTTTTCCACACGAATGCACGTTGTCCCAGCATCAATAAATCAGAACATTAACCTCGAACCTCCCCTCTCCTCTGTCACTTTTTCGTGCACACACTCTCTCTCTCTCTCGGTGGCCGGAGAAAAACCGGAGCGAAACTTTGTCATACATGACATTGAACCGAGACCAGGGATCAGATTTTGCAGGATGAGGATGAGGATGAGGAGGGGCCGGAGGAGTAACGGGGGATGAGGATGAGGATGAGGAGGAGGCGGGAAGAGTGACGAAGTTAACGCCCGTTATTAAGGGCCAAAAGTGCACACTCGCGCGCGCACACACACACACACACTCAGGGAGAGGCTTTGAGACGTAAGCCGTGCGCGCGCGGGCGCACCGGGAAAGCAAAAACTTGTTGCGAGCTCCAAAACCGTCCTGACCCACTTTGCTCGACTTGATGGTTGTGTGCGCGCGCGCCTCCGCACACACACCTACAGGGATAAAAGCGTATAAAGTTACGACCACACGCACGCACGCACTCACACCAATACTGGCTCGCGTGCTAACACCGACTTGGCTTAGTTTCCTCCGGTATTTCAGCTCGTTCACTTTTTATCCGACGCCCCGCCAAATTTTACACTCTTATATCGATTTTGGTTGGCGATTTAATTATTTATTGGTACGCTTGTGCAGGCAATACTCGTGCGGGTCATGGTTCGATTGTATTTTACGCCTTTATTACCATTACTGACAGCCGTAAAAGAGTAGTCACTCGTCTATTTTTAATATTCCATTTGACAGCGCTGGCGCGTCTCTTGGTAATTCCTCAATTAATAAACGATGCCTCATTGCGCTCGAAGCTCGATAATCAGCAAAAACTAAATTCCTAAAAGTGAAATTTACCCGTTTACCCATTTTAAGGAAAGCGAGCTTTTCCCGGGAAATGGTAAATCTCCTTAGTTCCTCATAGAAAGGCTATATAACACGGATGAAAATTTCATTCGCCTCGGGGTAAAGGCTACGAGATAGAAAAAATTTCCCGTATATTTAATCTTCTCCGGGAGAAGTTTTTGAATTATGCACGTGTCGGCAGTCATTCAGCTGGGACGGGTTTGAGCGGCTCTTTAATGACTGACAAAACACTCGTTTAATGCACATTAGAAATGTGACGTTTTATTGCATTTTGTTTTCATTAAAGCGCCGTGGGAGGGGGAGGGGAGACGGAGGGTGACGGCCGAGAGAGAGAGAGAGAGAGAGCGCGTTGGAAAAGTTTTCCGCGTTTCTTATTTTTCTCGAGTGCTTTTATCCCTGAAACTCAATAAGCGACATCTGCGCGTTTTCGAAAATTTTCCGCGCGTGCACGTGCATTACATTTTTGTTATAGAAAAATTGAATTCGGGAATGGGAAAAGGAAGCTGTGTGTTTTCTTCTCATTTCCTCCTAATTTGACTTTGTTTGCTGGCGTCGCGCACACAAAGTCCATCCCAAACTTCCACTCTATTCGATTAGAATTTCTTGGTTTGAAATTGAAAACTTGTAGGTTCGCCATTTGACCTGTCGATATATTCATTTATCAACTACTTCTCTCTCGCACTGAGATATTTGATATATTTGTTTACGTACGCTCTGTTGTACGATTTTAAAATAGAGTCTGAAAAATAATTAAAGTTTCCAATAATAGTAATGAAGGTAAGGATGACGCTTGCGAGAGGGAACGAGAGTGCTTTTTGGAAAGATCGTCGCTAGAATTCATTGTTCAAAATTTGAATGAAGCTGATGGTACTGTTTTTCAAAAGAAAATGAACAGTCTGCAATTTGTTTAAGATAGCGAGAGTACAATTTCAAATTAAATTAAATTGGAGAAGGAGAGAGAGAGAGAGAGAGAGAGAGAGAGAGAGGGAGGGAGGGAGGGAGTGTGGGAGAGGAGGATGTTCACCCGCGACCTCAGTCTCTTCCTCGCTAATTTGCAGCGAACCAGCATTAAGATTCGTCGCGCCTCGAGAGTTCGTCGGCCGCGAGGAGGCGAAACGACCTGGAGTCGGGGCCCATTAGCGCGCAGCTCGCGGCTCGAGCGCGTGATCTCGCGATTACCGTTCGATCGCCGGGGCACGAGTCGTTGAACCGGACGCCGACGGAATTCGGGTACGTCCGGGCGTCCATAAATCCGGCGACGGGGCCGCGCATAAATCGCGAGCACGTGCGCGTCGTATAAGGTCGAGGCTCGAGGACGTGGCGGTGGTGGCGGCGGCGGCGGTTACGGGAGGAAAAGCGCACGCGGTAGGTGACGCGATGATTTATGGGGGTGAGCGCCGGGGGTGCTGGGGGAATTAATCCCCGAGCGAGTGCGAGTGTCGGGCTCGCGCGATTATCCTCGCCTCGGAGCCCTTGTCCTTTGTCAACTGGACCGTGCTCCGGGCGAGCCTTCGCAAGCAGCTGAGCTCGGGAAACCGCGGGGTCGGGTCCAAAGGGGGAAGGTCGAAAGGAGTTGCGATGTAATGGTCGATACCGCAGCCCCTCTCCGATATTCCTGTGAAAACCCGGTGTCAGCCGAATTATCGGGGAACACGTTTTCAATCACCGGCGGCAGTGGCGGCGGCGGCGGCGGCGGCGGCGGCGGCGCACCAAAATCAATAAATAAGTTGGGCAATTTTCGCATAGTTCCCGGACTCGCACGCAACGGCGGTTATAATCGAAAAAAACCGGATCCGGCGCGTATCGAACCGAGACCGGTTAATTTCGCGGGGCGCGACTCCCGTCCGTCCGTCCGTACGCACGCACGCACACACGCACACACGCACACGCAGACACAGAGAGTCAACGCACAGATGTGCGCACGAGCGCCCGGAGGAGAATCGCCCAAACATAATTTGTCCTTGTGGAGGCGATTCGGCTTTTCTCTGCGACTGGTCGCCGCTCCCTTTTCGAGTCGCCCCTTCCCCCTCGTGGCCGCATGAAAAAACGGCCAGGCTGATCGATAGCGGAGGGAGGCTCGGGACGCGAGGAATAGCGCGACTGGAATTTTCACCGGTTCGATGACGCAACTTTTCCTCCTCGGGAAGCGGAAAATCTCGCCCCTCGAGGAGAGATGTCGGGGACGGGCTCGAGTTTTCCGGAACTTTATCGGATGTCGACTTGTCTCGGCTTGGGAAATATCGAGGATGTTCCCGTCGTATATACTTAGAAATGCGCGTCTGGCATCGTTTCTTATCGTGGATTCTCCGATACGCCCATGATGAACCCCAAAACCAAGAGTGAACGGTGTGTTGAATCAGTTCTGTAGAAAACTTATATTTGTTTATTGGCCTTTCCTCGTCTTCCTCATATTTTCCGCGCGTTTTCCCCGGGAAATACGTATGCGATTGCATGCGAGTGCGCAAACGAGTACGAAAATTCAGTTTCGATTCGGTTGGTTGCTTCGATGTAATTAGACTGAAAACTTCGTACTGGTTTTCTTTCGAATAAAAACTTGTCATTCGGCATTAATCTCCAACTTTTTTCGTTTTTATTAACTTGGTGAATGAGAGTTTATTTAAAATCTTGTAAAACGCTACTACAGATTTCCATCACTGACAACTTGATTATTAAGTTTACGGTTGAATTTACCAGTGAAATGTTATTAGACGTGACGACAATGATTTTAACCATTACACACTATTACTTAGTAATTACAATTATCAAATCTAGCATTCGCAATTTCATGATTATTATACTTCTTGATTATATTATACATGATAGGAGTAGATAAAAATATCACTAATGCACTATCCTTTTTTCGCCCATTAATCACCTACAAATATTAAAAATAAATTATTGCTCTCTTTTTTTATCTTGTAAAATATTTTCAAGACATTTTTTCAATTCTTTCATTCTTGAGTAGTCCTACGCAGTAATTATTTATTCAATATTTGATATATAAATTTCTAAACTTTATTTTGTAATAAAATTTTAGTTAATGTCTCATTTTAATCAATATTTTTTTTATGACTAAAAAAAATTTACAACTTTATTCAAAGTGTCTACTCTATCAATCAAATTTAATTTGATTTCAGGCCAATTAAAATTATTATAGGCAATTAACATAATTTGAAGATTAAATTAATAATCGTTTCTATCAAATTAATACATTAAATGTTTATATATCTAAAAACACAGATTCCCTCATTATAACATTTACAATATTTTAATTATAAGTAATTCGACTTTTTAATTAAACAACTATTTCCTTAGAAAACATTTTTTTTAATTTAGCAAGAAGTTAGAGAACAATAAACAAATATATAGGCTATGCATAAAAGTTTCTAAAAATTAAAACCAAAAGGTAAATCTATATTTATCTTTATTTTTTTTTTAGTAAAACAAGTTCGTCGTACAAAGTGAAATTTTTATATCTAGTCGATATAAAGTATTGATGGTTTTAAATCGATAATAAATTTAATTTTATGAAAAGTTATTTTTTATGAGATATCCAGCAGATATAAAAATTAGTATTAATTGAAAATGTATTAATAAAAGTTATATCCCTAGTCAAAGGAAAAATTAGTAAATGTCGCTTTTTAATATGAAAGTATTTTAAATGTAAATTCTGGATTAAGCTTTTTAGTAGCGGGGCCGCTTTTAAATGATACAACGTTTAAATATTTTCTATTTTTCCTTTTCCTTTTTAAATAAACTATGAAAGAGGTTGCTTTTCTCATAATGTTACGCTCTGTTTCCAAAGTTTAAGGATTAACATAACATCCAAACTTTAAAGCTGAAAAAGTTTTAAACACTTAAATTCTATATTACTTAATTATTATTGGCGTTACGATATAATAATTACATGATAAATTAGCTTGAAATAGATCATCAGATTTACAAATTAGAATTTCTCCGGGGGGTAAGAGAAAAATAAAAGACAACGAACAACTTTCTGATTGAAATGAATGAAATGAAATCCCATTAATTGTAATGTTTATTATAATTCCGTAAGTTACCGACTGGCTTTTGTTATAATCTACAAATAGGAATAAACGAAATGAAATAGTGCGTGCTTGTTCAGATTTATTCGAGATGAAAATGCGGGGGGTTGAATAATTTTATTGTTCTGATCTTTACATCAGTTTAGCTGTTTTTGCAAGGCTCTATAAACTTTTTTAATATTATGCAAGCTAATAATTTAAAAGGCAATTTCTAAATGAGCAAGCCTGAAAAATGTAAATGTCTTTAATCTGTTGAACGTGAAATATGTAAAACACCTTTTATGCGGCTATTTGGGATGCTCGAACGTGAAGACATTAGCCCCATATTTTTCTACAATAAAATGTTATTAATAATAAATGTATTACTACGTACTAAAGATTATACAATATTCCGAGAGATTTCCATAAAAGTACCAAGCCTAATTGTGCTTTAAATATCATTAACCCAATTTTGATAAATAGTAGAATAAAGTAGCGCTTCAGAACTATATTGGTCGAAATGACATGCATGTTTGCCTCGAGCATTCTCAATTAAATTAAATATCAACTTTAGAAATTGATACAATTTTTTTTTCTTTTGATAATTGGCAATTTAAAAAAATTACGATAAAGAGCCGAGAATGATTGTCACGCCGAACCTCATTGTTAACCTCATTGTTTACTCAAAAATCAGATTACGCGATAAATAATTCCTTATAAGAGCCATGAAATTTACGATAATTTTGAATGCCGAGCAGTAAGAAGAAACATCGCAGTAAAAAAATCGAAGCAATTACTGTGATTCATCCTGAAAACTTACGTTGGCCACTCTTCATTATGACTTAAGCCGAATATTATCGTATATCAATAATGTTTACGTTTACTGTTTCATATCTCGCAATTATCGTAATTATAAGCGCGATGTGTAGAAAAAACACTTGCACGAGTTTGTTTATAATGCCAATTTGAATAATACTTTGGAGTTTTTGTTGGGGATTTTTTTTACAAAATCAACTTCATTAAAATTGCTTTTATGAATAAAAAAGAGCTCCTTGACATTTAGCTTGCACTTCCTTTCATTATTATGTGGGTTTTCGCTTTCGAAACAAATCAACAGAAAGAACGCAATTAGAACAATTTAGAAATAGACAAAATGACTTAATAATCAGTTTAAAAAAAGAAGGAAATTATAATTTGATTTTTGTCGAGGCTCTCAATGATTAATGTCTGTTTTCATAAAAGACTGATATCTCAGAGAACGAGCGCACGTCATCGATACTTTGGTAATTATGAGTTTGAGGGAATTCGGTATTTTTGCAGAGAATCGAATGCAGCACCGCCACCCCAAGTAATATAGGTCTTCGTTATTTATTAACTTTTGGATAAAAAGTTAAAGAGGCGCATCAAGCGTTTTATTATAAAGGGAAAATGCACGGAAAATATGTAGGCTATGCGCGCGAGAAAATGATAAAAGTGATAATGAGCCTTGTGTTTTGTATTAACAAGATTCATCGTAAGAACCCGTTCGAATGAATACACACGCGCACACACACACAGGCGGGCGCGTGATTAATCACCATCACTTGCTCCAAGATAAATACGCCCTTCCTCCTCCTCCTCCTCCTCCTCCTCCTCCTCCTCCCGGTAAAGTAGGTATTCCGTGAATGCTCGAGCGAAAATATGAGGAATTAAGAATTTATGGAATAATTTGCGCATCGCCTCGCACGGGACGGGGGTTTGATTACAAGTCAATAAATGTCCGGTTGATCAAGAGCGTATAAAAATAAACGCAGCCAGCCCTCGCACATCCGCCCACGCCCCCACCCCCTCCACACCCACCCCTGTCCGGCCGCGCTTTCGGGGATGTTTTCGGTGGCTGTTCCGCTTTGTTTTTATATGCCGGACTATTCTCTTCTCCACATATTTCTCTCTGGTTTCGCAGCTGTAGCGCGCGGCTCTCGCCGCAAAAAGGGGGTGACTGGGGTAAAAGCCATATACACCCACAGGCACGCCGTAAAGACACATTCGGAATGGAAAAGCGAGGGCTGCGAGCGCGGCAGATATGTAGGTCGAGCGTGAAATTCCTCATCTTTGAACATTATCTCAATTCCGAGGGAAAATCCTTTGAGAGAGAGAGAGAGAGAGAAAAAGAGAGAGAGAGCCCCTGCGTCCTCGCTTTAATTTTCCGCGTCCCTCACTCCCGAACTACCCCCCTGCGCCGGATTATACTTTCGAGCACGGGGGGTAATCACCGGAATTTTCTCGCGAGCTCGGCAAGAATTTTCTCCCGCGAATTTTCGTAATGTCCAGGGGTCGCCTCTCGTGCCCGAACATCCAATCCCCCCCGCAACCCTCCCACCCCCTTGACGGTCGCGCGGCTGAGCGCGCGCGCGCTCTCGACGAGGGAGAGAACGAGATTGAGAATCGATATTCACCCTCGGGAAAAGCTAGCGAACCAGCGAGGAACACACACGCGCGGGCGCGCGCGCGGGCACACACTCACACAGACACACACGTATCCGTACCCAGAGGATGCTATGCAACGACGACGAGGCTGCTACGAGGAAACACGAGAGCGGCCAAACGAATGAAAGAAGGAGTGAGACGGAGGGAGGGGCGGGGGCAAGAGATAAAGTGTCGTCCGAGAGGCAGCGCGTTGCACACAAATACACGTACACGCCTGCGCTCGCACGTAATCGCTCCCAAAGAAGAAATCCCTGAAGCACCGTCGTCGTCGTCGTCGTCGTCGTCGTCACGGAGGGATTCTCTCTCTCTCTCTCTCTCTCTCTCTCTCTTTCGGCTGCTACGGAGATAAAGAAGAGAGAGAGAGAGAGAGAGTGAGAGTGGGAGGGCGGAGGAGTGGAACACCGCGCTACACACTTTATTGCTCTCTTGCCCCGCACTCGGTATCGGCTTTCACGCGCGTGTGTGTTTGTGTGTGTGAGTATCTGAGGAAGCGAAAAAGGAAAGGGCGGGCGGCGGGGGAATCAATTGGCGAGAGAATTGATGAGGGAAGGAAAGCGAGGAGAGATTAAAAAGTGAGTGAGAGTGAGAGAGGAAAGCTTGTTTTGCAGCAATTTCTTTTACGCTCATTTCATGAAGTTTACTGCCCTATAAACAGACGGAAAGATCATAGAGATGAAAACGTCATAAATTACGTTCACAAGTAGTCGAGTAGCGGCAGTTTCGTATAGAAGTTAGTCTGCGCGACCGTTTCGCGAAGTTCCTCTTTTGCCATGTACATACCGTAATCGCGTCTTCCTCCTCCTCTTTCTTTTTCCCCTCGTCCCCTCCTCCCTCCCCCCCGCCAAGGTTTATATGTATAAATTACGATCGAAGGCCTCCTATGCCGAGTTAAAGGCGATGCACTAATTTCTTTTACGATACCACCAGCTCTTCCTGCCACTTGATGACCACATTTTACGACAATAAACTTATCGCCCAATCTCTCTTTCTCGCTTCGCCATTAATGATTTTGCTTGGGAATTTCGATGCTCCATTTGCAATGCCCTTTGCCAATTCGTGATTTATTAATTGCATGGCTCTCGAGCTTCCTACCGCTCTCGGGCTTATTTGGATTTCGTAACTTTTGCATATTGACACTTAATGGATCCTCTTATCACCGAACAATATTCAAACACGCAGATAACCGGAGGCTTCTTTTCTCGGGCCTTCTTAACCCTCTTCGCCTTTTTAAATGCGATCTTTATTGAATAAAAATAATATCGTAATCAATTGGTCTTTAAAAGGTAGTTTAATGCTAATGGGCGTAATTTACGATAACCGAGCTCTATATTTTAGGCATCTTTACGATTCCCATTGTGAAAAAGTCTACAAAATTTCTGAGCGATGGACTTTACGGACTGTGTATACATCTCAAGCCATTTAATGGAATAAATACCATTGAGCATCTGGATTTTGTCAATTTTATTTGCACACCTAGGAAATACATATTTTGCTCATTTCTAGTAACAACTGATCATTTTTTCATAACGAAAAAATACTTTATGCCCTGAACTACCGCTTCCAATTCAATTCAGCTAATATGAACGTCATTTATTACAATAATAGTATCGTGAATGTTTTCCGCTTATACTCGAGCAAATTACTGTCTAATTTAATTATAAAGTTTATCTGCCTTTCGTACAATTTAAAGGGAATGTGACAGTTTTTAATTCGTAATAAACTCACGTCACAAAACTATGTCATAATGTTGAATTTTATGATACATCATACTAACTTTCTAATTAGTGATAGCTTGCAAAAATGGAGCAAAAATGGAACGAAAAATATTCTCCTGTACATTGATAAACTGATAAAACCTTGTTTTTTCTCTCTCCTGCATTCAATATTCATTTTATTGTAGTATTCGTTTAGCCAAATATCTCTGAAAATATTTTTTTTTTTTTTTTTATCATCTATTTCAAATATTTAATTTATTCGTATGAACTTCAAATTTAATGTCACACAGGTTGTACAAATAGAGATCATAAATTTTTGTAAATTGAAAAAATATTTTACTAAAACGGTTACTAAAAAGATCAAAAACGTACTCTTTACAATTATTACATTGATTATTATTGTGTAAATTAAAGGAAAATTAATTTTTCTTTCACAGAATGAATATAAAAATTTGATTTGTAATGTTTTGACAAATGACTAATGATGGTACCAATAACTTCTTATACACTTTTTCATTCATTATTGAATTTAAAGTTGACCATTAACCTTTTAACTAAAAATTAAGAACAAAGATTTATTTAAAAGAGCAATACATGGCTGCTAATATTAAGCTACGGGATAAGTGGACAATTAGTGGATAAAGATTTATATTCCACTTATCGTCAATGAAATCTCTTGGTAAAATATTTACCCTTAAAAAATAACTTTATCAAAAAGGAAAAAGAAAATCAAATAAGGGTTTGCTTTCAATATTTTTTTTTAAATTCCCAAAAATATTGTCAGTATCAAAAATTAATAATATAATGTATGTCAAAATTATGTATAACGAAACGTTTTAGATCCACAGCATTCCAACGGGTTCATTAATTTTACTTCATTCTTCTTATATGCCAAAAAAATGGTTTAGAATATTTATTAATTATATAACGACACATGAAATTATGTAATAATTAAAAAATGTGTAAAAAAAATTTCTTTAAATTAATGCAATGAAATTTTACATGGAAATGGAAACAAAATTGCTTCTGTAGAGTTGAAACTGTAATTTGTTTACATTTAATTCATAAAAATGTGAACAAAATACAAATGCAATGAAATTGAATTAATAAAGACGTAAAGTAAAGAGTATTTTAATACAACTTTCCAATATGATTTCCAATCAATCATCTCATCATTTATTATGTCAAGTTTGGTACCGCATGCGTAAAATTTGACCTTTCATCAAAACCCTTTTATTTCCCCGGTTTCAATATTAAAAAACATGTAGCTACGTTTTCCATTCCCTTCTTTTTCTTCCCGTTTTTATCGAATGGGGAGGGGGGGGGGGGGGGGGGGAGGGTAACGTCCAAGTGGAGAAAAAAGAAAAAAAATTTAACTCGCTGAAAATTGAACGAGACTCGGATGGTTATGGATTAAAATTTTTATTCCCCAAGATGCGAGTAAATTCGCGTTTAAATACGAGTGCGATTAAAAGAAATTGGACATTAGCGGTATTGGCTGGGCTCGCGAGACACAGCAGCTTGGTCAATTCCGCACTGGTGGCGGGTGGTTGGTTGGGAGGGAGGGGGAGAATTACGGACGATAATGAAACGCAGGCTTCGTTTTACAAGGGGGAGGAGGTTGTGCTCGTGTGGTGGTGCTGGTGGTGGTGCAACCGAACTCCTCGTGCATGCATCAGCGGCAGCGATTCACAATGGAACCGTCGTTCGGCACTTCAGCGACACTATCAATTTGCAAATTCCCCGTGTGCCCGATCGAATTACCCGGGAGCGTCTCGCAGCTCATCCGCCTCGTCGTCGAGGGTAACCCCGTCTTTAAGTATTGCGTTCTCACATGTGGGCTTGGGTGCACTTTGAGGAGTTTTCCAAAGCGCAAAAATACGTTTATGCGACAAACCCCCTTTCTCACGCACGCACACGCACCCACACACCCGCACACCCGCACACTCTCTCTTTCTCTGGCTCGCTTCTCATTCCTCGCTTTCCGCGGCTGCGGAAACATTATTCTCTCTCCAACTCTCTATTTTTGTCCTGTTTTTGCCCTTTCATTGTGCCTCTTTGCCCTTTTTCTTCTCATTACTCACTTTTGCACGTGCATACATGCATTTCCTGTTTCATTGTATTATTTACTCCAAATATGTTTAAGTGTGCTTTGGTTCCCGTGCACTTTGCTCGATCGAAACGTTCGCTTATGATTCAGCCCTCTTTTAAATGAGGATTCCACTCGCGGTTAACATCAAAAAATAATTTCATAATAGGATTTCCGTTTAATAACTTCACCGACACGTGTTTGGCTTAATCCTGCCTTTATCTTCATCGTAGAAAATCCTGTTTACTCGGTACACTTTATAAGTATAAATAAACAAAGAGCTGATAGCATTCTCCGAGTCACGAAAAACTACTCTGCGGAACTTTAAGGGAGATAACGTTATAATTATTAGATAAAACGGCCATTTTTTATCGCTCCGCGAATGTAAGTAATTAAAGATCTCGAGAACTACTATCTGTTAATGCGGACAAAAAGGCCAACATTTAACTTTGAAATCAATTGAAAAGGTACAAAAAAGACCCCCTCTGAATTGAAAATAATTTGCAAGTTCACTTAAAGACTAGGATTGGTAATTTATCAACAAATTACAAAATCAATGATCAGCTTGAATTAGTAAGGTAAACATTTTGCGAAGGAAGGAACGTGCAGTTGTTATTTTGATGCACCAGCGTCCAAAAAATATTCTTATTACAAGCAAGAAGGAGCATGTAAAAAAGTAATGAAATGAGCGAGGAGGTGTTCTCTCCCTCCCCCTGTCTTATTTCTTCTTTCACCCACACGCACGCAAACGCACACAAGCACGTATGCATTTCCAGCAGCATCAGCTCCTCGAGCACGACCACATCTTGGGGTGCACGTTCGTGTGTTTGCAGCTGAGAGCTTCCTCGATGCCATCCTCCCCCTCTCGCCCCTTCGTCTCATCTTCATGCCACTCTGCTCGCTCCTCGGTAGCCGTCGTTGTCGTCGTCGTCGTCGTCGTCGTCGTCGTTGACGCTCGACGCCCGACGTCGCTTTTATCCACACGCTTGGTCGAACAGACCCGCGTCGCTGGACCAGAGGACGCCAGAGATAGTGGAAGAGACGAGCGAGAGAGACGGGAAAACGGATGGATGGACGGGAGAGAGAGACGGAGAGTGGAGCGAAGCCTGGATCGCTCTCGAGAGTCGGGGGCTGGTTGCTTGCACTGCCTCACCACGTACATATCCGCCGTGTGGGTGTGGGTGTAGGTGTAGCATGACGCAACGAGGCCTCGTCGTCGTCGTCGCTTCTCTCTCTCTCTCTCTCTATCTATCTCTCTCTCCTTTTCTCCCGCTCTCTCCCGCTCTCTCTCCCTCGGAGCTGCATTTCACAGGAGGCGAAGCCCGTGGGGTGGTGAAACGTGGTTGTGGTGCTGTGCGTCCGCTGGAAAAGGGGGCGAGACGGAGCCGGGGATATTGGATGAGGCGAGCGGAAACTCCGGTGTGTGGGTGTGTGCGTGGACGCGGGCGTCCGTGTGCGGGATCGCGGGTGCACCGGCACTATCGCGTGCGCCGAATTGAAAAGCAATTTTTAATTCGGCCGGTATTAACCCGGAGCTTCCCCCATCGTCCTTTGCCCCTCGCCCTTGGACGCCCTTTGTGCTGCTCCTCCTCGTCCAGTGCTCTCACGTTATATTGCGAGAGCGGCTCCGGCTCCTCTTCCAAAAGTGGAAAATCCGAGCAATTTATTTCCCGACTTCAAAGACGCTGTTTGGCGCGCTGCGCAGTTTTCGCACAAATCTGTCCATCTTCTCCTCGACTCTGCGCCTCTCCAACTTGTGTGCTTCTTAAGTGCGAGCGAACGAGCGAACGAGCGAACGAGCGAACGAGCGAACGAGCGAACGAGCTAACCGCATGTTTGCTTTGCGCTCTAATGTTCAATGACGGAGCGCGAAATTCGCATAAAATTGTCAGTCTGCGAAGTTGGATTCGTCATTCCCGAGGCTTTTTTCTGCCAGTTTTTGCCAGGCTCTTACGTCATTTGGAGCCACAATTCATATTCATGTGGTTTAAGCTTCTGTTCTGTTCGTAATCGTGACGTGAATGACGTAAAAAAAAACCTGAAATTTCAATTCTAAAGGGATTCTTTGAATTTCAACTGTCACATTTATTATGAAATTGTTAAAATGATCTTGAATCAAGTGGAAAATCTCTCTGATACTGTTCATTAAGATATTTTGCTGTGTATATTTCGTGGTAATTAACACCGTACAAAAGAAACGAATGCCCATGCCAAAGATACGTTTTTTAATCTAAAAATTCAAGAATAACAGGGAAATTTCCAGTAGAATTTGAAAAACGTCCTCGTCAAATATCAGAGAGAAATTTTTCATTTTATTGAAAAAATCTCACTGATTTGAAATAATAGGACGCGCTGCTCCCGTTGAATAAGATTTTTTGCGATTATGAATGAAAATTCGCAGCTGCATTACGCGCATCTCAATTTACATATGCGATTTCGTTACATGATTTCAATTCGGGCGGACGTTACAAGTTTTTAATTGTCACGGAATTCGCCGTGACATCTGTCGTGACATTAGCCGACATACCACGGCATTCTACTCTTGATGCGAGCGGTAGTTGTAAACGAGATGAAAAAATAAAAAAAATTTGAATCGCTCGAGGATATCGAGTTAGAGGAGAATTAGAAGGTTCGGCGCTTCGGCAAAACGAGCCGAGTAACGGAAAATTTTCCAGATGCGACTCGAACTAATGATGATTTGATTCTCAGTTTACGGGCGCTGGAATTAATGAAAAATTGCTCCGGGTTAATCCACTTAACGGGGAGCAGCAACAGCCGTGGTGTCCCGTTGACGAGACGAGTTTTCGATATTTTTCAATTACAAACGCAAATATTTACAAATCTTTCGACTACTTGTCGGTGAGCCGGATTATTTTCGAGTGGAAGAGGGGCATTAAAGAGACTAATCTTTTGCGAAAGCCAGAGGCCTTGGTCGCACGGGCGTCGTTGCGGTGAGGGGGCGGCGGTGGTTTAGGGCGCGGGGAGGGGTTGGGGGGAATCGCACGAGCATCGTCCGCCGTCGCCGTCGCCGTCGCCGTCATCCGAAGGACAGCAGGAAGAGACAAAGAAGACGCGCGTGCGGCTCGGAATTGAAATAAACAAAAGCCGGGGTCGGATTTAACGCGCTCGGGGGCGGGTGGCTGTCGCGCGCGAATCGATCTCGCGCGTATCCTCCCGGGCGGCGCTCTGCCACCCTTCCCGAGGGGTGTGGGCTAGACTTGGATCAAAGGCGGCTGCGCGCGCTGCGCGCGCACGCGATCGCGATCGATGCCGAGCGGACGACGATCCCAGCGGGAGCGCCGGGGGCAGGGGGCAGGGGATAGGGGGCCGGAGGGCACCGACGGCTCTAGTGCCCGTGATGGTTATCGCCTCGCGGGATCAGGGGAAGCTCCAAGGACGCACCCCCGATCTATTCCGAGGATCGCGTTATCGCGCGCACTCAGCCTCGGCTGCTGAAAGCAACGACCGGGGGATTTCGGTGGTGTGGGCAAACTGCTCCTCGTCGCTTGGACATTAAGCGGTGCCTCGCCCTTGCGCCCCTGGATCGAGGTGTACCTGACAGCTCTGGGGGACGGGGTGACGGGGGACGGCCGACGTCGGTCGAGTGAATAATTAAAAAGCAACGCAGGAACTTCTTGAGGGATGGAAGGTCACAATTTCGAGGAGAACATCAATGCCCCATTTGGGACGCTACGGGAATAATGCACGTAACGAAGGCGAGACAGCGAGACGCATATGCCGGCACAGGGGTGGAACGAATGAAGGAAGGAAGGGCAGATTACTCCCATTTCCGTGGAATATACGAGCGAATTTAGCCGAGCTGCAGGTGGGAAAAGGCGAAGGCTGGCTCTACCCACGCAGGGATTAACGCGCACGCGACGAATAAATAAAGGCGGGCGCGAGCGGGGCCAGGAGCACCCGGGTGTTCCCGGAGAGGAGCGCGAGGAGGAGGGTCGGGGCGCTCACGATGCACCCGTGGCTGAAGCGGACGAGAGGCACGCAAGTGGCGTGGCAGGAGAGAGTCGGGGAAAGGGAGAAAGGGAGAAAGGGGGGTTGCAGAGACAGCTGCAGGGCCTGCGAGGGTCTGCGCTCCAGCGGCGAGGCCTCGTTTGTCGCGGATTGCACGTTCACCCGTCTTTGGTTTTTTCCTTTTTAAAATTGGTTATTGAACCGAGAGGAAATTTCTGCTCGGTATTACGTCGGACGAAATCGCCGGCTCAAATCTGGGCAAAAACGCGAGAACAAACAAGAAGCCCGAGCTCGAAATCATGCCCACCGATGCTTTCAACGGAGTCCAAAACTTATTCATTTTTGGGCCCAATTAATGCACTTTTTCTCAATTCACACTCAAAATAAAATACCCATGACTATTAGCTTTTCCAATTAAAATGCAACATCAAGAGTAATGACACGCCTAGCAAATTCTATAATTAGACATTGGATTATTGCGCACAGGACCGAAACCTACTTTTCTCCCGTTTTCATTTATATCCTCCTCCCCCTCTTTTTCCTTGCACATTCATTACATGCAATATATATTATCTAATTCATTATGTGCCGTTGCATAATGCACACCACTTTAAATCATCTTCAACACCCAGTTCTGCGTGTTATCTTTAATGCAATTTTTGTGCCAAGCCAAGTATCGTCTTATATTTCGAATTTTAAGGTTGTACTACTAATCCAATTTGTACTGCACACCACGTTAAATTAAAATTAAGTTTTATATCGCGATGAACGAGTTATCGATTATTATTTATCATAATTATTGCGTAAGCCTTGGCATACGCAAATAAATACATGATACAAATGAAAAGAAAATATCGCTTTCCCCAAAGGATCGCCACGACGTTGTTTTCCGTTGCAGCGGCTGGTTCGACCGGCTGCGGACGCCCCCGCCACCCCCGCCTACCGGTGGTTGGTTGATCCATTGCCACGTCGCGTGATGTTGGCCCCGCGAGTGGCGGCGCCACGGTCTACATTAATCCCCGAGTCAGCCAGGAAATGGAGTGCGAGTCGCCAAAATGGCGGTTTCCGGTCTCACCGAGGTCCGACTACGGAAAAGCCACCGGCATTCCATCGCTCCCCCCTCCCCCTGCCCCTCCGGCTCCCTCGCCGCCGACCCCTTGTGCAGGCAGCCGCTCGAAATCCGAAATTCGCGAAGGCCGCCGACGATCGAGGGCGACTGCGGCAAAGTTCGCGTGCCTCGCCCTCGGCCATCACGAACTCTCCGTCCTCCCGCATCCGCCCCTCGGGCTGTGACTCGCGCTTCGGTAAATTTCTACGAAGACCAGAGGTTCTGGGGCTTGGGCTTTCTCTCCGTTCTCGTCCTCTCACGGACCTTTTTTTCCCCTCGCGTAGCCGCGCGCAGGTAGACCGTCGCTCGACGAAATTGCGGTCGGATTTTCTCTTTTTCCCGTCCCTACTTATCCTCGATCGAAACACGGACCGAGGAGGACGAGCGCGTATCCGGCGACCTCGGCTGCTCGAGACCGAGAGAGGAGGCGCTAATGAAACGCGCGACCTCGCCCGAGGAATAATGGATTTTCTTTATGGGGACGTAGCTGTCCCGTGACTCGGCGATGCGTATAAATCTTCTTACGTGAGAAACAGACAGAGAGAGAGAGAGAGAGAGAGAGAGAGAAAAAGTTCGGTCCCCCCCCTCTCATCCCTCCGATTCCATTTCGCCGTGGAATCATCGACTCGGGGCTTACGTAACGCACTTGCCGGACGCGCATGACGCACCCGATTGGATGCGGGCGAGAGGAGAGAAATCTCTTCATTTCGAGGGACCGGCGGATGCTGCGCGATCCGAGGTTCGTTAGGTGCGTTGCGAAGGCAAAGTGATCAATAAATCTCACCCTCTAAGGACGATTCCCAATAAGCCGGGCCATCCCGATGCATCTTTCGGTTGGCTGGCCTGCGAGTTTTGTTTTTAAATTCTCGGTCTCGAAGCTCCGGAATGCCCGCGCGAACAAACTTTGAGCGATTACGCACCGAGAATAAATGAGCTCGCGTCCGCATAAATACCAAGCAGGCTTTCACTCGCCGAGGAAATATTTTCATTAAACTCCGGATTACCCGGGTGCTCGAGCCAGGAATATACGGGGGTTAAATCGAGCGTGTGTTTTTCTTCATCGGCGATGCACGAGACGTGCGCCCCGATCCCTTTTCCCGCCACATCCCAAAAGTCTACTTTCCCGAGAGCCTTCCTCTCTCCTGAATAATGGCAAGCTTCGGTGGAAGCCTCCCCCAGCACTTTCGCGATCTCCCTCGACGCCTCGGGGTCGGACGACTCGCTCTTTCGCCCTCGAGCTTTTGCACGGGCGCACGCACCCGTGCGGATGGCCGCGTAGCCGCTCGCGTGACTGCGCGCACTTGGCGGAGGCCCGCGCACCTCCCGCGGTGCGCTTTCCTCGAGGGGCGTCGATTTTTCCAGGGGAGGACGGCCCCGTTGCCTCCTCGCTCCTCCCCGGCGCCGATTGGCGCGAGCACATCCGCGCTAATCAAAAATTCAATTAGAACGAGTCCCGCTAATCGCTCCTCGAGCTCCCCGGCCCCCAAAAACTCGACGGGAGCCGGGACAACTGCACCCGTCGCGCTCCTCTACACCCGGGGATTGTCGTTGCTCTCGTATTTATGCGAGCGTTAATCGTGGCGGGCCGGAACGATACGGGCGCGTCGAGGGACGCCCTTGCCGAGGCGAAGCTGCCCCAGCCTCGATTACCACCGCTGAGTGCATTTGCGCCCAGGACTGCACCCCTCCTCCCCCCGCCCTCCAGGATGCGGTGGCGTCTTCTTTTTCGCAATCAATCTCCGTGTATTCGCGTCACACGTTCCTTGTATCGTCGGCATTGTCCCCGGCGTCAGCATCCAGGGCCTCCTAATCAGCCCATAAAGAATCTCCGCGCGTCACGATCGCGTTCTGTCCGAGCACGTAACCCGGCAGCCGTAACTCGTCACGTCGTAGCGCTGCGGTTTCGCATTCCCGTTTCCCAGAAGCTGCTAATGAAGTTGGCGCGATAACGTAAATAATAAAAGGGAAACGGCCGAAATCGCGTCCGGCGGATGGGGGCGGCGGAGGGGGGGGACTGGTCCAGGGTCGGCGCATCCGACTGCAGCAGCATCCACACGGAGCACAAAGAGAGACGCGTGTAACAAAAATCCTCGCTCTCCCGAACGGCTCGCATATGAATCGCTAATGAAGATCGAATTTCGCTGGGCTCGCCGCAACGGGGAACCCCTTTCCTCCATTTTTCTCGCTCCGGTATCTCCGTCTCCATCTCCATCGGCCGCTCCTCCTGTTATTTTTCTCTCGATGCGTGACTGCCCGCGTGCGCTCGCTCGCGTTCGTGTGTGTGCGCGCGCTCGTGTGTGGGTGGGCAGGTCGTGGCCATTAGGGGGGTCGTCGTCTACGGGAAAAGGCGGAGATGAAGGGCATTCCTGGCCGTTTCCTCGCGCCTGCAGGAAATATTTCGGGGGGAGGTCGGGAGCTGCGCCAGCTCGATTTATCCCACACGCACACTCCGGTCCGGATGGGGCGAACGTGCACACGGACGCGGGGCGAGGTTCGGGGCGGGGGGGGGGGAGGAGGAGGCCAAGATTAAAGCGCACGGCGATAGATCTGGGTCTGCGCGCACCCAGACATTTATTGTAGCGAAGGGAATCGAGCGATAGTTTTCGCGACTCCCATTTCACGACGACACACATCTCTCCTCCTCTTATCTCTTACGAGAAATCATAAAGCGGATATGTTTTTGTTATGGGACCCAGTTCGGATGGAATCTGTTATTGGGAGGGTCTCGTCACTCGGGTGCTCGAGGATGCTCCCGGGTAAATGACGTCGCGGACCGACCGACGCCGACTTCCTTCGTAAGCAACCGTACTTAACTCGCCGGTGTACGCAGCATTTTTCCTCCGGCCAGCAACTACTATTCCTCAAATGTCCGCGCCCCCCCCCCACACACACCCACACGGACGCGCGAAAACGTGATACGGCAGATTTTATCCTGGCTTAGTTACAAGGGCAATCGCACATATGAATTGGTCCCTCGTAAAATGGCGCTCCGAATAATCCGTTACGAGGAAATAATAAAGGTGTAAGTGTGGCTTTTTTCATGAAATATGATGTAGCTTCATCAACTGGCGCTCTAAAAACTTTATAGTATTTATATTTCACCTTTTTATACGACATCAGTCTACCTGCTCCTTGCGTTGCCAGAGCTTTGCGACCGACTTTTTTTCTTTTTTTTTTTATTTATTTATTTTTTTTGAACGTTCGACGACTTTTACTGGGCAATTTTTTAATCCGAGCGTCCCGTAAATATTAATCAGTCGGTAATTATTGGTGCGGGTCACCAGCGAAAAACACCCGGGCTCGAGTTTTTAATAATAAAAGCGTCCGTCAATGATTGAGCACCATTGGCAAGACTAAAGATAACTCCTTTGCATGAATTATTTGACGCTTCTTCTCATCCTCTGTGCCTTAATTTTATTTGCCAATTCGAGTGCTCGCTCGGTGTTTATAAGGATATCGATTGATTCGGGCGCAGCACAGTTTTTTGTCTCTTGTTTCTTTTTGTTGGCTCGGTTTTCGCCCATAATAGATCGTAGAACAGGTTATTCAATTTCCTCGCAGACAGACCGAGATACATCATTTATCTGGGGGATACTTAAACGCCGACAATCATCGTAATTTTTCTAAATCGTTTTAGCACTTTTTTGTTGCAGGGGTAGGAAGGTGGTGGTGCTCTCCCTTTCGCACTTGCTGTTAAGAATATATTTCTTTCATAATTTGAAGCGAGTCGAGGCAATTGCGCCGTCTTAACCCGCTCTGATACATTCGGACCATGCCGTGCCATCATTGTAAAAGCTAAAAGTGTACAAGTGCCATTATAATAGGACGGGTGGATGACGTTAAGGGCGAGCGGGGGTGGGGGGGAGGGGGTGAGGGGCCCCGACTGAAATTCATGAATATTGGGTTAGGCAAAGGGTCGCGCGCAGACGGCGAATCCTCAGCCAGAACCTTCGCTCTCGATATGATATTCCTCAAGAAAAACGACGGACGTGCCAAGTTAACCAACCCCCCGCAGTCGCGCCCCGAGGGGTGAAATTTTCGGCGTCCAAATTAATTGCGGTCTGAAAATAATTATGAGCCGCGTCGATGAGAATAGCGAAATAATTAAATTCAGGTTAAAAGAACCCACGGAGGATTATATTTAGACATGCACATTCGACATAGCCAGCGAAATTTTCGTTGCGTCATATTTTACGGCAATTAATTAGCGGAGCGCGCATTCGCGTTTATTTGGTGACATTTTTATGTGCCAAACAACAATGCGTTATTGTCGGATTGAAATTAAATAACTAGCAATCAAAAACATGAATGAAATGTTTTACTGGGAGAGCTTAAATAATTTTACTGTGTACTTCACAGGAGAGCCGAGTAAATAAAAAATCGAGTATTAATCTTAATCATAAAAAGTTACAAAGTACCCAAGTAAATAGGTTTTATGATTGCTGTACTTTTTTTAAGATCCAGATGGACTATTTTATAGGGCTTTAACGTGGAAAAAGTATTTTTAAATCTGTAAAATGACACAATTGTGAAAATGTTGTTCCTGCGCATTTGTAGCTACGGATTTATCTGAGTTAATAAAACAAATTGCCACCTAAGCATACATTGTTAAATAATTGGTTCGCCGACACAAAATTAATTTGATTACAAGATGAAACTAGAGCACTTCTTGGAGCACTTTTAATGTAAAGTAGTATTTAAGAGGAGACTTTTCCAAATAAATGCACCTACAGGATAAATTTCCGTTTATGTGTAATACCTAGAAGTAAATTGAAACAAAACACGTTACGCGGGAGTCGAGTCCCATGTCTATTTTAAAAGTTATTTGCATTGAAAAGCATCGATTACCGCTAAAAAAAAGTATCCTTTTTCTTTGACATCTTTTGGGGTTGTATCGACAGGAGTATTCTTTGTTTAAAAAGGAATCAGTGACGGGTGTCTAGCCCATTCGCAAGGGCCTCCCGAGGGACGAAGGATTCTGCTGGGAGCGAGATAATTTACACTAATCATCCATAAAATGCAGTGAAGTAGACCGCGCGACGATAACTTATAATCCCAATCTACATAATATAATTCTTGGTCCTTTCCTCGGATGCTGCACAAAGGCTGGTAAGTTCGGTTTTAGCAACGCTCTCCTCTCCTCCTGAGCGAGGTCGCAGACAAAAAACACGCCACGGCGAGTCTACGTGTGCCCGAAAGAGGAGAGATACGATTATAGCGGCGACCCCTTACAAATCAAACAAAGAGAGAGGGAGAGAAAAAAGGAAAAGTTCGGGCAGGCCATATGTGCGCTAGCTCGCCTAGCCTCCCTCGCAACTTAATCAACTCGACTTACGCGATCGGGAGGCGACACGTAAAATCCATAGCCCGGTGACCGTTAAGAAGTCCACCCTTCCGAGTGCGCACGCGCACCCGCTAGTGGGGTACGTGCAGGACCGAGTGCGCATGCCCGCTCGCCTCCAAATCCTCTCCGGGTCTCCCGTGTCGCCGCGAATCCCTCGCGACCACGGGGGGACAGACTGGCGAGGGCACTAGCACACACACTCACTCGAGGGGAGAAGAAGGATGGACGGCTGCCGATAATCACCATCGATCGGTAATCTCGCGCTCGACGGACGACGGCTGAGGCGAAGGGCGGTTGAGGGTCTGCGAGGGGGCGGAGAGAGCGAGACGGGGATAATTTCGCCGGCGAGCACCACAGCACGCCAACAACGCCTTTGGCGCATTCCTCGAGCCGAGGCCACGAGGGGAGCGACAAGGACGGACGAGGGATAAAGACGTGGCGGCACACACGTGAGACGAAAAGCGCAAGAAACTTCAAACTGAGAGAGAGAGAGAGAGAGAGAGAGAGAGAGAGAGAAATTGAGTGGATAGAGGGAGGGAGGGAGGGAGGGAGGGAAAGCGGCAAACTCCCTCGCAGAGTTCGACCCTCGCTCGTCCCCTTATTCTGCAGAGAAAAATGTCTGGAAGAGAGGGTCGACGCGACGCTAAAACCCGCTTCGTGTTTCACGTCTCGTCGTCGACATCCTCGTCCTCTCCTCGAGCCCGCATAGGGCGCGGTAATGCGACGCAGGACGCGTCCCGCGGTGAGATCCTCTCGCGGAGTTTCCCTCGAGTTCGCCGCGGGCGGTCGCGGGACATCCGGAGCTGCTCTCGAGGAAGACCGTCTTGGTGCGCTCGCAGTCCGATTATTACCACCGAGAGCTGTTAAACTATGTTTATCCAGGGCGATTCATTTAATGATACTTTATGCCCTCGCGCCCTCCCTCTCCTTTTTTACTTTTTACGAGATAAGATGTAACGAATGCTGTTTCTCCCGGGATACGAAGAATAAAAGAAAGTGGGTATAAAAGGTATAAAAATTGTAATTAAGGACCCGAAGCCGCGCCTTTTCCCGGGCTCCGATGACTCGGGCCGTCGGCATTAACATCGCGATAATTTTCCTTAATTAATTCGAGCGATTATGCGAATCTCAGAATCAGGGGAAAAATAACTGCTCATCGGGTGAAAGAGCGGCTTTTTACGGAGGAATCTGAATGTCACGCGGGAAAAGGGAAGAGTCGAGTCGTAAACGAGGAGGATTGGAAGAAATGGGGGTTAAAGGCATTAAAGGTTTGAGGAAAGTGCGATGTTTATGCCGCCGGATTTTTATGCTGCACTCTTTATTTTTATTTTTCTCGGGGAGATTATGAATAAATAAGCGATTGGCCGATGCAAAGTAATCCGGCGAATGAATAATACGGCGATGCTGATTCCTCTCTCTCTCTCTCTCTCTCTCTCTCTCTCTCTCTCTCTTCTTCTTCTTCTTCTTCTCTCTGTAAGGATGACCGCTTAGCTACTACTACTACGAAAATACATAATTCCGCGCGGCTGTTTTACGATCGTGGCTTTAATGCTTCATGACCACATGCAGTGGTTTTCATAAACTTTTCACCCCCGTGTTCATAAATTTAATATTTACTTGAGTATGAATAAGATGCACTGCGTAATTCGCTACGACCACTCTTTATCGCAAACAAACCATTCTAAAATGCACTTTAAACACTTGCTCCCTTCTCACCTTCCCTCGGTCCTATTCCCTGATATTTATATTTCTTGCGCCATCGCATTCCCTTTAATGCACAATCATTTTTTATTTTACGACGGCACTATATCCTTATTGATATCAATGTCGAATTATCCTTATCGAACTTGAAAAAAGAGAAAACTTTATAAACAAAATGTACGAGTCCATATGCGACGTGAACTTGCTTCGATGTATTAATAGCTTTTTTACGGTTTACTCAAATGGAGTAGATTTTTATGGATTAATTTGAAATAATAAAATCAAAACATTTTTTTAAATTTCACCTCCACTATCGTACTCTCTGTTCTTCAATAGTAATGTTTTCTTTTAATCTTTGGTAATCATTTCTTCTTATGTACAAGTATATACGTTGCTGCATCTGTAGCGTAAGAAAATCAACAATTTTAGATCAAACTTTTGTTATATTCTGTGCCAAATTCACCAACATCTACTTTTCTGCTGAATTTTATTCTATAAAAATCTTATACGTTTATTTATTCATTTTGAATGGGTTTACAGTCAATTAAAAATATTTTGATATAAAAGATGTAACGTGTATTTTTGTTCTCTCTAACTCTTTAAACAGGTCATAGATTTTGATGAAATTTTAAAACATCTAATCATTCTATCGAAAAAGTGATTCGTCCCTATGCTTTAATAAAATTAAATGATACAAGACTCTAAAAGTTAAATTAAAACGTGCCAATGAAAATATCAATTTTATTGAATTAATCCAAAGTTTTCTTTAATCGATATTTATGCAATAAGTTTCATGTAACAGCCATGTATATTGAAGTTAAAATTGTTAACAACCCTGAAATGTGAAGAAAAACTGCTATGGCATCAGTATTTGCAAAAATTTAAATATATTTATAATAAAAAAAGAATTTAATTAAGATAAAAGACAAAACAAAGTCTGTTAGAAATGATATATATAATTATCTAAAAATAATGATTTGTTCTGACAATTAAGGAGCTCATTTATAATTTCTCAAGGAGTTTGAATGTCAATTAATTTCAAAATTATTTTTAACAGAAATTTGTTTTGAAACCTTAAATTTGAGATAGCACAATAGTTGTAAAATGAACTTATTAAAATGTACTATTAAAAAACATATTGCTTTGTTATCTATTATATTGAGTGATAATCGATATAATTATTTTTTAATAAATATAAAATTTATCTTTCATTAATTTGCATTAAAATTATTTGCGCAATCAAACTTGTAATTATTTTTGATAAATCAGTAATTAAATTTACTAAAAGTAACTTTATCAATATTCAAAATTTTGCTTTACGCGCTATCAAATTCCTTTATTATTATGAAATGCGATATCGTATAATAGACTCGCAACATCTAGGATTTAAAATCTCCCTTTATAGAAGAAAAATAAAAAAGTTTTTATAGGAATTTTTAAAAAATCAAACGGAAAAAGTATTCTAAAAATTAATTTGAAAAACATTCAAAGCATATATTTTTCTGTAAAAAAAAGTTTTATTTGCGGAAAACTTAATCTTTTTGTATTAACCTTTTCTAAAAAAATAGAGAGTATTATTTTATTTTTATCGTGTCAAATATTTGAAGATTGATTAGAAAGTTTTTATGTATTTTTTTTGCATGACTTATTTTTTATGTCTTTTTATGCAATCTTTTCTTAAAAAAAAACGTATAAACGTATAAGCATAATCAAAGATGTTCGTTAAAATCAAATGTATTGATTATTTAAAAGTTGAAAGTAAATTTGATGATCTTTTAAAGCATTCATAAAAAAAAAAAAAAAACGTGAAACTTGCGTGAAGGATTTAAAGTAAATTACTTTAAGCAGATTGATATCCACTGACGTAAATGGATGTCGTATTAATGAGATCACAGCAACAATTAGCGAACATTCGCGATTAATTTGGATTTTCTTTGTGAATCCGTAACAGGGATTTCGGAAAATAACGAAATACTCGAACCTTTTTTAACGAAAAAATTGCCAACCACCACTCAAAGGCTCTCGGAGAGCGTTGTGTTGGAGAAATAAACGGGGGTCTCTGGTCGAAAAACAAAGCGATGTCCATTCATTTATTTAAGGAGCTTGGCGAAGGGCGGGACAGGGAACAAACAGAGGAACTCGTGACCTGGAGGAATGCGCGGACGACCTTCCGCAGGGCGCGCGAGCAGGAACGTCGGAGCCTCGGAGGAATTAGTCGGATGCCCGCTTGATAATTTTCCTTGCTCAGCGGGCGGTGGACACATAGAGAGGAGGAGAGAGAGAGAGAGAGAGAGAGGGTCGAGCTGGGCTCTTCAGGAGCGCGTGCGCTCATTTCGCCATTGTGGTGCACTGGCTAAAATCGAGGGCTGCCAGCAACCTCGGCTGCGGGGAAACCATGACAATGTGCTCTTTCTCCGGCCGAATACCAGGACGACGCGCGCCTCCTTTCCGTTGGCTCGCGCTCCCCCTGAATGATTTACGCCAGGACTCTCGAAGGAAGAAGGACCTCTCGCTCGGCGGGATCCCCGGCACTTAAGCCGCATGACCTCTCTCTTCCTCTGCCGGTGCTTAATTTTCTGGAGCCGCCAAGTGCGAGTGAGTCAGGCGCCTCGTCGCCTCGATCGACGACGAGTGCTAAGGACTATTCCGCGCGTGAAAGTTCCAGAGGGTTGACGCCGCTGCTGATGCTGCTGATGTTGACGTTGTTGACGTTGTTGACGTTGCTGATGCTGCTGATGTTGCTGATGCTGATCTGCCTCCGGCCCGGTGTCCTTTTACAATCCCAACATCCTTGGCATTTTCTTATTACTCATGCCTCTCTTCCCATGACTTATTTTCGAGCGAGCAACCTTCCTCCGAATTCACGCGGCTCGCTGAAAATCTTTTAGCAAAAACTCTTTCTCGAGGGTTATATTGCCTCGTTCTCCTCGCAATTATAACAAACACATTGTTGCGTTTCACGCGTTATCTAACCCATAAAAATAATGTTTACTTGCTCGAAACTAATTTGCTCGTTACATAGCTAATTTAATGTTCGAGTTATTTTAACAAATTTAACAAGCACTAAGCCATTAAGAATATTTTATCATTTATTTTAATAACAGCTTTAACTACCTTCAAAAAATAAAAGAAGAAAGCAAAAACAAAGGGAAAATATTTCCTCTAAAAATAGACATTTTTATTTCATTTAAATGCACTGCGCATTAAATTTTTAACCCTTTATGTCACAAAGTCCGTCATAATAAGTACCAAGTACATGACCCATATAAAGTTAAAGCATTAAAACTTATTCCATTAGTATTTAACAAGGTGACGCACGCCAAGCCATTAGAGATAATTCCATTGATATATCAAACCATCAGAATACTAGAAAATTTTAAGCTTACTTTTCATTCAGTTCATTTTAGTATAGAAAATCTCACATCTCCAGATTTGTATACTTTTTTATACTTTTCCAAAATAACAATTTTCGCATAAACACATAAAAGAATATGTTTACAAATATTCAAGTATATCTGTCTTTATATTTATATTGATACTTTGCGTGTACATCATACACAAACAACTTTTATAACCTATAAATCACTGCACATAAATTAATTATTACGAGCGATTAATATTATAACTGCCAACAATAAAAGTGCCACACGCTCGAGTTAAACTTTGGTCAATGTTGGTTGCACCACTTACTTACTGTAAAAACTTGAGTCTTGATTGAATTTCGCTATCGAGATAGAACATTTCATTACAATTTTAAAAAATAATATCTTTATTTGCAGTTGCAAATAAAATTTAATAATTTTACAAAAACAATGTTTTTAAAAATACACAAACCAATTATAGTTAAATGTATACGATTTATTATATTTGTATTGAATTAAGTGTGGTAAAGGAGATAAAAGTGTATTAAATTTTAGATAACCGGATTCTTTACACAGCTCATTAAACAATAATCGTAAAACATTCTTAATACCGCAGTGTTAATAAAATCATGATCGATGATAAAATATTTATATTACATTTCGATGCTACTTACATATCAAAACTACTTAAATATAATTCATAGTCTGTAAAAAGAGAATGACTGATATAAACACGAAATAAATCTGATAAAAATTAATGATATGTATTCAAATATAAAATTGAATGTTACAATAAAAAATACACAAAAATTAATTCAATGTTTATTATAATAATCATACGGTCGATTTCACATTTGCTACAGTAAGCAAATGAATAAAAAAAAAAATATAAACATTACCGTTTATGATGCTGGGAATTTGCGTACTGAAAAACACCTAATGATATACGTGATATTGTCAAAGAATATGTCAAAAATTTTTTCGGAATTCCTGCACTATGAATCAATAATTCATGGTTTATTCTCCCCTTTTTATCGTTACACTTCTTTACTTTTAATCAATGTGCAAATAATTAATGCCCATTTGACGATGCTGTAATATGTTAATTTTAGGACTGTTGAAAACATATTTTTAAATATTCAAACAGTTTTTATCGTGTTATCAGTGTTGAGTGAACATTAGCATGTACTTAATTATTTGGATTAAAAATTCGTGAAAACATTTATTCAAGAAATACTGACCAAACAAACTACCCATTAGGCGATTCAACGTGGCAGATATCCCTCCCATTTTTTCATTCCCAACCAAGTTTCAATTTTCTTGCTGCGATCCGATCTGCAAATAATTAATACACAAATACCAAAGTTTTAAACGCGATAATTGTAGAATCACCGAGAATGTAATTTGAAACAAGCAAAAAGTACTCGCGCGTTCGTCAAAATTGCGTAAACGTCAACAGCCATTGTGACGGTTGCGTTAAATGTCAAAAAAAAAAAAGAAAATAAAAAAAAGAAAAAAAAGAAAAGAAAACCTCGTTGAAACATAGTTTTCATCAATATTTAAGAAAATATGCGGAGTTGTGTATAAAAGACAAAGTACATACATATGCTTTAAACAACAAGAAGCGAAAAAGCGACACTTTTCGAACGGAGGAGGAGAGGAGAGGAGAGGAGAGGAGAGGAGGGAGGGCCGAGGGGAGGAAGAAAAAATGTCTCGAGTTGATAAAAATCGGCGTCTCTAAAACGCTCACCTTCATCCATCATTACCGGCCTGACTTATTAGCTCCGAAAGGACCTGGAAAAGTGTAACTGAAAAAAACATATATCTGCCGGAGGAAGGAGTGAAAAAATGTTTACGGCAGACCTTCGGTGGAACGCCGGCGAGTTTTTTGCTTTTTGCCTGGCTTTTTTGAACTTTTATGTAAACAGCATGTGTATTATGGATTGTGTCCAAAACTTGGGCAACGTCACGCGCTCGTTGCAAACTTGTTGTTTTTCGCGCGAAAACACGGTCTTTTTTAATACGAGAGAGTGCGCGGCCGATGAAAATAAACGCAAAATTAAACAATAAATAAGTTCAGTAAACGGCTGCGGATAAGGCCGGGTATCGGAAAAAATACTCGGCCCGAGGAATTTCTCCGGGCGCGCGAGATTTTGTATTTCGAGTGTAAAGGATAAACATTCCGGGGATAAGCGCAGAATCTTGCGGAAATCTAAAACACGGCGCGGGACAAACAATAAATTGCTTTTAAATAATCGCCCGCACGTGGGGAGCGGCGGCGGCGGCGGCGGCGACGGCGGCGTCCTCGCGGCCCTGGCTTCGACTCCTCGCAAGGGTATCCGCTCCGAGAGCCAAAGTTAAACGAAGCCAAACTCTCAATTTCCGTTAATTTCGTGGGCTGGCTCTTTCTCGAGAGAGAGAGAGAGAGAGAGACGGCAAAAGGGAGCTTCTGGACGGTGAGGATGACTGTCGTAGTCGTTGTTGTCGTCGTCGTCGTCGTCGTCGGGTGGCCTGACCCCCACGCACACATTCGCGCACACCGACGCACAAAAAAAAGCCGAGCGGCGGCAAAAGGAAGCCGGAGGCCACGTTGCGAGGCCGCGCAGCGGTAGCAGCTTCTCTCTCTCCCTCCCTCCCCCTCTCCCTCTCTTTCTCTTGCGAAGCAAAAAGAAAGAGGCCGCCGTCGCCGCCAACGTCTAATGGTGTCCCGGCGAAGGATAACAGCCGCGCGCGAAGGAGAAGCAGCAGGACACACAGAGAGAGAGAGAGAGAGAGAGAGAGAGAGAGAGAGAGAAAGAGAGGGAGAAGATGAGAGAGGATGAGAAAGAGAGAGAGCTGCCCGACCTCGCGCGCGATGATTTTCCCCGCGCAGCGGGCGGTCCCCAAAAGCAACCGAGAGAGGATATATGGGCATGTCGCCCTCTCCCTCGCTCTCCCGCGTGCCTGCAACGTGCGGCGCGAGTAGATGAGGAGGGTCCGAGCGAAAATACGCAGCACCGCCATCCTCGAGACAAGGACGGACGGCTTCCGTACCTGCGGCTGCTCGGGAGTTTTCCTTGGTTTTCCGGCCAGAACTCCGCGAAGAACCGCCCGTCCCTTGGAATATTTTTACGCTCGTAGGAGTTTCCGCAGTTTATTCGTATTAACGTGGGGATTGTAAATTCTGGCCACCTGACGCTTTTCGCGCTACCGCCGCTCGCCTTTTCCTTCCCCGTACTCGCCAACCTTTTCTCGAACTTTCTCTCCCTTTCTTTCTTCTGATGCACACTTATCGGGTTGCAAGGAATGCAGGACTTTACGGTTCTGGCGGCCAGCGCTCCCTCGCGGATAATTGCGGCCGTCTCTCTCTCTCTCTCTCTCTCTCTTTCTTTTTTTTTCCAAGTTTTCCCTCGCTTTTCCCGTCTTCCCGGCTTATTTATATTGGATTTTTCCGACCGCATCGAAATGCACTCGCGCCCAAGTTCATAAAAGTCGTTAACGTTCTTTGCCGCACTCGCCGAGTGTTGCAACTCATTGCGAAACATTATGCGCAACGCTTGAAACGCCGAATCCGAATTATCATTGCCAATTCGTAATCGCGTTTACGGTTATCGATTTCGCTCATTGTGAGCTTCGACGACCTTGGCTCCTCCTCGACGACTCCGTCATCTCCGGTACGGACGACACATTTTAAATGGCTCATTGCTCTAATCGTGCCTTCCCCCCCAACACACACACACGCACACACCCGCCCCTCCCCCTCCCCCGAGCATTAGACGGCGCGTTATGAAATTAAGGAGGCAATTCTCGAGTAATTACGCGAGGCTCGGGGCCTAGATTAAGGCGTATCCGTGGTGCGAATGACGCCCGGATTAATCGCCAGACGAGGAGGACATTCTTCCTCTCCTCTGCCGGTACGTTTGGACGAGTCAGCGCTCGAAAAAGTAGCAATTATACGGAAGTGCCGGCGTCGCGACAATCCGGATTCGGCCATTATACGAGAGCACGAATTCGAGCTCAGGAGGAGTCCCGGTCGCCTCTGCGACGGTCTCTCCCCCTCCCACCCCGACCCGTCTCCCCCGGTCCGGCCCCTCCCGCTCCCCCCGCTGGCCAGAAATCAGAGTACGGTACGAGCTCAGGAATCCTCCCGAGAGAAGAGCGAGAGGGGAATAAGACGCTGCGAGCGCGGAGAAACGCGTAGGTACATAATAAGATCCTCTGGCTCTGCTGCCGGTATCTCGCTATCTCCCTCGTCGTCTCCTTTGCGTCCTCGTCCCCTCGCCCTCCGGACGGGCAGCCGTCGGGGCTGTATATCTTGGCAGCTAAGCCGCGTCACGTAGCGGCGAAGCCTCCTCGAGTGCCGCAGGGGCGGAGGACGAGGAGGGAAGACGAGAAGAGCCGGAGGGAGGAAGAGAATGAGAGAGAGAGAGAGGCGAGGTTTCGCGGCGCGCCCGATGGAAGTTGGGCGGACGGGGCCTGCTCGACTCCCCTCTTTCTAGGTATACTTTCGGGGATCCTCCGTTCGACCTTGGCCTGCGACTTAGCCGACTCTAATCTGCGGAACCACTGGCCGTGAGGGAGATTCACGTTGCGGCGCGAATTAGCCCTCCGGGGTTGCTGGTCGAGCGAGGGCGACGATGACAGCGTCGACCACCAAGACTTATTACTTTATTTCCCGACCCTTGCGTGGAGCTGCCCCAAGGAGACGAGGAGGATGGCGCCGCCCGGGTGACATTAACGCGAACGCGCGCGCGTGCGTGCTTGTTATTCCGGGGACGTATTAGGCAGGATTTAGGGAGGCGTCGGAGGGGTCAGCCGAACAATCGATAACTTGGACTCGAGTGCACTCGGGGGGATAGCCGTGGAGCGTCGTCCTTAATTCACTGGGTCAACAGTGGCCGCGGTCGAGATCTTCCGCGGGGACGGATGACGCGACGTCCCCTCGCAGCTGCCGACCTCGCGAGCTGGAACGCCCTGTGATTGATGTATTTGCAGCGAAGCTCTCTCTCTCTCTCTCCGGAGGACGCAGGGCGCGCTCCAGGAGGTCCGCGCGGTTCCGCTTCCCAGAAATCCGAGTGTTCCTTTAATTCGAGGACGTTTATTTATACCCGGGCGACCCGGCCAATTGGGATGCGAGGAGTGGGCTTCAACACACCCTTCGCTCCCTTGCCTTCCTGTGTTTACCGACATGGACACCGTGTTCCTGGGGACCTTTTGATTTTTCCAGTTTTGATACGTCGACCGACCGCCGGCCTACCGACCGACCGACCGACCGACTCTCTATTAATATTAATAGTCCTCGGTATCTCGCATCTCGGACATCATCTTGCGAAATACATTTCCTGTTTGATCACAACTTCCGAATAATAAGATTCTTTTCGAAACGGCCGCGCGTTCGAGTTGCGAGTGCGTTTTAAATTTGGACTCGTGATGGACAGGCCAATGACAATAAAAGGTTGCTTTATTCATAAGGATGTTCGTCGGTATCAATTGTTTCTTTAATATTTGACCCCCGAGGTAATCTGAAAAAAGTAATTAGTTGATTGCATTCAAAATAAATACCTTTTGTGCACGGTTTATGTAATGTAATCCCCGTTGTAAGGATTAGACTCGGAACATTTTCGCTAAACCCACTTACACCCACACGTGCGCGTTTCGTGGACAATAACACTCGGGTCTATCGCGCATAGATTGTATTTAAATGATATTTAATCCAAGATTACCTTTTTTATATCACCTTTCGAAAAAATATAAAATCAACGAGGAAAAGTATTACCGTGGATAAATATTTTTTCGGCGTGTTTCGTTACAGTAGATTTTTTAAGCTAATGAAGCGTTTCGTAAACGCTCGATTAAAAATAATACGCCATAAATGGATATTTAATATTCATTACAGGCCGAAATCATTTCGCTATTTATTTACCATCTCTTCCAGATTATTTCTACCGTAATTACCCAAACAATATTTCTCCTGCCGAATTATTATCGATTTTCAAACTAATCATGTTGATATTAATACCTGCTACGGTGGACATACCTATATTAATACCTAAATTAAGTATTTTTGTTTTAATTGCCGCAATCGTATGCAATCGTAAAAAATCTTGTTGATTAAAATAAATTTTAATTATTATTAAAAATTTTCTTTTTATGCATTTTATTCGCAACTTTTTGTTTGTAATGCGTAATTTAGCGTCATTGAATAAATTGATCGCTACTTTTGAGTCGTCCCAAAATTTAGATAATAGAATCAGTTTCGATTGGGGAAAGAAAAGTCATAATTGTTTGTAACATTATTTATTTTTATTTCATCGGTACTCGCCGACTTCATTATCACGTCAATAATTACGATTGAGAGATTCGCCCTTTTACAGCACGGAATTCGTAATGGAGATTACCGCGCACCTTTCAACGTAAAACCCCGAGCAAATATTATCAACGATGCGAGTGCATTTAAAACACTATGGCGAGATAAATAAAATACGTCGAACGATATAAACAGTAATTACTGGAACAATGTGGGTGTGTAAACAAGGTCTATTATTCGATAGCGGCGGGGGCCGGGGGGGGGGGAACTGCTTGTGCACTCGTACGCAGATGTACCTGTAGTTTTGCGCGTGTAATCTGAAAATAGGATTATACATCAATAAAGTAATGGTGCCGTCGGTTCATTTCAACGCGTTCCTCAATCTTATGGCTGTGTTTAAGTAGGTTTCACGTCTTTTAGCACATAGTCGAGAAAACGTTTCGATTTTTATATGTTGCGCTATCGCCTGTCTGTGCTTGAATTTCCTGGTTAAAGTATCAATAAAACTTCTGTCGAGACTCTTCGTGAGCTCTAAATCTGGAAAACCGTTTAGATTTTTGACATTCATGAGAAGCACAAGTGAAAAACACGTATTTTCGGTGTTTTAATTTGTTACTACTTAGTAGTACAAGAGGATGTGAGCAAAAAAAAGCCGAACGTATTGTACGTTACACATGCAAATGTGCATACGTGAATCTGCTGGCGAAATCTACCAGAGACCGGTATCATCAAACGAATTTTCAAACTAATTTCCTTGAAAACAATTAGTCGTATCGGTTTCGATGCAAGAAAAATCAACGGATTACCGATAAATTTATATGGAAATAGCATCGCAACTTGCACGAGGAGAGAGAAAAAAAAAAAAAAAAAAAATGAAAAAAAGTCGTGCTTAGCAACGAGTGCATCAACTTGATAACAAAAGAAAGCGACCGATCAAGGAATTGGAAAATCCATGAAAATTTCGAAAATCGAAGGGGGGGGAGGGTGGATGCGACGCCGCGCGCACTCCTCGGTAAATCAATACTCGCGACTAAATTTGCCATCATTATTTATAAGGATTCGCGTTCGCGTACAAAAATAGCGCCGCTGGAAAAGCACTGGGAAAATAAAAAGCGTCGGTTTTAATTCGTGGCTGACGAGGGAACGGTTAAAAACCGTCGGGAGGCCTCGGATTACCCCGACATCCGTCCCAAGTCTATCGATCACAAAGGCTTTCCCCGGCGGCGACGGAAAGCCACCGTCGCCCTCTCTCTTTCTCTCTCTCTCTCTCTCTCTCTCTCTCTCACTCTTTCTTTCTTTCTCTCTCTCTCTCTTTCGTTCTCGCGGGCAAAAAGCGGGTAATTTATGCGCGCGCCCATATAATGCAGCGTCACGCGCGAGCCTCGCCCGAGGTTTTCCACGTAAAAGAGCGTCGCCGTGGCTATCGTCGAGGTCACCGCCGACCTCGCCCCGCACCACCCGCGCCACGGGATCGCGGCTCAACAGCGGGCGGTCCCTTATTTTCTGGGCTCCCCCGCCCCCTGGAACTTCTGGAACTTCCTTGCATTCTCACCCTCTCTCTTTTCATTTTCGAAAAGGGACTGTGGGAGTAAATTGAAGTCGCTGCAGCACATTTTCGTGTGCTTTTTGTATTTTCGTTCGACGCTCGAGTACTTTAATATCATCAAGTGAAATGTGAAATGTTTGTTTTGCGTTACTTGTAGTGTTGCCCTCCTATTGCTTTTCCTCGGGGAAAATTGTATCCGATTTTACTTACTTCTTTCCTTCCTTACTTTTCACTCGATATAATTTTCTTACTTTCCCAAGTGTTCTACGTCACGAGGTGGTTTAACCTTAATGAATTACTTTCCCGGTGCTCGAGCTTTTTAGCCCAAGCACATTTTCATGAAACATGTGCGAAATACATTTTATCCATCGGTAGCTGCTTTCTGCACTCGGGAAACTGCATCTTGAAAATCAAGCCAATTTATAAAACGTGGTGGGACCGGTCTTGTATCGTTATTAATTTATTAATTATCCATCGGAAAACCTCATTCGGAAAATCGCCATTGCCCTCGATAATAAGCACACGTACCTCCGTAATTTAAATTTCAATCCGAATGCGTATGCGTAAACATTCTCCAAAAATATTCTTTCAAAAGATACAATTGTGTTGATAGAAGTTAATTTGAAAGCTCTTTTTCATTCATTCAAAATTAGCTAATAATTAATGAATTCAACTTTTTAAAATACAGTCACAATTCATCAGCGCATGACTAACAACACGATCAGTTAAATTTACCATAAAAAAAAAAACTCGATTCGATTAAAGACCTTTATAATAGGCATGGCATTTAAAAACATGTATGTGTATTTTACGAATATCTCCCTTCGATTCGAGTCAGAGTCACCCCTCTGACACTTCCGTCCCTTTTCATTGCGTAAAATATGGTTTGCCTCCACCTGCAAAATAGTTGGGTGTTAAGCATCATTTACAATGTACTCTCAAAGAGAGCTGGATTCATTGAAAATTATTTGTGGTTCGAATTCACACTCGTGTGCGATTTATGATTCTGTTCATCTGCCACGAGAATTCTCAAAAACTTGACAACTCCATTTTCTTTTGAGTTCATCTTCTTTTTTTTTAATCTACAGTTTTTTTTTAAAAGCTGAAGAGTTTGAATACACACGGATTAGAAAAATAAATCAGCTTTTTTTTTTATCAGATTTTAAGGCTTTTACGGTTTTCAAGTGATGGCGTTTGGTGTAACAGTTACTCAAACAAAACTAGTGGTTAGTCAATTGTAAATATGAATGGAAAAAAAGTAGACAATAAATAAACGATTGTCTCGTAAGGAAATAATCAGTGAGGTATCAGCTAATAAAGACTCAAAGTAAAAAATAGCATTCGAGCTACTTTACTTGAAGTTTAACGACGAATAAATATATCGCCGTTTTGATTTAGAATCGAAGATAGTGTTGGGGAGAAAGGGATGGCTGATGCTGAATGTGAACGTCCAAGACATGCTCGATAGAAATCGTTTCGAGAAAGTAATTAGTCGGAAAATGGTGGAACAGTGTAGTTGCATACACACACCTAACTATCGACCAGACGAATTACCTATTTACTTGGTCTAAGAGGTGAAACGTGTTGTACATGACACACCTAACACGATTTGGAGATATCAGTCTGTAATAATATTTAAAAATAACAACCGCTAGTACTGACAATATTAAAAAATAATGTGTATCATCGGAGTTGGTCAGATTCGTAAAAAACCACCACACATGCTGAATCAGCTTTAGTCATAATTGTATTTCTTATTATTTAATGTACTAGTAGTTGCGCTACTTTTTGAATTAGTATATTTTTAATTTTATTATGCTTATTGCGCATTAATAATGAGTTCAATGTAAGCGAAAGACTCTACTAAATTTAAAATTTATAAATTTTAAATTTATAAATTGTGCTAAATGGATAAATGCAAGTTTTTTTTTTTTTTTTTTTGCGCAAAAGATTTAAAAATCCATGAATAGCTGTAGGGTAAAGATAATTATCATTTAATCGAATTGACAAAAATTAAAACATAATTTCATTTCATTTAAAAATTGTTCCATCATTTGTGATCAAAATATTGGCAAGGCTCATATAAATATATAAAATCGTTGTCTATTCTCTTCTGAATAATTCATTTGTAAATTATTCAAATTATCATCGATGAAAGGTACTTGAGATGCATATCTGGTGTATAATATAATCGTTATTTGAAACACAATAACATTAATTATTTGAAGAATTCAAAAAAATAATTTTGATCCGATTTAATGAATGGGTATAAACATTTTGTGTTAGGTTTATTGACTTTTGCGTTTCCAAAAAATAATAAAAAATAAAGCTCTTTATAAAAAAAATTTAATATTTTCTAATTACTATTTTAATTTTATTCCTTTAATTTAATGATGAAATAATTGATGAACGATCAATTTTCATTTAGAATACCTAAAAAAGATTGATATATTCAACCAAAAATTGTACAAAGTAAATGATAATTGACAAAGGACGTTTTTGTAATACATTTGATAACTTGAGTCTCGATTAATATATTTATTACAATTTCTCTGGCAACAAACCAAAAGTTAACAAGTTCCACATTTCGAAAACCTATTTTTAAGTCTTTCAAAGCTGCAGACATATCTTTTACATTTATAGGGTGACAAAGTTAATTAAAAGAAATCTATGAATTGATGTGTGAACAGATTTGATATAATTACTGTGTTATTCATATTAATGTCGTTTTAATTAGTACTAAAGAGAAAATTATTGGCCAATACTGCATTTGTAATTTTATCTGCTTGAATGGACTCTTATTAAACATTTTTATGGCATTGAACTAATAAGCAATCAAAAATCTAGATTATGTGTTTCACACTTTTCAAATGATTATATAGAACTTGATGTTTACTCGGTAATTTGTTTAAAATATTTAAAAAAATTTTTTTAGGCTATATTTAAGATGATTATACACACAAATGGGATATTTTAATGATGCGTGTTGTGTTACGTTCACCTGTATAATTTATTAATTTCCTCTGAGAAATACCTTGTCTCTATAATAAAGTATTCGAAGATGTGAAATTGTTTAAATGCATAGTTTCTTTAAGGATACATTTATAAGATAAATTTGTCGTTTGTTATTTTATGAAAAATACAAGCCATCAATTTATGATATTACAAATGAATTTTCGGAGGTTTGTATTTGAGCGTACTTGGCTCAATTATTCTTGGTTGGCGAGGGATATGATGGATAAAAATATTAAATATTTATTCTTATAGCGACACGATTCAAGGGTGGGACCCAAGAGTTTTTGTTACATTACAATATTAATATTTTCCTCAAGAGTTTGAATGAAGAAATAAAGGGGCCAAGATTCCGAAATAAATAATTATCATCTAACAATTAACGTAAACACGCTATTATGATATTAATGAAGGAGTTTTCCGAGCAGAAAAAACGATGGCGTAATGCTTTGTGTGGGCTTTTCACGCAGTGATCGATGTTTCTCCCCGAGTATTATCATTGGGGGCACGGTGCCATTATCGCGTGACGGCCCTTCTCGAAAGATGAAAATATTGCGGCGGGAAAGCCGAAAATGAGAATGCCAAATTTTGACACGGCACAATGGTTACGTGAGCAGAAGAAAGAAAGAAAGACAGTGAGAGTGAGAGAGAGAGAGAGAGAGAGAGAGAGGGGGAATGAAAGAAAGAAAGAAAGAAAGAAAGAAAGAAAGAGAGAAAGAGAGAAAGAAAGAGAGAAAGAAAGAGAGAAAGAAAGAGAGAAAGAAAGAGAGAAAGAAAGAAAGAAAGAAAAAAAGAGGGGAAAGGGGATGACGGCGGGAGCGCAGAATGAAAATGGAAACTGCATAAATTGCCAAAGGAGGAAAAAATCGTTAGCCCGTGGCTGGCATTGTCAGGAGCCTCAGGCAGTTATGGCCTGGGCTCAAAATAAAAGAGCAGAATCGAAATCCTCCATCTCCATCAGTCTCCGGGTTTAATTCTCCCCCATTGTCTTTGACGCGGGTGCCCGCGAATCCTCGGCCTCCTCTTCGTCCCAGCCCGAACTTTACGATTCAACTTTGTGGCCTGTCTTATCTGAGGATCGCGGCGAGGGGGAGACCGGGAGCAGGCGGTGCGCAGCATCCGAGGAATTTCGCGCGGTCCAGCTCGCGCAATCGTGGCGACTCCCCTCGGCCTTTTCTCCGGGGCTCGATTGTCTTCGCGCCCCTCCTCGAGGATCGGAAGCGAGGCAGACGGCATTTCGTATGCAAAAAGAGGCTGCCGAGCCAAGCTTAATCTCGTTTAATCTATGCACACCCTCGGTTGTAACGCCTGTTTCCCCTCCCCGCCCCTCCCTCTTTCTCGTTAACCAACTCGCCCGCTGTCGTCTTGGTCTTCGTCCTCGTCTTCCTCGTCCTCGTCTTCCTCGTCCTCCTCGTCCTCCTCGTCCTCCTCGTCATCGTCCTGCTCGGCATCCGAGCGTGCAAAGAGCAAATTCGACGTGTGCCCGAAATTAAGATGCAGACACAGATACATATGTTAAGCCGAGCCGAGGCGCATGAATTTAGAAGTATATTGCGCGGCGATGACATTTACGAATGCGCGTGTACGGTTATGACGATTCGGGCGATGCAAATGAATCGAGCCCTCGTTCGGGGGACTCGCAATTCTCTTTAAAAATCAGAAAATTTCCTTTATCCCTGCGTGTTTTCCCTTTTAAATTGCAGATTAACCGAGCCTGGATACCTGCTGCTCTCGCGGAGCCTCGATTCACGATTTCCCCGAGTAGCGGGAATACATTTCCATTTTTCATTTTAATTCCGGGTGAATCGCATTAATCCATTCATAAGCATCGAGCGGCCAAATATTCTTTCGGAGTCTGCATTTCAATGAGCAATTGATTCGGCCATTGACGAGGGCCATTGTCTCGGCGCGCTTTGATGGTTGCGGGGGGAGGAGGGGGAGGAGGGGGAGGAAGGCAAAGAGATCGAGCCCGACCCTTTTCCTTCAATCTCATCACCTCGCAAACGAAAACACCGTAAAGACGTGATAATTAAAGGCTCGGAGGTAAATAAAGAAATCGAATAGGCACTCGCAATCGCTTTGAGATCAAATGCAACGAGCTGCCTTCTATCTGAGATGAGGATCGGAGATAATTACTCGGCCTCTGTGCACACACGTACCTAGTAATAACACGGGCACGGGGCATTGAATCCACGTAGGCACAGCCGGAGGTGGTGAGGTTTAGGTTTAGGCTTAGGTTTGGGTTTAGGTTCAGACCGAAAAGTACAGACCCGTCTCACCCTGTCTTTGAAGCCGTGGAGCAGCTCAAAGTACCGGCGGATTCGCGCTTTGATTATCTCGGGGCGCCTCCGCGGATGGGGCCAAGGGAAATTGCACGTGGTGGAATAGCAGAGAGAATTTCTTCTCGTAAATCACGGGGAGATAAACGTCCGACGCCCGCGAGAGCTCCAAAGTACAGTAACCCAGTGACACGACCTGCCTGCCTATATACGAACGTACGCACGGGAGAAAAATTGGGAGTAGCGAGGGAAGCCATTATTAAAGATTGCTGAATGGCCTTTTTATCGTGCAATTTTTTTTTTCTTTTTTCTTTTACTCTTAACCCCTGCGCACGCGCTCGAGCGTTTTTCCTCTTATCCTCGGTGCTCGGCTCTTTCGGCGCGGAAGGGGAGCCGGAGGTAGTTATAAGCCACGGGTATTTCGACACTTTTTTTGCTCGGACTCGTCTTTTACTTGGCTTTTTTGCTCATTTCGCACATGGACTCCGAGGGAGTGATAGAGAGCGAGAAGGGGGAGGGGGAGGGGGAGGGAGGACAGGTAAAGTAGTAGCGCACGCGCCGCCGACGTTTTATACCGAGCACAAAGGGATTTGCGTTTGAATGACGAGTAATTTGCGTTTTAACGCACGCGCACGCAAAAGTCCTCCTCCCCTCCCCTCCCCCTCCCCCATCCCCATCTCTCTCCCTTCCCCCGCCGCTTTGAATAGTTGGCCAATAGTTCGGGTGTAATAGTGTGCACAGGTAAAACATCGTTTCGCCATTGCCATGGGTATTAATGAAGTTGCAAAAGAGAGTGAGTTTTGTTATTTACGTTGTAACGCATTTTATCATCGATAAACACTCGTTTTATCGACCAAACTTTTCATTTAAAAGACTGACTTCTGGTACTAAAAAAAAAAATTCCTCTGATGCTGAAAAGAGAGATCTTTTCAAGGCAATTTTTGAAGATGAGTTTTTTCCAGAGCCGAGAGAGGATAATTTCCCTTTGCAGAAACTGACGATACGTAATTAAGAAGTTGTAATACTGTGTGTGCCTCTGTGTGTGCATGTATTTGTTTACCTTTTCTTTTTGCTCAAGCATATGTCAATATTCGGGCCACTCCTTTATAAAAAAAATGGTTAATTTTCTTTTAAATACCGAGGGATGTATTTTCTTACAAAGAATCTTTTTACGAACCGAGTCATTTTGTAACAAGAGGAAATTCTTCTTCGCCTTTCGAGAATCCTGGAGCATTATATACTTTTACAGTGTGAAAGAGAGATATTCTTCAATTACCGTCCACATTGTGAGGGAACAAAATAATTTTCTTTAGACGCAAAGCGACAGTCGATTCTTTTGTCAAGAATTTAATCCAAAGGAAACTGCCTTTGTCGATAATGAACTGTTTTTGAATCGGAGTGCGAAGCCTCTAAGCAACATATATTGTATCAAACTGGATGATTTAATAAATAATACCACGAGCGGTACTCCACACTCCCCCCCCCAACACACACACACACACACACACACACACAAAGCGCGCGCGGGGAGGCAAAAAATCGATTTATTGGTCATTGTTCTCAGGGCCGCCAATGGATTGTCTCTGATTTAAAAATGGTGATCGATATGGATTGTACCTGTGTTACATTAATTTTACCACGATTGAAATTGCTTTTGTAGACACGTTTTCGATCGCTGGGAGCGCAGCCTAATGATCATTTCGAATATCCCGCAATCGCTTCGAAGTATTATTCTAGTGGCGACCGTTGAGACAATTAATTTGACGCATTACTAGCTGCAGCGTTTTTCGACCCGAGCGAAAAGTGATTTCGTCGGGGGGTCGGGGGTTGGGGGTGCAGGGGTTTGCAATCGGGAAGCGTTTAGCGAAGGGCCCGCGTGTGCACACACCCTAATCCAAGGGCTAATTTATGGGCGAGTCCGGCCATTCGAGATCGCAATCGCGAGGCGCGCATTTCGTTAATTACGCCCGCAGTTCTTTTGGCCTCGGAGAACTGCATCCGAACGAGATCATAATTTATTATCTATTCAAATTTTCAACGCCTCGGCACTCTCTATCCGCGCGGCATCTCGAGACGCAGACTGATTCGCTGAAAAAGGGAGGAAGGGCTCGAAAAAAAGTCGGACTATAATAATAATAACGAGGCAGCGATAATTCTTATCGCGATCGGGCGTCTCGCAGCCGTGCGCACATGTCGCTCTCTCCCTCGGGAAAGAAAAGCGGAGGCGCCTGACACAATGAATACCCTCCCCCCCTGCCCCTGCCCCTCGACGTGCCCCCCCTCGCCCCCTCTCTTTTCTCCCTTCACGCGTCGAGGGCTCCGATGAAGACATTGCGGGTGCGCGCCCACCTTCAATCTCTCTCTCTCTCTCTCTCTCTCTCTCTCTCTCTCTCATTCTCTGATTTTTTCTCTCGGCCCAGCTTTCGCATATGCATGTACGACATCGCGTATCGAGCGGGGGAGGACGGGTCGTGTACTGCGTAACGTCAGTGTGCGACTAACAAGGGCGAAGGTTTTTTGGCGGAACGACTTGCTCTTCGCGCGTAAATTGCCTCTCGCACATTCTCTCTCGAATCTCCCCGATTCAATTAAACAAATGGACAATAATAATTGTTTCAAATAATTGGATTTAAATCACTTTTCGTTCTTTCTTGCAACTATGATATAAAAATATAGTACGTTGCATCGAAACGTTATACCTTTATGATGAAGGATTAAAAATAATTTCTCATCTGCTGAAATTACCAATATTGAATTTGCCACTACATATCGATGACACGATATACCAAAGGCTGAAGCTTGTAAATGTATCAGTGCAAATAATGAAATAATGCATAATATATATATATGTATATGTATAATAATAAGAATTAATAAATAGTAAATGAAATAATAATGAAAATTGTAGTGTTCCCACATAAAATTGTTGTAAATCGTCACTTTAAATGGCCAATTGTATATTGTCTACGTTTATTGTTAATTGTTGTTTGAATTATATATTTATTTTGTCTACCTTACAAGTCTCACGCGAAAATAAAAAGTAAAATGTGATACATCAAAAGTATATCATGTGCACCAGTGTGAGGTGCGCAATAATTGCACTCTCAATGATTTAGTTTACAACTAATACTCAACTGTCAAACACGTGCTTCTCGTAACCAAGAAAATTTTAGTACAAGGATATTGTGTATCGGTACGCAATTGTCTACACACTTGTGTACCCATACAGAGAGGGGACAACAATAGGGCGACAATTTAGATGTTGTGAGAGAGGCCCTATTCACAGCATCAAGCCCATACAAATTATTTGACTACTGGTTCGTAGTTCAAGAGTGGGGCTATTCAAAAAAAAAAACTTTTTAATTTAAAAAAAATGACAAATCTCGGTCTAGGGCTGCGCAAGTGTGTGTACATTTGTCTGCCTGTGCACGAAATCTTTTTATTGATTTATAACTTGATTGATTTCGGATTGTCGCAGTAACCAAGAGTGTTGTCTTTTTTTGTCATATTTTGGATTTCCTCGAGCTTCCCACTTAATTATGGATTCTCACAATATTATCGAGTGGACGTCAACAAATTTTATCAAACTGATTTAATTTAATTGTGCATCTGTGTTCAACTGGTCTGTCATTTGTTCCACCATGTCACAGAGCCCACCCAACATAAAATTACCGAAGGACTTATCCCAAACAATAATTATCGATGTGACTTTGTGCATTCAGAAGCGAGCGCCGCCTTGCTTTTTTAATGCCTTGCGCACTCCTGTGATTATTATTTATTGCCTTTACTTTTTAAAAGTACCTTTTTTGCTGCCCTTCTCTCCTCTTCCCTGCCTTCCTCCCTCCCCCTCCCCCTCCCCCTCCCCTTCTTCCCCGATGTTTTGCATATTAAAGGACTACGAAAAAACTCTGTTCGCTTGAGTTGCACTGAGGACATCGAGCATTATTTGTTCGCGAGAATGCCTTTTCAATGCACGAACAAACTACTAAACACCTTGAATCGCTCAATTAATGTAAATTATTTTTTTATCGCGGGCATTTAAAATTCGGCCGTAACTCAGTTGCCTCGTGAATTCTCTTATTTAATATTCGCCGTGTGCTCCGCATTATTCCGCTTTTTTTATTTTTACAACCAGCAGTAGTGAAATTGTTTCAATTATGAGATTTGTAGTTAAAATTCATTCTTGCCCGGGCCCAGTTATTTATGACGTGGATTTTCTTGCCTTTGATTTTATTTCTTACTTTTATATCGATATAACTGTAGATCTCGAGAACCCGAGACATTTACGACACGGACATTTGCATATTTTTTCGCTCAAATATTTATAACCCGATCATATCACTCATAATAAACCGAATATTACATAATGACATAAAGTAAATACTCCATTATCTCGACCGTTGCAAAAAATGAGCCGATAATTATTAAAATTATTTATGGACTGAAAAGGCAGCGTGACTTAATTAATTTCATTATTTTCGAATAAAAGGTACTTTACTCTCAACAGCCCTTGGATTATCCCCATTCACTCTAAGATTATTTGGAGTTCCTTTCTTGATATATCTTAATGCAATGAGCTTTTAAATAATTAAAAGACTTGATTTTCAGTTTTGTTCTTTTCATTCGCTTTCGGGGATCCATTCCCAGGGCACTCGAAATCCGTATGGTGGAGTGGAGGCACTCGAGGGATGCATGAGAATGAAACAAAACACGGAGATAAAAAAAAAAAATGATAATTCGATCAGGAAGCAGGTAGGCGACTAGAGGAATGCATAATATATCAGAGCAGTTGATGCCACTTGAAAAAGAAACGGCAATTGCTGTTTTAATTTGCCGCGTTTCGTCCAATAGAGTTCTGAAGACATCATTTCGGACTTTTGTTCTCGGCGCCGTTCGTAAGTAAGAGAAAAGCAAAAAGCAAAAAAGCAAAAAAGCAAAAAAGCAAAAAAGCAAAGAAGCAAAAATGCAAAGAAGCAAAAATGCAAAGAAGCAAAAATGCAAAGAGGCGATAAAACCAAAAAAACCAAAAAACCAAAAAACCAAAAAACAAAATGAAAAGAAGCAATAACACGATTAGATCGTAATTTAATTATAACAATACATCTCCCTTTAAAGGCCACACATACTGTAACCAGTTTTTTTCGATTGTTACTTTTGAGCGAGCAGAGAAGACAAAAACATTTGTACGCGAATTTGGGTCTATTGCGTCAACTAGAAATGAGTCTACAAAAAAGATGGCTTGGCCAGCGCAAATTGGCGTGACTGTAATGTTAATTCATAATTTATCGAGGCGAAGATGCAAGTGAAATTCATTACGCATGCAAATGGTTTATAAGCCTTTAAAATAATAAATCGTGATGTAAAGTATCAACTTACAAAAACCATAGGGCTTACGTAACTTTAGCATCAGCGAGGCATTAAAGTGCTTTAAATTTCAGCCGTAATAATCAAGTTTACAACATTAAAGCATCTTTGCATATAAATAGTTTTCGATTGATTGATTTTCCCCTCGATTAATGGCGTGCGCAATGTCAATAGTTTTCATTTTACGTAATAACTTTGAAAACATTTGGCCTCCTTGAGAGATTGCGTGCTCTCGGCCATATCCCTATATTCTGCACTTTAATTAAGAAATCGCAATTTGAATATATCTGTTAATGAAATTGATAACTTTTGAATCGGCCATTCTTTCTTTGGCCCTCCCTCGATCCTCTCTCTCTCCCCCCCCCCCTTTGCCCAACCCCCCAACCCCCTGGCAGAATTGCCACAGCCAATAGAATCTTGATTTTATAGCACCACTACGCGCACTTTCCTTATGTACATCGTAAAGTATCCACGCTGTGTTTACAAGCGCAGAGTTGTAATTTTAACTTATTAGTACACGCTCGCATGAAATGCGCTAATGCTTATCGTTTCTCATTTTACGGCCTAACGCACGCCTATAAAAGGTTTAATTGAAATTTATTTAAATCTCTTTATTCAATCTAACTCGATGATGTTTTTTTTAATAAAACGCCACTTTTTCCGTAAAAAATTAATTTTATGTTTGTGTACGTTATCTCTCATAGTTTATGCCCGCGTTTTTATTGAATTATTAAGATTCGCTATGTATAGATCGAGACAAAGTGGAATGGCGCATTACGGGCTATGAGTGATGGTGATTATAAAAGTATACCTGCCCTTCCGAAGGGCCGAGCTTGTAATAAGCTTTTTTTAATTAAAAACCCACTAAAGAATAATCGTAGGCTGAAAGAAAACACCTCGTTCGACAGGGTGAAATTAATTTCCCAGCAAATATCGCATTTGGCCCCATTCATGGGCTCGCTCACCCTGAAAACCTTGATGTTCCATTTAGCTCCTTATTTATCGAAAATTACGCAACGATTCACAGGCGATCGCATTGTACTCTTCGACTTTTGTATCCACATGAATTACAATTAAAATTGAGCATCGCTCTCCCCCGTTCTGCTCATCTTGAAAAATGCGATGCAAGCAGTCGAGTATCAGTAATGGTTCATCATAATGGTCCAGACGCCCGAGAACAAGCATCAGTCAGAGAGCATTTCATGAAATACGAGGCTCCAAATCCTCTCTTTACTTGCATAACAAACGGCGATTTTTGAATTGAGCTTCGTTTAAATCGCTCTCATGGTACAACACCCTCGTGTTTTGAATCAGCCTCCGAACATGTATCTCCCATCATCCTCGCCGCCGTCGCCGTCGCCGTCACCGTCGCCGTCCTCGTCCTCGTCCTCGTCGTCGTTGTCGTTGTCGTTGTCGTTGTCGTTGTCGTTGTCGTCGAACCCAACAAAGAGCAAAAATAGAAGTGAACGCCGAGGAAACAATCCTTTGTCCCGATAGAAAGTAGCCCTTCTTCACGAGCACATAAAAACGCGACAAATCGACCGAACGGAAGGAGAAGAGCCGGCCGAACAATGGACCACGTGTCGCGTGTGTACGTGCGCGTCCATGTGAGCCGCGGGGCGAGGGGGGTGAGTTGGGGAGGGGGGGCGAGAGAGGGCGAGGGCGAGGGACGGGGAAGCGCTCGATACGCCCCCGCACGCGTTTATTCGCCGATCGATCGATTTTCGTTAATTAACGCAATCGGCGCAATTAGCATAATCGTGGAGAGCGAAGATCGGGGCAGGAGCTCGACCTTGCGTTCCTCGTCTCCGTCGACGGGCACGACCTCCTTTCCGCAGCGGGAGGTCGAGGGACGAGTCCTGGACGACTAGGAACCCCGGTGGGTGGGAAGGGGTGCAACCGTATTCGACGTCTCGCTTTCTCGCTCCTCTCAGCATCCACACCCCCCTCCCCAGCCCTTGCCCCGCACTTTTTCTCAAGACAGCGCCGATGTAGGTCGCTCAAAAGTTGGGCGGACTTTACGCCGTAATTTTTTCTTTCTTCCAACGCTTTCGGGCTTTGTCGGTCTGGTGGCTTAGCAGCACCTCCGGGAAAACAATTATCCCTGTACACGAGGGCGACGTGCAGGCCAAACTACCCCGGACCTTTTGACAGGTTTTGGGCTTGAACCCTCCGCGGGCGCAATTTCAAAATGAAAATTCTCGATTGCGCGGCCTCGAACAATGGCTTTGGATTTGCTCGATTTGCTTTTTGTTTGCCCTCCACCAACCCACATGCATTTTCATCTTCAGCGGCATAATGGCCGGGCACGTTTTTAGCTCGAGCCAAATGATCGTCCATTAATCGCGATAAATCGTTGATTAAAAAGTCGTTCTTTTTTTTCTCTCTGTGCACCGGCAATCTTTTATCCAATGAAGTGGGGTGAATTTTTCCCTACATAAAATAACTGTCTACTATTTCAACAAGTGTTTTCAACCCAAACAACTACTCCCACTAAACGCTGACATGATATATCGCAGTCAATTTCACAAGAAATTCCAAACATTGTGGAAGTTTAAGAAGTTTTCACTTTCTATTCTCCTGCTTTATTTCGCTTTTATTTATCTATTTACGTGTATTTGTATTTAGAGCAAATCCTTTATTCCTCAACTCGAACCCACTTTCTTTAAACGCGTTAAAGCTGCACATTTTTTTCTTTTACCAAATTTTTGCGAGTCATTATTAAAAAATTTCTATATTTATTGATTTTGGCTAAAGTATTACCACTTTAGCATTTTTGAATATGATGTATTATCAAAAGGGATAACGTATTATCTATGTTCTTTATGAATTGGATAATACATTTTCCTTAGAAATTTATATCACTCGCATAATTCTTCTTGCAACAATCGATGTTCGTGTATTAGCGAATTTAAAGAAATATAGCCAAAATTAATGAATACGTGCGTAAATGCATTTAAAACGACTAAAATTAATAAAAATACGTGATATATTTTTGTTATTCCTCTTGTTTATCTCTTAATTTTTACTAAAAAAATGGTTTTGTACAATGTCGACACATCACATCCGGACAAGTGACGTTTAGGCGATAAAGTTTGTCACCAAATTGCTGCAAATCATATTTTAAAGTTCAGATTAATAAAGTCAAATCGATTAAACGTATTATGACTCGAGAGTTTCAAAGATATTTCAATCTGAAACTTAATCAATTGTATCGTCGAGTATAACACAATTGCTGTTAAAGTAACTTGTCTCGATGTCTCAACAAGCTTATTCCGAGTTCCTTCTAGTTCTTCTTTCATTTGTCATAAAACTTTTTTTTTCCTTTTTCCCCGAGTTCTACTCTTTTGTACCAAACTCCCCATTTTTGTACGACTGCGAATTAGCCCCGGAAAAAGTATCAGATGATATTTAAGCAGGAGTATGGAATAATCGACAGGATCAATTTTTATCACAAAGTCAACCCTCTGATTTTAACAAAAAACACGTGGAAAGCTCGAAACGATCGGACGCGAAATAACGCAATTTAATATTTAAATCCACAATAATTCAGATCGCAGGCGTGCTTAATGTTTTCATTAACGTTAAAGGTACATGGGTCTTGTCTGGTTGAAGGTAAATATTTATCAGTCGATCGGTTTACTTTATTGCCTACGCTCACGAGCACCGTAATTCGGCCTTTAAATCTTCCCGGCAATCGAGAGAAAAGCATAAACATTTTTCAGGGAATCTGCGTTCGAAAAAGGCGTTCGCGAGCGAAATCGAATGGCAATTACCGCGGCTTTGCGTCCCCCGCCCCGCCCCCCCCCCGCTTCCCCCGCCTCCCGCCCCTTGGCTGCCTCCGCCGACGCCGCCCTCCGTGGCCCCGGTACTTTTCCACCGCCGACTCGGAAGTCGTCGGGCGCGCCACTGCGAAATCGTTAAATCGAACCCGGCAGATCTCATTAGCGGCCCCGCCCTCGCCGTGCACAACAGCGCGTGTCGGGCGGATTTCCCCGCGAGTGTGCGAGTCGTAAATTCGCGCACATCTCGCCCCGAACCCGCCCAGACGTGCGCAGCCGTCCTCGTCCTCGTCCGCGTCCTCCTCGTCGCGCCGCGTCAAAGGCATCGGCGAGACGAGCCTTCCTCCCTCCTCGCCCCCCCCGGCTCACCCCAGTGCGTGTATGCACAAGGGCAAAGTAAACGCGAGGGCGAGACTCGAGCCTTTGTGCCGCTCGCCTACGGGGGTGGTGTGCACGTGTAATCGCACGTGTTCGTGTGGCGGCGTCGACCCGCGCGCGAGGGACTTGCGTGTGCGTCGTCCCCGTCGCACACCCTTTTCTTTTTTTCTGCCCCTGTGCTAATTTGCCTTCTTTCCTCCCTCTGCGCGCCTCCCCCGCCGCCGCTTCTTTTTTCGCGACGATGGCTGATGTCGTCGCCACCGCCGCCGCCTCTTTTGTTTGGCCTTTGCGTGCTTCTTCGATTCTTCTTTTTTTTTCTCTTTTTCTTTTTTTTTTGAGGACGAAGGCGCTCGCGGTTTCCATCCTTTCGCTTATTCATGAAGACGTTTTCTCTCCTTTTCCGTCCGCGAGCCTCGAATTTTAATACCCGCGCATCTTGAATATTTTTCGAGCGACGAAATTTGCAACGCGAATTATTCGGGCGCCCGCGCCCGCTCGGATTAACCGTATGCAAATTAATGCAAATTCGCGATTGCGATTGTAATGGAAATTTCGAAGGCAACGCAATATTATCAGGGCCGTTCCAGTGATACATATCATTAGGCGAAATTGGTGCCCGGGGCGTTTATGCCTATCTTGGCCGAGCGAGAATGTCACGTAACAACGCGAATTGACAGTCAATGTCGCAGTGTCCCAATGTCGCATCTGTCACTTTGGGGTAACTGCCGGTGGAAAAGCCCCTGAATTTCAATCCTCCCCGCTTTTCAAACTTTTTTTTTTTAACGACCGCAGAAAGAGGAGTGCTAGGTCGTAAAATAAAAATTCAATTAAAAAGTGTAGCCCTTTCTTCGGGGAGCCACGGGAGAGCCAGGGGAAAACCGAGGAGAGAAAGAAATATTTGCGAAAGTCGAACGGCGCACACAATGGATCGGGAGAAATTCTCGAGCGGCCAAAAAAGGCAGCCCGAGGAAGGAGGAAAAGAAGAATTAAGCGCGTCGGAATATGTTTGCGTAATGAGGCTTGAATTCGGCATCTCCAGGCAAACAGGAAAAGCCACTTGAGTCGCCGTCAAGAAACGGCCAACATCTTCACTGTAATTAACGTATTTCATTACCCCTCTCTCTCACTTGTCTTTCTCTCTCTCTCTCACTTGTCTCTCTCTCTCTCTCTCTCTCTCTCTCTCTCTCTCTCTCTCTCTCACTCACTCACTCAACTTCGACGTCCGCCCCCTCTCGTTCTTTATGTGACACGCGCGATCGCAAATTCATCGAGATCGGCGCGGGGAAGAGAATCATATTCCTTTCGGAAGTCGTTCAACCACTCCCCCCCGCGGGCGGTAGAGGTCGAAAAAAGGTCGACGGGAGGATGGAGGAGACGCGTCATCTGATATCCATCAGGCGGGAGAGAGAAAGGGAGTCGAGCCGCGCAAATGGCGATGTCCGTCCGTCCGTCCGTCCGTTCGTTCGTTCGTTCGTTCGTTCGTTCGTTCGTTCGTTCGTTCGATTTTCGACGTTGACGAAATTTATTATCAAGGATCTTTATTATAATTTCAATATAAATTCGAGGGAATGACGGCTCGAGGATAATCGTGATCTTTTGTTGGAAGAGGCCGCGCTCGCGCATAAAAAATCGATAAATTGGAGAAAAAGGAGTCGTGAAAACTGGTTGGGGAGTCACGAATTTTGTTTTATAATTGCCTGGGCAGGAAAATATCCCCGAGAGCTCGGTTTAACTGCGCCGCGAGTGTGTCCGAGGAACTTGACGCGTCCGTATGCGCGTTTTATGCTCCCGATCCTGAATTTCGGTGAATCACTCTCGATCGGAGGATCGAGGATCGAGGATCGTTAACGCTTGCCCAACCCGCAGCTGAAATTTGTTTTTCGAAAAACGAGGAGAGGATCGCGTGACAGTTTGGAGTTTTATTCGGGCCGTGGCAAAGAATCGCTCCATAAATCAATACTCGGACGACGTCTTAAGCGGTTCTGGCTCGGCGGACGAAAAAACCGAGTGATAATGTCGAAAGCCATTCGTAAATTACGAGCCTCCGTAAATACTAATTGAATGAGCGACGGGGATGGATTCGCGTTGCGAAATCAGTCCCCGCGGTGGGTTTTCACGCACGTAACCACGCACGCACGCACGCACGCACGCACACTCGCGGAAAAGTGCCGAGTGACGCACGGCCCAGCGGGGGGCATCCTCGCGCTCCTCCCCGAGAGCTGGTGCGCCGATTAATTAGCGAGTCGTGGAAGACAAAGGAAAAACTGGGCTGCGCTGCAGTTGGTTCTGCCTCGTCGGCACGAATGCGCCCGTACGTGAATTATATTCGAGTGCATTCGCTCTCTCGCTTTCCATCTCTCTCTCTCTCTCTCTCTGTCGGCCGGTCGGTCGTTCGCTCGCTCGCTCGCTCGCTCGCTCGCTACTTCCGCCTCGGTCGAAATGCGAATTGCATAATTAAAGATGGCGCGGGTCCGAACACACGCCCGTACTGTTAATTACCGGATGAGCGGTCAATAAAGGGGATCCTTGGCTCTTTCGTCCACCGTCTTTTCCTCTCGTATTCCCTTCTCTCCTTCTTTACTGCGAAATTAATGGATGGTGTCCTGCGTACCACTTTGTCTCCTAATCATCAGCTTTGATTCCGTAATTTTAGCTCCCTCGTTCTTCGGAAAACAGCGCGTTTTATCTCCCGGAGAAGAGGTCTACGTCCACCTAGACTCGGCGATCGTAAAACACTTTTATAGAATGGCCACTCGGGCAAATTTTTATTTTCCTCTCTCTTTCTCCCACCCTCCCCCCGCCCTCTTTCTCTCATTCTCTCTCTCAAGAGAGAGAGTTTTACTTTTTTTTCTTTCTTTTCTTTCTTTTTTTTTTTTTTGTATTTGGAGCGTCGAGGCAGGCGGGAAAGAAAGACAGAAGGAAGGAAGGAAGGAAGGAAGACAACTCGTGTTGACTTTTGAAAGTTTGTACCTGAGCCTCGGACAAAAAGGTTAATTATGCTTTGAAAATTTCTAGTCATATACGGGGAAGACGAGGAGTCGCGCCAAAAGGATTAACTGGATCGACCCTCGCAGGTTAAAATCGAACCCCATCCGTGGGTTCGTTAGAAAAAGGCAGAAGAAGGGTCGATGCGTCCGAGCGATTCCCGCAGAGTCTTTTTCCGTAAACGAACCGAATTTCCTCCCCGGATCCATTTTATTGCCAGGAGCAGCAGCCCCTCGCCCTTCGGAATCGGGGATGAACGCGCGTTACGTGCTCACGGAGAAAAGCGTTAACGACTCGCGCTTAGACGGCGATTCCGTGTCCCTCCCTTGTCTCGCACAAAGGTCGGCGGAACGCGGGCGACTCTCAAAGAGGACGGCTACGTCGCAATAAAACAGAAAGAAGAAGGGAAAAGGGCGACGTTAACGTGCACTCGAGGCGTGTGCGCGTCCCTCGCGAGACTTCCTGCGTCATCCAGGAAGCGAGGAGGAAGGGTCGGGGAGATGGATCGCCGTCCACTCGGAGCTAAGACTTCCGGTTCGGATCCCTTTCAGCGGATAAACGTGCGATTTGCTCGGCTCGTGCGCTCGCCCGGGAAAGGAGGAGAAAATTCGTAATCGGCAGCGCGGGCCCGGCGTACGAAAATAAATTCGCCTCGTCGCCGTCCTCCTTGTCGTCTATTTCTCCGGTTGCGGCTACCGATGCCTCGCTTTTGTCTCGGCTTTTTCCCTCTTTTTTTTTATTCTCTCGCTCTGCCTCGGTTTTTTCTTATCGCGGAGCTGGCGCCTGCGAGGCGCTTCGCGTTTTCGTCGTAGACGCGCTCCAAACGGTCTCAGGGTGGCGGGGCCGAGGGGACGATGCACACGCACGCACCACTCCCATGACCAGACACCGGCGTGATCGATGACGAGGCTGCTTTCGAGGATTCCGAGATGCGCGTTCCCGGGTGGGGGAGAGTCGGAGTCAGAGTCACAGAGAGAGAGAGAGAGAGAGTGAGAGGGAGGGAGGGAGGGAGGGAGGGAGAGAGAAGCTGCCCGTGCGGCGGCATAACTACGTTCGAGTGGCCAAATTTCGGTAAAGCGGAGCGCATTTTATTTTATGCTGATGCTAGTCAACCGCGGGTTCCCCGGGTGAATGCGGGTTGGCTGCTACCTACGTGGTAAATCACGCGGAAAGTACTTTTTCACGTCAGCGCGTAATCGCTTCGAAGACACGTTCGTTCCTCGATGTCGAGCTGCCTGGCAGTTTTCCGGGGAGGAACGTTTGTTGATTCGCGCGTTTCCACCACTGAGTTTTTCCGACGCGATTCCTTCCTCCGAGGAATGAGTATTAAAACCAACGGAAAGTGGAAAAAGAAGGGTAGTTTGATTGGCACTCGGGCAGTGACGGCGCTTCGGAGTTTTTGTCGTATAGTCAGCGCTCAAGTTTTAGGAGCTACGAAGACAAAAGGAAAAGCATAAACGGAAAGAGACAAAGAATGCGGAATTAGTGAAACTCGAGTATACGCATAGCGAATGTTCCTTTCAATGCGCGATATTTTAATGAATTTCGAAGGAGGAAGAGGAGTAACGGAGTCTAAGAGAAAATTGAGGAGACCCAAGTGCTTTAATTAAGCGTGTCACAAGACGCAAACCTCTTCCTCTCCCTCCTCTCTCCCTCCCATCTCGCTCTCTCTCTCTCTCTCTCTCTCTCTCTCTCTCTCTCGATCTTTTGCTACCTCTACAAAGAGCCAGCGGAGAATATGGAAGCACGCGCGGCTAATTAAATTTTTTGCAAAGCACACATTACCATGACGCAATTAGCTGGGGAAAACGAAAAGTCGCCCTCTATCGGGCCCGGCTCTTCGTACTTTTTCGGGCGGTTGCACGAGGGGATAAAAAGAGGAGCCTCGAAGAGGTGGGGCAGAAGGAGATTAAAGAAGAGGAGCAGGAGAAAAAGAAGAGGAGGAGAAAAAGGGTCAGGAAAGGAGTGAGGGAGTCAGTCCGCGAGAAAGATTCTTTGTTCGAGCGAGGGAGAGGAGCGCAGGCGGTCGGTCCCTCGTGAGAGGAAGACCGCGACGAGGACGAGCTGCCCGACTCCTCGGGGCGAACCTCCTCTCGCTCCTAATTGACGGCTCTCGCGAATTTTTTTCTCCTGCCGTGGCCGAGAGCGCGGCGGCTTCGCGGACCAGATGCCTCCTCCTTTCGCTCGCGCGCGAAGGCCACAGAAGAAAAGAAGAGTATAAGGAGGAGGAGGAGGAGGAGGAGGATGAAGCTCCCCTCTCTCCCTCCCTTCCTCTTCTCCTTCTGCTGCCTCTTCTTCTTCTTCTTCTTCTTCTTCTTCTTCTTCTTCTTCGCTTCTTCTCTTCTTCTCTTCTTCTTTTTCTCGCTCCGTTCTGCCGCTGACGTACTCTCTAGTCGCGTATGCAAAAGAGAACAAGAGGAGTGGAAGGGGACGGGATGCCTACAGCCGTATTAACGCGCCTCGGCATTCGCGAGTCGCTCGGGCTCTCGCGCCTTGAAAACTGCCAAGTCCTCTTCTGAGCGAGAGAGAAGGAGCGAATCCGGCCCCACCCCCCCCGCCTTCCTCTTTTTGCCCTCTTTCGCCTATCTGTGTGCGTGCGCGTGTGTGGGTTGGCTTGTGCACTCGCTTGGTGGCTCTCCCCCTCGCCCCTTTTTTTCTTTTGTGCATCTCGAGCGCGTATTTACGCCGCGATGCGCCTCGCTCGAAATTGATTTTTAAGGCCCCCGCACCGGACCCCCGCCCGGTTTTTTAGTTGTTCCGCGGTCGGACGGGAATCGATAGTTCGCGCGAGTGCGAGGGACGCCGGACTAATGATGCTGAAATCCTCCTCCTCCTCCTCCTCCTCCTTTCGAGTCTAACGATCTCGTGACTGGAGGCGCGAACCGAGGCTGTTGTACAACGAGACGGTCCATCTCTCACTCTCTCTCTCTCTCTCTCTCTCTCTCTCTCGCTCTCTCTCTCCTCTCCGCGCGCAATCATAACGCCGGGGGGCTCTGGCTCCTCCACCTCCTTCGCGCCGTTTATAGTCGAAGGCAGTTGCAGGTTTCGAGCCACCAGGACACGTTCCTGGAATTTTCGAAAAAAATACAGAGCGGACTTTCGAAAAACAAGCCGCTCCAAACTCCCAGAGATGCGATATATAAGCGCAAATAGTCACGCGTCCGAGCTTTCAACGCATTCGACGAATCGCAAATTCTCGTCCGTTAATTTAACGAACTCGTTCGCCAATTTCATATCGAGAGCCGAGCACTCGCACACGCACACACCCACTACCACACCCACACACGTATCCGTGTAGAGAAATACGTACCAAACCCGCACTTGACAGATAAACGCTCATCTTATTCGTTTTTAACGAACGACGTGTGCTCTCGCATCCTAACTCGGGATAATCGGGGCGAGTCGTTCGGATTTTTTGAAAAATAATAAAGACGAAAAATTTGATCACTGCTCCGAATAATAACTGACGTGAACTTCGAATATGGACGGTCATTAAAGTTCGCCGCTTCCAGTTCAAGAGATGAAAAAGTTTTTATCATCATTTTATTATCTGACGAATGTTTTCATAAAGACAACATATTTAGGGACAATGGCTATCCTCTCCGTTTCATTGACAAATATAAAAAATGAAATCTCAAAGTTTGAATATTCGATTTCTATATCCGATAAAAATGATCAGGACATACCCCTGACAATCATTTCTAGGTCCTATTTCAACGATTTTTCCTTTATTACACACATTGACGAATTTACAAAAAATACAGTGGGCGTATAATTCTAATTACCAAAAAAATAATAGACACGATTTTAAAAATCCGTAAAATCGAATTAGAATCGGATAGATCATTACGAGCTCTATTATATTGACCATATTCACTGAAAAAACGTAGTAGTGGCAGTGGTCCAAAAAAATTAATAAATGCTGAAAAACGATATTTTCGCCGTGGCATTTCGTGTATAATAATAACAAGTAACAAACAAAAAACTAAATGATGTTTTACCTGTCAATAAAGTCATCCGTATAAAATGAATAAGTTAGAAAAGGTTTCAAATTGCAATAGAAAGAACAGGCGCTATTTAAATTCATAGTATAAACACTTATTAAATATTATAATTGACTGGTATAAAAGTATAGCTAGTACAAATTAAACAATGTATTGCTTTTTCTATCTTGTTTTAAAATTAGACTTTAGAACGTTACGACGGGCTAGATTTTAAATAGTTTTTTTTAGAGATATTCATGTATTTTACAGCGTTTACTTACGTTTCATTTTATATGAAAATTGTTACAACTTTGAAAACAATAGGCAATTATTTAAGCAAAATTAATCAATTACATTGTTTTTTATTTGTTATTAAACATCTACAAGTGTGTACCTGTATTAATTAAAAATTAACATCAAGCGCAGCTTGTATAATTTTGAAAATAAATGTCTGTTTGATAAGACTTGTAAGAAAAAGTATTATTAATTGCGGAGTACAAGTACAATGTTTGTTCAAGAATGAACAATTATTTGTTTTTGAGTGCAGGTATATTTTAATTCAATTTTTTTTTCTTTTTTTCTTTTTTTTTTGAATAACTACTCAATTATTAATCATAATAATGGAGAGTATATGAAGCATGTAATCGAAAAGCCTCATCATCAGAATAAAGCAAATTGTTTTTCGTATAATGAAGTTATAAGGATTTGCAGATACAAATAGACTATTATATTAACCCATTTATCAAATTTTCAGCACATACGAGTATGAAATGCGGTTCTGTAATTGTTATAGTCGCTTCTACACGATTTTCATTCAGTGTGAAATTATGTAAATTTGCGGGTGTAAAACGATCTTTCCCTCACGTTTATTAAGATTAATACGGCATTGTCTATAAAGAACTAAGCAAATCTGTCATTGAGCCTTTTAGGATTCTTCCGCAATGGATACATTTTTTGAGTAGATAAAAAATTGGAAAAGTACGTCAATGAATTTTTTAACGGGGGGTAAACAAAAACTGGATTTAATAATATATTCAGTTAAACATCGCAGAATGTTTTTTTGGAAAATTTATTCTACGGCCATACGCTAATGCACATACAAATTCAGGGAGCTTTAATAAAATGTCCGATTTTTCGAAACAAGCATCACGTTCAAAACTAAGATCTGACTTAAAAGCCACGAAAAGAGCGAATTCAGCATGTGTGCTCATACATAATTACATACACGTCTCTACACATACATAATACAAAATATATGCGTGCAATATATCCGTGGGTCCCCCCCTCCCCCTTGTTCTTTTTCCTCCCAGGAATTCGTTACCCAAGTACATGCCGATTGTTTTAGTGGAAAAATTTCAGAAAAAAAGTGGCAGGACACGAATGGAGATTAAAACATTAAAATTATTTGGAATTTTTATACGCAGGTTGCGGATGAATTTGTTCTGTTCTGTTTACGTACGAACTATATTTGAATTAAAATGCGCATAGCAGTAATTAAATTGACAATCCATTTCTTGATACTGAGATGAAAAGCCAAAATTGAAATGAATGTCAATTCAGTTACACCCGAGCCACCTAATTATTTGCATCGTAATTTAATAACGAATTTAATTAATCTTCTTTTAAGTGTATCTTTCGTTGGAATAACCATTGTTGTATAAACGTTATCTATTACGTGTGCGAAGTGCTATCACGCAGGTACACCACACAAGAGAAAATATTGTGCAGAATTCTCATCGTCTTAATAAAGTCTTTGCAGATCATTTAACAGCGCTAAGAAAACGAGAAGATTTATGGAGATTAAGCTAAGAATTAAATTACTATTGTATACGGTGATGCGGAGACTCCAATTCGAAATTGAAATGAAAAGGTTTTAGATTTAAGCGACGCGTCAAATGATAAGAAAATATAATTAAATTGTAATATTACTTAAATAATAAAAATGAGGCATTAATTTAATGGAAATCTGGCGATAAAAGTCATAAAGTTTCCATATAATTGGTAATTAAAATTTAATTTTACTCCCATTTCCCAATTGAAATGATAACTCGCAAGATCGTTAGCCAAGAACTTTATTATTTACTTTGCCTAGCAAACGCATTTTTAATTTACGAAATTTATAAAACGAGGCAGGTGGTTGTCTGTGTGGGTGTGTGGGTGTGTGGGTGTGTTTGGGCCCGTGTGCGCCGCGTAACTGCATGCACACACGTGCTGCGATGATAATAATGATACACCTAAGCATTTAAAATTTTATCTCTTATCTTAATTATGTAGACGTGATATTTAAAAGTGTATCTGAAAAATCCTGTGTTTCCCCGAACATTGTATGCGAATCGAACACGTAGGACAAGTTTAGATAGGGATCGCAGTTTGAGGCCGAGATTAACTAAAGGTGTGTTCACAAAATGCAAGCCTTTCCTCCGTCATCCTCCTTTTCGCGCAGAGTCCCGACAAAAAGAAGCTGTATTTTATAACCAATAATTTCCGAGCCCGAGATAAATCGGCGGGGAGCAGCGGGATATCGGGGCCCGGTATCTCCGCCCCTGCACTCAAAGACACGCCGTTTTCCATTAATGAAAAACACGAAGACACGGGGCTATTTTTCATCGCGATAGCCAATAAAGTTCGGAGCTCGCGGTGACGAGCGTCACGCGTCCTGGCAACGGGAAACCGAGGCTCGGCCGGTCCTCCGCGAGGATTTCCACCCAGGCGCCCATCGATCCTCCGCCCCCGCCCCCGCCCCCACACCGCTCCCGCCCACGGCTCGGGCGCGGAATTCGAATTCTGCATGAGACAGTCGTGCAATTTACGCGGCGTCTCGGAGGGCCCGAGATAAAACGAGGCGCGGCGCGGCGCCCGTCGGGATGCTGGAGCAGCGGCTCTCCGCTCGTAAATTCGCGAGCCGGGCGAATTCGGCGGACTCGAAACGAGAAAAACGGGCCGGGAGGCGACGTCCTCCTCGCGCACTCCTCGGCGGCATTCCTGGGGAATGGGGTGGCGGGACAAGGGAGAGAGACAGACGGACATCGATCGAGAACACGAAATTACGCAGCCTCGTAAAAGTCGCCGCGCCGGGTGCGCGCCTATCGATCCCCCCGGCGTCGTTCCGCACAAAGGAACACAAGGACTGGCTCCCGAGGCCGCGAGGAGAGAAAAAACAGGTGGCCGCGCACCGAGCCTTGCTTTATATTGCCGGCGAAAATGATACGGGAGGCTCCGATTAAGCCGGCGTCTCCAATTAATTCGGTGCCCGCCGCGAGAGGGAGAGGGCCGACCCCAAAGCTCCCAGTTCGAGAGCCCGTGGGTGTCTTTGTGCGCGCCAGCGGCGGCAATTTTCTCTCGGAAAAGGAGTCATCGGGTGCGGGCGCTGCGCTCTTTGTCGGTTCTGACGGCGGGGGTGAGGAGGGGCGGGGTTGGGGGATAGGGAGGGCCGGGGGGGGAGCGGACGCCGCGTCGCTTTTGGAGGCTGCGCTGCTTCGAAATAACATCTCGCGTTGCCGGGAGACTCTGCTGCCGGTCGCTCGGAATAGGGGCGCGCCCGACCTAATCCTCTTTTTCTCGAGTTGCCGCTCCGATCCCGGGGGCGGACGTGGACCCGAATCTCCGTGTGTGCTCACGACGTACGTGCACGTCCTCTGGACCTCGGGACTCGTATAACTGCGCGACCACTTATTCTTTGCTTTACGGCTCGCTCGAGATTATGTAACTGTAGCGTAACGGTAACGCGAGGTCTTCCGTTGCTCTTCCACTTTGCGGCTTTGATTTATCTCGGCCCGAGAGAGAGAGAGCGAGAGAGAGAGAGAGACTGTAACGACCCGCCGCAATGAGGAGCACTTGATTTTTATAGGGACTTGATCGTAAAAAGGGCGACGACGAATTTCGACTATTTGCAATCGCCTCTCCGGAATCCGACACGCATTCGCAGTCCCTCTCGTGTACTTCAATTTTGTAATTAATTCTCTCAACCCGACGCATTTTCCCTGCGGCTTCATTTTCATTCGCGGAACCCCGTTTTTTATTCGAGTCTCTTCGAGTCTCGCGTGAGATTTATGTAGCCGCCAAAAATATCCACTTAAAAATTTATGTTACATTTGTAAAATTCACAAATATCTGCACAAAGATCGATGTGCATTAATTTCATACAGATGGACAATTTTTTCGCAAAATGCATTCCGACGCTTTTCATACTTGAATGTTTTGCTCGACGATTACGTTAAAAATTTTTACAGGCAACTTCAATTGATAAAATGATTCAAGATTACCGATTAATTATTATCCTTCAAAATAATATGGATTACTGTACCGTGATGTGTGACTGGAATTTTGGATTTGAAACTATCATTTACATGCGTAGTACTATCAATTACTTTAACTTTAGCTAAAAAAGCACAAGGATTATAGTAATTCGCTCGACTTTGATTTATAATTACACTATGACACCGATTCATTTTGAGATTGTGATATCAAGTGTTTTTGCTTTTCGAGTAAAAATTTTTCAAGTATTTTGTAACCTTTTATCCGATCCTCTTCTTCTTCTTCTTCTTCTTCTTCTTCTTCTTCTTCTTCTTCTTCTTCTTCACTATATATCAATCAGTCTATTTTCTTCTGCTGTTTTTTCCTGAACCTTTTATGGAAATCCGTGTATAGCCAAGTTGTGATTTCACTTTGTTTCCTCGGCTATGCAAAACTATTTACTTTTTCGTTATTAATTATGTGTTTATGGAGAGGAAATTTGACAGAATTATTATGACTAATAAAATACTACTCTCAATATTTTCCTTTAAACCTTTTTTACAGAATACGAGAGTATAATGGATTTGAAACATGAACCTCGGAGATTCTGCAGAGCACTTAACAAGTCAGACAAATTAAATAATTATTGAGGGTTATATTATTGTTGGCCATACAATTAGACAACACACGGCATTCGGAATGCAGTTGTTTTCATTAAAGCAGAAAGATCCAAACGAATATGAAAATCAAGAAAAAGTGAAAATATATCGAGGATCGGTGGACGGGCAGGCTCTGTGTAATTTACAAATTACTAGGAAAAATACATCTCCTCCTCCGTCCCAACCACTCTGGACCATAAGGCTTCTCTCAACATTTACCCACGTCTACTATGCAAATCCGTAAGATGTCTTGTTCTGAGTATAATCTCCGCTGGCCTTTTCTCGCTCCCGCAGAGTCCGTCTCCCCCATTCGGCTGCGCCCTACAAACCCGGCCCTTCTGCCCATCGAGGGCTTCCAGATAACGTCAATCGCACGGTCGACCGGGCGAAAATCGAAAGAGAAAATAGATTTCCGTACAATTAAGGACTATGGTATGGTATATCATCTGAGGAATGGCTTCGGCTCCAATGGCCAGTGGGCGCTCGGGGATCCAGCAGTAATTAGGGGGTAAAAACTTGTCCGAAAACTTGGAAAAAAGTGGACATGGAAGGGGGAAGGGCGCGCTTGCATGTGGGACTTGTAGGGGGTGAAGCGAATTTTTCCCGAACCCAATAGCCAGGAGCCCGTATATACGTTTGCACGTGAGTGTGGTTGAACCCGCACACGTAGCCACGTACATTCGTCTCGGAAGTCGCACAAAAAAAAGAAGAAGAAAAAAAAGAAAAAAACTCGCGGAAAGGCGAAGGTAGACGAAGCAGCAGAAGAAGAGAAGGGGGAAGAGGGGCGGGGAGGAGGAGGAGGAGGGGAGGGGGGAGGGGGGAAGAGGTAAGGGCCGAGGGCCGCGAGGGAGTAAACGTCGAGGGGTCGTTAATTCTCGATCGTCTTTCTGCCTCCACCTCCTCCTCAGCACTCCTACACTCCCTGTTTTTTCTTCTCCCTCGCGTAAACTGTACGCGCGCGTGTGTGTTGGGTGTGTGTGTGTGTGTGTGTGTGCGCGCGCGTGTGCGTGTGCACCGGGAAAAAAACGTCGAGAAAACGTCGCGCAGAGCGAGGCAGTAGCGCCTTTGTAGCCTGGGAGCGAGAGGCGGCAGTGCCGGTGATGAAGGAGAGCGCGCGCGCGCGAGAGAGAGAGAGAGAGAGTGAGCGGGGGAGAGAGGGAGCGGGAGAGGGAGCGAGAGGGTGACGGGAGGGGAGGGTGGGGGGAGAGAGAGCGAGAACACGGGTATCGCTGATTTTACGCGCTCCGAGTTTCGTCCCCCTGCCCTCGGCATCTTCTTTGTTACGGACTCGAGATCGCACGTTCAGCGATCTCCCGGCATTCCGAAATTTAGTACGCGCGTCATTCCCAACCGATAAACGGAGCGTCCTGGCCAATGATTTCGAGATAACTGGGGAATGTCCCGAGGCTTCGGCAGGTAAGTCGTGCCCGAAGCCACGGACTCCGAGGCTCGTTTTAAAGACCCAGAAACGCAGCGTCCGATATTTATGAAAATTTAATGAGCCGAGAACACGGAGGTTATGTGTCCCCGCCAAAAATAGCTCTGATCGAACCTCTCGCTTGTCCAGTTTTCCCCTGCAATTAGTCACTCGTGGGTTTCTCGAGCTGGGCAACATCCGTAGGCGAGCAAATGCGATCGTGAAAAGTCCCCCGTCGCCACGGCGATTAAGTAATTACTCGAGGATGCTCACTACGTGGAGCCCTCGTCCTCCGCGTCCGGGTGCTTGGGAAAGTCGAACCTCCAGGAATCGCTGGTCGCTCGTTAGGAGAGTCGCTGGCTCTCCTCGGAGCTCCATTACGGGTCATAAAAAATGCCTTTGGCGCGCAATTGCTCACGAGCTCGGAGAAGAGGAGAGCGACCGAGGGGGCATTTTTTCTTTTCGCACACGCAAACAGCGACGACGAAAATCGTGTTTTTCGAGGATTTCCCCGTAAGCGGTCACGACTTTATGCGAAGAAAGCTCTTGGAAAATTGGCGCTGGAGGTGGGGGAGGTAAGGGTCGGGCGGCAGGTGCGTCCGCTAAATCGACGGTCGGAGCCGGTAAACGAACTCCGCACCGGACGCACCAGCGAATTCACAGTGAGCGAGACGGAGACAGGGACGATGGAAAGATGGAAAGATAGAGAGAGAGAGAGAGAGATAGAGAGAGAGAGAGAGAGAGAGAGCGCGAGGAGGAGCGGAGGTGGAGAGGAAGGAGGATGGGCTTTGCGCGGAGCTTGAGCTCGACAGCATTTCTCTTTTTCATGGGAAAGAGCGAGGCAACAGTCGGTTTATCAATTTTTCTACATTGATTCACCTATTTTCATTTGAAACGGAATCCGGGTTAAATCGATACTTCCGATTTCGGACTTGAGTATTGCGATATTAATATTGCTGCTCAACTTTTTTTTAATGCTTGTTGTTTACTACTGATATTCAAAAGTTGAAGTATACATCTAACGAACAATTTTAATTTTAAATTTTAGAAATACAAATTTCATGGAATAATTGTATCTATTTTTTTGCTATAATATGAATTGCAGAAAGATGTTGGTGATGAATTTGAATTGATAATCAATCGAATACCTTTACATATTTAGTAATTTCAACACATAAAAACTTTGACAAAACATAATGTCTTGTTATTTGTTCACTTCATTTTTTTCCCATTATTTAATCAGTATAGTGTTTGAGAACTAATCGCATTAACCAACAAATTACTATGATAAAGTAGATATATACAGTTTTAAATAAATATTTCAAATTTTTCAAATTACAAATCCATTGACACATTCCTCTATCAGGTTTCAAATAGCATTTGTAACTGTTTAAGTATATTCTCAGGCTTTTTTTTAAGCAAACGGTCTTTAAAGGCCAATATGTTGAATCAAATTAAAACTTTGAAATCTGAAATAATCCTAAAATGAATAAGCGAAAAAACCATTGATTATTTTATTTAAATATTTCAACAAAAAAAAAATAACTTTAAACGATTTGCTTGACATTTTTTAAAAATATTTTTTGTTTACATTAGTCTTACATTTAATAAAAAAATGTGTTTAATAATAATGATTGATTTTGTTGATATAACTATTTTTGGACTTGAAAAAAATCCTTGTATTGATTTTAAATTTCGTATTGTAATAATTTGTTATTTTATAAAAATAGCTTTATAAAATCTGATCATGATTTTTAATATTCCAACTGATTGTATTAATAATAAAAGTATATAAACGGTGCGGCATTGTTTACAGAAAACACATTAACAATAGAATATAAACACTAATGTTATTTTATTAGTTTACAGCAACATAATAATTGCATCTATTGATAATGTGGATAGATAGAAATAATTTAGTACAAGTTTATCACCTCATTGAGATTTTAATTAAGAAAAAGGATGGTTCTGAATAAACAAAGTATTGAATAAACGAAGAAATTGAAATCCGAGACTGTAAAAAGCAATACGTAGCAATAATTAATTTAAAATTAACAAGGAAAAGAATAAAGGATCGTCCAATAAGGAAACTGTTTAGTTTTAAAAAACAAATGATTAAAGTGAAATCTTGTTACATCTTAATTGAAACAGAACATTTACACTTGTATAATTAAGGGAAAAAAAAATTTCGAGAAAACCAGAAGGAAGTATTCTTGAATTAACGTTGCTTAGTTGTCATCACTACAAATAACATGATTTTGCGTGTATACATTGTTTTTCAAGACAATGTACACACTGTAGTTTTGTTACCAGAAATCAGACAATTGAAACAAAAGAGACAATCAAAGGAACGCGCGAACAAAATGTGGAAGAATGAGAGAAAATAGCAATAGAGGAAGGCGCAGAAAAGGATATGTGCAAAATTAAAGGAAAGAGAATAAAGCGAGAGTTTCAAATTAATTTTGATGCTAATTTGGTGTAATATTCAAAATTGATACGAATCTCACAAATTATGACTAATAATATGTAATTCCTAAATTTCATTAAGGAACTTTTAGGGTTTACCGTGTAAAATTAATACATGTATTTATTTGATAAAATAGGTTTTAAGTCGAAATTGATGATAATGATTATTTTTAATAATAAAATGATGTTTCACTATTAAATATACTGGATATTTAAGAATGTGTTTTATAGGGATATAAATGTTTTGGTAAATTATCAAGTAATCTAATCAGATAAAATGATATTAAAGCTTGTTGGATGAATTTATAATAAAATAAAGACTATTATTTAAGGAGTTTAAGATGTTATTATTCTTACATGAATATTACAGATATTGAAAGTAATGATTTGATTTAAAAGGTCCTTTAGTTCAATAACATCAGTAGCTTGTGAAAAAAGAAAGTACTCTATAAATATCCCCTTTTAAATAAACTTGTAAGCAATAAGAAAGTACATTTTGTAAATAAATATGCAACGGAATAATATTTCTGATTTCATATTTCAACAGGTGAGTAATGCTTTACACGTGAAGTTGATGCAGAATCTACGTTGTACGAATCTACGTAAGTAAGACATTTTTATATATTTCAATACTTTATGGCATAACTCGTATGTTGGACCTCATAAAATCATGGATCGGTTTGAGTGTAGAAGACGGAGAGACGTGGAAAAGTACACGCCGAGAACACATTTTCACAAGGAGAAAATTATCTAGAAAATGTTAGTGCTCGAGTTAATGGCAAGGACGTCAAACTATTTTTCGCATTAAAATGCATCGGAACTGGATGAAGCGAAAGCAATGCCAGAGTAGTTGTAGGTAGGAGGAGGGGGGAGGAGGAGGAGGTCTCGGAGCAAAGGAATGCTTTTCCAGCAGCGTATCTCGTTTCGTCGGAAAAGCCCGCGACTTTGATCCCGAGTTGAGTCGCACACTTGCGTAAGTTGATTCGGAGCTCCGGAAAAATAATGAAAAAGACAAAACTCGGGAGTCTCGGGCGGAAGACGTTTTCCTCGAGCAGTCTCTAAAAAGACAGAATCACAAGACGCCGAGGCGCGAATACAAAGTACAAAGCCTCAAGACAAAAGGGAGGACAGGAGAATCGAACGGGGAGATCCAAAAGAAACACGAGTAACGCCTCGAGCTCTGGAAGCGAGAATCGCGAGCGGTCCGAGCAAAAGGCCAAAGACAGAGAGAGAGAGAGAGAGAGGGATTCCGTTAATTACCCGAGATTATGGAGAAAATCCCCGACAATAAAAAGTTTCTCTCCATCCCGAGCACCGGAGCGAGATAGAAATCCGCGGACTATCGTCAACCCCCTCCCTCTCTCTTCTCGGGATTGGATCGATCGTGCGGACGCGCAGCACACAGTGAGAACGTCGAGGTCCCCTCGCTCTCCTCTCTCACTCTCTCTCTCTCTCTCTCTCTCTCTACTCTCTCTCTCTCCTCGTCTCCCGCTCCTCCACCTCGTTCGCCTCGCGTTTCTCGCGCACCGCTGCGCGCCCTAGCGCGTTCGTTTAAACGAGCGACCGGAGCGTGAGAGTGAGAGAGAGACGGAGGGGGATGGGGGAGAGAAGAGAGAGAGTTTGCCTGCCTGTTTGCCTCTGCTCTCTCAGGCAGACGGCGCCGACGACGACGACGCGGTCGAGGGTCGGGGGCGGGGGGAGGCGCAGAAAACGCGAACGCCGCGGCCCTCGGCGACGATGTTGGCACACACCCGAGCCGCGTCTATGTATAGGTGAGCGAGCGAGCGAGCGCGACATTCGCTGGCCGCCGCAATTTTTCACGCCTCGGCTTTTGAATATTTCATTGGGCGTCTCTCTCGCTCACTTCCTTCTTTCATCCTCGCACTGGCCCCCCGAGATTGATACCCGCGAAACATCATTCGAGCCTTCATCGAGGGAGAGCGTCACACGTAGGTCTCGTCATAAGAATGCGATCGCACGTCTCGCAACCCTCGGGGGGGAAATCTCCTGCAGCCGCGGACGTGCGAACCACTCGCGTCCGGGTGACGTAACCCCGGCTCAGGGTCGTCGCTCCCCCCGGCGAGTCGTGCGTCTTGGCCGAAATAACGGTCTCGGCTCTCGGGGATCCGCCAGTGAGCGTCCCGATTGATATCGAGTTTTCGCGCGCAATTAAAAAGCCATTGTGCCGCGACCAAGCGAGTCGCTCGTCTCCGCGCGCGAGTCTCCCGAGCGAATTTCTCAATTATCAGCTCCGGCGGAAGCGCCTCCCCCCCCGCCCCGCCCTCCACCTCATCCTCCTCCTCGGGAAAAATCGTGCGTGCGAGAGCTGAGGGGAATCCCCCGCTGTAATCGAGGGGACGCTGGTTACATCCACACACGTGCATTATACGTGCGAAGGAGAGGCAACTGCGCAAGCGACGGCGAGGCCTTGGGCGACTCGATCGCTATTTTCGAGTTTCGTTTCGATCCGCGCGCGAGCGAACGAGCGAGTAAGAGCGAGCAAGAGCGGGCGAGCGAGCGAGCGAACGAACGAACGACCGAGCGAACGAGCGAACGAGCGATGGCCGGGGGGAGAGGGAGAGCGTTTCCTAGTCAATAGACCACGCGCGCGTCGATGGAACGCGAGGAACGGCGTCGAGGGGATCCGAAGGGAGTCTCGACTATTTTTGCGCGGTTTTTTATCGGGAGGCCGAATCGATGCGCCCGAGGCGACGGCGACTAGAGTCTGAGCCGCCTCTCTCTCTCTCTCTCTCTCTCTCTCTCTCTCCCCTTTATAATCGGTATAATTAATTGTTCCTGCTCTTCCCTGACGTACACGCGCGCTCGGATGCATAATGATGATGTTGAGTCGCGGTCCAGGGAAGCAGCAGCCGATTTCGCCAGGATAAACCCGGGGATTTTTAGCACCGAGACGTTGGGTTTTATTAGCCTCGGCCCTGGCCGTTAACGGCGGCGCCTCGCCCGAACAAGTGGAGAAGCAAATCTATCTTTAATGTCAATACCGATATTCCTCTGGAGTTGTTTCCCGTGAGGCTTAATGGCGACAAAAGCTTGTTTAGTGCTTTGCACTCCTTCCTCGGGGATAATCCTCGGTGCTTTTTCCAGTTTCCTCTTTAAATTGTAGGCGCGATTTATCTCCACAATTTGTGGCCTCGGCTCTAGTCGCGCCCTGAGAGATCCGTCCAAGGGAAGCTGCGCCTCGTTTTCCTTCTCCTTCCACTTTACGATACTCATTATCATTATCCTCATTAATATTTTACTATTTACGGCCCCGTCATTAGGCCGCATTAGAATATCGCTCGATCGGTGGAATTCCTTCGCGGAACGATATTCTTTATGGTTGCGGCTCAATTCGTAAAAACGCGATCGTGAATCAATAGGAAAAAACGATAAATACGTGTACGTGGGCTCTCGAGATGCCAATATCAATGATGGAGATTGTAAATCAATGCGTCACCTCGAATAGGAAGTTGTAATTATTTCTTTAACCAAATCCCTCGACTCTTCGATAACGTTGCCTGTCTTTTTAAAAAAGAATAAAGCGAGTGGATTCTCAATTTGAATGTTGATTGAAACACATACAAATTAATGTAATTTTTTTTTTTTTTAACGACAGGTGACACTAGATAAAATTAGAGTTGACTTTGTAAAATTTTACACGAAATCTAAAGTTTAAAAACGCAACGCAAACAATAAAAAGGATGATTTTCGAAAAAACAATAACTATAACACTAAACATTCGGGATTCAAGATTTCATAAATAATCAATTGAAATTAAAACAACGAGATGATTTATTTTTTATTTTGAGGAAATCTGAAAGTGGTCGCGCGAAATCAAACATAGACCTCGATTTTCGTGAAAACTAGAGAAATGGCAGCATAAGACAAAAAATAACTGCATAGAATTCTAAAAAATTGATTTGCAAATTTTCATGTAATAATACAAGAACAGACAAAAAGTTTTTAATGATAGAAAAAATAAAGAAAAAAAGGAAATCTAGAATGGAAGAAATACGAGTACAAAAAAGTAAATAAATATAAAATCAATGATAACACAATGTACAATATTTGATACAAGAAAAAAAATTAAAAGTGTAAGCAATCGAAAGATTGTTAAATTTTATTGATACGAGTAAATGAGAAGGAACAAACAGTTTTTTTCGTGCTTTTTCTCGAGTACATCTTCCGATTAATTTAAAAGTAAAAATTTATCTAGTCGGGAAAGGAAAAAAGCAAGACACGTGCACCTTAATATTATAATTGTGTCTATTATTAAGGTTCTTCATAAATTGTAAATGTAGCGTTATTCAATAAAATATTCATTGTTGTATTGGATCAAGGCCTTGTTCAATTTTCTATAATAACACTCATCATCATCGTCGTCTTTGGCGCTCCCAAGGATAAAAAACCCCGTAAATATTTAACGAACCCGCTAAAAATAAAGAGGGACGGGAGGTGAGGCGCGAGGTCGACCCGCTCTCGAGGCTCAAAAACGAAAGGAGCGAAGGACCGACGGAGTAGATGGTATCCAGCCCCATCCCCAGCCCTAGTCCCAGCCCTAGCCCCAGCCCCAGTCCCAGCCCCGTCCAGCCCCTCGTCCTGGGCCCGTCCGGCTCGTTACGCGCGGACTCGATCGATCAAAGCCTGGGTTGCGCAACGGCCGCGGGGTTCGCGGGACTGCATTAGGGGTCCGCCGCGGGAATCCCGCCGCCCGTTTTTTGCCGGCGAGGAGGGTCGCTTTAATGACGGCGCGCCGGTCCTCCTCGCTCCCGCGTAGACGCCATCTTCTCTCCTCCTCCTCCTTTCTCTCTCCTCGCCTTCTTCTTCCTCCTCCTCCTCCTTTCCCTCTTTCTTTATTCACGACCGATCGACCTCGGAGCCTCGCCCGCGCATTTTTGCGCGCGGAGGCTTCCGCCGCCGTCCCGTCCTCATCCTCGTCCTCGTCTACCGCCTTTGTCCTCGCCGATATCGAGAGCACCTCCTCCTCGCTGAAACGCGACCCAAGGATCCTCCCGCCTTTTTAAATCCTAATGCCGGCTTAGACGCTTTAACGAGTTCCATTTTCCTTTCCCATTCCCCGCCGGCTTTTTCATTTCCCTGCTCCTCCTTCCTTTTCTCTCTTCCCGTCTCTCAACGGATTTATCGTCGAGCCCGCGACCCCGGAAATCGCTTTCGATTGTTGCTTCGGCGGGAAAAGCTTTAAATAATGTTGTTATTATTATTGCGTTAAAAGAGATCCTTTAGGGCGTGCGGGGTAATAAAAAAAAAAAAAAAAATGTACACGTAATCGCTTTTGAGGGCTTTTTAATGCACTAGCCTCGGCATTATTACGGCTCACTCTAAACGCAGTCGTATTATTCGATTATCGCAGTGTGGAATCTTGTACACACTTTTTTTGCATTTCGTTACAAGTGAATATCCGTAAACATGCCTAAGCAAATACGCGTAATATTTAAGGGCTTACATTTTAATTAAAATCACACGGATCAAGCTAAAGCCTAACGACAAATTAAGCGCAATTTTAGCACAAATTTAGCACAATTTTAGCACAATTTTAGCACAATTTTAGCCACGCCTGAGTCGATGTGCCTCAACGCGACAATGTAATATCTTTGCTTATCGATCAAATTGACTTTCTTTCTTTTTTGTTGCTAGTGTCAAAACTTTTGCTTGTGACTTTATTTTGATAATGTTATTTAATACAAGACGCTAGGACAAATATTTTCTTTGATAACTGCGAATTTTTCACATTTTCGGGCTGTCTCCGTCATTTCATTATCGGTAAATAATACAGCTGCATTTTCTTTGCCACTGAGAGAGCACTGAGAGATTAATAAAAGACTCTCCTATGTTTTAAAATTGATTTCTTTTTATTTTCAATTTCGCTTTAAAATAGCATGTATTGGAATTCGAGTTTACGACGAATCCAATGACTGTAATAGTATTACTTTTTTATTATATTTCCTCGAGCACGTGGAAAAGCAAATAAATATCGATGCGTGTACAATGAATCCGAGGATCGTTGCTCCTATAATTGGGGTAGTTCTCTCTCTAGTTTTCATAATAGTTTGAGAACTCTTGAAAAGTTTATATTTTTTAAAAGTACTTTGGGCTTCAATTATAATTTGGATAAAGAACGCCAAACAGCTTGCGTGATTAAACTTTTGAGTAGACTTTTTCCCCGATAACTAAAGCGTTACAATTTTCATAGAATAAAAGTGAAACCTACGAACACGAAAATTTTGAGTTTAATTTTAATTTTATCAATCGCTGATAAATTTTATCAACACTTGTTTTAAGTTATGGGTGAAAGTTCGTCGCTGCACTCCAAATGTTTCCAAATCCATTGGACTTAATCTTAGACCTAAACACCAACATCAACCATCGCTTCTGCATTATTTGAAAGTAAGATCGTCATTGGCTTTAACAAAGAAGAGGAGACGGAGCGACGAGAGTCGTTTTTCGCAACAATCAAAAACGAAGAGACACGGAAGAAGTAGAGCGGCAATCAGTGCACTATGAATCGCAAATTGGGCCAAAGAGGAGCCGCAGCCTCCGTCGCAATTATATTTGCCCAAACTCCGACTCCGAGTCTCATTCGTTATTCGTTATTCGTTACTCGTTACTCGTTATTCGCTATTCGTTATTCCACTTTTTGTGCGTCACACGCGTCATTATCGAGCTTACATAAATCCTTCACCCTATTACATTTTATTCTATTGCATTACTTTTCGACTTTGCAAATACGAGTTTATGCTTTAAATTAGTGGCCCATCAATCTTTGTAACAGCCGCGGACCGTATGCTTATAACGTTTTTACGAGTCGTATTATGCTGGCCAACCGAGCAGGAAGGTAATTGATCTGTGGATAAAGGTTTGAGATTGTTATTACAGCGTTTCGATAATTTTGCCATTAGCGCGAGCAACCTGTCCGTGTGTGTGCGCGGGTGTCTGTGCGTGCCAACGCGAGTGCGCGTGTGCGTCAATAATAAATTCGAATGGCACATAAATTGCGCCGAGGCTTCTTCGCAAAGTCGTTATAATTTGCTACGCGCGCGCGCGTGCACCTGACAAAGTTTCCGAGTGCTCTCGGCATTAGCGCGATAATTGCCGAATGGGATTCAAAGACGAAAATGAAAAGGAAGAAAGCGCCGTTTAATGTATCATAGCTTATTTAAATGAGCCCCGAGCAAAAAGTGCGCGGCCAATGAAATTAACCGCGAGCGGAATCCTCCGTGTCACCTAATTGCCACCGATCCGCATTAGCATATCCGCATAATTAGGAGTGCAGGGTCGCTCGGACACGAGAGCCAAAAACCGCCCCCGCAGCGGAATTCAGGGGCCGCCCCTCGTCTCGTAAATCCTCCGATTCAGGGGTGAAATCTCTCGCTCGTCGTAAAGTGCGTCCTCTGCTCCATCGCGCGCTTTCCCGCGTTCCGCGCGAGCGTAACCGTCACCACGGTATAATAAATAAGAGCAGCCCCGTCGAGAGAGAAGAGAGTGTCGAGAGAGAGTGAGAGAGAGAGAGAGAGAGAGAGAGATGAAGGGAAAGCCCAAGGGTCGATATGTATGAGGGCTACAACGCCGCTCCCTCTTCACTTTTCCAGAAAGAAGCGACCACAGTATCGCGGGGACCTTTAATTTGGTAATCCGCGCCGGAGGCACACCACCTGGAGGCTCGAGGAGAAGAAAAAAAAGCACTCCCCTCGACGACGCTCTTCCTCGAAGTCATAAATAATCCGGGGATCAGTGCAGCGCGGCTCACACTGTCCTAGAATCCCCTCGTTGCCCCTCTCAGCCGCCGGACGCATCTCCCCTGACGCTGCCGTCGCCGGAAAAGCGCGCAAGAAAAGCGGCCGCGGGCCATAATAGGGGAAAACTGGACGTAAAAGCCACGTAGGCGGGGGAGGAGATATATTTCCGTGACCCGAAAATTCTGGCGTGGTTCTCTCCCCAAAATTACCGACAACACACGCTAGCACACGCTTGACCTCGAAAGGGACGTGGACGTCGCGCGTTTTTCTTCCTGAGCGTTAGTTTGTTCATTCCTTCCCTTCCCTTCCCCACCCTCTCCCCATTATTTCACCGTTCGCTCGCCCCTTTCTCCCAAAGGGGTTGAGAAAAGCGAGCGAAAGCTTCGCAAACACACGTATCTCGACCGTGTCCTGCTCTTTCCAACTTTCTCTCTCTCTCTCTCTCTCTCTCTCTCTCTCTCTCTATCTGTCTCTCTTCGGGTCTGTGTGGATTGCCAATGCACGGTTGCATGTGGGTGGATGACTGGAACTTCAACTTCACTCCGATGTGTTGGCATACTGTAGGACGTGCGCATCAAGAGAAAATCGAATGCTTTTTATTTTTCTCTAGTAACGATCATTACGGAAAATTCAACTACTCGAAAATTATTTCACAACAGCAGTGCACGTATCCCGCGCTTTTCCCCGAACGATAATCTGACTGTTTTTCAACAGAGAAACTCATTAATTTGGAGTAAAACACGAGGTCGGCCTCTGTAATCTGGGCTATTCATGGAGATTATCGGAAACGTATCACTCCAAGACATGTGGCGTAGCCTTGGGTGTGAGAATTTCAGAAAATCGACGTGAAAATCCAACGCTCCTCTCTCTGCGTGTCACAAGAACTTTTCCCGACCGTCATCAGCGGGGAAGAGCGATATTTTTTAAAATTGAGCAATCAATAGACGACGTCACCGAGGGAAAGAGCGCCGATCGATCGCGCGCGCGGCAAAAGAAATCAGCCGTTAAGCAGAAAAATCTCCCGTCCTTCGTTACTTTCTCAACTCGGGCTCGATAAAAACCGAGCGAAAGAGAGAGAAAGAGAGAGAGAGAGGTATTGTGTTTTCTCATCAGAGTTTCTCGCTCGTCTCCTCTCGTGGTGTTCTCTCAGGTATTCCGAGCGTTTGGCGTGAGAGACTTAGGTTAACGATGCATCCGCGTCGCCCGTTAATATTGCCGTCATCCTCCTCCTTTTCTTGCTTCACCCGGTCCTTCTCCCCCTCCCCGGGACGAGGATGCACACACACACACACCTAGAGCTCCGTCAAAGAGCGAGAGAGAGGGAGGAAAACGCACTAGCCGCCACTGCCCAGGTAAATAAATACTCGATATAACGGCGCGCTTACGCTCGAGTTGCCCGAGATTATCCGCAGCCCAGGGGGAGTTTCTCTTTCTCTCTCCCTCTCCCCCCTCTCACCGTCTCTCTCTCTCTCCCCCTCTCACCGTCTCTCTCTCTCTCTCTCTTTGCCCGTATCTTTGGCGCGTCTCGACTTTTGGCCCGGGGGGCCATCCTTTGACGCACGCACGCACACGCGCACACACGCACGCACACGCGCACACACACACGCACACGCACACTCAGCAAACACGCGCGAGAACTTGGAACTTATGCCCTCGCGGCAGGAAATTACGCGCCGTGAAAAAGTGGATGTGTATTCACCGCCCCCGCGTTCGGTCGTTTCGCTCCTTAATTGCCCCCTGTTTTTCATGCTTTTACTTTTCCCCGTTTTCCCGGCGGAGGTGTGGATGCGCGCGGCGTGCCTTTTTTCCTCTTTACTTTTAATCGCCTCTCGCCGAATGCAGTGGCGCGCCCTCGGAATGAATTTGAATGTTTCGCTCTGGATGCTGCAGGAGTTCGCACTTAAATGCTGCACGCTGATCTCCCGAAGTAACGAAGATGGAAATTCTAATGACTACGTGCAAGACGAAATGTTTATCCTAGTTCCTCTTATTACACACTATTATCTTGTTAAACAAAATGTGTTCATCTATATAAAAAAGATATTTTTCCTTGTCGACTTTTAATCAACTTTATTTACGTCTGCTCGTTTAGCAAAAACTAGTTTCTACCAAAATTTCCATGTACGCCATTCCCATGCTGATGTCAGTACATAAAGTATGTGAAAATATGTACCCCACTTGCCTATGAACTCATAACGTAGCCTCACATATTAACAATTTGTCGAGAGCGAGACTCTACAACATTTATATTACAAGAAAAAATTTTTTTAAATTTCGTATGCAACTGTTACTCTGTTTTTCACTTTCTAATCAAAGCGTTTTTATTGAGTTATAAAGCTGATGGGACATTTAAGCAACGCACTTTACAAGTTTGGAAAAATTTTAATTTAAGAACCTCTTTGAAAGGTTTATTATATACATAATTTAGTTGGTCTCTCGAAATGAAAATTTACTATATCCGTGAGAAACACTTGATGCACGAATTTAATTTTTGTCGTGTTTTTTTTTCTTTTTTTCCTTTTTTTTTTTTTAATTTGAACAAGAATTAAAAGCGGAACGAGATTATATTCCAGTTATTAATTTCAGCGATAGATAAATATAAATTCCTTAATCGCACTCTCTAAAATGAGAAGGAAATGAAAATCTCGTTCCAGGGGATAATGTACTTAAGAGTTGGCCAAACCTCAATGACACAAACAAACACCTTACCCGAAGCCCGAGCTATTGAAAACGCACGTATTCAAACAATTAAAAAACTTTTTAAAATTTATAAGCATTAGGGGCGATTTATGAGGATTGGTCTCCCTATTTTCTGGTAGCCAGAACTCGTAATTTTTTCTCTCGCATCCCAATGAGCTTCCCACTGACTTCCACGGTCTCCTACAATGTACACTATGCAGAAGGTTTTGGGAAGCTTAGGGCGAGAGAGAGAGAGAGAGAGAGATGCAGAGGAGAGGGGGAGGAGGGAGGGAGCGGGAGTGACTGGTCCTTTCTCGCGAATGCCACTCTCGCACGTAAACAATTAAATATATGAACATTTGAAAATAGCCAGGATTCCAGTGCTGCTGCTGCGCTCCTGTAGGAGGTCGCTCTCGGTCACAAGAGCAGGCAGAATATTCCGACCTGAGAGCGAGAGGGAAAACAGAGAGGGAAAATGGAGGGCTGAAAACGAGGCGACTCGACTGTGTATTAACAAAGGCGCGCACATTTCCTCTCCGTCCTCTTTCCTCTACCTCCTCCTCCTCCTCCTCCTCCTCCCTCTGACTCTCTGTTTTCGCTCTCCGAGTTTCTCTGGGATTCTGTTTAACTCGGTCCTTCATTATCTTGAATTCTCGATTTCGCGAGAAGGCTTTTCTGAGAGCAAAATGATGAAAAAGAGAAAGAGGTCGGGAAAGGAAGGTGGAGCGGGGAGGCGGCGGGGAGCGCGGGGGAGCGGGGGGGGGGGGGGAAGTAGAACCCCGGGCTAGGCAAAGTGCACGTTGCGTTTCGAAAGCAACACGACTGCACGGGGGATACTCGTGCACGTGTGTGCGTGTCTAGTTTTGACCAATTTTCAGTTGAAAAGTCCATTCAAGGCCGCTAATGGCTAATGAGGTTGTGTTGTCCCTCGCAGGGCCCCGAGTTGGTTCCTACTTAATCAAGGCTTTATAATAGTCAAGGCCTCGGCCGCCTCGTTCCTTTTTCACTTTTAGGTTTTGTCGAAAATTCGAGGCGACGGGGAGTTAACGAGAAAATGGCAACTCGGCGCTAATGAATCCTGCGTAAAAGCCGGCGCACGGATTTCGAGAGGATCCGGCCTTGGGGAAGAGGAGGATCGCGCGACAAATTGCGTCCCAATTTTCATAAAAAAAAAAAAAAAAGAAAAAAAAAATAAGGAAAAAAAGAAAGAAGAGGGATAAAAGAAGAAGGGAGACGGAGAAGACGGAGGATCGAGGAGAAGCGGAGGCTTCCCGCGCTGAGTAAACACCGGAGTAATATCCATTATCCCGGATGCCGCTCGCGGCGAGCGGTACCCTACATCTCGTAGAGGAAGACAAAGCGGGGCTTCGTCTCGAATTGTCCAATAAACCCGGGGAACGCGCACCGCCGGCATCGAAATACGTCTATAAACGAGATCATTCGTCTCCGGCTCAGGAGTGCGGATCCAGCTCGAAGCCCTTATTACTCGACGTCGGCGTCGAGGGACCGGGAGCGCGGTATCGGGGCATCAGCAGCAGGAGCTCGGCTCTGACCTCCATTAAAAAAGATAAGCACGAGTAATTCGAAACTTTTTCAGAGCGAGTTATTTCCCGTCCTTTCCTCTCGCCGGGGCATCGCATAGCCTTCTCTCCTTTCGCTCATTATCACTTCGTCGTCATCCCCGTCCCACCCCGGCATCTCGCGCGCTAATCGATCTCCGGAGCCGTTGCCGCTGCCGCTGCCACGGCGGCGGTGCTCTTTGTGCCGGGGAACCAGGAACGCGATGAGAGATCGCGCGAGCACCGGAGGAGCGAGTGTGCAAATGAGCGGCCCCTCGGAGAAGGAAGAAGGAAGAAGGATGAGAGAGAGAGAGAGGAGAGACCTCGACGATCCTTAAAACTCGATAGGAGTGCGAGCGCGAGAACCGAGCGCTTATAAGCGCCCGCGATCCCCCGATAAACCAACACACAAAAACTCTTTGTCCGGGTTACGCAAGTGGGCACTTTTCGACCGATCGGTCGCTCGGATTTATTTTTATATTTATTAACGGGCGCCCGGCTATTTCATTAAGAGCGATTATTATCCTTTCCACGAGGCTCAGAGGTGTTTGCTCGCCCAAATAGCGGCGGCTCGAGGAGCGCCTTCGCCTCCGACTTTGGCTCGGCTTTTGTTTTTCGCAGGGACCGATTTGCAATAGCGAATTGCGCCGTAATAACCGAGCGACGAGCGGTAATGAGACGTTTTTTCCGTCCAAAAAAATCCGCAAATTCGGGCTCGCATGTTGGTAATTAAACAGCGCCAGCTCGGGTTGGGTTGGGTTGGGTTGGCTCGCCTTTCCTCTCCTCTCCTCTCCTCTCCTCTCCTCTCCACTCCTTAACTTGGCTTGGTTGTACACGACGCGAGCACTTTCAGCTTCTGGTTCATTAGAAGTGCCGGGAAAAGGGGGAATTACGAGTAACGGAATATGTTACAGTGATGGCACTAAGAGCATTTCATTTGCGATAATAACACAACAGTTTTTCAGAGGCACGGCCGTGGAAAAAATGGTTAAAAAAGCCAAGACAAAGCAAACGTAATTTCTTAACTGTTGGCACTGGCTACTCGCGGGGATTTTTCAATTTTATTTCGCTTACAGTTAGTCCCAGTTGGGAACAGCACAGGAAACAATTTTTTATGCGTTATTCGCGCTTTGATTCAAATCTCGATACGCGGCTACAGCTATTCATAACTTTGAAATAATTTCCCATTGTACAAAGTGCAATTTCAGGGGAGACGATTTTTTCCATTTTACTCGAGAAAATGTGAAGGATCCTCAAGTGCGTTGGCCTGCTTCTGGAAAATATTCAAATATACAAATTTCAGCCGAGGCGAGTTTGGATAATTAGCTCCCTATGTTTATCAAGCGCGTAAGCTTAACGCGACTCGAAATAACTCAAATTAAACAAACTTTAATTTATTAAATAATTTAATAAAGTAAATAACTCAAAGTTAGGTTCTAGTTGGACAATATCAACTACAACTCGAGTCTTTTACTTTTTCTTTAATTGTGTCTACACGCTCTTAATTTTATTGCTTTTCAACTTTTTCATCTAGTTTTTTGGTCGCATTTAAAAAAGTTTTATTACATTCATTATTCGTGTATTCTATAAACATTTTTAATATTGCATCATTAATATTTCGTCATATATATACACTTGCATATAACTTTTTTAATGATTAATTCAATATTTGGATGTAAAATATATAGGCGACTGCGTCTAATAATTTTTAAGTATAGAGCGACTCATCTTCTTCAACAATACTCTTGTTCTTTGTAATTACGCTTATGTATCCTCAATTTAATGTTATTGTTGCTATTTTACATTAACGTTCAAGAGCGACCCACGAAAACAATTCACGAACGGCATCTATCAGCGTCATTATTTTTGCGAATCGCTTTTTAATCAACGGAACCGAATAAGAGTTAATTAAATTATCTGCGGGTGAGCAGCAAAGACACAGGGAGAGATGAGGAGGGGGGGAAGCAGCACATCCGCCTGGAAATTTCCTGAAACTCCTAATAATTGCCCAAGAGCGAGGAAGATTCTTTTCAATAACGGCGAAACGAGTGAAGCGAAATAGGAACTGAGCCGAGAGAGAAATATGAGAACTAGAGAGAAAGTGAGACACAGGAAAGGACCTGGTGATCCGTGAAAAATTTCACTCGCTCATCCAGCGGCTCTCGGCGTCGGCGTCGGCGACGGCGACGGCGTCGCAGATTCACGTTCCCTCCTTGTCGCGCAGCAGCACGGGGATCCTTTGTCAATAAATAAAGTTTCCGTCCCGAGCCCCACGCCCCTTTTCTCTCTCGCTCGCTCTCTCTCTCTCTCTCTCTCTCTCTCTCTCCCGCTCTCACTCGCGAGAAGATGCACGGCTAATTAAAGGCCGCCGGCTCGCGCTCACGCACAGCTCTTTGAAAAGGGGACCCGGGAGAGGGAGAGAGACGGTGTGTGTCCTAAAGCGGCGTGCGGACGACAAAAGGAAATCGTCGCCGCTGCTCGACCGAGCGAGAGGAAAAGAAAGAAAAGCGCACGCGGTGAGCTGGAGATCGAGGGTCGGGCGAGGGGCCGAGCCCCAAGAGTCTGTTCCGATGCTCGAATAACCGGTGGACGTCGCTCCGGATTCGAGAGAGAGAGAGAGAATGCGATAACGGGAATAAAAGGAGGAAATAAAAAGCGCGAATTAATGTACAATCGGGCGTCGACGCGCGACGGATCGGGAATGCCGTTGGGTAATGAACTCGGCTTTCTCCCTCGTCGTCTCTCTCTCCCTCTCTCTCTCTCTCTCTCTCTCTGCGAAAAAGCCGGAAACCTGCAAAAGTTCATTTCGAAGGTGTCGGAGCCAATAAAATGGAAATTTTTATTGGCAGCGCGTCCCTCTCGGCAACTCGAATTGGTATCGCGGGCCGTTATCTCGACGAAAAAATGCGTCATTGAAATAATCGATGGGATGCGCTCCGCGGGCCTCGCCGAGGGAAGTGGTGATCGTTGAAAGGGGGACTCGGGGCGAAGGGCCGAGGGGCCGAGGGGCCGCGGCAAAGGATTGAAGGGACGAAGGGCCGGGGAAGTTCGACTGGCGTCGAATAAAGAAGAATGAAATAGGAGGAGTGCTGCCGCAGCGCTGCACCGGGGGGGAGAGAGGGGGGTCGGAGGGATGGGAAAGGGCGGCAGATCGGTCCATTGTTGCTCTCGCGACCGACGCACGGGCAGAGATGCTGCGCGCCTAACGGTATTACGTGGGTATACCACGGCCGGCCGGCCCTTCCTCCTCTTCCCGCCACCGGTCTCCTGGTGCTGATGCTGCCTTTATCGTCCTAATCCCGAGGATTTCGGGTTTCGGTTTTGCGCGGCCCGGAAACGAGACCCGATCCCTGAGTGGCTCCGCGGAATTCCCCGCCGCTCGCTTTTTATCGACGGCTACGCGCGGTCGTCGGGATGATTGATATCGTCCTTGAGGATCGCTCGCACACACGCACACGCGCGCACACCGGGGCTTCGGTTTTCGGAGCCTGTGAGTCGCGTCCGCCTTGGACGAAGATTAACCGCTCTCGACTCGTTATTTAACGCCAGGCTCATCTGCGCTACACCTGCATTAGCGCTCTTAAGGCTCTTCCTGGGACGAGGCGGGAAGGGAAGGAGGGAGGGTGAAAAGAGACGTTGCAAGGGTCCAACCTCGGCTGCTTACCTGAAAAATACTTATTTTCTTAAGCGAACCACGTCGTCGAGCCCTCAAAGGGAAATTGCAGATGCCAAAACTAAGCTCCTCGTGGTGGTTTTGGCGAGGTGCGCACCGCTGCCGGTGACACCGAAATTTGCATACCCGGCAAAGAAATAAAGCCCACAAAAGCTTAATATAAATCGCTAAAAGTGATCCCGCAAACAAAAACTCATTTTGAAGTTGATGAACACACACCCACGCCGACCCTGACGCTCAAAATATTTTCCGACTCAAAAAATATTTTCGCATATTAGGGCTTTTTGCTACCGCACATTCTTATATCTTTATCATTAAAATGGAAAGGTTGATGGAAAAGTTGGGGAAATTCTCGTGTTCTGTGGTATGCAGTGCCCGATTCTCGCATGATACTCAGGTAAAATTATGCACAATTTTTTAGGTTTTTCGAGAAGAGAAAAAAAAAAAAAAAAAAAACGATAAAAACTGAAAAAATACCCGAAATGTTTTATTAACGACGAAAAACAATACTCTACTTTACTTGGAATAATTGTTTGAAGGGTTAATAAATATAAAGAGGATGCACGAAAATTAAAATTATTAACAAGATAATGGAAACGACGACAGTTTCAAAGTGCAAGGATGCAAGGATTAAACAATAATTAGGCAATTTAAAAGTAAGTTTTTTACCATTTTTCATACATCGCAAGGTTTGGCCGAGCGTCAGCTTTTTGCAAATTTTACTCGCTTCTTGTCAAGCAGGAATATGTACTCGCGAGCCTGGCTTTGAGTTTTCTTTTACGTTTTCCCCTATTTTTCAATGTAAATAGCGAGTGCTGTCAGCAACAGTCAGAATGCAGGTGAAAAAAGATGCTGCGTATAGTTTACTTAGATCTACATAAATTCAAGCAAGTGCCATCGCTAGAAATTACTTTTACGCATTAAATCCTAGAGACAACATTTCTTGTTCAAGGGAATTGCTCGGGCGGCCTGCCGGGCTTTCGTGTTTAAACTTGATTTCAACTTGGACTCGGTCTTTGCGATTATTAGTTAAAAATTTTCGACGTCACAACGGCTAACGAGCTGCAATTTAAAAGTTAAATACTGCGAGTCGGAGAAGAATCTGCGTCCTTAATCAGTTAAATGTTAAATCCATGGGAGTACAACAATCCCGTGTTCGGAGGTCAGAAATTCAGAGTTTGCACGGCTACGGATTTTTGTCCCGACGCAATGCTCGAAATTCCTGCGGGCTAATCCAAATAAATATCTCGGCTGATTTACGCGGGGAGAAAGGCCGGGGGGCTCGGGTCAAAAGAAAGTTGCACGGGGACCTGCACCTCGGTGAAATATCGATTAGAGCCCCTCGCAGACGCCAACTCCCGGATTAAAATATTAAAAAGGCGGGAGAGGATTATAATTAGCCGGAGCGGCAAGGACGCGTCGCTCGAAATCCGAAATCCGAACTCTCCGCAAGGAGGATCGACCGGGAGCAGCTGCCCCGCGTCCCCCGCGTCCGACGGGGTGCGGGGGGAGTGGGGGCGGGGGGAAGGGGGGGAACTCGAGGGCGATCGATGCCGGCGTCGCCATCGCGGAGAACCGTCGCGTATTTATAGCCTCGACGGGCGCGTAACGCCTATGCAAATCCGAGCCCCGCGGGCCCCAGCCTCCGATGTCCCTCTCCCCCCCTCACCTCACCCCTCACCCCACCCCTCTCCTCTTCAGCTAGCCCCGCGTGTTACCGTTCCCCAGGAGAGGAGGAGACCTTCTCGAGGGTTATTAACGCTTTTTCCCGTGGCGACCGCTGCCGCCGTCGCCGCCACCGCCGCCGCCGCCGCCGCTGACCAAAGACGACGGGCACCAGCAGGAGGAGTTCCATGGCGAATTCGCTCTCCGAAGGGGAGACGAATGAATGCCGCAGCCTCCGCTGTCGCTGGCAATTGAACCGAGAGAATGAAAATTGGAATTTCTTATTTTTTCGCCGGGGCGCGGATGCTCTGTCGCTTTTCAAATCGACTTTTCGCTCGCGCTACTACGCACGAAAGTCTAGAGCCGCAGTCTTTTTTATCTCGCCGACTCGCAGATTTTTCCGACTCTTTTCCCCAATTTGCATTTCAAACTTTAAATTGCCGCTCGCTCGGCGACAATTTATGAATCGAAGACCGAGTGCCGCTACAGGTATTAGAACTCGTGCAATCATTTATTCAGACCGATCGCTCCTGCAATATTGATCCGTGCGTTAAATTTGTGCAATGGCCAGTGCCGTTTGGAACGACCGATTATTATTGCATAATAAAATACAGGTTTACGTTTATTGATCAATATTTGCCATTAATGATGACAACTTGGAGTGTAACGGCACTCGCTCAATGCATTACACTTATTTACAGGGCCGTGAGTGCTTTATTTGGATGTTCATTTTTTGTTTTTTTGTTGGTTTTTGGTTTTTCACTTTTAAAGTCGAAGCCGAGCGCCATTATTATTAGCATTGAAATGGCCCGGTTTTGTCATTTTTCCATTTGAAAATCGATCGCTAAATCAACGGAATTATTCGCAATTATTATCATGGAATGGCCGCGAGTCCACGTGTTCGACTTCTTGTTCGACACGACCGAGGCCCAATCGCTCCTGTTTCCACGTCACAGCCGAGATAAAAACTATTGCTTTTATTTTCGAACTCTAATTAGCCTAGCCAAGTTGAGTCTCTTTCAATTCCCCTTCCCCCTTGTCACGGATTTCATCGGCGTACTTTACGGGCGCCCCTACTTTGAGTATTTGCTTTGAACGACTTCTAAGGTCTCTTAAGTTTCTCGACTACAGAGGATGAGGAAGCGAGGTGATTCCACGGATGAGCCCACACAGCTCCAACTATTAAAAAATGAAACTTTTCAACTGAGGAATTGGTGGATATCTCCTCTTTATTCCTTTGCTCGATAGTCGAAGCCATTAATTTTAACAAAAAAAAAAAACAGGCATTGATCATTCGCGCACTCTATTCTTACAATTACTGCAAAGTGGAGGAGAATTGTGCCAAAGGGAAGACCAAAAAAAAAAAAAATTGAGAAAACGGCAACAGTAACGAAAAAGTTGGAAACGAAGGAATAAAGTTTCGATGGAACGAATGCATTTTTTTTAACCAAACAGCAAATGTGGATGTGTTGCTTGGTGTCTACCTGTCCTGGCAATTTATTTACACCTGACAAGTTTTTACATCAACATTTATTTAGTTATTCCATTGTACATCATCCCCGAGAAAATAATTATTTTTAGTCTAGAGTTTTCTAACTCGTTTTTACACATGAGGTATGTTTTATCGATAAGATTGATACTAATTGATGATTTCATTGCATCTTCTTCTTTTAATGAAACCTGCTACGGAATGCATTTTATACATTAACATAAAAGTGCACGCAGCCTTTATTAAATAATTTTCTTTATTTACTGATAAAATTTGTACATGCTAAAATCAATCCTTTACTTACAACCTTTAATTAATATTTGTAATTATAGTTCAACCCTACTGTTTAATCGATTCCTCAATATGTATCTTTAGATATTTACATAAATTATACCTATTAATACCTACTAATGCCGGCATTCTGTACCGTAATAATTTCCGATTGTGTTATAAATGCAAGCCTATCAATCTTTAATTATGTCATTAGACTTTTATTCGATAATAATAGTAATATTCATAATTGTTATGATAATTGAAATTATAATGAAACTAGTGAAAGTATAATTGAAAAGAAAAAATGATTTATTATTGCTGGAAAATAATAATATGTTCTTTTTCGGTTCAAAGACAAATATGTAAATAAAATTCTTTACATATTTATATATCTGCTTGTATATAAATTGGAATAAATAGAGTATTTAAAATACTTGTCAACTCTTATTTAAAGCGTTTTACAGAAAAAAAAGCACGCATTTCATCACATTAAACAATAAAGCAATAATTATATTGAGAAAACTACATTGCAAAAATTGCATATTATTAATTGAACATTAAAGATACGCAATGGAAATTTATTTTATTTAATAATCGTTTAGCTCGATTGCGCAACGAATTTCACTTTGATATTCTTATGAAATTAATATCAAGGTAATTGCTATTATTAAAATTAATTGATGTTTAAAAATTTAAAATCTGATGAAACGCCTTATAATTTACAATGCACACAAAACGCAAATTATAAAAACTTGTGCAACTTACAAAAGCTACTTTGAATCAATTGGCTTCACTCGAATAAAGACGTTCAAATCGGAATAATTATGATGCTTTTATCTGTCGATTTATCGAATGCACTGTTTATAAAAGTCGAATATTAAATATCAATTTATTGGTCAAATGAATATTGTAATGGTGCAAAGAGTTAATTACCATAATATTTACGTAAATCCCCCTCTTGATTTCCTCTCCCCGCCCCCGCCCCGCGAAAGAAGCTCACATGCTTCTTTGTTACGCTCGTGAGCTGGTTTCTTCATTTCTCTTTGGACAGCTAATCATAACACCAATTTCGTCCTGTCACGTGCCTATCGATTAGTCACCGTGTCACATGGAACCATAGACGTACAATTCGAAAAGAAAAATGGCGCACGTCATATGACATTATTTGCAGGTTCTTTTTATAGGGTAGCAGCGCTTTGTGAACTACGGTATCAATTGGCATTTATCAAGTGTCAATCGATTTGTATTTATTCACGTTGGGGCGTTTACTTTCTAAAATATATACATTAACGCGCGTACCGAGTGATTTTATAACCTGTAAAAACAAAATGTTTAATTAATTACAGTCAACTCTCTTCGAGATTGGTAGCTTTTTTTTCTTTTTTTTTGTTTTTTGTTTTTGTTTTTGTTTTTGCTTTTTCCTTATTAATTCGTATTCCAATATTATATATCTAATGTGTTCGAGAATTTACGTATATATTTGAATTTATAAACGGGTATTTTATATCCGGATATTTCAATCACGCACGGTAATTATAGTCAACACAATTTGACATCTGCAAGTAGATTAAAAAATGGCATTAGCATACTAATATTTATTTATGCTATATAAAGCTAAAGCTTACTAACTCGAATTCTTTTAAGACCCTCGATTGCTTAGTAATTAATCTACTTCATTATAAAAATTGTTGCAGAACTCGAGACAGTAGTTATTTCAAACAAATTAATGAGATTCGGTAACTTGTAATCATTATTAAAAGCATAACATATATATGACTCCGAGAAAATAGACTTTTATTTTATGCCAATAAAAGTGAATGGTGAGAATATATCACTTGTATATTGAAATGAAATTTCGTTTGAGGCACTACCGACAATAAACATAATTGGTTATAAAATATTGTACAATATAAATACACAATTAAGATAAAAATTTTATACCTTTTCGGTCACTCTTAATGATTTTTTATAAGTGTAGGCAATAAAGTTTATTTCTTCATTTAAAGCTTATTATTACGCTAAATATGCTTTGAATATTGCAGAGGTTCTACATTATCATAAAAATTACTTTTTGCCGTGATATTATAATCTCAAAATAAATCGGTGTATAATTTTGTAGCATCTTTGACTAATGTTAAAATAATTGATAGTGTTAAATGTAAATTTGACTTTGAAATTAAATATCTGAATTGTATATTATGGCACTGTAATCTATATTATGCTGAAAGGTTAAAATTAATCAGTTACCTCAAAACATTACAATTGTATTTACCTGTAAATATTCATGACATAATTATCAAGCCAAACACTGGAGCTTCTAGATTTATCGATGCATTTTATTAAAAATGCAACATTGGTATAGATTAATGAAAATGAATACTTTGTATGTGTATTTAATTATTGTAATTGTACAAGTGACTTTTTTAAGTGTACATTTATTGACAGTTGTAGGAGTTTCGCACAAGAGTTGAAACGGCTTTAAAAATTAACCAATGAACATTATATTTCAATTTGGCGTACGTTTTTAGGATTGCTATTCAGTAAGGCTTTCTAAAGTCGTGCAATAAATTAGATTTTGCATATTATTTAGCAAATAAACAGCCTTTATTTAATATTTTTAATACAATAATAAATATCTTAATAAATTTAATGGAATGCGCATAATAAGAATATTGGATACATTTAATGGGTATTGGAGCCAGCCAATAAACAAACTATTTCATACTGAGAATTAATGAAATCTATCACTGATTAAAGAATATTTTTTTTTTGCAAGCCTGATCGATAAATATTTAAAAATATTTAATCAAAGTAGCACAAATTATACCTGTATTTACAGTTAGTGCGAAATGTGAAAAATAGTCTACATGCGAGTTTTATCGTAAAAAATGTATTAAAGATCCGCAATCTTAAGCACACGATTTTCTTGAAAATTGTGGAATATTTATTAATCCAAGATCGTTTATTAATATTCATTAAAATTGATAGCTGTTTAAAACTAAGTAACATTTTTAAGTGCAGTGTACGCGAGAATGAGATGGAATTAATGATACGCGCGCACATATACATGAGATAATGCAAATACGGAAAGTCAGTTTTCCAGCATTTTTATCGCCGAGGAGTTATGAATAATTAAGAGACAAGGCTACCTTTTTAAACGAGAGCTCCGCTCGAGGTTCGAGCGAACGAGAGCACGACTCGAAATAAAAAGGTCACCGAGTGAGAAAAAGAAGAAGGCGGACGTGTTTGGAGATGCTGCGCTTCGAGGGAAAGAAAAGCAATTCCATTAGGCTGCGAGAGGCACAGGGAGGGATAGGGAGGGATAGGGAGGGATAGGGAGGGAGGCTTAGGGAGCCATGGGAGCCGATAAGCCATGGGCGCGAGCTTCGCTGGACCGCGAACATCGTCACCAGTGGACTGGACCGAAGACAAAGACGCGGCTGGACGGGTCTGCGGCGGCGGGTTCAAGGGGGACGGTGGGACGGCGGGACGGCGGGATGGGGGAAGGTGGGGAAGAGGGGTGTGGGGGTGGGGGGGGTGGCAGCCTCCCACCGGGCCTTAATTTATACACTTTCGTTTGCATTGAATTTCAAAGTGACCGCGGCATTAATCCTCCCGCGCGCAGTGCAGGGGAGCTCGCGCCAATGCGCCTCCGCTCATGCGAGGGGATCGTTTCTTTGTGGAGGCTGCGATAGGGCGAAACTCCTGCTGCCGACGTCGTCGCCGTCGAGGGGACAGATTGAGAGAGGCTGACGGCCGATCGGGTGGAAAGTATTGTGTGCGCGCGCCCCCGCACCCCCGGCGGCGGGTCCCCGGCTCGTTGTTATTGGAATGGGGGGGGCCGCGCGCAGGGCTCCGGGGGATGGAAGGGGTGAGTAAAGATGCAATTAGCGGACAATGCGAGGGTGGGGGAGTCGGTGCATTAAACGCGCGCGCGGGTAGGAGTGCGATTCCGTGTGAGTGAGCACCGAGTAATGTACAATGCGTAATCCGTGTCTATGGGCTGCAACAGTGTGCGCTCACGGCCCCGGACAAGATGTCGCACCCGATCAATGATCTTGGTCCCTGGACCAGAACTGATTGGTCATGAAAATTCGAGTGCCGCGGGCACGACGTCATCTGGACCAGTGAAGACGTGCCCGGGCTCGAGATAAGCGCTCGAGAATAGACTTGATTTAAGGAACCCGGGGCTGTGTGTTTGGTCAATAGCGAGAGAAATTCATAGATGCGCTCTCCATAGTAATTACGCGCGAGTTGCCGAATCATAAAACTCGGGACAAAAAGAAAAGTAATTGCCTGCGCGTTTGTCGGAATACAATTGGCGCCGAGTCTTGACAACGGACGAGTGGTAAATTAAGTTGTTCAGAAAAATGTAATTAGCCCAAATGGCTTATGGTACGGTACGGCTTTCATACGAGTAATAATACACTTTTTGTCATTTGCTACAATTTTCCGAATTTCCGCTTTCATGAACTCCAATGACTGACTGTGTATTTTATCGGCCTTGAGCTTTGTCTGGAATTAAGAAGAAAATACCCGCTCGTCCTCTGGAGACCAGCAGATGAATAAATCTAGGTTGTCGGACGAAGGACACGTTGCTTTTCGTAAATTCAGAAATATGACACGCCATGTAAAGCACGACGGCAATAAAATAAATATGCATTTACTCAAACAAAGTGCATTGGTAACTGTTAGACGTCAAAAAAATAGAATTTGCTTAAAATTATACGTAAAACAGAGTGTTTAGGTCAAGTAATGAAATATGAAAATTTTGTTAAATGTGTCATGTCGAAATAATGATTGATACACTTGACAATATTTCAAACGACTGTAAATCATTGAGTTGGCACAAATGATGTAATGTATGAGCACACAAGTACTCTGTATTAATGCAAACAATACCTCTTACTGATTATTGTTGTCACAACACGTCTTTTATTAAGGAATTGTGCGCAAGTTCATGATTAAAAGTGTTTACTGTGTTAATTTGATTGATTAGCTTGTATCTTTGTAAGTATGAGGGTAATTATTTCTAGAGGTGTCATTGGAGCCAAAAACAATTATAAGAACAATATTTTTCATCGGCACAAATGATGCTTACCCGATCTAAAGGATTAAATTGGTATTCCAATAATGCCATTAGCAAGTTTCTAAATGGGGTGGAGAGTTTACAAATATCATTTACAACACTTATCAATGGAAACGGCAAAGTCACGACGAGACTCCAATAATGGCGAAAAAATGTCGCAAAAAGAAAAAAATGGCATCCAACCGTATCTCGATTAATTTTATACGTATAAAACGGTTGACCCCAAAAATCGCAATCGAGAAAAGAGCGCAAGAGACGATAAGGCTAAAAGCCGTGACAGAAAAAAGTTACGAGAGAGATGTAGTTCGCGAGTGAAAGATGGTGGTGGCTCGGAAAAGGGAAGAAAAAAGAAAATGAAGGCCAGAAAAAAGCTCCCTCAAGAAGAAGACAAAAAGGAAGAGGAAAAGGAAAAGGAGCAAAGAAGCGAGAGGAGAAAAAATGAGGACGGGGGTAAAAGCGAAGGGAAAATATATATCCGCGGAGTTGAGTAGTCGAGGCAGGGTGAAAACGATCGCGTTCTCGCGGAGTTTCGCTCTCTCTCTCTCTCTCCTTTCCCTCTCTCTATTTCAAGAGAAATAGCCAGAACTCCAGCGCTCACCCACACACCCACACACGCACACTCACCCACCCACCCACCCACGACTACACATTCCGCAGCACAAGAAGAAAGCAGGTCGAAGGCGAGCTTCGCTCTCCCACCCTCCTACCCTTCTCACTCGAGGAGCATATATATTGCGCGCCGCGAGTAGGAGGGGGCGGGGGGTGGAGGAAACGACTACGCCAGAGAGGATCGAGCGCCAGCAGCAGCAGTAGCAGCAGCGGTGGCGACGACTAGTAGGACGGAACCCGAGGGGTCGGGGACGTGGACGGGGGTGAGAGCAACGGCGAAGCTGGAGGGCGGGTTACAGTATACCACGGTCCTCGAGGGGTGAGCCGACAAGGGTGCGAGAGAGACGCCGAGAGCCGGGGAGTTGGGTCGCGAAGGGACGCGAAGGGATGGCGACGACGACGACGACTACGACTACGACGACGACGACGACGACGACGACGACGACGACGACGACGACGACGACGACGAAGGCTGCCGGCGTTGGTTCGCTCGCGCGGCTGGCTAAATAACGGCCTGCCCTATTCCACCTCGACCCGACCCCACACCCTCACCCCTCGCTCCAGGGCGCTATACCTATATAGGCGGGCGCGGGTTTCTCGGGGGTGTATATATAGAGCGACTCCGTCTCTCTCTTGCTCCCGCGAAGGGTTGAGGAAAACGCCGACGCCGCGACGCAGCACGGCACCGGAGAGAACCTAGAGCCGCGTCGAAGCTGCGGCAGCCTTTCTCTCGAGCTCTTCGTGTTTCCCCGCACCCCCGCAACCCCTTTCTCCCGTGTCCCTTGCGCCCAACCCTCCCGGCTTCCGTAGACCCACGTCGACTTGGCAGAGCCGCCGCGCACACAGCCACCCACCCCCGACCGCCCCCACCCCTTGCGCGCTTTCAGGCTTACGTGTGCAAGCTCGCGCTCGATCGCGCTCACCTCGTCCGTTCTCGTGGTGGTGTTGGTGCCGGGGGGGTAGGTGGTCGCGCACTCTATGCACGGAACGCGGCTCCGAGGGTCGTGCGCAAGGGGAGGAATTTGATGCGCTTACGCAACTTCCCTGTGGAGAGACCTTGTTTATCAGCGGCGCGGCACTTGAATTATTCGCGCGGAAATATTCACCACTCCACCCTCTCTCTCCTCTCGCTCTCACCTTCTATTCGACGGGGGGTGGGGGTTCGCGCGGCGATGGAGTTACTTGGATATTTAGGCCAGGCCCCCCCCCCACCACACACGCCACCTCCTCTCCATCGCAGCACGGCCTCGTCCTCCTCTTTGTCGTTCCTTCGACCCCCTAGACTAATGCGAATCGATGGCCGCTCGTTTGCGCAATCAGTTGCAACTCGGCTGATCCATCCTAATGATGATTCCCGTGATTTACGGGAAGTAGGATATTACATGGTTTCCGAGTAAAACGAGTTCGGCTCGGTCCGGGGTGGTCTTTTTGCCCGTGAGCATCGACATCGTCGCCCATTTCGAGTGCGAATGCTGATTTCTCTCCCTTAAAGCCGCACTACCGCTCGAGTCGCAGCGCATTATTTCCCGCCATAATTTATCGATAAAATAACTTTGCTAAACAGCGAAAATTTTAAGATATCTTCGCGTAAAATCCCCGTTTATCCCCTTTATCCATGGGCCGTCCATACTCGAGGTGCTTATAGATTGTTGAAATATTCATTAATTCAAATTTAAATGGGAAAATGGAAAAGTGGAAAAATGGAAAAATGGAAAAGTGGAAAGACGGAAAAACGTAAAAGGTCCACGAGAGACAGGAGCGTTTGTGTGCCAGCGGAGCAGAGCCCAATCGATATTTTTATAATGTACGGTTTGCCCAGCTGAATGCTTTTGTATCCCCGTAATTAAGTGAACCCTTTCTGCGAGTTGATTGTGTGCGCAGGGGGGCAAAGATAGCAAATAGTAGCGGGTATTTATTAAACGTCAGAAACACGGCAATCAGCATCCGAGCAGCTGGAGCTTCGGGATTACACACATCTATCCATCTTTATTTCCTCGGCTCTTGTGAGGTTATTAAGCGAAAAAACGAGATATCTCATTCCGAGAGGAAGAGGAAGAACAAAGACGCGAGGGACAGAGAAAATGAAAAAGCGTGAAAGGGAGAAGAAACTGAAAAGCTCGTGCATTCATTCCCACGAAGTTGTCGGGTTAATGAAATTGAAGGTGTGATATGGTGGCGTCATTCTACTCCATTCCACTTTTGCTCTTCATCCCTTTTTGCAAGATTTAATTAGTCACGTTAATCTCGTCTGCGTAGCGAGTCTCGTGACATCCTTGCATCCCTCTTCCCTAAATGTTGTTATTATCTTTGTTCGCGAAAAGATGTTGTCTGCGAGCAGCGCACTATTTAAATGAGCGAACAAAGGCGATGGAAAAATTGATGAATTTATTAAATGCCGACACAACAAACGAGACCACTCTCGACGATGTATATCGCATTGCTTACTTTTTTTTTTTATGCTACAATTAAAGTTTATTGGGGTAATTATATTTAAGTAAACTAGAATATAATGGAGCTATTACGATTAAACTAAAGGAACTCTAATGAGAATAAACAAGATATTAAATATGATAATTGGTGTAAATTTATTCCAAATCTTATTTCCAATCGCAAAATCACAAAAAGTTGTGGATCACTCACGCACACTTTGTTCCGGCGCGCTTTTTCATCTTCTTTTTTTTCCTGCAATTTTTTCATTTTCCTCGCATTTATACGCTGCTACCTGATTTTCCAGTCTGTGATTGCACGCGCCGATGCTCATTCTGACGCTCTGCTCTTTTGATTTATCATGAGCATTCAAAGAATTAATAACATAATAATTTTAATTGCCATATTATATAATCCCTTGCATTATTCCAACGATAGATGTATTCCGAGTGGCATGGAAAACCTCCGCTGAAGGTGAAAAAAGGCAAACAACATTCTTATCAAAATAATATCAAAATAAATGACTATTTTAAATTTTATTTTACATCGTATAATTTTCAGGTGTTGCTGCCCATCCATTTGCTGTTTATTATTTTTAGTTTTTTAATCAATTGCATTTTTGCACCTGAGTGATTTGTGACACTGGGATCTTTATTATATGGTTCTGATGATTCTCCGACAACTTAAATCACGTGGGTTTTTGTTGAGAAGATTTAATTTTGCGCCTGCGAAATATTCTCTCTCCATCCAATAAACTGGGATCACACGTCGACGCATCAGTTTTGCTTTCTATTTTCCTACGCAGACAACGATTATTTCTCTAAATTTATTCCTTTAAGTGATTCATATTTTGACACTGTTTACGTATTTGCTTTGGGTGCCGATTCATAACAATTGGGAATGCACGTTTCCTCGGTGAATTGAAGAGAGGCAAAGAGAAATTGTGTGTTTGAGACAAATGGAATGTCTAGATTAGAGAACAAGTGAGAAACTAATGCAGACAGAATAGAGTGTGCGAAATAAAAGAGAAGAGCGGGCATAAATTGTTAGCGGTAGAGCAATAAGGAGAGAGAAAGATAGATGGAAATAGTTTTCAAAATCGCAGTGCGTACGACTGTAGAAGAGGCAGCTTTAATTTAAACCTATTAGTACGTGTATGCTTGCAAATAGCCAAAAAATATAGGAAACGATATGACTCGTGTATGTTTATGTGCAAGACATTTATCACTAATTTATAAATAAAACAAAGTTATTTTTAATGCATAAATCATTAACATTAACACAATAACCTTTTTGTCTTTTAAATTGTTTCATTCAACTTTTTAAGAAGATTAATAGCTTTATGAATTTAAATTTTGACCAATTTTTCTTTTTTTATTATATATATATATATATATGTATGTATATATGTATATATATGTATAAAGAAATACTACATTTATCAAGCTCCTTTAATTTTAGATAAATCAGAGTTATTTATTTTAGATGTATTTGATAAAGTTAATTGTCGTTATTCAATGTCTTTTAATTTCTAAAAATACACGTTTAATTCACGGTTACGAACCAAGTTTCTTTTTAAATGATTGTTATTATTCAGAATTTAATTTGAAAATAGAAAATAACTTATGTTTTTATTTTTAAATTAAATTACTTAGTAGAGGTAGCAAAAACTTGTAATGCTGGTATTGATTATAATTTAGTATCCTACTACAAATAATTAATCACTATAATTAGACACCTAATAAATTTATCTAGTTTGATTTCTTGCGTTGCTCTAATTTTGATTTATAAATCGATAAAAACGACGAGGTTTTTATTAATTTTATTGTTCATAATTATATCTGGTACTCCTTACAAATATTAAAAGAATATTAGATCAATCCTTTTTATATAAAAAAAGAAATATCTTAAACAGTTGTAGTGGAAAAAAATGTGAAATGTAGTTTAAAACTGACGTGTATGAGATTTTTAACCAAATTCTATTATCAAATAAGAATGAATAAAATTCAGTAATGGCTTTTTACTAATAAAATGTACTCATTTACACTCACGTATACGTGTCGATATGTACAAATAACCAGAGATAAAGAGATAAAGAAAAAGAGAGAACGAAACTTACATTTAGTAACGGTCTCCACTTACTCATTCACTCTACTCAATTTATTTCCTCTCGAACTTTTCGAGTGATCCACCTGAGCTAAGAATCAGTCCTGTTTGTAATCAGTTAACGTAGATTGCAATGACGAAGAAAGTTTCTACGAGTAAGAATCTATTGTAAATCAAATTTATATGTTAAAACGAAACGAAAAGTAACTTCTAAATCAGAACACAAGACATCCAAATAACATATTAAAAAAAAAAGAAGTTGTACTCAAATCCAATTAAATTAAATTAATGCTAATAAGTAACTTTAGCCAATTGTTAAGAAATTCTGTTTAAATTAATGCTAATAAGTAACTTTAGCCAATTGTTAAGAAATTCTGTTTAAAAGAATATATATATATATATATATATATATATATATATATATATTCGTATACTGATAATTATACAATTCTCCAATTAAAAAAATCTCAAAGCAAGAAGGCACACCAGAGAATATAAGCATTGAAAGAAAAGAGTCCAATGCGTAAATTCGACAGAAGTAAATTGAGTCAGTAATGACGCGTCAAAGAAGGAGTACATCTCTCTCTCTCTCTCTCTCTCTCTCTTTCTCTCTTTGCCCCTTTGCCTTCCCTTTTCCTCTTTCATTCTTTCTCCATTTTGCCTCTTTTTTTTCTCTTACCTCGTCGTCTTAGTCGTCTTCGTCGTCTTCGTCCCCGGCACTCGACACGGTGGGAGACTTTTCATTGAAGAGTGAATGTTGGTCGAAATTAAATATCGCAGCAACTTATCCAGAGCGAAGAGTCTTCCGGTTATTCCACCGCAGAGCCAGAGCTTACAACATTACGACTTGCTCAAAATGATTTTTCGCTATCGAATCCCATCCTTCCCTCTTTCCCCGTCCTACTTTACAAGATCTCTTGGGCGGATGTTAGAAACTGACGTGGCGTCGATTATTTTCTCTGCCCTGGTCTTTTTCTCAACAACAGCGCCCTAATCGTTAACGAGCTTAGCTCTGGCCCCGTAATGAGTAATCGCCTTGGGGGTGACAATTTTTTTCACTCGACCACAATGAAAAACACCACTAGAGCCATCCTACATTTTCTCATTCAAGGATTTTACGGATATCGATTTTGGATAGCTTTTATAGCCCATACCTTATTTCATAATGAATCTTCCCCTTTCTTTGTCGGAGCGTTCGATCAGCGTTAAAAGTCGAATGTACAACTTACACATACTTGTCATTTATCCTTGTCTCGATTTATCAATATAAACTATTTTCAAATTTAGACAATGCAAACTATAAAGAGAAATTAAATAAATCGATTAGAATTTTATTCCTTTTATTTTATTTGTAATTTTATTCAAAATGCTTTGTTATTATTGAATCAATTTTCTGTATTGTGAAATTGTTACATTGAATCATATTTCTCCACATTTCCTATCTTTTTCGAAACATGAAACTAAAAATTGAATGTGCATTTTTTATCATTATTATATTTATTATAGAATAATTGAGCCAATGAAGTTTGTCTTTTGAAAAAAGAGTTTTCTGTATAATATAGATAATAGTTATAATACTATAATGACGTCACATTAATTAAAATAAAAAAAGAAAAACTGAAATAATAATAAGGTTATTAACAATAAACAAAAACAAGAATGAGATGTTTTTATAGCATACTTTTTAACAGTACTTTAAATTGCGTTTTCCTTTAAGCTCTCATCTGTACTCCAATTTAAAAATAATAAAGGTGTTTTTAGATTGTTTAAAATTAGTTAAATCAGTCATTGTTATTAATATAAAATTAAACTTGCTCAAAAAAACCAAAATATTACGAAAAAAACATTGACTCAAAAAGTTTCTCTAATTATTCTAATTAACACAATAAAGTTAAACGGTCTTACACTTTACAATTTCAGTTACTGACCCTCTCGTAATTTATTTTTCAATAAAAACTGTCAAATTTTAAAAATTAGTTCATGACTGTAAAATTGATGGCGTTTTAACTGATTTAAATTACATGTGTTATAAATAGAAGCATTTTTTATAGACAAATAACAATATTACAATCTAACCTCTTTTCATTAGTAGATATCGGTCTAGTACACGAAAGTAATGTCCTACCATGCTCGACATGCATCTACTTACATATGCATATACGAGTGCACTCTGCCTATATTATTAAAAAGTACTTTTGTTTAATTTATCATAACGTTTTCATCTTGCATTGTAAGTAAAATTTTCTAAAGATGAGCATTTTGATATTTACCACGCACGTGAAAGATGCTTTCAATCTATTATGAAGAAGATGAAAACTACTGTGCATCATATTTTTAATTATTAATAATGCATAAACTGACAGTTGTAGTTTCTCTGTAGCCAAGTATTTTTTCTGAATATTAATCATATTTAGCTAAAGATCGTTGTTCTTTTAATAAATAAGGAGAGTGTGAAATTATTATAAACAAATTATCTTGAAAAGCAATCTTTTACGGTAAGAATAAATTAAAAATTATAAATGTAAAAGTCGGTTCAGTTCTTGCTCGTCACCGATCGACAATTAAAAATTGCATCGAGTTCAGCGTGTGTCATTTAGAAGTTGTTGAAGAATATAAGATTATCCAGTATTACGTTCAACTCCAAGCTTGTTCAGATCCGAACATCTGAAGCCGGGCTTTTCCTGGGAAAAAAAGTTTAATATTCAAGTGGCACTAGTGCGCACGAAGTGAAAAACGAAAACTCGGCAAACACAAGCGGAATGAAGAAGAGATTAACACATTCGCAAACACGCACGGGGAGAGAGCAGCGGCATATCGAAAGAAGTGGTGGAAATGGAGTAAAGGAGGATGAGGAGGAGGAGCGGAGCAAATATTCCGGATAAAAGTGAAAGAGAGAAATGTACGGCCAGAAAGCGAAAGGACATAGAAATACAGATAGATTAGCAGATAAAATGAGGGCGATAACAGTACAGAAAGAGAGTGGAGGGAGAAAGAGATAGTAAGTAGACGGGAGGGAGGGAGGGTGGGTGGGTCGGGGAAAGGTGTATAGTTCTCGGGCTCTCTCGGATTACGGAAGCAAAGTTTTTCAGTTCCGCGACACTGACCTACTTTACTCGGATACTTCCAGCCAGTAGTTACGTTCACCGGAACGTATGAATGCCGCGCATAAGCGCTCTCGCTTTCAACCTCCTCCTCCACCCCCACCAGCGGCGTCGCTATGAGTTTCCCCGTTTTGCAATTGCGATGCGTGCGCCCTCTTTCCCTCTTTCCCTCTTTCCCTCTTTACCTCTCGGCCTGCCTCCGCCCCCCCCTCGGCCGTAGATATACATTATGCGAGTGCGTCCTCTCCCCACGTGCTCGCGTACCTAAACACCGACCTGCTCATTTATTAATCGCGAGAGGTCCCGCTCCCTCTCGCAGGCTCCGGATGCTGGAGGAGAATCCATTTACGCGGTGTCGATGAACTTTCGATGCACTCGCTTCCACCTCCCCCTCCCCCCTCGCCCTCGGTCATTGTTGTTAAGTGCGCGAAAAGATTAATTATTCGTAATAAACTTGAAATACTCGTGATTATTCGCTGTGGGGACTTTTACGCAAGCTATTCAATACGAGTGCATGATCCTTTAGGGTGTTGTATTGAAAAAACATAATTTATTCAACATCACACCCCATTCAATACTAGTGTGTGGGGTGTCTTTCATCATATTCACGTGTTGCGTAAGGTGTTGACATAAATTGTGCTGGAATTATGAGAAGCTTGTAAAGAACACAACCACACTGTATTATAACAATTTTGATTTTATACAAATGATCTCTCCTTTGCAGTCCCAATTAAATTCATCTAAAAATATAATTTGACAGATATTCGACTTCCTCTTTGGTATAATAATTGTTGGTGTTATTAGTGTTATTTTGTCTATACAAAATAACACTAATAACACTAATAACAATTAGTGTTATTTTGTCTATACAAAATAACACTAATAAAATAGGATAATTAAGAAAAATGTTTTCAATTTTTTTCCCAAAGAACGATACATAATATTATTAATCTTTATAACATTATAAAAGTATATTTACGAGCTAACCAATTTACGATTTTTATAAATTATTGTATTAACTTTTCAATATAGATGTTTTACTTTTGGATACTTTATATTATGAGTACATTGTTTATTTTTAATTAAACTTATAAAGTCAACGCATACTTATGATATCAAACGCTGTGCACATAAATATGCTTATCTATAAAAATTTGTTTTAATTAAAAAATGTTTTAATTTTACTGAAAGTATGTTGCATATGTAAAAATAGATATATGTATGTATATATATTCAATTAATAAATTAAATTAATAGAGAGCTTTTAAATTTTATTTACTTTTATACATGGCTCAATAAATATCTCTGGTTCTCGTTGTTATTCCTATTAAATAAAAAAGTCTCGCTGGGCCTTTGCGACGAAACGAGACATAAATTTAACTAATAGTGCGTTCGTTTAAAATAGTTGTATCGGTGAGTGATTGCCCGTTGAAAAATGGCGTATCACTCGCCATTATCAGCAGATTTCACAAGTAAAAACGCTTTAGGATTAATTGATTCTAAAGTATCGTCGTTTAAAAATATAATCGCTTGCCATCACCGGAGACATTGATGCATTATCAGCTGTTAGACATTAATTCGAGACCAGACGAAAATCATCATCCTGCGTTTAGTCCGACTACACGATATTAATCACTGATGAAGGTTGATCCCGACCTAGACCTTCATTTGAATTAAAATTAACCATCTCGCATCGATAGAACACGCACAGATTTCATTCGTCATTACATTAATCGACGTCTATTTGTCATTCGCGTACGAGCCTCGACTGCTTGCCAAAGCCGAGGAAGCATTGTTCCAGCTCCAAAAAAGAAAAAAAAAATCCGAGGAGAGCATTGCAAAGAGGGGTTCGCAAAAATATTCTTACGAGAATTGGCCGTGCATAATGTTACACTACATTGAAAAGCATTTGTAACGTGTAATTTTATTCTCAGGTCCACACAGGAGTATTTGATTACACCAACATCAGAGTGCGTCGCAGCTGTCAGGAGCGCCGATAAGGTGTACCCCCCACCCTCCACGCGCGCACGCACACGCGCACGCACACGCACAACTGCGAATCGATAGCACACAACAGGAGAATTTACGGCAACCGCCGACGAGGTTGTTGCGATGAGGGATCGGGTGGAGAAAAGGGATGGGAATTTTTAAAAACCCAATCCGGCCAGATTGAATGTTGCAAGCCTCCTTGATTACTCTTACTTTCTTTACTGGCGAAGGGGTGGGTTTGTGGCGGAACATACCGAGTTGGTTCCACGTTGTTCTGCGAGGGACAAACAAACGTATCAATCGCCGAAACAATCGGTGATTAATCCACCGGGGCGAGCCGAAAATGCGTCGCAGTTCCTAATCAGCCTCATCAGGAGGGACCCGAGATCCTCCATTCCCTCCCCCCTCTTTCCCTCTCTCCCTAAATTAATCAAAATTCAAACGCGCTCTCGGTCGGGCACCGCATCCCATCCTTTCCTTTCCTGCCGAATAAATTAGGGGAAGAGCTAGGAGGAAAGGTTGGAAGGTCGGAGGAGGAGGAGGATGAGGAGGAGGATGAGGACGAGGATGAGGACGAGGATGAGGAGGAGGAGGAGGAGGAGGAGGAGGTTGAGGGACTCGCTGCGGAATGTATAGCATTATTCCTCCGCGCTAAGGCTCCGTGACTAAGCCTTTTAATTCGCTGGCTGCTCCGGAAATTGCGTGATGGCCTCGGGGGGAGGAGTGCACAAAAGTTTGCGAAAGCCGAATGTGCAAAATTCGCGTGTATCAGTCTCCGCTTTACTTTTCCCGTTGCGAGAACCGAGTGGCGGTTGTTGTCGCCGGACTCCCGCTGCAATTTATCTGGCGCATTACCATTTCGGACGGTAATAATAACGGTAATACAAGCGACAATCGAGCTTGTCGTAACAATAATTATTATCGGGATGCCACTCGCGCGAACACCCGAATAACGCAAAACTACTGAATTCAATGACATTCTTACAGTTGATACTCCATCACGATCACGGTAATTGCTGGGAAATTAAAATAATATTACCGCGATATCGCCCGGTTTCCCCATTTTCACTCGTAACGCTGTCCTGCAATCGTCATTCATTCGTTATCCGCCCCATTTACTTTAATTAACACCTATTCCTAACCTCCAATGGCCAATAAAACCTTTCGGAGCATTTTTTTCAGACATTTTTAAATCATATTTATATAGACACCATAAACACTGTAAAAGACCGTAAATAAAAACGCTATTTCAATTGTAAATAGAGGTGAAAGAGAAACTTGATTTTACGGGTACTTTACCAAAGTCTCGATCCAATACACCAACAGTAAACGCCTTATTAAATAATACAATATTTATAATTTATATGGAATTTTAATCATAATAGTGAATCGATAAAGCAATGAAAATATTTTGTTACATTATTTTTTGCACAAGATGAATTTCGGTTGAATTTCAGATTAACCACCAAAAATGACTCGAGAAAAACACAATAATGCGATTATTCCTTCTCATGTTGTCGTATTTATAAATTGTTCGGAGTATCTCCCCCAATTGGTTTTAAATTCAATTTTTTTTCTTCAAGTAACTTTTACACATTAAACCATTATCGATTTTGTTTTCATTTTTTTTTTCTTTTTTTTTTTTCGTATCTCTATGTCGACTCTTTAGATTTTTTTTTAACCACTTGATTTGTCTTTTCATTTTTCTTCTGCTATTTAATATCCCTTTTCTTTTTATGTTCTTATACCCGTCTGCATAATCAATTTTTCGTACATCTACGCAGTTGTTTTTCGCTTTATGCGAATATTTTTCGTATTATGCGAAATTTTAAATCGAGGGCTGTTCGATGTTCGATTATCCCACAACAGCTTCGGATTTCCATAGAATAAATAAGGTGTTGTTACGGATAAATCTTTTTTTTAGTTTAATTTGTATTGATTAATTTGTAAAATGCTATACGAACCATTCATTTTATATATATTTTTTTTTTTTTTTTTTTTTTTTTTTTTTTTTTTTTTCTTTCTCAACCGTTTTGCTGTTGATATTGTATTTTTTAAGTCAGAGTTTATATAAAATATGAAAAACTCCACCCCTATTTTAGCGGAGTAACAAAATTGTAAATATTTTCAATCGTATTACCTCGATTGAATTAATAATTTTCCTTTTTTACCTTTATCACTATGGCACTGGTTTTTTCAATCTGTTTTTTTGCTTTTCCTCTTCCAAGGACCTTTAATTAAATTTTTTCGCAAATTAAAAAACGGTTGGGCGCGCAATGTAAAATATAATCGATATCATCGCGGCTCCCATCGATCGGGGCTATTGAAATTCCAGGCGTTGGACGTCGAAAAATAATAAAACCGCAGCGTATGCATTATATTTATCCACAAAATATCATTAAAAGCCTTTGAAAGTGGAGGAAAGAGAGAGAAAGGGATTCGATCGCGATGCGAGTGAAATTGTTGAAAAGTTTTCCGCATTTTTCATCCGCAAATACTTGAAAAGACTAATACACTCGATAACAGTGAGTCTGTTTATGAAGCTGAAATGATCCGTTATTATAAATTTGCGAGGGCCGTGATCCGCGCGTGGGGTATGAATTTTTAATCAAAATTAGCGTCGAGCTCGAGAATTTACCCACCAAGCAAAACAAAAGATTTGATAGGCAAATTACCGTCCGACATAAATTTATCATTGCGCCACGACTCTTAAAGCTGTATTGGCTCTTAAAGCTTTTCGCCATTATTTATTAATTATAAAGTGATATAAAGCGGAGTCTGCGGGGAGACGCGCCGTGACATTGAGAAACTACTCGGCAAATAATAATGAGGCGTAGGATAGTTGTAAATCGACGCGTCCCCCTCCGTCCCTCCTCCTCCTCGTCCTCCTCCGCTCAGCCGCCACCTCCTCGCCGACTTTCCATATAAAGTATCACTTTAAAATAAACTTTCGCTCAACAGTTATTACGCTGATAAAGCCGCATTCGCGTTCGTTCTCGAAGCGAATATAATTTTATTTCATCTGGAGGGAACACACTTTTATGATCGGTGCGCGACGTGTTTTTACGTCGGGAGTAAATCACCGTGCGCGGCCCCAAAAAAACACGACACGGGCTCCTCCTCGCCCATCTTACTTTTCGAAATATCCCTCCTCGTTGATTGCGAGAGAAAGACGGAGGGCAGGAGGGAGGCAGGGAAAATGCCAATTTCCGGCCGCCGAGGAACAACCCGGCAACGGTAATCCGTGTCCGGCGGCATCGGCAGGAAGTGGCTCTTCTACTCGCGAGGCGAGGCTCGCCATCCTCGCGGAAATCAGGCCGTTGCCCGGCATTTCGGAAAATCGACGGCCAGCCAAGAGATGGATAGACGGTTTGCTAATAGACAAGGATTGCGAGACCCACCAACCAAAACTATTTCACAATATTTGAAATTGTTTCATAGTTTATTTCCGCTTTCGATGCTCTTGCACGACGTATTTTAAAATTGATTCTGGCTTGGAGACCAAAACAGGTTCTTGATTATATAAAATTTGTTAATAAGAGCAAATTATAGAAAGGAATGTGTGAAAAAAGGATCTTTAAATAATTCGCACTTGTGTACAATTTTTGAGACTTGCTGTAAGAAAACCACTTGATGAATTGCAGTTGACATTGGTGAATTTTTTTTTTTTTATTGATGATGATAGGTTGAATACATAGTTTTATTATAAAACGTCGCAAGTGCTTTAAATTTTTACAGACTGTTAACTTATTTGTATCTCATGTTTTATAATATATTCATCACTTGCAGTAATTCTTATGGCTTCCCTCTCTTGCTACATTACTTCCACTTGACTGTATATATTATAAATTTATATATTCTGATGTCTTATATATATATATATGTGTGTGTATATATGTATATATTGTAAATCATAAACCTTAACGCCTAAGAATATGTTCAGAAAATCCTCGTCATTAAATGAAATTTCAATATCTTAATTCTAATATCGATTTTTCCTTGTTCAGTGGTAAATATCAAGCAAATCTTCCAATTACCTAAATTCGAAAGTTAAAAAACTGTTGCACAGTAATCACTTTAATTTACAGTTTAAACATAGATATGCCATAGTACCAAACAATAAATATTTAACAATTTAGCATAAATAGTCAATGCAAATCAACTTGAGCTTCTAAAATTTAGCAAGAGTGAGAGAGAGAATTTGAGTGTAAGGCTTATTGACTTGCCCCGTCGGGTCATCGCGAGGGATAAAGCCAGAAGCGCGTCGCAACGTCGACGTCTCCGTCTCTCTCTCTCTCTCTCTCTCTCTCTCACTCTCTCTCTGTCTCTCTCTCTATGGCTCGATGCTCGTCCCTCGTTCCCGACCGATCAGCGACGAAACCCATAAACGCCGTTGCCAAATCGTCGCTCGCCAGTATGCCGTTCGCCCCCCGCCTCGCCCCTCGCCACCCTTCCTCCCCTGTCCTCCCCGACCTCGACTGCGCCTTTTCGCTCCCTCGGCGATCTCGCGGCCTCGCTCCCCTCGCCGCGTCACGTTCCTCGTTTGGCAGGCCTCTCTTTCCGTCCCGTCCTTTTTTTTCCCATCTCTCTCGCTCGCCGCCTTATTGTCCGCGTCGTGTCCCCTTCGGCACGTCTCACCTTTTTCGATCCTCGACGACGACAACGACGACGGCGGCGGCGGCGGCGACGACGACGACGGCTTTCGCGATTGGAAAGCTCCTCTTCCCCTCCTCCATGGCCGTATTTCGGTCGTTCGCCTATACACGCGCGCGCGCGCGCGCGTACACACACACACACAAACACACAAATCCACACACACGGGCGCATCGCTCGCGAGCTCGTATTTTCTCCACTGAAACTCGTCTCACGCAGCCTCCCGGCGGATTTATCAGCGATCGATGATAAGCGCAACTCCGAGGCGCCGAGACCCGAATCCACCTCGTGCTTTCTCCACCCTCCCCCTCCCCCTCCTCGCCGCCGTTAATTACGCGGACCTCCGCCACGTACTTTCATTACGTTTTATCGCTCGTCGCGTCTCCCGCGCTCGACCGAGGCTTATCGGCCTGGACTCCAAAGTGGAGTGCACTCGCTCGCTCGCATCGCACTTGCGAAATTGGCCTGTCGGTGCTCGGTCTCCGTGCATGCGTGCTCATGTGCATGCGTGTCCGTGGCTGTCTCTGTTCTCTGTGAGCGTGTGTGCGTGTGTGCGTGTGTGACTGTGCGCTTTGCACACTCCGGAAGGCCGCCGAGCGCATTTAATTAGCGGCAGCTACACCGACGTCGTCCCCTCGACGCTCGGCGTATCGCGCGGGAAAACTACTGCCGCACGCATATACGCGCGAAGCGAGCATAATCGGACGCCCCGGTCGATCGGACGTCGGCGAGAGCGAGAGAGCGAGAGAGAGAAAGAGAGAGAGAGAGAGAAGAGTTTGCGCGCGACGCTTCGCAGCTCGTTACGCACACAATCTCCCTCGTTCTCCCTCTCGCTCTCTCGCGTCGATAATTCCGACAAAGCGGCGGACGGATTTTTTCGCGGCGTGATCTGCGCGATACGGCAACCGGTAATTTTAACGGCCCGAGGAATTTCCAGGAGCGTAATTACCGAGCGCACGAGGGCGACGGCATCGGTGTCGCGCTATCGAGCGAGCGACGCCGTTGCCGCTGCCGCCGCCGCCGCCGCCGCCGAGAAAATGACACGAAAAGGAGGGAAAGCGTTCTTGGGAAATTTTCCACTCGAGCGCCACACGCGCCCTCGTAGAATCGCGCCCGCGGCGGGTTATTACACGCACCGAGGGCGACATCGCCGAGGTCTCGACGATTCGATAATCGTGCGGATGAGGCGCGCGTAACGCCTCGGGGGTCTCCGTCCGGGGACAGCGCGCCAAAGCGAAAAAACCGAGAGGAGAGTAACAGGCCCCCGTGAGAGAAGGAGCGGCGAGGGCTTCCTCGGCGCGAGGGAGAGGGGAGATGGGTAGGGCCCTCCTCTCTTTTAACAGGCCAGCAGCAGCCAGCTAACCCATCAGCCATCCTGTCATAGACAGGATGTGAGGGTCCGCGAGTCGCATTTCGTCCCTCCGCCTCCCTCCCTCCCCCCGCCACTCTGCGCGCACATGTCCGGGAGAGGGACCGAGGGACGGTTGCGTCTGCGAAGGGGGAAGGAACGCTCTCAGGCGCTCTCGGCTTTCCTCTTCTCCGCACGAACCTGCGCTTTTCCCTCGACTAATCGCCCGCTAAATTCGCACCTGCTCTCGGGCCTAATTGCGCGGCCTCGCTCGCAGGCAAATTATTCCGTGTGCCCGGACTTCCTGCGGGAGAGGCTCCTCCGGGGGTAGCAGTAAAACACTCCCGGTTAACCTTCCGCCGGCCATTGTTCCCTCTGTTTGCGAGCTTCGGGAAATTATCTGTAATGAACGACGCGGCCGTGAACGCCCTCGCCTCTGCTCGCCTCTGCTCGCCTCTGCTCGCCCGGAATCTGCGAAAAAATTTATTATCTTCGTCGACGACTGTTATCGCCGCTGGGGCCGAGCGAAAACTGACGACTCGCCGCGGAGGTGAAGTTGTTGACCACTCGCAAGTGAGCCCATTTTTTTAGGAGTATTTATGGAACCTAAAACGAGTTGCAATTCGATAATGCAAGAGATTTATAACGAATAAGTTTAACCAAGCTTAAGTGTTTACGCCAGAGTGCATGCAAATGCGGCTAAAACTCGCTTAAAAACTCCCGCTAAGCTCTTTTCCCTTTTCTCTCTTTTCTCTTTTCTCTTTTCTTTTTGCTTTTTTCCTCCTTCCCCCTTCCTCTTTACAACTTGAACTCTTTTTCTTAATGTGCACAATATTTTTTAACGAAATATTTCTTAAAGACTTCGTATCTCGCCCGAAAATAAAATCATTTTTTATTACATTTAAATACACTATCTGCGATACAATGATTTGTTGAAACTCTTTTTTTATCTTGTCCTTTCGTTCCTCATTTTTGATTAATAGAATGATTTTTAAAATATTGATCCCGTTGATATAATCGTGTATTTAGACTTTAAAATATTGTTCTGCATTTCTTTGTATTCGTTTCATTTTTCAGTTGCTGTAATAATGAATTTGAAATTTTATCAGACAACGCTTGAAGGTCTGTCATGATTTTTTAAAACATTTTTGCTTTTGACATAAATCATCTGCAAATGATGTGGCATTATTATTTTTTTGCAAAGAGAGATGCCCGATTAAAATAAATTTTAAATGTCGCTGTTACAAATATTGAACGGAACGAGCAAATGAATTTTCTTGCAGACCATTTCAAAATTAACAATTCCTCGTTTCGAGTAAACCATCGCACTTCTGTTGATAAAGCCAAAGCTCATTATCCGAAATACGCAAACATAAACATGAAGAGCAATGCTGGAGCTCTTAACCATGTTTTCGAGTCGTGAGAAAGTTTCGAGGCTTTTTACGCGAATGCGTTTCACGAAAAGCACGTATTCAGAAAATCGCAGCACTTTTCCTTTCGCCATTCACGTCTTCAAGAAAGCTGCCTCGCATTTTATTTATTAACGAGATTATGGTTTTTTGCAATTTTCCACACTCGCGTTATTTAGCGCAAAACCGAAAGAGTAATTAAAAAGTGAATCATCGCGGCTACGGAGATGAAATTTTAGAATCGGAGCCTGGAAAACTCAACACTGGAGCTCAACTCGACGATGCGAGATAAAAAGTCGAAACATTAAACATTAAAAAATTAAAAAAGGCGTAGATTAATTGGATCTTTAAACGTGCTTGCCGTTAGGATAATGCGCGGGAAGGGCCGGAGGGAGGAAGTTGCGAATTCTAATTTAGCAATAATTCGCATGGAGAATCGCCAAATAATTGGAGGAGTAAAGTAAAGTCTCGAGGCGCCGCCGTCGCACGTGTTCCTGGCGGTCGAGACGAGAATTGGAAAGTCCGGCGAAGGTCCCCGTCGCAATGATACACACGAATTCGCGATTTTGCGAATATCAGTCTTTCGTCAGCACCTCGCAATTGCGAAAGTGCACGGCTTTCGTTCATTAGCATGAGAATAATTAGCCACACTCGGAGGGGAAAAGAGGCCCGTGGGACCGGAGGCTCCCCGCGATAAGATTGCAACGGGTCCATCGACGTAATTGGAGGCTGCGAGTCGAAGCGACCCCGTCTATTATTAGCCAGTAATTAATGTAAGTACGTGGGGGCCCTTAGGATGTGTTTCGATTATGATTACTGGCTATAATGCAACAACACCTGCCGAACAAATTAGTTACGCGGCTCAGCACTTGGAGTCTTTTATTAATCGTAGCGAAATTCAAATCCGACCTTGGTTTTCCAGACTCGCCTCTCCCTCGACTATTAAATGTACCAGAACTTTCTCTCTCTCTCTCTCTCTCTCTCTCGCTCTCGCTCTCTGTCTCTTCTCGTGAACCCTTTATCTCCTTTAATGTCTTATTATTGCTTCCCTTTCGAGTCGAATACTTGAAATTATCCGAAATTAAGACTCTCACCGTTATTATCAAGTGGAATATGGGCGCGTTAACGCACTCGCGCTTCGATAAAGTTACAATTCTAATGAGTCCGCGGCAATTTTAATGCATCGCATAATCAGCATTCTTAATTAAAAGTTAATTAAAATGCTCTTCCCTCCCCCCCTCTCTCAGTCTCTTTCTCTCTCTCTCTCTCTCTCTCTCTCTCTCTCTCTCTCTCTCTCTTCCTCTCTGTCTCCCCCCCCGCCAGGCACATCGTAATAATTTCGTGGGATTAACCAGTGCCGGTTACCCTGGTTGAGAGTACCTCTGGTGCCCGGTGATGGCGCGATATAAAAAGAATTTATAGCTGGTACAGTGACCCCTATAGCGCCGCTTTTTTATACCTCGAGCGCACTTTCGAAATTTCGACACTGCGTGGATTTTACAAAGGAACAGGCCCCTCTTTATCTCTCTTCCTTGATGCAAGATCGCGATCCCACGCGAGGTGCGGGGGAGGATTGTAGATCAACGCACACGTACCGAGGGCCGATCAATTAACGCCAGGTAATTATCATAATGACAATGCACGAGGGTCCATGCAAATCAGTGCATAAATAGTTTACTGCCGCGGGAGGGGGGGGCGGGGAAAGGGAGAGGAGCGAGCGAATATCATCGTTGGCTTGACAATAAATTAAACGGAAAGACGAGAGGAGAGAAATCAGAGTGGAGTGGGATTTTGCAAATTTATTTGTATAGCGGGTAATATCGGAGGGATGTATTGCAAATTAAAACGCAGCCAACCGTTGAGTATGAATATTATTTTAGAAAGATTCGTATTTTTGAATTAATGGCCTTTATAAACTAGGATTTTTGTTGCTGAAGAGGAACATTTAATGCCGTGAAAAGAGAGAACAGACGATTATGTAATGAATTTGATTTTATTTAATTTGTTTGATGATGCTGTAAACACCCCGATTTGGCGCTATTAAATTTGCAAATATTTCCATCTTTTAAATTGAAATTTTGTCCGTGTTGTGCATACATTTAAAGCGACTCTGAAAACCTTTTATTTCAAAATTTCTAAATAACTTGTGTTTTTAATGGTATCGCTATATTCTTATTTCCATCATTGAGGCATCGCGTATATAAGTGGATGTCGAGGAAAAAGATAATCAGGGATGTGTATAAGAATGGTTATTTCAATAACTTAAAAATATATGCTGATAATATGCAAAGTGTTGCAGGCTATCGCTTTCGAATTTTATTCGCTTTTAAATGAAATCATAAAATGAATAAAAATATTCGGCAAATTATGTCATGTAGGTTTACAACGTAGTCCGCAATGAGATAAGAATCGTTATACAACTATAAAACCGAAAGAAACTAATACTTAAACTATAAGGGAATAAAAGTGAGATTCCTATAATTCGTTTAATAAATTATGTTTATTTATCTCGCATATTAAGTATTTGGAGAAATGAAATGAGACCGTTAATTCAAACTTTCGAATATAAATTTATGCATTCCCTACTTATAGTGGGTTGTGTATTTATACATACTTTTAAGTTACGACTTTTATTTACATTATTAAAAATACGGATACGTGTGTTTCGATAAATCTTTATCCGTGTAATATTAGTGTGCAGTTGATGAGTTTTGTCTAACTCTTTTGAACGAATCGACTAATTAATTATCCAATTTCAAAATTAAACAATTTTTTTTTATTGGTTCGCGGAGTACTTTTATTCAAAAAATTACACGTGAATGCGCATCGAAGGATAGTCGGTTAAAGAATAGGTTTATGAATGAAGTTTAAAGTGAAAACCAAAAAAATTTTAAGCCATGAAAAGGCCAAGGATAATAATTTCTTGATAATAATCCAATTACAATAGTGTAAAATAATAGCAGAGATTGCGATGATTTAAGAAAACTTGATTAAAAATAAATGATTATATATATATTTGTGATGATTGGAGAGTTAAGTCAACAGTACAATTTATAAACAGAAAGACGCTATGAATAAATCTCCGTTACAAAAATGTACAGTAAAAATGAAAATTCGTCGTTCTAATCGCATGAAAAAACTTTTTTCTACCCAATTATTTGCATTTGTTTTTTAAATGAATCCTATATTGGCCATTCCTCTTTTTAAAATAGAAACAAATATTTTTATTATTTTAGCATTGGATAAAGTTGTTTGTTTATATCAAAGTGTTTGCTTTTATCTGCGACATATGAAATTTGTGTTTTTATTTCTCACTAATGATCGGATGAGGATGCGAATCACCCATTAAAACTTGGTAGACGCAAAATCTATTTTTGTATTTTTTATCCTACAAGCTCGATCCCCGAGCTGCTAAGGGATCCTTATTTTAATTTATAAATAACGTGGGGTGTCCATTTCGATAATTAGGGATAGAAAAAGTTTGATTTAAAATATCGATTATATTCAAAGATTTGAAGGCTGTCGGTGATAAAATTTGCATTATACCCATAAGACGTCGAGTTATTTAATATTTAAAATATATGACACGAGCCGAGAAAAAAAGTTTAATCTAACCTCAATAACCTTTTTTTGCGGAGTAAAAAATTGAAAGGCAAAGCAACAGGCAGGCCATTTAGCATTTAATAAAATCCGCATATATATGTACATATATATATATATATGTATATATATATTCATAGCCCTTGATATATCAATTTGTATCGATTTTATCCTTCGACTCGTGCTGCTCGACTCATTATTTAAAATGTATAATTCCGTAGTGAATCACCGGTAAGTCCAAGGACGCGGCTCTTTACCGCCTGAAAATTTAGAGGCAATGAAAGTCGCAAAAAGTCGTTGTTGTGACGTTTGACAAGTTGCGCAATTCCGTCCCCGTGTATCCGCAAGTTTTTTGTGCGGGAGCAAACTCACTCGAGTTCCGCGGTGAGTTTCTGGGGCCTGCGGGGGAGGGGAGGGGAGGGGGGGAGGTGCCCGAAGAGAAAAGGGAGCATCGGTGCTCGAGCCTTAAAAGTTCATCGCAACGGATGGCCTTTAATGAACGGGAGGATGGGGTTTCGGAGAGATTGCGGCTCGGGAGCAAAGGGCAAAGGTCGCCGGGCGGCATCCGAAGGGAGAAGAGAGCGCCCGGATTGAAAGAGATGAAGTCGGACCTCGGGTGCATTTCCGCCGGGGTATTAAAAAAAAAAAAAGAGAGAAAAAAAGAAAAAAGGCCAGCGGTGGCAGCTGAGGCCGGGGCGGGGTAGACAAGAGAAAGCGTGGACGCGGAAGAGCGGCTGCCGTGGCGATGATGCCTCCGAGGAGGAGCACGTGCCCGGGCAAGAGGCCGGGAGATAAAGAAGGTGGAGGGCTCGCCGATAACCCCCGTCCACCCGGGCCGACGGCGACGGCATCGGCTTGCAGCTGTCGGATCGCGCCTCGTCCGCCCTCGCTATATATACGCCGGGGCAGCTCGTTTTTCGTGGCGACGTGTACGTGCGCCCGATTCCCCGCCGCCGATGTTATATATACGGGAGTGAGTGCACTCCGCCTCTTCCCTCTCTCTCTCTCTCTCTCTCTCTTTCTCGCTCGCTCCCTTGCACACGGTCTGGCGACCCGCATACCGACGCGGCGTAAAAGCGTCCGCCACGACCGCGAGAACCGGGACGCATGCGCGCGGATCTGAGGCCCCGGCCCGTCGCCTTTGTTTCGGGCCTTTTCGGCGGGACGGACGGCCCAGAGGCTTCCTCCCTCCCCCTGTCCGGACGCCGCGTAACCAGCTGCGCGCGATTACCCGGGGAGACGGCGGCTTCCTCGCGCGATTCTTCCACGCCCGGGGCCCTTGCGTGCACGGTATCGGCCGATCGGGAACAGCTGGAGGTGTTTCGTTGCCGAGGACGCCGTTAAGGTGACCAGCGTTCCCCAAAGTCGTTAAGGCGGAAGGCGACCGGGTCCGCAGCCTCCACTCGATCTTATTAATCGCTGCGATCGAGCGAGTAACGCGATTTCTCCTCCGCGCGTTTACAGTTAACGTCAGTCCGTGGGATCCTCGGAGGGAAAATGTGGAGCAGAGGCTGGAGCCGAGTGAAGGGTGTCCGCGAAACAAAACCGAGGCTCCGGTCCACCGGAATTATCCTGGATTATCCCGCATCGATCCCGTTTTTGTCTGGCTCTTTAAAAAGATCTCGACGATAATTACTCATTCACTCGTATGCATATTATATTAGTCCCTTCATAATTTCGTAATAAACGTTGAAATATCGCTGTATTGTCCTACAAAATTCAATGGTCCAGATACATTACAGTAACAATGAGCTTTTTATTCAATAATGCAACAATTACAATTAATACGTAATTTTAATCAGAGTATAATAATAATAATAATAATAATAATAATAATAATAATAATAATAATAATAATAATAATAATAATAATAATACGACCATGCATATGTTTTATCATTTCATCCTGTTACAATATAATTTTCTGTAATTTGGATTTATCCGAAGATTTAGTAAGGAGAATAAAAAAAAGTCTCTCTATTCCTTCGTACTTTACCCGCCTTTAAAAACTTGACACCTCTGATTATTTTCACTTCCCTTTTTTTCCTTTTTTTCCTTAGAAACACTTTCATATTGAACTATCGGAATTTTTTACATTAATTTTCTTTTATTCGTATTTTGACCTCTCCCGCTTCTTTTATTCACTTCTATCTTCATTTTTTAGTTCTCCTTCTTCTTCTTTTCCTTCTTCTTTTTCTTCTTCTTTTTCTTCTTCTATTTAAAACTTCATACTTTCATCGCCCATCTGCGCAATCAATTTTACGTATGTCTACGCAACTAAATTTCGTCTTGTGCGAATAATATTCGCGTTTCCGCGAAATTTGAAATCGAGGTCTGTGCTCGATTTCTTCCCAGCAATCCATAAAGCAAATAAAGTTGCTCCATCGACAAATGATCTTTTCATATTAATTCCTATGAATTCGTAAAAATATCAGTGAGTCAGATGTGCACATATTTTTTGGAAATTATTTATAATGTTGTGTAACATTTTTAAACGTACAATTCCGTGCAAAACATCACAAAAAGTCAATTCTTGTTTAAAGTAAACAGTTGCATCAGATCTTTCGCTTCTTATTTCTTATATTTGCAGAAGGTATTTCTCATCATTACTAATAAATCATTAATGAAACGAAAAAAGTCGTCGCATTAATTACGAATCGATCAAAATACCGGGTAAATGAAATGGTGTGCAAAGAAAAAAGGAAAGGAAAATGTCAAAAATGTTACTTCGACAATACGGCTTCATGGTCACGTACGTGTGTTTGTGGCATTTACACGTAAAGACTTTGTGGACGTTATGATTTTACTCCTCGGACTTATCGCTGATCCCTCAAATCTCCATAATTGCCAAATCATGCGTCTGCTCGAAACGAGCCGAATTTCATCTCGAGTCCTCGAGGGACACACCAACGCGCACACATACACACGTCCTCGGGCTTTTCTTTATTTTTTCGAGCGAGCGCCAATCGATCCACGAGATTACACGACATCGTTTCGCTAATCATCGGATAATTCGCCTCGTGCCATCCCATTTCCACGAGTCGGATGGAGTAGTCTGAAAGCTCTGGGAGGCTCGGGGCTCCCGCAAAAAGGAAAACACGGAAAACAAACAAAAAAAGGAAAATACCGCCGCCGAAGAATCGCGCGCGACGCAGCAGCAGCGAGCGACGATCCCCCACCCCCGTCCCGGATTAAATTTATCGGCGACGTACACGTCACACAAACGCAGAGCGACCGCACGAAAGAGAGCGCGCGCGCGCGCGCGCGTGTGTGTGTGTGTGTGTTTGCGAGGCTTCGCGCTCGCTTCGCACGTAAGTCGGACGGGAAACGGGGGAAGAGAGCGAAGAGTACGTGCGCGCAAATGAGCAGATTACGCGCGTACGTATCGAGGTGCGCGTGTGTGGGTAAGTCTCCAGAGCCTCCGTCTCTCTTCCTCTCCTCGTTTGAAACTGCAACCGCCGAGTTATCTGTCCCCCGGTACACACGCACACACACACACACACACACTCTCTCTCTCTCCCGCTAGGTATTGCGCGGCCTCGAGTCCGCGGAGGCGAGTTTTCGAGGGGAACCCCCCGCCCCCCGACCCGTCACATCCTTGCGCCTTTTCCACATTACTTTTCCTCCTTCTTCTCTTTTCGCCCGCGAACTGCGAGCGAGATTTTCCGGCGGAAAACCATCCCCGTTCGATCGATCGACGCTCGGGTGATCCGGAGGAAGAGCTGCGTCGACGTTTGCGTAATGCCTTGAGAAAGTCGCGCTTGAGAAACAAAAAGTTATTTTGCAGCAGGCGACAAAATCTCGGGGATCTCGAGAGGAGATGATTTTATTTTTCCCCTTTCCGGTACAGTTTTAAAATAATTGACCAATTATTTAAGGTGGGGGAGGGGGGGATCGAGGGAGGGTGGACGCTAAAAGTTGATACACTGTAAGTTGGACGGGGGCATTTATCGAATATTGGCTCTTGCATTTTGAGCTCGTCCCAATTGTTAATTATCCCTCTGGCTCTTAATGGCTCAATCATTTCAGAATTTATATTGAAATTTATACGTATCGTCCGGCGAGAAAAGCGAGTACCTCGTCGTGCTTTAATTATCTCCGAGGCAAGATTTTACGGATTCGCTTACTACTCCTCGTCGTTCCGCGAATCGATCAATTTCCTCGATACCTGACAGAGAGAGAGAGAGAGAGAGAGAGAGAGAGAGAGACGGAGACGAGGACGACGACGACGACGACGACGACGATTTTTATCGCGCCTTTGACATTTTTAGAAGTGTTGCGAAACGAGAGAAGGAAGGTCGCGGCGACGAAGACGGATACCTCCACGTCCTTGCGCAAGTCTCGGGACCGCGGATTGATCAATTGCCGGGGCCGTGGAATATATTCGGTCGGAAGGGGCGTTGTCGTCCTCGTCGTCGTCGTCGTCTTCGTCGTCGTCGGCGTCGGCGTCTCCGTCCCCGTCCCCGTCCCCGACGTCTCCGTGGCTAAAAGGCTTCTCTAGGCCCCCGGAGATTACCTCCGCGCGACAGGCAGACACGCACGCACCGGAATTCGCGATGGCCGGGCGAGGGGGAGGTGGCGGAAAGAGAGAGAGGATCCGCGTCCAGAGACAGATGGAGCCCCGAGTCGGGCGTGTGGGAGAGATAGGCGGCCGTTTTTTGCGATAATGCGTGCGTACGCGCCTCGGGTTCTTTTTTCGCCGTCCTCCTCCGGCCATTCCCATTTTTTCCCTTCCCTTTTCCTTTCTTTTTCTCTCTGGCCCTTTTTTGCAATAACAGGGAAGGAGCGGGAGATTAATGCAAGTACGGAGGTGCCGCCGACCTTTTTTACTCCATTTTTTGTCGCGGGGAATTTGTCGAGGTTCACGTGGCGTGTGTCTTGCTCGGGTCTCCAGATATTGTCGCCCCGGAGCTGGTTTGGTCCGCGTAGAAAGTGGTTCTCTCCTGGGCGAGGTTGCTGGTTGTTTGCGCGAAATATTATACATCTGGATTTGGAAGTGGCGTCGACTCTTTTTTTTTTTCCTCCGATCAAGGATACCCCGCCGGCTCTGACGTTTCCACGTAGGCGTCACTTTGATTTTTCAACTCTGCTAATTCCCTCGCGCTTTCCTTTTTTTCTCTTTTTTTCCTTTTTTCCTCTTTTACTCCTCATTTCTCCGGTTATTTTTGTGCCGGGTCGAGCTCCGATAAGCCGAGCCAACAACAATTCGCGCACGGAAAAACGCACGAGAGATAAATTGCCGAAAACATTGGCGCTGCACCCAATGCAAACGTCGGACGTCCAAGTCCAAATTAATTAACAACGCTGCCTGTAAGCAAACGCTATTCTTTATTTTCAAAAAGTTATTTCCGATTGATTCTTAAATATAAAATTATATACGTTATAAAAGACACGAGACTCTTTTCTCAAAAAACTCCCTTTTAAAAATAACATTTGCTAATATCATTTTGGTCGAATCCGAACTCTCGTTTATGCGCTTTCAGGTGTATACTTTACCTCTAAAGATACTTTAGGTGAAACACCAATAACACACAAATCTATAATAAAACATTATGTATTATTAAAACTTGAGAAATATAAACATTTTAATTGATCCCTCAAAGTCTGTACAAAACAACAACTCGATAACACGTTGTATTTTGTATTTTTATTGTAAAACTCAAGATATTTTTCAAACCGCTTGCAATTGGAAAAAGCATTAAAAATATAAACTATCCAAAGTTTATACATGCAGTTGTTATAACTAATGAAAACACTTGTACTGCATAAACTGATTGCAATAATTCTCACAATAAAAAAAATACAGGCTTTGCTTAGGTGTGCTCAGACTTTAATATTATTTTCAAAATTCTATACATAAAATGGTATTATTTCATATAGTGCAGAACTATACATTGTCTAACACTACGTTTATACCATTAGATAATCCTCTCAACAATTATTTAATTTTGTTTGACTCGTGAAGCGCTTTGTAAAATCTTCCAACTTGAATCGCGTTTAAAATCCACTGTAAACCCTCATATTCTGGAAACTAAAATAAATATTTAGAATATATTTTCATTGTTCCTAATAATACTGATAAATTTGCATGGATTCCTTTGCACAGAGGTTTAATAAATAAAGTAAAAACGGATCATTTGACTAGTTTTACAAAAATAAAAGAGTCAAATTGTATTTTAACATGCACGGGTTTCTATAAAAGTTATAAATAATAAATATAAAAAAAAAAAAAAAAAAAACATTAAAAGAAACTACAAAAATATTTGACGAAAAGAAAAATCAGAATAAAGATGTAAAATAATTTGAAAGCTTTTACACGGAAAGCAAAAACACTTGATATTCCAATTTCAAAATAAATTGACATGATATAAAATGATCATTGCAATCTTTGTACATCCTTAGCTTGGCTAAAGATAAAATAATGAAAATAATGGATAGTTTTAAATGTAAATTGCACATTACGGTTGTATTTATTTGCTAGATATTCATGACATAATTGTTAAACCAAATATAGAACACGGAAAGTGTATGATTGTGTGTGTGTGTGTGTGTTTTTTTTAAAACGTAGTCTCTTTGCATAAAATGTGTAAATCGATACACTGTATGGGTATTTGTACATTGTACAAGTGTAATGTAAATTTTGAAATGTATATTTATTGGCAGTTGCATAAGTCCCGTAGCTTACTTGGAAAAGCTAAAATAAGACCAAAAAAGAAAAGAAGAAAAAGAAAAAAAAGCCAATAAAAAATAACGCAGCGATAAAATTGGGCGAGTCGTGCGTTGATTAAGGAATGACATAATGTAAATGTAATAGCGCGATTAACGAATTGAAATTTGCAGCGCAATGGAATTTGTTTCGCTCTATAATCGAATGGACGGAAATTTTAAAAATAGTAATGAATGGCTGGTTGAATCGATCGCCGAGGGATCAATGGATCGATCGATCGATCGATCGATCGATCGCCTCAATGAAGCTCCTTTAAATATATCAAAGTCCTTTAAGTGCTTAATTTTTGCGATTTAATTTATTTCTCGGACGCATCCGGCAGAAGCAAGCGAACGCTCGATAGCTTTCGGAAGCTTATTTTAACGCTTAAAAAGAAGATTACCCGATTTAATTAAACGAGATTAATGAAAGGAAGGAAAGAAACACTCTGGAGGTCGCTAATGTTTTCCGCCCGAGCTCGACTCCTCCGTTCTCACGCACAAATGACGACGCGCTACTAAATGCGAGTGCGTATATCAAACTAGCGCTGAGCAAACGTTTCCGTGATAAACCGCATGAGCGACCAGCAACAGATTGCCAATAATTAAGCGGCCGAGCAACAAAGAGGTGACGAGGACGGATTGCACTCGTGCGGATGGATTCGCAATTCGCCCGGAGATCCATTGTTGTTGGCTCTTGGGCGTGGGCAGGTGAGAAAACGCCAAAAATAACATCAAACCAAATAACAGGGCGGGCAATTAAAGCGAATCATTCTCCAGGTGGGAAGGAGTAGGCGAGCAAGATGGCGATGGCGAGGCTGATCGAAGGCCATTGAGCCCCGCGGGCATGTCCGAGCGCACCTCCGGGGGCCGTGCATCGGCTTCCAAGGCGCGTCCTCCACACGAGGAAGCGATTATGCGCCTGGCCGTCGCGGTTGCCAGGGCGTCGTCCCCCCGAATTCGCGGCCCGCGTTTATAAGCGTGACGTACCCGCGCGAGAAACGTAACTCGACTCCACGGGCGGTGATGCTGCATAATAAGATGTAAGAGCACGTCGGCGCCGATCGGGCTCTCTCTCTCTTTCTCTCTCTCTCTCTCTCTCTCTCTCTCTCTCTCTCTCTCACTCTATCGCTCTATCGCTCTCGATCCTTCCTTTCAGTCGAGACCTTTTTGCGCTTTAGTCGGCTATCTTCCTCCGGCGAAGGCCTGGCATTGTCATGTTTCGCGCGTATTCGTCTCCCCTCGGACCCATCGAAAGCAACTTTTGCGAAAACGCGCGCCTTTGATCTATCCCCGTAAAAGCCCAGAGCATTATCGTAATTAACGTCTCGACTCATTTAATTACCCCGCGACTCGGCCTTTAATCTTAATCTTAATAATCATTCGGAGAGGTACACGTAGATGCGCCGGGCATTAGCCAAACAGAGTCGTCAGAAAAAAGGCGGAAAAATAAGAGCAAAGGTGGTGGTGGTGGTGGTGGTGGGCAACTACGGTCGGGGTCCGGTTTTGCCGTGAGGAATAAAACAAATCGCACCCGTTGGACCACTGGGATACACGCGAAAATAAAAGCCAAAGAAAACAGGTCAAGTGGGCTGAGGCACACGTGGGGAGATGGGCTCTCGTGTGCGTGCGCGCGTGTATGCGTGTATAGGTGCGCCTCCCATTAAAAGGTCCATACCACAACAGAGTATCCCTCCGACATCCAATCAAAGCATCACTTCTCTCTAATCTCGCATCTCGGGACAACAACCAAGGGTACATAAGCGAGCGCGAGGCCAAAAAAGAGGAGCCTCGCGGCGAATCCGGTCGAGCGCTTTTAGAAAATCGCGCAATGCCCCTCGCGCCAAGTGTCGTGAGGAGGAGGAGGAAGGGGAGCAGCAGGAGGTGGAGGAGGAGGGGGAGGAGGAAGAAGAGTAAGAGGAGTAAGAGGAGGAGAAGGAAGGGAAGATAAAGGGGATCGCGTGGTATGGACTCCGGCTCCGAGAAAATAGGATAAAAAGACGAGAGGTCGGCTCGACGACGCTAATCTTCCAAAGATCGTCCCCTGCTCCTCTGCCCGAAACCCACTGCCTCGTTGTACCCTCAGGAGTGGCCTCCTCGTGCCAAAAAGCGCCCGAAGGAGCCGCTCTTGACTCGCCTCCTGGTGCTCGACAGTCGTGAGCTCGGCCGCACGTACACAAAATGATAACGCGATGATGAGTCCGAGAGAGGCTTAACGAGCGGCGCGACAAAGAGAACGGCTCTCTCCCTCTCTTGATTTCAATGATCCAAATCGCCAATTAGCGTTTCCACGCGAAATTACACTCTCGGTGCTCGCCCGACGCTATTACATCCAATCTCTGCGTTCGCGCACTCCTAGTGCAGGCGCATTATATAAAGGGCTCACTTTGGAAGGCGAGACTCGAGAGTCTCTTCTCTCTCTCTCTCTCTCTCTCTCTCTCTCTCTCTCTCTTTGCCCCCCCTCGCTTCCCCTCTCTCACGCTGCTACCCAAGGAGAGAACCAACTCTCCAGGGCTTAATTCGTCACGAGATATGCAGAGAACGACCGAACCTCTTTTCTCTCTCTCTCTCTCTCTCTCTCTCTCAAGCCAGAGAAAGAGAGAAAGAGCCTTAATGGCTAGTCGACGACGATCCGCGGGTTCCACGCGCTCGTCTCCTTAGCACGAAAAGCGCGCAAAGTCCAGACGGAGAAAAAGAGAGAATAAGAGAGAGAGAGAGAGAGAGAGGAAAAAAGGGGTCGGCAGGGGTGGGAGAGAGATCCATCCTCTTTAGAAGACCCTTAACCCTGCGGGTGACGGTCGGTCGGTTGGTCTCTCGTTCGCTCGGATGGACGGTCCGTCCGTCCGTCCGTCAGACAAAAGGGATTGGCGGACGTAGATGCGGGGAGCGGGGGCGGTGGTTCGCACAGGCGCATACTCTATATAGGGACCTCGGAACGTCGACGACGGTGACGGTGACTAAAATAGGGGAGTGAGAGAGAGGGACGACCCAAAGACAGAGCAGGAAGCTCGCGATGCGTGACTCACCCGAGAGCTGGTGTGCATGGAACCCGCGGCGTTCGCGCTTCTCTCTCTCTCTCTCTCTCTCTTCGTCTCTCCCGCCCACGGCTGCCCCTCGCAGCCTTTGTCCTCCGCCATGAGCTCGCGCACGTTTTGCGCTCCGGAAAGAGCGCGGCTCGATTTTCAATTTTCCGGGCTCTTTCTCCGCTTCCCCCCTCCCCCTTCGTCGCCACTCGATAATGACGCGACTGGATAATTACGGGGAGGAACAATGGCGCGGCTGACCCCGGACCCGTGCCTTCTCGGGAGATGCCGCAACCTCGAGCTCCTCCTCGAGAGCAATTTCGAGATTTATCGCTCGTAATTGCGCGTTATTCATTGATAACGTTGAATAATTCGCAGCGCTAGGCGCTCGAGCGCTCGCCTCGTGTCCAATTAATTATCCCGCACATAATAATTAAAGGCGAAGCTTTTGGCGCTCGCGCGCGATAATCAAGTGCATCGGATGCAGCGGCGATTCTTTTTGCAAAAGACACGCGCAATCGGACTCGCCGACGCGTAGCCCCGACCATTCGAATGCGAATCGAAAGTCCGTCTGCTTGCCAAATTCGTCATTCCGATTTAAAGTCCGCGTACCTCCCTTTCGCTCTTCTTCCATGCGCACACGCGAAAACACGCGCACCTTGTCTTGTGACGCAATTCAAAATCGCCGGACGATTGTGCTTTTCTCTTGGCGGCACGCAACCGAAACAATTCCGATAATTTAGCGCCGATTATTAATAACAGTCGTTCGCTCGTTCGCTCGTTCGCTCGTTCGCTCGTTCGCTCGCTCGCGCATTTCACTCGACTCAACTCGGCTGCGTTCCCGATTCTGACTCACTCGAATAATTCAATTTATTTTGTTATTACAAAATTCGCCGGCTCGCTTCGTTATGATCTCGATAGAGGATCTTGCATTAATTAACCGTCAAATTTTCGGGCAATAAATCACGATTCTTTTATTAATTGCTTTGCGTACCAAAGAACGACGACGCTTCATAAAAATATAGATACTTTTTAATGGATGCGATCAACTTGGTATCGGGGAGTGAATTCGCGCCAATTACGTTGTAAGTTAAAAAAAATTCGATTGTAATTACCCTGTCGATGCCAATAAAAATCGAACAACATTTGATACGCAAAAAGAGGCTTCTTTTTCATCGACACTGTATAATTACATTTTATGGCTTCCTCGATAAACGCATGTCTCCAATAAATCGCGGTAATTTAATTGTACGGCACAATTGGACGTTTGAGCAGTTTTTAATTGTTACAACGGTAAAATCGGAGGGGGATAAAATTGTTGTAAACCTAGTTTTCCTTTTCGATTGAATCGTAAAAAGAAATAGATATCATTCAGGGTTTTCTGCAAACAATAACTCAATGGCTTGTTACATGGCTTTGATGTGTGTGTATGCGCGCGTGCACATAAATGTACATAGTTTAGCGATTCTTCAACACTGATGGTTAATCGATCGGGATATACGACATCGCCAACACGCGAAAGACTTTCTCCTTGATAATTTTCATCGAGAGGCCCCTGATCATCGATTCTCAGGCGTAACAAAGCTTTCGCGTAAAAACCCCAAAAAATTTTCATAGTGTACAATCTGGTTAACTGCATACCGCGATGAAGAACGAGGGAGACAGAGAGAGAGAGAGACAGAGAGAGAGACAGAGAGAGAGAGAGAGAGAGAGAAAGCGAGAGAACAAGAGCTAATTATCTCGTTCCCGCTACTCGTTTACGCGTCCCTCTTCCTCTGCCCCTCGTCCTCCATCTCTCTCTCTCTCTCTCTCTCTCTCTCTCTCTCTCTCGGCTATATTTCGAGATTCCAATTCGGCAGGAATGTACTGCACGTCCCCGGGAGAGCTCGTTGTTTCGCATCGCTCTCGCCCCACTTGGAGGGAATTTTTTGGCGGTCTTCCTCCTCCCTCCAGCCCGCTCTCTCTCTCTCTCTCTCTCAAACACAGGCACACGTGCGCCAGACACCGACACACCGGTCACCCACACGAGTGCCCCGACCCTCGCGGACGTCGATACATGCACGTAGGTGTGCTCTCCGAGAGCTCAGCCACGACGCCGAGCGAAAAAATTTCGACGCTAAATAAAGTTCACGCTGCTCTTCTCTCTCTTTTTTCTTCTTTTTCCACCGACGTGCGCCGGGCTTTTACTGCTTGCGCGACCCGGTTTTCTCTCTCCGTTCCCTCCTCCTTTCCGCCACGCTCACCCGGTGTAACGATTTTCCGAGATGTTTTTGCAGATATCCGCGGCCCTTTTCCCCCTGCCTTTGTTCCTCGGGACAAGAGCTCGACGCGCTGCTGCAGGTAATTTGATCCTTTTAACTGCGCTCCTCGTGTGTACCCGCCGATACGTATGCCATTATTTTGATCCCGCGTCCGTCCAGTGATTTGCAACTCGAGTTTTCAACGGCGAAAACCGCTTTTGCTCTTTAGAAAGTCTCTGGCGAGCGCATCGAGGTAGGTGCCCGATGATGCAAGCGGGCCCATTATGCGTGCGATCAAAAATTGCGAAAGGGTTTATCGAACCTTTTTTGCCTTTTTCGGCCTTTTCGCCTCTTTCGCCTCTTTCGCCTCTTTCGCCTTTTTCGCGCCGCTCCGAAACTTGGCTAATTGGCGAAAATTACAATCATTCCGAGTGCTGCTGCTGCTGCTGCTGCTACTCGCGTGAAAAACCGCGCCAGGCAAAAACTTTGTTTTAATATGCGATAAAACAGGGACACACCGCTGGCGATTCATCATGCACACGGCAAATTACATCTTAATTTTTCCTAATTTATGTGAGAACGCTTCTCGGCTAATAATTTGACATATTAAAATGCACTCTCGTAATTTCGACTGAATTATCAACGATGTCTCTATTTAATCATTACAAACGGAGAGTGCTTACTTTGTTATTTTTATCACTGTAAACACGTTTCGCCAACTAAATTACGTTTCACTTTTCTTGTTACTTCATTTTTCCCTCGTTCCCACAGCTATATATATACACTATTTGTCCTTTTTTAAAGCAATTGATATTATCGACTTTCTTTGTAACAGGTGCAAGGATCTTGCCATCTTTTACAATTTTTTCCTTTTCCACCATTCTCTCTCTCTCTCTCTCTCTCTCTCTCTCTCTCTCTTTATATCAAACTTCAAATGAAACTTTTATCTCGTGATTTCACGATAAACCTCTAATATAAATGAATATGGTGCGTATAATGCGACACTTGAAGGCGATAATGTATTTAGTTAAAATAACTTGTAATCGTTGCGTGTTTTAATCCATTAGTACAGTTCGTAATAAACTCTTTAAATTTATTCTATATCGTACTATGTATTATATCATATTTATAATGAAAAAAATTTACAAAGCCGAGATATGTTAATTAGCCGCGGAAAAATAGCCAGCATATTATTTTATAAGTATTTTAATATTATAATTAAATAATTCACGTGTGATGCACAGTAAAAATGAAATTTACGCCCACGAGTATGATCAATCACGTCAATTTAATTTATGATTTAATTGAATTTAACATCAATCTGTCAGGCATTTTCTTATACACCGAGCAAGTTTTAATGGTAGAATACGATAAACTACAACTTTACTGTTGATCTAATTTATTTATTTTGACTTTATTATTATGTGATTAATAAAAATCAAAATTCTACAGGTCAATGGCACGATGTTTCGTGTCTTCGTCTACCCGTTATTTAAGATTTTTGTTTAGCATGTAAATTTACACGGAGGAATTATTGTTTAATGAGTACTTTAATGAACATTTCGGATGTACTTATCTGGTTCCGCCAAAAAATAATTACCTTGTATATCTTTTAAATCATCTTTATTAGATTGCGGAGGTATACTTATGATGTGTTTGTAATGCAACGGGAAAAACAAATGCACTTTGGCAAATTTGTAAATAGTGCTAAATATATGGAATGTACGGTTGACACGCTAATCAGCAGGCAAACACGAATTCCCGGATAATACGATAATAATAATTACGCGAAAATAATCCTTAAGCCGCGTTCGCCAACCCGGAATTTGCTTTTACATTTTTAAAAATAGTTTCGTCGTGCAAAACCCGCCGCAAGGGGTTCGCAGTAAATCCGAATCCGAAACGCTTGCTTGAGTTATCGCCCGTGCACTCGGTACATCACTCGCCGGGGATGGTGCATCCGTAGGACTGCCGACACTCTGGTGCACGAATACCCTCCTCGCGCCTACCCAATTGACTACGATAGTAATTAAAGCGAAAAAACAACAACAAGCGAATTGGCGGCTCCGGGGCGCATAAATTCCCCGTAAAAACTTTATTGTTATCGGGTGCGGGTGGAGGTGGAGGAAGCCCACACCCACACCCACGCGGGCACGCACACTCACACGGATGATGCCAGCCACGATGAAATTTAGTCGCAATTACGCAAAGAGCGCCGCCACGCAGATAATTTATTAACGAATGCAGATAAGGCCATTGCGCCTCATTCATAATTTCGCCTTTGCTCGAGGAACACGCGTTAACATTGCACGAACACGCGCCAACCGAAAAATATGAATCCTGGAGTCCGCCTGCTTGAACACATGTTCGGGTCGGGGGGTTCGGGGGGTCGGGGGCAAGAGGGCAAGAGGGGAGTTTGCGAGTACGGGAATTTGCGAGTGTACTACAATGAAATTTTGGCGCGTCCCCCCTCGGCAAACACTCGATGTCGAAAGTGTCGTTGCGACTCTCTTCGTCTCTTTCTCCTCTTTTGCAGCGGCGGGAGCGAAATTAGCGGGATTCCGAGGTTCACGGCTTCATAAGGACTTTATAACTATTTCGCTCCCGCCGCTGCAAAATCTCCCCCAACTCAGCGATTTCACGTTCGTGCAAACCCAATTATATTGGCTCCGTTCGTCAAAATAAAAACAAAGTGAAATTGCGTTCGCGCTTGATTTCTCTTTAAATATTTGATGCGAGCGGCCCAGCCACTTGCTGGCTATTACTTTGTAATTACGCGTCCTCGGCTTCGAAACGATGAATTGAAAGGATTTTTTTCTTCTCTTTTTTCTTTCCTTGTCTCTCTCTCTCTCTCTCTCTCTCTCTCTCTCCTCCAAATCTTTATGGCCAAGGAAAGGAGGGGGGGGTCTCTTTGATTAATTGTAATTAATCTTCAGCGCGTTATCATCAAAACAATGCGCCGGGATTCTTGCGGTCGTACTATTTTCTATTTAAAGTTGGCAGTTTAGCGAATTAGAAGCAATTTGTAACGTACAATGTAGATTAGTAGGATGAATTTAGTCAACGTGGCAGTAAAAACAAATTTCGGTGCATGCGTATTATGGTCCTGGTCGTCAACTCCATAAACATCTAAGATTTATGAGCCAGTGTTTTTCTGTATTATTTTAATTTCACGCAAAGAAGGTGCTGTAAATAAAAAATAATAATCCCACAGTCATAAAAGATTGATGGCATTAAAAACTTTTATTTTCTCGTCAATTCGTTTTTTAGTCAAATCTCTTTCGCATCAGACATTTTTTTTTGGTTTTTTGGTTTTTTGGTTTTTTGGTTTTTCACAATTCTACAATTCAAAGACATTGAATTTGATCTTGACGCAATCGTTGGCCAATTAAGCACAAGCCACAGTAAATACAATTATGAGTTTGTGGTTAGAAATTCAGAGTTTTCCAAAAGTCGTCAGAAAATAATTAGGGGAAAATAGTTCTGCCGAGCAGTCATTTACATTTGATCAGAGGTTCGTCTGCTGTAAGTCACTTGGTAGATGTGACAGGCATTTATCCGTAATTCGTTTCACATTTGACAGTCTGCGAATATTAACAGTCCACACTCGTATTTCCCCTTCCCTCCCCTACCCCTCACCAGCAATTAATTACTTTGTAATTTCGAGGATGCATGGGAGTGAACGCAAGGATGTTTTTGTCGGATCGAACGGCAGTGACGTGTTATTCCTCGATAAACTTTTAAATTCGCCCATAATTATAGCCGCGCATCGCTCTCGCATTGTGGCCGAGCGTAAGAAAGGGGCCGCCAAAAAAAGAAAATGTAAAAAAAAGGCCGGAGAGCCTGGCGAATCGTCGATTTGCCTCGGAAAAACGAATTTCCTCGTGGTGAAATTGCCGAGCCATCGTTTCGACCTGGCAAAAACTCATCGCCGTTATATACTCCACACGCAGCACAAAGAGTGGGAGAGGGAGAGGGAGAGGGAGGGAGAGAGAGGAAATAACCTACGCGTCCGAAAAACGTGAGTGCTGGGGATTTCGCGCGATTCGCCAGCGGCGAGTGGGAGAGGAAAGAAAAAGGACGAAAAGGAGCTCTCGTTTATAAATCGCGCAGGTAGGAGCTCAACACACGCACACTAGCCCTTCGAGCGCGTGACGTAACGTCGCCGGCGGTCCCTCGTCGAGGAGGCGACAGACTGCGGCCAGGGCAATTGCCGCGCCAGGAGGAGGTGGTCGATATCGCCCCCTGGAACTTGGGGAAATCGTTCCGGGAACTTGGAGGTCTTCCCCGTCGCTATGGAGCTCCGGAGGAGAACTCGGAATTTCGGCAGCTGCGCTAAAATTTACGTTTCATTATCATGGGCGGTGCGGATTCCGCGCAATTACAACCACTCTCGTTAATGAGCAGCAGGGCCTTTTTATTCCGAATTGATCAGAGATCTTTGGCAATTAGAACTCGCATCGACAATTTCACGAGCAATGGATATCGAATTCTTTACACAGGCGAGGGCAAAGTTCGTAACAGTTGTGCTCGCAAGAAATACCTGCGAGGTTGCTTCATTTTATTGCTAGTGTCGCGTAATTATTACGTGCTTTCACTCCATACACGCGCAAACCGGTGTCTCGATAAAGTACCGTAAACTCAGAATAAAATTGCCCATCGAAATGATTGTACCGATAGATGCACAAGTGTTGCCAAAAACAAAAAAACAAAAAAAAAGACAAGAAATACGAATTAAACGGGATTTCACGTGTGGGTGTTACACACACACACACACACACACGCGTGAAGTGGGATGGGTCGCTTATCCTTTTATACACTTTTATTTATTTTATTGGCGCACCGAGAAATACTATTTCTATCGGTATCACCTTCTCCTAGCATTTGCTTCCACTCGTCGATTTACTTATAAAACTCTCATAACAAAAATTGCGAACAGTTTAAACTCGCATTTCTAGCCGAGAATTTTAACTTTAAAACTTTAAGTGCAATTCTTGGCTTTGATGCAGACTTGAGTATAATAGCAATGCATTTCTACGAGTCTTGACTTTACATATTTTTGATGTTTATCTAGTAATTGAGACTGAAACCCCGACTCTTAACTGTAACCAAGTTTTCATTAGTGATTTATGTTTTCCTTTGGCACCTCACTTCAATACCTGTCTCTAATTGGGCGTAAAAATATTTTTAATTGATTATTATTTGTTACACAGTAAATACATTTGTCTACTAATAATACGTCGTTAATTGCACTTTAAAGCAAATAACATTTCACCTCTTCGATAAAAGATTCATCCAATCAGTATTCAAATCGGCTTAAAATATTCGCAGCTTCGCCATATCCTTCACTTTGTGATTTCTATTAACATTTTAGTGGAATCAAAGTAGGGAATGAAAATTGAAAGTGATGCGATGATTTCCAAGCATCAAAAGATACTTAAATTCTAAAATGCAAGTTTGGACGGTAGAATTTGGAAAGAATGATCTCCAAGTACAAATGATAAAGAGCTTTATTTATTATTTAATTCGAATTTAAATGCAGAGGCGCGTGGATTTGATCATCACAAACTGTGATGGGTTCTTAAACTCAAAGAAAATAAATAACAAAAAAATAAAAAAAAAAGAAAGAAAAGTTTTCTGTGCAAAAGATAGCGGCGCGAGTGCTCGGTATTGCCAAAATTTTCCACTCAGACTGTACGAGCGACGCAACCTCAAGCGAGAATCTCGATCCTCGGGTTCTCCTTTCCTCACGCCGCGTCGCGCTCAGCGAAACGGATGCGCGAAAGAGAAAGAAAAAAGCGCACGAATATAGTAGCAGCGAGCGAGAGAGAAGAGACAAGAGAAGAGAGAGAGAGAGAGAGATGAGAAGAGCGAGAGAGAAGTAACGTGGCGCGGTCGTACACGTGCGTCCGCACAGGCCGCGAATGACGGGGAGAGAAGGCAGAAGAGAGAGAGAGAGAGAGAGAGAGAGAGAGAGAACGTGGGAGCGAGAGAGATGAAGCGAGGAGGGGAACATATATCGCGAATGGGCTACTTTTGTCTCTCGCGAACTCCGTCGCACGCCGTGCTTTTTTTACATTCGAGACCGCGGATCGCGTGAGAGAGGAGGACAGACGATCAAGAAAGAGAAGGAGAGAGAGAGAGGGAGAGAGAAAGGGGGAGAGCGAGCCAAGTGCGACGTTTGCTGGCTCGCTGATCGATTTTCACAAGAGTTCGGGGCTTCGGAGGACTTTTTCTTTCTCCTGTTTTTTTTCTTCCTCCTTCCCCCTTGTCGGCTCGTCTCTCTCTCTCTCTCTCTCTCACTTCTTCTTTTCGTTTCTCCTCGTCTATCAGCCTATCTCTCTTTTAGTAGAGTCCGGTTTCGCAGAAATGGCGCATTCATTAGCGAATTTTATCTGTTTGGTGGTCGCGCAAGCGCGAGCACGACGAGACTGTTGAATATTTTAATGTATGTTTTCAAAGAAGTCAGGGAACTCACTTTTCTGTCTTTCAATTTCCTTTTTTCTTTTTTCTTTTTCCTTTGGCTTTTGTAATTTCTCTCGGATACCCATTCGATGAGAGCTCTTTCGGTGATTTTGAATAATCAAGATTTTGAAATCACTTTTCCGCGATGTTGCGTGCAATATAATTAATGAAGCCAACAGCGATATCGCGAATTATATTTAATATGATGTAACTCCATTGGCGGTAGTTCATGAATAATAAAATTGTGTTCTCGCGCCACTATGGAATTTTTAAAGAGTAATGGAAAAGAAAATGAAAAAACAACTCATCCGGAAAGTCGTTTTTTTTTTTTTTTTTTTTTTTTTTTTTTTTTTTTTTTTTTTTTTCTCGTATTTGTGGTAATGTAATCCTTTTTTTTTAGATATACAATCATGCTTATGCATTATTCCGCCTATGATTTATAATTAATTTTTACTGTGATGTGGGTCACGAACGTTACCTTACACTCGGTACGCTTTCAATTTTTTGATGAATTATTGAATGCATTTACTTGTCACCTTCGCTCGTATCAATTGTTTCAATTTGGAAGCTACTTTTTTCCGCTGCAATAAATTAGATCCTTTTTTCGGTTTATCCAATTAATTTGGGTTAACAAGCTAAAGAAAATTTAATTGCTTGATCCATGGGTTTTGTTTTAATAATTTTGAACAAGATTTGCGTTAAATAGGCAGTTGACTTATTGAGTTTTTTATGAACAGCAAAAAGAAAAGAACATAAATCAAGATTGTGAAAACTTAATCTTCGCAAACGCACGCAATGCATTCGTAAAAAAAATTTTTTTTGCAAGGAATAAAGACATCAAGTGTAATTGAAAAACAAAGCTGCCAAAACATGTAGAGCAGAATGTCATTATCAGGCTAATTGCGCTGATATTATTCTTCGAGATTCCTATTATCAATTATTACGCATTATCTGTAATACACTGGGCGATCCGAAGAGCCGAAGCAATAATTTAGGAAAATCAAATTTTTGGAAAGTCGTGCGAGCGCAAAGTGCAATTTATCTGCATAATGAAACTAGTGCCATAATTACATTATTATTATCCAAGGAAAAGGATAAGATCTCGGGAGTTTATTGCATTACCCACTAAACCAAATATCAAGATGTAATTTTCGCGCAATAAAAAGTGTTGCCGAGGTTCACTTCACGAGTTGACGGCTCCGAAGTTTTCGATTTTTATATCATTAAAAAAGGCATTTACGAAGGAGTCGGCATTAATCATCGGCTCAACAGGGCTTCATAAATTACGAGAACGGCACTATTGTTGTCTAAGGAAAGCTACTTCCACGACGCAGATTCGCATAAATATCTATTAGTATAACCTGGAGGCACATGAACTCCTCACACATGAAAGGAAATAAATTGCCGACTATCGCGAGCGACCGTTTATTAACGCCATCCTCCTCCCGAAGAAACCACTCGTGTGGATTTCCAGTGGAGGAGGTGCAAAGGTGAAGTGTGGGTGGGGCGGTGGCGGCCGAGAGGTCGAACGCTCGAACGCTCGAACGCTCGAACACTCGAACACTCGAACGCCCGAACACCCGGGGACACCCGGACGCCCGAACTCTCGACGCCGCTCCGTGGCTTCGGCTCATAAAGCAAGTGAAATTTGAAAAGTGGAACCGAGAAGCTCATTTCAGCGAGTCTCGGCCGCCTAATCTTTTGGTTTACGAGCATATGCTTAAAGGCCAAGTTACTCCTATCGAGGCTCGGCTCGGCTCGGCTCGCTTCCGACCAAACTACAATACCGCGCCCTGCCTCCGAAAAGGGCTCGTCCTTTATTATCTCTCCGTGAGATTGCGCCTAATTATTTTGCACAAGTGCAATTGTGATTCACGGCGCGCCGGGAAAATTCGCTTTCTTCCAATTACGACGCTCATTGCGCATTCATCAAGCGGGGATAAAAAGGAGGGACCGAGCGCTTCTTTCCCAGCATCGCGATGCTGGGACGACCGAGAGAGAGAGAGAGAGAGAGAGAGAGAGAGAGAAAGAGAGAGAGCACGTAAACACTAATTAACGTAGTTGCGTCTCGCTGCTGACCGCTCCTTCGATCTTTTATCTCGGCGTCGCTCGCGAGGTTTTATCAGCGGTTGCGGCGCGTCGCCTCTTGCGCAAATTCCCTCCTCGAGAGAGGCGAAAGAAATCGCGCGGAAAGAGCGAGGGAGGCTGAGGGGGAGGGAGGGAGGGAGGGAGAGGCTGTGGCGAGGTTACGTAAATGCGCGACGTCGCTCGCGGGAGGAGGGAGGGAGAAAACGGAATTAAAAAAGAAGAAAAGAACGCGGGGAGCTATTATTGCAGCGTGTCGTAATGACCCCTTTGCCCGTAACTCTTGTATATTGTTTTGGCGAGTTTGTTCATTAGAGGGGAATTTCGAGTTTCCCTTTTTTTTTTTCGAATCCCCCGGGAGTTAATGATCGAGTGATTCGGTTGCGAAATCATATACGCGCCGAAATCTAATTTCCCCGAGCCGAGCTCCGCCGCAAAAATGCGCGAGCGCTCTCGTTCCATCCCGTGACATTCCTTTGACAATGCGAAATTTCCACTGATAAGAGCGGGGCTGGAGGGGAGTTTTCCAAGACGGATGCAGTGATAACCGAGCGCGCGTTTCTCCTCCGAGACAATAGATCCGAGACAGCGACTGCGAGCTCCGGCAGCCATTACCTATTCATGAGTGTACGCGCTCATCTTTGGTCTGGCGAAATCCATTAACTCCGAGCCGAACAACAAAAAAAAACTCCTCGGCAGCGTGTCTCGCTAAATTTTTCAGTGAATTTTGATAAGAATTCCTCGTGCGCGCACACACGCAGAGCCCTCCGTGCGCCCCCACCCACACGCCCAAACAAACACGTACGTACACGCTCCTCTGCCTCCGAGCGTTGCATAATGGATGGGTATGTATGAGAGTAGGATTAATCCTCCGTTGGCGCAGCTTCCAGGAACGCGGTCTTGCCGAATTAGCGGGGCGCTGAGGTTTAATATCGCCCACCCCCTCGCTTCCCCGCTGCCTTATTACCACCCGATCGTCGAGCAACCCCGCTGGTGCGTTTTATTAAGCTGGGGTGCACTTCCACCCCCCGGGTACGCGTTTTTAGTAGGGTTATTAAGGCCGTGTATATGGCACCGACGATTACAAGACGGAGCGCCCCCGACATGGGCGATTCTCCCGTTTTTTCCCTTTTTTTTCTCTTCTTTTTGTTTTCTTCTTCTTCTTCTTCTTTCTTTTCTTTCTTTTCTTTCTTTTCTTTCTTTTCTTTCTTTTCTTTTTTCCCTTGGATGGTGGCACGGTGCAACGATCGTGATTTCCTCGGCGAGCTGTTAATGGGCTTTTGCCCCGTTCGACTCGCAAAGGGAATCTAATAACTGGGAAATAGGGCACAATCCAAATTCGAAATTCGAGTCCATCGATTCGCAGTTCGCGCGAGCGCCGAGAGCCAGTCGATTACGCGTGTACATTTTTTTCGCATTTGTACGCGCTTTTTCTCATGACATCCGCTTGACTTTTTATTAGATTGTGTTTAGTAATTGGGTAATCTCGCTTGTGATTAGTGTGAAATGGGGGATCTCAAAGTTTTTACGCATTTTAGTACTGCTTTATTCTAGTAATTTTCCGTGAGATGACTGCTGAATTTTTTAGCGAATCCTACTAGATCTCAGCAAATTTATATTTATTTTTTGCCTTTAGAACTCTATCGACTAATCCAATGCCTCTTCATATAATGATATTTAAAAGGAAGTTTATCCACTTTTCATCCTTTTCGCAGCTTCAACTTGTACTTCCAGGATAAAAAAGTATTTGTCAAGACATGGGACTGCTTCTTTTGTTAAAATTTCGACATGTCTTGTGTAAATTATGCAGCTATATTCCGTGAAATGTAAACACGTATGTTTTAATAAATTTACATAAGGTATTTAAGAGTAAAATATCTGATCAAAAATATATTTTCAATAGCGTTTCAGTGTTATTAGTTGAAATAATTATAAACAATCAGTGCAATAAGGAAGATATTTTTATTTGAAAAGAAATAATTTTTAGTTTCACTCAAGCTAAACATTATGTATAAATCATTTAATATTATCATTTTATTTTTAATCTAAATTTCAATAATTAATTAACTTTAATTTAATTTAAACAAACATTATAAATTGTTTTTACATTATTAATATGTTTCCAGTGATTACCCGACATAGTCGATAATCATAACAATAGGTACCAATAATATATTTTTCAAAATAAATAATCACAGGATTCACTTGTTTACCTTCTTATCGCAAATTATATAATATTCTTAAAAAGCATTGGCATATTTTCTCTGATGGAGCAGTTATTTCAGTTGAAAATTGATCATTTAATAAAATAATCACTCGTTTAAAAGTAATTATATTAGTTTTAATACCCCCGACGCTGTATTTATATTATACCAGCGTGTTATTTGATTTTATTATAATAGCATGTGTATCGATAATGAAATAACCATTGAATCTTAAATAAATTGCAGTAAAGTGGTTGAACATCACTCCATTATTAAATAAGTAGATAATAAAAAGTAAAATCAGTAGATAAACCTTTGGCTACTGAGGAAGATAAGAAATTACTTTACAAAGTTGAAGGTTTGCGTAATTTTTATTAAATTGCTTACAATATGATATTTTATCATCTCCTTTATGGAAACAGATTTTGTAATGTTATTTTAAAACCGAACGCGATTAAACTTAATTAAAATAATTTTAATTTTAATGCACGCGTCGGTGCCCCAGAAACGCCAGATCGAATTTCGTTTGTGTTCCTGAAAAGAAAGATAGAAAAAAAAAGAAAAAAAATAAATACGTAATACTTGGGCACTCAATTATCCTTATTAGCGGATGTGCGCGTATCAAAGTATCGAGTCATTAACGATGTCTGATCTCATGGCTGATATATTGACCCTTCAACTCGCTTATCTCGGTATATAAATTTTGAAAAATTAGCAAACATTCGCACGACGTGAAATATCATTGAAAGGCCGTGCTCGATTAATAATGCCCGCTGATTAAGTGCATCGATGGGTACCAACGTGGCGAAATCGCGAAATTGGAATCGCAGGTTTGCCTGTGAAAAGCGATTTCCTCGAGTTGAAAAGAGCAGCGGCGAGCAGGACAAGAGAAAAAAAAAGATGAACCGCTAGGTGACAGTTTGGATCTCCGTGTACACGAGGAACAACAATGTCACTCGGAAACAATCGAATGTTTTTACAGGTTTTCGTCTACAGGAGCAAGGTCCTCGTTGGAATCCTGTAAATCGTAATTCGATCGAGCACCCTGAAGTAAGGATACACCGATCGGAAAGGAAAAAAGGAGGGAACAGCGTCCGCGCGGAGATTCGTTACGGTCTACTTTGCCCCGCGAGTCCCACGTACTTCGGCACCTCTTTTCTCTCTCTCTCTCTCTCTCTCTCTTTCTCTATCTCCTAGCGGATGAGACCGGTCCCTCGCGAGAAAGCCGAGGAGGGGAGGGACTCCTCGTTTATTTATGCGCAGCCTTGCTTTTCCGTCGGCGCGACGTCAGCTGCGGCTTTTGAAAAGCGGGCGTCCTCTTCCTCGTCGTCGGCGGACGCTCAACGCCATCTGCTCGTCGAATGCAAATACGCGGCGGCAGTTGCGCGATCGTCCGTGCCGATTGCCAGAGAAAATTTCCGGCATCCTCGCACCCGGTGAAATCGGCCTCGATGGAGGAAAGCGACTTGCGAGCTTTCCCGGAGGAACAAAAGACCGAAGAGCAGAAGGGGGGAGGAGGAGTAAGAGGGAATGCTAACGGAATCGGTCGCGCGAAAATAATAATTGCTCTCTCTCGGAGGAGGGGAGGTGGTGTGCGCGATTCGCCTTCTTTAGTGCGAGGCGTAACGAGGTCATGCGCCGACACGATAGAGGACCGAATGTCGCAGCGTCGAGCCTTTTGTCGCGGTCCGGGTAGGGGAATTTGGGATAACGGATGCTTGTCGTCGTCGTCATCCGCATCATCATCATCATCATCATCATCATCATCATCATCAACAACATCGTCGTCATCGTCATCATCTGCTGCAGTTCTGGCCCCCTTTTTTCGCGGCCGCGATTCGCCATGCCACGTCTTTCCGGCCGTTAATTGATTTCGCCGTGACTTTCGGCTCCAACCCAGAGATGAGATGGGATGAGAGCCTCCGCCTCCGCCTCCTCCTCCTCCTCCTCCTCCTCCTCCCCCGTTCTATTTTTAATTGAGAATTTTGCATGAGAATTCTGCACTCGCGGCCAGCGGTTTATCGCCTTTGGCTTTTGCATCGCGATTGCACGCCCGCGACCTCGAGTTCCTCTGCAGTTTTCCTCCGTTTTTCCCCGGTACACGTTTCGAATTGAATTAAAATTTCATTGGGGTTCCGACGAGCCTTGGACCGTGCAAAAGGGTAGTTTTTGCTTTTAGCCGGCGGTCAACATTATTCCCGAGCTCGCGTTTCGCCAAAGTTACTATTCTCTGGCCGTACGCGCTTTTCCCACGTACGTTTCCCGAACGTTCAATTTCCCCAGGAGGGAGATATCGGAAACCCCTGCGATAAACAAACCTTACTCGAAAATCGTTTCAACCGTGGGTCATTGATTTTTGCTGAGTCGAGTGCCAGCCTCGGGCCGAGCTGCAGCGATCATTCGATACTCCGGAGCCACGACACCCCGGCTAAGAGTGGAAAAGCCAAAGGAAAAAGCAACCTCGAAAATTCTTAATTAAACAATTAACTCGTAAGAGAAGGTATAAGGTAGGAGGATTCGAGGCTCCAGAGGAAATACACCGAAAAAAAGAACGCCCGCAAGATTTTTTCCTCCTCTCTCCCACGTCGCCCGTACTCTAGTGCTTTTTCGCTCCCGTGTCTTCTTCTTTTTTTAATCCCAATTATCGCTGCGTCGCAGGAAGCGCGGCTCTTCGTACGAACCAACACATGCACCCGCGCGCGGGCAAACGCGCACACGTGCACGCACACGGACGCGCGAAAAAGAGCGGCGGTGCGACGAGCGAGGAGTCGTTCGTTGGCTCGGGTTCGCGCAGCCTGGAACGAAAGAGAGCGAGAAGGAGGGAGCGAGGCCGAAAGGGAGAGCGAGCGAGCGAGAGGGAGCCTCGAAGGGGAATAACGGCGGGAGAGTAACGGACAGTATCAAGAGCGTGCAAGAAGAAAAAGAACCCGGCGGCGGGGCGAGGGAGAGGAGAGCGAGGGGCCTCTGTGTGTTTGTGTCTCTCTGTGTGGCTCTGTGTGTGTGTGTGCGTGCGCGCGCGCGCGGTGCTCTCGACGGAGATCGGAGGAAAGAAACGAAGTGAAAAAAGAGTCGAGGGAAAAAAAGGAGCCCGAGAGAGAGAAGAGGAAGAGGAGCTTCTCATTTTGTCTCCTCGCGAAATTTGTACGTTTCGTGTGTGCGTTTGGTCGAGTGAATTTCGCATCCTCTCTCCTCCTCCTCCCCCTCCCCCTCCTCCTCCTCCTCCTCCTCCTGCTCCTCCTGCTCGCCGGAACTAATAACAAAGGCAACGGGCGCACACGATGTCGCGCAGACATTTTCTTATTCTTCGGAGGTCCTCCTTCCTTCCTTTTTATTACGGCGCTCCCCGACTCCTTCTTTTTTCGTCCGGCAGGCACTTCTCTTTCGTCTTTTTCCTCCTCCGAGATATCGGCTTCTCTCCTCCTCCTCCTCCTCCTCCTCCTCCCGCTCGTTTTTTACGAGTCGCGGCATCGCGGGATTTCCCCGCGGTTCGTCTTATACGGAGGGCGAGGGAGCGAGGGGAACGGGGCGGGGAGGGGGGGGGGAGGGGGGGGGGGGGGGCAGGCGGAGGGACGGGAAGGAGGAAAGAGGAGCCTCGAAATAACGAGACGGCCGTAGCAGTTTTCTCTCCCTCGCGTATAAATGTGTTTACGGTAAAATGCCATTTACGGTGTTTTTTGTTCCTCGACGCCCGGGGCCCCTTTCGGCTCCTTTCGGTGATACCTGCCATTGCCGGCGATCACCTTTCCGCCAGGGGGAGGGTAAATTGTAATACTGGCGGGGTAATCGGATGCCCCCGCCCGCCCCCTCCCCCGGCTACTTACGTAATGCCCTTCGCCGCTCGGTAAGAGGACGCGCTCCGGGTCCCGAACGACAATAATCTTTTTAATTAGGAAAAACCTCCGCGAGCAATGGCAATCTGATTTAAAAGCCGGGCGAACGCGCGAGCGAGTGCCGATCGATCGTGCCTGCCTCCCGCGAAAAAACTTGAAATGAAGTTGTAATTGCTTGGCGGCCGTTGCTCGGGTCAATTTTATCCCTGCAATTAATTGATCCCATAACGATACTCTGGGATTTCTTGAGAAGAGCCGATGCCAGAAGAAGGTTGAGGAGGTCGAGGAGGTCGAGGAGGTCGAGGAGGTAGAGAAGCTAGAGTCTGATTATGGTGAACTCGGGGATAACTCCAGTAGTACAATTACACACTTGTCAAACGACGAGCAGTCACGTAACCCAACCACCTCAGCCAAATTTGTACTTTTGCTAATTTTCAAAAGTCAACTTTTAATTGCAAACAAATTAAAAAGTCAAATAGCCCAGACGCGAGAGTGCATTAATATTTTTTTTTACCTGGCACACCAAGTCTTAGGAATGATTACAAACTTATAACACTCTACGAACATTGGCCAATCTATAAAATTTTCAGATTTTATCACATTTTTATGCAAGCAAAAGAGCGACATTTTTGCATAAATAAGGAACATTGTGCAAAACATCTACATGCATGTTTTCTTACCATATTTGGTCATATTGCGCGGAACAACACGTTAAACGGGAATATTAATTGTTGTTACAATAATTATTAGTTTTTTTATTTATGTAATTGCTCGTGCATTTGATAGAGCATTGAAAAACAACATAATATATATATATGTATATATATGTGTGTGTGTGTGTATATGTATCTTAATCAAATATTACAGCTGCTCATTTTGAATTGGATTTTTAATAAAATATCAAATGTTGATTTGATATACCCTGTTCATATGATTATTAATTATGATACAATCGTTTTAACAACGTGCTTAGCAATATTTACTGTCGTAAAACGTGCAGCAGAGCAAAATTAATTATAATTCTCGTAAAAAAAAAGAGTAAAATAATGTTACCAATATACATCCAATTAGCCGTAATCAAAACTTTGTAAATCATTTCACAGTTTTAACAAGTTATTCTTTGACGCAATTTTGCACTAAAAACAATATTATTAACAAAAACCAATTTGAATGTAAATTTAAACATTCAGTATTACACACTATTAGTAAATTTACTAAAGCTATTTGATAGACGTTAAATACTAAACAATAGACACGGGATTAATTGACTTTGAAAAAGCTTTTGATGTAATTTGCACCAAGATTTTCATTTTTGAAACGATTAAAAAATATAATCTTTATGATTTAATAAAAATTATCATTAATATGATTAAAAATAGTTTTTTGTGTTTTTTATGGCAGGTAGAGTTTAAATGAAAAAATTTGAAATGAAAATACGTTTAAAATTTCTTTATTCTATTCAATATTTATGATAGCGAACTTTAAAATGTATTTAACGAGGATTTCCTGTGCAAACTAATGCTAGAGACATTTGCAAATGATTTGCGTAAAAACAAAAATATTTTAGATAAATGTGACAATCTGTAGAGTCATTTGATAAAATTTTAAATTATTTAATTTGTGCAAAATTAAAAAAAAAAAAAAAAAAAAATTAGGAAAGAAAAATACGAAATCATTAATGAAATTTTTAAAACTAATTAAAAGTTTTTAAATACTTTGAATTCAATGTCCAAATATTCAAAAATGCTTTGATAGGAGGAATAACTTGATTTTAAATGTTATGTGTCGGACTGATAACAATTTTTTGTGAAATTCGGAACTTTTTATTATTCCTTGCACATACTTAATGGGAACATTTAGCTTTTTATGGTATAACACGAAGCGTGTTTTTAGCGATTATGAATGAATAGGATTGATTATCATATCTTGAAAATTTGCATAATTTACGATGTTCGATTATCTTCAAGTGAATGTTATCAGTGTTACACTATGTACAACATTGATAATTGGCTCAACTCATTGATTTTTGTAAATCTCGGGTAACTCCTATGTTTTAATTCCTTTGTTGGTCGGGTAAAAAACTGCAAAGAGGGAAGGATCTCGGGAGCTAGGGAGGGAGGGAGGGGATAGGGATGGGGCCGGGGGGGGGGTTAAAGGGTGGAGAGTATCGTTTGCTTAAAAATTTAAAGTGTACTTTGAGCACGATAAAAGGCTCGGGCTTATCTGGAGGGACCGGGTTCAAGGGCTCCATTTGCTCCGCGGAAGGGCGAGAATGGGAGCGATAATTTTGAAGTACGAGGCTCGCTCGGTTCACTCCTGAAAACAACGACCTGGACAACAAAGACGCTCGGGCTCGGCTGCTTCCCAAGATGAGCGCGAATTAGCGAAATGAGCGCGGCAGTGCCCTCGGCCGTGAAATTCCTCGGCGTCGCTCCAGAAGTCGGGCCCGGGTCGCTCCCGGATCCTCGGCGACCCGGGAAGTAGCGGGGCTCCAGGGGCCTCCGAAGGAATGCGAGGGCCCGCCGACCGTCCGAAATAAGCGGTTCCTCGGCTCCGAGTCCCGAGTCTCGCCCCGGCGATAATTACTCGTGGTCGCGACGGTGGCGGCTCTTCTCCGAAGTCGGCGGCCCGCTCCTTATAATACACGCGGACAACTCTCCTTCTCCCTCGCTCTCTCTCGCGCTCGCATATCTCCGCCACCATCTGAGATCCGGGGCCGAGATGCCCGACCGACTGGCTCTCTCGCACACAATGCCGGCCATCCTTCCCGTCTCTCTCTCTCTCTCTCTCTCAGCTACTCTCTCTCTGTGTGTCTCTGTCTCCCTCTTTCTCAGGAGCGTTTCTCTTTTCCGCCGCAGAAATTGCCTCGGGGACGCGCGGAAGCGACGGCCGCCGTAAAAACTGCCGTGCAAGGCGCTCCGACAACTGGATTTCGAGTGTGGAATTACGATCGGCGACGCCTGCGTTTTCTCTCGAATTTGCGCTCGCGAATTCCTCGAGGGTCGTTATTTTTCCACCGGAGTGAAGGGAAATTTCGGTTAATTGGCGCCGGTTACCCTGAATTTCGGCGCTATTTTTTTTTCCCTGCGGAAACTTTTTCAGTCACGGCATCGGCTTTCCGTACAATGCGCGCCAACAACAATAAAATACGCTTGTTTCTCCCGGTGAACATTGTCCATCTCTCTCCCTCTCTCCCTCTCTCTCTCTCTCCCTCTCTCCGTCTTTTGTCTACGATGCGTGCGAGAGAGGAGGAGCCGTGTTTGTGCTCGACTGGCTACGCAAATAAAATTAGGGGCATGCGTAAGGCACAATAAAAAAATCGAAGAAAAAGCAGGAGGTGCATCATCATCATCATCATCGTTGGGTGCACGCTTTTAAAGCGAAAACCATAAATTACGGAATCAGCGTGTTTATTCTCGAAAATCAATCGATGACCTTCTTTGGTCTGTAATTTGCGAGGAGTTGGTCGGCCGAGCGAAACCGCGGAAAAGGCTCTCCATTTAATTCCCGGCTGCGGAAAATTGCTCTCGAACACGGGCATGTAGTTTGCAAAAGCCATTAGATATGAAAATAGATTCGACGGCCGACTGGGGATAGCCGCGTTGGCGAATCAATGGTAAATTCGTTTTCTCGCGCTTTCGAGCGGAAAATTTCATTGCCGAGGAAAAATTGCCGCCACCCACCGGCGGTTCCGTTGCGTTTCCAAGTTGCGCGCACGCGAAATGCAAATCGTGGCACGGAAAACAGAAAAAACACGAAACTGTGTAACACAATCAGGCTCAATTGTGCAACTCGAGTCCCTTTTATAGTTTAGCGGCAAAGCGGGATAATTATTTTAATAAATCGAACTGTCGCCCATCGAGGCGAGTGGGTATCGGGTGAAAAAGAGGAACGCGAGCCGATAATTTATGGCGGGAGGAGAGCGCGGCCTCGCGGACTATTTATCAAGACGAAATTCCCGGGACGCGAGGTCGTTCCCGATAATTCACAGCCGAGCCACGGACCCACGCGCTAATTTCAAAGAGCTGGAGGAGGAGGAGGAGGAGGAGGAGGAGGACGAGGAAGAGACTCGCTGCTCTCTAACGAGGCGAGCACTTCTCTCGCTCTTTGCAGGCCCCGCCGTCGCGCGATTAAATTTCTACCGACGCACAAAAACGCGCTCTTCTCTCTCTCTCCCTCCCTCCCTCCCTCTATCTCTCTCCTTGTGCATAGACAGACACACGTACCGAGGCGCAGCGCCGCATAAATATCGCGCTTAACGGCTAGGACGGCCAGAATCCGCATTCGCAATCGCATTTTCGCGAGTGCGCCGAAGGTGGGACACTTTCGGGACTTTCTTTCTCTCTCTCTCCGTGTGCGTGCGTGCACTCCCTGGGTGCTGTTTATGTGTGCGCGCGGACCCGCGGTACCTCGACTGTAACATAAGGGGTCTCTTTATGTGGCACATACTCCCCCCGCGGGCGTTTGTGTGTGCGTACGTGTGAGTTCGCTCGCAGTTCGCTCGCTCTCGGCGTGTGACGCTCAAATTACCTCCGACGTCCCCCCGCACCCCTCCCGCCGTCCTCGTCGCCGTCGAGCTCACGCGGCTCTCCGTTCCTCCCGCACTCCTCCCCCCTCGTCCCTCCACGCCTCTGCGCCATCCCGCACACGTTCTACACTCGAGGGCTATAACGCGCGAGTGCTCGCTTATTCGCTTTCTCTCTTCTCTCTCTCTCTCTCTTTCTCCTTTTAGCCCCAGGGAACGACAAAGAGAGAGAGAGAGAGAGAGAGAGAGAGAAAACTGCGGCTCTGTGAAACGCGGCCAGTGGTAGACAGGCACCGCGGGTCACCGCCTTCCCTCTTTCCCTCGTCCCCTCCTCGTCTTTGCCATCGTCACCGTCGCCGTCGCACTTCCCGAGAGCGTCGTCGGACCTCGAAGAGCGCGACGACGACGGCTTTTCCTCTGACTTCTCTCTCTCCTTTTCTCTCCCGCGCACTCGAGTGTTGCTCCCGTCCTTTTCGTTTCGGCTAGAATACATACAAGAGCGGGTAGCAAAGGCAAGGTTGACAGAGAGAAAGAGAACGAGTCGAGAAAGATTGTCCTTCCAGAGAAGAAAGTCGTCGACGTTGTCGTCGTTGTCGTCGTTCCTCTCGCCCCTCTTTCTCTTCACCCTCTTCGTCCTCTTTGTTATTAGTCCAGCGCGCAGCACCCTAAATTCACTCGCGAGTGCTGAAAACGGACAAATTTCGCGAGGGAGAGAGCAAACTCGACGGGGGGTGAGAGGGTTGAAAAAGGAACGAGCCCCGGGAAATAAGAGGAGGAAAGGCGAGAAGTAAGAATGCTCTCTATATTCTCCGGGAGTAATTCTCCCGCGAGCCAGCGAGCCAACGCTTTCTACAGACTTCCTTCCCTCCTTTCTCTCCTTTCCTTTTACCCTCCTTTGACTCTCCCCTTTCATCCTAGCCTCCTCGCCTTTTTACTTATTTGCGCGAGAGCACGGAGCTCTCTTCTCTGCTCCTTTTTATATTAGAGTTGCTCTCTCGCTCTGCTTCTCTCTCTCTCTCTCTCTCTGTCCCTCCCTCCCTCCCTCCTTCCGTCCCTCTCTCTCTCTTCTCTCTCTCTCTCTCTCTCTCTCTCTCGCTCTCTTCCTTTTCTTCGTGCCTGTTTAATTTGGACGATTCGCCGAACTGCAAAGTCGGCGACAGACTGCACGCAGGTGTCGATAAAGAGGGGGATATTGCGCCTGGACTCCCCAGTGCACGTGGATTTGGCCCAGGAACTCGCGCGAGTTGCTCAGTCTCGTCACGCCGTTCCGAAAATACGGGCGAATGAACGGAGCTTCGCTTTTCTCCTTTTTTTGTCAGGAAAATCTAGTCACTCAAGCAAAATTGCGAGAACGAATTTGCGAAAACGTCGCCGACTCGCATTTGTTGATCACATTTCCATTCTCATTTCTCCTCGGATAAACTCTTGGCGCTCACCTGTATTTTTGAAACTTTAATTGCAATTAAAGCTTATTTGAACTAATTAAATCCGCCGGCTTGCGAACGCCCTTCAACCGCACCTTTTTAATAATTAAAACAGGATTTTCACCTTTTTTTTTGTTTTTACAAATGATTAAAACAACGAATTGAATGAAAAATTGTCACGAAAGGGATAATCGATAACAATGTGAATAATGAAAAGGAATCATCTACTTTTAAAACTTGCAATCTCAAGTATGGAAACGATTTTATTAGCATTTGATATAATGCCCGAGTGGTGCAACAAGTATTTCATTATGAACAAAGTTTTGCTCGATTTACTTTGAATGTATTGTGTATAGAGCGAGTCTCGCACCAGTACAAAACAGCTCCCCAGAATATAAATTGTTAGCTCATGAATCATTTCCCCCCCGAAATAAATATTTGTATTTTCGGAATTAATAATTAGAGTCTACATTTTTTGAGCTAGTTCCAACAGCTATAACATGGACAAATTGCGCTCTGGTAAATATTGAAAGAGCGAATTACCGTATAGCTTAAGATTACGAAAGAGCGTAATTTTCTAGTGAAGCAGAGTTGAAGCAACGCGGTTTTCACTTATTCAATTAAGAAAAGTGACTTTATACATTGTGTAAATTGGCGAATCATACCATTGTTGGCGATTAATACATGTATAGTAGTTGGTCACCGAAGACATCGAAAGTGCGGAGGCACTGCTATTGATTTTGAGCTTTTCCCTTTTGCGAGGTTCCCATTGAAATCCAGCACATTCTTTACTCGTAAACACATGTATAAAATATTCATTAGCAACACTTTATCAATAGAGCGACTGAGATCTTCTGGCCAGAGCAACGACTAAAGGTTTTGTAACACATTTTCACTCTCTGTATATTGAATGTGCATGACGTTGCTTATTCTTATTCAATAGGCTATTCTTATGATTGCTCAATCACGAATTTCATTGGCCAATCATATTAATAAATCGGAGAATGGAATATCAACTCGGATCGATATTGTATTTATTAGCCGCTCGTTTAATTGAATAATGAATTAATTACTTCAGCCCGCAAATAAATGTTATTGTTAAGAATTTTCATTAGTAATATCGATTCGCGTCTATGTAGTTACGGTAGCTTCATCAATTACATCATTATTATTGCCCTTATCTCCACCGACAGGTGTATTAAAAAAATCGATAAAATCTTAATAAACTTCACCGCAGGTATATCGTTTCGCATTCCGAAGTTGAAACTTGAATGATTAACAAAAGAGAAAAAACGAGAAAAAAAGAGAGAAAGAAAAAAAAGAGAAAGAGAAAAAAAGAAAAACGAGAAAAAGAGGGAAAAATTGAAACTACACTGAAATTCGAACGATGCACGCTCAACAAAAAAAAAAAAAAAAAAAAAAAAAAAAAAAAAAAAAAAGAAAAAAAAAACCAACTGTCCGAGTATTTGCATACGCATTTATTTGTCGCGAATAATGTAGCTTCAACAACAAACGTTGCACTTCATATATTTAATGTCATTTTTCGGAATGTAGGTCAGTTTAAAAAAACAATGGCATTACAAATAATGGCGGGAGGGTGATTTAGACACGCAGCGCTCTGATCTACATTCGCGAGCTCTGCAGATTCCAATCTTTGATGGACGGATAATGTCTCGCAACGATTTCTCCCGATCGCAATTTGTCGGTGAACAATCACCGCCACATGCCATAAAACCCACGGATAAAAGCCGCGTCTATAAAACGGGGGCCTATCCGTTTTTCTGGGAGAAGCGCGCGAAAGAAGAGCCCGAAACGGCCGGGGCGAGGGAGGGACGGCGGGGGAGGGAAGGAGGAAGAGGGGGAGGGCGAATCTCTTTTGAAAGGCGCGGCGTTGCGCAGCTGTGCGCGAAAAATGCGAGCCACTGCGCGCCTTGTGCCTCCTCACGCGAGAGCCAAAAGAGAGGAGTTCGGGGGCGGGGGAGGGAGGGGAGGGAGATGGCAAGAGGGCGAGAGGGCGAGAGGGGAGAGGGACTCGCCCGACTCGCACACACGCTCCTCTCTCTGCAGCGCGATTAAAATCCTCGCTCTCTGCGTCCTTTTCCATCCATTTTCTTCATCACGACCATCATCTTCTCCTCCCTTCCCCCTGCCCTGCCCTGCCCCCCCATCCACCCTGCGTACCCCCAGCCCTCCCTTCGCCTTCATCTTCATCTTCATCTTCATCCTCTTCTGTGCTTCCTCCTCGTCTTCTTTCTCGAGCACCGCGGATGACGAACCGCGCGTTTACACTCGGGGAGACCGATGCGGCCATTATGATTCGACCTCGTTTTTTATACTCGCAAGAAGCTTAGGCGGCGAGAGGACCGGTGAAACACAAAAAAGGTCGGGGTCTCACTTGATTTTTGCCTCGGCCTTTGTGCTATTCATTATATTCGCGGCGGAGTCAAGGAACATTTGTCATAGGGTTAGTCGGGGATTAATTCGTTTCGACTTCTTGCTGTAATCGAGAAGCGATTATTAGCCATGAGAAAAATCCAGTCCACCTGACAGGGACAAAAAGAAAGAAAAGGAAAAAAAATAACGCGAGTCAGGGGCTCTGTATAATTATTATGAATTCCCTCTCGGTGCGCAGGCTAATTTTTGCGCAACCCCTTCCCTGGAATTCAAAATTTAAATTAAAGCTCGGGGTGGCGTTCGTTAAAAAGCCTCTCCCACGATTCCGTAACTCAAACATTTGCCGCGAGAAATTTACACTCTTTCGTTTACCGAAAATTCGTTTATAATTCAAGAGATGAGAGAGGCTGCGCTCGAACTCTACTGCGAACATCGCCCGGGCTGAGTTCGTGGTACAGGTAAATAAGAATCGACCGGTTATTGCCTCCATTTTCTCGACTGGAATATATATATATCCAATTGATTAGCCGAATTAGCATAGTTTGTCGTGGCGGAGTTAAGCGGCTCGACAACACCGGGTTGTCTCCGTCCCCGTCTCCTCTTTCCCCTCCCCCGCCAACCCCGGACCAACGCACCCCCCGCTCCCCCGCTCCCCCGGCCACCGTCCGCTCCGCTCCGCTCGCCCGTTTATCTGTCTATCTCTTGGCGAGCCTGTGGCGCGTTGTCATTCCTCCGGAACGAACTCATTGACGGCGAAAAGGCTGTTAACATTTTTCGCCTGTCAAAAGTTGACCCCTCGGCCGGCGCAGGTATGCGTGGAAATGCCGGGAGGTTCGTCAAGGTTGCCCGAGGGGCCGAGGGGGAGGGGAGCGGGGAGGGCCGGAAGCCGATAAAGAAAATACGAGGGCTCCTTTTCCTTTTTTCCCTTCTGTCGTTGTTTTTACCCTGGTCCTCGGTCTCGGAAGCCCCGCGCACGCGTCGCGCAAGACCCTCCGGACAAAGTCTCCTCCTCGTTTAACCATAACAGCGGTCAATTGAACCGCCGCTCCGCTCTTCCCCGTAAAACGACCTCCCCCGAGTCACAATGAGGCTGCAAGGATTCGCCGCCTCGGCGCCCGTAGGTCGTCCTCGGAGAAAAAGACGGTCCGCCAAAAAGGACAAAGAGGAAAGGGGAGGAGGGTAAAAAAGACCGTGATCGCTCTCTCGCGTCTCCTGGGGCCCGTCGACTCGTTTTTACCTCGCGAGAAGGCGGCTGCAGGTATGTAAAACGAGACCTCACGCTCTTCCCCCAGGTATAGCCGCACAAAGAGGCGAAACGCGAATCTCTCCGTGGGTCCCCAAATTTCCCGCAGTGCCTCCCCTAGAGATGCGAGCGGGAAAGCCGTCAAGGGAAATAAGTCGTCGATTTCGCACGCCGGTGTTGATTTCGCGTGACGTCTTTTAACCTCTTCATCCCCTCGCGACCCTCGGAAGCTGGATTAGAATCTTCCCCTTTAATCCCTCTCTTCCCTTTCATCACGCCTTTATCGACCCCGGCGATACTGAAAACATTGGCTCAATGCTCGTGGCACCGATACCCGACTATTAATCAGTCAGCGTATCGCAAAGCTGAAAATATCGGTTATCGATGTGGACGGCAGTTGCTCCGGACTCGCATTTTCCGTTTCCCCGGCCACCGCCACCGCCGCCGCCGCCGCCGCTCCCGGTCCCCGGTTATAATTCGAAAAATGCGGCGGAAAATGGGCATTTTTCGAAGGAGAAGGCTTTCGCGCTAACAAACGCGTCCTCGCCGGCGTGCACGGGAACATTATTATCAAGCGAGGCCATTGCTCGGATCATTCGGAAAAGCTATTTATTACGAAGGCCCTGCCCATCTTTTGACGTATTTATTCTGAATAATGACAAAGTCGAGTTTCCCGAGCAACAAAGCGAGAGACGCCGTAGTCGGAAGCTCCTCAAATATGGCATTGAGGCTTTATTTAAAGACGACACAAACACAAACGCATGGAAAATAAACTCATTTCCATTGAGAAAGTGAAATCCCAGCAGGCATTGTAAAGGGCCAATCGTAAATTTACGCATGATCGCTTTATGAAAGCCAGTTTCTTTATGTATTTCTTTAACCGTGGGCTTAGTCCGTATTATCAGGTTTATTTATTTAGTAGAATTCACATTTCCAAAAGGACTTTGTTAAGACTTCATCAACTCGAGTAAAAATTTGTTTGACCGAGAAAGCGATGTTACCGCTCAATATATCTTGGCTTGGGCAGCATTTGATGAATCCGAGGCACAATGTCTGTTTAATCGCAACTCCTCTCTATTCATCCTCAAAAACAGAACAAGGAAATGGAAGGAAGGGCCATTTTACCTTCATCCCCTGCATTGTCTTTGAGCGTTCGGAAAGAGGGGGTGGGGGAGGCGCGCGATTCATCAAAGTTCCTTCCCTTTTGAGTGCCGAGAATCAAATCCAAATTTACGCGGTAATTGACCCACTTGGGGAGGAGGCGGCATCCCCGTTTACCCAAAGAATGGATAAAAAAGCGGCGAGACTATTTTTAAAAATCATTTTGGCCGGTTCGGCTTATTTCCCGAAGTTTATGCCGGTGGCGCATGAAAAAAAAAAAAAGGCGAGAATCGTAGTACCGCATACTCGGACACCCACGAGGACTGCGTCACGATCATCATCACGGCATCAATCGAGAACTCGTGGGTGGGTGGGTGTGCGATACACAAAAAGATATCGGATTCCAAAGCGCTCTTCCCGTGCGTCACCGGACTCGGACAGAACGAGGGGGGGGGCGAAAGGGGGCCTGGGGGTTTGGCGAGGGACGGCGAGAAGAGGAAGGGAGCGACAGGACAGGACAGGACAGGACACGACAGGACGGACAGGCGGGGGGGGGGACGGAGTCGGGCGCGGCCGCGGAGGATTCGCCTCGTCCCCGATAGGGCGAGCAGCGGTGGCCTCGGCGTCGCCGCAGGAGGAGACGTCGGGCGTCGCGTGATTTCACGTCCGTCCTTCCGGGGGCCCTCGAGGGAGGAATGCGGCGGCGAATGCCCGCAAGGAGGCCCTTCGCGGAAAAGCCACTCGGACAATGATCCATGAGGCTGCTGCGTGACTCCCCGAGCGCGGTCGGGGCGAGGGGGCAGGCCTCGTAAACGCCGACCCAACAAAGGGTCCAGCAGGCCTCGGAAAAGCATTAGCAGGAGCAGCAGGAGTAGCGGACAGGAATCCCCGAGGGAGAGGCGCGCGGAGCTCGCGCGATCAGGGCCGAACGAAAAAAACAACGGTAAAGCGAGCGAGCCCCGCAGGTACGGGGAAAAGGCCGCGGCTCTCAAAGGAAGGAGCAGAGGAGCCCAAGGATCGACTCGCAAACTGCCCCTCCCGCTCCCCTCGCACAGATATCCTGCAGGACTGAGGGTGAGAGGATGAGCAGGAACGTTAGACCGCACGAACATCTCTCTCCTTCTGTCTCTCTCTCTCTCTCTCTCTCTCTCTCTCTCTCTTTCTCTCTCACACACTTTGTCATTGTCTCGTATTTGCTCACCGCTGTCTCTCTGCGTTATATGCACGACGCGTCGCTTTCGCAGCCGGCGACAAAGCTCCGCGTATTTTCTCTCTCTCTCTCTCTATACAGATATACCCGTCTGCATAGGTACATGGATGGATACAGAGGAGTTGCAGCGCCGAGGGTATTGGGCCGGTATTGAGGCGGAACGAGTGAAGCAAGAGAGAAACACAGAGTCGAGAGAGAGAGAGAGAGAGAGAGAGAGAGAGAGAGTGATGGGGAGGAAGTAGAGGAGACACAGGGCCGAAACTCGCATGTGGCGTCGATGCGACGTGACGCGCCTCAATCTCGCGAGCTCCCATGTGTATACAATTTTGTGTGTGTGTGTGTGTGTGTGTGCGTGCGTGCGTGCATGCGTGCAGGAATAAAAGATGGAAGCTACTCAACCCGAGCTCAGAAACTTTTGATAAAAGTCCCCGATAGTGCGCACAGCATCCGCGTAAGTGCTTTTGGTCCAATCTTGTATGTCGGAGTGTTTATGCAATAACCCTGTGTGATTGCGTCCGAATCCAAATTCGCTCCAAGAGCACGGTCTAATGGACCAGATTGATCTGATTTATTTATAAAGCTCTCGGTCACTCCTCGTCATACATTGCACCCCGGGGAAGAGGACCCTTTGCTTATTTATAAGAAATATATGGATTTGAGCCGGCGATGGGCAATATCTTGTTCCACCAAGTTTTAATCGATGTTACATTGTGCATAATTCGTTAAACTTTTGGCAATCTTGTTGGACTTGAATATTTCATTGGAGAGCATTTGCGCGCTAAACACGCAAATCTTTTGCACAATTTGAAAATTTTTAAGTGCCGCTAATGGATGTAATTGGAACATGAGCATTTACACAACATTAACCAATTTTCAATGTTTTCTTCAAGGGAATTAGTAATGATCGGAATGCGTCATTATTATTCAAAACAAATAGAACAAAAAAAAAAAAAAAAACAAAACAAAAAAAACAAAAACCAAAACATTGTAACACGTTGTCAGGGATACATAAATATATTCATTTGAAAAAGCATCTTTTTTTCGTCGAGTCAGTCGACCCTCGTTTGTTGACCAATATTTTAAATGAGTATACTAGTTTTTAAAGGGCCGAGTCGAACCTTAAAATTGATATATTTATAGACTTGCAATGAATCATCCGAGTGAAAATAAAAGAATGCTGATTCTGAAATTTAAATGCTGGGCTGCTCTTTTCTTTTCCCTCCTTTTTTTCGGAGCGTCCGCAGCACAGTTTCACAAACGAACGAAAAAGGATTAATCAAGAGCGCATCATTTTCATCTTGAACAAAAACCCGATGGTCCCGAGATTTAATTTCAATAATTTACTCTCGCCGAGGATATTAATTAGGAGAATAAATGAATTTCCGTGGCCCTGCCAATAGTCGATAGAGAGAGCGAGAGAGTGGGTGAGGCAGAGGGAGAGAGGGCCTTCCTTTCCTCCTTCCCTTCCTCCCTCTCACCCAGGGAAATCTGCCCAGGTTGCCAAGGTTTGATACCGAGCCCAGCCAGCCAGCCAGCCAGCCGCAAGTCTGAGCGACGTTCCGAGGGCGGCAGGTAAAAGGGCGGAGCTGGAGATTAGGCGAACCCGAGTCCGTGCCAGCTGTCTAACCAAAACATAACGATTTTATGAACTTGCGTGGTCTGGTTATACTTACCTTGGCGGGGCCGACAGGAAGGGAACCGTGTTGAAAGGGAATAATAGAAGCGTGAAACAAATGTGATTCCTTGTATTGATAAAGATCTGAGCTATAATTTAACGCCCACGCGCTCAAAATTGATATAAATTGTGATATTTTGAGGTGGATGTGTGGCCGCCGAATGGCCGAGGTGGAGTGCCGACTTTCCCGGGAGTTTTCCGCCTTTCCTCCGATCCCTGATTTATGCATTTGGCTGCGCTCGCCTTTTTTCGTGAAACCTCTGCTTAATAAAGCGCTGCAAGTATTTCAGATTTTATCCACGTAGCCGCTGTTAAATATTCATTACCGCGTGCTAAGGATGTATACACGGTTGTTCTAGGGAAATAATTGATGCTTTTATTTTGGATGAGTCTATTTTGTGAGTGCACCACGTGTTTGTTGGCTTTCTTAATCACCCAACTCGACTGTTTACCAAGTAGACCCGCTAAAACTAACTTTAAAAAATTTCCCTCCGTCTTAAACATCTAAATAAATATTCTCCTTGCGATATTTACCAAAATAACTTTATTGCCGTTAATTACATAAAGCGCTCGACATTTTCAATTTACAAAAGAAATGCGAGTATGCATTTTAAAACTAATCGAAGCGCCTTTAAATAGAAGAATGCAGTTGAAATTATTTGGCGCTTTAAAATAAATTATCTAGACAACTTTTTAAATTATTGAAAATAAGACAGTGAAATGGTTAAAAAGCTTTTTCTTGTTCAAACAATTCAAGATTCGTAGATAAATCTTTTAAGGTAAATACACAATATAAATATTTAAAAGCTAAATCCCTAACTATTAATTTTATGGTCATTATATTACTATATCAGTACTTTGGATGTATCATTACTTTTTTTAATGTGTAATTTGTGAAAATAAACGTGTAATTTTTTGCTACTGCATTACTCGCTAATTAGATTGTTTATAAATGCACTGATATTATTCTTGAATTAACATAGTCTAGTGTTAAATTATAGCTCCTATCAACTGTAGATTTAATTTTGTAAAATGAATAATATTATACAATAAAATATAATATAATATTATAATGTGTCCTTTAAACATATGTAAATCATGAAATGATTATTACATCAAGTTTTTATTCGTTGTAATAACAATTCTATTTCAGCAAAATTAAAATTTAATTTTTATTCTATAGAATGTTAATTATTCTTTCCGAAATAAATTCACACTGCTAAAGTTTATAAAAATTAATTTTATTCAAATGGCTTAATCATCGACAATAAATTTTAAAATCAAGTGAGTAAATGTATTGAGAAATTATCAAAAGCATCAAATTCGATTAAATTTATTTGAATTATTGCTTTCTTCTTTATAAAAGCTTTTTATTTTAGTTGTAATTGCTGTCGTATCGATGAAATTATACAATTATTCAAGAATATATTTCATTTTATGAAAACTGATTTGGATAAACAAATTTGTATGTTTTCTTTTTTTTTCTTTTTTGTGTTAAAGTATTAATATTTCAAAAAAAGTTTTTTTATTGGAACAAAAATTTATGTATTAGTCTGAGTGAAAAGTTGTAAAACATTTGTTTGAATTTTTACAATACCATAAATGTTTTATACATAGCAAATACGGGTATTAGATTTGAATGACAATTTTTTATTTTCAATATTAAAATTGGTTAAAAATATATAAAAAACGTTTGGTAGAAAACGTCTGTACAAAATTCCTGCAAAACAAGTGACAAGTGGCAAAATTTCATTTGTCGAGTGTGTATTGATATCCTGGAGGAATTTTATTCGATTTAAAGCCTCAAATTAATACAGCAGAAAGGTTAATTCACTCTAAATTTTCGTGAGATTTGCGAGCCACAGTTATAATTTTAAATAATGGATCTTCATTTAAAAGCAATGATTGTTTTATAAAGCTTTACGAGCGTAAACTCACGAAATAAAATTGAGTGTGGTTGTTTAAAGTCTGCGTGTGGGAGGGTAATGATGATAATAATAGGATCAGTACCGAGACCCCATACACACATACACGTATCCATGTGCGAGACTTTTAAGAGGAAAATTACAGTTGGCGAGCCTTCCTTCACTCCAATAAGGAGAAAATAAACCATACCTTTAACTGATAGTAACTGTATAAGTGAAATGCTTGTTAAATACAAAACAATTGGAGACTCGTCCTGATCTATTCAATTTGCGAAGCGTATGAAATATTTTTGGACGAGGATCAACTCCTCACGTATTAAAAAGCATTTTATTGACATTTCATTATCGCGACATTGGTATTAACGAATGTTTATTCGGATAAGCCTTTTGCTCTTTATAAACTAAATCGGTAAATAAAAATTTAATGAAAATTGGCCGATTGAAATTCACTCAACAAATGGTAAATAAAACTTTATAAAGTTATTCTAGTTTTATTCTAATTTTTATCGATAAGGTGTCGCGAATAAAATAAGTTTGACTTGAAATTTTTAAAACATATTTATTTATTCGTTCTAAAGAAAAATAAAATGTTGTGGACCAAAATTCATTTTCAAAATCATTTTTAATGTATTTATGGTTTTATAATTGTATGCTAAACATTATTTATTATGTTATGTTTCCTTGCATAAGTGTCTATATACTCAATTTATTTTAAACGAGAGTAAAATTTTTACTGGTACTGTTAATAAATTTTTGAGTTAATTTATATGTAAATTACTTGAAATTAAATCAATTGTAGTTTCTTTAAAATTTAATTGAACTATAAATCGTGTCGACATAACATTTTTTAATAAGTGTTAAACTTGCATGCTATGGATTTTAAATGTATTGTAATAATCCATACAACAAATATTGTAGTATTCTTTTTTTTTTTTTGTTTTTTTTTTTGTGTTTTTGACTGTTAGTACTTAAGACATTGTACTCATAAATACTATAATAAAATATAATAAAGTCATAAAGATAATTTTTGGCTACTAGAATTTTAAGATAATGAAGAAAAAACATTTTACCAAACGTTCAAACGTTCATACTAAATATATGGATTTATTAATAAAAAAAAAAAGGGAAAAAAGAGTTTTAAAGAGAATTTAAAAATACACGTTAGAAATAAAATAGATTTATGGTTAAAGACGTAGTTTACGAGTATGTCTATGAATGATTTTCTATTAAAATTAATAAAAAAAATATTAACTTAATAAACAAGCAACAAATGTTAATTATTGTAAGGATTTTTCCATGGATAGTCCAGTTGAATGAATAAGTATTTTAGTTACAATATTGAATTATTATTTATAATATCGGATAGAGGGAAAGATTTGCACGCTATTCTTGCATTGGACAATGATAATGATCAATGGCGATTCCGAATGGGAGAAAAATATGGAAATAAGCTTTATAAATAGAAAAAAAGCAGAAAAAATAGCGTTAAATGCTTGTCATACAAAAATATGGTTGAGACGGCTATTTCTATAAATTCGTGGAAGACGCTCAAGATACCATAAAGAAGTTCATAATTCCTTTAAAAAAATGGTAGCCATCCTCGGGAGAGCGAGCTAAATCGCCGCTCTATTTTACAATTCGCGAATCCCAAAAGCCTCTGGAAGAATGAGATGAAAAAGGAGCTGATAAAAACGGACGACAAACAAAACACGCGGACCAACAAAGAGGAGGCACAAAGCGAGAAAGATGCCTCCTCCTCCCCCCCCCCGACCCGCCTTTTTTTCTTTTCTTTTTTTTTTTTTTCTTCTCAGGCGACCCCGCTCGCTCTCCTCCCGAGGTTCGGTGGGCGCAAAGCGATTTTTAACTTGTCGTATAAGAAAACGTAATCGGGCCGCGAATCGGGCAATTTTTCAGTTGCCTTCGTCAGAGTTGTTTACAATGTGCGAAGAAGAGGCGAGCGAGCGAGCGAGAAAAATAAAACTTTCCTGTTTTCTCTCTCTCCACGGGGATGCACTTGGAAATTCCACGCGGCGATAAATTCACGACCTGGTCTTTTGTGCGCGCTCACGGCCTCGAGCGCCTCCCCCTCCCCTCCCCCAGCCCCGTCCCTCAACCGCCCCTCAACCTGCCCCACGGCCCCTCGCTCTATCTCGCTCGCACGTACCTACAGGTATGCAGAGAGCCTCGGCGTGTGTACGTTACGTGCATGGAAAAAATCGGAGGAAAGGGGGTGGGTGGCGTCTGGGTTTTGCGGGATTCAATCGGGAGCGAGCGAGCGAGCGAGCGAGCGAGAGAGATAGAGAGAAAGAGAGGGGGTGAGAGAGGGAGGGAGGGAGGGAGGGCGAAGAGTGTCTGGACACGCGAGCGCGGCTCTACTTTATTTATCGTGAGCCTCAACTACCTCGTCCCCGTCGGCAGACTGCATTCTCAGTTCCTCCAAACCAACACCGGGCGACTCTAATTGACGCTCGCTCACGCGAACCGGTGGCTGGCTACCTAGGATTCCTATTTCGAGAACCTGGCGGCCCCTCGTAATATTAATTAATCGCCTGCGAGTCTCGTCTTTACGAGCCACTTCCTCTCGGCGAGGCTACAGCCTTTAAATGTGAGTCGGCGGGCATCGGTTCCGAGGAAGTCGAGGAGAAGTTGCTTCGAGTCTAGGCGCAAACGCTTTTCCGCGAACTTCTCGCGAGGGGTTTGCGGGCGAAAAATGTGTTACAAGGCGAGAGCTGCTCAATTGAATGAGCAAGTTATTTTTTCACTGAAAATCACAAGGTAATGTAATTGCGAAATTGGGATTTACGAGCGCAGGTGAGCGCTTCCTTTTGATCAGGGAGCGATCGGGCGCAAGTATTTTCGTAGGAAACAAAATAGCTCGACGCCTCGAATGTTAATGCACGAATGCTCTGCACGAATGATAAATTTGCAAAGTACAGTTTAAAAATTCGCACATTCGCAAAAAAGATCGCAGGCCCCGAAGTGCGTTACACGCCCTGCGAGACTTTGTTCGTGCCAGTATAATCGCCTTCCGAGTACAGACGCACACTCGCGCGCGCGCCTGCGCGCAGACGAACAATTGCACGCGCATTGTGAGATTCAATCATTACCCAAAAATATAAATCCGGGAGGGATCGCCTACTTTTTTTGCGCAATTTAGCGCAATTCTCAAATTAGCCAGCCCGTAAAAAAGGAGGAGCGAGGACGGGGACGAAATACCGAGAGACGAGATGCCCTAATTGACGCCAGCGGCGGACTCGAGCTGGGGCTCCGACTGGGGCTGGGGCTCGGGGTCCCCACCCCCGTGGAGATATTATTTACGGGGCGCGTTACGTGCCAAATAAAACATGCAGGAAAGCGCCCCTCAGCCCTTAAATGACACGCTACACCCTAATTGCTAATACGCGCATCGGAAATTTGTGCGCCGAAGCTTGTAAACGAATTCGCGGTGATGCATGTGCATGCGACAATCGAGGTGGTGCACGCAACCTCCCTCCCCCCCATCCCCCTCTTCCGTCTTGTGCGAGCCCCAGCTCCATCATCATCATCATCATCAGCAGCAGCAGCATCAGCATCAGCAGCAGCAGCAGCAGCAGCATCCTCGGGAGCAACGGCAGCAACAACCTCCTCGATTCATCCTTTCTTTTTTATTCCCCGTGCAAAGAATGGGGAGGAAATTACAGAGGCTGCGCCTCGGTCCCCGATCTCATCTTCCCCATCCTCTTCTTGTTTATGCGTCTTCTCGGACGCGGCGTAATTTTAGGTATTAACCTTAAAAAATTAGTACGCGCGTGCTGTAAATGGATCGCCGTCGTCCTCGCGTTTCTACACTCGTTACTAGCACAGAATGTGCGAGTCGTGTCGTCCTCCAGCGGAAGTGGCCCGTGGAATTTTGTGAAATTTAATGAAGCCTTATTAAATTGCTCGGGCAGCCTACAACTGGGTTCATTGATCAAATATTAAATATGCTTACAACCGCTCTCGCAAACAAGACCCTGACAAATTCATTAGCGAATATTTTCGGCGAACGCTCCATTCGCTCCGAAATGCAAAAAATGCATCTCCCGCTATTCGATTATTCGTTCAAGTGCTCGAGCCAAAACATTTATTGCGCGAATATTCAGAGCTGCCCCACATATTACGTATTTATTTATTTATTTATTTATTTATTTATTTGCAGATTTGTACGTAAAATGACGTTGACCGAATCTGCAATTGTAATTAATTTCAAGTACACTTGTGGCGCACTATAATTAAAGCATTACTTCCTCTATTATGTGGATGATAATTCAATTTATATTATCAGCATCAACTGCGAAAATATTTCTGCGACAATTTTTACGGACCCGCCGTAAAAAATAAATGCATCGGGAATTTTCATTTTTTCAACATAGTAAAAAAGGTATGGGCATTTTTTAAACAATTGTCCACGAAAATAATAAGCAATTTCGTACACGGCAGCACGGGTTTATACGCGTGTTGGCAAATTTTATTGGGATGCTCGTAAATTGCAGAGAAAAATTTGCTGGATCCTGAATTTCTGATCTAAAAAAGAAAGTTTTATTAGAAAAAACCATAAAATTTGTAATACCTGAATAATGGGATAGAAAATAAGATGACTTTTCTATAACATTTTAACTCAATTTGGTAAATATTATTTCAATGCAATAAATTTCTATTTCGTATGTACAGATTGAACTAAGATTTCGTGAAAGCTAAAAAAGTAAAGTAACGAGATCTGTATGAATGATGGAACAATTTCATTCTTTCAATTTTATTTAGAAACTTGTAAACTTACATATATATATATACATATAAAACATATAATATAAATCATAAAAATCGACAAATGATTGTGTTGAGTTTTTGTAAAAATTATCTACTGACAAGAAAGTAAATAATTGCTAATTGCGTGTTGCATCCATTTATTTCCCAACAATCTACGTTCTTATTGAGAGCTATAATCTCTTTCGTTTTATTAATCATACGAATAAAAAATTTAACTACCATAGATAATTAAATTGTATCAAACAAAATTATTTCCCATTAGAAAGAGTATTTTTGATCATCAAAATTTATCAAACTGCAATTTAGATTGTTTCACACTATTAATGGCTCAATTTATTAAAAAAAGGGGGGAATACAAACAAACTTGTAATAATCAAAGTACCTTTTTTCTAGTATTTATTGGTCAAGTTTCCTCTTCGTTTTTTATCGGTGCAACGTAACTTTCGATCTTATCGATTTGTAATTATTTTAAAAATTATGAAATTCTTTATAAAGAAGAAAGCAGTTAATGATATCGATGCTATCTGTCAGAGATATTATCCATTGATTTGTTACTTGTTTAAAACTAAAAAGCTTTAACACTCGTATCTATTATATCGATTTCTACTCAGTTACAAATAATTGGATGCTGTGCCTTTTAGCCTTATTTAATATAGCGTAACATAAATTCATCCTCTAATCGAGATAAAATTAATCGATTTGTAACTGCTATGATATTCTTACAACAGCTTTTACCTTCAGAAATTGAATTATCGATCGTCAGCAGTTATTTCAATTGAATTATAATCGCGGAATCGAATGTAAAATAAATTGATAAATAATTTATACTTTAATTAGCAGTTTACGCAAAGATTTATTTTAGCATAACAGGCACAATCAATAAACTCATTACCGCGGTAAAGATATTGTTTTTAAATTTCCCTTATCGCATTTATATTAATGTATTTATTAAATTATTATAGTTAGTACATGAAAAGTACAGAGTCTCCTTTAATATTACCGCCTATCTTTGGAGCTCTAATCGTTAACCAGCAAGAAATGCGTGATAAGGAAAAAAGAAAATGTTTTCCCCTAGTTAATGGTCTATTATCACTTTTCCGAACGACATAGAATTTCGAATGAATTGTGAAAATGATTTTCGTTAATAGGAAAGGGTCATTATTTTCTCTCGGTGAAGTCGCTCCGCGAGTTTCTTTGAGTTGAAATCAAGCAGACGGTTTGATTTGCCCAGCATCCGAACGTCATTGAACGGAATTGTCGAGAGATTGAGCATCGCCGTCGTAAAATATAAATTCGCACAAATGCAGTTTTGGTGTCAGAGTTCGCGCGGTCGCCGACGGAATGCATTAAGGCTGGGGTTACAACAACGCAGAAGTAGGCAGTCAAATTAGAGCGGCTAAAACGGCGCGCGTGGGTGGAAATAAAAAGAAAAATGAGGGAAAAGACGGTGGTGGCGGTGGCGGTGGCGGCGTAATTTAACTCGAGGAAAATGAGTCGAGAGAGAGAGAGAGAGAGAGGAGGATGGTGGTGGAAAGCGAGAAAACGGAAGATATAACTCTTCTCCGGGCCAATCTCCGCGCAAATGCGAGTGGACCCGCGGGGAATTCGTTTCTTCGGAGCCGTCCCTTTCTCCACGCGGCGAGAAATTTCCGGAGGATAAAATCGTCGGGCAAGAATGCGCGCACTCACACGGGTCGAGGGGCGAGGGAGAGGGGGGGGCGATGAGAAAATACGGTGGTGAGGAGCTCCCGACGAAGACTATGGCGACGACGACGAGCGCGAGCTCACCGCGGCGGAGGCGGCGAGGGGGAGGGGGGACGAGGAAAAAAAACGAAAGGCCGCGATAATAACGAGTACTCACCTTCGTGCGTCAGCGTAAAACCAACCTTCTCTCTCTCTCTCTCTCTCTCTCCTTCTCCTCGCTCGCTCCTTGGTGGCTTTTTGGATCTTTTTTTGGACATCTTTGGACTCACGGGATAAATGCGATATTAATAATGTTTCGAGTCGCGTCTTCTTTCCTTACACTCGCTGTCTGCTCCTCCTTATCTGAACTGGTCTGGCTTGCAGATTTTTCGGGTCCATTCGCTCAGCTTCTTTGTTTTTTGTTTCTTTTTTTTTTTTGCTTTTTTGGAGGCTCTGATGCGGTCGAGGCAACCAGCCTCTTGAGATATTCTCTCGCGAATATCCCGTGATTCATCAGCTGTTTCATTTCGTCACTAAACGACCTTACAAACTTTTCCCCTGCGCTAATAATAATAAATAAATTGTTTTTGGCGGCACCAGGGCGGTGGCGATATTTTTTTTATCTTTATTTTCGCCTGGGGAAATTTATGCGTTTGCGGCTCCGAAAAAAATTACGCTCGCAACCTGGAAATATATATTTCTCGAGCGGTAACAAACTTGATTTTAGTTTGTGGAGCGTTTGCAGAGAGGGTTTAGGTTTAAAGTTCAGTGTATTCAAGACACGATTTACCAACTATACAGAAATATTTACCTCGGTGGCGTATCTTAATTTTGGTAACTTGATACTGTAATTGAACCAAGTGTATATAATCTTTTATTTTGGGGTAACATTTACTTTCTCACTTTGTAATTCGCACCCTTGCTCATGTAAATGTTACGTTACCATTGTCTTTAATATTCAAGAAATGTCACTTTAATTACGCCATTCAATAAGGCACAAAGTGAATTAAGAATAATCGTGAGATTTCAAATTAACGATAAGCTTATTAAGCTTACTCGAGTGGGGTTTGGATATATCATCAAACAAGCATGTAAAAGATTAATTAATCGTTGTAATGAAATGTTCAGGACTAAAAATTAATTGTTAATGTGAATTTTGCATGCGACGAAATTATATATATGTATATGTAAATGTACATATATATGATATCCATAGGCTTTCATATAATAATTAAACAAATTAACCTAGAATAAATCTTGAAAACTTACGTAAATAATTGGATTTTGTAATAAAATTAATAACAATTAATATTAATTTTTGAAAAGACGTGTTATATGAGGCAACGGTGTATTAATAAAATAAAAATTGTGGAATATAAATTAATTTACAAAAGTTTACCAAAGCAGAAAAGAGTTAAATTTTTGTAAATATTAATATTTAAAGACAAAGAAAATTAGAAAAGAAAATTGGAGTTAAAGTTTAAAAAGTTATAATAAAAATAAAAAGAGCAAGCAATTATCTTTTTTTTTTTAAAGGTAAAGTTGTTGTTGATTCGATTTTAAGTATAAAAGCAAATTTAAGTACAATAAATCGATATCTTTTAAAGTACAATTTACCAAATTTATCCTTTTGATAGTCAATATTAATTGTCGTATACAGATTATGAATGTAAATTAGCTTGTTTGAAGATTTAAATAAGATTTCTCGTCGATATTGGAATTTGAAACGTAAGTTAGATTGTTTAAGGTACAAGCGACTTTGAACTCACCTATATCATGATTTCTTATCACTTCGCATTCTAATACAAGGCATAAATATAAATCTTGAAAAAAGCGTTCGCTACTCCTAAAATGCTCTTAACAGAATTAAATTGTCTAAAAAAAGGAATGCAACGGCCTTTCTGTAAAGTCTTCTAATTAAAAAAGGAGGAAAAAAGCAGCAAATTTGTACGTCATGCGCGAATTACAGGAAAATCGCTGGACGACTACCTGGAGCGCAATCAACGCTGCGCCCGGGAGAGAAAGTTACCAATTAGGAAGAAAATAGCGCATCGGTCGGTCGTCGGGAGGTTAGAGCGAAATATCACCGTCGTTCCACAAGAGCAAGCTCCCGTTCTGAGAAATTTAGAGAGCGTAAAAAAGCCGGTGACAGGGCGGGCGGATACCATCCTAAGAGCGACAGATGCGAATTCGCTCGGACCGCGAGGTCGCCGTATCCCCGGAGCTGGTGCTGCAATCGTCAGATCATACGCGAGCAACCCTACACATCCTGACCCTCATCCTCATTCTCACCACCGGCAAGATCAAGAATCTCGGGCGCCCTCTTCCTCCCGAGCCCCCCGAGCTCCCCGAGCTCCCCGCGCCTCCGCACTAAGCTCACGCGCGGCTTATTTAATTCAAATGACAAAGGATATATAGACACGAGAGCATCCTGGCATCCCTAGGCCCCAGTCCTATGCACACATACCCTCTCGGCCACATTCGCCATTCCGAGCGTCATCCCATCCCTCGAGCCCTTATCCCGCATACGAGCTCGGAGGATGCCTGGCGGAATTAGGCGTCGTCGATTCGGGTGGAGGAGGAAGGGGTCGGCGTGGTTTCTCGAGGAGGGAAGGACGTCGTCGATGCCAAGCACGTCTGCCTCTCGCCCCTTAAGCCGGGGGTGGCCGCCCTCGTGCATAATGTACCTGCAGGGCGCGCGAGGCCGCGCTCCGGTTACGTGGCCGTCATACATACGTAAGCGCGACGGCGATGGCGTCGTGTTGCATGTCCCGGACTCGCACTACGTCGCCGCGAGCTCGAGGTCGCGCTCCGCAGACCAGATCCATAGTTAATTACCAACCTAATCTCTGCTCGCGATTGCCCGAAACCGCTCGTAAATCCCTATCGGCTCGCTCCTCCTCGCCCTCCTCGTCGGAAGGGCGGAGGCGAGGGCTTAACAACGTCTGATGGCTGCCGCTCCCTCTCCCTCACCCGGAGTGAATTCCGGCTCGCGTGTGTGCGCGTGCGTGTCGACGCGCTCCCCGTGTGCACGTACACGCAGAGGGGCATCGACGAGGACGCGATGGTCGTCTTCGTCGTCGTCGTCGTCGTCGTCGTCGTCGTCGGTGGCGGTGGCGGTGGCGGCGGCGGCGGGTACGGCGCGACATCGCTAGCAGCGTTGGGCCTCTACGACTTCGGGGTGCGGGACGAGGGACGAAGCCAAATTGGAGGATTAGACGCGCTCGAGCGCGAGGGAGCCTCTTGGGAGTTTGTCGCAGAGTAAAGTGACTGAGAGAGTGAGAGAGAGAGAGGCAGTAGCGCCGGTCGGTGGGAGAGAGGGCAATTTTGCCTCGGAATTTCCGCTGGCTTTTTCCCTCCGTCGTCCGCACGGACGTGGGTAGTCGCCTTCTCCTGAGAACCAAGAAGCCACTCGCCCGTGTGCGTGCGTGTGTGTGTGGGCACGTGTACTCAAGGGTCTTCGGTTTGCGATTTTTGCCGATTCCTGTAGATAGGGGAGAAAAGTTGAGCTGGGAGATTTTTGTTTTTAGCCTCATTCTTTTTTTCGAGATGGATGATGTTGGATATGAAATTTCGTGTTGACGAAATTCTGAATGGAAACGCACGACGGGCTCGGGGGAAAGGAAGATGACTCGATGATTATCAAAATATTATCTGTGGGAACAACCAACAGGCGCAAGGAACTCGCGAAATAATAATTTCTCCACGTTTACAATCGCGTTTTTAACTTTATTACCAAAACGAATGGATGTTTTAATGCCTTGGAGTTTCTTGTTCCTCTAATCTCTGGATTTACTGTGTGTGTGTGCGCGCGTACGTGCACTCCAAAACGGATAATATTTTGCAATATCCACAGCAAGTTGGCAATAATTTAACAAATGCTGTATAAATAATTTAATTGATACTTTTTGTCGGTTTTAAATGTATTTATACAATACAAATTGTATAAAAGCGACGTAACTAATTTGAAAATGACAACTATAAGGATCAACTAGTGAATCACGATTATCTAATAGAAAATTTAATAAGGCCTTGATTCAATACCACAATGCCAAAAATTGTATTACCTAACATTGTATTTACTATATATTACTATTAAACTTGTATCTATAATTGTAATACTACTATACAAATATTATTTTATTATCTTGTGTACTAAATCAGTTGGGATATTTTCAAATTAATCAGCAAAAGTGACTGAAGCAAATCACGAACAAAAACTATCTATTTTTTCTCATTCATTCGTAGTTATAAATGTTTCGGAAACTCTAATTATTTTCACTATCAAATTTGTCTATCGAGTAACTTTTACACATTAGACTATCATTGATTTTATATTCATTTCTTTTTTTGTACCCGTAAGTCGATCTTTTTAACTTTTTTTTCTTCATTTCTTTCTTTAAAAACTTTTTATCTTTTCACTGTCCATCTGCATGATTAACTTTGTGTAAGTCTACACATTTTTTATGCGGGTCATGCGAATATTTTTCGCGTTTTCACAGAATTCGAAATTGAGTTTTATGCTTGATTTTTGTCCCATTATATTTGAATTTCCATAAAATAAATAAGGTGTTTTCATCGATAAATCACTTGTTTTGTTTCAATTTTTGTAAATTAATTTTCAGAAATGTGAGTACTTTGTATTTTTATTTCTTCTTTTAAATACTTGTTTTTTACTAAAATTGTATTTATATTCAAATTATTTTTAAATGTTTGATTTTGTACAAAATTTTATTGACTTAATTCTCGTTTTACCCGAGTAAAAATTACAAATTGAGTATATTATATTGAATAAATACAAAATATCCCTTTCATACACATAACTTTATCGTATAAAAAAAAGTTGAGTTGCATCTCTTACACTGAAAAATTAAATTGGCATAAAAAAGTGAAAAATATTTCATTTTTACAATTGACCTATTAGCATCTCACGTAAAGCGTAAATTTGATATGTTTTGAAACACTGGTGATTTGTCCACAATCATTCTATTTATTTCCACAAAGTATAAATATTTAAAACTTTTGTCAGTTGAAGACAAAAGAGACAGAAGAGGCAGAGCGACCTAACCCATTTTCAATTGTTATAAATCTTAATATTTTGGTGGAAGGAAATCATTCTTTGTCTAGGTAATTGATTCCTCGGGCACATTTTGCCACGGTGGATAATAATAATAATAATAATAATAATAATAACAATAATAATAATGAACAAGTCGTTCAGCCTGCTTCATCTTCACAATATTTCATCCTCGACTCTACACGCAAAGCCCCACTCGAACAACCCAGTTTTGAAATCCAAACAGTTGCGAAAATTTCGCCGGTTTCCAAATTACCAAACACCTACAACACCCAGAGCGAGTACACCAAGACAAAAAAAATACTGGTCGATGCACAACCAAGTGCGACGCGTGAAAATCGCCGTTAAGTCGCCTCGGCGAAACCTGTAAACGCTCCCGGAAGTTGGAAACCCAAGAGGAGAGGAGAGGAGAGGAGAGGAGAGGAGAGGAGAAGAGAGGAGAAGAGAGAAAGAGAGAGAGAGAGAGAGAGAGAGAGAGAGAGAGGAGAGAAAGAGAGAAGAGAAGTCGGCGAGAAAGTTCGTTAAAAAGATGCACGCGAGTGTCCTCGACTCGCGCACGAACACCCAATCGCATGGAAATGTATTCCGCAATTCCCGGCGTCTTATTTGGGCGCCGCGGCCTCGACTCGTAAACAGTTTTTCGCGCATCGATCCTCGGGCAATAAATCGCTCGTTGCCGCCGTAAATATCGCGGCGAGCGTATTTAGGACGCTAATAGAATAGAGGGAAATGAAATTAACAAGCGGCAGGGCAAATATAGACCGAGCGCCGGCGCCCAATCGGTCAAAACAGCAGAATCTCCTTTGGCCTCGAAACCCCAGAATAATTTGTAACAATTCGACGGGCGGGTTAGAGGCTGGGAGTGCGGACGCGGATGGAGGTTGCGCAAAAAGTCGAGGAACGTCGGTCGCGGGAGTAACTGTCCCCCGGCGACGTCTAGCACGATCCGGATAAAAGGTCGGGCTCTACTCGTGTATATTTATTGCATTGCGACATCAGCGCACCCGCACCCGTAAACAATGGGAGAGCCAGGGCGGGGGACTCGGAGGGGCCGTCGTTACGCGAGGGCGGCCGTGCGGAGCGAAGAAAATCCGCTCGGACCGCGGATCCGGGATCACCGCCTCGGCGACGACGTGGAATCGATCGGGGGACTCTCGTGCACGCACGTCGTCCCCGAGAGCGAGGAGCGAGGAGCGTGCGACCGCTCGCGGTCCCGTTAAAAGGCCGCGCAGCAAGATGGGGACCGAAATCGCCGACTTCCGCTTCCGGTCACGACCCGCCGCGTGAAATTCGCTCGCGCGAGTCGCGGTCGCGCGGGACTTGTTCCGCCGCTTTATTTGTGCATGCGTTGCGGCGCCTTGATGACGATGCGGATAATCGCACCGCTGCGCACTCGTGAGGTGAACGCATTTTCGTCCGCCTCGTCCTTGCACGAACCCGGACACCTTCTTCGAGGATTCGGGAATATCGGGAATAGTCAGAGTGAGTCCCTGATTCGTTTTTTTTCCTTTTTCTTTTTCTTCTGCTCTCGAGGGATTCTCGTTTGTTATTCGAATGGAATCCCAACTACGTTTATAATGCACGGAGTAATTCGGTTTCCAAGTCGAGCCGGTGAATTACAGAAAAATTGGAGCCTGCGAAATGTCGCCTCGAGAGTAGGCAGAGAGTAGGCAGAGAGTAGGAAGAGAGTAGGAAGAGAGTAGGAAGAGAGCCGCCCTAAATTATTCCTAAAATGAAGTTTCTTGAAAAGCGCCGGCTAATTTAAACTGCTTTTCGTCCTCCTCCCACCCACCCATATGTTTGTTGAAAAATTTTCACCACATCTTTCCCGCCGTAGCTTTAAGGCTTTCAAGACATTTATTAGCTTTTATGCCCCCTCGCGACAAATGCGCTGAAAAATTCCTCGGAAGACCATGAAGTTTAAAAGCCCTCCAATTTACGTCCCTCCCCACCTCCTCCACCACCTAACCTCCTTTTTTAAATTATACCCCGCGCTGAAATGTTCCTTATTTTTTATTTTTTACTGCAGACGCATGAGGGACGCATAAAATACCGAGTAAACTTGTCGACGGATGGATTTCATTTTTTTAAACAATAAAAAAAATAGTGCCGTAAAATCAGAGCTACACGCTTTTTCAAAAGCCACTCTAATATTTGTGTCAAGCTGAATTGCGCTACTTTGACCTTTTCCTCTCGGTCAGTAAAAATGTTGCGCTACCTTTACTACACCTCATCTCATTACCATTAATGAATCCATCTTTCAATCGATCTTTAAATCTTCGGCAGACTTCTTCTAAATTAAACAATTAAACTACGAAATACTCATTTACGCCTTAATTGAAAAAAGGGAAAAGGGGAAAAAATAATTAAAATGTGCAACTTAATGCCCAGGTGCTTATGATTTCGACGTGAATGTTGTATAGATCATTGTTGAACCGCTATTTCGAGTATTATAAAGCTAATGACTTGTTTGATTATCTTTGAATGCACGGAAGACATTAAATGATATGATTTCCTTATCGATAAACGAGTCGTAATGAAAATAGTACTCGTGAGATGTTATTGACCAAATGCACTCGACTCTAGACCGCTCTTTCCTTAACTGAAAAACTTTCTTTAAATCATAAAATTTCTTTCCCGCAAATTTAAATTAAAAAAAGAAAAAGAAAAAAAAGAAAAGAAAAGTTTTCGTACTTCTTAAGCACTGAGTAACCCACGATAACGAGCGTAAATAATTACACAATCGTTTAATCATACCCACTTTACACCACGGAATCCACATCTCGCATTAAAATTTAAAAATGCTAATTGGCTCGATCGATCGATAACTATTAAATTACTCTAGATTATCCAATTTTTAATTCCTCTCAACTTATCCCGGATTATCGGAGTATAGTAGCTGAAAGTTTGAGCCATTTAGAGGACAGCGGGTTTTAGCTCGAAAAGTCGATGAAAAGAGGGCCGCGACAAAAAGTTGAGCATGCAAATCAAGATTTTTATCGCAGGAAAAGGAAGAAAAGGGAAATGGATGACGCGTAGATTGGCGGACGGCCCCGGGATGATTTTCGCGCATAATGTCCATATCGCGAAATGCATACTCGTCGACAAAAAATAAAATGCACCCGGTGTTGCTGCTCCCCTCCCTCCCCCCTCCCTCCCGCTCACTCGAGTTGTGCACGAGAGGTATAATGGCGATTGCGCCGAGAGTCGTTAAACGCAGAATACCGGTAGTCACTCGTTAGTCATTCTCTCGACCTCCCCAATTGTCTGTCCTTCTTCCTCGTCTGCACCTCCTCCGCCTCCCTCCCTCTCGCTCGTCTCATTCTTCGGTCAAGTTAAAAAGAAGGGAAAAAAAAGTACCTCGAAACCTACCTCGAAATGCGCGCTCGTGTAAAATATGAATAGTCATGTGGTCGATTCGCGATCAATGGTTTATAAAATTGAGGATCGAGGATTACAAGCGCCATAACTCTCGGCGGTTAAAAAAGAAGCGCGCGTGATTTCGGGCGAAATTATTGCGAGCGCGGAAAAATCGAATCGAACACGTGGGAAATATTTAATGTCGAGCTCGATTCTTAATCGAAAGGCGCGCGCGAGTCTCTGTTAATTCGAGGAATAATCTTCGAGACTCAAATTTGTTGGGCTTTAACGACCTCGTGGTGCATCAGAACTGACGCGGCAATAATGAAAACGCAGCTAAACTCGTTAAAAAAAAAAAGAAAGAAAAAAAAAGCAAGAAAGAAAAAGAGAGTAAAAGCACTCGAGACACGGACTGAGAGTTAACAGCGACGGTTAAACTTTAAATCTCCATCTTCCTAACAATTCTAACGCACGTCATTATTTCACTTCCCATGGCCTGCGCGAGTCTTGGTTTTTAACTCGATTAACTTTTAAATGACAATCTACGCGAGACACATCCGATCTCTAATTAACCTATCACTTTATTCCACTTTCCATTAATCCTCGTCGTCGTCGTCGTCGTCTGGGCGACCCTCTGGTCTTGGCGGGGGGGGGGCATGAAGTCGGGGGACACCCGGGAAACGGCTCTCCTCCGGATGCGCGAACAAATTATAAAAGCCAGCCGACGTCGCGTCGGTTCGCGCGGTTGCCAAGAACGCGCGACCCTCCGAGGAGGAGGAGACCGACCGAGCGACCGACCGACCGACCCTCTGCTCACCGGAGCAACATGGAGCGAACTTTTCACTTTGCGCCAACTTTATGCGACAGAGTGGAAAATCCGGCTCTAATCTCTCCCTCGAATCAGTCCGATCCCGGGGCACGGAATTACGCTTGTGCGTGCGCGCGTTTTAAATCTGTCCATCGACGTCGGAGCTTTGGCGAGTTCTTTCGGGTGGAAGCGAACTCACCCACCGCGAAAGTAGTATCAATGTTTTACTCGGGCGAGATAACGCCTACCTTGTCTGCGGGGTACCCATCTAGATAGGCAAATGTTCTTGGTTACTGCTGTATTCCGCCGACTTCGCAGGAGGGGGATACACTGGTAGACACCAGAACTAGACTTTTAATCGTAAACAACCTTGGATAGCTCAGACTCCTCGAGGAGGGCTAAGATATCCCAAATAAAAACCCGAGCTTTATAATCAACCTCAATGTACTGGAATCGAATAAATAAATTCCTTCCACCTGTTGATCCTAATCATACATAATACATAATATAAAGAAGGCTATTATTTTTTTTTGCTTAATCTTCAATCGATCCGTTTTATTCAAATCGGCATTCAATCCATTTTTATTGCTATATATTTATGTGCAAGGAATAGTGTATATTGTTATTTTTTTCGTTATTATTATTATTATTAATAAATAAATGCCCAACGAGAACTCGAAAACATCCTGCTGGCACAATACACTCCAATTGTCTAATCATCATTTACACATACCCGCAAGGATCTTCCTACTCCTATTCATTATGCATCAGGATGCAATTAATAATTACGTATTCTTTAAAATTACGAGGTCACTTTCACCGGACTTTTTCTCGTAAATAAAAACAACATATTATATTATTTGTGCATTTATTGCAACAAAATTACAGAGTTTACATTTTTGTTAACTTAGCGGTGGCTAAATTACAATAACTTCAACATTCAGTTTATGACTGCGCTTCAACGCACATATACATCCTTTCTTATCCCAGAAAAGTCCTAAACTCGCTCAATTTCTTTATTATTATTATTAATCAATTATCATTTATATCAGCAATTAAAACGTGTATAGTGCAAACAATAATATTAATAAAATCGGAGCACGTGATTAGTAATGTCTTTATTATTAGTTTTATCGTGTTTCCATTGCTTCAATTTCTCATGTTTTTGTCAAGAAGTATTTTTGTCTTCTTTGTTCTAAATATATAGTCCATTAATCATTAGATGGCTCATTACCAAATACTTATTATTTATTAATTTTAATGTTAAATCATTTCATTTCATAGATGTAATTTCGTCAATTGCCAATTTAACACTTGTTCTTCTTTATTATTTTAATCAATACTTAATCAATGATTAACTGATAATTAAGGACCTGAAAAAGGCGGTTATAATCCAATGAAAGATGGAGAAAATCAGTGAAATCTGATTTCGTTATTCTGTCATTGATTTTATCTATTGCATGAAAAGCTTTATTTTCTTTTATTTGCAATTAAAACACATTTTTCATAAACATTAAAAATCAATTTGTCTCTAAAAAACATTTCATTATAAATGTTTAGGATAGCCCGACACTTGACAATACAATAGACAATTATACCAGGCGGCTGCAATAATTGAGGTTACAATAAATAAGGAACGTATTTACCAAATGACATAAATATTGAATGAGAAATAGGGATTGCAGAGTAGAAAAATAAGTGATCTTTTGGGTAGGATAATTGAAAAGGATAAGGCTGCACAATGCGACGACGGTCGAGTATCGCCGGTACTCGGTGGTACTCGCGGAATTAAAACCCGGATTTAGCAGGAGGGCGAGGGTCCACCCCCACAGGACAAAAAGCGACACGTGACGTGCAGTTTCCCTTTTCTGCGAGTTGCATTGTCCTCGGTTGATGGCACACTGGGATTGGGCACTTGCAGATACGTAAGGGTCGGCGAAGAACAGTTGGAGCGGGGGCACCCAACCGGAGCACAACGTCAACAAAGTTTTAAGCGCAGCACCAACTCCTGGAGGAGAGCCACGGCGAACTTTTGAGGCTCGGCAGCGACTTTGGCGAATGCCGAGCCCGCGACCAATTAGACTCTAAAACGAGTGGAAAATTCGAGTCACTCTAATCACTTGGAATATCCTCCCTCTCCCTCTCTTCCTCTCTTCCTCTCTTCAATCGTTCCACGAACCGCATCGCTCTCTTTGGCCTTTTTTCGCCTTTTTTCGCCTTTTTTCGCCTTTTTTCATCGTTTCCAGACTCGCGGCCGCGCTCTTTTTTCGTCTAATTGCTCCGGTGCTTTTTTTTTTTGTTTTTGCTTTTGCTTTTTGGCGGTCTCGCGACGAGGACTGAAATTCAGTCGGAGAACGCGCGCAATTTTTTCACGAATGATTGGGCCAAGACGAAATACCTCACGTGTAAAGCCGAGTATTCGTACGTGGAGATTCGACGGTTTTTCTGCTTCCGCAACAAAAGAAAAAAAACAACAAACAAAAAAAAAAAAAAAAAAAAAAAAAAAAAAACAAGAACCTAGAGAGAGGAGGAAAAAGGCGAACCGAGAACACGAATTTTTTAGTTGCTCGACCGCGCGAATGTAATAACGTTTCTATTGTGCCTTCGTGGATGCTGGAAAATTGAATCGTTTGCAGAGCGCGTTTAATTACGAGTAACAGTAGATCCTCGATTAAGAATTAATGATATCCTTCTCGGGAGTATCGAGGGATACACAATGGATAAAATAAGCGGAAGGCGATAAAACAGTTTTAAATTGAGCTTCCGTGTTAATTTAAGCATTGTAACGCACCGATATAACACAATTCCTTTTGATCTCATCGTTGGATAATCCTTCCATACGAATCACTTATACTGTTAAACGCCAGGAATATCATAAATCACTAGGTACGTTAAAATTCATTTCGCAAAAAATATTGAGTACCCCGAGCATTTCAGAGCCAACTCTTTTTTCTTCTTAATCGTGCATGAAGATTATGTTGGCAAGAGTAGATTAAATTTATTGTCCATACATTTTACCAATGTATATAAATAAAATTGATCGATTGGAGCACTCGTGACTTTAATTCGTGCGCACAACAGATACAATTTTAACTCGCTTACTTTGATTAAATATACATTTATATGTCTCTCTGTGTGTGTGTGCGTGTGCGTGTGCGAATGAGTGCGTGTAAATACAGTTTTAATTAATTTCAGATAAACTCCTAACAATATACACATCAATAGCAAGAAAATTTACGACAATTTTTTTTTTCTTTTTATTCTTCCAGTCATCTTAAAAGAATTGACTTCTTTTCTATTCACTGTGTTATAGGTTTCGTGACCGACTGAGTAATAGGTAATAATGGTATAAAACTTTTTTTTTACATTGCTACTGAACACGCAAAGGTCTCAAGCTAAATCCTTAAAATATATATTCGAAATCATTTATTACGAAAACTAGAAAATTGTTATTCTAAACGAGACATATCAACTGGTATAAAATGAAGAGATGTCACTTGATTTATTATCACATCAATTGCTTTCAACGTTCAATGTTTGCAGGAATTTTCAAAAATGAGGTTACAACGACCAAAAAGGTTAATGCTGAAAACGGCTTTTAAATGAAAAAAGTTAATTGAAAAGTTGTAGGAACAAAGCGCACTTAAACCACCCCTTCAATGTTCCTTCCTAATTATTCTAATGACCGCGAGAAATTGAAGGTTGTAAGACGATTTAATCATGGAAAGGTCGCTTTCATTCAACAATAAACAACGCTTTCACTGACTCTCGCTAAATGAAGATAAGTTCGATAATCTTGACTCTTCGGGAAACTCCACTCTGGGCATTCAAAAAATACTTAAAAGTCGCATTAGATTAATTCGACATTACGGACGGTATTCGCTGTAAGCAATTGCTTGCGTTTTGTGACAAATGAACAAGTTTGAAAAAGAAGCGACGTCTGGCTCGGGCGTCGCGACGTCGGCGTCGGTCGCGGGAACGCGCACTTTCCAGTAATTATCGAGCACCAGGAACGGCTGCTGCCATCTCCTCCTCTGCAGGGAAACACCGACTTCAATTTGTAGGCTGGCATTAATTCGATTGCCCCCGTCGTCCCTCTCTCACTCTCTCTCTCTCTCTCTCTCTCTCTCTCTCTCTCTCTCTCACCTTCCCTCGTTCGCTCGTTTGCCAGCTCTCCGAGTTCGAGTGGGCGGTTTGGATCGGACCTGCAGCACCGCCTGCACGCACACACACACACACACAGAGGCACCCGGGTTCGTAATCACCTCTCCTCCCCCGCCCTCTCTCTCTCTCTCTCTCTCTCTTGGGCTCCCTCGGCATTGCGAAATTTGCGTTTCGCGTAAAATCTCGCTTCCGCGGATTATATGCCAAGAAGCAGTTTTAGGCTATCATTTAATCATTTCGTATAATTTTCGGTCGAACTATTCTCCGACGTCGTCGTCGTCGTCGAAGTCTGCAGTGCTTTGACCGATGGCTTTTTTCCAATAAAATTGGTCGACCGATTCATTCATTTGATGCGAGGGTATTTTCATGCTCCACGTAACCGGGCCAAAGGAAATTTTTTAAATTTGCTTTCAGACCCAGATCTCATATTTTGTTTTGCTACTTTTATTCCTAATTAAAGATTAATGGAATTTGCTCGAAATTCGTGTCGCGATGAAAAACGAGAAATAACCAGAATGAACTTTTTAATTTGCATTCATTTGTAGAATAATGAACATGAACGCAATTTTACAAATGTTCACAAAAACTCGCGGTTCGGTAATGCATTGCTTTTTTGTAAAATCAGATGTGAACACGAATAAAAGTAATTTACAAAGCTAATGCTTTTAGGAATGCATATTCATCCTTTGTTATTAATTATTCAATAATTTTATAAATAAATAATATATAATTTTATAAATAAAGACTCTGGTTTTATTTGATTTTCAGATGATTTTATTTTGTGGCTTAATTATTACAATACCTTTTGATGAATAGCTCAAGAAATTAATAATAGTTCACGTTTTATATACTTATAATATCACTTTTTTCTCTAAATTTGAATTAATTGTTAATTCTGTATTCTATAAAATTCCCTTTGTATATTATTTCTTCGCTACTATATTCTTGATAACATTGTGATTTTTGTTTGACATTTTTTAAATATTCCAAAACATTTTTGTTTTTCATCCATTTTTCAGTTTATTACTTACGTTTCCTTTATCAAGTTCTATAAGCTTTGGAATTATTAATCCAAGTTTACATTTTTTCTACGTAAACATTTTGCGCATTATGCAATTTTTTTGGCTCATTATGCAAATTTCGTCACCCGTGCATGATGATGTGAACTCGAGCCCTTATTTCTATAGGAGCAATAACGGCTAATAATTTGTTGGATTACAGTCAATAATGATTACTCTTAAAAAATTCAAAATTAATTTTTTAATTTCGATACATTGAACTTTCTTGTTCGACACGAACACTTGCAATCTATGGCTTTTTTTTTTAAAAATACAAATGTTTGTGTGGTATTTGTTATTTCCAGTGAAACGTTTTTTGCTAGTGCATCCGACAATTATTCATAGCTGTTAAAAATTTACTATGAGCTAAAGATTGTAGTTAAGGTCCCAACGAGCAGGTAGCAGAGAATTCTCAACTATCGCTATTTTACAACAAACTTTTACAAACGAAAATATTGTTTAATCTTGGATCTAAATAACCGAGGGGAATTGAAAGCTCAAGTCGACATTTCTATATCGGGCACGTAGTCGGGGAAAAGAAATACTTTAAATAACGCAGCCGGTCCGTGAATTACCGTAAAAGCCCGAAATCGATTTTCGCAGCGGTACACGCGAACCGTGGCCCGGTTAATTTTAAATAAAGCCTCTTCATAATGAAAACTCGCGCAGGCGTCCCTCCGCAATTTTCATCAAGGCCCCACGATTTCGCGAACTTTGAGTATTAGTGCGGGGAAGCGAAGGAGGTGCAGGCGAGGGCAACAGAGAGAGAGAGAGAGAGAGAGGGGGGGAAGGGAGGTAGGGAAAAAACGTCGCGGCCGTTCCTCGTCCCCGCGCGCACCACCACCTCCTGGGGCGTCCTGTACGTGAGAGGAGGCACCGGAGCGCAAAACGCCTCGATCGATCGATATCCTCTCGACGAAACCAATTTGCAATCTGCGCTGCTCCGCTCGTGGTATTCCCAGTCTCGCTCGCGGCCGCGGATTATCGAGCGCGAAATGAGCGAGCGAGCGAGAGGGAGCGAGAGGGAGCGAGCCCTCCCCCTTCTCTCTCTCTCTCTCTCTCTCTCTCTCTCTCTGCCTCCCTCACACACTCACACACAATCCCCTCGCACGCACACCAGAGCCCTAACGAGCGATCGGACCTGGTGCTGCCTTACTTTCTGCAAATCGATTTTTCGTCGGCTGATTATAGCGCGCGCCTTTTTCTCTTCGTTTTGGCGTTCGCCCTCGGCGAATCGCTCCTCCTCTCCTCTCCTCTCCTCTCCTCTCCTTTTTTCATTTAATGACGGTCGTTATCCTCTCCTCCGCCGCTCTCAAAGCGCCCGATTTATTAAAAACTTATTTACTTTTGATGGAACGGAGTTGCGGGCTGGAATTAGCGCGGACGTGTTCATTGAATTATTGGTCCCTATCTTTTTTCGCGGATCTGCCCTTTTCCCATCGCGATTACGAAACCGATCCTATCGCTCCTCCAGGAGCAAATATTGCGACTTTGATGCCTTTGGTTTGTTTATCGGCCACCGAGGCTCTAATCGCTGCATCTAATTCGAGTGCAAATATTGTCGGCGTGGCCCCTTTTTATCTACGGTGAAAAATGCTTCGACCTGTCGTTTCAGTTTTTAATTTTGTTTTTGCCGCGCAGAGCGTTTGTCGGGGATTTCTTTTTTTTCTTTTTTTTACTTTTTTTTACTTTTTTTTTTGCTTTTCTTTTTTCTCTCTCGTTCTATCTCCGTGTCTACATTGTCTGCATTTGGTTGCTAATTGCGAGTTATTGCTCCCCGGAGATCGAGTTTACAAAACAAGATAATGAGATTATTATCTCAATTCGGTACGCGTCACATTAAGGTTCAAATAGAGTCTTGAATATGAATCGGGTAAAATAACAATTGGCGCAAGGGTTATTTATGGCTTGGCTTCGAGAGCCATTTCATCTGGATTTATAAACAGAGTTTATTCCAATCAAACATTCATGATTAATATGGAATCCGACCCTCCTCCTCAAAGAAATACAATTAGCTTTAATTAAATCACCGGGAGCGATGCGTTGCGGTGCACCGACTAATTCGGCGTGTCAACACACGCACACACGCACGCACGCACGCACGCACACGCACACGCACACTCATTCGCATTACACAAAAATATCATTTGGTCCTGTCCATCCTTAATCTCAGTTGCATCTCTCGGAGTCCTCGGAGTGATCAATGGTTTTTAAATTCATCGTGTGTCCGTACAGCCTGTAATTCTCGGGAATGAATGTGCCGATAAGTCAGGACTTTAAAAAAGTAAAATGCATTTTTTACGCCAGTGTGTGCATTATCGGAGGGCACTTAATTAAGTCATCGTCGTCGGGTAGAGAAATTAATTTGGTCTCGTGTCGGGGGCATCGTGTTCGGCTGCTCACTTGTTGTCTTGTGCATCCATACAAAGTTTCTCGAGACCTTCGTCACAAGACAAATTTCGAGAATCTCGGTGAAAATAAGCGATAAAGATGTGTTCGGGGTTGGCTTTTGCTCGGCTCTACATCTATATTGCACTCCCAACAAAATATCCCCGTGACCCGCAGAAACGGGGGGAGGGAGGAGGGAGGGAGGGGCCCTCGGTAAATCAGCAAATTTAACTATTTACGCATTTATTAACACCTTGTAATGTCCGCTCGGGGTATTTTACGATCGCAAAACCTTTTTAAAACGTGAATTACTTATGGCGTCCGACGACGATGCATCGATTTTCTAAATTCTTCCCGTGGTTAATTACTCTTTAAAATGTAAGGCAATGCATTTGGTTAATTCGAGCGACTTTCCATTCGATTTGAGAGCGAGACACTACTCTACATTCGAAATAATTGCTTTAGTCAAACTGATGCGCCTATTTAAAGAAAACCGATGAATAAATTATAATGCGTATTTGAGTCGGAACGAGAATATAATAGAGAATCAATATTAAATTTGGAAAATTGGCTGCCTACTAAATTCGGAAGCTAAAGAGCTTTACATGATTAAATTATCCGTAACTTTTCCTTTGGTTAAATTAGCCCCTGAAAATTCGCTTTTAGTTTTATAGTCGCAAAAGAAGCCGCCTTTCCGCAAAGCCTCACCTGAATCAAAGAGCGACGCTTGTTTAAGAAAATTACAGTTATTTAGAGATTACTTTTCGATAGGAGAGGAAGATGCATTAAAATGCATGAAAGAAGCTCAAATAAGCTCATTAGGGCGAGCGCCGATATTGAGTCGTAAAGTATAATTTAACATGCACACGGCCATTCAATAAATTAAAAGCACATAAAACTGGAAATACTGAAACTTGTAACAAATTCTGTTGTGTTTACAGTAAAAATTCACTGGGCGTAACTAAAAAATTCATCCCGAGATATTTATCGGAAGGCAGTAGCCCACCAAGAAGACCTTTTAAAAGCGAGAAAGACGTGTCCTGCAAAGTGCATAATAATATAATCGAGGGTGGGCGTAAAACAAATGTTCACCAATAAGCCGAAGAAATCGCCAGGAATGCGCAGAGCGTGATTGAGCGGAGCTGAGGATGAGGAAGAGGAGGAAGAGGAGGAGGAGTTGGAGGAGGAGGAGGAGGAGGAGGAGAGAGGTAGGGACTGGGATACAGAGAGAGAGAGAGAGAGAGAGATACAGATCGAAAGTTCCAAGGAGGAATCCCCCGAATGATCGATGCGGAATGTCGCGGCGAGGCTCTCGTGCGGGAGCGAGAGGGACGGCCAAGGCGAAACGACATAACGACTCAGTAACGTCTCTTAGGACAGTTCCGCTTTAAAAAGAATACTTTAAAAGCCGGAGGGTTTATAACGCGGAGTGCCTCTGTCTTTGTGGGCATGTCCGCGTGTGTGTGCCTCTCTGTCTGTGTGTGTGTGGGGGGGGGGTGTGAGGGGGCGCGCTGGCGAGCGAGTGAGATCGTGTGTGTGTGTGTGAGGGGGCGCGCAGCGCCAGTATAGGCAAGGAAGAACTACATATAGAGGTGTAACGAGCAGAACTCAACTCACGAACTCACTCCCAGTTTTTAGTGGCAACTTGTTGCTCTATGCCCATTCATACGGCTCCGACTCCCATTACGTCACGTCACATCAAGTTATAATAATGGTAATAGCGCGCACTTTTTCTCTCTCTCTCTCTCTCTCTCTCTCTCTCGCTCCCTCCCGCGCTCGCTGCATATTTCTGTTTCGGCGCACCTCCCACTGGAGCGCAAAACCCGAATTCGAAACACGATTTTACCCGGTCGACTTCCCATTCAACCGGAAATGCCTGGATAATGCACACTGGAGAAACTTCCGCATATGTCCCTCTCTCTCTCTCTCTCTCTCGGTCCGTCTTCCCATTTTTCTCTTTCACATGCACACTTTCCGTTTCATCCGGTCTATTCGTGGCGTCCTCTTCCGATGTGGCTCGCCCTTCTCTCCTTCCTTTCTTCTTTCTTTTCCTTTCATTCTTATGATGAACTTCTTGCTCAACCTTTGAATCCCCGACCAACTTTTTAACCAAGTGCAAAGTTTCAACGTCGAGCCGTCATTTCGTCCTGCACTTCATCGCTTACTCCTATTCTTCCTCTCTTTTTAGCTCCGCTTCTTTCCTCCTTTCTTTCTTGCTACTTTGTTATTTCCTTTATTACTTTCTCTTTCGTTTCACCTGATTGTCACTGATTACCTCGACACATTGACTTCTCAACATTTTTCTTGTCCTCATCTTTCTTTCCCTGTCTCTTTGCTATGTGATTTCTTCTCCCACTTCACTTTCTGTATAATTTTACTTTGCCCCCTTCTTAAATAGCCTACTTAACCGGCATTTTTTATGTTTTTTTCAAGCTTTTTTTACAATAAACTTTATTCTTTTTTTTTTTTTTTGAGTTCAATGACTGCATCGTTATCAATCTGAAATTTAACGTACGTGATTTTGAATTTTAATTTATTTCCATTGTAAATGCAATATGTTTTATTGCAAATAGATATGTTGTGAAAAAGAATTGCCCTATTAAACACGTTGAATAAACGTTGGTATCTGTGAATTCAGAAAAAATTCAGATAAATCTAATTCTAGTTTGCGAAATAATAAAACATCCACATATGTTGTCCCTTGAATCCCACGATTCTTATCAAATTTTTCTAATTCGGTTTATGTTCTTAAATTAAATACTATTACCAATCCTTTAACATATAAAAGAAATGTCTCATATAATGTAATATATTGTCGAAGTCTCCCTAAAAATGCTTATACCACTCTACTGAACAGTTTAGACACTAATCCCACAATAACCGAATAAAAATTTATTACCCTGTAATACTCTAATTGCTTTAAAAACATATGTGCGTAAAATTCTTAGAATGACGGTGGTTTGTTGTTTGTAAGTTTAATGATAAATATATAATGAATGGTTAATATTGGAAATGCAAATGCGGTTTAAAACCTCATGAATAAATCATTATTTCGTGTTACGATTTTTCATTATAATTGAGTTGTTTTAGAAATATATTCTCTTTGATTGATCCTCTATCTGTTCCATTATTAATTATACAAACAGCAAAATCTAATAAAGATATCGTTGGATAAAAAATAGGTATAAATTAATGGATGATAATAAAAACGTTACAGATTTATAAATCTTGCACAAAACTTTTAAAGTTTGAATAATGTCATTTCTGTCGTAAGTATATTAGGTGTATTATTGAGATTTAATAAATTTTATACTTTTTTTTTTGTAATTTATTTTAATTTGACAAATGAATATTGTTTGATAAGAATTTATTGCAATGAGGCGCAATGGAAATAATAAATAATAATGTGAAAAAAAAAAAAAAAACGGTTGAAAGATATAATCCCGATAGAAGCTTTGTACATCAGTAAAGATATTTGAAATCAAGATGATTTTGATGAATTTTATTGAATTGAAGTATCCTATAGTCGATACACATTTTTCATTTATATTTTGTGTCGTTATTCATTTAATGCAAATTCCAGCGACAACAATGGAAATCGCGTATTCGCCGTTCTACCAAATACTTTTCGTTCCAAATTGCCATTCCAACGATGTGAAACTGCATCCTTTTAATCCAGACATATATATTATTCGCATAATTTGCAAGCAATTCATAAATCCTTCAAGCTTAACAAAGTTTTAGCCGAATCTTTAGCGCATCAAAGTTTCGAATAAGAACTCACTTGAATAAACCGAAAAAATGTCGTTTGTTATTGCTTTGATTTAAACAAGAATAAATCTGACGTGTATGTTTGTGCACTCTGGGAAATTAATGTTTTGTTGAAATTATTACAAATGCCGGATGATATCAGTAGAAGCTGTAGTAATGTCAAAGAATCCTTTTCCGATAAAAGTATTTAAAGAGTCGATAGCAGCAGCTGGATGAATTAAAAATGGTGCCCGGTGTTATTTAAAAAATAAAAAGCAATTCTATAGCATGAAACGAAATACGATTGAGTACAAAGAGAGAGAGAAAAAGGTGGGATCGATAACATTAGCCAGCAGGTGTATCCTTTTTTGTGTAATTGGTTTTGTTTTAAAACTATTCGAATCTTGCTTTACAACGTTAACTACAGTCGATCGAGTTGGGTATTTTTATGTTCGAGCTCTGTACTTTGGCAAAACCGTATTTTTATGCAAGTAAATTGTCGACCGAAATTCCCGAGTGAAAATGACCCCAATAATCCGCATATTAAAAGTACAATAAAAAGCCGTAAAAAGCTCTCATTCGATCCTTAGGAGAAGAAGAGAAAATATTTACAAAAACTAAAGTGATATTCATTCGGTGGCGATGATCTGACTTTTATTATCATTCGGTGCGGGTAATTCTCCTCGAGCACGAGAATATTCGACGATAAAAGTCGCCCCCCGGATTATCAGAAGCTGCGACAAAGTTAAAATTAAGTTGCGAAACAAAATACACGCGACTCGTCGTTGGAGGAGGAGGAGGAGGAGGAGGAGGAGGAGGCGGCGAGAGATGCCGGACGACTGCAAAAGCAAATTCCGTCCTCGGAGCGCGAAATTCGCGCGAATCCGGGCGTACCAAGACTTTTCCGCATCATGAGAATATCGCGCGAGGAAAGCCGGCGGTAGTTTTAAAAGGAATTCGAGCGCTTTCCGTGGCTCCTTTCATCTCGGGGCCCCCGGCATTTCTCACGCGAGTGCTGCAGAAAATGAGAATCTGTCCGAGGAGGAGGGAAAAAGGAGAAAAGGAGAAAAGGAGAAATGGAGAATAGGAGACGAGCTCTCGAATTCGAAAATCGATGCCTCCCGGAGCACCCGCGAAAAAGAAAGTACCAAGACAAGGAGGTGGAGGGGGGAGGCCCCTAGATTTACATCGTCCGAATGTCTCGGACGGACGACGGTAGCCATTCCCCGGCGGACTTTTAATTAGAAATCGTCCACGGGCACGTCCGCACGCACACAAAGCGAGGCCGTAGATAAGCTGCTTTATATGCGAAAAGCGCGGTGCCCGTGTTAAAAATACCCGAGGGCGCCTTGTAATCGTTTATTTATTAAAATTTCCTTTATTCCCGCGACGGAGGTTCGATAACCAGGTAACCAGCATCTTCTGGATTCACGGACAAATATCAATTTCTCAACTCGGAGGTATCCTGCCGTCGAGGAATAATCAGTGATTTAAGTTGCACGTAATTTGACAATTTTATCGGATTTTTAAACAATATTTTTTGGACTGTGGCTTTTAGTACTAAAATTATTGGAAATTTCCGAATCGAAGCTCGTAATTGCATACTCTATCTTCTACATTCATTTTAAATTAAGTCTTTGATCAAATTTCGTTTGATAAACTGAAAAATTGAAGCTTCAAGTATTTATTATTTAATTAGTCGTGTTATTTTTTGGATAAATGATTTATTTGGTTGTATCGATGTAGATTTAAATAATTTGATATTGTTGGTATGAACGCTTGTTTTAACAACTAAAACAAAGCTTGACTGATAAATATTTGCTTATTCACGCATTAGAAATTTGTAATTCAATATCAGTACACTATTATAGAAGATGTATTAATAATTAATCGACAAAAAAAATTTTACAATGAAAATTAAAAGTTTTATTACTAAACATGTGAACAATGAGGAAAATAAAACAATTAACATACGTATTCCTAACCCAATTTAAGTGACAAAAGATGTAAGATAAAATTTTATGCTATTCTTTACGAAAATCGGTTAAAACCATTAAGTATATTTTGTGATTTCATTATGGACAGTTGTGTTGCTAACGTTTCTAATTATTTGCACATGAATGTGTGCGTTGAATTCTGCGAATTTAATATGACAATTTTACTTCTAACGGCTCGGAAGAACGTAATCCCCTTGTATTGCTTTATTGTTACCCTTTGACCCTGAACTCTGTATGTCCTTAATTGCCAATATTTATTGCTTTCTACCTGCACATGTCAATATATACGATCGGTAATACCGTCTGCGAATTTAGTCAAGCTGCGTTTGTTCTCCGTCAGATTTTACGCACACACCTCATATTTTATTAAAGCAACAACTTCTTCTCCAAACAAGCTTCAATAGAGCATCGTTCAAGCGAAAATCAAAAGTCGAGTGGTGATTAATTTTTATATAATTTCCTCGAGTGCGCTCACTGGGAATTGGAGCTGTCTTCGAGCACCTCAAACATTTTTTTATCTCAAAGAGAGAGAGAGAGAGCGCTCGCGACTTTTTCCCGCAGCTCGTTATTGAGACGAGTGCGCGAGTGAGCAAACACTCGCGCAAGATCCGTGTACACAGGGAGCATATGCAAATCGGCGCAGCATCCACTCGAGTGGATTTAGCAGTGCGTACAGAAGATCATAACGATGACAATCAATTAGGATAATTGAGCGCGCACACAACATGTGGCTTAGAATAAACACGCGGGGCGGGGGCGGGGGCGGAGGGCGTCGATCGGGTTTCGTGACTCGGCGACAGTGAGAGTAAGAGGGGGGAGAGGGAGAGAAAAGAGAGAGAGAGAGAGAGAGAGAGAGAGAGAGAGAGAGAGAGAGCGCGTGGCATGTAAGGCGAACGTTAGTCGGGCAGCAGCACCACATTCATTTCGTTGCGAGCGGCTGTAAATTCGGCCTCCCCCGACCTCCCCGACCTCCCCGACCTCCCCGACCTCGTAAATCCTGTCGCGAAATTTCGGAAGCCCTTGTAATTGTTTGTCGAGCGACCGTGTCCCAAATAGATTGAATAATTGGGGCCGCTCGATGAATTTTCATTATTGCCGCGGAGATATTTGCCCGTAACCCACGAGTGCGGGAGGAGGTGTCGTGTGGGTGAAAAGTTCAAGGGGGAGGGGTCGACACATGTGCAGCCCTCGCACGTGCTGCGTGCTCTTGCGCAAATATTTTCGGGCGCGCAAATTGGAAATTAACTCGGGCCGCTCCGAAATAAAACTAATTTCGCAAGCGATAGATCTCGTTCTGGAAAATTGCATTTGCGGGTTTGCGCTCGGGTATGGATTACCTTAACAGTTAAATATTGGGTGAGTTTGACGGTTTGGGCGTGGGTGATGCATTTCTCCGGGTGCGTGCGTGCGCGCGCGTGCTGTTTGTGTGTTTGCCCGAGTGTTTGTGTGGTCGTGTGGGTGTGGGTACGCGCGTGCCCGCGGATGCTCGGCCGTAGCGAAAGCGTTGGCGCTTATGCAAACATTTGTTAATTAATATACTTGTTTAGTCGAGGTGAATGCACACCGCATAATAATGTATTTTACAAGTTTATTAGGGGTAACGAAGAAAACTCAATTCTATGCAGTGCATTATGCTCGTGTCGACACCTGAAATTACATTAACCCAAAATAAGAAGCACATGTCGGTGAGAGATTTATTATTACGGTGTGCACGGCTATTAAGCTTAATCCTTATAAGCAGATATACTTTTAGGATAATGGCATCCCGTGCAATTAAATTAATTTAATAACTCCAAGCTGATTATCTCTAATTGTAAATCAGCTGTCACTAAAATTACCCTCCACCATTTCTGATTAAATAGCGGTTAGGCATTCGCTAAATTGTTAAAATGCTGTAATTTTAAATTTTTCAAAAGACCCGAGAGTCAATTGAATAACAACTCAAATTTCTTAATTTCCTCCGCCCTTTAAAACCTCGAGCTGCTTTTAATAAAATCTGCGAATTTTCCCTCCGAAATTTGAGGAATAAAATAGTTGGAAGCCGCTAACAATCCAGAGATAATTGCTCGTGTCTAATTTACTTTGGATAAATTAACAAATTTTAAACTTTTGCAATTTTTTATCAAGTACAGTGGCTGCTTGTTTAATTTAAGTCAATTATACATCAAAATTTACACGTCACTAACCTGATATTACATTTTAATAAAAATAATATTTTATTAAAAAGTAATCCGTTTGAGATAAAATCAACAATGTTGAAGGAACTTTCAAAAACAATTTTTGCTGATTAATTTTGATGCAAAAAAGGAATATTTATTGTAAAAAAGATCTTATCTCCTACAGGGTGGTAGTATATTTTTGTAGCATTGTTAAAGGTATCACGTGGGTGAAAAATTGGTAAACAGCACAACGCAGCTTTGAGGATCTGGAGCACGAACAATTAGATAACTTTGAAAGGGGGAAGGGAAGAAAAGCGCCGTGGACGCAGTGGCGACGGATTTTCTGGAGAAACCGAAAATGGGAAATCCAGACCAGACGCCCGTGAAAATCCGTTGCCGAGAAAGCCAATCACGCAGAGCCGTGTTTTTCTGGAAAAACAGGCTGAGAAAACATCCGCGCCAGCTCGTAAACGCGGCACAGAGGAGAGGAGGGAGAGAGAAAGAGAGAGTGTGTGTAAGAGAAAAGGCCTGTGCGCGCGCGTTTTTCCTCGCCGCGCTCTCACACACCCCCACACAGACACGCACGGTTTTCCTCCGCCCAAAAACCTCCGGCAGTTTTTCTCTCTTCGGATGCGTACTTGGGGGACAGGGGAGAGAGAGAGGCGAGTTCCCCAGGGCGATATTTCACATTCGCCGCGCGCGGCTCTTTTTTCCTTCTCCTTCTCATCTTCATCCTCCGTCTTCCTCCTCTGCTACTCTCTGACGCCACCGCCGCGCTTTCCACGCCCGGCGAAAATACGCCCTTCCCTCCTCGAGTCCCTTTCCCATCCCGTCTGTCCTTCTCAGCGCCGCAATCGACAATCAGAGAGAGAGAGAGAGGGGGGAGGGAGAGGGAGGCAGAGAGGAATGGGCCGCGACCGGATTTCGTGTGCCGGCTTCACCGCGCCGAATTCTGCCGGCGCGCAGAAACCCTCGCGTTCCGAGGCCGTCGGTGGCTTCTGCCTCTCTCCTCTCCTCTCCTCTCCTCTCCTCTCCTCTCCCCCGACCACCGACTCGCTCGCTCTCCATCTCTCTCTCTCTCTCTCTCTCTCTCTCTCGCTTTCCGGTGAACATACCTAGACCCTCGGCTGCTCCCTCGACCGCTCAAGAGTTAAGAGGTCCCTTCCAGGAATCGCTCGGGCGCGTTTTTCGGCTGCCGCCTACGGGGCTCTCCTTCGACAGATAAAGGCGGAAGGCAACCGGGAGAGAATCCCTCTCTCTGTCTCCCTCACTCTCAACTGCTCTCTCGCTCTCTCGTCTTAATGCCCCCGGAGCCGAGGGCAGAGGACTTGGGACGCGCTCGTATCGACCGACCCGCGGAGGAGCCCCCGAAGTGCGTGCGTAGCACGGCCCTGGAAATCCTTATTTATTAACCTATTCTTCCTCGGACGCTCTTATCTTTGTCTCGCTCCCTTCCCTTCTTCTCGCCTACACTACGTGCCTCCTCGCGCACTCGAGGCCTGCTGTTTTTCTTCTTTCTTTTCTCGGGGAGGGGGCGGTTTTTGATTGATTGATTGCCGAAGGGCGCGATTGAAAAGTGATCGTCTCGGGTGGAGAGGACGGAAATTTAGTCGTTTTCGTGCAGCCCCTTCTTCGGGGAGGGGGTTGGGGGAGTAGGCGATGTAACGCTCCGAGTTACCGCGGAAAACTGGAATTATTTTGGGTGAAACAACTATTAATCCGACTCTTGTGAAACAATCTCACGAGCTTCGGCAACTCGAGATTAATTATGTATTCGAGGGAGATATGCTGGTATCGCTTTGAGCGACCAAGTAGCGACCAACTCCCATATCGATCCTTCTTATTAAAATTTATTAATGGCGAAACTTGCCCGTCAAGATTATATCGCATTAACAATTTATGCCTAGGAGAGTAAGTTGAATGCGCGATGTAATATGCACCTGACGATTATAATTTCATTTTTGGCGCGCCGAGTTTCATTACAACCCTTGCTTTATTCAGCGAGGAGCTCGTGATCGAGCGGATTTTCACGGTTTTTCAATTTGAAAAACTTTCATTTTCAAACTTTGCTCGAACTCGCTGCTTTCACCTGATGCTCCAGAGTATCGAGTCAACATAACCGAAGAATACACTCGCGATTTGATTCTCGTGGTCTCGTAAGTAGGTGTCACTGAATTAATTCACGTTTCTAATATAAGAGGCAAAATAGTCTCTCACTCCAGGCAAACTCCAGCCGAAATATGAATTTAAATTGAGTTTAGAGCGGGATCTTTATTTTACCTATTCGACCGAAATTCCTCCAAGACACCGAGACAAAAGCCATATTCCGTCCTCGCAAGTTTTATAATTTTTTTAATAAAAGGGGCTCATACTCGTGAGGAGGACGTCGGTGAATCCGCGGAGCCTTGAACACCAACGGTTAACCACTCGGAATTCCAAGTTCAGAATTCCAGCTGAAAGTAAAATGCGACAGCCATAAAACACACTGCGCGATATTTATTAAGAAGCTGCCGTGCACCCTCGGCCTCAACCCCAAAAACTTTCTCAACCCCCGGGTTCGACCCTCGCAAAAATCACGAGGGCCTCGGTTGGAAAGTCCGGCACGATTTATCACCGCGTTAATTAAGGCTGTCCATGGAAGCGGCTCGCCTCGTCCTCATAATTAAAAGCAAGTTGCGCCCCGTCGATGCTTGAGAACCTTTCGCGACCGGCAATTTGCAAAAGGAAGGAAAAGCAATCAATGGAATGAGCCTCTCCATCTTCCTCAATACCGCTCTCTCACTTTGTTTGTGGATCCCTCGGGTCTGCAAAGTTTGTGCTACGTTCCTGACTCGCAATCTCTATCTCTCTCTCTCTCTCTCTGTCTTTTACTCTGATGAATAGTTCACGCGGAACAGGCCCTCGCGAGAGGAAAGAGAGAGAGAGAGAGAGAGAGAGAGAGTAAAATGTTACCGAGACTCAGACAGGTTGGAATTGTGGTAGCGAGAGAGAGAAGACCAGAGGTCTCGTAAGATTTTGAGCAAACACACACCAACCAATACCCACATCCTGTCCAGTGGACCCTCTCACAATGAACGATCTCACGCGCACACATAGGCACACACAGAGGAAGAGTCACCCTGAAGGAGCTCCTCGTTGCCCCCTCCCCCCTTCCCGACACCTTGGGACGCTTTTCCGCAGCTGCCGCGCAGAGGATCGCGCATTCAGGTGTTGGGTTCGCGCGGGTCTCCTCGGTTTTTTCTCACGCGCTCACTCGACCGCCGATGAAGCAAGAGATCGGAAGTCTCCGCGTCGTTAAGGGCGAGTCTCCCCATTTCATCCCTCATTCGCACGCTCAAGGATCAGCGGCTTTGGAGCTCCTCTTAATTGCGCGGCAGCAGGGTAAATTAGCCCCGATAGGCCGCAGAGGGATTACGATAAATGCCGGGGGCGATAAGGAGCGGCTCTTCCGGCGATCGCGATTACGCATGGTTGCGCAGGAGCGTCGCGACGCCGCGCCTGATTCCATTATCCGAGGGGTTGAGGGTGAAGCACGAGATTGCGGGGTGCGTCACCCTTTAATGCGCATCGTCGCTTTCGATCGCACGCTCGGCTCGTAACGAGATTCCAGCTCCGCGGAGCCTTCCTCCCTTGTTCTCCCGCGCAAAAATGAATGTGCCCCGGAGGTCGATATCCCCGAGCCCGACCCCGACCCCGACCACGAAGACGACGAGTACGAGTACGACGAGTACGACGTCGGTGACGATGATTCAGCGCGGACCCGATTATCCGCGCCCAGGACGACCGCAGACCCCCTCGCGCGACAAATCCCCTTCGCATCTCGACAAAACCCCCGCCCCTCCTACTCCTCTGCCCTTCTACCTCACGCCCACCCGCAATTACCGAACGGGCGCAATCGATCTGCCGCGCGCAGACAGATGCTGCGTGGACCCGAGCCCGCGCTAATCGAGCGTGGGAGAATTAATTTGTCCTCGGCCATTAATGCCCCAGCCTCCGCCGGGAAGGCGTCAAGGTCCGGATCGAAAGCACCTCGTCATCGTCCGAGTGTGTAACGACGTTTCGACTCCGGGGGCTGCGGCGTTCGGTCATTCGTTTCTCATTCCTCGACCCGAACGCGCCCTTTTACCTTTTTGTTCCTAAGGTATTCGTGTCCCGCATTGTGCCCACGAATTGCCCATGTAAAACGCCGTTTTATTTGTTTGAGAATTATGCTTATTAAATTAGCAGACAATGGGCACCTTTTTTTGTTGTCGCGGAGTCGTTATTCGAGGCGGCCGAGGCACCTGTCGAAGCGCCAAGTGGACAAGTGGACGACGGATCAAAAAAAAAAAAAAGAAAAAAACATAATAATAATTGTTAAAGAGGTGAAAGAGGGGATTTTTTCGCGATCGAGTTGCAACGCACAATCATCCGTTTCGATTAAAGTGAAAGATGAACAATAATGCGCGCGTATCTTGGCGATTAAATCACGGGCTTTTTCCTCGTGGAAATTAATTATTGGTTATTGCTGATTAAATATTTCACGAGTCAGCATTCGCATAAACGAGAGGAAGGGCAACGTGTTTTCTTTAGCTTTTTCATATTAATTACGGGAGGCCGAGGCCGAGGCCGAGGCGTGGGGAAGCGCTTTTTGAAATAATACAATAAATACGAGTGTCGGGTGTAATTGTTAATAAAATTTCGACGCGGACATCCATTCGAATAATTTCCAAGATTATAAGCTGTAATAAGCTGATTACAATTTATTATGGCGTCGTAAATATATCTTTCGCGACTATGGATTTTGATAATGTTCTGGAAAGCATTATTTTGTAGCAAATAAAGAAACGACCACCTGTGGTTCATTCCTGCAGGCCTCACTTACGACGGTGGAAGCCATTTTACTAAATGTCTGAGAGAATATTTCAAAAAAGAAAACGAAAGCGAAAAAAAGCAAGTTTAATTTGACACCTGTTACGGGTCAGCTCGTGCATAATACGGGCGATAAAATCAGAAAGAAGTAAGCTTTAAGCGAAGATTTATACGAGCCGATAAGTTTTTCTTTAAATTTCAGCGGCGCTGAACTTTGCCATAAGTTCATATTTCAAAGTCCAATGAGTTCCGAGGAAAGCTTTTGATACCGTACGGATTAAGAATTTAATTTCCAAAATTATGGAAATACCGCTTTTAAATTAATTAATTAAAATAATTTGCCGTTTAATTAGCAACAGATTTTTTCTTTGTTGCTTATGGGAGGTTTACCTTAAACAAGGATTTTCCAATTGAATATGCTTTAAGGGAATTCACTCGAGTCGTCCATTCCCTTTAATATTTATAATGACGACATTTTTTAATTACTTGAACTTGACCTGTGTTTAAAAAAGGACATCCTCATTTGTAAATTATTTAAGGTTTGCAAAGAGCGGAAGCAACAATAATAAAGTCTTGATCAATCCAAAAGTTGTTTGATGACATTTATAATTATTATTTTTGTTATTGTAAAAAATCAAACAATATCTTAAAATAATACAATGGTGGCTTTATTAAATATCGTAGCAATTCTATTTTATATATGATTTTAATGATAATAATATAATATAATTTTAATACAATGATGCAAGCATTTCACCATTTTCTTGTAAATTGAATTAATACAGTTGCATATGAACCAGCAGAAGTAACTTGTAAAGCAAAGAGTATAAAAAATCTGTTCCTTCTTCGAATTTTTTTAAGTTTTAGGTCCTGTGATTATTTTCATTTTTACATTATTTTCTTTCTACTAACTATTATACATTAGACTATCATGAATTTTGTATTCATTTATTTTTTTGCACCCGTATTCCCATCTGTTTAGATTTCTTTTATCTTCTTCCTCTGGCTTTTCGGTTTACTTTTTATACTTCAACATTTTTGCTTTTTCATCTTTATTTAATGCAAGACTACACGATTAACTTTTTTTATGCGTGCATAGTTATTTTTCAGTAAATGCGAATATTCTTTGAGATCAATATTCGATTCTATCCTTCCCAGATGTAGATTTCTATAAAAAAAAAAAAAAAAAAAAAAAAAAAATGAGATGTTTTTTTCTTAAATTTTATTTCTGTTTATTAATCAGTGAAAATAACAGTGTATCTTTTATTGTTTGTTGAAAATTGCTTATAAGAGTTATTTCTATTATATTTCTCTATGGTAGACTTCGTAGGGAATTTACAAACTTAATCCTTGTTTGACCTCTATAATAAAAGTAAGGAATTTCTTAAATTTCAAGTATATGATAAAGTAGAAATTTAATAGAGATAACTTTGATAATCGTTTAAATGTAAAGTTATCTTAAAGAATCCAATGTTTTATGAGGTAAGGAAAAACACATTTCTCTGGGAATATTCAAGTATTCCAACGAGATTCATAAGTTAGTTGACCCTAATTAGGTACATTTTGATGAGAGTCGCCGTAAATGAATCGTTGCGATGAAAAATCATCGATTCCCGAGAATGAAATATTCAAAAGTGCAAGTAATCAAAGCACGAGGATTAGCGAATTCCAAGTTGAACTGCAACTGCAATTGCAACATCAGCGCTCCTCCACCTCCCGCACCCTGATCGATCCCCCGAACAGTGAAGGGATTACACACAAAGGGCGTCGTCCGTCCGTCGACCAGCTCGCGGCACGCGGCCCCGGACGACGGACGACAGTCGAGGGTAGAGGGTAATCGCGACCCCGGCGACTCGCATCGCGCCTTAACGAGGCGAATTTCGGCCGCTGACCCCGGGTTCGGCCATTGTTCGGTCGCCCCCCCTCCCCCCGAAGGCTCCCCGTGTTCTCGTGTTCCCTCCTCCCGCGCCCCTCTGCCCAATTGTTAAGCCGGTATGCTCGCGGGGAAGACGCGCCGAGTCTCCCCAGTTCGCGCGACTTGCCCATTGTCGCGCGTTAATGCCCCGCCGTGTCGCCGCCACCCCCGAGAGCCCCCACGACCGCCCTTGGCCCAACTCTCCCCCCCTCCCGCCCTCCCTGCCCTCGCCGCCGCCATCCTTGTTCTGCGGATTTACGACGTGCGTTTTGTGTTCATAAGGCTCGACGCCCGGCTCCATTAACAGACTCGTGGGACGGCCGCGCGCACTCGGGGGAGGAACTTTTACGCAGAAATTAACGGCCTGGGGGTGAATGCTGCGGCGCTCGATATCCTGATGTATGTGCCCCGAAGACGGGCCGACCGGGGCACGGCGTCCTTCTGTTTCGCCGAACCCACGCATGCGGCAAATTGCGTCGGGGCGCGCGCGCGCTCATGTCTGTCGCTTCCGGGGAAAACTTTCCGAGACGTGTTCCTGAAACTTGGCTCGGCTTAATCGAGGTTGCACCGGAGCTCCTCCTTGGCTCATCGGATTAGCTACGAAAGGTCGGACCTGCCGTCCTTCTCCCTCCATCCCCGCCCGCTCTTATTCTTATTTACTTGCGCCCTCGTATTTTCTCAATATTTCCCAAATGCTCGAACGCGTGTGAAATCGTTTTTTTAGTGCCCCTGCACGCCGCCCAAATGAAAAATTTACGAGTCTCGTTTTCGCATTTTCCCTCTGTATGATTGAGATAAAAATATTAAGCGGATGGGAATCGCATTGTAACGATCGAAGCGCATAGCTCTCGTGCGATAATCGTAAAGTTAATTACGTCGAGTGTCGAGAAGTGGCTTCGCTCGTAAAAGTGATTACGAGGCTGCTGCCAGTCCACGAATGCCAATAACAAGTTTTTGACCGACGGCGACGCGGAGGACGAGGACGACGTTTTACCGGCAAAGACCCTGGTCGGTCGGTCGGTCGGTCGGTCGGTCGGTCGGTCCCCGACCACCACCACTTCCGCTAATGGCAGTCCCACTTAAATTTGTGGGTAGTGCCCAGTGCAATCAGCTGCGGATTATCTCGCAGGGTGCGCGTTTTCGTAAACAGCGGATATCGACGTTCGGCATCGAGTTTACGAGAACTAATGGCCATCTGGGTCCACAGGGGCGGGAAAAGGCGATGTGGAGGCCCCTTAAGCGCACGCAAACCCGCACACAGACTCGGGGCGCACACCCCCTGGAAGAGACACACGGGCGGAGGGGCGCGAAACCCTAGGGGCTGCTACGTGCCGGCAGCCCTGCCGTTGCACGCGCACTCACCCACCCCACCCCTCCCTCCCTCCCTCCTCCTCCCGCTCGCGTCGACCTCCGTCCAACCCCTCGCCCGACCCCCATCTCGCCCTCTCGCTCGCTCACCCGCGCACTCTCCTTCGTTTCGGACCTGCGAAGAGACCGAAGATCGATCGGACGATTTTCCTCGGGCTTTTCCTCGACGGTCACCCTCGCGACGTTCTCCACCCCCGCCCCTCTCTTCTCCTCGCTCTCGCTCTCACTCTCTCTCTCTCTCTCTCTCTCTCTCTCGAGCATACGAGTCAATGTTAATGGAAGTTCGCGAGCGAACGAGCAGGACAGAGTGAGACCTAGGGGTGGGAAAAGCGCCGCGACGCATTTTCGAGCGCGAGTGAGCTCTAGGGATGAGGGGAGAGAGAAGAGCGACAACCCGGGGGCGGATGAGAGAAACAGAGATAAAGTTGGGCATCTAGCGTTTCTAGGACGATAGAAATGCGCCATCGCTTTCCCACTCTCTCTCTCTCTCTCTCTCTCTCTTGTACGTTTGCTGCAATCGAATCTTGCCTCGACTCCTTTACTCTTTTGCCCGAGACCGTTTCCTCTCTCTCCACTTTTATTTCCGTTCCTCTTTCCGAGTTTCCTCGTAGATTTTCTTTTTCAGCTTCCTTTTGCACCCTTTCAATCTTCGTCTTGTTTTTTTGACGCTGTTCACTCTGCGTTCGCGGAATGCAATTTTTGCACTCCGAGTCAGAGCGCTTGAGTCTTCTTAGCGCTTTTTCCTAGTTTTCGATTTACACTTTTCTCATTTATACCTTTTTCCGCCAATTTTTCGAAATTTACGCCCTGTATTAAATTTATGGAAATCGTGGGGTGATTTCTTTTATTTACGTCAATACGGAGACACAGCCGCGCGTGTGAAAATCTCGAGAAAGATATATCTACCTTAAAATATCCTTTTATAAATTTAACATTTCTTTTTTCTTTTTAAACTGATTAGCCAAAAATAGGTTTCATATAATTGAGTAGGGTTCCGATATCTCAAAGAAAAAAAAGAAAAAGATCTATATTTTTAAGTATTTATTAGTCTCACCCAATAGATCAAACTTTTAATGTACTTTTGCACACCTTCGCTTCAACAATTTCGTGTGATAACAATCGCATCTACACTTCGCGTAACATAATTTATAATATTTTCTCTTTAATGTCATATCTCTTATACAAACGTTTAATTCAACTATTTACGAGAAAACAAAATAGAGATAAGATCAAATCAACTGTTCCTCGTTTCACAATTTATGATCAATTATTTTAATAACCTTAAACTATACATTATGGAGAAATATAGTCAAACCTGTAATTATTTAAATTAACACCCATATTTTTAAGCCTTTTTATTTTAACTGTATATCTTTAGTGTATTTAAAAGCTAATTATGTTATAAAAATGTTATCTAATTTTATTTAACGGTAAGTGGCAATATAAAGTAAATAAAATTTTCAATATTTTTAAACTTCATTCAGGAAAGCAAAGTAAATTACGAAATCACATAAAATGACATTCATTTGCAAAATTGTAATTTATTTTATTACATATTCATTTGAAATATATTTATTTCTTGTTATATGTTTACATGTTTTTTTTGTAATAAGGATTTACATAATATTTTTTTAAAGGCAATGAATAAACAACAATAAAAACTTTTTTCAAACATAAAACACTTTCGATTTATAGTTTTTTATTAAATTAATACAGACTTTTATTTTTATAATTAATTTTGTACATTCGATGAATTAAATTTTTGTACAATAAATAATTTTATTTAAAGAATTATTTTAACATATTATTAAAATGATGAATATTGACCAATAGTAATAAAAATTAAAAACTGTAGTTTAAACATTAATTAATCTATTATTATGGACTTTATTTGTGCACTATATTTAATTAATCAATAATTATTTATTTTATTATTAATATATCGTATACCCAATGACAAATACATATCACTACAAATATAAATAATTTTTAATGAAGATCTACATTATAATATTCTAAAAAGACAAAATAATATAAATTCATAATTTAAAATTATACATAAATATTTAGATATTAAATTGTAGAATATTTATTATACTGTTGAATGGATTAATCGTTACAGTGATATAAGTTTCAAAGCATTTACCACTAATCAAAGAGATTTGAGGATGAAATATTTAATACTATACTATATTGTATTCTATATATTACATATTGTTTTTGTTATAAATATGATAAAATATAATGTGTTTAAAAAATTTAGCATTGTACATAGGTATGTATTACAATGTAATATTTAGAAAATATTATAAAATATTCAATAATTGATAATGAATATTCTATTATGTTGTTTAATTTCCGTTAAATATTGTATACAAACATGTTGTTAATTTATTCGTTTATCATATAATTGATTTTAATATCACTTAATATATTATACAAAATAAAAATCTTCAAGATTTCCAGAAAACTAATTTATTTGCATAAATTGGTCTTGAATGAATATTTGCATACATAATTAAATTATTTAGCAATAATGGTTAGCAAAAGTAAATATGTCCTTTTTACAAAAAAAAGTAGTTTACATACTTAATAGTTACGTTAGTATCATACCAGTAAAACTAGTCTTAAAGTAGTCTTGAATTATTACCTGTTCAAGGAAAATAATATTAAAAAAAGAATGAAGAAGAAGAAGAAGCGATTCTCACTTTATAATTTGTAAAGAAACATGCAATTTTCCCTCAGTTTAACTCATCATTACCTCAATTGAAAATAATACACTGGATACCATTCTAGGAAGTATTTTAAAATACTTAGCACGCGGTTTAATACGTTTGAAATATATCGCAATGAAACAACCTTAACGGCGTAAAATAAAAATGCGCTTTTAATCGTCGGTTGTATTAATTCCATCAACAGGCGAAAGCTTGTTATGGTCCCGAAAGAGTGTAAATAGTTAAAAACTCAACATTACTCCGGAAAAAAGGGAAAGAGTTTTTTTTTGGAAAAAAAGACAAAAAAAAAAAGAAAAAAAAGAAAAAAGAAAAAAAAAAGGGAAGGGTTTATGGCCACAAGTGTTTATGAATAAAATTTTATGAACTATTTTGTTGTCGGTGCATTGACACGGATGGTCTCTCCATTCAGGACTCCTGTAACAACCTATTTTTATTTTTATTATTACTTTTATTAGCGCGAGCGCGCCTTTAAAAACGCGGCTTTTCCAATTTTACTTCGTCTTCCCGCCCCCCGCCGCCCCCGCGAAGGAATGCAACTCGAAAGATGAATATTTTCCTAATGGGCGTTCTTGCTCGTGTCCGGCAGAACATTTGGAGGGTTTTCTCACAATCGGCCTTGTCTCTTCCTCGAGTAATAAAGAACTCGTGTTACTCGAGAGTCGAGCTTTGAAATACAAATGCGATCCCCATTAGCGCGCAAACTCGTGGCGATCGCAGACCAAAAGGTCCAATCCTCTGAATCACCACCACTCGACGTCGCAGCAGCCCCATTCCGGCGACCTGCAAACAGGATTAATAATCCTTGGACGTAGCCCTGAGCCACGCAGATGTTTGTATCCGAGAGAGAGAGAGAGAGAGAGACCAACAACGCGATCTCAAAGGAGAGAGAGAGTGTGCGCGTGTACGTGTGCGTGTGTGCACGAGGGGGGTGGGTGGAGAGAGAGAGAGATAAGCTCCTGGAGCGTCGCTTTCGACCTCGTGCGCGCGCGCGGGTGATCCGATCGATAATTAAAAATACACGAGGGCACGCACGTGCGCGCGAGGAATCCACTCGAAGATTTGCGCGGGGGCGCGATAATCCCCACCCCCTGCCACTTTACTTTTCAATCCACGTATCTACGGCGTCAATTCCGCTGGAATTGTTTATGGTGGTGGTGGTGGTGGTGGTGGTGGTGATGGTGGTGGTGGTCCGCGCCATGAGGACCCGTCGCGCACGTGTTCCAATGGCTTGCGTGCCGAATGTGAATGCGAGGCGCGCGCGAGCGCCTGCCCAACTGCCCCGCAACTAGGGGTTGGTCCGGGAGGGTGAGAGGGGGATGATAGATTGTGGGACGCTTAGCTGCGACGATAACGCGGCGGTGCTTTTATCCGGGGAGGGCGAGTGTTTAGCCCCGACGCCCGGATGCTTTTTCGAGGCCACGAACCCACAGAGTCTCCGAGCTTCTTTCCCTCCTCGTCCATGGGAAACTTGAACTCTGGTGTTTGAACGACGGGACGCATTATGCGGACTTTATTTGGAGAGCAGTTGCGAGTTCCTCTCGAGAACTTCACACTCGACCGGCTTTAATGAATCCCCGAATCGAGCTCCGAAACTTTGCCGGCCGATCGAATTTCTTACTTGTTTCTCTCTTCGTGTGACTCAACTTATTAATTGCTTTTATTTAATGACAATTGATTGCGTTTTCTTCGTGTGCACTGCGGTTGTTTTGAAATGGCTTTCGATTAGGGGAATTAAAGTGCGTAATAATTGAATCCCCCTTTTTAATGTATTACACTAGACTTCGCCATTTATAAGAAAAATTTAGTTGTCTCAAGTGTATCATTCCACGAGAATTCATTGCTTGTAATACTTTGCTTATCTTTGGGATAATTGCATTTTTTTCCTTTTCCACAAATTATCTTTTAATTGCTCTACGAGAAACTTCTTTATTTACGTAGTGGCGACTTTTTCATTGTCTTGATGTAAAAATAATTTTTTAAAATGTCATCTTCAATTAGGAATGGCATAAATTTAAAATTCAAATTATAACGTTGGTAATGATAATTGTAAATTTGAGGCTGTAACTTGCAATAATCGCCAATTTAACACGCACACGCACACGCACACGCACACACACACACACACACACACACAGAGGGATTTAATAAATGCACAATTTATTATACCGTTGCAGTGAAAATGTGTACGGTACTTTGTTATGTTGTTTTAAAGTATCTCGATAAGAACAAGGAAGTTCTTTAAAAAGAATCAAACAAAAAATGACGATTCAAAACTTATCTATTGTATTATTTTTAAATCTTAATCTCTCCTATCAGAGCCATACACACAGATATACTTTAAAGATAATTCTCAAAAAGAAAATCAAAGCTCGGAAAATTTTTAAAAACCATCAAGTCGAAATAAAATACACGGTCGAACAATACACGCGATAAATCATCTCCATATAAATGCCATTAAATTTGTTTTGAAATCAATTTAAAATTGGAACAAATAAATATATTTATACATATATATATATATTGTTTTGGGGCTCATAGTGTATTCTCGATAAGTTTGCATTGATATTTTACTGAGAAAATATCTCGTGCAGTAGGGCAACCTTTACATGCTCAATACATAATCGCAGATGCCGTGGCTATGAATACAATATTAGTCATGAAAATCAAAGTAATAATTCCATTAAACTCCTCGACGAATGAATTACCAAATCAGAATTACCAAAGCCGCACCAAAGAGCGAATTAAAAATGTACATTAATAATAATTAGGATTGGCCACTTGTACGGGTAATTAGTCGGCTGGCAAAATTAATCGTAAAAACTAATGGATTTTTGATTGGTCGTGTCGGTGTTATTGGCCATGGTTTAAATAATATGACGTAGAGTCTACTCGTGTCCACCCTAAGCCACAACTAAAGCACGAACAATGCTCGAGCAAGTCGTTAGCGTTTCCAGTCTTGCACGTCGTTCCACATGTCCGACGGCGTTATTAAATATCAAATTGTCGCATTAGAATCCCGAAGCCAGGATATCGGCATTAACGAGTTCCGAGTCGGGATTCGAACTAAGGGTGGTTCGGGGCTAAGGGGGCAAGGGGGTTGGCGCACGGGGTCGTTCCTTGCGCTACCTCCGATGATGCGTAGACGCGTACGCGTGGGGCATCGAATGTAGGGAAGTGTGCACGAGAGAAACGCTCGTGACGTCAGGGGGTGGAGGTGACTCCATCTTCCCTCCCCCGGGCTTTAACGAGGCGCCGATGACGTCAGTCTCATAAAACGCCGGGGGGGTCCACTGCTCTCACGGCTCTAAACTCGAACGGGGATGGCGATTCCTACCCCTCTCCACCCTCTCGCCGCCATGATTTATGTGCTTTCCCGACTCTTATTTTACTTTTTTTTTTTTTTTTTTTTTTTTTTTTTTTTTTTTTTTTTTTTTTTTTTTTTTCCCCTTCCTTCTCTCCTTTTGCGTGCAGGTATACCGGGGAACGCGAGGGAGCGAGACAGGTTGGTGTGCCGATGCTGCACCAGCGATTGTTTCGCGCGGGGCGATCCCCTTTTTCATTTTCCTGACTTTTATATGCCCTTCCTTTCCTTCCGTAAAAACTGTCACTCTCCGAAAATCCAACCTTTTCGATTATTCTCTCTGACTCCGAATCCGTTGGAATCACCGAATTTAACGTACAGCCATTGATTTGTTGTTCAAGCCGCGCACGCTTTTCGCTCACTTGGATCAGGGGATCTTGAAGCGGAAAAGCTTAGGGAAAACTGTTGTTGGCTCGTTCCAGGATTTTCTATAATGCGATCTCTCTTGAAAATAGATTATTCACAAACCTTATTTCGACTTTTGCGCAAGGTTCATATTGGTAATTTCGAGACTATAAATAAATTATTTATAAATTTTATAAATTTCCTTACTCTCCAACCATTCTACAGATGTAGCAACAAAATAATGAAATATGGAGGGAGAAATATTACGCGTTTGGAAACAGAAAAGAAGTTGGCTGAAAAAAAAATACTGTACCAACTTTACCAACTACAAACATTAAAATTGTCTGTCAAAATAATATTCATCACTATTCATTTTATTTAAATTAAGCGGTAACTTTCATTTTTTTAACTCCTTTGATTTCATCATAACATTTCTTTCCAAACACTTTATCAAAATTAAAACTTGACATAATAATGTAATAAAAAATATTAAAAGGTACTTCAAAGCAATTTTATTCAATAATTAAAATACTAACAATATCTATCGATAGTGATATATCCAATAATAATTTAAAAGCTTTGTACATATATATAACTTTACTTACCTGTTGAACTTGTTTACTTTAATTTAAAATAATATTCCTGTAAAAAGTTTAAGTGTTCAATATTATGCTTTGAACATAATCTCCAAACTTTTCACAACGGCTTTCAAGTACAAATTATCGGTTTTGTTTTTTCGGAGCTTAATATAATAATTAATAAAATAATTTAAAACTCTTAAAACTTATTTTACTTTTCTTTACTATCAATAGCTAAAAAATAAATTGTTATACATGTTTAATGCCAAGTACAATATTTACAGTGTTGAAATGAACTGTCGAATATTTCATTGAAAATTTAAATTGCAAATTATCTATTCTCAAAAAAGTTATTCCTTAACTAGTGGTAGTTCTAAGATCCAACAGATTTCCTTGTAATTATTTTCTTGTCTCAAAGTTATTTGAAAATGAGTTCCTTAACATCATCGATGTACCTGTCGCTTATAAACATTTCCAACAAGGTATAATATTGTAAAAGCTAGTTCTGTAATAAATTAAAAATGCACACATTTTTAATGTAAAAAGGATTTGCTACTTTAATGAAGTCTATTATTAAGCGAGATTGTCTGTATTTATAAATTGAAAGAATCATATCGAAATTATTCATGCTTTAAGGGAGAATCGGATCATAACACTCAATTTAGTTTAATGGTTGATACTTATTATTAAATAACTTTAATTTCCTTCAAAAATTGATACTTATACAATTATTACAAAAGTTCAATAAATTGTATTGTTACCGTCAAATATACTTAACAGCTTTTTATTTAATTCATTTTTTTTAAAAGTTTTTATCAATTTTATATTTTTGTCAACGATCTCAAACATTCGTCAATGTTGATAAAAAAATATTTATTAAGATAATTTGTATCTTCAGTAAAATATAAATTTTTTAAAATAAATGCAATTAAATATAAACATTTTTCTAAATGTATTAATCTTTAATTATTATAGAGATTATGTAGGATAATATTAAGAAAATTCAAAATAAATATCGAATAAAGTAATCAGGTCAAGACAACTAGCGTATTTTAATAATTATGTAATTATTTTATTAAAAATTATGTTTTTTAAATAAATAATAAATTTAACGTTTCATATTTTTTATTTCGTTAGTTGTACAATCATTAAAATTTTAATAGATTTGGTAATTATATTATTTACATTTTGTTCCATATAATTATTAATATTTATTTCAATATATAAAAAAAAAGATTATAAAAATATTTCTTACATAAAAATAAATATTTCCGTTTTAATTGTAAATTTGTAAAAATTTTAAATTTAAAAAAGAAAATACTCAACGAGGTGATTATTTAACAAATATAATTTGAATTTCAATTATTAGTCTTTCGGTTAAAAATAATAAAATAATTATGCTTATCCATTTATTCAACTTTTAAAATGTAGTATTCATAAAGAAATAACGCGTTTTAATTTTATCCAAAGAAATTTATAAATAATTTTTAGTTTTTATATTCAAATAATTTACGTTTTCAATTCTTATTTTTTTTTTTCGTTTAACGTTTTTGCGTGTTTTTAATTTTCTTTTTACAAGAATCTACAAAAGATTGAAAATTAAAAAATAACTAAAACCACAAACTTTAAGAGATTAATAGAATTTCTAAGTATATTTAATTATATTTTACATTTGAACATAATGTAGTATTTTAGAACTTTAAGAAGTATGACTAAATCTTTACAACCAAATAATATACTTTTTTTTCGTTTTTCTAAATAATATAAAAATTTATATGTGTATATTTATCAATTTTCAAATGGTTTATTAATATCTAAATTAATAAAAAAAATAGATAAACATTATTTTATTTTTATAATAATTTTTTAATATTTTATAATACCAATAACTTTATAATATTTTTAAAAAAATGTGTAATAAATATAAATCTGTTCATGTTATTAATATTATAATAAATTTATTTTATGTAAATTGATGTCATAATAAATATTATTAAATTTTAATAGAAATTTATTTAATTACGTTGTCAATTTATGTTATGTAATTTAAAAATAGTTTACCTTAGTAAATTTAAAAATCAAACAGAAACTTTAAATTAAACGTTATTTTTACGTCATAAGATAAAAATATTATATTTAATCTATGTAGAAAATAAAAATTAAAACATTTTATCGATAAATTTTACAAAACATAAAAAAAGTTGATGTATAGTGTTATTACAATCCACTTATTGTACTATAAAAAATAAAAGTTGTAAGTGATTTTTAATGACTTGATACGTAATTAAAAAAGCTTTATTCTTTCAAAATATCTTTTTGTTTTTATGTAGGATTACACTAATTGTAAATAAGAATAAGAAACTTTAAGTGTCCGTGAATTAAACATACTATTATGCTTATAAGTTTGGATATTTTAAAAGAAATAAAAAATTTATATTAAAACCTTGAAATAATCTAATAAAACATTTATATAAAGATAGTTAAAAACAAAAAAAAAAAAAACAAAAGAAAGCAGTATTCAAAAGTTTTATAAAGAAATAGCATTCTAAATATTTTAAAAGTATTGGAAAAGCTGTTTCAAACCAGTTCTGGTCTAAAAGTACTATTGTTTTATGGACAAAGTATGATTATCAAAATGATGATATCGTTCAAGATATCAATTTCTCTATGCTATCTACAACCATTTAATTTTTAAATTATCGAATTTAAAAATTCTTTCTTGATTTTTTTGGCGTCCCTTTTCTCTCGAATTGCGCAGTCTGTAGAACAAATTTTGAGTCGCATTAATAGGAAACATTAATGAGTTATTCTCAGCAAAATTACCAGTACATAATAACAATGTTGGGAAAGCTTTCAGTTTTGCAATAATACAAGATTAATCTCAATTTAATTCTTTTCGAATAAATATATTAGTTTTTAGATTGTGATAGACTTTTGAAAAGTTAAATGCTCTTCAAGTTGATTGCCATTAGTCCCCAAGTATTTCATTACTTTTTAAAATTCACTCTTGCACAGGATAAATACAAAATTTATTGGAACACTGGGAAAAGGGTGTCACGTTTAAAAAAAGTAAGGCTGAAAGTGGAATTGTTAATGCTGATAATAATTTGAATATTGTGAGGCCAGTGGGAAGGTGAATTAATATTAATATTCTTCCGGATCCGTGGCAGCGCCTCAACTCACGATATTAGATTAATTGTTAGGCAATAGAAACGGGGTTTTGCCTAGTTTACGATCGGCAATCTAGGCTCAGAAGGAAAATAATAACTCATAAAAAGCCGAATGAGAAATAGGAAAAGCTTATGGGCTCGTAAGCAGCGCATAATTCAAAGGGGCATCCGCATAACAAATCGATTATTAAGACATCAGCATATATAAAGTTTAAAATCCGCCAGGACGTGGGGCTTATTTATTGGTTTGCGCGACCACTCGACATCGCGCAGGACTCACGAGTGCGAGAAACGCATAAAAAGGGCCAACTGCCGGTTGTTTGTATCGATGCAACAACGGCAACGACAACGACAACGACAACGACAACGACAACGACAACGACAACGACAACGACAGCAGCAGCAGCAGCAGCAGCAGCAGCAGCAACATCATCATACTCGCGGCCTGACAAATTCATCGGGAGTGTGGAAGAGGATTTTTGCGCTCGCATACATCATCTCCTGCACCGGCCACGCTCGTACGTGTGTTTGGGCGTGTGTGTGAGTCGGAGTAGGAAGGAGCCAGTCGAGGATATAAATACGCCAGGAGAAAAGAAGGAGACACGATATATCGAAGCATCCCGGAGAGCTGCTTCTATCTGTCTTCATCTGTCTCTTCTCTCTCTCTCTCCCTCCCTCCCTCCCTCCCTCCCTCCCTCTCATTCGCTCTCTCTCTCTCTCTCTCTCTCTCTCCCTCTCTCGCAGAGCGCGTTTAATTCGATTACGCGCCAAACCGGATTCCTCTCTCTTTTTCCCTTTCTATATCATTTTCTCTATCTCCACGCTGATTATGCCTGTCTCTTTTATTCCTCTTTGGATTCCTCCTCGACCTGCACTGACGTTTTATTTTTTTTACTCTTTTCCTTCTCCTTGAACGGGATCTTTAATTTTCGCGAGAGATACTGTAATATGACCATATTTATGCCTCGTTTATCCCTCGACAATTTTTGACGTTATCTTTCTAACTGAAAAGCCTCTTTAAATTATTTTAATGAATAATTATCCGCAATAATTTCCGTTAACGAGTCATTTCTTTAAATATCAGAGCCTATAATTTACACGCGCTAATTTTAATAAACAGATTAAATAAATACAATGTGTGTCTCGAGAAATGCCACGATTGATCAAATAAATGACTTACAAGATCCGCACTTTCTAAATTAAAATTTAAACAATTTCCATTTATCTTGCACTAGTTATTAACGAAAAGTAAAAATGTTCCCACTCTCTCATTGCCCGTAGAAAGTTGGATCGAAAATTCTTCTTTTTTTTTTCTTTCTTTCTTCTTGCAGAGTGGTTATCGGATTTAAAAACGAAAAATCTAGGTAATTTCTTTTCGACAGATGCTCACCGCGTACTCGTACTTATCAGTTGCAAGGAAAAAACAGAAAAACCGATTCGAAAAATATACGGTAAATAAAGTCGGTCGGATAAGGATGGGATGGAGGACGGGGGAGGGAGGGAGGAAGGGGGCCACGCATAATTAACGATAAATTCTCGAGTGAATAGTTTGTCAAAATGCAAAGGTGGAAAGAAAGTAAAAAATGAACGCAAAAGAGAGGCTCTCTCTTATCTCGGCATATCCATCTCCTCCTCGTCCCGTTTTTCCCTTTAATGCGGGGCTCCGCGTTCGCATCGTGTTTTCCTCGTGGATATTTACATATCCCATTCACCTACATATTTATCTTCCGCCTTTATACACTCGCTACCACCTCGCCGATTATTATGTCATTTGTTATCTTCCGAGCATGCGCTCGCCTACACACGCACACGCGCGCGCACACGCACACGCGCACGAGCGCCAACTGCTTCGCGCCGCTCCTCCCGCGTTTTCCCTTTCACCTTGACTCGTAATACGCCTGCCCTCCGCCCCCACCAACTTTATGTACTACGGTTGTACACGGATACACACGGAGGAAGGTTGTACACGTGGAAGAAAGGCTGCGCGCATTGTTGATGTTGATGTTGATGTTGATGTTGTTGTACGCCGGCGCCACTCTTTTCGGTCTGCCCGTGCGTACCTTTTTTCCCCTTTAACTCATTTTGCTCCTCTTTAAGGCTTTAATGCTTGCTCCACATTTTCGTTCGCCCACATCATTTGTATATTGTTATCGCTTCCTTCTTACGTTTCCTACGTAATTTCTAGTTTCATTGTACAATAGCCCGAAAGCTCTTGAAAACTGCTTTCTCTCCGCAACCACTCCAATTAATTTCAAATCGAAGCTGCGGTTGCTCGCTTTTGTTTTGCCCTTTTTTTTTTCTCGGTAAACATTTGTCAATTATCCAGGTGGTCGATAAATTTCATCCTTCTTAAAATTAAACGCGATCAAAGGTTGCTTGTAATTAAGTTTGATTGGACAGTAAGAAAATTACTTCGATTCCTCCTTTGGATATTCCTATTACAAAAGCATGGAACTCATCGAATATTCGTGGATAAAATGACATTTCATTTCCATTGATCCTACTATTTTGTTTTCTTTATTTCAAAAAAAAAATAATTAAAAATACAATCGATAATTCTCTCATATTTCTGCAAGTCATTTCATTTTCAAACAATAATGTTCAAAGTACATTGGAATATTAACTTTTTCTTAATTTTGGCTATTTAACACAACGTTCACCTTTGAGTAATTGAATATTTAAAGTAGAATTTTGTCAATACATTGTATAAAATACAACATGTCGTTTTTATTTATATAAATACATGCACATTCGTCCGCTGTAAATATATGCACATTTTAAAAAGTTATTTTATAACATTTATACGCGAAAAGCAATTTCACACTAAATATATTTGATACAGATGAATGATATTAAAAATCGTTTAATCTCTATGTTTTCATTAATAAACGTCATTCCTATTCATAAAACAAAAATAAAATATTGAATAAATGCATATTTAATACAAACACACGGGTACAAATTCATAGCCAAAAATTTATATTTATTTAATTTTAAATACATGTTCGTAGCATATCAACTATAAACAACAAATAATCAAATTTATTAATTATAGAAAAGATTACAATTTTTTTATTCGGAAACGAACGAGATAAATAAAATAAACTTTGAAATATCGTAAAAACAATTATGTCATGAAATATATCCAACGATACGTAATATTTTTTACTGAGATATCAACAAGTTTTCGTGTTATTAATGGTATATTGAAAGCAGAGGAGATTATTTTTTCTATTTATTTCAGAAAGTTATTTTCATTCATAAAACTGATTTAATCTCTGAAACAGAATTATCAAGATTGATTTTTTTTTTTTATTTACACGTATGAATACTACCTGTTCCAATTCTTTCAAATTACGTCTACATAAATGACATTGATACCTTTTTACTAAAAAGTCCAATGATTATGGTTTAAATGAGCCTAAATGAGGAGCAGGTTTTTTATTATTCTAGATAATTACGTCAAGTAAAACTTTATGACTTTATTTGGGTAAGTTACATTGAAAACTACAAAATTATTTATCCAGACAAAACATGGAAATGAGGATAAAAGGGAAAAAACGGATCATTTAGAGAAAAATGTTATTCTTAATTTCTGAAGCGGGAGACTGCTAATTTTCAAAAATGTCTGCCAGTGAAATTCTACACTGGCAGCTATTGCACGTTTTGCAAAAAGTTTGCAGTGCGTTTGAGTTTCTCAGTCTCTCTCTCTCTCTCTCTCTCTCTCTCCATCTCTCTCGACTCTTTTTCGTAAGCTGCCCGTGCAAGTATTTCGCCTCGCAATGGCGTTTTTCTACATTTTAGCACGCACTCCACATACAAACTACTCGATTTTCGTACTCGGCCTCTTCTTGCGCGCTCGTTTTCCTTTTTCCCCCTTTTTATTTCATGCGCTGCAAGGATTATAAATCGCACGTGGATTTTCCGGTTTTTCGATGCATTTTTCATCGCGTGCTCCTTTTTCTCCCCAGCCCCGATCCGCAATTCGTTACACGCCGAAATAAGTTTGCGGCCTTTGTCACGTCCCTCGACCCTCCTCCCCCTCCCCCGCCCGACCGCCCCAAGCATCACACGCTCGCACGCACGCACGCACGCACGCACGCACGCACACGCACTGTATACGTGTATGATTCCACGGGTCGACCGATCGATGACCGCGCACCGCCTTTTCACCCGCATCCCTCTTCTTTATTTCACATTCGATTCCACGCTGCTCATCTCCGTCCAGTTGGGGCTTTTATACTCGTCGTAGTCGTCGCCGTCGACCCTATTTTATTCCTCTCTCACCTTTGATGTGCCCACCTCCCGATATATATCTTTAGCCGGGCTCGTTCGCTCCCAACTAGCACGCAGTTTTCGCATTCCACTTTTTCTTTCTCTGTCGCTCTTTTTTCTCATTTTCCTTGCCTAGATCCCAGCATCCGAGCGCTTTCGTTCTACCGGAGAGCGAAAGAACGAATGAACAAGCAAACGAAAAAAAAGATGGGAGAAAAAGGAAAAAGAGGATGATAAAAAGAAAGAAAAAAAAATTCTGCCAGCGAGCGAGACTGGGAAGAATCGCACGCGAATCCAGCGAGGCCACTTTGCCCTCGCGTTCTCGCGCTCGCTCTCTCACTCCCACACACGCACAGAGAAACGGCGAGAGAAAGCACTATATATACGCACCTTCATCGCCGGGGTTGCGCGGGAGAGGGTGCGAGAAGGAGCGAAAAGGGAGACTCGGTGGTGCGCGGTCGTGTACACACGTACACCAAAGGGGTGGCTCGCACCAACACTCGGGCACAAGGCCACACGTACACGTACAGAGACTCGCGCGCGCGAATAGCTAACGCGAGCGCGGAGAGCAACCCCCTTTGCCCGAGGCGGTAGCGACGGAGGGCCAGGAAGGGTGGCTCGTTCTCTCACCCTCTCTCTCGGCGAGGCGACGTAGTGGGTGGCGAACGAAGAAGGGGCGAGATGGGCTGGTCGACGGATATGTACGGTCGAAGGAGGATGGAAACCCAGAGAGAGACGGGGTGAATAGGTGGAGGAAAAAGCGACGCCGCCCGGGGGGGAGTTTGCGAAGGCGGAGGTATGAGGTCGGACGCGAGCAATTCTCCCTCTCGCTCGCTCCACTTTGCCCTAGCTCTGTATACAGTTCGAACGAACGAACCGACGCGGGGGTCGGCATCCTCCATCACCCTCTCTCTCTCTCTCTCTCTCTCTCTTTCATTGGTTCGCTGGCAGTGGCAGCAGCAGCACCAGCACCAGCACCAGCAGCGAGTACTAAGTATAGGCGTCCTCGCGACGCCGGCCGTCAATATACCACCCCTAACTAACCCCCCGGGGGTAGAGCCATGGGTGGCTCGTTCCGCGGATAGATAGAGCGAGTGAGAGGCTGAGAGGAGGTAGCAGAGGAGGAGGAGAAAGAGGGAAATTGCTCTGCGAGACCGGGCGTGCGATACACACAGGAGGACGGTCGTGTGACGTTGTGCCGTCGCATCCCGCGGAGAGTGTGTTGAAAGTGAGAGACAGAGAGAGAGAGAGAGAGAGAGAGAGAGAGGGAGAGAAAGCGACTGGGGACGCACGTGCACTCGGGTCATTCCGTTCTCTCTCTCTCTCTCTCTCTCTCTCTCTCTCTCTCTCTATTTCTCTCTGTCCTCTTCAGAGCTCTCGCGAGAGATTTGGACTTTTCTATACGTCTCTTGGAGTGTGTGCGGCTTCGAATAGGTACGTGTGTGCACGTGTGCGTTCCATCTCGTATATCGAAAGAAAGAAAGTACCTGATTTTTCCCGCGCTCGTTCTTCTTTGGCATGTAGCTGGTACTAGACTTTTTTTCGTCTATTGTTTCGTCGAGCTGATGTCGCTTTTCGCTCCATGCGAACTCTCTGCGACACTGCAAACGCTGTTGCCACTTTAATTGCCTGCCAGAGTAGAGTAGTGTAGTTGGGATTAGAAGAGAGAGAGGGAGAGATGTTAATTGAATTTTAATTTGGTGCTTTGGACCGTACTCGTTATGATCTAGTGCAAGCTTGTACTTTAAAGCTTTACATATTTAAAGCGTATAGCCGGCCAACAAAATGTGTACGTTACGTTATTATATTCGTGATTATCAAATACATCAGTTTGTTAGATGTCCTCGCATTAAAATTATGCAATGAAACATTATCAATATCAAAACAAATCATAAACTCGTAAAGTTACATTAACAAGGGTATTGCATTAATGCACGCGTGTGCTGGACACAAAATAGTATTATGGATTCTTCAAAGTAAATTTAAATTTTGTCCAACCATGCGCAAGTTCAAATAATAATTCGCGAAGGCGATTAACGTTGCACTCGTTGACAAAAGCTTGATTGACGTGGTCAATTCCCCCAAATATTGAAAAATATCAAATATTCCTTTATCGCCCTCCAATATTTCATACGGTTTGAATTTAAATCTGGATGGGGCAAAAATGTGTCAAGGAACTTTGAAAAACGATCGATTTTTCGAAAAGGTGTCGAGCCACCTGTCCAACTCCAGATGCAAATCCAATCCATTTTGCAAAAAGCACTTGATCAAAATGATTGAATGATTTAGAGAGCGAGGATACCTGCCGGTGATACCTAATCCTCGCCCTTGAGGCATCGAATCACATGACCTTTTAATTTCATGCACATACACGCGTGCACGTGTGTGCGTGCGCGCGTGTATACATGGGCAGGGCTAACAAATGTGTCCGCCGAACACGTAGTAGCTCCTTTTCACTTTGGCCTGAAAGCCGTTAAAAAATTCAGCACTTTACAAAGTGTAGCAAACGATTGGTCGGAGGCGAAAAAAGGTCGAAACTTGGAAACTCGGGACTAGTGGGGTGGATAGAGTGCGAGAATAAAAGGGTTAAAAAGGAAAAGGCTTTTTCGCTCCCTAGGTATATCGGGGCGAGTCGAGAGCGCGAAAGAGCGTTATGCCATTTACCATTATTGAGATTAATCCTCGTGGTGGTGGTGGTGGTGGTGGTGGTCGTCGTCGTCGTCGTCGTCGTCGTCGTCGTCGTCGTCGTCGTCGTCGTCGTCGTCGTAGTCTCCCCTTCGACCCTCCCGCCTCGACCCGGCACACCCGTGCACTTTAACCCCGAGCCGAGCCGCTCAGCGCCAAACAAAGCACTTAAAAGAAGGTATTAGCGATGCGCTGCAGCGGGAGGCTGCGATTGTCGGCCAATCTATTTCGGGCTTTTGAAGATGGCGATAGCGCGCGGCCGTCCGTTCGTCCGTCCATCCGTTCGTCCGTCCGTCCGTCCGTCCGTCCGTTCGTCCGTCGTCCGTCCACTCGCGTTTTATACGATTGAAATTCACTCGGGGATGCATCAAATTACTTTATAGTCGCACGGATGTAGTACTTAACGTTGTAAGCGCTATATTATAATCGCGCCAAGTTACATAAACGCAGGTATTGTGCCCACGTACTCGTAATAGTTTATCGCATTATATCTACACCGGATTCGCATGAAATGCACACATTATGCGAAATGTGTGCATAAAATTATTAAGAGCCGCCGCGGAATTAATATTCGCCCCGGGTTCGCGTTTCTTTTCCACTCGCGCACCTTTAATCTCCGCTGCTGCTGGAAATTGTTTTTCGCCAATTGAAGAAAATAAAATAAAGCGAAACGAGCATCGATAGTGCCCGGAACGGCATTTGTCGGGAATACTTGTCCCAACTTTTATGATTCGGTTGAATTTGCTCTTGTTGTCAACGGTTTATTCTAATCGAATAAAACTAGTGGGCGATATTTTAACTCGGGTTAAATTGGAAATGCATCGACATGATTGTAACCCAACTCAATCCTGTTTAAGCTCTAAGAATTTGGAAAAATAAACCGAGGAAAACTCGAGAGTGATTTAAAAGCGGGTCGGCGGTGGGGTGGAACGGGGGGGGTGGGGCGGAAGGAGGGGGGCGGGCGGGTAAGGACGGATGTGCATTCGAATCGAAAGGCTTTTACTTTACGCAACACATCTAACGCTGCTGCACCCCAAACAATTTCAATTGTTATTGAATTCGCAAGTGCTCGAGAACACGGCTTTCACAATTAAAATGAGATCCGTGTTCTCCTCCATTTCTTCATCCGCAGCTATTAGTGGGCATTATTCTCGAAAACTTTTACAATCATCCACTGATACACATGCATAATAATCAGATTAACGCGAAGTGCTCGGTGTACTAATTGCCTCGCGATTCTCCCAAGACAGCAAGAAAGGCCAAGGGGTGGAAGGAAGGGCGGGGGACGGATGCAGCCAAAGTCTCTCGATCCCGGCGTAGTCGCAATCAAGAGAGAGAGCGAGAAGGAAGATGCAAGACGACGGGCACATACGAATAGAGATAGAGTGGAGGGAGAGGGAGGAAGACAAAGTACCTCCGTCTGTCCTCCTCGCGCACCACCAGTGCCAGCCATTCCATCCCATCCGTGATGTGGCTTAGTTTAGCTTAGGGCCCTATATATATACACTCGCGAGCAAGAGCGAGAGAGAGAGAGAGAGCGAGAGAGAGAGAGAGAGAGAGAGAGAGAGAAAGGGAGACGGAGCTACGACATTGCGGATATTCGCTACCCAGGGTTTCAGAGAACCAGCCGACGGCGTCCTCACCTTCGCTCCTTCTCTCTCGCTCTTCCTGGTCGTGTGGCGACGTAATCAGCGAGAGAGAACCGCGCGAGCGCCCGTCCGCCCACCGACCTGTGCAATGCCCCTCAGCCTCCCTACGCCGGTCCATCGGCTGTCCTCCTCGCTCCCGGTCCGTTCTTTGTTCAGTACTCCTCCTCCACGACTGATGTTGCTTCTGCTGCTCCAGAGAGAGAGTCTGCGTTGCATCTATCTGACCATCCATCTATCTACCTATCTATCCTACTCCTGATGCACTGGTGGGTGTCCAGGGGAATAATAGATTCCTCGTCCGAGCTTCTAACGAGCGACCCGATAAACTCTCTCTCTCTCTCTCTCTCTCTCTCTCCCTCTCCCTTCTCTCTCCCTCCATTTTTTGTTTTGTTTGCCATTTTGTTTGCGCATGCCAGTTACCCGGGTGATAAGTGCGCACCTCCGGTTTTTGCGCTCGAAGAAACGTTTTATTCGATGTGCAGCCTCTGGACCAGTGTGAAAAAGAAGAAACGGGGATAAATACGGGCTGTTTGGCTTTAAGAGGAACACTGATGAACACGCAGATTAATTGCAAAGTACTTAGAGGCAAACGCATTTGACAAAGAAAAAATCTCTTTTGATCAAAGCTTTATTCCACCTCCCAGCCACTGAGCTTCCTCGGCCTGCACTCTAATCGAATAATCTATTACTTAATTAATTTTTATGAAGGTACTAGAAGCAACACATTACAACATTAAATTTAACGCATGAACAGCTTCAGTGTTGTCGAAATGCATTGCGAGGGCACTTTATCTTTCCTCGGTTAAAAAATTAACCTTATGAAGGGGACATTTTTTCCCTCTAAACTACAAAGTTATCAACTAAAAATGTTACAAGCCATCGTTTATTCCATTTAATCAAGAGTGTTGTCGCTCGGTTTTTATTTGTCGGCGGTAATTACTTTACACGCACTGGAGAGGCTCTCGCTTTTATTTATGGAACGGGAAAACAAGAAAACAAGGTCGTTTCGGTAAAATCCTTTCAAATCATAACTCGGCAAATTCTCGAGTTGTTTTCTCAGAAAAGTTCCATTTAAGTTGGGGGATGTGCGCAAACAATACGGCAACACGAAATTTTACCCCGGCCTCGGTGATAATGTAACACTCGATCCGAGCTGCATAACCGAATGAGCGAGCGTAAGCTAAAACTAAAACTAAAACTAAAACTAAAACTAAAAGTAAAAGTAAAAGTAAAATTAAGGCTAAGACTAAGGCTATTAGGCGCGGGGGTGGCGGCATCCCTTAATCTATTGAAATCTTTTATTGCCCCTAGACCATAATCTTGAGCTCTCATGAGCCAAGAAGTGGCTTACTTGATAAAACAGCAAACCCTCTCTCTGACCCTTCTTATCTAACACGCCCTCGTGTGGATGCTATTTATACAGGGAAACATCAAACGCCTTCTGTATATATAATAAAGAGTAAGCCATGTTTATAGGAGTCAGGGTGGCAGAATCTGCACAATGAGACAAGCCGGTTAGGTTTACACTGCAGCAGCAACGTGGGCGCGATGCTCGTTTTTACGCCAAAGGTCGTGGGGAGGGTGGGAGCCAATATCGCCGAGGGGTTGAAAGGCCACCATATTTGCGAGTAACCCGGAATAGTTTTTATACGGATAAGTGCAGATGAGTGTTGTGTGTACGTAAACCGGGTCGATGTATTGCGGTAGGTTAATAATGGGTTTCCCAGCCGATGGGGCGAGGGGGGACGGGGGACGGGGGGCGGGGGGGACGGGGCCTCCGACGTTTTACGCTCGGTTGGCTCTCGGGGTGGGTGAGGAGATCGATTTGGATACTTTTAAGCGATACTCCGGCCTCCACACGGACGAGCCTCCCCCTCGTCGCTCGCACGCACACGCACCCGCACCCGCGCGCACACACACGCGCACACCAGGGTGGAGGGCGCGCTCGCAAGTCGGAGCGTGGAGAGGACGTTTATAGGAGTCGTCTGCTTTATACCTGAACTTCCTCTTCCATCCTTCTCTCTCTTCCGCGTTTTACTTTGCCTTTTATTTCGAGAGTAATTAGTAGGTTACTGGACTGCCGATAAAGCGCATCGAGTGCACATCGAGTACGCGGGGTTTAATGGACGGTAAAATTTGTTTTAGCCCCTCTTAATTTCTGATGCATTGCGTGTGATATGAATTCTTGTGCACAGTTTATTTATATTTATCCCTCCTTTTAATTTCCCTTACTTTTATTTACCTTCATATCATATCGGGCGGAATTTTTTGATAAATATTCTTTACGATAACGTAAATTAACTTTAATCTTATTTATACCTTTTATTATTGCGCAAATAGTAATTTGCCAAGTCAATTACTTCGATATTTATGTCGATGAATATGCATTAGCCAGAAGAACGAAATTCCTTTATTTATTATCTTTTTTCGCTATTTGCAGTGTCAGTTGTTACCTTGGCTTTTTTCCTTTAATGGAATTAATAGGTCCAGAGCGTTTTACCACTCGTTATATAATTAGAGGATAATTACACCGTTATAGGCTATAACTGTATTTTTAATTAATATCTCTGTTGTGTATTTGCTTAATTTAAAACTGACCACGACGTAAAATTATAAGAATGGTAGTTTTGAGTAAATCCTACGAGCAATGCTGAAAACGAATGTTTGAATAATATTTAAACCGCGTTTTAGCTTGTTACATTAATCTAGTTTCCGACCTTGCAAACGAGAGTATTATTTAATCGGGTTGTAGCATTTAAAATTCTGACATTGAATTATAAAGTTCAAGATGCTATTTTATTAAAGCCCCCTGCAAAAAAGGTGCGATGATCAAATTTAAAACTTTGTATAAAATCATGGATTTTTTAACAGTTATTCGACTCGCTCAACTTTTTCAACTCGCCTCTACAATAAAAGAGAGCCTTAAAAATGTTAATCTTAATTATAATTGTATTTTCCAGTAAATGATCCATGAAATTTAAGCAAAAAATTAAAGCAAGAACATTATCTGTTTTTTTAAGCTGTTTTTCTTTTTCATTTTTTTCTTCTTTTTTTTTCTTTTTTTTCTGTTTTCTCTTCTAAAGTACCATTAAAGTTGAACGATTCTTCTTAATAACGAGCTACAAGATCAATTCGGTCGAGTTTTATAACCGAGTTACGAATATTGTGACAGCATGCGTTATGGATCATTTCTGGGAGAAAATAAATTTCACGTCAATTTTATTCTTGGCAACAATAGAAAATTTACCAACTAAAGCCACTTCAGGATATTAAGTAGGTAATTATTGTACCGAATTTTATATTACCCTCATGACGTATTAATAACACCAAGTGATTTTATCGGAGACAGATTGAAGTCCCATTTATCCACGAACGAGCAGAAGGCCATAAGGGCATTTGGAGGAGAAAGCAGACATGGCGAAAAAGGAATTAGCGCTCGAATTCGGAGGGTCCGCAGACTAAATGCAGACGTTAATTTCTCGAAAAGCGCTGACGTACGAAACGAGCGGCCATTTTCCACCGGCGATTGCACACGCAATATTCCCCGACGAATTATCTTTTCGCCTGCAAATTCGCGCGCCTCTGGGGTGGTGACCGCGAACGTGAAAAATTAGCTGCGACGTCAGGGCAAAGGGCACGCAACGGTGGCTCGAGAAAAGCAATTAACGGATCAATTGAGCCCGCCCGGGGGTCAGCAACTTTACACAAACACACACGCGCCCGCTCAAACACATGTGATATGCAGTTGGAATTGCAGCCGTCGCTGAAGGAGAGAGAGAGAGAGAGAGAAAAGGGGGAGGGCATTGTATTGGGTTCGGGAAAGGGTCTCGCCCCGGTCGCGCGAGCTTTACGGACGATTTGAGGGACAACGTCGTGGAATGGAATGGGAAACGGAGAGCCCAATCGCAAAGTTTTCGATGCTTTTACGAGGCACCACCACCATCACCACCACCACCACCACCACCATTCGACCTTATGCCGAGACACGACGCTACGGTGGTATGGTGATGGTGATGGTGATGGTGGTGGTAGTGGCAGCCCTTCTTGCCCTCTACCCCTCGCTGCGACGCGACTGTTTTCAAGGGATTGTCGTAATTATTTTAACTCATGTGGAGGGCGGACTACGACCATCGCGCAAAAACGACGTTACACCAACACGTGGATCCGTCGCTCGTAACTTGTGTCGACCATCTGACGCGGCCCTCGTCGTCGATTCCCAAATCTCAAATTTCCTCCGACCGAGCCAAGCCGAAGTTTCACTAATTTAACTTGTGCCATGTTCACAAGGAAATCGATTGTCTCGCCAAACTGTCACTCCAAGTGTGACCGTACCTCCATTCTTATCAAAATACACCGTTCCCATGTTCCTGAGATTGAAGCCCCGGGATTTTATTGCCGACCGGGCTACGGCCTCTACTTAATATAAGTATATCTTTTTCATGTGATGTCCTGCGTATTTTGAGCTCGAGAGGAAGATAACCATTAACGTTACACCGTGGATAATAATCCATTTTATGTTTCAATTACGCTCCACCATGAAACATTTGAACTTTATTTTATTAATTCACTTCATTTTATTATACACTGCTCTCGTTTTTCCCTCGCAAATACAGCTATTCTAAACCGAAGTGGGGCACGAGAGCCTCCAATGCCTGCCTAGACACATACCCAACCTGTCTCGTTTAATTTCTTGTTTTTTTTTTTTTTTTTTTTTTTTTTTTTTTTTTTTTTTCTTTTTTTTTAATAATCACCTCGAACTTTAAATGTAACTATGGACTTGTAAGCGGTTAATTGTAGCCTACGTTTGATTGATGGCTACAAATTTTGTACATTTTGTAAACGGAAGATTGATCTATTAGAGATTTTCCTGACATGAAATAACGGTGTTTTTAGCAACTATTATTTAAAAATGGGGCCCGAGCATCTCCACACAACTCCCTCGTTTTGATAATTAAAATAATAATAGGAAACACGTAGGAGCGATTGCCTACTCGAAAAAGGCACAATTCCTTGGCGCTCACAGGTGAAATATTGATTTATTCAATACCGAGGCAGGTTAGAGCCCTTGTGCATCTGCATTTAATTACAATTTCTTTCCTCGAAGCGACACGAGGGTATCAATGCCAAGGTATCGGATTATATCGAGATCACGAAACATGTGGATTGAATTGACGTAAGCATCGGACCCGAGGCGATCGCATGCCCAGATATTGGCAGTCGAGAGAGATGCTGATTGCATAAATTTTCATCAATGAAATGACATGCGCATCTCAAAAATATCGGGTAACTTATTGTCGGCCGATTAAACAGGTTTGCGAATCACTTACTCGCTTATAAAAAAGGCTCGCGCTATCGCGCACAACCCTAATTTATTTTAATTCACCCGAGGCCCGGTAAATTGAGTTTGCTCGAGGACGCGAAATTGATACGGAGGATCGGGCATTAAAAATCAAGATACCTGGTGCGGTTGCTCTCCGCACGCACACGCACACCCACCCGCGTACGTGTGGGTAATGATAATGCGGGTGCACGTGTTGGAGTCGAGGTGGCATCATCTCCCGGTACATCCGAGTGACAAATTACGGTTCGTAATCTCTCTCTCTCTCTCTCTCTCTCTCTCTCCCTCTCTCTCTCTCTCTCTTCCCCTAGGTTTAATCTGCCGACGGTGGGAGTCGCGTCGCTGTCAACGGACGGATTAGTCCGCCGATTGCAGTTTAATCGCGCCCCTCCCTCCTCCGTTCCACCCCGCTCCCGCCACCCCCCTCGCGTACACACTCACGCACACACACTTCCGCTCGGTTTATCACTCTTCTTCTGTATTTTGTTTTAACGATTCCCTCGCGACGACCTCAAGATGTCACTCGTTAGCACGTCTTTTCCGAGTCGTTATAGTGCGTTTCACTCGGCTCCGTTGTAAATCTTTCGCTGAAACTGCAAGCGAACCAGCTCGCACTCGAGATCCCACCCTTTCTCCCTTCTCCCTTCTCTCTCTCTCTCTCTCTCTCTCTCTCTCTCTCTCTCTCTTACTTTTCTCTATCATTCTCGCTCTTTTTACGCGGTGCTATACGTAGGTAAGGGCTACTCGCTAGCTCGTCTTCTTGTCGTTGCTCTGCTCGAAAATGAGCGCCAGACGAGATATATAACGAAACCTGTGCGCTAGAACGAAAAGAAAGGGGGCTATTCTTTCTTTTTCCCTTCTTTTTCTTCATCTTATAGACCTCTGTAAATCTTGATCTTTATAGTTTGTTGTTAAGGAACGCGATAAAGCCGAAATAAAATACTACGAGGAGAGTATCAAATATTGAAGTCAAGTTGATTATCTTACCAATCTACATTTTTTACTAATTTTAACCAAATATTAATAATTTTTTTTTTTTTGTACTCTTAAAGGTCACTGAATCTGATCTTGAAATCACTATTTTTTATCTTTAATAGAGTTGCCTTGAATTATGTAAATACTTGCAAAAGTATTTTCACTTTACAACTCAAAATGTATATTATAAATATTAAAATAAAAATTTAATTTTACAACAATCTTAAATAAAAGGCCAGTACTTAGATTTTTTAATATATTTAATGCATTGATAAATTATTTTAATGAATTGTAATAAGTAAATTGAATCATGTATTCACCCTCTGGTGATAAAAAACACTTTTTATGAAAGAATATTTGTCTTTTGAAACACTAAATTTATTTAATTTATGAAATTGCATTGATAAAAATTCTTCTCTGATTTCTTGTGCTGTTTATGTTAAGGAATTTTAAAACTTAATTTTTAAATGCACATATATTGCAGTAATCTTAATTTTTTGTATTTTGGTACAATAAATATTTCAACTACGTCTAATATAATAAAACAACAGCAACAACAAGTAGATTAATATAATGTACTGCGATACGCTGAATTAAATTAAAGTACTAAACTAAAGTAAAGTAATCAACACAATTAGCAGTAAGTAAAATATACTCTTGAATTGTCATGTATTTAAATTCGCCACTGTTATTTTGTAAATTATCGTACACAATGTTGTGGAATTAAGTTTTTAATATTTTTTAATATTTAAAGACTTTGGCTCTTTAGTAAGGGGATAAAATGATTTTTCAATTATGACAATAGTGTGCAATTTACGAATTTTTAGATACATAAAGAAACAAGTACCTTTTCTTTTTCTTTTAAAAACTAAAATTATTTTTTAAACACATGATATATGGCAGAGAATAGCTTTCAAGTTGCATAAGAATGGATATACGCAAGATACTACTGCTGAACACTTTCTGTGAAAAGTCTCGTAAAATTAAGTTTAAAGTTGAAAATTAAGATCCAACTTTTAGTATCCCGCTACTTAATATAAAAGTTAAGTGAGATATGATTATTTATAAATTGACATTGACCAACCCCGTAAAATGAAAAAAGCTCATTTTCGTAAATACGAGTAGCTGGAGAGGGAGAGAGAGAGAGAGAGAGAGAGAGAGAGAGAGAATAAATAACCCTCGCAACCCAATTCAAAGTATTAACTTAGACATGCGTCCGGGTAAGCGGGGCGGGGGAGGGAGGAGGAAAGAAACGCACAGTGTTTACACGGATAAGCTTCGGAAAATAAAAACTGCAAGTACGACTGAAAGTGGAAAAAAATGGTAATTGCAAAAAGCCATTATTTAGCGAGCCGGCGTTTAAACATCCTCAATTCCTCTGTGATGCTCGTTTGCAAGGGAAAAGAGGGCAGGTTGCATTATACTTGCAGTGCAGCTAATAAGGTTTAAGGTTGTCGCAACGAGAAACTTTTTCACCGGTGGCCTCTTCTCACGTTATAGAGAGGGTCTGGAGCCGTGCTCGGGAGCTGAAATATACATCAGGCATTGTAAGGATGCTGATGAGAATGGACCCGCGGACCATAAATACACGCTGGCCGCTAACGCCGAGAATTCCGAGAGCGCATATATATCTTTTATGCCGAGGTCGACTGTTTAGAACTCCTTCCCAGGGAAAGAGCGAGTGTGCGAGCGAGCGAAGCTCTGGAGGAACTTTGCGAGCCCGCGCATAAAGAACCAGCGCACTCATAACCAAGTACAAAGTACGAGGGCAGAGGAGCGAACGAGAGGGACCGAGAGGAATTGAGAGGGAGTCAGAGGGAGCGAAGAGAGGGAAGAGGGCAGAGGACGGGAGCGACGACCCATTTTTTAATTCCCTGGAGTTTGGTGCGCAGTGCAGCTGCAGTGCACCAAAGGACTTGGAGATCGGTCAAAGAGAACCCAAAGATGCAAAGGAAGCATCCAAAGCTTTGGTCCGAGTGGCGCCTCGCAACTCCGATAATAGCGATATCTCTCTCTCTCGCTCTCAAGATATGATAGGGAGGAAAAGGGAAATTGCGGGGGCGTACGTACGTACTCGGGGGAGTAAGTGTGGCGCGTGTGTGCGTACGCGTGTACACGTGTATCTGGCATTGTGATATGGATGTTAATAGGTTAGAGGGTCTCGGGGTGGCTGCAGCGCCCCCCTCCCCCCCCACCCACCCACCCCCGTCCGTCGCCTGCCTGTCTGCCTGCTCGCCGGGGTGAATCATGATTTCGATAAGGGTTTGTACCTACACGTACTTTGCTGTATCTTCTTTAAATTCTGCCATTTGGGGTTGGATGGTGCTTTGCTTTGCTTTACTCTTCCTTGCTTTGCTTTCGTTTGGCTTGGCTTGGTTTGGTTTGGTTTGGTTTGGTTTGGTTTCCCTCTTTTATTTTCGTCTTTTTGACGTCTTTTAATCCTGAGGCTTTCACGACTCATTTATCTCGCTCCTCCTACACTACACCCAAATGATTTTATTTTAAACTTTTTAAATCGCGATTTAAACTCCGTCCTTTTGAAATAAATCCCCTTGGATGTGTTACGTGAGAATTGTAGGTGGCGCATCAATAAAGCATTTCCCACTCGTTTTCATTAATCCTTCAAATCTGTCGGAGCACTTGTAAATTGTCTTTTATTATCTCTCGAAAGAAATTGCGGTAATCACTCGTACAAAGTGAAAAACCTAACCCGCTTTTAGTCTTAAATGCCCGTTCATTACTTCTTCATTACCGCCCGTTAAAGAGATTTTTTAATATTAGAATTCAAAGTGAATCGTCCGCACGCTATTCTAAAAATAATTTAATCGCATTACACGAGTGCAGAGATTAGTTTTCGACCTGGCCATTTTACTGTATAATGAGGGAATTGACAATGAGCCACGATAAAATCAAATTCCTTTTTCGCACAGTAAATTGACAAATTGGCATCTAAATGGTATGACCTCAAAATTCATTTATACGGAGCATGAATTTTTTAATTTACAAGCGTTTTTTTTTCTTTTCTTTTCTTTTTTTTCTTTTTTTTCTTTTTCTCTTTTTTTCTTTTTTTTTTTTTTTGTTCGAAATTAGTTTGCGGAGGAAATAAATCTTGCAAAACTGTACGCTGTATACATAATTTTAAATAATAAAAACACGACGTAAATTAAATTTCCTCAATAGCAAATAAACTTGTAAGAAGAAACGTGTGCAAATAAACGAAAAGCAATTAGCATAATAAATGTAATAACAACAAAATTATAACGACGACCATATTATCTATAAGCATAAAATTAATTTAAATAATATAAAAATAGTAGCTGTAAAAACAAATTACAGTGGAGGAATAATCTTTGAAATGCCGTATATAAATTTCAATAAGAATGCAATAAACAGACAAGACGATACGCAACATTTAAATGTACAATGTAAATAGCTTTTTTACACAATACAAAAATCGAACTAAATTCAAATTGTAAATAGCTGTGTATTTTCATTTTTGTCTATTTACTATTTGAGATTTAACGACACATCTGTTTGTCGCAATCAATATGTTGTGATTATCAATGTTTTTTTTGTTTTTTGTTCCATTTAATTTAACAGTCTTTGAACAATTTTTCATTTTTAATAAATGTCTGATGCGGATATCAAACTTCCCTTTAAAAAGTAACCCGTCTTTAAGCAAAAAAGAGAAAAAATCACATGTTAAAACTGAATAGAGTAAAATGGAAAATTCATTGTCCAACAATCCAAATTAACACAAGCTTCAACGAAGTAAATGACAATATTTTCCTACACTTTATTGAATGAATAAACTGTTTATTACATTTCGGCGGTGGCGGAAGGGGGGTTGGGGTGGGGGTGGGGGGGTGGGGGGGTGGATTAATAATAGGACAGTACGTGTCAGTATGTTACACTCGTACACACTCGGACAGGGCCAGTGCCATATTCGCCACTAATGGTCTGACACTTGATCCGCAGTATCAGCAACATCTCACGTAGTCATAAACTACTTTCTCGCCAAATGCCACACTGGTCAAACTCCAAAATGGCAGTCGGCGTCGAATTGTAAAAGGCTATTAAAAATTTATCGGCAGTAGGATTTCGTCTGCGCATACATTAGCAAGGACATCCTCATTGAAAGGCAGATGCAGGGCTGCTGTAATCGCCTTTCCCGTAGCCGTTGTCTACGTGTGAACACCCGGGGAGATCACGTGTGAGATATACACGTACACCATTGGCGAGTAACTATGGTGTTCGACATGCACACAAACACTATCGGCAGGGTCTTTCACTCCCGATTGCACGGGCATTTCATTCCTTCCCCTTTCATCTTTTTATCGCTAATATGAATACGCGTGATAACGAATCTAGCGAGTCGGGAATAATTGAAAGCTACAGAATTGTGTAATTGCTCGATAAGAGGCAGATTAATTGCCGAGATAAGTGATTATTATCAGAGCGTTTAATTTTTGCAAGATTGTTGTTGTTGTTGTTGTTGTTGTTGTTGTTCCCTTAATAAAGGAACATCAAAGTCAAATTTGGGAGACGTAAACCAAAGATATTACTTATTCAAACATAAACGCACACTCATTTGGATGATTTTAGAGCCGCAAGGAAAATTATACAATGCAGAATGTAATTAGTAGTTGTGAAAACAAAAGTAGATGAAAGATAGGGTAAACGCTGGGAAGGGCAGATGTAACAAGTATCCTGAAACTTTCTTTTTAACTAAGGCTTAAATAATTTAGCTCCCAAACGCTAAACACGAAAAATTGAAAATTAATCGTCAGGTTGTAACATAAAAAATGTAAATTGGCCCCGAGTTAGATGATTTTCGGTCTTGAATGGTGTATGAATGGCTGGTGTGTGACGTTACGCAATGGTCTATAAATAAAATTGCACGCATTTACAGACATCGATTAACGGGGATTGACGCATAATTAAAATTTAACGATTGAGTATGAATCGGCGCTTGAGCGTTGCGCATCTCTTTAATTGGGGTCCATTTTGTTTGATTTGGCTTGGCCCCCCCCACCCCACCGCACCCCACCCCACAGACGAATGTCTGCAAATATAAATTCAATTAATCAGAATGGGGCAAGAGAGCGCGATTGACTCGTGAGAGCCTGTTAATTTTGTAATACAGGGATAGTGGCTCGTTATTGTATCACTAGGTTATTGATTAGTTGGGAGTTTATTATCACTGTTGATTCGCGACGACCGTCGAATAATCGTTTAACCCATACAGATAAACAAGTACGTTGATAGGGATGTAGTATTAACGTGCCACCTGTTTCACGTTCTTCAGAAGCCTACGGGGATTAAATTTCGAGATCGTTAAATGTCGAGTAATTCAATTTCAAGTGTTCATTCACTTGGTGCTTTGCCATATATTTTCCGAATTCTGTACATTGTAATCTTTTCGAAATGCTTAATGGCCAGTCCCACCTTGCACTTTCAAACTGCGACCATTTCCCGCGGCTTAACCCAGAATCTCATTAAAATATTAAGCGATGTAAATTGCCGTTCGAAATTGAGGAGAAACGTCATTTTAAATACTTGAATTTAGTGTTTTACGACAGCGGGAGAAACAAAAATTTATTGACTCTGAATAAGAATTACTTTATAAACTCGCCGATGCAACAAGTTATGAAAGCTTTTTAAAATTACACGTTTCAAAAACTCGATAAAAGCCCATATAAATCTTGGATTTATTGCATACTAAATTCTTTCTTTAACTAAAACATAAACCATAGCTCAATGTTCATTCTTTTTATTGGACGAATCTACGATGATATTTGGTAATTTTAACAATTTTTACAATAAATTAATAAAGTACCACTTTATGAATAAGAATATTAAATTTTAGTGAGATTCATTATAGTTTTTACAGTATTTCTTGATTAAATGTTGCTTGGTAATTTAAAAAATTAAAAATTAAACTAAGAGAAATTTGTCAAATAATTTTCTGATATATTGATTAAAATGCGTTTATTAAAACTATTGGTGTTAAAAAATATTAATTTAAAATAATTTTAAATAAACAACACAAAAAATAATCCTTTTTTAAACGTATTTTCTCTTATAAGAAATTGAATAAAATTAAATTGAAAAACTATCATTTCTTACATGTGCCAGTTTTATATCAATATTTTAAATGTCACGTGCTTTATTTAGATAAAATTATATTTTACTTTAATATGTATTTTTTATCTGCTATGAATTTATATATTTTAATTTAATTTAACGAGTTCGATAATCCGCGCCTCAGTCCAATAAATTCAAGACATGTATGAAATGTATTGTATAAATCAATGACAATTAATAATTTTTAACTTACTTTTAGTTAAATGATTTTCAGAAGAGTAATGTGTAAATATGTATGGAGCAGTGATAAAATATTACATTCATTAAGTTGGACTTTTTAAGGAGTGAGTCTAAACGATAAATACTCACTTAAAGATTCTTAATTCTTTAATTACATTATTACTTGAAATCTTTTTCCTTCTCTTAAATATATATTTTCATATTTGATGATTGTTTAATAATTCCAACTGCTTCCTTTGGATAATTTTGAGTTTACATCAATGTTTTGTAATTTCGTGTATTCTTAATTGTTGTTCGTAATTAATAATGTTGTCAATTAATGATAAACTTTCTTCAATTTTGCTTAATTGTGATTTTTAAATCAGTCAATATGTTTCAAGTAGCTCAAATTCATGCATACAAAGTTACAGATATGGACGAAAATTTGATCGAGATGTAAGTAACACGTGTAATTGATAATAGAAAAAAATATATAATTTAAATAAAAAAATCAATACGCAAAAGTAATTTGTACTATTTGATTCCGTGCTATATATTGCCAGTGGTAATGGAAAAATGAAGATAAAGGCAGATGAATAATATTATTCGAATTGAGGTTGTTTATTGGATTAAAATCGTTGACGGGCCGTTTAATTTTTTAAAAAAGAAACTATTAATTACATCTCCTGACAATGCGGTAGGGTATATTTATGAAATTGATCACTATCCGAGCAGATATTTGTATAAAAAAAAACTTGAGATACAGATCTCTCGAGACACCAACACAATTAAAACTGTGTTTCACCCTTGTGAAAGGGGTAGGAAGGTTAATTATCCGTCGCATACCCACTTGTAGTCTGTTCTGAATTTCGGCGAGGCTCGGAGTCGTAAAAAGTCGCTTCTTACGACCTTGGCAGTGCTCTAAAATTTGCCTCGACTACGGCTGGGGATCGATCATACGTGACTGCGCGAGTACGTGCCCGAATCACAGCGACGCGGACTCGGTCTCGGGGTCGACCTGAGCACGTGCACCCCCTGCGCCATATGCGTCGTCCTCCGCCCGGGAGACGCTGCTCGTGGCGATGGTGCATTAGGCGCGATCCTTATCCCCGGGCATCGCCGCTTCAAAATGGTAATCCCTTAAGTTTCTATCAGCGATAATGGGCAAAAAGGCCGAGAGGAGCGAGCCGCTTATCGCGGGGCTGAAGGGCGCCCGATTTGAATAAAATCGATCTCTTCCAGAAGAGGAATTATGTAAATTGAGTCCGATCCTCGGAATATCTCCGCTCCTCATCTCGATAATTTGTTCTCCCGCCCGTTGCGTGGAGGAATGTTAAAAACACATGCCAACCACCAGTCACAATTGATCACACCAAGTGCTGTTGTTGTCCCCGGGTCTCTAATGGAATGGTCGTAGCCTGTCCTACAATGCATCAAGCCCAACCAAATGCGTTGTAGTAGTCTTCTTGGGGCTCGGTGGAGCGTCAACCGCTGGTGCCCAACCCCCACCGAGGAGAGGAGCCCCGGTGTCGCCGGGAAAAAAATGAACCCAATGGAGAAGTCGAACCCCCGCACGATTTTTCCTCGTCCATCAAAGCGAAAACATGGCGCGAGGCATTCGATCGAGGACCGCCTCGTGATTCTGCCGACGACGCCGACGCCGCCGCCGCCGTTCCATTAATTCAGCCCAACGAAAACCATCACCCCCCGCTCCTTTTCGGCGGGGGTGCGATGAAGGAGAGCGCCATCTTTAAAAAGCACACGGCTCTAATTCATCAGCGGGGAGGATAAAGCTCGCTGCCGTCGTGAAAAGAAAAATCGATGTGGGTGACGTGGGAGGAGGAGGGAGAGGATGGCTGCGACAATGGGAGCGACTTCTTCTCTCCCTCGTACGTGAATTAACCCTCAGCGTGTGTGCCAAGGGCTAAGGGCGCGTGCAATTTTCGATTTCCAAACCAATTCGGGGCGCGCACACTACTAATCGAACCGAAAAGGGTCGCGCACTTGCCGGACAATAAGAGTCAGGGGAAGAAACTCGCGTACATGATTTCGTCGGGGCTTTTGTCCCCTGTCGCGATCAGGGGATCCTGCCTCCCTCCCCTTCGGAGGGGTGAAGAGTCAAGAAAATGTTTATCGAATCTGCGCTAATGCGATTTGTTCGAGATTCGTGAACTGAATTCTACTATTTATTTTTAACTTCCATTTAACGGTGCGCTACACGGGATTTTTCGGATCTCGCCACTGGACGCTCGAGGTTTTTCTTTTTTCTTTTTTTTCTTGCTCGCGTACTCGCTTTGCGAATGTCCTTACGATCTCTTGTGCTATCAAATCGCTGAATCTCTTTAAGCTTCGTTACTTGGACGAGTTTCCAAGTTTGCGGACTCAACTTCTTGAAAATTAAATTACGTTTACCAAGTCAGTGGTTTAACGAGTGTTGTGATTTAATAGATTCAGTTTTGAGTTAATCTGCATCAACCATGAGTCCATTAGTTGATTGCTTTTCTTATCTCAAATATTGAAATTTCAAAAAAAAAAAAACCAAAAAATCAAAAAATGACGAACTTTTGTTTCTTCATCGACGAATTTAAAAGTTCGCCAAAAAAGCACGCGTATCCAAACATTTATCTTGCGAAATAAGCACTATTCGAGCATGAAAATGGAAATTTATTGCTTTGCAGCAGTTAAAAGTTTGTACTTTATTTTATGAAACATTACAAACATTTGCTGTAAATATAATATATTTGCATATTTAGTTTTGATGATATATAAATGCTCAATTCTGTAAGTATAAATTTAACTTTAATAGTAAATTTAAAAACGATTTTTCTATGCACATATAATCTATTTCAATATGTAAATACAAGATTGAGAATTGACAGTCAATTTCATTTCCAATAGATTTTCTTTACTTTCTTTTTCATATCGAAGGAAATTTTTTTTTTTTTTTTTAAATCTTGATAATACTGAATATCGATATATAGAGATTATAATTACATTTCAAAAAATTACCAGGAAAAATTTATAAATTAATTTTTTTTTTTTTATTTTTTTGTTTTTTCTTTATTTATAATATTTTTTTTATGAATTTTGCAAAACTATTTGATAATTCATAACTTTATTTAATGGTCCAAAGCAAATATAGCGAATAAAAAACATTATTTAATTTAAATGAAGTTTAAAGTTTATTGAAAGTATTAACTATATTATATCTTTACTTCGTCTATTGGGTTTATTGCTTTAAATTTGTAATGTATGTTGTGTATTATGGGGAAACCTATTTTTCATCAAAGTACGAGATGGACGAGCCCTTTATTTATTTTAATCACTACAGACTATGTATTTTCAAGCAGGTAGATGACTTTTTCTGTTATCTCATACCTGTGTATGCGTTCTCTTAGTTAGTTGTGTTCAGTACGTCCTCACAAAAAGATAGTTTGTACTTTTGGAAACATTTATATATATATATATATATATATATATTACATAAATAACTTATGAAATATAAAAACACTTTCCTTTAAATAATAACCTCAACAAAGTTATAAAAATTATTTTGAAAATCACGCAAAAATGAATATTACATGTTTTGACAACTCATTCCTTTTTTATATTCTAAATATATGCTGTCAAGTAAAGCCTTCATTTTTTAATAATAATTAATGTGAAATTATAAAGATTTTTGGTGTTTTTTATTTTATATAGTTTTGTTTTTATAACAAAATTGTATATTAGTGGGAGTCCACTTTAGCTTTTAAAAAAGATGTCAAAAGTTTCACGCTACTTATTTATTATCTCTCTTTTTTTTATTATTATATTTGTACATTAGATTGTAGAGTATGAAAAACGAAAATAAATAATCTTAAAAAAATGTAAGATGACTAAATAATTTTACACGAATTAGAGATACTCATAACAGTTTTTTCTGTTTGTAATTTTTGAATAATTTAAAGGCTCCGGATGTGAGTGGAAGGTGAGTCGGAAAATAAAAGATTATCAAATCCAAAGCCATTAAAATCTGCCAAATTGAAATACACAATTGAAAATGGAAGAGAGGTAGGGTAGAGGTGGGGGAGGGAGAGGGTGATTGTAAATGGACGTCGATCGATAAAAATCAGAGTCGAAAAAATGACGCAGCGGCGGTTAAATTACAGCGGAACTGGGGTCGACGGTGAAAGATGTTTTGAGGATCGAAGGATGGTCCAGCGCGAGGAGGACGTTTTCTGCGATCGAGAGCCAATCATCATCGGCGGCACATCCACCGTGCAATCAATCCTCATCCCGGATTATTGAATCTCGAGTCAGTGAGCATAATTGCAGCGTCATTTTTGCCCCAATGACTCCTCTCCTGCCCCGGCCAGATGTGCTTTGCGCAAGGAGGGGTGGGAGAGGGAGGGGCAGGGGGAGAGCGGGAGCGAGACAGAGAGAGAGAGAGAGAGAGGGGCGGGGTCGCGCGTGACATACGCGCATGTACGTGTTCATTATGCACGTGTTTGGGTGCGTGCGTGCGCGGAGAAGAGAAAAAATAATCGCTTTCCAACGATTTCGCGCTCACTGGCGAGTCATCGATTGTTATCCTCCGCCACCTCTCCCCCCACCCCACCTCCGCGCCTAGTCAACTCGCAAGTGTGAATTATGCCCCGTAATTGGGAATCGCCTTTTTCTTTCTCCTTTTATCCTCCGATCTCACTTTTGCCTTTGATAAATAGTCGGGGTACGGGTGTACGTGCCGAGGGAAATTCCGTTCGTCGGCCCGAGATGCTCCCAATAATTAATCGCAGATTGTAAAACACGAGCACACGCACGCCTTCAAAAACTAATGTTAATGCATTATGCGCGTGGTACCGATTATTATTATTACAATCAATTTCTTTGGCTTTTCGTATCCTTCCTTCGGTGCATTCGCCGCGCAATTAATTACTTTCGTTGTTCTTTCTTTCTTTGAAGTTGCTCGACCTCTTCTTTATGGCTGCGTCTTTATTTTAAATACAAATACGTAACTTTATCCGATGTGCAATAACTCTCATCTCGCGAGATAAACTCTGACAACAACAAAAATTCGTTAATAATAATCATTAACGTCTGTTTGGGTAAAAATTTACTTTCTATTTCGACCAAGAGCCAGCCGGCCTAGCATCCGTTGCCAAAGATCCCGAGCTCTCTAAATTCCTGCGAGTGAAAACATTATCACTCATTTGATATCGACATGATAATCTCGTCCCCCCACAATGAAATTCTCTTTTAATTAAAACGAAGATATGGTATTGTGTTATGGATGTTGTAACTGATCGAGTTGATGGAAAAGTCAATCCGCGGAATCCAAGTAAACAGGATCAATTAAAATGAGCTTTTTTTTTTTTTACTTTATACTATGGGTTGCGTCTTGTGCTTAAATCAAGGCTACTCGTCAACAGCGCGAATCCATTGTAATTTAAAATTTTCACTCGGGGTATTTATCGGTTTAACACCATAAGAAATTATGCCCGCAAAACGAGATCGGCCGGGAAAAAAAAAAAAAAAAAAAAAAATTTAGCGACAGGTTTGTTTACCCGAGCATCGCAACGATTTTATGAAGAACCTACATATTCAATTTCGTCACGCGTCGGCATTTTTCCCCCATTCGTTATCGTTTTTATGTGGCCAAGAACGCGTAAAGCGCCGGTTGCGCAATTATTAATTGCGAAACGGAGACGAGCGAGCGATAATTATACGGGATCCGACCTCGAGAGACGCGGACCTCGCCAATGCCGCCGCCGCCGCCGACGACGACGACGACGACGACGACGACGACGACGACGACCACGACGACGACCACGACGACGATGATGGTCCCCCGAAAATAAGCGCCGCGGCCATTTTAAAATACACGCGACGGCGGTGCCTTTGAGACCGAGTTGCCCGCCTCATTACTCCTGGACCCGCAGCATCCGCGCCTTGGCTCCCGAAATACAGCGTCGCGACTCGGGGACGTATTAATAAACATCTCGCGGATTCTTGCCCCGGCTAATGCCCAACCTGAATGTTAAGCTCGTGGAGGAGGTGGAGGTGTCGCCCGCTCTGTAACTGTTTCGGCGTGTAACGTTATCACTGCTCGGTTCCAACGGCCCGTGAAATCGTCTCCGAAGCTTGGAACTCCTTTTGCCGGACGAGACAAACGCGAGGGCACGTATTAGGCCGAGGAGGAGTTTTGCGCTCAAAATATATCGCCCGAGCGAAATTGTAACGCAGACACCGCCCGATGCATTATTTGATCATTCGGAAAATCGCGTTTCTCCAAGAAAACCTTTTTCTTCCTCGACGTTTATTCCCAATTGCTCCTAGGAGTTTTCAGCGAATCCACTTACGATTTCTATTCCGCTATTAGGTTCACTTTTTATCCCACCTGTCTCTTTTCACTTCGACTTTTTAAATTCCTTTAATCCCCTGTCTATTTTCCGGGAGACACTTTACTTGAATTATATCGATTAAATATATACAAATATATTCCTGACTTTCCGGAAAATTTCTTGTTTAAATATTTTACCAAAAGCTGGATACAAATTTTATAAGCATGCGACAAGTGTGCATACTTGCATGTATCTTTTCTCTTCTTCAAATATGTAAAATATATTCAAATCTGTTCAAATATTTAAAATTGTTACAAGTTTGGTACTAATATTACTTTTAGAGAAATTGTATAATACTCTAGTAAATTGTAATTAGAAACAAAGAATTCATTTATGATTTAAAAAAATAACTTTGTTTTGATTCAATCAATTGTTTCTACTTGAATCTAATTTAATATAAGCAAATAATTGTTACTCGGGGAAATTTACATTTATACATGATGTATTGGCTTAACAGAAATAAATCCTTTCTTTGATCCGCAGTTTCTTATTCTCCATTTTTCTTTTATTTTCACAATTAAACATAACTATGTTTTGAGTTTTAATCGTGTTAAGCTTGTTTATTGTACAAAATAAAACATTTTAAGGTCGATAAAAATGTTTGATAGATCTTACGAATGATTAAATATTACAAAATTATGAATAATCAAATAAAGTCAACGTATTCATAATAAAAAGAAAATGTAAAAAAAGTCATGAAATATTAATGTCAAACATAACGAATAAATAATATGTACAAATCCATATGAATACTGGTTTCTGTGGTTGAAAAAAATTATTTATAAAAATAATTAATAAAAAGTAAAATCGCATTTTCTACATTTTCAAAGGCTGTAGAATTTATCAAGAATTACGGGATGCTTACTTGAAAAATTATCATATCCAAAGTAATTAATGACACAACACCATTTACATATATTATTGAAAAAGCTTTATGTCAATATTGGAAAATGAAAAGTAATATGGTCTGCTCACTTGTACTCTAGATTTTTTACGAGCATTTTCCAAACAAAAGAATCGACAAATTTTCCAGATCGTTTCTCCAGATTCATCCGCTCAAATGAACTTTAAAAATCCGCCCAAGAGTGAGTGAGTGAGTGAGGTCTCATAAATATATTGGAAAGCGGGGAAAAGGCTCGAAGCGCCGTATTTACAATTTTAATGGAAAATTAATAAAGTTTACGTGAGTTGCACAGCCAACTAACGAGGATGTCCCCGGAAACTTTTCCCCGGTTTAACAATGCAAAAACCGACTAGGAGCCTCGTAAAAGTGCACAACCTTTTACCCCGAACTCCTAATCGAGAACCCGGTTCACGTAGCCAGGATACCACACCTAGACTCGTAAAACGCGAGCTGCGAATACATCATCATCGGTGTCCTCTCGATTTCGATCTCCCAGGTCCATAATTGCCTCCTCGACTTCCGCAAAAATTCTCGACGGTCGATCGTCCGCGAGCTCCTTTCACTCGTCCCGTAAAAGTCCGGCGAGGACGGAAAAAAGGAAAAGGCAGAACCCGCCGCGATTCCCACGGGAGAGAAAACTCCGCGAGCCTCGCCACGCCCATCACTGAAAGGAGTCACGGAGCTTGCCTAACGAAGCAATTACGTGCGTCTTCGTTGCGCCGCCCCCGCCCCCGCGCCCGGTGCGTGCGTGCGGGCGCGGGGGCGGCGGGGTCGCGCCCGTAAATATAGCCTCCTCGGGGAGGGCGGGGGAGGGGGCTGGTGGAGGCTATCTCGGATCTGCTAATGCCACCACCGCGGAGGCCGCTCGCGCGCTCCGAGATAGCGACGTCCCCCGGTTCCTGATTTAGGCCTCTGGCCGCGTCCGCAGATAACGGCCTCTCCGGGGAAGAGGGAGATAGCCGCCGACCCCAAAAGCTTTATCTCACGCTCCTTGGGTGTGGGTCGAAGACGTGGGCTTCCCCTCGCCCTGACCCCCTTCCCGACCCTTCGTGACGAGCCGACACTCGACACTCGATAAGGGCCAAACTCCTCCGGGTCTCTTCCACCACCCCTCTCCTCTCCCCGCCCCTCTCCCCGCCCCTGCGCCACCTATGCTCACTTCGACACTTTGCCTCCTCAGACGTGCACTCGGCCTCCACTACTTTTTATTCCGATCATTAAAAGGCGACACTCGAGCACTTTTACGCACACCCAGCTATAAACTTTTTTTTTGCACTCTCTGTGCTTTTCCCGTAATTGCTCCGAAATTATTTTTAAGACTCGGCCGATAAATCAAATTTCGAAGAGCCGAGGACTTTGGAAAATCGAGGCTCGCTTTTGGAATCTTAAATTTCACCAAAACAAGCAATTTTTCGAGATTTCTATGCATGAATAAATATTGTATAATTTTCGTGCTCGACGGCACGGGAAGAATTGTTGTTCGGAGCCACGTGTCAAAGTAATGCACGATAATTCAAAATTATGCAAAGTTATACAGAAACTCAGCAAAGTAAATTATTTAAAGAGTTTTCGGCATTATAAATAGTGGTATGGGTCGCGTTACAAAGCCTCATTTGAATAGGAATTTCTTTTTATTGTCTTATTTAGAAAGTAGCAGTTCTAATGAGTCACCGGCACCGACTCTTTTCCTCGCAACTTTCACGTCATTCCCCACTAATTTTTTCTCCAAGCAGCTTAATCGAATACGCTCCTCGAATCGCAAAAATCAAGCTCATTAACATCCGCATTCTAATTTCTGCGGTGCATCTTTAATCTCCTTTGATAGTGTTGGCGCGTATCGATCGTCGGGCTGCTTTTTTCCCGCGTCGAGCGACTAACCACGGTTAGCGCCTTCAAGATGCGCACACACGCTCCGAGAAAAGCGTTACATTTTACTGCGAAAAAAAAGGCAAACTAAAGAAGACAGAACAAAACAAAAAAAACAAAAAAACAAAAAAACAAAAAAAGATCCCGAGCGCGAGGGAATTTATTAACCGCGGGCGATCGAACGCCCGACCGTTCATTTTTCCTCCTGAATACTAAAACCGAGGGCTCGCCCGCTGACGGATGGCGCGCATTTTTCTTATCCCGACGTCGTCTTTTTTCGCCTATCCGCACTTTCGCGGCCTCGAGCGTTTTTTGCCTTTTGTTTCGTCCTTTTTCTCCATCTCCCCCCCCCCGCCAAGTATCGCAGCAGCAGCAGCAGCAGCCGCGCGCGGTCCAGGTCGGTTTTTGCGAGCCTGTTTCGCATCTCCCCTCTCGCGAGCCGCCCCGTGTGATTTATCGATTATGATTTTTCCCCCTCGCCTTTTTGCCGCTCGCTCTCCTCCCGATTTCATTACGGGCTAATGCGCTTTAGGCATGCACGACTCCCGCCCTCCCCTCCCCACCCCCCGGCCCGCGCATCGCGCACCTTTCGACGGGCACCTTCCTGGGGTACCTATCGCGTTTAATAAATTGCGAGGACACGGCGGACGTCCCATCCGGAATGCGCTGATGGGTGCACGCGACGATGACGACTCCTGCGTCGGCAAACTCCTTTTGCATCTGCGCCTCGGCTCGGAATTCGCGCGTCACCGGAATTCTTTGTGCCCTCGGCTCGTCGTCGGGCCGCAATTGTGAATGATTTGGCTCGTTTAATCGGCGACGTGACCGGGCTCGCAACGAGCGAAATCGAGCACTCGCTCGCATGTAATTATCCCGATAAGCCGATAAGAAATCCACGGGTGTATCGGCGCTCCGGGTTCGCGAGACCAACTCTCCACGATACGTCAAAATCATTTTTTGAATTCCCGAGAGTCGATGGCACGATCGCGCTTCTTGTTTGCAGAATCTCCTCGCGATATTTTTGATCCGGCGCTAGCTGGCCAAGTCTTGCACGCGAGTTATGCGGATTTCTCGTCTCTATCAGCGTCTCCGCGACGACTAACTGTATTTGGACTATTATTTTTTGTTTTTTTTTATTTGTTCGACTGTGATCAATCGACGTTACGTGAGGAATAACCGTTACGGAAATCAAACTCTCAATGTAAACTATTTAATGATGCTTACGTCCGACAAATCATCCTTCAAATTACCCTCCACGTATTTCAACTATTAATTTAATTAAGATTGTAGGATGTATGTCAGCGGAGATTTATTGCATCGATTCCACTGTTTTTTCTTAAAAATTATATAATGTCCTTTGGAGGAGGAGGGGAGGAGGGGGCTTGGGAACAAATGTGCTAGATTTGGTCAATCTCCCTTTATCAATTCTTCTTCAACCTTTCAAATTGCTGAAATTTATCTTATTGCTTTTTAAATTGTACGTAGCGATGTATTGTCATTTCAGCAATGATATTATTTTAATATGGCATTATAAATTTGAATGAACGTCGTAAAACTTAATGCAGCATAATGCCCAAACACAATATTTACATTAATATTACACAAACTGTTGAACATTTATGTCGAATACCTTGTAAGCTGCATATAGAGACTGTCTCTGATATGATGCACTCGGATCATTAAAGTATTAGCTATGGAGTTGACCGATAGAGGGCGAACGCTAAAATCTAATTGAAGCCCGGGGATATTATTATAAATATAGGGTCGAGAGAATTTTTAACCTTTTAAGCTTTAGGTATTATAAACGGTATACGCTATCGCCCCAGAATTAGTTTCCTGTCACGCTGATTAGTGCGCATTGAGATTGTTGGCACCACTTTACGATAATAGTGTGTCGGGTATCAACGCTTGTCTGTAGTTTCATTGTGCACATTAGTTTGGTAATTTTATACCAGGAGATAACTCCACTACGTCCTCAGCGCTAACGCGTTCTGGAAATCTTGACAATTACTCCACATCATCTGTAAATTTGCTGCAATGTCGAGCACTCGAAAATCCAAAATTACAGCGACTGTTGATTGTTGTATTTTTAATCATAGTGAATATTGGCTTAAAACTCTAATTCTGAGCTAACCCTTTACAAAAGCTTACAAATTGGTAGCGTCAATTCTTCTCCTCCTCGATTACGTGTGGCGTACCCGAGCTACAGAGCCATATGGTATCTTTAATTGTTCCTTTAATTTCCTACGCCAAAGAACAAAACTACTCCAAAGATGCTTAGGCAGGAAATCCTTTTTCAGCGAAACAACTATCGTTAAGCGGGGCAGCTGCTTCAAAAAATTGGTGTGCCCCGATGATTTCCGCAGTCTACGAGTCTCAGCCTCGAACTTTCGCTGGGCGCTTCCGACACGTGTACATGTTCAAAGTTCAGCCGTTACGAACTCGTTCTCGCGATACGCTTCACTTGGCGCGATAAGCGCGAATTAAGCTACACGCGAATGGGTCGCCTAACGCGCGTACTCGCCGAGAAGAAAAAGACGCTTGAGCGACACTCACGCCAGCAATTTCGGATGCCGAGCACAGAAAACAAAAAAGTCGAGGACGAGGGAAGAGAGGAAGGAGGCTGCTGGGCCGGGCCGGGCTGGGCTGGGCTGGGCTGGCTGCCTTTTACTCGGAGAAGTCGCGCCTCCTGGCAGCCGAGAATTAAAGAATTAACTCGGGGCTGCGAGCGCCCGGAGCAAATTATTGGCATTAGCCGAGCGTGCGTACGTGCATTTTCTCCGTGCGGCACACGGGAAATCCGAAAAAGAAGGGGGGTGGGTGAGTGATCATCCGGTAGGGTCGGCGATCGCGGCCAAGACCCGAGGAGAGGCTCGGTTGAGCGCCACTGGGAACGCATCTGTCGCGCTCAACCTCCCACGTGGCCGGCGATCGAAGGGGTGGCGCGTCCGCCCGCGGAATGAGGTTGACGAGGGGCTGGGGCGGGAGGATCGGCCGAAAGGAAGCAGGGTGGGGGCCCACCCCCTGGCCATTCGCCCTCTCGACCCGGGGATGGCCGCGATGGGAGGGAGACAGGGGTTGGCCGGGCAAAGATATAGCTCCGAGGAAAAGAGTGAACGCGGTGACACCTTTCGGCTCCTCGTTACGCTCCGAAAATCCCTCTGAGAACCCTGGCTAAAGCACCGGAGCGACAGGGCGACCGGGCTGATGGACAGACAGAGGGGAAGGGGGACAGAAGATTCGCGCTCGGTTGGAAACCCAAGGAGAAGGTCTTGTGGAGGGTGTTTTTTTTTTGCTTTTTTACTCGCCTCGGATGATGGTTTTTTTTCTTTCTTTTTTTCTTTTTTTCTTTTTTTCTCGACCTTCTTTCTCGCTTTTCGCTAATGGAGTTTGGACAAATTTTTGGGACAAACTGCTTGATGAAAAATACCCCTTTTAGATGTGGAGGAGATCGATCGTATCAGCCTTCGGACTTTGTATTTAGTGAATTTTTCGTTTTAAGAACGCACTTTTCATTTCTCACCTGTGACACGTATATCTCTGGACCTTTTTTCCTTCTCTCGATCGAGAGTCCAGCTCGAAAACTCCATTTGTTCTTGCAAACTACATCCGAGCTTTTATTCTTTTACTGGATCGTAGCATTTACTGTAATGCATTTTTTAGATAAGCTAAGAATTACGTAATGATTCTTTGTCTAATTCGAGGTAAAAAAACTTGGAGCGATAGTAAAGAAATGAATATCACTAAATTCGTGGATAATAAATGTATATAGTACCATGGAAAGTGATACCTCACACATTTTAAATTTATTACATAATCGAGGCTTTTATAGCACGTGTTGCTTTCCAGCTTGAATATTTGTCTTCAATTGTTACGCAATTGCTCAATTTATATCTCAAATTGGCATACCCAATTTTTTCTTTAAATTACCAATGCCAAAGCTCTCTAATTTGTGCGTAGCTGATACTATTGCTCATAAATAATGTTTAAACAACTCTTAAAAGTCGATTTTATCAATTTCCACAATAAATAGGTGTCAAGTATTCCTTGGAAAGTTGGAAGTTTACGATGACAGCTCATAACGACCGGCAATTTTCATAAATGTGCTCGCAAAAACTGTCGTTACAAGTGCGTGTGCGCGATTGTCTGTGTGTCTGTCTGTGTGTGTGTGTGTGTGTGGGTGTGGGTGGGTGTGTGTGTATCGTCTTTTTCGTTGAATCCAGGATAATCCGAGCCCCCTAGCGACCTTTCACTTTTCACTAAACAAGCGACTCTCTCGCTTTCTCCCTCCCCCACGTCCTCTTTTCCACCCTCTTTCTCGCCCTCTCTTTCTAGTATTACTCTGAACCTATAAACCCAGTAAACTTCAGAAGCGAGTTTATATTCTTCTATGCAACTTAAAGTACACGTAACCCACATATTGAATTACATTTGCGGTAACAGCGATATTACGGCGCATGATGGGTTGTAAACATTAAATATTAAATTCTCGAGCTTCGTTATTAATTTGTATAATCGTGCCCGGACTTATCTTTTAATTTAAATTACAGGCCTATAAGTTATATCGCCCTGCAAAAGCTTGGAATGGCAATTTAATTATTTCGACCTGTAATTTTTTTCAATAATTAATATTCAATTAATACTTTTTAATGCTTTAATATGGGCTTTATCACTTTCCAGATAAACACATCAAATCTAGCGAAACACTCAATAATTCAGATGCACTGAAGAAGTATTTAATGCAAAATATAATAATACTCGTGGTGTATTGATCAGTTGTTGGTACAAGGCGAAATCGATATAAATTATTAAATTTAAAAATTAGACAAATAGATTCAGTGATAAAACGTTTTAGTATTTGTTCATACTTCAAAGTATAACGTATTGGTGTAAATTCAATATTAACCATTCTACTTTATTTCTCGTTGTTTACAGTGTTTATATTCAGAGTTATTTACAACATTACTTTCAATTTTTTATTATTCGACATGTAAACAAAACTTTTTTTAAAAAACGTTTACGCTTTAAATTTATATCATGGTCGTGAAAGAAAATTTTTATTTTATTATATTATACATTTATTATATAATTACATAATAATTTTTTTTTTAAGATAAAAATACACCAAATAAATTTCTCTGTAAATAAAGATTAAGCCTTTATCTTAATATCACAACAACTATATTTACATATTTGCATACCTGTAAAAAGAAAGCCGACAGTTACAGTCTACAATTATCCCCTTTCTGTTTATATTTAATTATTTAAAATCTTTGTAATATTTTATATTTTATACGTATTTTTATAAAATTAATTATATTCTATATGTCCACCTTTTGTAAGTTTTCTCTGTCAAACAATTTCACATATCGGACAATCAAAGGTGAGCAGGATTATTAAATTAATTTAAAAAAAGACTACTTTCTGTATATATATTTTAAAACTTCCACTCGTGTTGAAAAAATAAATTAAAGAGTATTCAGAAACTTACAGAACTATGTTGAATGCCAAATTATAAATAATTTTATGTTTATAAATTCGTAAAACATCATGCTACAATGATTCAAGCATAAAAAGATTATTTGAATATAAAATTTATACAGATATAAATTCTTAGTGCTTTAGAAAAATCTATTTATTTGAAAAAATGAGTTTAAGAACTTCAAGAGCCCTTTTAATTCAGCATTAAATCGTGAAATGTGTTTATCGAATTTATTATTCTTAAAAAAAACTACCTGTTGAGCAGGTACTATAATTCATTTGACGAGTATCTCACGATACACGGACTTTTTATAGATTCGAGCTATACAATAGAATTCAAAAGTCACAATACAGCTCAGAAGCATAAAAGCAGAAAGATTTGTACAAATAGCCTGCGATGATAAAAATTAAAGAAAGAAAGTCCCTTTAAATTATAGCTCTAGCCGAAAAAATAAACAAAAATAAACCAAAATAAACCAAAATAAATCCAATGTCCAAAACTCGAAGTAATCAAGTGCCAGCGAAATATCTAAAAACGAATACAAAGTTTGGAAATGGTGGCCTCCCCTGATAACCAAACACCCCGACCACTGGCGAACGATGCAGCCTCGCTCTTTTTATCTTATCTCCATCTCCCTCCTCGTTTGCGTTGATCTACCTCTCGTTATCTCGTCATCCCCAGCGACGCACCTGAATAAGTAGTAACGACCTGTTCGCAGCAGACTGCAGGAGCGAGGGGCAAAAAGAGAGAGAATAAAATGTCGAGCGGGTGGTTAAGTAGAAGGGAGGCAAAGCAGGAATCAAAGAAAAGTCAAGGACGGGAACGAGCACGCCTACACAGCCGCAAAAAAGACGAGCGCAGAGCCGACAAAAGTCTCGCAGAGGGAGGGAAGGAGGTTGATCCATAACAACGACGACGACGACGACGACGACGACGACGACGACGACGACGACGACGACGACGACGAACAACAACGAGAACAACAACGAGAACAACAACGAGAACAGCAGCTGCGGCCGCAGCAGTGGAGAACGTCGGGTGATTGGCCGATCAGCTGATCGACCGGGCACACACGTGCTACTCCACCGCATCCATGGCTACGTACACGCGTATGTGACCCGTATTTCTCCAAAAGAGAAATGTGTACGAATTGCGGGGGAGGCCGGGAGGGATGGGGGGAGGGGGGGAGGGAGGGAGAGCGCCCGAGACATATTCAAGCAAATCCGTTGCTGCCGTCCCCCACCCCGCAGCCTCTGTTTCTATCTATTTCTCCATGTCTTGCCTCATCTCCATCCTCCCGACTACGTATTCACGTGCGTGCGCGCGCGCGCGTGTGTGTGTTATGTTGTATATAATGACGCGCGCGCACTCACCGGCTTTTCAATGTCAATGTCATATTCCGTTTCTCCGCGGCCGGAATTTCACGGAATATAAGTTCTCTCTTTCTCCGCTCCATCCGCCCCCTCCCGCCGAGCGCCGATGAGTTGGAGGGAGGAGAGACCGAGTGTACACACTTGGGTTATGTAATTTCATTCAAGTTTGCGCTCCCTCTCGCTCTATGCGCGCAGGTTATATGTGTAGCACTTGCACGTGTTTACGTTTACTTGTGTATAGAAGAGCCCCTCTTTCTGTCCCCGGAGCAGCTGCCCTCCGACTCCTCCTCCTCCTCCCCCGCCCGGAGGAGAGGAGCATCCCTACCATGCGACCCTTGACGCCCGCTAAGCTACTCACTCAACTTTAATCCAAGTAGCCTCTATGTGCCAGCACGACTCGAGCGGGGGGTTATTGTTGTTATGTGTGCCGGCGCCGCCAGCTGGCATTTTCGGTGACGACAGAAGGAAGTCTGAGAAAGACATAAACACATACAGAGGCTACTGACAAAAAATAAAATATCATGTCTTTCGTGGGGCTACCTCCGTTTCGCGACTTTCCCCTAGCGGTGGATCCTCCAACTTACTCCTCATCGATCCGATTGCATAGGTCCCTACCCTACCAACTGATGATGTGACATTACCCCAACTGTTTTTTGCTATTTATCCATTGCTTATCTTCTGTCAAACATATTTTTAAACCACAAATCGAGCAAGAGTTAATTAAGTTACTTGCCGAAATCTACATTATCAAAATTTTAATATTTTTTTCTTATACGATTTTAGCAAAGTTTTGACTAAAAATTAAATAAAACTGCAAATATTGAGAAACCATTGTTTACGAATGCACAAATGCAGATGTTCAAGTCTCTGCAAGTGAAACTAAAATCAATATTCAACAGAATATTACGCAGTAACTTGAGAGATAAAATGGTATTAACGCGTCGTGAACAGATTGAAACAAAATTTGTCACATGAATTGGACACTGAAATACATTTTTCTTGGCGTAATTTAGATTTTTATTTAAATCGTTACGAATTAAAATTTGCAATAAAAATTTTAAATTAATAATCCAATTTGCATAAAAAACTATATTGCAAATAAATAAAATGATGCATGTTCACTCACATTTTATCATATAACATGAAAAACATGAATTTTAAAGAAAATATGATTATAAAGAAATTTTCTTCCTGATAGAATTACTTAAAAATTTGCTCGCTGTATTTTCGAGCACAGCGATAATAAATTTCAACAAAAAAATTAGGTAATTTCGAGTCTGTGTAAAAGCAAAAAAAAATTTCAATTTTATATAAATGTTTACTGAATTTTTTAATACATTACGAGTGGAATTCATTCTTTAAAAAAGTAATCCAAATTAATAAGAAAACTGATTTTTTTATTAATTTTTTTGCACAAATACCAATTTTATAATTTAATACTATGATACGTATTATTTATAAGAAATTCATGCTAATTTTTTTATATGCATTTACAATTCAAAGGTATTATATACAATAACAATATAATTTATTTTTAATTATTTGACATTCTTTAACCTATCTTACTAATAACAAAAATTTTGTGTATAAAAACAAATATGTTTGCAAAATGTAATATTTGTTTAAAAAATATTTGAAATAACAAATATATTGTTTTATAATAATGATAAATTTAATAAAATTCGTTGAAAATGTAATTTATAAAATATCGAGTATCAAAGTTGAAAAGCGTGTACTTCAAAATTTAGTGCGTTACAACAATAATGAAAATTGAATTTTCTGCTTTTCATATTTATTTTATTATGTTTTGTAATAATAAACCATTTTAAAAGTTTATAGTATTACTATTTTTACAATGATCATAATGACGAGTGCTTTCACGTAAAAATAATTTTGATTACAATTTCAATTTATTTACAAACAATGCCTTTTAACATAAAAATTTAAGAAATTATTTCTTATTAAATTTAATGTAACATTTACAATAATGTTTATTATTATTATCTATACCTGTTATGGATCATTTATATCAATAAATTTATTCCATACCAAAGATTATGTTTAGTTCATTAAGTATATAAAAGATTTATAAAATATGCAAAGCATAAAAAAGACGGTTGAAAACTCGTCAGAAAATGGTTGTAAATTATATTTTTAATAAGAACTCGATTGTGCAGAATAGAGCCACAATGATTTGATAAAATAATTCGCATCAAAATTAACGGAAGCTCTTTGTTCATAGCCGAAACACTTGCATTCCCCAACTTTCCTGGTGCAGTCGCGATGTGCGAATTCCTTCGAGATGTCAACCTTCCTGGTTTGCCTACTCCTGGGTCTCGGCTACAACGCGTACATCGTCTGTGGATACGCAGCCAGACAAATTGCCTTGTGCGATCAATCATTAGACCCGTGCCCGTACCTGCCACCACCCCCGAAACCACCCCCACCCCCACCAGCCCCGGTCGTCAACAAGTACCGGCCAACCTCACCTCCGGACTTCAGCAGCCAGTTTTACAAAAGATTAGAGGAACGCGAACAACAAAAGGTGCAAGAGGAACTCAAACGCCACGAAGAAGAGCATTTGAAACTCATTGCGGTGAGTTCCGGACGAAAAACAAATAAACAATTTTTTATCCAATTGTTGACACTCTAATTAATGAACAATTTTTTAATATTGCATGAAAAAATTAAACTTTACAGGAATGTGCAAGGTGCCCTAGGTGAACAAATATCATGATTTATTGCAATATTTGGAATGTTTAAATAAATTCATTCTCATTAACTTTTTTTAACTTTTGATAAAAAATTTTTATAAAATTTTTCAATATTCAAATTGTTTTTAAAATTTTGTAATCATTTGGAATAAAAAACTTATAAAGTTTAAAATTTTTAGGACTCTCATTTAATATTTCTTGATACATAAATTAATATTTTCACCAACAATACTTTAAAACAACTTAGTTTTTCAAACAAATTGAATTTTTCTTGATATATAAAAAATAGCTTAGGAAGCAAATTTTAATTGAACATTTAAGTACACTTTATTTATTTTTAAAAAATTTTACTTGAGAATATTATTGAAAAAGTATAATATTCACTGAGCCGTAGATTTTCTAAATAAAAAATTGTAAAGACTCATAAGATACTTATAAAATTAAAAAATACTTGACATCAAAATAGCTAAAATTCTACGTTGTCTTACCTAGAATTTTTTAAAAAAATTTTAATTTAACAAAATAAGATCATTCTAAAAAAAAAATTGAATTAAGTACTCTTAGAATTATTCATAGAAATATTTAACTAAATGACGACGAATCCTTATATAATCAATGAAAGCACTCATAAATAAAATGAAATTATTTTTTTATTAAATACGACATATATATTTATCTCGTAATTATATTTTAATTCAAATATAAATTAATTGTAGTTGCCCTAGTTCAGTTAGTCGTAATTTTTTTATACCATTTTCTCACTTATTTTGACTTGTATTTTCTTTAATAAGTATTTTATTAAAAGTATATTACTCTTTTCAAACATGTAACTTCATCATGCAAAATAAAGCATAATTTTTTGCACGAAAAATTCGAATTTTTGTAAATATGAAGAAAATACTAAATTATAATGTATGGAAAAATATTCTTAATATTGAAAATTATAGTAACTACCTCTACCATAGTTTTTTCATGCTGTTTTGAAATTTGATCCTCTTTTTAGGTAGAAGATGACTTTTGTTTATACGATACAATGAAAATTAAACAAAAACACTGTCTTATGAATTAACGACACTGTCTCGAATTTAATTATTATGAATTATTTAATTTAATTTATTTTTTTCTGATATCTTACCCTAATTAGGCCTATCATGTGGAATCTTCAAATTATATCGACATTACATCAGAAACGATGTAAATATTAATCTAAGGACAACATGTAATTGTAATAAAATTGTTGATTGAAATTACAAATTGAAACAATGACTAATATTTCAAATTAATCAGTGAATTTATCTTCAAACTCCTGGTGCAACCATTTTTAGAAGTGTTGTTTAAAAAAAAAAGCACGTATAATTGCAGTGAATGCTTTTTATGTTATAAATAAAATTAAGTTTTTATTACAATACCTTTTTATAAATGTTTAGAATCTGACTCTAATATTATGCGATATTGATATTCGAACAGTATACTATCAAAATATGTAAGATGAAAAAAATTGATATTTTGAAAGTGAGAAAATGAGTAGACACCTTAATTCTTTTAAATTATTAATAAAAAAAAAAATGAATAAATAAAAGAATGTATTCGATAAAAAAAAATGTTTCAACCACTTGTAGGAGCTTGAAAAGCCAAAACGAGATTCGTTATTTGGACTAAGAATTCACGCATGGGTTTTGTTACTACCTGGAGGTTTCGGACCTCTAGCTCACGAGGTCACCGAGCCGCTCTTCATCGAGCCATCCTCGGGGAACTCTTACTCCCCGAGCGATCCAAGCACCTCAAAGCTGTACCTCGGCATCGAGAGTCTCTGGAGCCACAAAAACTACTGGGTGAACATGCAAGACTGTAAGGAAGGTTGTCTGAAGCTCGAATGGGATCTCTCGAAGATAGAGAACTGGGAGCATCTACTCGCCGGAGAACCAGCAGAGTTACGTGGCGTCGACGACGACGAGGATCCTCAGGTCAACATCCGCAGGGAATTCCACTTGACAATACCCTGCTATATTAGTACTATCGAAATATCCGATGCAGGTACTATCTCTCTCTCTCTCTCTCTCTCTCTCTCTCTCTCTCTCTCTCTCTGTTTTTCACGCTTGATATCTTACATTTGAGTATTGTTACTTGTTTTAAATTAGTAAGATTATTTTTTTTCATATGTACGGTCACGCATTTTAAAAGTTCTTTCTGAATTCTATATATTTTTTACATGCAACTCAGAGGAATAAATAGTGCTTATTATACATTTGGAGTAAATTCGTTTAATAACTTTGTATCATTATGTATAAAAATAACATAGCTACAGTTTTAATCGACTTGGTTGTTTCTTGAGTTTATTTTCATCGAAACCAAAAGGCATTAATTCATAATTTTAATATTATTACTCCAACTCATTAATCTATAAAAAATTTAGTTTTAACTGATTGAATTTGTTATTAAACAATTAGCTTTCCTTGTCAAATTAAACAATCAACTAATTCAAAATCAGTTTTTTATTTTTTTCAACTTTCTTTTTTTAACTTCGAGATTAATGTAAAAAAGTAAAGTACATATATTACATGTTGTGTAATTATGATGAAAATACAATTCGTCCCCATGATTTTATTTCACATACGAAGTTGAATTAAAATTTCCTTTTATTCATTTATATTTTTACATAAAATTTGTAGATTATGAATACCGTTTTCCAAATGGTACAAAAACCATGTTGTATAAAAAAACCAAAGTTCAGCTGTTCGCACCATTTGAACGTACCGATGGCATGATCGAATCCGTCATCGTGTATGAAGATTATGAGTATAAAAAGCCGATTTATACTTATCAAAAATACCAAAAACGTGGTGATAAACTCGTGAAAACTGAGAAAGACTTGAATAAGGAAATCATCACCGATTATTATGTGCCAGGACGAGCCGACGCTTGCAAAAGTATGTCAATGTGTTTAACTTTTTTATAAATATACTGCAAAATGAAATATAAGAAAATTTTTACCCAAATTTAATTCGACATTATTTCTATTTTTAATTTCCTTTGCATTTTAATACGAAACGATAAACTTCAGTGTCTTTATTTTATTTTCCAATCGAATGAAATCGATAACGCTTATTGTTTTAACAGGTCACCAATACTTCATAAACAGTAAAAATGTCGTTGATGAGGAAAGAACATTGGAATTTTACAGTTCAAAAAGATTGGATGAATTAAAAGTCTTCAAGATGCATTTTTTATATGCCTTACAGGAATATGTAAATCGTGAAGATCGTCTTTACAATCGGTAATTTTCGTATTCTCCTCACAAAAAAAAAAAATTCTTCGATTAAATTATATCCGTGCACATTTAAAAATTAGTATTAGTATTTAATATATAGCGATATAATGCTCATAAGATTGATTTATTAATAATTAAATTAATTTATTTATTAATGTACTAATTATGATAATAATATTATGTCCAAATTATAAATATCTATTTATAAAATTAATTTTTTAAAAATAATTTTATGTATTCAATATTACAATATAATAGATATTAACAAATGTTTTTAATTTTTAATGTCAGTAATTGTATTGAAACCAAGACAAAGTAACTGATTATAATTATTTCAAATCAGGAATGATTTTCTTTCAGGTTCATTGAATATTCTCCTTTCAATGATGATAGTCCAGAAAACAATATTCATTATCGAACTATTACAGTAAGTAAAAATTATAATATTAAGTAAGTAAAAATGATAAGATGCTTATTTTTAAAATTTCAATGTCGTATATATTAAACTTTTATAGAAAATCGTCGAAAAATTTCATAGAAACCAAGATATTCCGGCCGGGAAAGACATTGCCTCCCGCGAATTTGATTTTATTGATAATGAAATACGCATAAAATACCATTATAATAAAGGACAATATTCTCAGGCTACAAGAAGTTTTACAAAACCTCCCAAAACGGAACGAGGAGATAATCTTGTTTTTCGGCCGAATATGACACAGTTTTATAATGTGAGCATTCATAAAAATAAAAATCCCCTATCACAACTACCATTAAATATAAATTTACCTGATTTTTTTTCTATTTAAAGCCTGATCCATACGCTACACCTGAGGATTTTGGCGACATAACCGAATTATTGGAGGATCTGTTATTAGCGGAGGACAACTCGATTATATCAACTCGAAAAGGAGAGTCTGAAATTCACACTTTTCTAGACGAAAAAGCAAATGAATACATGAATCCTGCATTAAAGATTTCTCCGTACGATCCAATAAGAAATGAAAAAGCCAAGTCGGAATTCTTCGCTTTGGTAAAATCTTACTTTTGTAAAACAATGATTGCTATATTGCATCATTATATTATAGAATATAAATACAATAAATTTTTTGCTCCAAAAAGTAAGCAATAAATATTTTTCAATGTGCTGGATGTAGTGAGAAATTAGTTGGGTATAATTTGCTTTAAATAAACAATAATTAATGACGCTCTGTTTTATAGGAGGAACAAAAAAAAATAAAAAGCGAACAAGAAGTCAAGGGAGAGTGTAATTTATTGTCTCCATACATGGCAAGATTGGGAGATTTGAAGTATCTTACAAATAAACAGGCGACACAAATGAGAAACGATTGCATCGAAGACTTCAAACAAACAGCCCTGGACAGAGCAAATCACATGAAGAGAGAATATGAAGTTTGCAGCAAGGAATTAGAGAAACTTCAAGCATTGTTGACTCAAGTGCGCATTTTCACTTCTTAACTCTAATTCCATATTCAATTTTCCAATATAAATTGCCTTAATTTATTTATTCTTAATTCGGTCTCAAAATATTGAGAAGCAATTTTTATTTTATTTCCACAGGAATTGTCTTGTGGTAATGAGATATAAATAAATCAATTTATTCATTAAAACTATGTACAATATAATAATAATAATAATAATAATAATAATAATAATAATAATGATGATGATGATGATGATGATGATGATGATAATTTTGACAAATAATGCACGACATCAGAGAATAATTACAATTTGTTGTATTATTTATAGTCTGAAGATTTGAGCAAGGAAGAAAAGGATAGGATGTTGGAAAGCAACAACAATATGACCCTGAAATTGCGTGCCCTGGAAATACGATTGGATCGCCATCGTGAACTCGTTCCCAAACGTTATCACAAGCTCCTCGAAGCTCTGCAGAACGAAGAAAGGCTTTCTATTCTTTACGAGTAAAAGATTTAAGCAGGAAACATGCATAATAAAGTACACGTAAATATGTGTAAAAGGTTTGTATAGTTTATTTCATTGAGCAATTAATGTTGCTTGGTATATATATATTTTGTACAGAATATGATTTTTATAAAAATGTAGGTTTTGGCTCTAACTTTTTAACAGTTAATGTCTGAGGTGGTTTGATTTCCAAAGGATCCACAGGAGCAAAATGCTACTGAAACGACCACGAACCCATTTGCCCAATGCATTGGCCTACAAAACAATCAAGATTTTATTTATTTGGATGCTGTTTTCTCTTGAGTTTCCAAGGATTATTCATTTTATTGAGTTACCTTCTTCGTCGAATGTGGCAAGGGTGAATTTACTAAGTTTATTCGTGAAATTTCCGGTGTTTGTGTTTGTTACTGAATTGTCTTGCAGCTTGTCGCTAACATTTACATTTTCATCCTCTTCTTCGTTTTGTCTACATTCTTCAGCAAATCCAGAAATTAAACTGTCCATCATTATTGCCTGCAAATAAATTAAAACAATTTGCATATTTTATTTATTGCTTAACTCAGAGTAATCGAAACAAATGCACATGTATTAATTTTTATTTCTCCATACACAAGAAAATGAATAAATTTTGAAATAATTAAATCACCAGTCCGTGATTCTCGCCAGTATTTTTTTTAGGTCTACTTGTTACACATTTAAAATATTATATTTTTTACAACGTACCTATGTAATCGTCTATTTATTAATAAAATCTTATAAATATATCATTTATCAATAGAAAATAATATAAACAAAATTATATTTCAATAAAATCTTACTTGTCTTGAAAATACTTGTAATATTTTATATACACGGATCCCATTCTCTCGAACAGGAAATTCTAGAAATAAACAAGGCAAGCAATCTGGATTTCCTTCGTCTGAAGGTTTTGCCATTTCCCAATTCAACTCCGAATACCTTAATCCCAACAAGAGACTCTGAAATTTTGATAAGCTATTTATAATACAATAAAAAAAAATTATGAACATTTTTTTTTTTTAAATTAAGAAATCACGAGAAAAAAAGTTGATATTTATTACATAAAAACTTAATTGATATAGATTCTTATTAAGATAAAAATTTAGATTTAACTATTCTTATAACAACTTCCTTACGCATTTTTAATTGTAAAGCAATTTTAGCAATAATACTTTGATTATAATTTAATTTAACTATTGTGCAGACACATTAGCTTCTTTTATATATAAAAGAAGAAAGAAAAAAAATCATCGAACAACCGCACAATTATTAAAGATGAAAATGAAATTAGCGCTTCAGTTCATAGAGTTTATTATAAACATACGCATTCTGTATCGTCGACTATGTACACTCCAATGGTGTTGATTGCGACGAGCACCGGCATGTCGCGGTTCGTGATCCAGGAGGCGATCCCCCTCACGGGCCTCTCAATCTGACCCTGAAAAAATGCCGCCCCATAACAGGGCAAACCCCAACAAAACTCGAGGTACTTCCTGACCAGCTTTCGAGGATTAGTGCTTGTACTCGAGTGGTTGGGTATCCGTTTGTACTGCTCGAGGAGCCGAGCTTCAGGTGCACCTTTGCCGCCGACGAGACCCAGCCCGAAACCAAGTCCCATGAGGAGCGAGGGCGAGTGGTAATGACTGGGCAAAAACCGGCCTCTGTGCTTCCGGAAAAAGGCAAGCGTGTGGGCCTGGACATTGTAGGGTCCCAGTTCGATTCGCGCCTGGAGAGCTCCAAGACTTGCGTATCGTGCTTGGCTTTCACAAGGATATCGTCCTGTATCAATCATTATTTCATTACACTTTTATTTTTCATTTATTTTTCTTCTGTCGAATACACCCTTATTTACATCTTTATTATTATTTTCTTTATTTTCAATTTCTTTCATTTTTCAAGACATCACAGTCAAGATTTGTTAATTTCTTTGTTAATTTCAAAAAATTGCTTTGTATTTTTAATATTAATTTCATTATTTTAACTTATACATTTTTTACTTTTTCTAATTCAAGTGACATCACTAAATTTTAAATAATGTTCTCTTATTACTGAAATAATATTCTTACTAAAAGAATTAAATAAAATACATCAACTATATGAAATTTTTATCATTAAAAATTAATATTATTTTAATCTACTATTTAAAAAAACATTAACGAATACTGAGTTTTAAATATTTTCAGTGATATTTTTATTTTTAAACTATTTTAATTCAACTCTATAAATTTAAATATGAATATTATTATAGTAAATGGCTTTAATCACTAAAACAATGTTTATATACTCAAATAAAACCAAATTTAAACATTAGAAATATTTATATATAACAAAAACATTTAATAAGAATATTTAATGTATTTACCAATCTAATTTGTTAATTTAAAATAGATGTTTCAATATATAATATTAAATTATTCAGAAATTTGTTAAAACTGTACATACTTTTTATACATTAAATTTTTTATTTCATTTTACAACTGTAACCTGTAAAATATATGTTTATTTTATAACTGAATAATTAAATTTACCATCGAGCACATTTCTTTTAGCTTCAGCGTATAGTAATTCCATAATTTTTGGTTCTTTAATTTGTTCTTCATCCTTTCTTGACAAAAAAACATTTCTTCGAAAATACAATAATGGTTCTTCATCATTATCTTTATCTTTCTGTGAACCATACTTATTGACTAATCGAGGCCACTTTGTTGCTAATTCCAATGGCTTGTGAATTGATGTTAACTGAACTTCCAGCTGCGATGAACACAACCACAAAGCAAATACTGGTTGACTATTAGTAGATGGTGATGTTTTGAACAATCCTAAATCTGAATCTGTTTGAACTATATTAATTATTTGTTGAGATGTTACACTTTGCTCCACATCCATTGTTAGGCATACTTCAGACATAAGGTACACAGCGATGCAAACTGTTGACCTCTCTTGTTGTGGGGTACTACTTTTGCCTTTTTTGATTAAAAAATATTAATTATTATTATGTAGATTTGGTATTATATAAAAATATATAATATAATTATATTAAATAATGTTATCAATAATAGTTATATAATAATGTACAGTAACATAAATATATAAAACAAAGGACCTGATGTATGCAAAACATTACATTATATGTAAACAAAACAGTCTTTAATCAACACAAAAATATGCTCATAATTAGAATTGTGCTTAAATGTACTGCTTGACAATTGAATTTCAATTTTTAACAACATAAATAATAGAAATATACAAGGTAAATATAAAGGATTCAATGCACAATAATTGTATTAGGCATGAATTTAACAAAATTTAGCATGATAATTAAGACAATATTGCTCACAAACTTTATTGAAAATAATTTTTGCGAAGAGTAAATAAAAAAATTGTTAATCTTACTTGGTAAGCACACACCATCTGCTTCAGAATCATGTTGAGATTGACAAGTGACTTGATTATCTAAATTATTGGTACTCTCCTCTTGCTGATCCATCTTTTTTATTGAAAATATTAAAAAAAAACATTAAATAATGAGTTTTTCCCGTCGCTAGCCATAATTTATTTCGTATTTACATTGCTACTCCTTCGCGTATACGCATATTATGTCTGAATTGAACTTCTAATTTCTTCGAATTTCGGGCACTTCTTCCAATGTACTTTCATTTTTATATAAAGTTTTATTCATCCTAGACATTTGTTGAGAGATATTAACTAAACATTTTACTTTACACCTATTGCACTCGTAAATTTTTACTTGTCAGAATCATCCTTACCTACTGAAGAAACTGCTGTTCTACTTTGTGTTGCTGAGCATGATATAGGGGTAGTTATTGATTTTTTCTATCCAAGTTCACTATGATATTAAAGGCAGAAAAATTCATCATTCCTTCTAGGATATATTAATAATCGTCAATAATGATTTAAAATGTGTAAAAAATAAAAAAACAATTATTTTCTAATATTAGCACTTTATTAAATATAAATTATTATACACAAAAATTGCTTTATCAATTATATTGTACAAACATAATTTTACAGATAATCTGATTTAATTAATGTGGCATTTTTAGAAAAGTAAAAAAATGTTGTTGATATACATTTTTTAATGGCTTTGTCATAATCGTTTATATACCTCAGATGAGATAAATTAAAAATAAAATTTTCATTATTGCGTTAAGTATTTCCTTAAGAATAATTTTTCACGCTCAGCTTAATAGAATAAAAATGTAATATATAAATAATTAAATTAAATCGGCTACATTCATAGGCATTTCATCTATCTGTGTAGAATAATATTGTTCAATATCTCGAAGAATTCTAATGTCGTCATTTTTTACAAAGTTAATAGAAACACCTTTACGTCCGAAACGTCCTGAACGACCTATTCTATGAATGTACAACTCACGATTATTCGGTAAATCGTAATTTATAACAAGAGAAACTTGCTGCACATCAATTCCTCTGGCCCAGACATCTGTTGTAATCAATACACGACTGGAAAAAAAAATATTTTTTATATTTTTTATATTTTCATTACCTACAAAAAAATTATTCAACTCATACAACTCAATACAAACCTTTGACCAGATCTAAATTCTTTCATTATATTATCTCTTTCTTTCTGTGGCATGTCTCCATGCATTGAACATACTGTGAAATTAGCTTCTCTCATTTTTTCTGTTAACCAATCGACTTTTCGTTTTGTGTTACAAAATATAACAGCCTGTGTGATTGTAAGTGTGTCATACAAATCACACAAGGTGTCAAATTTCCATTCTTCACGTTCAACAGCTACAAAAAATTGTTTGATTCCTTCAAGTGTCAACTCATCACTAAAAAACACAAATTATAAATTTAATATATTTAATAAAAATATTTTATGATTTAGTTCATTTCAAAAATATTTACCGTTTAACAAGGATTCTAATAGGGTCTGTCATAAATTTACTGGTCATTTCTAAAATTTCATGAGGTAATGTAGCTGAAACTAATACAACTTGAGTTGCTGGAGGAAGGTAACGATATACATCATAAATTTGTTCTTTGAAACCTTTGTTTAACATTTCATCAGATTCATCGAGAACTAGCATTTTAATTGCTCTTGTACGTAATACCCTCCTTTTGATCATATCTAAAATAAGAAACATTTAAAAATTAATAAAACAAATTAAAAAATAATGAATAAATAAAATAAATAATGCAAGGAAGTTAGAAATCATGTACATTATCTCATCTAAATTATGAAAATAAAAATATTGAAAATTATCCAAATTAATAAAAAAAAAAAAAAAAAAAAAAAAAAAAAAAAAAAAAAAAATAAATAAATAAAAAAATAAAAAGATCAAGATAAAATAATAAATATTAAAATGTATTATATATTATGTTAAGAAAAAAAAAACAATTTCTACTAACTGATAATTATAACTAAGTAATAATATTTGAAACATAATTTATAAATAGTAACAGAATCTAATATAATTCTTTATTTTCTTTTAATACATGCATATTTGTATTTATGTCATTAACTTTTTATAAATGCTTACCAAACACTCTTCCAGGTGTTCCAGACACCACATGCTGTCCATAATCTAATTTTCTTATATCTTCACCTAAATTAGTACCACCAATACAAGCATGACACTGAACGTTCATGAAATCTCCCAAAGCAAGGATAACCTTTTGAATTTGAGTAGCAAGTTCTCTTGTGGGTGAAAGTACCAAAACTTGTGTTTCTCTCATTTGAGTATCGAGGGATTGTAGAATAGCAACTGAAAAGGTTGCAGTTTTTCCTGTACCGGATTGAGCCTGGGCAATAACATCTCTACCTTTCATTATTGGTTTGATCGATCGCTGCTGAATAGCAGATGGCTTTTCAAAACCTAAAAATTGCAAAAATTCGAATATTATCCACTATTTTCATTAAAAATGAGTCGAGTAATACAAAAGTAATATCTTTTAATTTCTACATTTCTGTGGATGAAGGTAATATTTCGAAAAAAGATATTAAAATAAAAACAAGAATTTTGAGGTTATATTTAGTTAAGTGGTGAAAATTCATGAAAAAGCTTACCGTATGCATAAATTCCTCTAAGAAGCTCCTCCCTAAGGCCCATATTGTCGAAGGTAGGGATAACCTCAACATCCTCACTGGTTTCAAACTCAACATTTGACAAATCTTCATTTTGTGCCGGAGCAACACGACGCGATTTACCTTCCGCCATTTTTACTGGTGACAAGTTTACGGGGCTTGGGTACAATCCAAACTACCGCTCCTGGCTCTCGCTCTCGTACTCCTGCTCGGTGCTGCCTCTCGTGCCAACAAATCTAAATAACTTTATGACCGACATAAAACTGTACATTTTTATTGATATTTCCTGGAAGTGCATTAGCTTCATTGTATTAATACGAAAAAGAACGTGAAATCAACTAATCCATTTATGTCCAAGTCTGGCTTCCCGAGAATTTCAAACCACTTAACCTCAAGAATGCTCGTTCATTTTTAATAAAAATATCTCTTGGAAATACAATTTTTAATTACAACTTCCTCCTTCATTTCAATTTAAAACCTTATTTATCTATCGCACACTCATCATAATCAACCCACACACTATACAAACTTTAAATAAAACAATAAAATTACTCGAATGAATTTCTAAGGTTCAACAAAATATATACTTGGATTATTGTTATTGTAAAATGCATTTATTGACATTCTATCGTTTATCACAAAGTTTACGGGAAGAAAAAGTTGTCGAGACTCTAAATTTATAACTAACAGATATTGCATTCTGTATAATAATAGAACGATGATAATGACATTGCTGAATGACTATGGAAAATTAATTAAATTATCTTATAAACACTTTCTCTTTAAGAAAGTAAAAGTAAAAAATTGATCTAATCTAATCTAGTTTTAATTGATCTATAAAGCTTGTAAAAATTAATCGATGAAAACCAGAGAATTGTAAAGTAAAATAACATAAAAAAATGAAATAATTGTAAAAAACAATGTGTTTTTTATTATTATTTATAAAATTATATATATATATATATATATATAAAAAAGTGTTTGTAATTGTGCGTAACAAAATTATTATGCGAATGTAATTTACAGGATAAAAATTTTGTCCCATACATCCTTACCATGCATACATTTATTAAACTAATTCATAAAAATAATTCACATGAATTTTTTAATTGGTTCTAATTAAATATTACCGAAAATCACATTAAAGAAATTGGTATTTACAAATGGTATAGTAGTGGTACAATTGACTGTTTACATTGCATGCGCATTCCAGGTAGCAGCTCACGCCTGTGGCCTAAAGTTTCTTAATTACCTGTCCTTTTCAGAGAAGTTACATTACCATTATGGGGATAGTGATCCTTTTTTTGTGGAACCAATTTGGTAAACGCAATTGAAGTTAAAAGTGATGCTCACTTATCGGTTTTCATTATTAAACTCCTTGATCAATAGGCTCAATGTATTATTCAGCGATTTTCCTACTTTAGAATTAGATACAATAAACCAAATAACATTATATTCATTGGCCAAAAATTATCTCATGGCATTATCAATAATCTGACTAGTATTTCCTTTGTCCACTACAATTACTTAATTTATTTTCAAATGACATTGCCGAATTTACGTGTGCTTATGCATACAAATGTGTACAATCCTAAAGTCGTTTATATTAAATATAAGCAAGGTAACTAAAAATTGCCTGTATTAAATTTCTAAAATAATTTATATCCTAATGTGGTAAATGCACGAACTTTTTCTCGAAGCATTTTTTATCAACATATTTTCAAATATTTCTTAGCTTAAGTTTTGATGTACATTAAAATCTTTAAATATCTCCAAAAACAATTTAACAACTAATTGTTTAATATTAAAGTTACCATTTTTAACAAATAAATGTAAAAGATATAGATATTTTTACTTTCAAACTTGGATTTTCAATAATTTTTTGCTTCCAATACTTATTACTTCCGTCAACTACCTCAATGTTCGAGACTAATGCTATGGTATTAATTTTTATTAGTCGAGTGAACCACTTTTCTTAGTGTTTTTAGAGTTTACGACTCAAAGGTCATCTTGTTATCCATATTTCAACATTCATTTTTATATCTGAGCATCAATTGTAAGTATACATATAAATTTTTATTTCTTACGTAAAATATATTTCACTCATTTTTCATTATTTCATATTGAATATGGTTAATGGCCATGGCATTAAATATGTTACTCACACAACACACACACAACGGATACCTCCATGACATTAATTTTTTATTTCGTTTTGGTATTAATAAAACTTGAATAACAAAGCTACAACAATCCTCGTTAAATCAATTATATTTTTTTTGGTTTTATCAAAACAATTGTAGGATTTCACAATGAGAAAATAGGTACTATTGTCGAAAGAGCCGGCATGTAGAAAATGTGTGCAAACAATCGTAATATGGATACGAGAATACAATAAAACCAATTACTGATTAAAGATTCCACAAGAATGTATTCATAACTATTTCTCAATAGACTGTTGAATAATTGAATGTGACTCCAACGACCAATAAAAATGCAATAAGCAATTGAAGTTTTTTAAAATAATTTTAAAAATATATATATGTACATTCTTAAGTTTTAACTAATTATATTCTGCCTTTATTAAAAAGTTAAAGAAACTTTTTTTATTCCGGCTAAAGAACAATTCAAGGACCTGGAATGATTTTGAGTGAACGAAAAATAACGTTCTTTTAATATAAAAAGTATTTTCGATCTTCAACTCAAATTCAAAATTTACGTTTGTGAGTAATAGAATTTTTATTAAGCAATACGTACAATTATAAATAAAACCTACAAATGAATTTTAACAAGGAATCAAAATTTACATACCTTAATTATAATCAATATTTTGTACTTTAAGGCTATAATATAATAGGTTGCGGTATGATTTATCGAGGTTTTACAAGTTTTTTAGCATATCTAGTTTGGGAATACTTGTTTTAAAGTTTTTGTTTAAAGTATTATAGGTCTAATCTAAGGATCGGTAGCATATAATTAACTTTAAACCACAATAAATCATGTGAAATAAGGACAAAATATATTGTATAATAATCTCACTTAACGAGTCTTTCCACTACGGAATAATCCAGGAAAAGAAAAGAAAAGAAAAGAAAAAATGAAATCCTACAAATTGATCTAAAAAATAAAAGACTCCGGTCCATAATGTAGAGCTAACAGATATTGACAAATTAGGCTTTGAGATCGGATAGAGACGTTACATTGGAAATCGCGTTGCATTCTATCCGGAAATTGTCTTGTCCAAGTTCATGTCGTAGCTGAATAACAAGTTCCAAAGTCCCTTTCAGCAGAGCTACGGCAGTTCATCTGCAGTGACAATATTGATTTTCAATGGAACACAGGAAATAGGTGAGTCGAATTTCCAATTTTCTAGACACGCTTCCCTATAATTTTTACACACATAAAAGTAATTGGATTTGGCCCTGGCAATTTATTTAATACTCCACAATGTTTGAACGGCATTTTTATCATTTCGTTCGTACTCGCATTTTCTGCCCAGAAAGGTGGAATCCGCTGTGTTGAATAGCGCACGTGTCAAAAAACAACAATGTTTTTCGCTTAAAAAAATTGTTTGGTAAATGCCAAAGCTAAATATTAGAATAAAAGCGAGCTGGAAATGAAATGAGTCGGGGAATCCGTATGAATAAATAGCATGTTACAAACAGAAAAGATTGACAAGTCGAGGAGTCGAGGCAACAATTCAATAAATAAAATTGATATCAAGTATCACTTAAAGTGTGTGTGTGTGTTTTTTTTTTTTTTTTTTTTTTTTTTTTTTTTTTTTTTTTTTTTTTTAACGAAAAGCCGTGTCATTTGCAATCATTAAAATAGCAACAACAACAAAAAAAGAGAAAAAAGAATGTGATTTCGATCAATTCATGCCGAACGACTAAAAAGTGGCAGGTCGAAATAACTTTCCCCGGGTGTTTTACTATTTGTATAACAATTAAAATTTATCGAATTGTCTCCTCCACTGCATTTTCATTATATTAGTATTGGTCTCAGAGTCCTCGGGCTCGTCTCCATATCAAAAGCAGCAATTGATGCCTCCAAGCAAACCGCACACACGCGCAATTTGCTTGGACGTGCGTACGCGCGCGCGCGCGCGCGCGTATGTGTGTGTTTGTGTGTGTGCACCGAGCGAGAATAAGAGGCGCGAGCACGCGCGCCCGCATAGAGACTGAGAACTGGATTAATTCCCCGGAGATAAATGCCGTTGTATGCGTTGTCGTGTGCACAACACAAGGCAACACCGACGGCATCGTCGTGACGCGCGCGATAACATCCCGAGGCACCACGTTACAACTCCGACTCGTGCGAGTTTCCCGTCTGACGGACGCGGGTGAGTGCACGCGCGCCCCTTCATTGTCCGTTGCTCTATCTCCCATCGCCGAGGCGAAGCGCGCCGACCTTTCGCACCAGGTAGGCAGTTCGTGAGCCCGGGCGCCTTTGGACGCGCGGGTGCGTGGCCTCCGGTCGACACCACTCGGGCTTTCGTAAACGTCCGCGCACCCGCACAACATATGTCGGGGTTTTGTCTCCGTTGTTTGTGAAATCTGCATTTAATGCTTTATCGACTACACTTCCTGACCAACGAGATCGGCCACTTTATATAATTGCGTGAGATTTCTAAAAAAAAAGACCCGATAAGCTTTGATAAATCTGCTTTTATCTATTGAAATAGAATATTGGTGTGATCAGGTTTTTTTCTCTTTTTTCTTTTTTTTTGAGTTCGATATTTCAAGATAAGCTCGATAAAATTAATGCAATTAGGTGTCTATTTTTGTCTTGCGATTAAATTTATTGTTATTCTTTTTTCTATTCATTTCAACGCTCAAAAATTAGTGTTGATTTTGTGTACTTAAACATTAGTTTGAAATTGCAATTTCAGATTATTTAAAACTATTTTTTATCGATAAATAAATCAAATAATCTAAAAATTTTCAAGCAACGACCATGATTAAAATATTGTTTAAATGTGTTTTTTATTGTTGTGCATTGAAATACATGAAATAGTACTTGATAAAGTAAACAGGATAAGTTGATATGATTACTATTGTAGATAATGTAATATTTTAATTATTTTTAAAGGCAACAAATGAGTGTATAGCACGAGAAAAGAAATTACTTAAAAAATGAAGGGATTTTAAATTTTAAATAATTTCAATTGTTGATTTGCAATATTATTTTGAAAAATTATGGATGCACGAGTATTTTTAACATAAGGTATGTAAAACAAAACTGTATTTTATTGATAAAATAATATTCATAATATGATGGTATAATTTATCGATCGATAACCACTTGTTTAACTCGTAGATTATTAATAGTTAAAAATTATTAATAATCGTAATAACTTCTTTTGATAAAATAATTGGACGATAGCGAAGAAAAAATATATTGCTTTTCGTTGGCATTTGAATGCGAAGAATGGGAAAACGTCGATGTTTGGCGAATGGAAAGCGAAGGATCGATAAAAATCCAATTAAAAATTCAATAGAGGATTTTCGTGAAAAGCAGCAGACAAAAATCTCGGCGAGCGTAAGCTAGAATTTCATTGAGAAAGGAATGCCAAGCCTCGTGTTTGACATTCCAGTTTATTTTATTTTACCCTTTCTATCACTCCTCCGCGTGTTATTGGGAAAATACGTGACTCCTTGAAAAGTGAAACCGCGGGGAGAGAGAGAGAGAGAGAGAGAGAGAAATCAAAGTATTCGCACTGTTGATGTAGATTTTTCGTGTCACCTGCCTGTTACCTGCCACCACACACGGACTGACCAATCCCATCCTCACAATGCCACAACAACAATGCTAAAGGAGCAGACGCGTCCGACGATTGTGAATGTAGGCTTAAAGGAGTGAGAGGGGGGCAAGAGAGAGAAGAAAAGAGAACGCGCACAGGTGATGTTCCGCTCGCGCTGTTTCTCTGTAGCGGAACGCAAACTCTTTCCCCGCGATTGAACACCTTCTGCGAGTGTCCGAGCCCGAACGACGAAGCCTTCCTCGGGGTACCGACCACCCAACACTCCGAACATGCCTGGGGCCAAATAAAGGAAGCGAGTAAATCGAATCCAGGACGACCCGAGCGAAAAACTCTGCCTCTGGACTCTTCAGGTGAGGCCCTCGTGCCTGTGTGGGAGGGCTTTCGTGTGAGTGTGAGTTTTTTTCGACCGCGCAGGCAAATGCTGACCTGATTGACTTACATAATCGTAATGTCACGACCAAAGCTGCCGAGGCTCTACGTGTTGAATCGAAATTTCGTGCGTATCAGGTGAAAATAAGATAACTGGGTTCCCTGGTGCGCTCGCGTGAAAAAACTAACCTGTTCGGATTGCCGTGGCCTAAGGATTGACATTTCATTGGTCATATTCCTGGGCCTACGCAATTGCTTTTCCTCGCCCTCACGATTAGGAGAGTCTGGTTTCCTGTAACTCTTGTTATGGGAAACAACGTTGGATAAGAGCTCGAACGTAGGTTGGCTAGAATTATGCACAATTAGGAAGTAGAGCAAATATTTATCTACCGATTTTAAATAACCGCTACTAGTCACAAATACTTTTTTTGATTTATCACTGGTTTCAATTGAAATAGCTCGACGCAATGGCAATCCCACCACTGGTGAGCTCCACTCCACCACCTTTGGATAACTTTGGAGAATCCGATGATGATGAATTTGGAGATTTCACTACAGCTGGAATTGATGGTAAGGTATTTTTTATTGATTAGAGCGAACTTTAAACGAGAAAAAGTGGAAAGTTTGCAGAAACAATAGTTTAAAAAGCTCTAATTTCAATACTTTTACAGGATTATCACTGGCATCGGATTCTCCTCGCATACTCTCAACTCCCATGCCAACTCCAACGCCTTCCTTGTGTGGAACACCAAGGATAAATGGAATTAAAAATATATCACCAGTGATAGATTCGTCGAATACTAATGATATCATTCAAAAGGCCATGACCGAAGAGATCTTGATCGTTGAGAAGACAAATGACATAGTGAGCTGTACAAATTTGAACCATAGGACAGGTAGTGATAGTGTTAAAAACGGTGACTTTGATTGTAATAATTTGTCTCAAATTAGCAATTTAGTCTTGCCCGAAATTGATGATATCAAAGTTTTTAAAAGCGATAGTGATAAATTAAGACATTTTCAAGAAGGTTTTAATGTAAAAAGTACTGTTAATAATGAAATAGCAAGTAGTAATAATAGTAGTTTAGATGATAGTGGTAAAACGGGAAGTGAATTGGAAGATTCATTGTGCAATATAGAAGGACATGATGATCCAGAACCATTGAGTTTAATTCTTGATGATCCAAGTAGTATTTCAGATATTCAACAAAATTTAGAAGATGACTATTATGATTACGAACATTTCAAGGATCCCTTAGAACAAGATAGTCCTGCTAAAGATAAATCAGTTATTGATTTGACCATTGATTTGCAAGAACCTCAAGTACAAAATGAGATATTTACAAGAAATAATTTAACTTCTATTGATAAATACAAGAAAAGTGATGAATTTTCACTCTCTGTTAACGATAACTTCCAAACAAAAACAAATACTCATTCTCAGTTTATTAATGATGTTCATTTGAATCAAGATAAAAATTCAGAATTGTCTACTTTTTCTCCAGAACAACTAGCAACAAGTGATAAATATGATATGTTTACAAATTATCAGTTTGATAGTACATTGCAAGAATCAATTATTAATGAAAATAATTTTCATGATCCAAATTTGCAATGTAAATCAGTAACAAATCTTGAAAATTTAAATTTAAATATAAATGATTCTTCTGATGACAAATTTATTGACTGTAAATTTGTAAATAATACTTTAGACATTAATGCAGACAGTGATTGCTTTGAAAATTTAAATGATGATTATATTTTTAATAATAAAGCCGATAATTATCAACAATCAAAAGAGAATTTCTCTGATATAAAGACTACTGTTATCAATGAAGATTTTTCAACATTTATGGATGCTAAAGAAATTAAATATTTAGATAGTACTGAAACTAGTAATCTTAAAGATAACATAAAAGATAGTTACAGTCTTAGTAAAAAAATTGACTGTGATTTTACTGACTTTGAAGAACAAAATTTTTATGAAGAACCAATGTTTCAAAATGGTTATGTTGATAATGATGATTATAGTTCTAAATCAAATCAAACAAGTGACAAATCAACTTCTTCTATTAATAACTATGTAACTGACTTTCGATCATCACTGCCAAACTTAGAAAATATTGCTGCTAATGATGTAATTCAAGAAGTTAAAAACTATGTGTCTGATACCTGTGCCATGTTCGAAAAACCAACATTTGATGAAGTAGAAGATAATTTTGCAAGTTTTCATACAAAAGACTTAGATAGTGAACAATTTGAGAATTTTAAATCAATATCAAATAATGATGATGATGATGATGATTTTGGCGATTTCGCTGATTTTTCTAGTGCTTCTATGAAAGATCTTCATACAAATATAAATTTAAATGAAAATATTGAAAAAACTGAAACATGTAATGATACCCTTAACGATAATTCTATGGATGATTTTGATGATTTTGCTGATTTTGAATCATCCGTACCTATAGATGAAAAATCGAATATTAATATAAAAGAATCTATTAGTCGAATAGAAAATAAAAATGTAAGTGTTTTGTTGTTATTTCTGATAAATTGTTAATAATTTATACACATAATTTTTTAAAATATTTTTATAGTTCCTGATTAATCCTTATTATATCTATTACAATCAATATATTATATTTAAAATACATTTATATATATAAAATTTAATTTAAAAAATAATAAATTTAATAATTTATAGGCTGCAAATAAAATAGAAGATATAATTATGAATATGTTTCCATCAGTTGTCGAAGGTCCTGATGTCGATTTACAATCATTAATAATTAAAAGTGATAAAATTTGGATGAACTTGAAAAGTGTTGAAGAAACTAATGCTCTTACTTATCAATGGTCAAATAGTAACAGCAATAGTACACTTTTAAATGCTTTGGGCATTGACTCCCGTAATATTGTAAATATAATTATAGCTCTTGTTAATTAAATATTCTAAAAAAATTAAGAAAAATTCATAAATGCATAAAAAATTTTAATTGGGCACTGTTGCTTGTTATTTAATTACTTGTTATATTAAGCATAGTGAAGTTATATTTTTAAAAAATTATAATTTCATAATATTTAATTTTAGTTATTTGGATCTAGATGGAATCCTAACATTCCCAGATTTGCGGCTAATTTAGGGTTTTCACCTTTAGAGCCAGTAAAAGCTACTACAGAGTCACAGCAAATGACTGCAACTAATTTAAATAAAGCGCAAAATTCTACAGTTACAGAAGTATGTAATTTTAATTATATCATTAGAATGCTTTAAAAGAATAAAGTAGAGTTTCATTTTGCTTAATTAAATAACAATTTTACCCAATAATAATGTGAATGAAGTTATTCGCAAATCACAACATAAAAACCCTAACTAAAGTTTCATTTTGATTTTTTTATCACTTAATATTTTTTATTATAATGAATATTAACAACTACATTTAAAATAGGATGTACCTGCGGCACAATTTGATTGGAATAGTTCTGGATTGGTTAATCCATTAGATGGAAGTAAGTACTTTTGAAATTATAAATATCTGCACTTATTGAGTTATGTTCAATATTTACAATTAATACATTTGAGTATTTTTGTTGTCTTTAATCATCTTCTCTTCTATCATTTTTTTTAATGATTGTATTTGCTTCTATCAACTTCCTATGGTGTAAATTCAAGTATAATTAACAATACAGGTGGCGGGTTATCTGCACTTCTACCACTGGATTTATTATATCCTTTTGATCCTTTACTAACATCCCATTGTTCCGCACATTCCGAATCCTATCATCATCATGGTGCTTCCACCAGGAGCTCAATATATAATTGTAAGTGTTAAAGCTAGTTTTTCATATCAACATTTATGCAGTAGTAATTAAAGGATAAGGATTCTCCAATGCTTGTTTTATAAATCTATAAATTTAAAATTGAATTAAAATATAGTATTAAATATGATGTGTAGTTTCACACTTTTCATAAAAATATGTTTATAATAAGTGATTTGTGTATTAAATAAAACTCAAATTAAAAAATTTGAATTCTTTTTTTAAATAGTTATATTAAACATTAAAATTATTTATATTTAAAAAGAATAATTATATAAATGTACAATTATAATAAAATCATGCAATTATGTATTAAAATTTTCGTTTTTAAATTTAAATAATTGTTTAACAATAGATTTGAGAATCAATTAGAATAATATTTATTGGATGTTTTAATGAAATTATAATTTTTTAAAAACTTATAAGAGAAAACAAACCTTACAGATCCTACAGAAAGTAGTTCCTGTCCAAATTACAAACAATCACAATTAAGCAAATCTCAGAAATCAAGTAATCATCGATCTAATAGTCCACCAAAGATCCAAAAGCAGTTACAACCTTCCAGAATAATTGAACCCTTACCTGGACCAAGTACAATAGACTGGAAGAAAATGGATTCAGATTTAAGAAGAAAAACTGAAATGCAAAAAAATCTTAAAACCTCTGAAACCAATAAAACGTTCCTAGGAAGTAACAGTGTTAGTAGATTAGATTCAATTCGATCTGAAAGTAACAGATCTGAAATGCATAAATATGACCAACAGAAAAAATTAACATCAAATAAGAAAGAAAATGTGTCGAATACAGAAAATGTTGTATTAGATAGATTTGGTAGACCAATGACTGTAAAAGCAGAAACAGTGAAGGTTTTAAAACAACTACCAGATTTATCATTTCTAAGTGCAAGAACGTTACTTTTTAATCCTGAGCAAAAACAGATTATTCCAGACTTAGGTGCATTGATAAATCGTAAAATGCCTGGATGAGTAACATCGGTCTGAATACAGTTTCGAAAGGGCAAAAAATAATACCGGATTTTATTTACCTAATTTTATACATAGATACGGACCAATTTTTTTCTTTTTTTTAATAATCTTTAAAATTGATATTTATATAGTTTTCAATACTATATAATTTATGCTAATAGATCAATCTTGAGTCTATTTTTTTTTTTTATTCTATTATAGATAAATATAATTAATGATTTAAAAAATAGTATTTTTTATCAAAGTTGTATATTTAATTTGTAATTTGCATAATATAATAATAATTTTATATAAAATGTAGGTTATAAAATATAAGTTTCAATTTTTAAGTGATTAATAATTATTAAGTGTTATAATATTGTTCATTCAATTTACATAGAGTCATGCAATTTTTTATTTTAAAAGTAATCCTAATTTTTAATGAAAAAGCTACTGTTTAACTTATATATTTTGATATATATTTTATTTTTAAAATTCAAAATCAATCTCCATTCATAAAAAATAATTTAAAATATATTCTATGTAATAATTATTTAAATACAAAATGTTTTATTAGTATTAATCTTTGTATAATCCAGATTTGTTGTATTTAAAAAATAAAACTACTGGTTAATTTTTTTGATATTTCTATGGGTCCGTTTTTTATCAATAATAATTAAAATACATGATAAAGAAACTGTTACTACCTTTCAAACTTGTATTCAGACCTAAAGTGAACATACTGACTTTACAAAAAGTTAAAGAACTCCATTTAATATTACATAAGCATGCTAAAAGTTTTTATTTGTAAACTCTTCATTATATCCAGCATGTGTATTTAACATTCCATAAAAATTGTAAATTTTATTTAAGTTTCAATGAAATTGACAACAATTTTATCATTTTTTAAGGCTTAAAATTCTTAATATTTATTTAAAAGAAAAATTTGTGAGCATGTTCTTGTCAACTTTAAAATTTAAGTGAGGTTTTTGTTTTTATAAGTTATAACTCATGGATTAATCGATTGTGAATTTTTGAGTAGATGATTGCGGTAAAATTGATCATCGTAAAATAAGATTTATTTTATAAATATAAGGTTATACAGATGTGAAGAAGATACTTATATATATATCTTTTGTAAGCGTCGATCAAACTTATATATAATTATTTTATACGAAAACGTTTCTATATAGCTATAGAAAAATAATATGCAAATGATATTCAAATATTTTGTCATAATTAATATTTTAATTTATAGAATTCAAAAAATTTTAAATTTTAAATTGAATTCTTTTTTTGCTTCTATTCAAAAAGTTTGATCTATATTCTAGTCTACTAGAGTATTGTACAGTACTGTGTTAAAAGTATTATTATATATTATTGTTTTGATTATAAAACAGTTATAATATATTATAGTTATTGTTGTTGATTTTCATTAATGATATTATAAAGCATCTTAAAGATAGCTAAGGGTATTTTGGCATATGGGTTTTTTAATAAGCTTCATTCACTAATGTTTGTACTTGTCTCATTCTCGCTTACTCACAATACATATAAGAAAAAAAAAAGAAAATATCCAAGTTTAATAAAATTTACTGATTAATACAAATATTGCACTAGATTAATTTGAAAAGTGCATAAATTTATTTGTTCAAACAGGAGAATGTTGGTAATTACTAATGGAAGATGTTGGTTAATCTAAATTTAATTATGATAGATTAATTCTACAAGTACCTTAAGGAAATACCACAGTGACTTATTGAAGAAGAAAATCTTTGAATAGATTTTAAAATAAATAGAGAATTTTATCAAACAATAACTTCCTAGAAATTTTAAAAATATTTAAGACAAATTAATATAGAGTTTTTAAAAGAAATTTTAAATTAGTGAATTAAATTAATTCATTATTCAAGAAAAAAATATTAATATAATAAAAATTATAGTATAATATAAAATATAAGAATTTTATTCACAGTAAAAAATTTTTATTAAAAACGCATAACTAGATGCTAGTTTCTCTTTTTAATTTACAAAAAAGTTTTAATTACCATATACTAGAGTGTAAATGTAAAACCATAATTTATAGTATTATTAATAACATTAGTTTTTAATAACGATGTCAAATTTTTTACTTGCAAACTTAGATTTATGTACAGCTTTAATGATCTGAATAAGTTAAATAATACTTATACAATCGCATCAAATATTTTTGTCGAACCAAATTGGGAATTTAATTGAAATATAATTGGAATATCGAAAAAGGCAACTTAAAGTGATTTTGTTTCATGATAATGAACCATCATACAGAGTCAAACGAGTCAAGAAAGAAAATGATTGAGGTGTTAGATTAGTAAGTAATTTCACCTAAAAACAGGAATATTCATCAAACTTATTTTCTTCAAAATATCAACAATTTGTACAAATTAGTATAACATATGATAAAAAATCCACTATTTTTGAAAATTTGTGAAAATGTTTGAATAACTAGTTTGACTAAAAAAAAAACATTTTTCTTTGTCTGACATTATAATTATAATAATGGATGAATAATATTAAAATGCTTCAAATAAAATATTTTAAGTTTTGTATAAAAAATGGGGTTTCATATTTACACATACAACAAATAAACAGATAAATAAAATATACATTTTTAAATCAATTAACTAATTGAAAATTAACATTTTTTAATAAGTCACTTCAGTGAGTATCTTAAACGGATAAATTGAATAAAAACATACATGTACTTAAAAGCGTCATTATCATACTTGCGACGATTATTAAAATAAAAAAATACTTGTCAATAATTATTAAATAAATTAAGTTCGTTATTTATTAATAATGATATTGTAATATATATTTTATGTAAAATATTGTGGATATTATAAATATATAGAAAAATGTTTAAAAATTTCAAACACACAATTTTTAAATTCTTGGATATATGACCAATAACAATCCATTTAATTATTATTATGACATTTTTTATTTACTTAACAAATTTAATTTGAGAATAAAATTCTAGCAGAAGTTCTTTCTCTGTATGGTACTACAATTTTAATCAAACGCACAGATTTCAAACCAATTCATTCCAATTTTCCTCAAAATTTTATTGAATTTTAAAGTAAATAAATTTGAATAAGTTATTTTTCAATTAATATTTGAAATTTTTAATAAAGTTTGAAAAGAACTGTTTTTTAAAATAATTTGCATTCCGCCAATAATTCGCCAATCATAATATTTGCTCAGCGCAATCTACACAAAATTATCACTGAGAGTTTGGCCAATCGCAATACGATAATAAAATTCGGAATTGGCGGGCATAAAAGGTAAAGGAAGGATTAAAGCACATTTTTTAAAATGTCATTTATCGAAGTAAAAGCACATTTGTATTTAAAATAATAATGGATTATAAGTTGTTCAATAGATTAATACTTCATTTATCAATTATAAACGAGTGTTCGTAAAGTTATTAAGCTTTTGCAACAAAGTTAATATATTTATATAGGTGTGCAATATTTTTGAATTCTAATCTTACTCTTGATTTTTAGGTTATAATTATAATTTGATATTTTTGATTTTATATTCTTTTATTATTAAAATAATAAACATACTAACTTATATTATCAATAATGAGTTTTAAATGTTTAATCATCTAATAAACATATATTTATTTAAGTGCAAGTGCTTATATGAATATATGTATATTATACATGACACACATGAAGTTATACATAGGAGTTTGTTTAATGTTTGACATTCTCAAATTTTAATCACTTATTTCATAATAAATAAAATTTTTTTAGGAAAAAAGTTACATGTACATTGAACATGTTCGTTATGGCTCATATTACAAGGAGTAAACAAGCAACTGTTTTGTTAGGTTTAGATTCAGATACAAATAGAAAACACAAAATTACTAAAAGTGGAAAAACTGAATTTAACAATAAAATAAAATTAGAAAAAGATAGAAATATAGTGCCTTTGAAAAAAAGCAAAAAATCTAGTGTTAAAATTTCTATGCCAAAGAAATTAATGCTAAAATCAACATTGCAATCTATAAAAAAAAATTATTCCTCAGTAAATGAATATACTTTAGTACCTGCAAAATCTCCTGTTTTAAGAGACACAATAATTGGTGCTATAAAACTTTGCACAGTAAAATTAGAACCACTGAAATTAAATAAAATACCATTAACTAAAAATATGAAAGAAAAAATAAATAATGATTTTAAACTGTTAAGTAAAACTAAAATATTAGTGAAAGATGTAATGACAAACAACTAAAAATTGAGAATCGAGATCATTTTTGGAAAGTAAGTTTGTATATCTAATAAAATAAAATAATTTTTGTAAAATGTGATTGTGAATTTGAACATATTAATAATAATAAATATATGATTAATATTAATTATTGTGCATAAAATTAGAAAAAATTTATATATTCTTTTGCATATAAAAAAACAATATAATTTTTTAATATAAACAAGTTTTAAATATAGACCTTAATGGAGGACGAATACTTTAATATTAATAATACATTTATATTTTTAAGTAAATTGAATAAAAAACTGCTTTATAGCTATTTTTGAATGTATAAACATTCAAAATATATTTTTCAAAGTTTAATCAATTTTAATTGATAATTTTAAATCGACTTTTGTTTAATTGGTTCTTCAAAATCTTAATAATGCAAAAATCAAAATTTTTATTCTGTAATTATTGTTGCCTTAAACTTATACTTTAAAATATTTTATATATACTGAATTTAAACTTTTTAATATTAAAGTACAAAAGTAGCATTATTGATTAATATAAATACATACATATATATTTCTAACTGTATATATTTTTAGACTATTGAAACGAGTTTTCTAAATAAATACTTGAAATTATCCAAGGGAATCTCAAATATACATTATTTTTAAACATGAAAGATGATGTAGCCAGGTGAACAAGGAGAAAAACTTTATCCTGAAGATGATATCGCAAATGTATATTATTACAATTTGATTCATAAGGTCAAGCTAAACAGAAACTACTTCCCTCAAATATTACAGTAAGACTGACCCTAAGGTCAGTCTGCTTATAGATTTGTCTTTTTGGTTTATCTTGGTATATCTTAAATCATCGATCAATCATTTAAAAAGAAATTACCAGAAAAGAAGTAGTAATTAATCGATAAGACAAGTCACAAGCATAAATTTATTGTATTTTGATTTTATAAAATGTTATGGAATTATAATTTGTGTTTTTATTTACTCACCAATCCCAAAATAAACATTTCAATGAGGCGTATTGATTAGTAGAATAGCAGACAATAAAAGTATTTATATATTCTGTAAAAATTTCTAAATTTTTTAATTTTTTATTATAAAATACAGCCAAAAATTAAAAAATATTTGATATATATAACATAAAAGGTGAAAAGATTATTTTTGAGTATAAGTAAAACTAAATTTCAGTACAATGTACTAGTAATTTATTCTATAAAATAGAATTAAGTGAATACAAAAATACGAATTAATTATACTTAAAATAAAATAATAAGTACATAATAAATAGAAATATAAAAGAATTTTATTCGTTCGCAACAAATGCAATTATCGATTCATTTATAAGTTTTTTTTATCAACATTATTTAAAATATATGTAAAATATAGGTATATTAAATATTTAGCTAAAATTAAAGCTGGTTTATAAAAAATTCTTATCTCACAATCATTAAAAATTGAATAAAATGAAAAAAAACATTTAAAAATAGAGAAAATAAAAAACATAAATATATATATTAATTACAAAAATTTTTTGATGATTAATCAAACAACTGATTTAGTAACGAATTTGAATATTATGAAAGTTAGACATTATAACTGTTTAATAACAAAACAAATTATTATAATAAAAAAAAAAGTATTATTACTGAAATATCTAAAAATAAAATGAAATGAATATTATAATTTTGAGATAATGTACAAATTTCTATTAATCAGACTTTGTTAATGAATAGATAAATAAATTAATTATATCTGAAAATGTAATTCTTTTATTTACTATAACTCCTCTTTTTTTATTACTGATAAATAAGAATATAACGAGACATTAAACACGTGATTTGTTATTTTATTTTTTATATTGAATATACATTTATATATTCGAGAGAAAAATTTAAAATAAATAAATTTTATTTGTATAAACTATAATTAATTATCAATAGTTGGATTTGGTATTTTTTTATTCAATCTTTCAATCAATAGTATTAACAAATGATAATTTCTAATTACAAGAGATGAAAATCTTTTTCTGCATTTTTTCTCATTAGCATTACGGACAAGATTTATAATTTATCCAGACGTTTTTGTGATAATTCTGAAAATGTTACACATAAATAATATATATACAATGTCTATTTACATTACATATGAGATAATCATTTAACGCGCTTTTACTGCTTCGTATTAAATATAACGTCCAATTTGCATAAAATGTATAAATAAATAGAGTAAACTAACGTAAAAGTATTTAATTTATAAGGTAAATGGATGTATTAGATAAAATAAAATTTATTTGTAAATTTAACTTTAATAGGTTTTTTTTATTTGAATCTTTAATGACGATTTAAATATTATTGTGTTGAGTTAGTGTTATCAACCGAAGAAATTGCAGATCATTGAAATTATTTACAAATTAAATGATTTTTTATTTATAAATGAAGTAAATAATGAATTAAATCAATGAATACAGAATCCAAATTTTGTAATTTAATATTAAATTTGCGTATATTTTTCTTTTTTCAGCGCTTATGCATAGCGGGTTGAGTAACATTTCGTATTATACTATTGATTACATAAGTATAAAATGTGAGTATTATACATAACATTGTTATCAAAGTTGAAGACTAAAATAAAATGCTGCGAAATAATATTAAATATTTATTTTGTAAATTACAAAAAAGGCAATTACATTTAAATCAAGCTGCAGCTAAATTAGAGACTGAAAAATGCGAGATCGAAAAAATACGAAATATTGGTATACTGGCACACATAGATGCTGGTCTGTATTTAATTTATATTAAAAATCATTACACTATTTATTTTAATGTATATATTAAAATAATTTTTCAAAAGACATATTTGTCTGTTGAAAATTTAATTGATATTGAACAATGAAATTTTAGAAAACAGAATACCTTTTAGTAATATGTTGAAAGGTTACCAGATAACTACTAACAAGTTACTAATAAATTGATTTATTTCTAACAATAAATTTAATTTTAGGAAAAACAACAACAACAGAACGAATGTTATATTATTCAGGATTTTTAAAACAAATGGGTGAGGTACACGATGGAAATACTGTCACTGACTTTATGGATCAAGAAAGAGAGCGAGGAATCACCATCTATTCTGCTGCAGTTTCATTTATTTGGCAAAAGTTTTTGTTTCATTTAATTGATACTCCTGGTCACATTGATTTTACCATGGCTGTCGAGCAACCTCTGAGTGTAATAGACGGAGTCGTTGTTATTTTAGATGGTAACAAAGGTGTAGAGGCACAAACAATAACAGTTTGGAAGCAAGCAGATAGGTACAACTTGCCAAGGATTGTTTTTGTAAATAAAATGGATAAACCAAATGCAAGTTTTGAAATGAACTTAAAATCTTTAGAAACAAAATTAAATACTGTTGTATTTCCTGTACATATGCCTTTTATGGATGAAAATGGTTTTGCAGGAGTTATCGATATTATAACACTTGAAAAATATATATTTGATGCAAATACCAAAGGAAAAACTGTACATAAGTCAGAATTAAGCATCGAGAAAGATACAGCTTTATTTGAAGAAGCTCGAGAAATGCGAAAATGTCTTACTGATAAATTGACTGATTTTGATACCGAATTGACTAATGCTGTTCTTGAACAAGATTCACTTGATAAAATTTCATCACAACTCTTAGTAGATGCCTTACGCAGAGCAACAATAGCTTGTAAAGGAGTACCTGTACTTTTAGGTAGTTCATATAAAAATATTGGAGTACAATCTCTAATGAATGCAGTAGTATTATATTTACCTAGTCCTAACTATAACCAGAACAGAAAACATTTCAAATATTTTAATAATTCATTGTCTGCAAAAGTGTTTAAAATTATTCATGATAAACACAAAGGTCCTATTTCATTTTTTCGTGTGTACACAGGAACTTTAAAAAAACATGAATCAATTTATAATATTTCACAAAAGAAAATGGAGAAATGTGGAGGATTGTTTAATGTTTTTGCAGATGAATATGAGGAAGTTAAAGAAATTACAAAAGGAAATATTGGTGCTATAACTGGCTTTCTTAACACAGAAGCAGGTGATTTTTTGACAGATAATACGAGCAGTTTAAAAAAAGCAATTATCCAAATGCAAAATAATTCTTTAACAACCGAAGAAATAGAAAACATATTTTCTAGGAATAGGAATATACCAGATCCTGTTTTCTTTTGTTCAATAGAAGCACCTTCCCATATGTATGTTTCTGCATTAGAAAAAACTTTAAAGGAATTAACAAAGGAAGATCCTAGTCTACGTGTTAATAATGACTCTGAAACTGGTCAAATAACTTTGTCTGGTATGGGTGAACTACATATCGATACAATAAAAGAAAGAATTCGTAGTGAATATAAAATTGATGTAGAAATAGGAAAACTGCAGATTGCTTATAAGGAAGCTATTAAAAATCATATAGAAGATACGTTCTTTTTTAAAAACGAAATTAATGCAATAAGACAAGAAGTCACTGTGACCGTTTCACTTGTTCCAGATTATTTTGAAAGGAATAAATTGATTGTTTCACAGTCAAAAAATAATGAAGAAAATATAACATTATTAAAAGATTATCAAATACTAAAATCAATAAGAAAAGGAGTTTTATCTGCTTTTACTAGGGGACCAAAATTAAATTGTCCAGTTATAAATACAGGGGTAAGGTTGAAATCTTTAGATATTAAACCAGGAACTACAAATTCAATGATAATTGCTGCTATTTCTCAAAGCATTAATAAAGTAAGTTTACTCGTTATAATAGTATTTTTTTTTTCGTATTTCTAGAGAAAATGTAAACAAGAATAAAATAATAAAATTTCTAATTTTTATTTACAGCTTTTACATAATTCAATTTTTATACGTACACAAACTTATGAAACACAGCAATCAAAATTTACTCAATGTGTACCTTTATGATTTATTATTTTTTCCCTTATATTTTCTTTTTTAATACGAACATCTGGATATCTGTACGTACAAACATTATAAATAGGACTTTTCATTTCTGCACCTTTTAGTTTATTAGTTAATTGAATTTTATTTCTGTCATCCTTTTTTTCATCATTAGTTTTTGTGAATAAATGATTATCAAGGCACTTAAAACTATTTCTTATATCGTTCAGATGTACTATACTTGTATCCGAGCTACTTCTACTGTTACTTATTTTCTTCCGATCAGGAATAACATATGGCTTAATTTTTGCTTTCCTTTTAAATTCAAGAAAATCTTTGAGTGGCTTTGATGACTGCTTAGCAAAATATTCCTCTACTATTTCATCACATTTACTTTGTAGGTGTTTTAAGAATAATTTGTTAAATCCGATTGCAGGGCGCACAGAATTATCGCATAATGTGAGAAGCTTTCCAGGTATTCTTCTGGTTTGTGTTGCTCTTTCAACTTCTTTGATGCCCCATTTCAACATATACATGTCAATGAAACCATGAAATAGCCCCAAAGTCATTTCATTATCATCATAATGCCTGTCCATGAAATAAACTCTTCTAAGTCTACAATTTGCAGTTATTCTTATTTTACATAATGCACCGAATTCAGCACCTAAAATCTTGGCTAAGTGACAGAGATCTACTTCAAGCTTATTCCATCCTTGTTCTAACAATACATGCATTTTAGGTATTGTACTTTTTGGACCTGCACTCCTTTTTGTTTCAACATTTGAAAAATCAATCAGATGCTTTATATTTTCTTTATCAGCTATTTGGAGTTGAAAATGGAATATTGAGTTTGTGCTTTTCAATATAATCATTAGGAAGGCTAACTTAATGTTAAGAGTTTGATGCATATCTGGTGGACACATAATCCATGTTTTTTGGCAATTTTGCTCTTCAACATCTTGTATTTCCAAAACCTTAAAAAATTTACAATTAACTGTGTTTAATGAAATTTTCTTTCACAATTTCACTTGATAATTAATTTAATTTTAATATGTAACAATGATAAAATTTTAGTGTAAGATAACAATATTTTTAATTTATAAATTTTAAATTATAAATTAAAATATAATCACTAGAAATTATCAGTTTTATTGTCTACTTTGAAATATGTATTATTCAAATCAACTTAGTTCTTACATTTTCATGTAATTCATCGTCGAGTACTCTTCGAATGGATCCTGTTCTAGACTTTTGCTTACTCCAATACTCTAATGGCTTCTCACAAATACTGTAAAACAGCGATAAATATCCGCCCTGCATTCGTTCTGTTTTTATAAACTTTTAAATTTAGAATTCATTTCTTAAACGTTTGATTAACCTAAAATTTAAACTTGGAAAATTTAGAAAAATAACAATTTTTATGACTACTCAAATTTTAATATTCAATTGTTATTATACATATACATGAAATTTCAGAGCATCAAATATTAATAATTAATTGTATGTACATTAAAAATAAATAAAAATATAAATTAAATATAAAATTATTGTTTAAATAAAATGTTCAGTTTAAATTTATATTCATTTTTTAAATTAATTATAATGTACATTTTACAGCTAATGGACAAAAGTGATTCAGTTTTATTAGAACCCATTATGAGTGTAGAGATAACAACATCAAATACAATAACTGCAAAGATCCTAACAGACTTGTATAAAAGAAGAGCAATTATTGAAAATATTGATAAAAAGAGTGATACCGACACAATTAATTGTATGGTTCCATTATCAGAACTCTTAGGATATTCAAATACACTTAGAAAGTTATCATCCGGAACTGCTACAATTGCAATGGAATTGAGTTGTTACCAAGAAATGAATTTGGTAGATCAAGAGAATGTTAAACGCAAAATACATGGATTCGATTAAGATATATTACTTACATACGGTGTACATATAACTCAATGTAATTCTTTACATTATTTATTACATGATTAATTATTTTCTATACATAAAACAATAATTTAATAAAAGTTAAAATTTTTTAAATAGTTACAAAGCATTTGGATTTTACTCTCATTACAAATTGCATGCTATATATTTAATTACTCTTGATCATTTTGTTTTCTTGATCTAAATATATATCAGGAATTAAAGGATTGATTTTATAAAGGACAAATGAGTAATAAATTTAAGATTTTTTTTTACAATTTCAAGTCCGTTTATTGACTGTTTGAAGTAAACAAAATATATTGCATCATCGATGGTTTCTTACAATTTCAATAGACGATTATCAATCAATCTCGCAATGTGTATCAAAAGGTCCATACCCCATTTATTTATACAATTTATTAAAATAATAAAAAGAGATTGCTAGCATTACTATATAAAAACTTTGACATATTTTATCTCCTAATTTTTTAATTTTTTACACTTTCGAGTCATCGATGCAACACAAATACTTTGCATGCGTAAGTATGAGGATGAATATATGTACATGTATACATATATATAGATAATCGCATACACGTGTAATGATAATGTGTGTCCATGTAATTACATGTATTTATATAAATATATATATATATATATATACATATAGAAATATATTTTTTTCATGCATATACATATATGTATATATACAACACATGTAAAACATATAAACACAAATTTTGTATGGAGGGATTAAACATTATACAATATTCATCGAGGTACGCAACACTTTGGCTACGTCGTTGTGACAAAAAAAAAAAAAAAAATCGAAACAAGCTAAACAGACTCGACGGAGTGTATATTATTTATAAAAGTATATCCATGAAAAATATATCTTAATTAAAAATTGCACGTTAATAAACAAACGAAGTACTTTCTCTTTATAGAAGAAAGATAGATCCGTCGGTCCGCTAGGCCATTATGAATTTCATTTATTTACTTTCACTTTCTGGTTCCTTACATACTAGAATAAACTTTGAGCTAAATTTGTCTTCTTAAATATCTATCATCTCATCGCTTTGCATAGTTTAAAAATATAAAAATTCACTTATTTGAGAAATGACAAAATCTTACTCGATATAACTACTTCGTTTCGATGCTCTTTTAAGAATAGCATAATAAAATTATTGTTTACTTTATTCGATATCACCTTGCACTAACATTTTCATGCTCCTCTCTCTCATCTTGGAGATCCTCGCCAAGCCTCAATCAACGAGAAAAATATGATTTAAATTCATGAATGAAGCTCAGAACAGAGGACCAGCACGTTTTACTTTCCAACTCCAGGTTCAGGAGTACAGATTCGAAAAAACTTGCACGCGCTTATTAAAAATGGTCTTGATTTTATGAACGTTACGTTTTTCCGTAGAATTAAAAAATTTGTTTCATTATCCATGATTGTTATATAATATTACTCGTGTTCCAAAGTACAATACTGAAAAATTGACATGTTTACATCATTATTTATAGCGCTACGCGATTGCAAAACATTTTTATTATCTCTCTTAATTAAAAGTAAAACGAAGACACTAAAGCCGCAAGAATTTTCGAATGGGCAACAGCGGAGCACTTGGTCCTCGCGTTCCCCAACATCAACAGCAGGATCCTCTCGCAGTGTCCCACGCGACGCAAACTTCCGGGGCCAGAGGACGGGCTTTGCCATTTTCATCATCGACAAAAGGTCCTGGAGCTGCGCCGCTCCCCTGGCATAGGCACATAGTACACAGTATTCAAAGCCCCGGATATCTCTATACATATATATATATATATGGCAACGTTTCTGAGAAACTAGCGCGGTTACTCAATAATGAGGTCCAGGGATTCCCGTGCCAAAGGACCGACCGATCGCTCACTCAGGGTCGTCCTGACCGTAGTCGACCATCGAGAAGTCCTCCTGGCGTCACAAGCTCACGAGCTTGGGGGGGTTGGCGTCCGGGGAGCTGAGGTCCACGGCGGAGAGGTGATGGTGGTGGTGATGGTGGTGATGGTTGACCCCAACGCCATTATTCCTTTGCTGACTCGAGCACGAGGGTATGAGGGGTGTCGAGACAGGCGTGAGTCCTGTGCCGCCCTCCATCAGGGAATCGAAGTTGAAGGGGATGCCACTGGAGGGTGTCGTGATGGGTATACCTGCTACTTCGTTGGCCGTCTTCATGAAGGCGGGCGTCTCGACGGTTTTAAATTGAAGGCTCGAAGGTCGAGGTTTGGGTTCGGTGAAGATCGGCAGAGAGTTTGGTCGTTGATTATTATTGTCGAAACCTACGGGGAGGGAATTGGGTCGGTTCGGTCGTAGCCCATTGAGGTTGTCCTCGTGTTGTTGGTGTTGCTGCTGCTTCGTGACGCATGAAAGTTCATTGAATTCCTCGGACTGCAGGTCGTTGTTGTTGTTCGGGGGCTTGTTGAGGATGACGGGTTTGATATCTGGCGGCGACGAGGATTGGAGTCGACAAACGGCACGATGAGCTTCGAGCATAAACTCCAGCTCATCCTTGGCCTGCTGCAACTGGTGAATTTCGTCCTGAAGACTCTGTTTTTTTTGTTCCAAGCCCTCGGTTTCCTAAAATACAAAGTACGAGTATTAAAAATTGTTCTTTCACACTTATAACTATTTATTAGTTATTTAGTGTTAAAAATTAAACCAATAATTAATAGATGTAATAATAGATGTACTAAAATAATGCGTCTGCATGAAACTATTGCACGTAAATGATGATTTCAACAAAAAAAAAAAATCATAAATGCAGCTATTTTAAAATTTTAAATAATTTTTAAATATTGCATATAAATAATTTTGAGTATTTCTTATTCATCATTAATTATTGTTATTTCATCTGAACAACAGACAGTAATGAGTTTGACTATCTAGTGATATGTAAAAATTTAAGTTCGTTTTACAGAGAAATAATTTTATTAACACAAATTATTAAAGTAACTATTTAAACTTGAAGTAATGACGTAAGAAATAAAAAAGAAAATAAACTGACGCACATTAACTAAAAAAAAAAATACATTTGAGCGTAAAACATAAATCTTCAAATAAAATGAAACAACACTATAAATTGGATAATTTCATTTCTTACGACTTATTTATTTTACATACAATTTTATGACAAAGAGACAAAATAAAATAATTGACATCTGCAACTGCAGCCTATACTTTTCAACACTTGAAATAAATCTGTCATTATGTAAGTTTTCAAGCGATTCTAAATTCACATATTTCTAACCGCAACCGTCATTTATCAAATTGTAATATCTTTTTATAATTAAAAATTCTAGTGCTCATTCTTTTAATAGTAATTTCAACAACGCTGTTTAAATAATTTTGTAATAACAATTTCATTACACGCGAACATTGAAAATGTTATTCTATATATTCAAGATATTCAGCTTTACGTGATATTATGTGAATTTGATAGCACGTCTTAATAGCGATATCGTAATTGCACCAAACGTTCTATGTTAATCGTTTGAGTGCCTGGAAAAAATCAATCAACCTTTAGAGAAAAAAAAAAGAGGAAGAAGAAAAAAAAGAAAAAAGGTAGAGAAATTTATAAAATAAGTCGAAAATATATAAAAATAATTTCATTCAGCTATCATCTCAGCTTTATCCTCCGATGATTTCCCGCTCAAATTCGCTTCAATGGCATAGCGTCATAAATCAAAAGGCTTAGCTCCTGAGCGTAGATACTTAATTACCCTCGTTTCTAGGAAATAATAATTCGACCCGATCACATACCGCCGTCGAGTAATTCCTCACTCGATAATCTACCCACTTCTTTTTTTTCTTTTTTTTCTTTTTTTTTTTTTTTTTTTTTTTTTTCTCCTTTCGTTTTTCGAATCGTAATTCATAACGCAATCCTCGATGACACCACGGTTCACTTTAACGCAATGTACTTATGCGCTGCCGGCCATAATTTCAACATAATTAAACTCGTGCCTTTGTATTCGATTTTTAAAATTCACTCGGCATATAAATCACAGCTCCGCACAATCAACGCAATTGTAAAACGAGGATTCGAAAAGACCGGCTGTACACTTGGCGCATCTCCATCGTATATAATTCTCTCCCTTCCCTCCTCCCCCCCCGCCTCCTTTTGATTTCGAAGTGCGCGCACATCGGTACATTAAATCTTCCGCGTGGTTGCGAATTTACGCGTTTTCGGGTCGCCCCGGCCGCTCGGCCGACCAAGGGATTGAGATTGCCGACCAGATTAACCACGACAGTTGTTGAAATAAAAAACTAACCTCTAGTAGGGCATTGGTGTGATCCATCCTCCTCTTGCGACACCGTGCCGCTGCCATTTTATTGCGCTCCCTGCGAATTTGTCGTCGCTCCTCTTCCTCGGGGCTCATACCGATCGTCCTCGTGGGCCTCCTTCCACCCATATTGCGCCTCGACTGTTGTGGTTGTTGTGGTGGGGGTGGAGGTGGCTGCGGTTGTTGTTGCTGCTGCTGTTGTTGTTGCTGCTGCTGCTGCTGTTGCTGTTGATGCAGGGGTGGTTGCGTGTGGTGCACGTCCAGGAGAACGTTATTATGCTGCTGGGGTAGCTGCTGCTGCTGTTGGTGCTGCTGCTGCTGTTGCTGTTGCTGTTGCTTGCTGCTGCTGCTGTTGTTGTTGTTGTTGCTGGTTGCTGCTGCTGCTGCTGCTGTTGTTGTTGCTGTTGCTGCTGAGGATGTGGTTGAGGATCTAGCGGTTGAGGCTGTGGATGATGCTGCTGAGGATGTTGCGTGGTGTTTTGGGTCTGAGCCGGGGTGGGCTGCGAGGGCTCGATTAGGGGTGGCACGAAGCCGGCCTCACGACTGTGAGACGCCGACTCGCTCGTGAACTCCAGGAAGGTCTGCTCAATGGTGCGGAGCGTCGTTGGCGTCAGGGTCGGCGTCGTCCGGGTGGGCACGCCGCTGTGCAATCCGTCCAGCGACGACACCAACTGTCGACAGAGATAAGAGCGAAATTTAGATATTGCGCCCATCGATTTACCTTATTTTTATCTGCCTCAAATATTTTTTATTATTCAGCGCGATAATGCGAGAACAAATATGTTGTAGTTTTTCGCTAGTTGTAATTTTCGACCGCGAAACAGCGGTACAAGGACAAAGTACTGTTCAATAGATTTTTATTGGGTAAAGTGTAAAATAACAGTATTTTAAAAAAAATTATCTCAATTAAATGATAATATATGGATGTTTGATGGGCAGTTAATGGGTGTGTGTAGTTGCATCCCGCTCGTTAATAAGGAAATGGCGACTGGATAGTTTTGCGGAAAGAGGCGGTAAAGGAAATTACAACCTGTCTAGAAAATCTTTCGAGGCAGCCAAGACAGAGACCTTTGCAATAAAGTAATATTATTAGCTTAATCCAACGATCATTTAGTACCTATAAAGCTATGATTATTCAAAATTATTCGAATGATCGAGCATCTATTTACAGAAAAGCAATTTTTGTCCCCTTAAAGATATTTTCTCGGGTTTTTCTCCTTGCCAACGATAATTTCCGTAGTAATGAAAAAAGTAAGATCAAGTGCTTTTGTAACCGCACCAATAGAAACATTAATAGTAAAAGAAATCGTGCGCCGCATTAAGCAAATCATGCGGTTTCCTTGAATAAATCTAAATTGCATCTACACAAGCCCGATACGCACGTGGAAACCCGACAAATTACGCGCAATGAAAAGAGTTGTAAAGAAAAGTTACCTTCGCTACAGAAACCGCAGGCAGGTAACGCAAACCGATCTGACAATATTGACTATAAGGGGGTCGATGCGATAAAAGTAGCCGGGAGCATGGGAACAAAGCATGGTGGGAGGCAACAAAGAGAGAGAGAGAGAGAGAGAGAAAGAGAGAGAGAGAGAGAGAGAGACACGCAGAAAGTTGATCAGGCTACTCTTGACTGAATTCTATATATAGTCCGCAAACATAGAAATATTCTTCTCCTTTCGCCATCTACATAATTCTCCATGGCGTAAATCCCCACTGACACGCATCTGCTCGCCGCGTAATAAATTGAAAGCGAGCGTCGAAGCCTCGGAAATAAATAAATAAATTAATAAAATAAAAAAAAGAATAAAAAAAGAAAAAAATAAAAAACACACGCGTGTATTTACAGTCGAGCGTTGCACACGTGTGTGATTATCGAAACGACTGCCCAATATAATAAAAACAATAAAAACGATATCAAAATTTCTGAGCGCACAATTCCGCCAATTTTCAGCTCTAATGAGCGCGGAGCCATGTTATTATAAGCAAATTATTAATTATGTGGTTTTATACAATTCAATCTTTACACACACACACACACACACACACACACACACACTTGTTTATTGTTATTTTTCCTTTTTAAAGGAGCCGGAGATAATGATGTACAACGTAATGTAATTGGACTTCCATAAAATACGAGTATATAAAAAATGTGTTGCATAGATAATTGTTTGCCGGAGTTAATTTGTCGCAGTACTTTTTGTCGGTATTATTGTGTTGGATGAATCTTACTGGGGGTAATAACGTAGACGATAAAAATACCCGTGATCCAAACGCTGATAACAGATCTTATCGCTCCGTATAAATGTATACACATAGTGTACGACTAGTTTTAGAGCGTGTTGTCATCGATATAATTGGATATTATGGATTTTTAAAATTTAATTTTTATTGATAATCTCTGGTCGGATCTGAGAAGTAGAATGTTCTTTAAAACCCGGTCGTCGCTCAAGTACATTGTATACGTATTATTCCATAGTGTTCACAATGATTCAGCAATATATGGTTTCGTTTAAAATTCACTAGCCAGAGAATAAAAGGAGAGGCACAATCAAAGAATCTAGAATCGTCTACTCTTAGGACGTAAACAAGCACAAAAACGAGGAGACTTTGTAGCGTGACATAAGGTTTACATAATTATTGCCATTGTACAATTATTTTCGGTAGCACATTAAGTGCCCGAGTTATCACGTAACCGAAACGAAAGCTTCTCAACTTCTACTTCTTCCTCTTTTTACGCCTGCACATTATTGCCCGCAGCTGGTTAAAGCTCGAGCTCGACTGTTTACCAAAAACTCGAGAAGAAAACGAAGAGGAGGAGTACGAGGAGAAGGAGGAAGAATAAGAGGAGGAGGAAGAAAACGATGCACGACGTCTCCGAGTGCTATCATTGCTAAATTTGCTCGCGCTCATCCCTGGCCGGTGTGTTCGCACGAAGGCCACGCATGCCGAGAAGAGAAAATTATATATGGACTTGCGGTTGCGCTTGCCGGATTTCGCTCCAAAAGCAGTCAGCCCGAGAGAGGAGGAGGGGGGAGGGAGCGGGGAAGAAGAAGCCAGACGGCTCGAAAAATTGTCCGTCCGAGTGTCCTCGGCGGGGTCTAACCACCGCGGATTCGCGAACCAGAGTCGACTACTCTCGCAAACTCGGAAATCTGTCTTCATGATTAAAATGAGGATCATGATGGAGATTTATGGCGGGAAGTTCATTTTAAAAGCCCCGAGAGCATTGTTAATTCGTGGGATGATGCCGGTGCACCTAATCCGGGTGCACGATTTGAAGCGAAAAATGCGATTTACTTCGATCGATCGGCCCAGTAATAATAATTGATGCTTCTTTTAATTCTTCACATTAATAATAATGATAATTTACAGTGAACAGTGAACAGTGAACAGAGAACAGTGGCTTAACGATCGGAGCTTTTGGACAAGATATAAATAATTGTAATTAAAGAAGCGGTTTAATTCTACGACTCTGCCGAGGGATTAACTTTAATTCCAGACGTCGACTTGGGCGAGTCGCAAAGACGGATAATTAAATATAAACATATGCAAATGCCGATAAAGCAGAAATCATTGTCGCTGTGGAATTTTTGGCGAGGAGTCCAGACGTTTTTTCGAATGAAGAGAGCCAACTGAAAGTTGACAAAATAAAAGAAAGCGACCTCAGAATACAAAAGATGCGAACAAAAGAGGCAGACGATGAACCGGCAACAAGCGCGACTCTCCATGCATATATAAAGTAATAGAGAAGGGGAGAGAGAGAGAGACAGGAGGTGATTAAAAAAGAAGCGTCCAGGACGTTACGGCCCGAGATAAAGCGAATAACGACGAAATCCCTCAAGATCCGGCCCCACGTTCGACGATAACCGAGGAGTCCCCGCGCTCCTGCAGTCAGTCGTTAATCCCGAAAATACGGGCGAGTGCGATTTTCTCAAATTCAGTCGCAATGTGCGCTCCTCCTCCTCCTCCTCCTCCTCCTCCCCCTCCCCCTGCCGTCCCTCCCCCTCTCTCTGACTCTCTGCACAATTAATTCAGCTCCCTCGGTGAAACGTCAGAGAGCGCGGTGACGCTCGAGCGAGACGACGATGGTACATTGTACAGGGCAAGTGTCATCGCTAAAATTATTTATAAACGAGCTTCGCCCGAGCGGGAGAGAGAGAGAGACAGAGAGCGATTTTATCTCCACCCACGTGCCTCGATTCAGTCGCCCGCGGAAATTCGTACTGTCGCGGAGAGGCCAAACACTCCTCGAATTCTTCTTTTCCCAGTTTTTACGAAAGCAAGTGTGTTTCTCCGTCTCGCTCTTTCTTTCTCGCTCGCTCGCTCGCTCACTCTCCTTCTCTCTCCATCCGTCTCTCCGCGTTACGCGATGGAATTTAAAGTTTCTTTCATAACGTGACCTGCGTTGGTAAACGATCCCATTTCGTCCACGTAGCTTGTAAATATACGATTAATCTACTTTTATGAACTTTAATATACCTAGTTGAGGCTGGAAAATTTATTCCGTCGTATATTTTATTTTAATTAATTCCACGGCCCACGGCTCCGCGCACCAAGCTCTGCCTTAAAAAAGTAATCAAGTGGTAGTTTGGGCAGCTGACCACGAAGATAAATTGCGGCGACAAGATGATGAAGATTTGTCTAATAAAAGTGTACAGCCTCCCATCCCATCCCATGGCAGCAGCAGCAGCAGCAGCAGCACCACCACCACCACCACCACCAGCATAATTCTCGGTTAACGAGCCGAACCGCAGTGGAAAGCTTTCGCCGTGGTTCCGCAGAGGAAAAGCTTTGCGACGCCGAGCGGCCGCTTATCAGTTGGGGTTAAGCGTGCCTTATCGAAAGCCTGTGCATGCAGAATCGATTGCGCGCCCGGGTCTCTCTTTATCGGATTCCTGGAAGTCGCGCGGGTGCGCGCGAGATAATCTGCGCAATAATCAAAGAAGCTCGTCGATAAGCGGACGACGCGTGGCCGATTCCGTCTCCGAGAGCCCCGGCCTAGCCGATGACTCCGCCTCTGGAAACCCATAAACCTCTCCTCCTCGGCATTTCTTAATTAATTGGGAGTGCTCGGGACTCGGAGCCGGAGATAAAGACACTGACCGAGAAGCAAACGGCTATTGTTTTCGCACTGGACGGATGCACAGGAGACCGTGAATGGCGCCTTTCTGCCTCAAAAGCGAGTCCCACAACTTGGCCAACTCGCCCGGACAAGTTAATTCGCCGCAGCGCTCGGGAAACAGTGGACCGACTGTCCGAGCGAACTCGCGCTCGCGCTCGCGCTAGCGAACCCAAGGTAATAATCGCCGATGATACGCGGGCCACGTTTTCGCTCTTTGACCGGGTCGCCCCGCCCCCCTCGTTGCGCCGGCAATTTATAATGACTCGTAATCTTGACAGTTACGGAGCGTAAATCAATCGCAGTTGCAGCCGCGCGCGTCCGTACAAGTGCGCGAAGCCGGGGCGCGGAGAGGAAAATCGGCACGCGGGCCGAGCACAACTATCTCCTTTGTGCGGAAAAGCGATCGGGCAGACATTCGATGGACGTTCCCTCCTTATCGCCCGCTCGACAATTTCCCGCTGCATCTACAAAGAAAATGCTCCCTCGAAATCGAGAGGAGGCAGTCAGTCTGCCTGCCCAATTGCCTCCGGGAAAACGACGAGGGTTGAGGCTCAAACATGCCAATCTCTCGTTCATGCTAATTATGGGCTTTTCCTCAGCTCCAGAACATTAATTAAAACTTATCTGAATAAAATGTTAACACCAAAAAAAGCACTTATCGACAACTTTGTTACAATCACCTTTTTTACTTAATTAACTTAATGTTCACTGGCTGTCGCCTCACAATAATCACGTGAAACATTCTCCCTCCTTCTTATCAGCTACACATGCACGCTATTAAAACAGAAATACTCTTTTTCTCTTTCTCTCCTCCCCCGACCCCCTCCTCTCGCGCCTTTCTCTGGCCATTCTCCGTTCGCAAATCAAGAAGTATCACCCGAAGGGAAAAATTTAATCTACCGAATGCGAGCGATAAGTTGGTATTTAGTTTTTGAGCACTGGATACTCGCTCGAGTGCTCCAATTATTAATCCAAATGCGATTGTTTCTTTCGCTTGAATAATGGCAGGAGAACCGCGGCCAAACTATCGCCTCGATCGCCTAAAAATCTCGGCAATCGATCACTTTTTAGGATCGATCGATCTCGTTAGGAGAAGAGGCGGCGAGGATGATTCGCGTGCGCGAGGAGACTTACGGCGAGTCGGTAAGTGGCCGTTCACCTTGTTCCCGATATCGCGAGAGCGCAAATACGCGAACGTGACACTATCGGCGTACGAGGCACACACGTGTTCCCGAAGGATCTAACACGCATGCGCCCGTCGCTACGCGATCTCTCTCTCTCTCTCTCTCTCTCGCAGCCCGAGAAAACACGTCGGAACAGGCACGGGCTGCGCGTTTTGACACGCCGGAGCTCCTACCCGTGGAAGGGGGAAAGCGACGGTGCCTTTTTTTATTATTTTTCTTTTTGGCAGAGGTGCCTCTGCTCCGCTCATTTTTTCTCCTTTTTTATGGCCTTTATATGGTCTTGTGCGTGGCTCGGGTTTCGAAAATGGTTGAGACGGAATTTTTCGGTGCACGCGTGCATACAATATGAAGAGAGAATATTTATTATAGCTCGCCTTTTGTATTTTTTCGCTCATTGGATAAAACGAAATCATAGCTCAGATCTTTAAAACAACAACCATCATTTAACGAGTCTCGTCTCCTTTGTTCGACGCCTATCTCTATCTCATTTATCATACATTAATAATTCAAATTTTTTACCCCAATTTTTTTCACGAGAAGCATGTAAAACTTGGCACGAAGGTCACCCGAACGTCGAAAATCTTATCTCGGGGAAGAATAATTAGTACTCGACAAAAACTCACTCACCAGCTCTTTTTCGTTTTTGCAATAACAGTCGAGCTTTGAGCGGAGCACTAATAAAAATAAATTATAACACAATTTAAAAGAGAATTGCTTTTGCGCCCGAGAGTTCACACCAGTTAACGCCTATTTTTTCCAATCGTTATCTCGCGCCTCTGCCTCCTCCTCATTTTCCGTTTCGTTAGCGCGTGCCGCAACTGGACGTCGTCTAAGTCCTCGACCTCCTCCTCTTGTTCCTCCGGTTCCTCCTGTTCCTCGTCTTCGTCTTGGTCGTCGTCTTGGTCGTCGGTTGCGAGCGACGCAAAAAAGGACAAAATAACACACGTGCACACACAAGACAGATCGCCTGGATTTTGGTTTGGAATAGATAAAAGGAGGAGGAATATGGCCGTGGAGAAGATACATTTTCACGTTTCTATAAATAAATGTGCTTTCTTGCATTCAAATCTTTCTCTTGTCTGCGAACAAAGGACGGGGCGACTGCGACTTGCAAAATGCTTTCGAGTTAAATATTCGCCAATATTTACGAGAGCATATGAGGCTTCTTACACCCCTCGTTATCGCTCTCATAAGATGCTTTCAAATTAGCGCGGAGAGAAAGGTGGGGGAGTTATAACACCGAGATAAAGGTAGAGGGAGAACGTCTGGCGATTCTTTTTTTATTTTTTATTCTCTCTCTCTCTCTTTTTTTTCTTTTTCTTTTTTTCTTTTTTTTTTTTTATAATTCTTTCGTCTGTTTACTATCGATTTTTTATTGCGGACATCAGCGCGAATAATTTATTTTATTCTTTGGCAAACGATATGCACTTTGTATTAGTAAGAGGTTGGTAGTGCGTTAATGTTGCACTATCTGCATCGTTTTCGCAGACAGGAATTTAAATTCATGCACTTAATTCTATTAAAATCGACGCTGTGTAGTGATGTTTAGTAGACAACTTTTATCGTCCATTAATTTCATCAGTTTGAACAAACGACCAACATAAGAAAGAAAAATAAATTATGGCTATAAACGAATAGGCTAAATTTGTGGTAGTTTAAGCCCGGTTTATCAAGACAATTTCGCTTTATTGTTAAACCACGCCACTAATTATTCCTTGAAAGTTCGATAATTCATCGGTTACTAAATTACAAGTTATTACTAGTTTATCTTGAGGATGATCATAAAAGTAAAACGATCATCACCCGGTCAGCGGAGGAAAACCGACGACGCAAATGACCGTTAAAGTAAAAGCGTAACACGTTGCTTCCAACAACCACCAACTCGACTAATTTAATTCCGTCTCTTGCACAATGTTGCACAACGTCAATGACTCCGCAAGTACCTCTTATCCGTTGATAAAAATCCATCATTCTCAAAAAAAAAAACAAAAAAAAAAGAAAAAGAAAGAAAAAAAACCGAATCACATCGATCGCGGACCTTAACATCCTAGGCACGACCACCTACTTCCTTTATACGTTCGGTTTCGAAATTAAAATTAAATTATTGGGATGACCTTTTCGTGGGTGTGTGTGTGTGTGTGTGTGCATGTGTGTGCACGCGCGCGCGAGTGTGCCACTCGGAGTGGGAGTTGGACCGTTACTTAATCGTTTGCTTAATTTCCCGAAACTCGTGAATTCCTCGATCGGTTGGTTCCCGAACTATTTTTATCGGCTGGAACCTTGGCGTCCGGTGCGGATCTTTGTATATTGTTTCACGGAGATGCTCACGTTTGGAGTGGGAGGCATTTCTCAATGATCGGCCACCGATTCCCCCACCCCCCCACCACCACCCTACCCCAACGCCCCCTCACCAATTTCAATTATCGAACGATTGCATTAGTACTCGTTTTTTATCAGCTGGGAAAAGGGAGTATTTGTTATTGATAAAATCGTTATTATCGGTTTTCTAGTTACCTGCTGATACAGCAGTTCCTGCGCGAGGATATTGGCAATGTCGATGGAGTCCAAAGTGGTTGCAGCCATTATTATTTAAGAATGCGTGTCGTTCAAGAGAATACGTGAGAAGGCGCGTGTGTGTATCGGTAACTCGAAATCGTTTGGTCGTTCAATGAGTATGTCACTTTTTTCCTCGTCGTTAAAAAGCGCTTTTGGCGCCCGCGTAATTTTCAATTTCTCTAATGGTTAGGAGCTACGTGTTTCCAAAGTAGAAAGTTTAAGGAGACAAAGGGATAGCGAGGATGCGGAAGGTCGGAGTCGTTAGGACGGTTAAGAGCCGTGACAAAGAGGGAAAATCGTGGGGGAATAACTAAGTGTCGTAGCTGATAACGATCGTTCGTTTTTCGTGAAGAAGGTATTCTCCTTTCTACGTCGTGGTGCTTCGTTGTGGTTATCGTCGTCGTCGTCCTCGTCGGCGCCGGCGACGTCGTTGCGCTGCGTCTCCTGCAGACGCCTCGTCTCAACTGCCGAGCCCCGGAGAAGAGGAAGAGGCGTCGCGACGCTTTTCTTTATTCCCTTGCACATCATCATCCTCTTCTTCGGAGGCGGAGGAGGCTGAGCGTCGGCGGGACCGAAATAGACGCACGAATTTTCGGCGAGGCGCTAGCGAAAGGGAGCAAAAACCGAGGGGTGGAGGGAAATGATACAAGCGACGGGGGAGTGGGGCAAGACGGATTATTTTTTGCGACGGGAGGGACGAGTTGCGCTTTTAGCCGAGGCGGAATTGGCTGCGCGGTTTTTTATAGGGGAAGTTCGGTACTGGGGTTTTCGTGGTCTGGCCAAAGCTCCGACCCCGCCATCCCCTTCGCGAATCATTGCCGATCAAAATTATTGCGTCTTTGGCTCTTGCCTTGGCTCTTTAAGTCCCACAAATTTTCCTCGGCTTATCATTATTGCCCAAACACTATAAAACATTTTCCTGGCGTGCACATTTGCTTAATAACGAAAATTTTCATTCGATCAATGCAATCCTTATTAATAATCACTGTGCGTAAAGTGGGTAATAGAAATACCAGCCTCGTTAAATTGGAATGCTTTGACCGTTTCTGACTCTGTGCTCGCCCGATTAAAATACGTAAGACTTAATTCTCAAATAACGAACCCGGCACACGTAGCTGATCTTGGGCGAAATTGAAAATTAACACTGTCGCCTCGGATTTAAAGGATAATGATTGAGAAGATGAGAAGACGGGAAAGGCTTTTTTCTTTTCCACAAAGTCCTTAAGGATCGAACATTGCGTTTTCAATTTCCGAGAGCTCACGAGGTGATTTCCCGAGGGCCGCCAACTCCTCCCATTCAACTTCTCAAAATTTATTGTTTTTTGTGTTTTATCAGAAGCTTCAAACGAAATCATAGTTTTAGGTAATTTTTTAATTGATCGCGATCGATATCAACTGGCTGCAACTCTTGTGCCAAAGTTAAACATTGTTGAAATATACTTTATGCAATAAAAGCTCATTGTTATTATAACGTTTCAAGTCGTGTGTATTTTCTCATTTTCTCATTTTCTCATTTTCTCATTTTCTCCTCACGATTGGTGTAAAAAAAGTGCGTCATCGAACAAAAAGCTGAATTGTTTATCAGCGAGACCAACCTTGGCTGACCGAACGTGTCGCCGTTTTAATCGCTCCGCTGATTTCGACCTGATTCTCATTAATCCCGCACAATTCGTTTGTACTTTTTCGGCAGCTTTTCAACTTCAAACCGGAGAAAATGCATACAATCGCACACGTTGACCCATGATTTTCCTTATCTACCAGCGTAGAAATCTTGTTGAGCCGTTACGCAATGTTGATGTACGTTTTAAAAAAAAGAAAAGATATTGGAACGTGTGTACAGTCGTTTGTGTTTCGCACCAGTAATTACGACCACGTGGAAAATTAAATTCATAAAACAGAACGCATTGTAAAGTTGGATCGGGGAGTTCGTCGTTCTCCTCGACCTCTACGAGAAGATGCACAGCGCGCTTTTTTCGGATGCTGAATCCTAATGGATGACTTTTACAAAAAAAATGCAAATCGGCAATTACATTATGCAGCGCGCTTTTTATCAAGAAGGGTCATTTAACTCGAGTAAAGAATTTTTCCACAGTGGAGAACGAAAAAAGTATCATTCAGCTGCAAAACAAGATCTCCTTTAGGGGCAACAGTGGTCCATCGCTCTGCAAGCAAAAAAGTCATCGCATTACCTCTTTTTATCACCTCGGAGGCGCGAGAAAAAAAAAAGAGAGAAGAGCAGCCCCGGTGGTGATAGTCTTTGTTCCGTTTGTAGCCTTTCTTTCGTCTCGCACGCCTGCACATCCGTGTGTGTGTGTGTGTGTTTTTCGGTGTGTGCGTGTGTGCGTTGCGTGTGTTAGGGGGGGGGGCCGAGGCGACTAAGGTCATCGCTCGAATTATATTTGAGAACGATAGGCTCGGAGTAGTCACGCTGCGAGCAATCCTTCTCTCTCTCTCTCTCTCTCTCTCTCTTGGCATTAGGCGGATGAAAGCCTATACAGGGTTGGGGGAGAGCCTCGATCGATGGATGCTGCGGGGCCAACCAGAGAAAAATGAGCTTTTCCAAACGAGTTAGTGCGAGGAATTGTGGCATTAGTCCGAGGTGCAAGGATATTTATCTGTGAGCCTCTTTCAATATACTTTTTACTTAACTTTTTTTTCTTTTAAGAAGGCTCGGAATGCTTATTGTCATTAGGGATGATGGATTGGTCGATTTGACGTTGTAGCTTGTCAGGAGTTTAAAGCCGAGTTCGGAATATACATTTGCTCGTTATTTATTTCAATTCGTTCGCAGTCATTTCCGAGTCGGCGATTCGCAACAATTTCAAGGTCTCCTAAGCTCGTTGCACATTTTGCTCCGGCGAGTATCGCAATGCAGCTTTATTTAAATTTGACGGATGAAAATTTTTTTTTTTTGACAAAACAAACGGTGCTTACACTTTGGATGTTGACTGTTGGGGTTCGGTTGTAAAATGGATATTTCTAAACGATCGTCAATTCGCCAACTTACAAATTGATAACACGGCTTTAGCAGCAACGGCGCACGTGTAAAATGTTTAAAAACTCTCCCGATGCACGTCGGGGTTTGTTGAAATATCGCATGCTTGTAATTTAATATCTAGTCTCGTATTTTTTTTCTCTCCTTTTTTTGCTGTTATACTCAATTCCATTGCGAACAAAAAATGATACTTTTTAAATGTCGATCTCTACACCATTCTTTATACACATAATATTTACTTCGCGTTTTCGCTTCTTAAGGATAAAAGCGTATTTAAGCACTTTTTGCACGGCAGAAATCGATTGTGGCCTTAAAAGCAAATTTTATTTTTAGCTGAAAATAATTACGAGCTACTGAATACGTTGGAAGATTTGTATTTAAATAAATATGCCACTGATTAACTCGTTTTTTTTTCCTTCTTTTTTTGCCAAAACGGTTATAACAAAAAAAAGAAAAAAGTTTTTTACTCCAATAGAAACATAAAATTTGCCGTGTTTTGACGTTTGCGATAAACACGCATTTTCCGCAGAGTTTCAGTTAAAGATTTTAGTCTTAATAAAGCAAAAGGCTAAACTTTGCGCATTAAAGTTAAATTTAAAAACATCTCGAAACAAGAACTTGAATATTAATAATAAATAAAGTATTTAATGCTCTCGAAAATTCCGTCACCTCGGTACATTTTTTTTTCTTTGTGCTTTAGAGATATATTGCAAGCAAGCCACATCCAGGAAATGCAGAATAACGCACGATAAAGTCGAGGTCCGTAAATACATCGTATCTAATGCAGACCGAAAAACTCGACGACGATTGCTTTAAGCCGAGGAAAAAGAAAGAAAGGAAAGAAAGGAAAGAAAGGAAAGAAATAAGGAAGGAAGGAAGGAAGGAAGGAAGGAAAGAAAAAAGAAAAGCCGAATAAAGATAAATATTGAAAATCGCCGGCAAAGTATCGCTTGGATTTAAAAGCGCGTACGCATTATTGCTAATTATTGCCCGCATCTATGAGAACGCGTGCGTTGCAAAAAATGAAAAAAAGCAAAAAAAGGAAAAAAGTTTGATTTTGCGCGCGCTTACGTATTGATTTACCTTGTAACGCGAAAACATACGTGCGCGTGCTTTTCAAGTTCAGTGGCGGTCGTCTTATCAATTTGTTCAAATGCACACGATAATGGGAGTTGAATTTTTTTTTAATCTTTTAAGGAGCTCACAATTAGCCACGTAATACGTAACCGAAAGAGTGCACAAAGTGTTTAATTTATGTGGCGGGTAGATATTGTCACGAGCAGACAAAAATTTTTTTACGAAACTAGTGACGGACGCGTGCTCGTCGATAATTATACAATTGGGCACATATAAATATTGGTGATAAGGCGTTAAAAAAAAATTTTTTTTAAATTAGCAGTATCCTTGGAGTATCGTTTATATTTTGTTGTAATTTTGTGCGCTAATTAACATTCGTGCACATATCAACAGAGATATTTTCTATAAATACAAGCTTTCTTCGGCTAAACAACGCGCAATCATAAAACACGAAAAATAAAATGCAATAACAAAGATTTAAAGGCGACGGCACATATTTTTCCAGCAAAAAATAGCTCGGTAGTGCGCGTCCGTGTCCTCATGGGTGATGCCCGAGGAGGAGCACGAGGGTCCCGCAAAAAAGGAAGCTTAACGGCGCGTTGCTCGTCCCCCGCCCCCCGCGAAGAAATTGACGCCGCGCATAAGGGCACGTGCCGTTTAAGTCGTCGGCGTCGGTGTCGGCGTCGGCGTCGGTGTTGGCGTCGGCGTCGCCGGGGTAGAAGGTGGGAGGGGCGGCGTCGAGACGCGAAGGGCGTTTTCTTGGCGCCAGTCCAAAGGTCGGTGGGCGGGGGGTGGGCGCCTGCGCGCACTCCACAGGTGTCGGGGAGAATCCGCACGATTGCGAGTGAACGCAAACGCAATAAGCGAGAGTGAATTGGAGTGCGAGTGCCGCCGCGGAGCTCCGAGCGAGTGAGCGAGCGAGCGAACGAGCAAACGAGCAAACGAGCGAACGAGCGAACGTTATTAGCGCAATTTTATTTATGCTAGAAGACGGGATTGGCACGGTCTTGGAAAATTCGAAAGGGAGGTTACACGGTTAATTAGCGATTCTGATGAATTGCTATTGATGGAATCCTTCAATGATTGTAATCCGAGTAATGCTGTTGGCTCTCTGGAATGTGGGGAAAACGGAATTGGGGTTGCGACAATCGCTTTACAACTATCAATTTATGAAAATGTCTCGTGCATCTACGATTATATTTATAATGAAAAGCGTCAGCTTGAAAAGTGCTTGGAAAAGTTAAAAAGTGGAATATCCCACGAAAAATGTAGTCGTTGGTCACTGTCGCGTCCCTCTTTTTTGTAAATACATCCCGAAATAAACTCAATTGCAGCAGGAAGGAGAGTCCGACGCGTAACATGAAATTATTTCATCCCTCCTCCCCCTCCTGCTGCTTTTGAATTCCATTAAATAAAAGCCGTATTCAGAGATACTCGCAATTACACCCACACGGCAATCATAATTCATATGCCCACCCTCGCGCGCTACCCATTTATGCACGAAACAACGAGACGACGGTTATGGGAGTACAAAGAAAGTCGAGAAAGTTCGAGAGGACGGGGTTGGGCGGGGAGGAGGACCGTGCAAAACAAAAGCGGAGACAATATCTCGCAAAAGCGTAGGCGCGCAGGTGCACGTGAGACGTCGTAAAGGGCCTTATTCCCGTCACCTTCAGGAAAAAGGAAAATTGCTGGGAGGAAAAGCGCAATTTCACTTTAAACTGGAGGTCCATTACTAGAGGCGAGACGCGGTCTGTGGATTATTGCGCGTCGCGACACCTCCGACGGGAAAGTCGTAAAATTGCGTTGTCGTGTATCCTCCTCCCTCTTCCCGAATTCAGTTAGTACCCATCCGCACCTCGGTGTTTGCCGACTTTCGGAAGAAAAGTGCGGGGAGGAGTCAAGGATAAACCGGACGAGGAGTTGGCGACCCTCTGGACGACATTAGGGAACGGAGTACACGGTGTTTACCCTGTGAGCGCACCCTTAAACGCTTTTAATGTCTATGCTAATTTTCAATTCAGAGATCATTATTTACCCTCACACGATCTTTTGCCGATTTTTTGCGAGTGTCGTTATCTTTGTTATGAGCATTGTGGTTTCAAGTACAATATTCATTGGAAACGAGCGAGAAAGTCTATCCAACACGTGTGCAGCACTAATTGCCTTTGGCCTTGATAGATCAAAAAAATATTTGAATAAGAATGTATTCAAATGAAGCGGCCTACGGCCCATAACAGGACTATATTTATCCCCTAAAAACTTTTCTGTACTTTTGAATATAGGATTTGAGTGTGCCCTTTGGCCCTTAAACTGTGCATCGACTCGACAAGTAGCAAGTCTTCTCTTATAAGTACTTCCTCAACAATAGTTACATATTACTTGAGATTCGATACATCAACCGCTTCTTTATTACGGTTTTAGGCTTGGAATTTCAAACGACTTCCTCGGACTATTTTTAAATATTTAGGTTCCAGGTTTGACGCTTGTAAATACGCTCTAAAGAGTTAAATTTCGAAAAATTAAAAGGCATTGTTCATTTGAAAGAAATTTGTAAGCAAATTAGACGAATATGAATTGTTCTTTTGGTATTCAAATGGCGTACGGTTTTAAAAAAAAGAGAAAAAGAAGTTCATATACTATTTATCCCAAATTATAAATACAAATAAAATGATAAACAGAGGCTTATTAAAGATCTGCACGTAGCGTTGGAGGTATAAAATAATAATAATGAAAAAAAAAAAAAAAAAAAAAAGGAAGGAAGACCTCCCAGTTCTCCGTGTTAAGTCGAGGTAAAGAAACTTTAATTTATTTTCGACGGCGATGCCAACCTCTAGATACTCGGAGTCAATTAGTCAGTTTAATGTCTTTATTTTTCTGCAATTCAAAAAAGAATACGCAGTATATTCACAACGTATGAAAAATGACAGTTTTTATAATTTTTGCCCATGACAAGCACTTTTTAACATTAATAAAAATTTATTTATTTGCAATAGGGATAATTAGTTTTCTAGTATTTATAGTCGTGACTACAGTGGCGTATTCAGATGTTGAATCAAAGATAATAATTATGGTCGGTACACGATCTCATGTTTTTTCCTGTAAATCTAAAATAAATCATAAAAAACATTCCAAACGATTTTGATAACTAATATTTCGAGAGCTCGGTTGGCACGGGCGATCGTTTTTATCGACCTCAGCTGCGACAGCTCCGGAACTTCAAAGAGTCCGATTAATGGATTAGAAGAAATTTCGTTGAACATGAGTTGCGCGTTACACCGACAAAAGGAAGTCGGAATTTCGGAGAAAAACAACGGGAGCCGCGGTACCGGAACCGCCCACATAAGTATCGGGAAAACAAGTACACGAGGGAGTGAGGAAAGCGCGAAAGAGGGTGAAGGAGATCGTGATGTCCCAATCGACCTTGAACGCTCTCCGCGGCATCATCGTCGCACCTGGAATTCTTCTCGGAGGTTACGAGTTTTCCGCGAGCACACTATGATATCGGGATCCCCGCAAAGCGACCGCTATCGCGCTAGAGAGTGAGAGAGAGAGAGAGAGAGAGAGGTGGGGGAGAGCGCTGAAAAAAGGAGTTTTGCTAAGTAGCCTTGGCGAGTCGCGCGCGCGCGCGAGAGAGAGAGAGAGAGACAAAGAAGAGACCCGTGGCGCGTGTGCGAGCGACGACGCTTTTCTTTTCCACACTTTGCGTTTCCTTTTTGGCAAAACGAGTTTTCGAACGGTCGGTTCGTTGACACTCTCTCCCGAGGATGATTCTTGTTTTTCGCGCGAGTGGCCCACCCCCTCGAGAGCAAGATAATAAAATGGAAATTCTCTCTCTCTCTCCGTTTCTGTGGATGATTTTCGTCGGGCATTAAAAATATACGTATTTTCGTTACGAGCGAGATAAGCGCTCGATTGAACGTTATAATGTTCGGTCCGGGCTCGAGTTAATAAAATAATTGTTTCTCCTTCTTTCTTCTTTTTTATTGCAACAAGCTTATTTATCAACAATGCCGTTATTTATCACCGTAAACACAATTAAAACTCGTGATTGCAATAAAAACAAGGGACGCGGAATTATAATAAAAAAAAAAAAAAAAAAGCGCAATTTGGCCAGGGCGAAAAGTGGACCCTTGACATTCGTTAATGGTTCTTTAAGCGGTTCTGTTTTTAGTTTCGAAATCTTTGAAATCTAAAAATGTCCTAAAGTCTTCATTGTATAAGCGGAGGAAAGTTCCAAGTGGGACAGTGGATGTATAAAAGCAAAAGATTGCGGCAGCGGCAGTCGAAAGTGTAAACAGGATGGGGCACGCTTATCTCTTGCTTTGAGCAAATGTTTCAATTGGGGAACCTCCCAGTTCTCTTTTCTCTCTCTGTCCCTCTCTGTCCCTCCCGCTCTCTTTCTCCGTTTCCAATCCCTTTCCTTCTTTTCCCTCCGGACCCACCAGCTATTCTCCGTTTTGTGTTTTTACTGATGGTACCGATAAGGAAACAAAAAATGTAAAGAAACAGACACCGAAAAGTACCCACAGTTTTTCCGTCCTCTTCACACTCTCCCGGGGTGCGAGGGAGACGGAGACACCGAGACGTTGAATTGCTTTGGTAAATAATCGAGGTGTTTAATTGTCCATTGAGAAATAAGGCGCAGATCGCGCTCGCTATTACCGATTTTACAGCAAATTAATCCGATGGCTAGTGCACTTACGACTGCAATTACGACTCTGACGTAAAATAACGCAATGTTTACATTAGGACGACAAAAAGGGTAATAAAAAAAGAAAAGGAAAACTTAATAAAGTTACCGAGAGGCGGTATTTCAATAATGGATACGCGCCGCATTTTTCTAAAAATCTCTTGGATTTATGAAATAAAAAAAAAAAAGTCAAGGCGACGATCCCGCGGTGAGAAAAAAAAATCTAACAAAGAGTCGTAATTGAGGACTGCCGATCCAAGGACGCGAGACTTTACTACTCGGAATCCATCACAAACGCCATCTTCACAATGATATTAAAAAAAAAAAAAAAAAAAAAAAAGAAAAAGAAAAAAAGAGTACGTCACACACAGTCTTTTTCTCCTCCGCTCGTCCGTTTTTCCCACATTTCCATTAACAGCAATACACGCGTAATCCAAAAGTGGAAGATTTTTCCTTTTTGCCTTCGGCTGCTCGCGCGGGTTGCGCAGTACACCTACCTGCCTGCCTAGCGTTTCGTTTTGTACTTGTGTCTTTTTTTTAATTGAATAACAGTGTGTGTGTGTGTGTGTGTAAAACAAATGAAATAAAAATAAGATCCTTTGTAAAGAGCGATCGGCGCTATTTATACATTTGTAAGCCGCCCGATAAAATAATTACAATGAAAAGGTGCTGGGTGATAATGAATCGGAGAGGGACGGGGGCGCTGACGTTTTTCCTCGGATCGTTAAAAAGCATCGTACGTGTAATTCGTAATTAAAAGTATAATGAGGCTCGAATGTGGCCTCTTCGTCGCCGAAAGCCTAAGACGTAAAAAGTAAAAACAACAAACGCGCCAACAAGCAAATAATAGTGGAAAAGGCAGGGCGCACCGACAATCCTCGGGAGCACGTGAAGATATCATTGGAACTGGGGCTTTTGGCGACCTTAGCTCCAACTAGGAATAGATAATGCTCCACAAGTGCGCAGACACGATTAGACGAATCTAGATCTGTGTGCGCAAGACGGAGAACGCGTTTCCAGGGAGTAGAGCGAAAGGCGACTTGTACCCATCGCGTCGTCAGCTGACGTCAGCCTCGCTCGCGCTCTCGCACCTCCAATAATACAACGAAAACAACGGGAGATCTCAATAATCTCGATCTCTCATTTCTCCGCCCCCGAATTTAATTCGAATCCCTGTCCCGCAACTCGGGGGGATGGGGGAGGACGAGGAGGAGGACGAGGAGGAGGGTCAACGTCTTTAATTGTCTCCGAAAGCGGAGGAGGACGAGGGGGATGGGGATGGGGAGCAGGGGAGCAGGGGGGTGGGAGGAGGAGGAGGAGGAGAAGGAGGAAGGAGAGAGGAGGAGGAGGAGGACAAAAGAAGGCGGGGGAGCGGATGGAAGGAGCGTCTCGAAAAGCAATTGATAAACCAACTCACCAGCAAGAGGCGCGCCGATCCTCGTATCGCGCTCTTTTATCGCTCCCTCGCGCGTGCGAGGAGGAAAGAGCGCGAACGTGTGCTACACACACGGCCAGGCCTCCATCGACACACGCGCCTACACGTATGCTCGCTCTCGGTTGCAGTGGTCGGCACAAGTCACACACACACGCGCACGCACACGGGGGGAGCGCGCGCCGCGACGCCTCCGTCCGCACTCGACGCCAGCCGAAATGACACTGACAGTGGCCACTGCGCGGTAGAGGCTGCGCGCGCCGCCCGCCTCCTGTCATCGCACTATCAGCACATGGCCGGCGGCCCGAGCGGCGCCGGGGACGCCCGAGACCGCCCGAGAGCCTCCCACGCTTCCATTCGCTCCGACCTGGACGACGTCCCCGGGGACCGACACCCGGTGGTCCCCCTGGCTTATCTCTCATCGGGCTCGATCTGGATCACGTCTCGACGATCTCTATCGAGTTCTTTCTCAAGATCTACGTGGCCCTCGTGCGAGATTTAGCAATTTAATTTGTTTGAAAGCCACCTGTCCTCTATTGATTCAGATCTGCCGGACACTCGATTTATGTGCGCATTAGGTATTTCCCAAAATCAATTGTTGCTTTATTTTTTATCGTTAAGGATGTTAGAGTATATTTATTTTTTGTTTGACTGTTTTAGGTTTAAAACCATCTTTTAATCTTTGTAACAGATTGAATTATTTCATTTATTTGAAAAAAATAAGTGTCTATCGATTAAGATCTAGGAATTCGTCTATTTGCGCATAAAGTTTTCCTCAAAATTGGTTTTCATAAAGACTTTTTATTTGTATTTTATAAAAATATTTTTGATATCACACACTGTGAAAATGTACGCTATTCGTTGCGCAAAGTTTCATCAAATTGAATTTTCGTTTATATCATGTCTAGTTTTGACCTCAAAGTATATTAATAAAATAAGATTCCTGTCTTTATTTCATCGTTTTATTAAATTTAATCGTTACAATCAACTTTTAAAATATGTTGAGATAAGAAAAGCATTTATTAATTAAAACCAACTAATAATAATAATAATAATAATAATAATAATAATAATAATAATAAAGAATTCTATTGAGTAGTTAAAATAATACAATGTCTAAACGCAATAAATATTTTTGAAAAAGTTATAAAAATCTAAAATATTAATATTATTATTTAGTACTTAAATAGCTTATTATGAATTTGCAAAGAAATCATTTTTAGATAAAAATTTTTTTTATTTTGTTGTTAAAAACAAATTTTAAAAAAAACATTCAGTGAATTTATTTTTTGTTTATATCTGTTTTAGGTTTGATACGGTAATGATGATTATAAGAACAAATTTATTTACACATTACGAATGAATAAATATATACTGTTTAAGCACGCCAATCACGTCTTTATTATTACCAACGTAACATTAACGTATAATACAAACTTTTGTTTATTATTACAAGTGCTTTTAAATGAAAAGGAAACGGTCCACATTAAAACTTTTTTTATTATCTAGTATCTCACATGTACGTGCAATTCATTTTCAATGTTTGCATTTATTTAAAAAATGTGAGCTGAGCTACAACTTATCAGAATAAGGAAAATTGTTTGATGTATTTGTTTATATTAGAAAATTGTTATTGCGCAGGATTTAATGAATATTAATATGTCGTAAAGTCTTTACATGGAATTTCTATGTTAATATAAAAAATATGTAAGTAATGTAATCTTACATATTAATTTTTTCCATCTATAATTGTGGGATATTTAACGAGTTTAAGAAATACGTGCAAACAGCGAGAATCAATTAGACGTCACGAAGTATTTGCAGAAAAGAAAATTAAATTCATTGATGCGCATATACAAGTGGATGCATTCAATTTTGTAATTTATATTGCAAATAGTAGATATTCTTCTGTGTAATTTTTAAAACACTTGGAGCAATAATAATGAGCACTTGTAGATTAGAAAATATATGCCTTCGGAAGTAAATATATGTAAAGGTAAATGATTTGAGCAACACTGTCTTATCTACAGAATGTTCCCGTTCATTATAATCAAACAAATGACGTTAGAGAAACCCGATGTTACTACAATCGATCAATTTTATATTTCGTACAATTGATTCGATCGAAACAAACGCAATCATTCATCGGAAAGCGATTATTTAATTTGCGTAGCACTTTCGAAAAAAAAAAGTTGCGAATCTCACTCGGCTGGATGATATTATAATCGGGAAATTCCCTACAACCTGGAGTAAGTGGGAGAGAGGGAGAGAGAGAGAGAGAGAGAGAGATTTATGAAATTTCCCGCGCACGGCATTGCGCGGCATTGGAGATCAGAGTCCAAAATGCCCGAACGAATCGAACGAATACTTCGTAATCGCAAAGTTCAATTAAAATTATTACTTACAAAATATCTTTATGGCGCATTACTAAATTTTACTATCTGGCGAGAGTTTGTAAAAAAGAATTTGCATAATATCGGGGGAAAGAGAGAGCAGCAACAATGTGTACGCGCTCGAAATTTATTATTATTTTACGTTCGCAACTTTGGTTATTCATGCCATAATAATAAACAAGCCCGAGTAATATCATTAAACGGGAGAAGAGAAACAAAGAAGAGCGCTTTATTGTAATAATAAAATAGCCTTACTCTTTACGACGTTTCCACGGCGGTATATTTTTAAAATATGTAATAAATTTTGTATTTAGTACATTTAACATGCATTATAAATGGCAGTAGGGTTAAATTTAAATATACAAATGGCACTCCTTCCTCGAGAGATTCTTTTGCGAAAAAAAAGAAGGAAAGACAGATTCCGACGTCAAACCCGTTTCCGGTTCGGATGCAGAGGAGAGATTCTTTTCGTGTAGGGAACAAACGGAAATCGCTGGCTGCGTCCTAAAAAAGAAATACCGCGAATTCGAGAGCAGGTAAAAATTCGTTTACACACACACGCACGCACACGCAAGCGCGCGTACATATAGAAACATATAGAAAGGCACACATAGGTGTGTTTCTCGGTATATCAAGACATTAATTTAAAGTGCATTCCGATATTGGATCGCGCCAAATAAAAAAATGAGAATAATCCTTTGGTGAGGCCCACCACTCAGAGGATCCATCTTTATGTGTACATTAAGAACGTGGCCTTTTGTAAGGAGGAACATGAGATTTTGATAAATTAAAGGCTGCCCGTCTTATTTATCCTGCTCCGGGTTGGCCGTTTCGATAAATGGAAAAATCCTTTTTTTTAACAAAGCCATTGTCGGTGGAAAGTAGTTTTCAAATATCAAATGCTAGCCAAGGCTATTGCTTTTTACGTGTAGCGGCCTGGAATTCCAAGCTTTCGGAGTCAAGTGTTAAATTTCGGTGCAAACACCAATTTCAAGTTTTGGATCTCTAATTATGATTATGGCAATCATGACTTGCGACGCGAGAGATCTTTGGCTCTTATTATTAAAAACAAATTATATAATCGGATTGTCAACAGTGGGAGTGAACGTCAAAAGCCAGGCTCCTCTCGATAAAACTCGGCCATCACTATAAAGTTCATTTAAAGTTTTATACGAGTTTTTAACTGAGGAATGCACGAGCCTCTCCCTCGGTGCTAATTTTGAACTTGGAACCTCTTACATCCTACCATAAAAATTCACTCGAAAATAAAAAAATTAAAAGAAAAAAAAAAGAAAAGAAAAAAATAATAAATAATAAAAAAAGAAATGTTTAAAAAACAATGGAACACGAGTAGAAAATCGTGTTAAAGTCGCTCCATAAACCCGACAAAAGTATTGTTCATTTCCCGCCTCGTTGTGAGAAAACACATCCGCGGCCATTATTTCGCTTTTATGTGGCCTTAACAAAGTAAAATAACAACAAAAAAAGAAAAGAAAAGAAAAGAAAAGAAAAGTAAAGGAAATCAAAATAAAAACAAAAAAAAGAAAGAAAAAGAATAATAAAAAGGGAAAAACGACTTCTTGCGCGATGATGACTCTGTGGCGTTTGCCAGAATTCGCGTGTAGTCGACTTCGTTATCGGCGATTCTCCGGGAGATAAGAAAGAAGGCGTCGGCCTCCGCGTCGCTGTTTTTTTCGTCGTCTCTTTACTTTTTTGTTATTTCGAAGCACACGCGTGTTTGAACGGATAATGCCCGAAGGTGTGTCAAGAAATCCGAGGAACAAATCTATTTTTTCAGTTTTAGAGCGTCTTCACGTGCGTCTGTTTTGTCAATCATTGTCCCCGCGTATCTGAGATTGAACAGGTGCACCGAAGGTGATTAATCAGCTTTACCGATCACCTCCTTTTCTCTCTCTTTCTCTCTCTCTCTCATTATATTCCGTATTATATTCGATGGGGACGGGCACCCAAAATTTAAATACATTAGAATTTTTTTGAGTGAATCGAGCGTCTCTTCTCTTTCCCTGGAGATAAAGATTCTTAAAGCGGTATTGAAAAATTGAATTTAAAGTGCCATTGATGGAGTGCAGTTGGCTTTTAATTCTAGTCAATGATAATATTCAATTAAATGCCTAGCATATTTTTATTTTGTACACAGAGATATTGTTTCTTTAAGCTTCTTTATACATAAACATGCTTACGTTTTCAGTTTAGAAACAAAAGACTTCTTTGTGAATTTGCTTTGGTTACGTTTATATAAAGACTCGTTGACCTTATATTGCATGTAACTATTCAAGCAGACAAGAAGTAAGAAAATTAATTATAATCAACAGAGAAATACGTCCAAGAATGCAAAGAATGGCATTTAATTGCTTTAACCATTTGCACTTTTGTCTTGTTAATACTGAATTAAGTTAATAGATTCTTGTTGAATTCATTATTAGGTTAGAAAGAAAAAAAAAGAATTTAAAAAGTATCGAAGCAAAGATTTTGTTGAATGGTACACAATGAATGACTAAATTACAATAAATCGTAAAAATATTATTATTAAAAAAATTAACGATTATTTTCACAATTACCATGAAATTTCACTATATTTTATTTCAAAAGTATTAATAACGGACACCCTCCTCTGTATTTAGAATTTAGCATTTACACCCTCAAGGATTCCTTCCTTCTTATTAAATTACACATCCTCTTATATTACGCACATTTTCGAATAAATATATAAAACTGTTTAAAGCAAGTAATAAAAATAATAATAATAATAATAATAATAATAAAAGGGGGGGGAAAGGAAGATATTTTTTCTAATTTCATTGGGGTAGTTCATGATTGTCACCATTATTCGTGGAGAGTATTTTAAGCGTTTGACGGCGAAACTAGACTGTGAAATATTACTCGAGACCCGTCAATGTTCCAAAAGTGAATAAAAAAAAAGAAAAAAGGGGGAAAAAAAAAAAATTGAAAAGAGGTTGCAACAGTGTGACATCTACTTCAAGAAAATGAATGTCACCAAGGCGAAAAAAAAAGAGAAAAAAAAGAGAAAAAAAGGAAAAAAGAAAAAGAAAAAGAAGAAAAAAAAGCCAACAAGAGAACGAGAAACAGAAGAACAACAGAGTTAACGATGGAAAAATAAATAAGTTGGCAAAATAAGTTGGCATGATACGCAAGAGAGGAAGTCGGCTGTTCGCCCAGTGAACATTAGGAGAATCGGGCCTAAAGTAAAATAAAAAATAAATTGAACCCCGTGCACGCGACTGCAAGTCTCGCGCATGCGTCCCTCCCTCCCCGCCCCCACCGACCCTTTAAAGCCGAGGGTTCTTAAATGGATCCAGTGCCGAGCCGTTAATTGACGATTATTATTGAGAACAGGGGCAGGCACTCGGTCACACGAAATATACACCCATCGATCGGCCGCGCCTTCCTTTCTTTATTTTACGCCGAAAAAGTTGTATCGCTTCCTCCCACCGACGGGACCCCAATTGCACTCCGATCCCCGATAACCGAATGTGGGCTAATGGCTTCCGAGTCGCTTTATTCCGAGCAATGATGAGAGGTTAATTTATGCGAAATTTTCGCGATTAATCTATGCTAAACAACGCGGCTACGGTGGCTACGGCGGCTATGGCGGGGATGGCGGGGACGGCGGGGATGGCGGCGACGGTAATAATTGCGCCCGAGCCTAAGCTCCGAAGCCGGGAGAAAATTGAATCGGTAGCATCGCGAGAGAAAGAAAGAAAATCGCGCTGTCACCGTCTCACCGAGATAAGCCCGCGAGCGGCGCCAAACAGTTGGTGGGCGTATACACATACATGTACGCATCGTCCTCGTGAGCTTCCAGGAAAAAGCGATACTCTTTTTCTTTTTTCCTTTTTTTGTCAATCTTGACTTGATGCACTGCACTTACTTTCTTTCTTTGGCGATTCAATAATAATAATAATAATAGTGATAATGATAATGATAATGATAATGATAATGATAATGATAATGATAATGATAAGAATAAGAATAGTGTCTCGAAAGTCAAACAGGTTGTAATTGATGAAATAATTACAGATCATTTAAAGTGAAATAGTTACGCGCGACGATTTCCGCAGCTTTGTTTTTATTCCGTGAATTTTTCGATGAAAAAAAAAAAGTATCTCAATCTCGCGATCGTTCAATTTATACATGAATGCAAGTTTGACCTAGAACTAGATATACGCACGCATATTAATCAATAGTATTTATTGCGGAAATGTCTGGATCGCGAGTGTCTACGCGTGTTTACGCACAAGTCACACGTGTGACACCTATAAAATAAAACCAAAGCTCATTTAAATAGACGTGGCTTAATTTTATATAATTTATTTTAATTGCAGCTTAATGCTAGGTATTTCATTTCGTTTGATCAGCATAAAGGCGAAAAAAAAATTGTTAACGTTATAATGTTATAATAGCGCAAACTCGTTTCCAGCTGTCGCCTTCGCTCAACACCCAGTGCAATTTTAATCAATGAATTATTTATAATTTAAAGCGGATCCGCGACGTCTATTTACGCTGGCATTTTTATTCGCGGGATTACCGGTCCGAATCCCTTAAAGCATGCTTTATTAAGAACAATCAATTTGGGTGTCCTTTGTGCAGGGGAGGCGAGATGGCTTGGTGAGCCCGAGACACATTACGCTTTTATTGGTCCTTTTTGCACTAATTGGTGTTTTGTTTGCGGAAAATTGTATTTGGAATCGTTACCATTTTTAGCGCACAAAGAAGAGGACGGACACGGACAAAGAGACCGAGGAAAAGGTGAACGAACGTCGTAGCCACACACCACAACGGTATACCTCCCAATGAGAGAGAGAGAGAGAGAGAGAGAGAGGAGAGGAGAAGAGAGGAGAGACAGTTCATTTCTTCTTTGCAACGGGGAATTCCCGAATTCCCTCCTCTGACGTCATTAAATACATGGACGTCCTCTCCGGAGCCCCGCGCCCGACTGCATAATAATGCAATATTCCGACACTTAATGCTTTTGATAAACGTAAATGGGACGAAAACATATTTATCTTCTCCTTTCGTTTTTTTCTTCTTCTTCTTCTTCTTCTTCTTATTATTATTATTATTATTATTATTATTACTCTTCATGTTCGTTTTGTTTCTATAATGTCCAAAGTATGCATGTAGAGTGCATCATTGTTCATTTCGACAGTGGAATAAAATGCCGAAACAAGTTTGGTTTTTGTGCCTCGTGTTTCTATTAAATTTAGAGATGCGCGAAGAGTGCATTATTGGACATTTGGACAGTGCAATAAAGTGCTAAAATAAATTTGTTTCTAAGTTCAATTTAGAGGACTATGTGTAGGGTCTCTCTCATTTCCATAGCGTAATAACATATTTAAACAAGTTTTAGTTACTTTTTACGTGTTTCGACCTTAAGCAAATATAATTAGGTGCGCGTAAATTATAAGTATCTAATTTTAAAAATCGCGACAACCAATTAGTTCGTATAGTAAACTCACTTTTTTATTGCAAGGAGCAAATAAATTTATCAGTGCAAGCTTGTCTTAAAATTTATTCGTGCAAGGGGGTTATTAAAAAAAGAAATACTCGCAAGAGCACACTTTAAATCAACTTAAATTCATGCCTTCACTTACAAATCATCCCACTGCATTCCATTAGCCAATTAACGCCAAACTATTTTGTTCAATCCTCCTCGGACTATATAGTGCGGACGAACACAAGTTAGAATGAGAATACGCCTTCTCAGGGGATACGAGAGAAAAAAGAAAAAAAAAAAGAAAAGAAAAAAAGGCTTGAAAAGAAAAATGAGACCTCGCAGTTCCGAATTCTTAGCGGTCCAGTGGTCGAGCCGAAGAAAGGATGCTGCCGCTCATCGAAATATTATTGAAAAAAGATTCAGAGGCCTTAAATCAAGACGGTGTGCAGAAGAAAAAAAAAGTGTGACAAGGAAGAGAAAGGGGGTAGGAGAAAAATGTTAAGACTCCCGATCGGATTCTGCGGTTTCTCCCTCCCTCCCTCCCTCATTTCTCTCTCACTCTTTCTTTCTACTTTGCTTCGGAGAATTCCTGAGATGTGACGTAATCGCGAAGGCATTTCCGTCGCGGTGCTCAGAAAGAGTTTGCAAGCGCACTTTTTTGTTTTTTTTTGTTTTTTTTTTTTTTTTTAATGGATTCATTATTGCATTTAGCCTGTTATCATTTGGAGTACGCGAGTGCATTAACTTTTAGAAAGATTGCCTAAAAATTCGATTTTCGAGGAATAAGAGACTAATGTAGATGCAGGAGATAAAAAGACAAGAGTCGTAATGGAAGAACTACTAGTGTTTGGCTTTTGTATTGTTTTAAAGCTACGGTAATTGAAGGTTTGAGAAGCATTGGGTTAAGGGAAACAATGTTGATGTGCCTTTATTTAATGTTCTAATGCAAGAATTATGTTTTGAAAGAGTTGTGTACTTTGGTTCACTAATGAACAAAAATTGATATTTAGAATTGCCATTCCATCTGGATATTAAACAATAAATTCAAAGTTCCATTTGTAAAATTACTTTTCAAAGCAATCTCTATAATCAAATACATTTTTTCCACGATAGGAATCACTATTATAAATTGGCTTTATCTAATGAAAAGATACTACAGCTGCTTAAAACGATGACAAATTTAAGGTATACGGCAAACTCGTTTTCACGCCGTAAAATATTAATAAATTTTTTGGGCGGTAGCTGAATATTAAAATATACAGGCTACCGAAGAATAGAGGCAGCTTCTTGACAATAAGATCCAATATTTGATTTGATTCATTTACAACTATAAAATATATTTCAAGCATATCACAATTAAAAGATCTTGATGTATTTATTTATGGATAGCAGCGATAACGATATATCTCACGTTCAATAGAAATCGGCTTTTTAATTCATCTTTTTTATTCAAAAGAACTCTAATCCCCGATCGCAAAATTTGTAAAAGTAAATAGAATTTATAGAGGCAAAACGTCTCTTCGCGTCTGTTTATTAGAAAATTATTCAGAAGGGCTGCAACAAGTTCCCACTGCAGCATCCGAAAAACACCCCACTCGACAAAAATTTTAGATCGCAAACGGGGTTGAGGGGGGGAGAGGGGGGGAAGGAAGGCGGGGGGTATCGGGGAAAGAAAATCTAAGTGAAGCAGCGTGAGATTGTTCGGTGATTTTTGAATCAGTCCCAGGGGTGGTTGGTAGGCTACTCTCAATATCCCGAAAATGCGGGCGAAGATGACGCCCACACACGTGCGGATTACTTGAGCGAGACGCTCGAATCGTGGGTCTGGCTCCCTTGCTCCAGCGATCCTCGACGACGACGGCGAGGACGATCCTCGCCTCCACTTTTACGAATGAAAGGCACTTCGTCATGGCGTTGCGGGGCCGGGAGAAATGATACTCCCCTGAGTTATGGTGCGAGTTCGCGCGGGGGGCGCATCTTCTCCCTCGTTTTTACTTATTCATGCCATTTCGAGTGTGATATTAATAAAATTTAACGCCCCGGCGCCCTGCCTTTGCGCTTAAGGACGATGGATTATGATTTCCCCCCCCTCCCAACCCCTCTCTCTATCTCTCACTATCTCTCGCCTCTCACCTTCCACATACGGGCTTTTATTTTCCGGGAATTTTGGACACCCGCAGTTATAAAAACGACTGTCCCTCGTGGATCATCGTGAAAGTTAACAAAAGGAAGAATTTTCTTTTTTATTCGATCAAGAATCGGGACAAAAACTCAAGTCGATCGGATTTTCCATTGGGACGATACGATTGTCAAGGAGGATGATCGGCTCTACATGCAAATTCCAACATTATTATCTTATGGGATGATCGTGGATTTGGATGACATTACAAAAAAGTGATTACAAAAACGGTGGAGGGAACAACAATTTAGGGAACATTAGAAAATATTTACGAGCGGTAACCTCCTAATTGAGCTACCCGCGTTCACTTAAAATTCCTCGAATTTTTTTATTTATCCGGAAATTAACGCAACATCCAGATAATAACCGAGAGACAAAGGTTCGGCGAAAGCGTTAAATTATTTAAACATCGTTATCGGTTAAAAAAAACAGTTGGAGTGCTCTTTTAAAAGCGTTTTTCAGTTACTGATAACAAAAAATTAAGCTAAGCGAGAAGAGCGAAATGCGCGATTAAACCCGGCAAATTACGCGTACGATCCAATCAAATAAAGTCTAAGCACGCGACCTTCATCGGCGTTACGGAAATCGCACTTGTAAACTTGTTCCTGGCTCGAGCGATAAGCGTTTCGCGAAAAAGAAAAAGCCAATCGATAAGCCGTGGCAAACACCGAAAACGTGCAAACACCCACACGCGCGTCCAAAGAATCGCGTACGTGAGCGCAATAACGTACGAAGGGAAAACTTGATTACGATGTGTTGTTTGGCAAAATGGCGCAAGCCGGTATTGGCGAACATTTATCGACGGATCGATCTACCAAAAGCGTTTTTCTTGTTGGCCGCGAGTCTAATGCGCAATTCCCTGTGCAGCGCCGGGCTTTCGCGTCGAGTCGATGGCGCAATGGACCGGAGCAACCGGGGCAAGAGTAACCTTGAGCTCGAAAAACTGGGTCTCTCTCTCTCTCACTCTCTCGTGTCCTCGGTGTCTTTATTTCGGGAGGCGCCAGGCACGCCCAACTTCTTCCATTCAACAATCATCCGCGGGGATTACCGCAACTCTCGGTCCCTCGGCCTCCAAACCTTCCGGAAAACTCTTTTTTTCCTTATCACCTTATCACCTTATCTCTGCTCCGAGTACCGAGAGAATGTGCATTGCGGCAATTACACGATATTTATCAATTGGAGTATATGGATGTAAATCAAATGCGTTTTTATGGAAATAATAAAATATTCGCGAGTTCTCGAAATCGAATTACCTGCTCAACGTTGCTCATTTCAAGATTGTGGCATTCTTTTTTTTTTTTGTTGGGTTTTTTTGATAATTATTTTGATAATTGATGGTTGGAAGGATCAAGTTAAATGCGTCATCGAAATTTTTGAGAAATAGCTTCCATAGCAATCTAACGGGTGTGCGCATAAATAAGGTCAATCTGCAATGGCAAAAAAAAAAAATCCGTATCATAGAAATTACATTCATTAATAGTATAGCCATTTTATTATAGACGCAATTTACGAATCGTTAAAGTTTAAAAGCGCTGGCCACCAACTTTCGAAAAGGCTGCCCGCTGAGAAATTTTCCAAATGACCAAACGTGTACATATACATGTATATAATATCCTTAAGCTCGGGAAATTAGTTAATAATGAGGGTCCGATGACGTCCGATTCCTTGAATCGTTACCTGAAAGCGAGTCGGGAGATACCCAGGGGCTCACGTAACCGTGGCCGCGTAAAAAGTTAATCTGCCAGAAATTGAGATTCGAGGTGTAATGATTGCATTCTCGGGGGGAAAGTGTTTAGCCGAGGCACATTGACGTCAGGAGGTAGGATATACCTCACGGCGGAACTGACCTCCTTTCGAGGTCACAGGTGTCTTTTCCTTCGTTTCAAGAAATTTATGAATTATGCATCGGTATGCGCGACGGTTTTTAAAAGGGGAAGGGGGATGGGGGACGATGATAATGAGCGTCAGGTGTTCGGAAACTTCGCATTCTTACGCACTCGAACGAGCTCGAGCGGGATGCAGCGCTCGAGCCCAAGTTCGAAGTCTTAACGTTGAACAAATAGTTGGAATCCCGTTTGCGAGCTTAATTGGACCTCGCCCGACGTCAATGGACATCGGCGTACATTCCCTCGTGGATGCTGCAACCGCGAGTGCGTAATGGTCTTGGCACAACGTCCACGAGAAAAAAAAACGAGAGAACCGGTAGCGGATGAAACCGGAAGCGATGAGTCACGCTCGGAAGGGAATCTCGGAAGGCCAATCGGGCGCGTCATCGCGCACGCGCGCGCGCGAATCGCGCGTTCGCGTGCCTAATTACCGCGTGCTCGTGTGCGTGAGAGGAACGGGCGTCGTTGTCGGTTTCATTCATAAATCGCCGAGCTACTACGACGGCGAGAAAGACCGATGAGTCATAAAGCCGCGACGACGAGCGACTCGTGAATATCGCCGAGGTGAAGGCGCCACGGAAATGAAGCGGCGCCGGCCAAGTGCCCGCTTACACTACCAACGAGCGGCACTTGTGGCTGCGGTGGAAAAACCGCTTTTCTTTTTTCAATGAGGGCGTTGTGCTGGGAAGGTGCGAGGAATTCGGGTGAATCTCCGCTGGCTCTGAATGGAAAATGAATCGCAATGTGCTCGGAAATGTAAAGCACCACCTTAACCAATAAGCTAAATACTATTAAGTATTCGGAAAAACCAACTGTGAATCACAGACTTGATACGGTATTTCTTTCATTTTTTTTTCTTTTTCTTTTCTTTCTTTTTTTCTTTCTTTTCTTCTTTCCTTTCTCCCTCCTCTTTACATCATTATCCGTAGAATTTTAGTTTTATTAAATGCCCAATTCGGACAACTTTAATTTAAAAATTATCAAGTATGAAGAAGAAAACCATTTTTTCTAATTAAAAGAATAGTTTGTTTTATTGAATGAAACGACCGGCTTCATTTTCTCTTTTAATTTACACTAAATTTCATTCCCCTTCTCCTTTTATTGTCATCACTGTCTTCTTGGGTCGGCTCAGAACAATTTATTGATAAGATGACTTTTTTTCTTCTTAATTTTAAAAGCTTCCCGGAAGGACATTTCTACTGCTCAGTTTTTCGAAACGATTAGAGGAAATAAAAATGACATTGCGTATATTAAATTTATTTCACCTTCTTAGAAGTGAGCTTTGCCGATTTCAAGCCAAGTATTTTATTTTTTTAAATGAAAAGAACTACCATAATAATGAAGCAGATGATTTATTTCGTTGTATCAACATTTATTTATTATTTCAGCATTATCACTTTTAAATTTTGAAATTGTATTTAAATTTAAAAACAGTATTTAAAGAAAACATTAGTTATTATCATACGTCATATTGCAAGATTTTGTCAATTAATCAGAAGGTTGTCGTTCTTTTTCTTTTCGTATCAAAATTTAATATATAAGATGTCAAAAAGAATTTCAATGATTTTAATTTATGCGCGAGCATAAAATTTTCCAAGTAATATAAAAACCATAAAAACATGAATATAATTTCAAATTTATCATTATTACTTACTTTACGGCATCTTTTAAAACGTTATTCATCATTAAAGATTTAAATTCAATAATATTATCAAATTAAAATTAATTCATCTTTACATTTTCTAAAGTCTAACGACCTTGTCGAGAAATTTTTTACGGAAGCACCGACAATAAAATCATCCATCGTGACTAAATTTAATATTTCTTTTATGCAAAGTGAATTTTCTCCCAATGAAAAATATTATTGTATTTAAATTGCCTTTTTCAAACAGTGCAATCGCAAAGTGCACATATTTTTCGTATTGCACGAAGTAAGCGATAGTCCAATAATGATAATGACATCCTTCCAATTTGATTTGTACCGAATTCGCCGACAAAATCTTTCGTCCGAGGCTCCCCAACAGTTGGCGGCATTTTCTTTATTAACCGAAAAAAGTGCAGGCCAGATCGGGAATTAGTGCAATCGAGGGGAACCCACACTTGAGAAAAGTCGGAGAGAAAATTGACGTCAATTTGTCGGTCGTTCTCCCATCGCATTCCCGCATACCGTAACCATACGAGAGAAACAGTCACATAATGAACGCGCGTGACACTCGCGCGAGCCAATATCCTATGGGCGGGGGTTTGGGGGGGGGGGTTGGAAAGGGTTTTTCTTCTTTTCTTCTCTACCTCTCTCTCTCTCTCTTTCTCTCGTTTTTTTTTCTTTCTTCTTTTTATTTTTAAGAGACAGTGTTTCTCGTTGGGAAGATCGTAGGAAGGCAATGCGAGGCTCAAGATAGCTTGACCACTCGCGCGAAACCCCTTAATTGGCACGGGTTAACGAGCGTTAACTCTGTGCTTCCTGTCAGATTTAACTACTTTCCTTCGCTTTCTTTTTACTCTGGGAGCCCGGGCTTAACCCTTACCCCTTACCCCTTACCCCACCGACTCGTCTCCGATTAATTAACAGCCCGTGTCAATGCTTTGCACTTCATTGATTGCCAAGGATTTTTTTTTAGGCGCACAGAGACGGCTTAATTGACGGTTGCACTCGTTCCTTTTAATTGCGCGATTTGTCCGGTCGATTGTTTCGTCGCACAACGGATGCCGTTATGAAGCGAGATCGCCGAATCTCTGCCCCTCGATCGGAATTCGCGAGTTCGTAATTAATAATTATTGTGATAAGGAAATCAATACGCTCATTTGGCGGGAGTTGTTTCCAACCTGCTTATGATACTTGTTATTTGTTTAACAAATTATTCATCGTTTATCTGACACATCTTATTATATATTCAGAGTCACAGTCGCTTTATTTGCAGTTCTACTTTTACAATCATCTTGGCTAACTATTAAAATTAATTATCACCGCAACCTATACATGTACATGTACATATATGTGCGTGTGTGTGTGTGTGTGTGGGTGGGTGTGTACATGGGTTACGGAGTTCTTATCTCACGATGCAAAATGACTAAAAACTGCAAATATCTTAATATTTCATGTTTTATATTTATCGATTTATGATTTTTTCAACGTGCGCACATTACTTGTATTCATTTACAATTGCGAAATATTAAAGCTTATTTTTTTGCCTGAGATTAATGATTAAATATTATCGGCCAACTAATAGTATCTCGATCGATCTCATATTCTTATTTGAAAATTCAATATTTGGTTCAATTAGCAATAATCATAATAATAAGCAAAGGTTCTTTGCGTACGGGAGTAGGAGGTTGTGTTTATTGTAACAAAAATTAAATTAACACGATGTTTGGATAACTCAAAGACGCACACAACAATCTCAATTATCACATAAGAATATTGTTTAAAATTTTTACAAGTAAACATTTCATTTGCCCTAACGGCTGGGTAAACCCACCACCCATTCGTCTTACTCCGTCCAAAAAATTTTGTTAAAATGTAGACTTGGTTGGTGCAATGAATTAGTAAAAGGAAAGTACATAAAGTAGATTTGATTTATGGTCCGCTTTTGTAATACGTCAGACGAAATTGTCAGCGTTTGCCGCGTGTGCGTGCGCGTATGTGTATTACACTTGGCGTATAAATTCGTTGCGACGTCGACCCACATCATAAATATTCAGGAGGGACAGATGAAGCGTAAGATTCTCTATTCGGGGAAGAGATCGAGAAGCCGGTGCCCCCTCCCCCCCTCGCCCGACCCGATGAAACCCTCGTAATCCCTCATTACGTAATGCCGTCGGTGCACCACGAGGTCCTGGGGATCAACCCGGTGAATGGCTGCTCGTGCTCGGGGAAGAGACGATATGGCGGTGACCGCCAAGCATGTGCAAACGTACGTGGAGAGCATCTACTTCCGGCGATTTCGATGAGCGAAAAAAAAAATTGCACATTGCGAGACGCTTATCGACGCGATAGCATTATCGGTCGATTACTAATAATATTCCACTTGCGATTCGGGGAGGATGAGAGCGACATCGGTCGGATGATTATCGAAACGCGATTATAATGTGCTTTTAATGCTAACGATTTAGACGCTTTTCCTGCGCGCGATCCACAGATTTGTTTATTGCATTACGAAAATTGAAATATTTTTTTTTAATTATACGATCATTAAGATTGCATCTGTTCTTTTCACGATGAGTTGATTAAATTCAATTTCTATGAAAAAAACGAGCAAGAGGAATTTTTCCAAGTTGTTTATCAATAAAAACTATTTTCACATACCAATAAATTGTGAATTTTAAAACTTTATTTCTGCATTGAGAGTGGAAAATATTTAAATGCATTGTATGCTTTAATGATCGGTAAGTTTTATATTTTGCTTGGGCAATATTTATTTACTATCATTAAATGCATTCCATGAAATTCTTAATTTCATATGTACATTCAATTAAGGTATATTGATGTTTTTTCAATTAACAAAATCCGATCATTTTAATGTTGTAAAAATTAAATTAATGTTTTTAAAATTATGAAAAATTGTTTTTAAAATGTAGAGAGGAAATCCGTGTTTCGGGTAAACATAATTTTACTTCAAAGCATTATTTAACGTTTTCGTATTTTGTATCAGTTTATTTATGAGAATTACTGATACCAACTTAATCTTTGAAAGAAATGCATCGATATTTTTAAAAATATTTTTTCAATAAAGATTTTTGTCGTAATTTCTTTGTAATTAATTACATTTTAGTTTAAAATCATACTTATAAAATTGCAATATATTTAATAAAAAATTATTTTATTTACTTAATCTAGGAAGGATATGATAAAAATGACAATTACGTAGAAATGAAAAAATTATCGAGAATAAAATTTTTTGTAGTTTTCATGATAACCAATAATAAATGAAATAGTAAAAAATATATGTATGTGAGTTAATTTTTCCATTTCTTTAGATCGTAACTGTAGTTTTATTGACAATGTTTTATTATTCAAAGAAAAATTATGCTTTAAGCATTAAATGATTTCTTTAAAAAAACTATATCATAAATTGTATTCTTAAAAATGTAAATTTGTGCTAGATTTTGTTAGATATCAAGTCATAAAATAAAATTGTAAAAAAAAAATTTACTAATCAAAACTATGCAGGTGTTTTATTTAAATAAAAAGCAAAAAGTTATTGTACGAAATTATGTGTATAAAACTAAAATATATATATATATATTAATAGTAATAAATATAAAATAATTTGTTAGGGGTGAGCTATTAATAACTGCATTGTTTTATAAAGTATAATCTAGATTCTACGAATTCGATATTATACTTTAAATCAATTAGTTTTTATTTATGAACGTGTAAATTATACAACAGTTTCAAGATATGCGATAAAAAAAATTTATGAAAAGAACATTTTTACTTTGAATGTCTAATTTTATATTGTGTCTTAAAAAAAAGTTGAGCTAAAATAGTCATAAATCATAAAGTAAGCAAGTGATGTGAATTGAAAAGTCGAAAGTCATTAATGCCAAAACATAATAAGTTTTTGCACATGCATCAATAATATGCCAATCGAAAGTCATAAGAATACGACAAAAGAAATGCGATAAAATCCTATTTTACTAACAAACTCACGTACAAACAATTTTTTATTTTGAATTATTAAAATCGCATCCAATTAATGGTCAATAATTAAGATTGCGCGTTATATAAAATAAAGTTGTACTAGAAAAATAATATGGATACGGCTTATAATAATATCAACTTATTTTAACAGTTCACTAATACAAAGAGATGGAGGACAGGGTTGGGAAGAAAGCAAACAGGACACGAAAAGATTGCCAATATCAACGTCAAACACTTTAACTTAATGTAAGCAGATCATCCACAAATGAGTTTTTGACGTTTGCGCTTTGCTTTCAAACACTTTGATAAGCCTTTATCTTAATACTTTTCTGTTTTTGTTGCATTATGTATTTTAACAAAGTTTATTACCTTTTAATGTTAGTTTAAATGATTACAAAATACCTATCGAAGGATTAATTTTCTTTGCTCATAACAATTAATCCAGCGTATCTATTAATTTATATTTTTAATGAAATGAAATTTTCGTTTAAATGCAGTTATTTATATTTTAAGTTGGACTAAAAATTACAATGATATAACTGACAAATTAATGTAAGACATTATCACAACTTTTACCCTCCAAATTGATTTTAATTGAGTTTAATAAAAGAAAACAGCGAGACAAGAGGCTAACATTAAAAAGGCTCGTTTTCATCATGTGTAATTAAAACAAAATGTACAAAACGTCTAGCCAGCCGTTGAATAAAATTGTCCTAATTGAATATATTTTTTGGTACATCATTATTATGAATATGATCTTTAAATATTGTAGCATAACAGGAGATGTGGATTTCAATTTAAAAAATTTTTTTTCGGCACACTCGGTATTATAGAGCATTTGAATGCAAATCGTAAACGAATGTAGGAGAATTTAACGATATAACAACCGTTTTATTTCTTCATTAACGATATTTTTATATTTATCGACTTATTGTCAGAAAGGAGACCAAATGGCCTTTTTAAACCAAGGAAATAAAATTTTTATACACCCGTTCGAATTATTTAGCATTCAAATGTAGAAAACGAAAAATTCATCTCAAAATACTTTTCTTGGATAATCGAGAAACTTTTGTTAGGGGCCGTGAAATTTTATATTCCCGCAACATTATTTGAGAATGTCTTTATTATGGATTCAGTTTTGTCACAAAAATAGAACACTGCCAAAGAATGAATTTTTCTTGTTCTTGCAATGTTCTTTCATGTGGAAAATCAGGATCATCAGAAGTAACAGTTAATGAGTGACGTGCGAACAATACCCAGTCAATACACAACAAGAAAATTTAGCCAGCAAATTAGATTGTCAACGTGTAATGAATGCTGGGCATGTGTCGCGATTTGCGGAGCTTGGCATTGATACATCGACGTCATTCACGAGGAGTCGTCCACGAGGATGACGACGAGGTTGTGCAAGTGGCACAGATCTCCTCCTCAAGGTCAATCTTACGGCGAGTCTCACGAAGCCTCGCCGCCATTCATCGCCGATCGCGGGATCTTCGAGTGGGAGGGGCGGGGCCGCGGGCGACGACGAGCTGCACCTGATCGATGATCGAAATAAAATCCTCAATCAATCGAATCGATAACGAGCTCGTGGATTTATTCTCGTGGCTTGCGTCATGCTTTAAAACCGTGGCCCATCCTGTATGGATTTCGATTTTTATCGTCAAATGAAAATGATCGCAGCATCTCGAATTATTGTTACCGCGACAGTTTGTAATTGTGTAGGATTAGAGACGTGAGATTTTTACGATGGGCAGTAAATTTGAGAAAGACAAATAACGAGGGACTCGATCCTCCACTACTCCTTTTTAATTTATTGCAATCGCTAAACATTCGAAAAAGAAGTAATAATAAATTTATTTATTAAACCGTCGTATTTTTTTAGGGCTGGGGGGGGGTGGGGAACTTGTACAAAATCGCGCAAAATTACGTGTAATAATTTGAATTACCGGTCCATAAGGATATTTATGCTCATCCCAGCTTTAAGGCCGTTTTGAAAATTTTCTCTTAAGCACTGCGGGTAGCTCCGAAATCTCCCAAGTACAAGGTCATTGGTGAAATCGATAGACGGAGGAAGCAAAAATGTTGAATTTTCAATTTTCAATGTTCAACCACACGCAAGCATTTCCACTAAATTGCTAAAAATCCCCTCTACTTTTAAATGTACATTTATGGCGGTCAATGCACACTCAAAATAATTCGCCGTAAGCCGTAACTGAAGCTGTTAACAAATGAATAATACAAAAAGCATATTATATGCTTTTTTAGAGAAAAGTTTACAGAAAGCGGCGAGAGACGTCAAAGGGTAATTGTAATACAAATAATTGATGAACCCGAGCGATTTAATTAATTTCGGAGCGAGAGCGCCTCTTAATCAGCTGACGAGGAGTTATTCGTCTAGTGCACACCACCATTCCACGGGCATCTCAGCAATTTTTGCGCGAAAATCCGCAAGTTCCGATGGTTCAGGAGACTAAGGGTAGCAAATGCTTTATGAGGGAGCGGACGGGAGCTTCGAAGCGTGCGAGAGCAGGGGTGGCCCGATCGAGGATTAAAATACGCTCGGGGATTTAATTTGACAATGATGAAGGGATGAAGAAGTTGACGAAGGAAAGAACGAACGAACGAACGAACGAACGAACGAACGAACGAACGAATGTACGTAGGCGCCTGCCTCACCCGGGGGAGGTGCGACCGGTTAATCTTTAAAACATAATCCTCACCAAGTTCTTCTCGTCGGCGAGGTCCCAGAGGTCGGAGACGCAAATCGGCGTCGGATACATGGAGCACATCATGTAAGCACTGTGATCGTCAACAAAGTTCTCGTAGAAGCCCGCGCTCGGCACGCGTTGCGACATCTGTGGGCCGGTGAGGTCTCCGGTCCTTCCTGGGCTCTTCACCCGGTGCAGCGGTACCGATCGGTTCGAACGCGGCAGGTCCGACAAAAATTTCTTTTCTTTTTTTTTTTTTTTTTTTAATCGAAAAAAGAAAAGAAAAAAGGCGATTATCCGGTGGGGTGAAAGCCAAAAAAAAACACTTGCAAACGACTGTCACTCGTCGCAGGGGGTAGTTCGGTCGACGGTGGTTGCACTGGAGATCGTCGGGAGAGTAAGTCCTGACTCCGATCCTCGGGTGGCAAGTGCACACGGAGGCGGTTCACGCATTGACTGAGTCCGTCAACGTGACTGCCCGAAAGATATATAGTAACAACGAGTCGCGCGCGCTTACCCCCACCCTTTGACTCTCCGACGCCTTTTCACTCTCTTTCTCTTTCTCACGCAACGACCGCCGCCGTTGTTATGCTACGCTCCCGTGACGTCACCCCCGGCTCCATCCCCTCCACCCGATTGCCGATTCGCGATAGCGGCTCTCCCGGCCAATCGACGATCGAGAGAGAGAGAGAGAGAGAAAAGTCGGGCGCTTTAACTTTCTGTGGCCGCGAGAGAGAGAGAGAGAGAGAGAGAGAGAGAGAGAGAGAGAGAGAGAGAGAGTGAGAGAGGGTATGCACTCCTCGGTGAAGCTGATTATGGGGGATTAGAAATCGAGCGTGATAAATTCGACATTTGTCGTTTGCTTTTATAACGATTTTGTAACGCGGATTACATGCAAAATCTTCGCCGTATGTACGTGCATTTTGTGGCGCATTATGAAATTAATTGGAAACTTTTATTGTTATTTAAGATTACGACCAAAAACACGCGCGTGTGGGTACTTTGGATTGAGCGAGATTGCTGATTTTTTTATTTCTAACCGCTGAAAGCTCGAGTGCATTTGTTAAATCCATTGCAAAAGTTTTTTTTTTTTTTTTTTTTTTTTTTTTTTTTTTGGTAAATGAGTGCACTTCAAAGCTTTTTCACAATTTATCACGAGCACGTATTAAGATAAATGAGAAGAGGTTCTTCTTACCATCGCGTTGAGAGATATTTTGGTTAACAGCATCTTGCAATGTGTAAGGGTTTGTTTGAAACACATTTTGTACTAATTGGAAACTTAAAATTATCATCCTCCTGCGACTTTTATCTCCTAATTCGCGAGGAGTTAAAATTTCATTCGTCTTTTGTTGGACAATAAAACGAGACAAGTGAGAAATTGAATGCTTGCTCCCTTTAACGTTTGAAATAGTCTTTAAAATGCTTCAGAGAGATTGATCTCACATGGAAATACGAAACATCTCCCTAACATTTAAAATTTAATTTAATGTTGAGAAGAAAAAAAAGGAAAATAAAAACAATTTTCTCCGTATTCATTTATTACGGCGCAACACGCCTCATTAACCACACAAATAAAAGTAAGACTCAATTATGGGCTTCCTAAAATTATTCGTACTATTGATAAACTTATCCTTCACATCTTTAATAAATATAATTAAATGATTTTTCTCAGTATTGTTCGACCTAAATCAATTTATTAATTTACATTGTTTTTAATTAAAAATATTTGAACATTTTTAAATTTATTATCATTTAATGTATTGTAATGCAATTGTGGTGAATTAAGAAAATGAATTTTATTTTCTCCAATTTTTTTTTATTTCAGATTATCATTATATGAATAATTACATCTAAAATTAATCACAAAAAATAAGGTTAAAGCTAAACCAATTAACGCAATATACCAACAGATGAAAAGTACTTATCGCATAGAAAATAAAAAAAGTAATCAAAGAATGCAAGTTTAAAAAAAAAATTTAATAAACAAAAGATCATTCAGAGCCTCGGGATTCTAAGTTCATTTAATTATGTCGGTCACAAGAAAAAAAAAATCGTTGTAACCAACTGACTAATTTATAACGCACTTCAAATGAATTTGATACTGTCAATGTGGACATTGCAAGAAGGAAAAAAACTTTTTTTAATCCTTATTAAAAGAAGAAAAGAAAAAAAAATTTCTTTAATAACGATTGAAATAAATAAAATAAATAAAATTTTTATTTTTAAAGTTTTAAATGTATAACGGTTGTTTACAGCATATAGTCTTTCCAAATTAATTTATTCAGTAAAAAGTAGAATATATCGCGCAAAAGAATAAAAAAAAGACAGGGTTTCGAAAAAATGAATATCATTTCATCATGTAATTTTTGTTGAAATTAATGTACAATGGTAAATATAAATTTCATCTTCTCGAATTTTTTTCGAATCTCAAGCACATGTGCAATTTAGCAGTGCATTTTTGCAATCCATCAAGTTAAAAAAGTTTTCAACATGACGGATACGCTTATGGATGGACAAACACATGCATGCGCCCATACGTCCATACGTCCATACGTCCATACGTCCATACGTCCATACGTCCGTACGTCCATACGTACATGCACGCGTACATCCAATTTTTATTGCGAGCTTTTGGGCAATTTTATATTCCATTTTTAACGATCAGAAAACATCTGCGGGGGGAATCGAAATAAAGTGTGTGCAGATAAAATAGCACAGTTGCGGAAAAATAAGTACCGCGGTGGAGTTGATTTCGAATTCCAAGATATTTTATACTTTTGTTGTTGTTTTCAGCTTCTTAATCAATGCGACTGGGGGTTTTAGGTTATTATTTGTTGATAAATCTCTTTTTTACCAGCTTGTTTTCAAAATCTCCGGACAATCGAAACGTTGCCCACACGAGAAATACGAATCCTAAAGTATTCTACACTTTATTATCGTAAATATAATAAAATGGCGAAAAATATTAATCTGCAATTTATATTTTGGATTAGCCTAATTCTTTTTCCTTTTCTTTCTCTTTTCTTTTCTTTTCTTTTCTTTTATTTTCTTTAGCATGCAAATAATGCTTATTATTAGGCATAAAGCATATCACTTGAATTTTAATAATTCAAACTCTTTGTTGACACTTTTGATTCAGTAATATTTCAATGATGTTAATGATGCAATTTTAAATATGTTTCAATAGTTTATCAATGTTTATCGAGCAATAAATACGTCATGAATTTCAAGCTATTTAATCAAATATTCTTTAAATTCTCATATACTTGCTGAATTATAATTTTATAAACAAAATTTGTATAAATTTTAAACATTGACGATAATTGATGTAATCTATTTTATTGATTTTCTCTCTTACACACGAATGTTGAATAAGCAATATTTGTAATTCCGAATATAATTGTTAATATTTCAGTTATCTTTTAAAACTTACAATTTTTTGTTCAAGACATTTTTATTTCATGATGATGTTTTATCTTAGGATTAATAACATTCAGCCTTTCAACTGAAAATTGATATTAAAGGTTTTTATATGTAGCCGGAATTACACTTTGATTATTAATGAAATTTAATCTTTATTTTCAACTGCAATGGCACTTGCGTGTTGAAAGGTATAAAGTACAATAATTATTACATTTTTTAAAAATATCATGTCTAATTAAAATTCGCATTACATGCGTTATTATTGGATATTTATTGATTGATGAATTTATTTATTACACGTGAATTTTAAACATAATAATGATAATAATAATAATAATAATAATAATAATAATAATAATAATATTAAAAGTAAATAATTGAAAATAAATCAACGATTTTACACGTACAGAATTTTACATAATTATTTCATCATTTTTATTTTTAATCTATCAACAACAAAAAAATCTCACTTTTACAAAAAATTTCAGCTATGTAAAAGCCAAATATTATAAATCTTAAGAATCATGAAATCATCCTTTTATTTACCCGCGGAGTAAAAATATCTTGAGAAACCATATATCAATTGTAACGAAATTTTAAACCAATTATGGAATAAGTAAAAAAGTAAATATGAATAAATCTTGCGATGCGAGATATCGCATTTGCTAATTTACAATGCATCGGCCAATTTTCGACAATTAAATTTATTAGCTGCGCAAGAACAAGTCGTGGACATCATCTGCCAATGAATGGAACTGGACCAGATTAACCCTAGCAGTCAATAAAAGAAAACAAAGGCTAATTGGTTGGGATTGCAGTGATGCTGCGGATGAGCCAGTGCAAGGTGGCACTTCGCATCTCAAATGATCTCGGCGGATGAGAGTAAGATCATCTAGTAGTCGCCAGCTGATTCTGAGAATGGACTTGATTTCTATTTCCGTATAGGAATTCCCTTGAGAACGATGTCGAGGAGCTTTTTTAAATTCGCGTACGACGAACCCGCGACTCGCAAACAACTTGTTCTATCTATTTCTCTCTCTCTCTCTCTCTCTCTCTCACTCACTCCCTCTCTCTCCCTCCCTCTCTCTCTCTCTCTCTCTCTCTCTCCCTCTCTCCCTCTCTCTCTTCGCATGCTTTCACGCGCAATTGAGATCTTTTTCTGCTCGTGCGATAATTATGGCGATAAAAATACATGGGGAGGGATGGAGATGAGCGTCGAATTCGGGCGGCAACTGCCTCTTTTTATTAGGCGTAATGAGGTTATGCAACGTTAAAGGCTTCTCTTTGTTTAATTCGAGCTCATGTACGTTTGCACCATAAAAATGTATTTCGTGAATGAACACGCTCCTCTTTCACGAGATGGACCGAGGCTTTTTATGGACATGTGCAAGGTGATTTTGGCTTTTCTGCCACGATCGTTAAGTTATTTAATTAATAACAATGAAAGCGTTCTTTGTTTAGTCGGATATTAATTGGTATCGCGGGGAGTAAAACGCCGGGATGACTAATGTTTTATATCTAGGAATAATTGTACATAAATCTTGATATCACCAAACATTTAAATAACACAATTTCGCTCGGGGTAAACACTGAGTCGTCGTTTCGCAATTTCATCCCGGCTGACATTAACAAAAATCTTGTTTACAAGCCACCCGAGGTGCGCAAAAAAATATTTAGGATGAACACGCGTGTGGTGTTCGTCAATATTGATGGCCAATTGAAAAAGCAGAGGTGCTCGATTAACATTGGATTCTCCGACGATTGACAGTGAAAGTCGAGCACGTATTCGATAAATCCAAAGCCCAAGGAATTGGTTGTGTTTTTTTCTCTTTTTTCTCTTTTTTCTTCTTCTTTTTTTTTTCTTTTTTCCTCCAAGGCAAAGCCGCAATCTATGCAACTATCAATGTATTCCTTTGGTGGCTAGCCGATCTCGGGGCTATTCCCATTTCGAGCCAATATAAAGACCTCCAACTTGGTCTGCGTGCGCGATATTAAGGAATTTTTCGCCTGTGAAAACTGATAATTCACAGATGAAGGAGCACGATAACATGTAGCAAATCACTTTGTATGGGTCTGGAAAATCAACAGTAGAAATAAAATGTTGTATACGGAGTATGATTTATGTCCATAATTAAATTCCTATAAAACTGCATGTTTAGATCGTATTAATTCCATCGAAGAAAATAGAGTAGTATATCGAAATGGGGGAACAATCCATATTACGCCGTGCATACTTTAACTTTCCACGAGTGTTTTGCCAATACCAATAGAGTTTTAACAATTTATATTGTAAAAAAGTTGAAGAATTTTTTGTTTTTTATTGTCATAGTAGATAATACAACGTGGATAAAAACTTTCTGACGGCAAAAAGCCCACATAAATTTCTTTGATTTTTTAAATGTATCAATTATTTTGTAATTTCACTTTTATCGTCTAGACTAATTTTATGTAACTCTAATATTTTATATAACTGGAATGAATGTGCAATTTAAAAAGTTTTCAAAGGTACATGAAATCATTCGACTCAACATCTTCCGACGATATTATGCGTTAGAGAGAAATGTTGTATTTGACAAGATTCTTTATGTTGGCTTTTTTCTTTTTTATTTATTTTTATTAGATAAGTAGTATGCCAATTACATCATAACACTATTATTATTACTTCCAATCCTTCTTCTATTAATAACCAAATTAATGAGGAGCGACTTTTTTTTCTTTTCTTTCTTTTTAAATTACTAAATTCGGAACAGTTGATTAAATTAAAAATTAAATGAAATACAAAACTCGGCCTAGTGTATAATGGATTTGTAGTAAAAAAAAACTATTTCAAATTAAACACGAAAATTGGATGTTATTGGTGTTAATTAATATAACAATTAGCCTGTACATGTATACATATTATATATATATATATATATATATATATCGATATATATAGATATATATGTATGTATGAATCTTAAAAATATTCAATGTTTTTATTGCATATTGAATAAAATAAAGTTTAATTACACATAAAACTGTTAATTGATAATTAAAAGAGCATACAATCAACATTTATAGAGTTAAACAAATGCGCATAATAAATAGATGGTCATTACTCAGTACATTTACTGAATCACAAAGAATCAATATCTTACAACTGAAATTTTTTTGAATTCCAATTCTTTATTATTTTTTATAAATCATACGATAATCATACGAGCTATGATAATTTCACAAAGGCTAAATTTAACTAGGTTACAATGTATGTAACTGTATTATTACAAAATCATTATCAAACATTGAGATTGTAAGCAAATTGACTACGCACTTTATCAAAATTACAATTTTTGAATGTCTAAAAACTATAGATTATTAAAACAGGGACATGATAATAAAATATATTTTTCACTGACAATTTGTGTCCAGATGATAAATAAATGCCGAGTTGATTAAATGCGAATATGAAAGAAGCCACTATCACTGTTTGCAATGTCATCATTGCGGCTACTTGAAATCTTCGTGCAATGCACTCTATTTGCAAGATATGTAGAATTTACTCTCTCGTACGTCATGAGCTTTTTTTTTTCTTCGCGTACGACAAAATTTCTCATTCGTTTAAATTTAGCATCCTTAGCAAGTAATATTGCGCACAACGCGGAGAGATAACGAGATATTTACCCGAAGAAAAATTTTTTTCGTCGGGAGCACCCAAAATTACTCTCCCGCCGTTCTGCCCCGACAAGATAAATATTTCAAAAATGAGAAATAAAAAAAGTACTTAGAAAATATGCTCTTCCGAGACATTGGAGATAAGATAAAGTGCAACCTTGGCGCGTGAATTTAAATTGTCCCACACAATATACGGTAGTAGCTTTAAGTGCTCACGACTTTTCCAGTCAAATCTGCTTGAACAATCTAGAAAATCGGAAAGCCCTGAATACAATTTGAGAGAGAATGAGAGAGAGAAAAAGACACCATGTAATGCCTTGGAGAAAGACCGCCGCCGACTATAATAATAGAAAAATAGGATTTTCAGAAGGAATGCTTCGGATTTGAAGGCATGCATTTTGCAGTATATGAGGGATACGACCATTACTGAGTCGATTATCGCAAGATTAGCCGAGTGGATCCTAAGATAATGTACACACGGGCGCGAGGTCAGTTTCGGAAAAATGGATATGCTCGATTTGATTTACGACCTTGTTTTGGACTCTCTCCCTCTCTCTCGCTCTCTCTCCCTTTGACGGCGGCACAAAGGAGAAAGGGAAACCTTCATACCTGTAATGTGCGTTAGTGCGCACGCGCTTACCTTCGTACCTGAATACCTACATTCCATTTGTTTGTTCATCATTAAAGATAGCTACTGCGTAATCTCTATTTACAATGTTTTGATGCTTTGAAAGTAAATAAAAATCCTGTTCATAACAAATTTACATAAATATCGGCTGCGAATTAAACATTATTTAAAGGTAGTAAGAACAATGCTAAAATCACTCGAGATACTTTTTTTTTTTGTGTGCCGTTTGTGGTTTACACCTTTTTACGCTTAAAATCTATTATTTAAATGTTCCCCGGATAATAAAGAGTTTATGAATTATTTAAAAACTGAATTATTAATATATCAACAATCGATTCATCTTGTGATTAATATAATACAAAAAACAAACAAAAATTCCTCAAGTTTATATACGAATGAATAATAAACAATTGTTAAGTTATTTTAAATAAACAATTATTAACTGATTTGCGTTAATTTTGCTAAAGGTAAATACAAGAAGAACAAGCCTGATTGATTGCCATTACTATAAATTGAGGTTTTAAGACTAAAATTTTTTGTGCAATGCTTAAGGGTCTCAATGCTCAAGTCCCTCAAATTGCAGAGACATAAAAATGCGTTTTTCAGGTCGGGTGCAATTCATCTTTAATACGAATGTACTAAAGCTTGGAAGATTTATTAGCTTGTTTATTTCGGTTTATGAAAATTTAAGTAAAAGGGTGGATTATATGATCGACTGTTTCATTTTCATATTAACTTTCTATTTGATAACACTTCTTCAAACTCTAGTTTTCCATTCACTTACGGAAAGTAAGTTCATGCATCACCGAACAAACATTATTTATGATATTTTTGTAGACTTTTGAGTGCAGTCAAGTGTAACGTACATAAATAATAACATTTATTATGAAAAGAACTATTAAAACACGTATTAATTTACTTTTAATACATTATTTTTTCATTATAATTTTGTTGAAATAATGTCATCATTAGATTTATGAAATTTACATTATTGATTAATAGTATTGGACGATGTTAATATGTAAGAAAATATGTTGAACATTTTTTTCATTAAATTTGAGATAAAAATAACTTACGCTATCATCATGGTATCATTATACAATCATTTTTCTGGTTAAATTCAATTTATCCAAGAGATTTTCTAGTTATAGGAATTTATTATTAAATTTCAGCTTTATATACCATTAAAGTTTATCTTACGATAAATTAAACGTAAGAATTATAAACATTTTATTGGCTGGATATATGAGAATAATTATAATAATAAATGTACAAATATGGTATTATTATTAGATAAAGGTATTATTAATATTTAGTTTGACATGGTTTCTAATGCATTTATTAATGATGAGCATATAGTGGGAGATAAATTTATATGTGTTAAAACTAAAATTTATGTTATTTAACGAGAAGTGCATTATTTTTAGCGTAATTATTCTTTGTGCTAATGATAAAGTTGTAATCAAAGCTAATGCACATTCTAAACAACAGTAATAGCTCGGTGCAATTATAATAAATAAGATATTTCTTTAATTATAAAAGACATATCTCTATTTATATTAGAAAAAAACAAAAAGGGCAATTAGTTTAAATGTACACAATTTATATTACAAATGTTATATTTTTATATGAAATATCGAATGATCGAATTGCAGAATTATAGAATTGCATAAGATATTGAAACACATAGTTACATGGCTTTAATTACTCGATCTCGATATATTTCCCGTGCCACCTTTGCCCACCACTGTTTTTCAAAATGAAAATATTTCTTAGGTCGAACGTTCATCGCGAGTCGCTCGGGAAAGTAATGAGCCGTATAAAATCCAAAAGTGGGGTGGGGCTGGAGTGGGAGGGGGGGGGTCATCATCATTAATCCGCGAAAGTTGCGGTTTTCAGGTCGGAAGGAAGGACAATCAGGGTCGTTTGCGAATTATACCTCGTCGGATATGTAGAAAATATGCGAAAAAGCTCCCGCAACGCTTGGTTTTGCGAATGTGATGATGATTCGCGCGATTCCGCAAGGGGACGAACCCAAAGTGGCTATGCCTTTTGTTCCCCGGCGCACTTCGTGGACAAAGAACTTATTTTTCACTTACGAAGAATAATGAAAAGAGGGAGTGTGTGTGAGGGAGAGAGAGAGAGAGAGAGATGCTTATGAAGAACAACAGAATCTCCAAGGGGTTAATCGAACATTTGTGGGTAACATTTAAAAATAACTGCTACGCGATACGCATTTAAAGGATCCTTTAATTAGCCGAGATACCGAAGCGAGCAGCGGTTCATTCGTACGAAAAATTTCATGAATATATTAATTAACGTTGATTGCGATTGAAATAAAAAAAAGTGGTGAAAGTAGGGTGGACGAGGTATTTATGAATATTAAAACAGAAGAAATATTAAAATGAGTATAATGATGAAATAATTATGGTGCTCGATAAGCCATTCATTTATTCAATAGGGTGCTCGATATACTCAGTGACATTATCTTGAAATTATAATACGCGAAACTGATGCTTTTTTAACTAAAAAATGATATTTTGGAGTACAAGTATTCATGAAAAATTCGTACACGAACGAATGACGAATTTAATTGGGTGCAATTAGCGTAGTATAACATTGTTTTTTATATAATATTAAATTGTTACATTATTAGCCATTATCTGTAAAATGTATTACTTGAGCTAATGTCAAAGCAGATATCGTCAAACACTCCTCATTAGCCATATTATAACTTTAATTATATTATAATATTATTCTCTATATAATTATTGTCACATGATTATTATATCGTTATAGCATATTATCTACCATCTAAAAAATTTACTGATTGAATCTAATGTCAAAATAAATGTTATGGTCAAGTATCCTCTATCAGCCATATTACATGTTTAATTGCGTTATAATATTACATTCTTTATAATCGCGATCAAATAATTATTACATCATTACACCGTTATCTATCGAATCTAAAATTTATTGTTTAATACTAATGTAAAAATAAAAACGCTCGTCAAACAGAGATAAATAATTCGTGTAAAAAGCGTAACTTGCATTCAACAATGCAATTTAAATCAATAAAATAAAAATTTAGGAAATTCTCCCGAATAAAAGGCCTCGAGATCCTCGGAACAAGTGATTCTTTAAAGTTCACTGTCCCGCATTCTGAGGACTATAAGACATTAAACGACAACCCCATCGAAATAAATTATTTCAAATTCGAGGCGGTCCGTAAGTCGAATGTTAAAGAGGCAGGAGAGTGTTATTATAACTACATTTATCCCCGTGTCCAGTAAATAACGCACAATCTTCAACAGGCTTCGCAAGCGTGTTTTGTCCCCGTGTCCGTGTGTGCGTGTGTGCGCGCGGGTGTTGGTGGGGCCGAGAATCCACACAAAAGAGATAAATGGGGGTTCGTGAGGCGAGTCTTCGGGTGGTTGTTCGGAATTCATCCGACGACGGGCGAACAACGACGGAAATGTCTAGCTGCGGATTACACGGCGAGTCTTTGGAAAAAGAAGAAAAGCTCCTCTCCTCGCATGCGTCTCGAGATAATTCTTTTATCGCATTAATACCCCCCCCCCACCCCACCCCACCCACCACACCACACTCCTACCCCTGCCCCTTTCTCTTATTGTCGTTTCGGTGAGGGAGCGATTTGGTGGACAAGCGTCGTGTGTATGTAAACTTGGGCACGACAAATTTTTTTTCTCCTTTTTTTTCTTTTTCATTTCACGATTGAATTCGTAAAAGTGTACAGTGAATTTTGATGAAGTCTCTTTCTTTTCCATTCGAAAGCGGCGGGGCTCGTTTCAATATTCATAAGAGCTGGAAAATAAATTTAAATACGATTAACTAGCAGATGCTTTTTACAAATGAAAACTTTGAATATGGAGAAGAGCCCGAATGACATTTTCACGCTTCGGTAATTAAGAACCACGTTTAATATACTTTTCGTGGATGATTATTATTTTTCTCTATGTAACGTGGCTCGTGCTTGGCTTGGCAAATGTCTGGACACTGATTAGGAATTATTTAATAGATCGACTAAATTATAATTTTCGATTGGAATTTGATTTATACAGTTGCAGACGCCAGTATTATTTTTTTAAATACTTCCGGACTGATAAAAGTAATCATTTACAGTTAAACATTGATATTTAATGCTCAATATTATTTATTTTCGCTATTGTTTAAAATCAGCACATGTCTTCTCAGTTATCGATTTCACGTGGACAATTTGCATCATTTTTATACCACCAAACATGTATATTTTTTAATCAAAGATAAAAGCAGAATCAACAACATACACAATATCTTTGCTGAAATAAATTATCCGGAATAAATGGTTAATTTTCTGACTGATGTAATTGTATTTATATTATGTAATCGAAATTAATTATTATCTCCAATGCATCGTGATTAAAATTTTTTACAATTTAAAGTATTTATTAATTGTGCTTAATCAATAAACTTTTGTTTTCATTCGTTTAGTTTATTACTTTATTATTAAAATGCAACGATTGCACAGTTTAAAAATAACAATAAATATTATAAATCTTCGATCTATCTTGTATTTCTTCATTTTATTATTATTACTTTTATGATGAAATACATTCGTGTTATTTGCATAGACTCTGTAGTAATTTTTGATTTATATTTATTTCTATCAAATTCGTTATTGTTACGGTTTTATTCAATAATAAAACGACTCCAAGTTTTTAAAAGTAAACGAAAACGATTGAAATTAATGAAATTTATAAATTTTTTTTATACAATTTGTACAATTAAAAAAAAATTAAAGTCGCCAGCTTTTTCCTTTTTAACTCTACCTGTACAAACACGCACACACATTGAGTGTTGAAAAATAAAGCAGCTTATTCTTTCATTATTATTGCTCATAAAACATTTTAAAAGAAGAAAGATAAGCCTCGTACAGCTGTAACATATTTATAGAAAATTGTTTTCAGTAATGTATTACATTTAAAAATACGTTGCTCTTTCAATTACCAAACTGACGTTTCAGTCGAAATCATTTTATATTGTAAATTTGTCTTGCTCAAAAATTAAAATTCATTTCATGCGTTACGAGGAGAATAATCGCATTGCCAGGAATTGCGAGGAGGGGGTAGAAAATTGAAATAAGGGATATAAGAGAACGAATTTGCTTCATGAAATCTTAAATGTTTGCATTGAAATTTGCATTTGCACGGTAATACGGTAATACGGCAATTTTCCGAGCCTACAGGCGCATTGCCATTCGGAGTTGGCAAAACGACATCTGTTTGGGCGCGCCACAGCTGCCGATGCATTATTTGACTCGAATAATCATCCCTTATCAATATTGCAACCCAATTCCTTTTTACAATCGTGTGGCCACAATCTTTGTCCTTTTCTTGCTCCCATCCGGACGGGGGAGGGGAGGGGAGGGGGGGGAGATATCTGCTGCCCACGCACCGCGCGACCTAATGCCTCTCGGACATTTTCAGGTGCAAGCAACCAAGTCCACGCCCGTGACTCACGCAACCAGAAGCTTTTTTACCTTTTCTCCCCTTTTTATGGTTTTCTCTTCTATTATGCATTATCTCCTTCCTCCTCCTCCACCTCCACCTCCACCTCCTCCTCCATCTCCTCCTCCTCCTCCTCCTCCTCCTCCTCCTCCTTTGTGCGCACGCCGACTCGCGCAGAAGTTGCACGTGCCGACTCCGTTCACGCGAATAATAATAACGAGCGCGAGCCGTGCGCATTGAAAATTTTTTTCCTCTTTTCCTTGTGTCTCCCGTTTTTTCAAATGTAGCTTTGCAAAATGTTATGAATTTTCTACTCTTTGATTGTCGGCTGGCGCGGGCTTGGAATACTTGCCTAATCCATATCCCCGAGTGTGCTGTTTTGAAATTGTAGTGAATTTTGATATTGTCTGTTGGAGAATTAAGTTGTAAAAATACCTGGTCGTTATATAAACAATTTTTTTACTGCATTGGAAATTTTAACCAATAGACTTTTTAACGTAAAAATTCTTTGCTCGTGTTGAAAATTTTGCTGACAGTTCGAGCGCGTTGCACTCAAATCCGACCATCGCGCCTTTTTTTTTTAAAAAAATTTTTCGCTTATTTTATTAAAATTTATCTTTCTTGGTTACTGATCGTTCTGTGACTTATCTAAAATGTCAAGATAAGGATTTTATTTTTTTATGCTTTTTTTTTCTAAACACCTATCGATCGATTTTATATTTTATATTACACGAAAGAAAAACTTTAGAGTAATTTGCTTTAAGCAAATCACTTTTTCAATATTTTCCTTTCATAAAAGTGCTATAAAACTTTTTTTTTATATTGTATTTAATATTAATTTATCCAAAGTTTTGAAGTAATGCTGCATGCATTGATAAAACCTCTTTCTATACTATTTCTGTAGATTACGCTTGTTAAACATTATGAATACTGTAAAAAAATGTTTTTAAATAAAAATTGTTTTATTATTTTATAAGTTTTGTAATAAAAAATGTAAAAAAGATGTTATCTTTATGAAGCTTAGTTACGCTAGTTATTTAGCGTCCGAATAAATTTTTTTTTCTTCCTCAATAGTTTGACATTCTGTTAAAGCATAAAATATAACTTAAACGGAGTAGTAAACATAATTTTTCATTTTCTCGGACGTGCGACGAGTGTAAATGTCTGGTAATTTTGCTGCAAGTGTGAAAAAATGTTGATTTTAATCAGAATAGAATTTTCCTTGTTTACACGAGAATTTTAGTTGCAGAATAAAGCACCGAGACCGAGAGAGAGAGAGGGAGAGAGAGAGGAGATAAAAAAGGTTAAAATCGTGTTTTCAGCGTCAACTCTTCGGTTCGGCCTACATCCCCTTTAAAAGATAAACTGGAAAACCTCGAGTCGCCATGCTCTCATTAATCTTAAGGGAGGGAAAGGGGATGGATGGTGGATATTTCAACGACTTCCCCGGGCGCGTATCCACCTAATCCTGTTGTAGTCGGTCGGAGGAGGAACAAATGGGGTTGACAATAGGCGAGGAAAGACGTCTCGGAGTTTTATTCCACGGGCCGCCGCCGCCGCCGCCGCCTCCGCCGCCGCCGCCGACAAAGACAACGGAAGAGACACTGAAATATCGCAGCGGCGGCGGTGACCGTGGGGGTGTGTGCGGTGGGTGGACGGGGGCACGACGCAAGAGCGATTCCGTGCTTTCGCTCGCGATTTCCGGATCAAGCACCCCCACACATGCTCGCCAAATGGCACGAGTGCAAGCAGAGTTATAGCGCGTACGTATACTCCCTTTTTCGAAAAATCGATAGGAGCAGGAAGAAAAAAAGGAGGCGCGGGGTTGTTGTGTCGTGCAGGAATTGGGTTTTAGGGTTCTAGGGGGTTGTTCTGCTGCTGCTGTGTTACTGCTGCTCCCATCGATTAGCCCGAACTATCTTCACCGCAGGCTTCCTCGCTCTTGAACCTCGGCAGCTGACGGACGGATTATTATTAAAACTCTATTTGTAGCCGCTTTAAACATTTTCTCTTTCTCTCCACATCCGCGCTGCTCTGATTTACGAGCCGATCTTGCAACAATCGGCAATTAATTTTCTCTTCCTTTGCTTTTTTTCTTCTTTTCTTTTCCTTTTTTTCTTTCTTTTTTTTTAATGCTGCTCCGTATTTACGGCGTGCATGCAGCCCGCACTCTGACGGTTTTATTAAAATTAATGAAGATGAAGTTATCGTTCAGCATTTATGAAAGGGATGTTGCTGGATACATCAATACGGCTCCCCTGGCTTCCTACTTAAATTTAATTACACGTATTGATTGTGGCGAACGGCGGGCGGGGGAGGGATGTGTGTCTGTGTGTGTGCACACGCGCGCATAGGTAGCGAAAGAGTGCGTATGCGTTTCGATACGGACATTAATGATATTAATAGTTATCTTTTTCGAATTGTTAAAATCGATTGATTATCGTGTCGATGGAATGGCAAGAATTATTGAGCCGTTGTATTTTTTGTATTATTATTACGAGTGAAGCATTTAAATTCTCATTATTACTGCAGGAAGCACAATAAATTAATATGATGGCCGATTGTGTGCGTGTCACACATGTATTAAAACTGGTCGGATGTTTCAATTTTTCACGGTTAATTCCAGCGTCAATAAACTATATTATTTGTAGCACAAATTTGCAGTTAATATTCGCGAGGTTTTGTGGAAATGTTATAACAAAGCATTAATAGGATCGATAATAAAATTTTAAACATACATTTTAGACAAGTGAAAACATGGAAATTCTACTTCTGACAAAGAATAATTGATATTTAACAGATTAGTATAAATGCTAACGTAATAAGGTTAATTTTACGACGGCTGAAACAATAGCGTCTTACTTTATGCCTTATCGGTTTCATGACAAAAGATTTTCTTTTGTTTCTCGGTCTAACGTGACAAAACTTGAAACAAAGATCGTCGAATGGACTCCTTTTTGCGATAAACGTCGTCTATTTATAAAAAAGATATGTATTTTTATATAATATTTTACATTGAAATTTCTATTACTTTATCTTTTGCGACGACAGATTATTAAAAAATTCAATAATGGCTCGGGTAATTAATTAGCTGCCACGAGTTTTATGCGCGCGTAATTTCTCTTAAAATCTCTCGCACGCACTTCATTAAACTAGAAAAGTATTAAAAGTATTAAACTATTAAATTCGAATTCCGAATCTAGAGCAAATCTAGTTTCCTCAAAATAATATTATATCCGAAAAAGCCTTGAGAATAATTTGGACATCATTTGGCTTAATGCCAAAAAACCAAAGTTTCAAGGCGTTGCCCATAAATTAATGAGACCATAATTTGCAGCCCAAATGTTTCTTTCTTGCACTCATGCGTTGCTTTTTATGCGAATATGAACCCTAAATTTCTTTAAGTAAAAACACTCCTTTGGCGTGAACGCTTCATTATATAATAAACAATGTTCCAGAAGTTTATTTCAGTCGGAATTAAAAAATTTTTCACTTTGAAGGAAGTGAAGTGTCAATATAAATGGTAAGCTTTTTAATCGATAAAAAATTCATTGAAATAAATGGTGACTGAATTGTTCGTCTCAAAAAAATATATGTATTTACAATTCAAATTTATCAATCAAACAATTAAAATTCGAAAGTATAAGATTAATAAAGTTTTTTAGAAAATTTAAACCATCGTTGAGAATATAAAATTTAACAATTCAAACAATTTCATAACATACATTAAATTATAATTTTATTAAATAATTTCAGAAAATTATACGAAAAACTTTTTTTCTATATTTCTATATTTAGGCTATTTGTAGAATAGTAATGCATATCTTTTCAATCACATTTCAAAGTACAGTTGCATTGTTATAAGAGTGTAAGCGAATATATTATACAAAATTTGAACATCTGGCCTACATGCTGGATGAATAAATTTGATTAAAAGATCTTAAACATATAGAAGTACATATGTATTATACAATTATTAATTATTATACCATTAGTAAATTAGTAATTCGCGATTAGTAAATTCGTTGATTAAATGAAGCCATATTGGGTATTATTTATTTATTAATATCAATGAATATTTTATATTAAAAGAAATTATAAATATTATGCAATCATTTCCTCGTAAAAATATTTTATGTTTCTTGTACAAAAATGAATAAAATATTTCTTCATTATGAAAGATACTATAATTAGAAAATATAGTTATCGAAAAATTATTCAAAATTATTTATTAGGTAAATTTTAATTTTTAATCTTATTCAAGCCTTGTATGGTAATAATTAAATGTATGTGATATTTAAAAAATTTTTTATATAACTTAAATATTCTATTAATACGAAATCAGTTTAATTTATGTTTTAATTACAAGAATATAATTGTATTTGTTTAGAATTAATAATATAAGCAATAACTTTTCGGAAATTTTTTTTTAATTAAAAAATTGAAATAATAGATTTGGAAAAACAGAATTTGTAATTTACGTAAATATAATTTTATAAAATCAAAAAAATTTTATTTAATAGAATCTACTCAAAGAATATTTTGTTATTTTTATGTGTAGACTATTTATTTATGAAGATGCAATTAAACTAAAATTGAGTTATGTGAAAAAAGATAAATGCAGATACACTAAACAAACTCTAATCATTTTACTCAGAATTTAGTTTTATCTTCTAAAGAATATATAATATAGTTGTAACTTATAATATATATGAATCTAGTCGATAAATTGATTTGTCAGATATTATGGAAAACTATTCAATCAAATTTTTTTTTTTATAAGCAACTTTATATGAATCGTCCAATTTTTCTTTTATTCAATTTTTTTTTTCAGATAAAATTGACTTATGAATAAATAATTGATTTTATCATTCAAAACAAATTGTTTCTTTTTCATTATTAATAACACATGAGCCAATTATACATTCTACAGTATATGTTGAAATTTTGTTCAAAATTTTATTTTGCTTAATCATCGATACGAATGGGCAGGTAAATGAGATTATAGATTTATGAAACTGTGAAAATCATTGTGTCATATTAATACCTAGTTGATCGTCCAAGTTATTTATATGATTATCAATTAAGATTTATTACCACCAGGTATATTTTTCATTTTCTTAATTGTGCATCAGTTACATTATTTAATTGCCTGACTTTTTAGCGTGTTTAGGATCCCTGAACATATGGTGCAGATGGAGCCTTGTGTAAAATTTTATGATGTAGATATCAACTGTGGCTGCATTAGATATAGACTGAAAATTATATATCATAACACCTGAAGTGCGGCATCAGTAACTTTATTAAAGTGAGTGCTAAGTACAACTGATTGCCGAATTTAACCAAACAAAATATTATAAATGCTTTTTTAATAAGCATAGGTGTGATATTCATAAAACCAATTAATCAATTTAATGACATAATCGTTGTTTTATATTTAATATTGATGGTGATTCAAATTATAGATTTGATATGAGTAAATAATAAATCATAACTTTTCATATCAAAGTCATAAAGTTTATTCTGCGTATAAACTAATATAATAAGTTAAAACTTTACTTCTTATCATTGGTTAAATAAGAATGGACTTTTAATTTAGCTCCGATTTTTTAAAGAGGAACTCTAAGCTTAAAAAGAATGTAACATCAAGTTAAAAGCGTAGACTTACATTAAAATGAACGGCTGTATTATAATTTTTGTTATTATATATAATACTGTGAAAGATACGATTGGAACGCGTTAATTGCAAGAAATCCAAATTTTTGGAGCTACTTTGTACCATATATTTTCGATTGCTAATCTTCAATTCCCTATCAATTTGATATTATCATGTTTGGATTAATTTAACAAGTAGATCGAGGTAATATTTATTTGTGATCCTTTACCAGGATAAAGTGTATTTCTAATCAGATAGAAAAGTCCTGCTATTCTATCGCATTGCTTTTCATCCGTCAGTGTCTCTCAGGAGCTCCATCAACTCGATTATTTCGAGTCGACTTCTTATCTTTTCGTATTTTCGTTTCATGTTTATGGACCGACGCACGCGACATTTGTGTCTTATCAAACCACCCGTTCGAGTTTGCCTTCTATTCCTGCGTACAACAAATGCATGCGAATGTTTATCGTTTTTGTGTGCTTTCGGTAATGGAAAAATATACATGTCCGATGTACAAGTGCACTTTATCGGGAAAGATTCAATTTTTTTTGTTTGATTTTCCTGTGCACATCCTGTATGCACACACACTTTTATTTAATTTTTACAATAAACTGTGTGTATAGATTCATGATAATAGGCACGATCGCGTAAGCGCTATAGATAAAATCGATGAGCCACTAGATATATAACGCATAACGTTCTCCTGATAAGCAAAAACTTTTTTTTATCTAATCTCGTGAAAATGATGAAAACTCTAGTTGATTTAAACAAGGCTCAATAATTTAAATGCTAAATCGAGGAGTGATTCTTAGAAAAAATACATTCTCATTGGTCAAACTGTTTGCTGGTGTATCGATCAGGCAGACAGATGGCACAGCAAATACAATATTTATCCTAAAGAAAAAAAAGTATTGGTCGACCATTAGCTGCTTAAAAATGTTCATAAAAATTACCATCAAAGAGTTGAATTTTAAATTATTTAACTCGTGATTCAGCCTTTTTTGTCAAAATGTGACACATGACAATGGACAAATTTAGATACTCGTACTGATTTTCAATAGAGAATGAACGGTATAACTTGTGAAAAAGATCAATTGATAATAAAGTTTATAAAAAATGAAAAAATCACCTATTCATCAGTTCCCGAATAATTCGGCGTTATAAATTCATTGCTTTTCATAAAAGACCGCTCGGAGTTATGAAAATAAGTTTAACTGATCGATCAAACCACGTTTCTCCCCCATGTAATTGGTAATTTGAACGTCGCTTCATATGGTCAAACGGAGCTTAATTTTAGTTTTAGGGTCGGTTATCTCCGCCCCCGAATCTTCGTTCGCATTCATCCTAAAATACTGTTTACAAGTATCCATTCATCTCGTCTGTGCACTCCCAAAAACCAAAAAAATGCTTCCCACTCGCGATTGTTAGTTGTAATTTTCGTTATCCAACCGGATCCATCCCCGTTTCTGCTCGGGTGCACCCGGTCGCGCGCGCCAACGAGATACGCGCCCCCGGGGGGTGGCTTTTTGAGGGTGTTTCTCACCTTATCTATGCATTTGTTGGTTCGCCCTTCGTCGCGAATGGTAAATAAAAGATAATTAGGCGAAAGGGATAGCAGCTGGCGGCCAACACTTCGGATCGCGCTCGCGACGCAGTAGACGCATTTCTTCGACTCCTCTCTCCCTCCCTCCCTCCCTCTTTCGCACACCGACACGTGTGTGCGTGCGAGTGCTTTGAAATCGTGTTGAGTGCACGTGTGCGATCATACGGCTATTTTATAACAGTGTTACCGTGCGAGCTGGTCAACAAAAATTATGCACACACGCGTATAAATATACGTGTTTCGTGACGGAGGAATGAGAAAATGCATTATGCTTGCTGGAAGGAGGATCGTTTTATTTTCTTTTTTTTTTTTTTTTGTTTTTTTTTTTTTTTTTTTTTTTTTTTGTGTTAGAAAAAGCGCGTGTGAAAATTGAAACGGCAATATTGCGAGAGCTTTGTTTTAAGTATCTTAATGCGTACAAAGCCGGAATAATTAGATTTCGCGGGTTGCACGATTTCCAAGCGTTTCCTTTTCACAATTGTTTTGGCAATTGTGAATATTATCGTATCTGTTTGGTTATCGCGACATAACAAGTTGAAAATGGGTGTTTGGTGGACAAAGTTGGAGAAATTTACACTTGGCGTAAGTAGGTAATGTAATTCCAGAAATGGAAATGTCCCATTCGAGCAGAAAATAGTTATCGGCATACTAATCTCTTACATTTATAGGAAAATGGTTACACAGATTACAGTTACACGTTTGTTTCGATTTAACATATTTTGCAGATTGTTCCTAATTATATATTCAATTTTAAAAGTAAGCTTTACGAGAAAGATACTGGTGCGCAAATAGATGGTCACCAAATTTCTTTAAGAGATAAACCATCGAACAATTACGACCTAAAACTCTTTCTATTGTTCTTCAAATTAAATAGTTGTTAATTTATAGCAATAATTAATATACGACAGTAAATGAGTTGAGAGAAGAAAGCTGTAAATCAATATACTGTAATAAAAATAATTATATACAAAAATATAGAAGCACTCCAGATGTTTTCTAGATAATTGTATACATTTTGAAAATAAGCTAACTGTATTTAAACCTATACTTAGTTCTTCCCTGCAGTTTTAACGTAATTTATTATTATCTAAATTTCGAATATTTAATATTTAACAACAAAACTTCTAGACAAAAATGTGTATTGTTGTTTCAAATTATATTAAAGAAATCAATATCGTATTAAGCTTGATTAATAAGGTTAAGTAAAGTTAACATAAAAAATAAGCATATTTTTATATAAAAAAATGTCATTTATAGAAATTTCAATAAAATTAAATGAAATTTACGAGTAAATGCTATTTTGCATGTCTTGCTCAATTTCTTAATTTTACTTAATCTTGAATTACTTTATTTCGCATGTGCAATCACATTTGGTTAAAATTTGTTTTTCGAGAACATAATAAAGAACACGTATATAAAAAGTAATGATGATTAAATTAGGAATAAATTTTACATAAATTCCAGGCTCGATTTTAGTGTTTAATAAATAATGCATACAATACTGGATGTATATATGTATTATTTTATAATTTAAATATTTAGATAAATTCAAATTACAACGAATAATTTCAAATAATATTTCAAGCAATTTAATTTAGAGGCATTTCGGTTGTTTTCATGTAAAACATACGGCGATTCAATTTTAATTGACAATCTGAGGAATCCATAACATAAGGAAATATTTTTCTTTGATTTTCAACCACGGGGGACTACTGTGCAGAAATAATAGTAGATCGAAGCGAGTTTTCCGGGCATTCCGCCTTTGAATCTTCTCCCCCCCATCCCCTCCCCCCTTTCCTGTCTATGCTCCTGCCCATGCCCCTGCTCATGCCACGCCACCATCTTCATACTCTCTCTAGTTGGCATCTGGAGAAGATCCAACTTCACAGCTCATTTTACGTCGCACTTCTAAATGTGCCATATATAAATAAAGCAGAGTAATTGTCAGGAATCTCGCCTTCATTACAAACTCGCCCCGAGGTATTAAAAAAAAACATGGATGTCAAAGGGCTCTCGTCCTGTTAAAATAAAGGGCGGGAGGAGGAGGAGAAGGAGGAGGAATCGATCGAGCAGCTGGCCGTCGAATTAAGAAATCATCCCGGCGCCCGTATACGAACGCGCACCCCCTTCCCGCCCCGTCCGCCTCTCCCCCCCCCTCACCAACCCCCGCGTACACATGGCCCCGTGTGAATGGGGCTCGCGAGGAGGAGGAGGAGGAGGAGGAGGAAGGCCGTTGGATTTTAAAGTGACCGCCGCGTGGGGCCAAGAGGCGAAAACAGCTGTTGGGACGGGGACAGAAGCCGGACTGCTCGCGGAGGAGCGAAAAATGCCCCAGAGATCAATAACCGAGGGTGGTATAGTCCGAAGTCGACGTCGTCGGCGTGCAATCCGGCACCGCTGCAAAGGGGGAAGAGGCACCGACACTTGCGGGGCGCGTGTGCGTGCGTGCGTGCGTGCGTGTGCGTGCGCTCCTTCCCTGCCCGACTATCCTAACGTGGTGGCTGGGGTGGCGGCGGGCGGGCGTCGGTACTCGAACCCCTCGCGCGAGCAAAGTAGAGTCGAGCAAACAACTTTAGCCCGAGCTCAAGTGCCCGAGAGACTTTTTCGGCTTTGCTCACTTTTTTTCTTTCTCTCGAGAAAGTTAATCTTCGGCTTGGGATTCGGCTTTTTGGGCGAGGAAAACCGGGGTACGGAGCCAAGGGCGACCGACGGATTATTCGCGAGCGAGCGATTATTCGCCGCCAAAGCTCCGATCGCGGATCGAGATTGGCCGTGAGTTATGCGGAGATGATGGCGCGGAGGTGCTCTCCCACAAGCTCAGATGAATAAATAACTCAATTTTAATTAATTGCGCAATGAGCCTGTACTTGGGACTTGCGGACTTGGCGCTCTTAAACAATCAATTACACTCGGTGCTGTAATGCCGCTCGAAAATAATAAAATAAAAGCAAGAGAAAGCAAAAGTTCCATTCTCCTTTTTCCTTTTTCTTTTTTTTATGTAATGATGTATTAATTTAATGGGTATCTTGTACAAGGGCGAATGGAGGAATGCTTGAAATACCGAAATCCATAAAGATATTCCGTGGTGGCGATACACGTCAACGAGGATCGACGGGCTCTTGTGGGTTCTCGAATCCAGAATAGGGGTTCCATGATTTTTCCAAACTAAAATATTATTTCTACGCATCTCCAGTAACTGGGGCACAATCTCTTTTGAAATAACTATTGTATGGCTTTTTACGTTATGCATTGTAAATCATTTAACAAATAAAACCAAACAATTATTATTTTACCTAGTTTTTATTCTATCAAATAAGAAAATCGATCGATATCGCGATGGAAATTATTTTTAAAAACATTATTTTATATTACAAGGAAAGCGTTTAAAATTTATTTTATGCTCGATTAATAAGCAACGAGCTAAAGTATCCGATAAAATTGAGATCTCGCAACTCAAGTCATTGGTCTATGTTCGCAAAAAATAATACACATCGTTTATTTACTTGTAAAAAATGTAATTAATTCTCCTTGCTTATATTTAATATTCTTTTCAATTATTAATTATTTTAATATCTTTACAAAATGTAGCCGTTAGACATTAAACATACATACAATTTTATACTAGATCATTCATCAAGAGTTTGTAAAAAATTTATTGAGAAATTGTTAACTGGTAGTTAATCTGGTACTCAACATCTGCTAGTAGGAACTTAAATTGCCTACGTTATCAGATAAAAAATTTATCTTTAATCCATTCTTACATAATTCTTATGAATATGTAAAAAATCAATTGAAAAATCGATAAACTCGTAAAATAAATTTTATCGAAGCCAAGGTTAAGTTAAACGTGCTCAACTTTACTTTATGCTTTACTACACATTATTTAACCTACTAAAATTTAATTTTTATTATTTAAAAAACATTCAATGTCAGTTCATATTTAATGAATTTTTATGATCATATAATATTCAACAAATATTAAATTACAATTATTTGTTTATACATGTGTTGCGTTTCCTATGCAATTAAAAATTTATGTTAATCTATAAAAAAAAAAATAATGTTTTATAAATATTTTGTATAATTTTAATATACCAAAAAAACTTTTCAGTGTTGACTCGAATTTATAATTGCAGAAATTAGTATGAGTATTTTGAAAATTTTTCAAAAATTTTGAAATTTGGCTCAAAATTATGTATGATATACTACTAAACTTATTTAATTAAAAAAAAAACCATTGGAACTTGGGCTTTTTAAATATAAATAAATAAAAAACTATGAAAATATTAATATAAATATTTAAATAGCACTATGATTGGTAAAACGTCATTTATTAGCCTTTGTTAATTAGCAATAAATATAAACTCATTGAATCATACTTACGATGAGCGTATAATAATGTAATAAGATATATTAATGTAATCATACAAATCTCTTTCGAAATTAGTAGAAAGTACAGTGACAAAGTAATATAATTCTTTATAAATCACATTATTTTTCATAATATTAACACGTAATTTTAATTAATTGATCATATTTTTATGAAACTTAAATATTCGCATCTGTCTTAAATTATAAAAGACTCATAATTTTAATGAAAATTATTTCTACATTTACAATTAATATTTAATAATAATTGAATTAATAAAAATATTCGTAGTAATAAATTAAGAAGAAAAGTTATGATGATAAAATTCATGAATTTTAATAAATTAATATTAAAGCTTGTTGTGTTATAAACCTCCGTAAATAAATTTCAAAAGGTAAATGTAACTGATATTTTACCATAAAAAGATCCAAAGGAATTATTTAAACTACTTATTATATAATGTCAATCAAATTGCATCCTTGACATTAATCGATAAAACATTAAAAAAACTAACATGCAATAAAAATAGTAAAACTCTTGAACCGAACTTTTCACGTGCCAAGTAAACTATGTTTTATTGATAACGCCCACGTAATATCTTGCACGTCTCTCAATTTGCTATACCACAAATCAGCAAACCTTTCATCAGACGTGGGAGTAGGAAATTTGTTCTATCTCAAGAAAAATAGTGCCGTAAATTGTTAATTTTTTGCTCATTAAGTGATCGGGCAATATTTTTGGCGAGCATAAAGTACGGCTGCCCATGCATTAGCATGCAAATTGCCGGGGTGTCAAAAAATTCAAAATATTGCCAATGAAAATCGATTACAAATAACTACACGTGTACCGAGGAGTGGATCAATGTTCAGGCAGTACATTACTTTCTCCCCCCCTCCCCCTGCCCCTCCCCGCCCTCTCGATAACAAACAAACAAATAAATAAGGCAGATATTTCGCCAACACGTTGCTCCTTGAAAAAGCACATCCTTTTAAGGGCCAATGCGCCGTTCGAAAAAAAAAAGGAAAATAAACAACGCTTGGATGAAGCGCCGGGTCGATAAATAAGATTTCTTCATTAAAGGCGCGAAAAGAGAGCAGACAATAGCCTCGATAAATAAGCGCGCGCACTATCGCACGCACACACACGCGCGCACAAACACTTGAACCCGCTTTCACGCTCTTTTCCCATAAAGCCGCGAGATGAATGGCCAACTACTCCCCGTGAAAGCCAGGATAGCACGTGGCGTCGGAGTCGTTGGGCATCCCTTAAATGGTCGTCCCGAGAACGTTCTCCAGGTGCGGACGACGACGGCGACGGCGACGACGAAGACTACGAGGACGACGTGGACGATGTTGCACGACAATAAGCCTCTCCTTTTAATAATTTAAAGGGCATACTCTGGCGATTTCATTTATGATATCGGGGAAATTTTTTTTTTATGGAAATGCGTGTGCATACTTGTTGATTACGCAAAGCTTAAAAAATGAATTGTCGGGGGAGGAGGAGGAGGAGGAGAAGGGAAAGCAACTTTTGTACCGAGAGAAAAGGCACTTGGATTTAAAAATACGCGCGTGTATTCGAAATTTTATATTGTATAAACATATCGTTGCTAAACAAGTTATCTGCGGAACATTACGTACTTATTAGCACTTTTTATTACCCGATTGCAAATTGTGTGCATGTGTTTATTTACCTTATATAGCCGCATTAAGGAACACCTTTGCGCTTCATTTATATTAATTTTAAAAAAATACCGCTGTCATTATCAATTTTTATGCAAGCGTTAAAAATGGGAATATCTCGCGATTGCTTGTGCATCTAATGTGTACCGTTCATGCTAAATCAGCAGATGCAATAATCATACGGCAATTATATCAATTACCGGCAATTAACATCGATTACCGTGAAATTACAATACATTTTTTTTTAATTTAAGCCTGAAAAAACTACAAGAAATACGAAACACTCGGCAATTTGCATGTGTAAATGCTAAGTCCAATACTCTGTAAGATAATTGTTTATTTATGAGTATTTTGTTTTCTAAGGTTATAATCCACTAATGTATCGTGATATAGAAAATCGAATCATTATTACTCTCTTATCCATGTCCGTATTGTTCCAAGCACAACCTTTTTTTATTTTATTTATTTAAATCAGATTCCTTAAAAGTTGTTTCTCGATAGTATTTGTAATATCGAGGATATCTCTCGGGTCTTATCTAGTGATAATTCTCAAGATTAAGAATTAACTATGCTATTTCAAACAACATTTTAGTTGGCCCCAATTCCCTAGGCAATATTAATAAATACATGCAGGAACAACTATCTCTTTGCGCTGCAGTTCTAAGTATAGTTTCTAATGAATAACCCGGTGAGCTTAGATATATAATTTTACGGTTTAACACTTTATTAAAGTAGGAAAGATACGGGGTTTGCTATCGTTTTACCAATTAAATGACATTTGAGTAATTAATGGAATTTACTGTGATTGTGGACTCTGATATGTCATTGCCAATAAGCAACTAATTTTCCGAATAAATATTTTTTTTTTTTCTTTCATAAACGTTGAAAATGATCTTGAAGTGGTTTGCTGCACGATAAATCAAAGAGCACTTTATTGGAAAAAATGTAAATACCACAGCCGAGTTTTATTCCCGAAGGTAAAAGGGCTCTCGGTTTAAAACGACTGTATGTAGTTTGTGAATAAAGTGGTGTATGTGTATATGGGCTACCATCTGTATACCACCGACATGTACAAACTGGAAAAGCAAAAGAGAGAAAGAGTGGAGTAAAGAGTAAAGGCTTTTCCGCGGATTTTCTGACGGGCGCCGAGGGTCCATAGAAAAATCGGAAATAGGTGAAATGAAATACAACCTAAAACTTTCCCGAGGCGTGAAAGAAGTTCGGGGTCAAGCGCGCGAGCACCAATCGGGGACTCCTGAGGTTCCGGAGCTCGGCGATGACGCGTCAGTAATTTTAGACTCTCCGCGAAATCCCCACCTCAATTACCCGATTATTTTTAGTGGCTAACGATTTAAATTTCGTGTGCGTGAGACTCACCTCGCGACTCGGACACCCGAGCGACTTTTTCTTTAAAGGTTCTTAGCTCCGGAACTCGGGCGATTTCTTGTTTTCATTTCGCATGGCAAGAACAAACTTTTGCACCTTTGAAACCGACGATCGAGGTGCGATCGAACTTTTATGAATTTAAAATCGATGACTTTTTTACGGAGCCTTGTGGTTTTTAGTTTTTAGTGGGAGCCGATGACATGGGCATTAATTATTGATACCGTTTTATTTTACCGAAGTAGCTAAACGTTCCAATGAAAATGTGACTGAAATTGAAAATACTCGGTGTTTTTGTACGACACCGTGACATCGATTTTTCTTTTCTGTTACATTATTAGTACAATAAATAAAATAAAATAAAATGCAAATCGGTCTTATCGGCCACTGCCCATACAAGTACAAGTTTTTGCATGTGACGACAAAATTGTTATAAGTGCAAGCCAATTAAGTCTCAAGAATAAGTCAAATAAAAGCATTCAGTGGGCTAGGTCATGGGTACTATTTGTCGCCTTTAAAAATATGAGTGGCTTGCAATGCAAGACACGAGGGCACTGCATAGTATTTGCAAAAAATTTGCAAATCATCGCTGAATAAGACTAGGCTTATCTCCTTCCCCGAGCCCCTGAACGTCTTCTCACTTGTGCAAACAATTACGCAACCAACCGATTACATTCGATTGTCCAGCGGGACGCCGATTAAAAGGCTGTTAACACTAATCCACTGCAGCCGTAAGAGATCGGTCGGGAAAAAGGTCGAGGTGTTGACAAACACCCGCACAAATTTCTGTTTACAAACATATCCGATTATTGGATTTTCCTTTGGTTATGCCGCCGAGTTTCCCCGATGTGCCCAGGTCGAATTCTTCCTTAAAATAGACGTCGGCAAGAAAAAGCCCGAGGTGGCACGAACCTCTTGCACAGCAAAAAGTTCTATTTACGTTGAGATAAGTGTGCTGCGGTGCACAACCGGGGTAAACAACGCCGACAACGCCAACAACGCCAACAACGCTGAAATTCAACTTCCTCACATCGTGACTCAATCCGCGAACACGATAACGCGCGACGACGTTGTTGTTTTTTTGCCTCGAAAAGCGGGATGCGCCTGCATTTCAATAAATCCGAGAGGAGTAACGGTGCTTTCGCGTGGGATTGGCTATCTTTTTTCGCGGCTCGGGAGGCGCACGCGAATTCACCGATAAACCCCGATAATTATAAGAAAAAAAGAAGCCTGCTTGGGCAGCCTCTGATTCATCGTTATCTCCCACCCCCCCCGCCCCGCCGCCCACCGGCCCCTCCACCTACAGCCTCAAGAAATCCCGCAGCATCCGCGCAGAATTCAAATGTCCCAATTTCACTTTCAGCCCGAGAAAAGCAGAGACGGGCAACAGATGCTTACATAACGGCGATAAAGGAGTGCGAGGGGGATAGAGTGCGCAAAGAGTGGTCCAGTGGTCTACATTCCACTCTCCTCCGAGAGAGCCACAGCGGCCACCGCCGCGAATTCCTGCTTTAATATTCGCCTCGGACACGCTCGGACTCCAAGTGCGCGTCGCCGCCGCCGCGCCACGTTATTTATTCTACGTGTTCCCTCTCATGCAAATCGGCCAGTAGTGTGTGCGTGCGTGCATGCTTGCAGTTTAAGGTGAGGCTCGCCTCCGACTTGTTTCATCATCGGCATCATCGTCGTCGTCGTCGTCGTCGTCGTCGACGTTGTCGTCTCCGTCCCGTTTGATACCCTGCCAGGTTTGCGTGCCCGTGACTGTGTGTGTGTGTGTGTGTGTTTGCGTATGCGTGCGTGCGTGCGTGCGTGCGTATGGAGCGAATGCCAGGAACTACCTAGCGGAAGCCGCGATTCCGCGTGGCGCACCTTGGCACCCGGGTTAGGTCTACGAGGAAGTTGTGTGGTACTCACGTTGCTGGACGGCGTGTACGAGCTCGCGATCGTCGAGAGAAAGTCATGGCTGACTCGCGAGCCCCGGGAGGCATTGCTGTCGCTGGACACGCTGCTCGAGCTGTCGTAGAGGACGTCCGCGACGTCCAGCTTCATTATCTCCTGGGCGTGGGTGTCGAGTTCCGGGGCGCAGGTGCCCCGTCCCCGTCCTCCGCCACCTCGACGGCCGTACACTTTGCGCCGAGGACCGTCCACCTGTTGCTCCACGGTCGCGGCAACGTGCCTTCCAGAAACGTCCGGGACACGGACGACCGCCGCCCGCCGCTGGTATAGGTTATGGTACGTCGTCGTCGTCGTCGTGGTGGCGATGGCTCCTCACCCGGAGGACCTAGGCAGGACGACCCGAGCTCGCTCTTCGCCGTAGCGGTGCCCGCGCTCTCTCGGGGGGCACGCCGAGGGAGAGAAGCGGAGGAGGAAGAGGATTTGACACAGACGAACGACCCGAGGGAAAAAAAAGAGGAAAACAAGACCAAGGCGCAGGTGTCCGGTGCGAGCGGGAGGGGGTAAGAAAGTGGCGAAAATAAGAGGAAGAGGAGAGATCGGCCCCCGACCGAGAGAAGCCTCTTTCTCGAAAAGCGCGTTAAAACTGCGCCCGCCGTCGATGACTCACGCGACGGGGAATACCTCGGGCGGCGCGCCGCGGCTCCCTCACGCACACACACGCACACACGCCCGGCAATCAGGTTCTCCGATCCCTTTCCCGGCACTCGGGCCCGCACACACGCGCCCGGGCCACGCGTGCGTGTGCGCCGAGGCTGTTGCTGTTCCTCTCGGAGGAGGTTAGGTACGAGAGCGCAACAGCCGTTCTCGCTGTCGCTGTCGCTGTCGTTGTCGTTGTCGTCGTCGCTCTCGCTCTCCTCCTCTCCCTCTCGCGCTTCTAGGTTAGGCTCGTGGGCGGGAGGAGGACGGACGCTCGCCGAGGGACCACGGAAACGCTCGAGGAGATCCGAGCCGAGCTCTCCCTCTCTCCCTCCTTCTCGCTCCCGAGAGAGAGAGCGACGGCGCATGATGTCATGCGCTATATTCGCTGTCTCGGGCTCTCGATCGCGCCCGCCACGTGGAGGCGCGATGAGTCCGCGGGGAGTAGAAGCAGACGTCGTCGTCGCCCTCGCCCTCGACGTCCTCTTCCTCCTCCTCCGCTTCCTGGTGGAGGCTCGGGGCTGGTGCAACAGCGGGCGTGCATTTAAGCGGGCCTTCCTCCGAGGGAAACCACCTTGCGCTTATTAGAGGAGATGTGTACTCGGTCCGATTTGCTTTCTTTTGCTTTCTTTTTACGACCTCCTGTCGCTCTTGTAACCGTGATTTTGACAATCCGAGACTCGTGTGGTTGACGCAATCGAATTGCCATTAACGCTCGAAATTTATGGATTTGATTTAATTGATTCTTTTCTATTTTTTCTCCTTCTTATTAAAGCAAAGTCGCCTTTAATATCGAAATTGATGTTAAGCTTGGATATTCCTTTCTATTAAAAAAAGGTTCAAAAATTACAAAAACAATATTCATGCTTTATTAGAAATATTAAATTTAATTAAATTAATATTTCTAATAAAGCAGACCTTTCAACTGTACATTAAAATATGAGCTGCAATGATTTACAATTTATTTATATCGAAATATTTAGAAACATTAAATCGCTTATTAATTGTATCTTTTTATTACTTCGAGATATTACTTCTCAATTATTTTTATTTCATTTCTGCGCTATCTAATTCAAAACAAATTACTTTTTCGTTTAATATTTACTGTTGTAATTTTACCAACATATGTTGTTATTGTTCAAGTACCTAAATGTAACGAAATAATTTTAATCAATGAAATATTCACATTTAAAAATGATACTGTTATCTCATAACATATATATTTTTTAATAACAAAATAATTAAAATATGTTTTCCTGTTAAATAAATCGTATAAAAAGTCTTTTATTATTATGTACATAAAATAAAATCGCTATAAAAAAATGTTGAATATCTAATGCTTATTTTTTTAATAAAATTTCTTTAGATTTAGATATTGTCTACAATTATAATAAATATATTACGTAATTTTTTTTAATAATATTCACATTACGATTTCCGTGTTCATAAACATGGTATTGTAAACATTTTAATGAAAATAAAATATAAAACTTACAGTAAAGAGTTTCCAAAATAAACTAAATGAAATATATTTTCATACACTTTAACACAATTTAAATTAACCTAATTATTATTTTATTTTTTTTTTATTATTATTACTATGGAAAATGCATCAAGTTTTAATTAATTGAAAATAAATGTCAAGTTTATACTTCGTAATAACTTTTATAACTGGTATAAAATATGCCTTAAATTAGACCATCGTAACAAATAATCTACATTGTCATTTCGTTTATCTAAGTTTCCTCCTAATATATAATAATATTTTTTCATTCTTTTTTCTAATTATAATTATATATCTTATATACTATCAAGTACATTATACCATTACAAAGAAAAAGAAAAAATAACATTCAAATCTCTACAATTTCTTTTGCACATATTAGGTAATTGATAAGAGTATAATATTTAAGTTTAAATTTATCCTTATCTACTTCATTTTTACTGCTGACTGATAAGATTGTTAAACCTGGGAAGTTTCAAAACAGGTGTTAAGAATGAAAGTTAATTATATTTACGAACTTAATTACATTTGCCGCAATGATAATTAGTAATAATCTAATGTTGCATTATATCAATTTTATTTATTTGTCATTACAAAAACAAAATATCAGATAAATAATTTGTGTTTTTTATTGAATGTATATTTTAAATTAATGAAACTTATTTTATAAATATTTATAATTATTTATATTCAATTCAACTCAAAGTATATATTTTCAATGTTTATCAATAAATAACTTGATTAAAATACATAGTTGGCATAACAACATAATCTTAGTTATTATTTTTAATTTTAAAAAAAATATTTGAAATGCCATCTCTGCATAAAATTTGTATTTCTAATAATTAAATAAGGAGATAAATTGAGAATCATGCTTTAATGTACTTGGATAATCTCACCATTGAAATTATATAAGATTATCGTCCAAAAAAAACACTAATGAATAGTATTAATTAGTAATATATGCATATTAAACGTATATACAATTAAGTAAATTATGTTTTTATCGATTAATTAATAACATTAGTTTTTTAAAATATTTATTAAAATATTATTATTAATCTTATTAATAATTTGCTGAATTGTTTTTCTATAATTCATCTATAAGCATATCTCGAGATAAAATATTATCAATGTTAATAAAATTGATTTTCGTGCAACAATACTTATTTGGGTGTGCAAGTATTTACCCAACTATACTTTGAATGAAAATATAAGTTATTTAAATAAAATGATGAATAATAACTATATTCACAACATTCATATAATGAAGTACGTTGTTTACGATTTAATACAAATTTACCAAAACATTATGTAGATTGTGAATTGGTCCAATAAAAATTATGATCATATTTCATATATTCGAAACATTTATAAATTAATAGTTTAAATGTATTTGAATTTTATAAAAAATTAATATATATGTTAGTCTTTCTTGAATATATTTGAAATTTGTTAACATCATGACACTTTCATTGTAAAATAATTTATGAAAACATAAAATTTTGATCAACTGAGCTACAGAATAAAAAGAATAAAATCATCAATCTTTTTAAAAATGTTTATTAATGAACTAAGATGTGAGTATAAAGCTTTAGTATCTCTTACGAAACATCAAAAACTAATACTGCTCTTGTATTATTTAAATTAAGATTTTAAATACTGAAATAATTTCGTTAGAGATTCTGCAAGATAATGAATGATTGCCCTTAATTTTTTTAATTACATTGAAACGTAAGCTCTGATAAAGTGCTCGGATGTAAAGTTGTTTTATAATTTAATTCGCATAATATTTACTTTATTTAAGAAAGTACCCACCACACCAATTATATCTTTCCAGTAATGGGATTAAAATTTTATTGACAGACTTAGTGGTGTTCGTTTGTCTCTATTTAACACGTCTTACGTATCTTTAGAAGATTCATTTAATAGAAACGCAGTTTACTTAACTTGATGATTTTATTAACATTTCACTTCATATAAAATAGAATTTATCGTTTAGCTAATGGCATTGCTAATAATGGCTTATATAAAATTGAATTTATCGTTTAAGCATAACTTTGCTAATAATTACTTTTTAAAATGATGTAATTTTTAATATAATTTAAAAAATGATATACTTTTACTTATATTGTTAATTTTAAGTAATTGTTTAAATAAAAATTAATTAAAAAATTTATTTAGCTATTAATTAATATTTGAGGATTTATAATTCTTCCTCGAATTTTGCTATTTTTAAGATTTGTGGAGTTTTTTATTTTCATTAATTTTTTGTATTTTTTAAATTTATGTTTATTACTTAATAATTATTCGTATATATAAATATATTTATAATTTTCTTACCATTTTCTACCATCTGAAATGTACAGTATAGTAAAAGTTAATTAAAACTATTCGTTCAATGTAGAATTTTATTTGTGCGTTTATATAGTATAATTTTTATGTTACACATTATATTTCGTATAAAATAATGCATGTGATTGAATATTAAAAATAAAATTAATTTTCATAAATTATAATATTTATTACACATTGAATAGCTACAAGATAAGCTACTTTGTATTGATCCAAGTTTGTAAACACATCACATTTATTAATTATTTATTTCCATTATATTATAATGTGTAAAGAAGAATAAGTATGATATCTTAGTTTTTGATATTACGTATTATTATTTTAATGAAGTGTGATTTTTTAAAGAAATTTTTCCTGACTTTAAACAATCGATTACACAGATTAATTAAAATATATATTGCTAAATACTATGACATGGAAATTTTTTTTCTTTCATCATAGTGTTAATTGCCTAGTTTTAATATTATAATAATTCTATATTTATTTTGAATGGAATATTAAAATACATAAAATATAACACGCAACAATAAATCCAATTACAGATTTAGTATAGTTAATGTTGACGATGCTTGTACACTCTTTTGAAATATTTTTTCCACTGTATATATTCGAAATAATAATCCCTTTCAAGGATTTTGGATACATAGTTTGTTATGAAAACCATCAATCAATCCTTTTTATCCAACAGAAGCTACTCTCAATTATTGAGCATTTTATTCAATTTTTTTGAATAGCATTCACAAAGAGTTTGAATTATTCAATAGTTACTTTTTTTATATTTGCGCACTAACTATTTACTTACGAATATTATGATTTTGGCATGATAATCATAAGTTTGCTATTGAACTTTAATATTATCTTATTTCATCCCAATCGTCAAATTAGTAAGATACAGTAAGATTTAGGCCGTTTAACAATTTAGCGTGTAAAATTTTCAATTTTATTACCATTCTATGTTTTGCCATTAAATAAAAATTCTTATTTTACTCGTAATTAATAAACTTAAACACATACGCTGAATAGGCTAAAAACAAGAAAGAAATAATCGATCTTATAATAATTGTGAGCTCGTAAAAAAATAATTCCCCGAGCGTTCAATAGGGGGCAAGTGACAAAGCACTTGAGGAATGGCTCAGCCCTCAAGACGAATGACCGAATTCTAATCGCCTTACAATCTTTACAAACCAAGTTGCAGGTAGAAGTTATTCTCATTGACTTACAAATTTGCTTACATTGTGTTGATTGATGTCCCGAATGGGCTTTTTACGCCCTCGATTTTCCTCCCATGTCCTTCTTACCATACTTATGATTAAAACATTTTGATTGTAGTGGTGTCAAGAGCCGTACACACTAATGGAGGGGTTGCATTTTTATAATAATAATAATATGATTCACGAGAGGCGCATAAGTTCTCAATCACTTTGCTAAACATCGAATTTAGAAAGATTTGCATATTGCTTAATCAGTAAGAGCATTCTCTCATTTTGTTCCATCACTGAAGAAATAGTTAGATCCATGAGCATCTATTTAAAAAAAAAAATTTTTTTTTTAAAAGAAGAAAAATATTAAAATTAATATTAATTTTTAACCATTTATTTTTTTTTTTCATAAAATCAGATTTGCAGTATTTAATAAAACGATAAATTCATTTCACAATTGCAATACCTCAACGACAGAAAAATATTAAAGTTTTATTATATTTACATTTAATACTAAAACTTATTGCTTGTTGTGCAAATCGTATTTTTAATTACTTTTTATGAGATAGTTAAGCTAAAAATAATGAATAACCATCAGAAATCTTGAATAAACTAAAAATGTGTGAATGAAATGATTTCAAATTTAGAAGAGTGTTTAATTGCTTCTTTAATAAAGACAATGAATACAATGAACACGAATGATTGTATCTTTTATTTTCATTTACAGTAATTATTTGGGCGTTCTTTGTTAAAAACTTTCTAGATCATGTTTAAGTAACTGAATCACTAAACAATATTTTTCTTATCAACCAATGAAATAAAGTTATACCATCATCGGATGGTTGATAAAGTCGTAAATATTAAATATCAACATAATTAAAGAGATTGTGTCATCGAGGAATAGACTAATAATACTTACAAGTGACATAGTTAAATATTATAAAAATTGAATTTATACTAAAATAAATCAATCTAAAAGGAATGCACCACGTTACGTCTAATTAATCTTAGCATTAGCTCATTCATTCATTAACTGCTTTTTATTTTATATTGTAGGCAGCTTAGATATAAGGTCTAACTTTGAATTAAGTGTTGCAAACGAGTATAAAATTTTAATACAATTACCAAACGTAGAGTAATTATGAAATCAATTGATAACACATTTTTCATTTTTTGATATACTTGGAACTTTTAAAATTTAAGAACGTTGATAAAAATGTACCATCATTTCGGCATTTACATTATATTTCGATTGGATAGAATAATAAATTGTACGCAATAAAATCTCATACATTATTAAAGATTATTGAAACATTATTTATATTTTTATCCAATACGTGGCTATTTTAATATTAAAATGATAAATATGTATTTCAAAAAATTCTATTAATAAAATCAATAGAATTCCAATGAAATTCTAGTAAGAAATTTCTATTTAATGGAAATTAAATTTTTATTGTATTATATTTAACGATCAATTTGTATATCCTTATCGTTTTAGTAGTAGAGCTTAGCCAAGTGCTTTTACCGAGTCCTAAAATAAAACTTTTTTAAAAGTAGTAGAACAGATTGGACGATGTTTGGCACACATTGAGACACAACAAGTTTAAACAAAGTGATTTTAAACCATTCGATTCTAATCGAGAGACTCAAGAGCGAGCAATTACTGAACTTGAGTTAGAGTAACAACCAGTCTACTCCTGGCCAAAGTCAAGGTCCTTGTTCGACAACTTGAATGGGCAGTAACGTCGCAATGACACCTGGCGTTGGTGTAACAATTGTTTTTGACGTAGTGTTTGGAGTGACGTACTCTGACGACTGAAGCCAAATACACTTGAGACTGCAAACTGTTGGGGTCCGCTTCCCGTACTATTCCCCAGGGGCGATTGGTCCAGTTCAATAACAATTCACTTGTATCGAGGACAGTGTCACATTCGGTCTTTCAACCACGATTCAGGAACATTACAAAACCATTTTTTTACATTAGGTAATAGAGGCATTTAATATGTCGAGTGGGTTTAAAGCCCACGGAATTAGGAGTAATACATTTAATTTGTGGAATTGTGGGAGGCGATGACGTGTGCCGAGGGTACGGAGATGTAAACACGTCGGCACTTATCAAAACGCTAATAATGACCATTACGAGTAACTTGACCCGGACTCCTCTACGGGGGATGCATCAAATGCGTTTTCTGATGGTGCGGGTGTCTTCCTAAGCCGACACACTAGCTTCATAATGTGATTATGCAATGGGGGATCCTTAATCATATTTTAATTTTGATACGCAGACGAGACGCTTCGTCGCTTACCATCGTTAACAATAGTAATTCTAGATGGGTGGAAAGCGTACTATTAAGCGCACGAGTCGCTCTTGATACCCCGGTATCGGGTGGACTTTCTGACTAAGGGCTCCCACTGAATCCGGTATCTCTGGATTTGGTTTTCTTATTTGGATTATCATTTGGATTGTCATTTGGATTGTCATTTGGATCATTACTTGGATTATTATTTGGATTCTCCGCCGATTTTTCTTCCAACGCCTACGAGTGCGTTTGCGGGGTTCTTTGGCTGGACGGAAAATCATTATCCCCGGATGCTGCGACCGGTCCCGGGCTAACATTACGCTCGTGTGTCGGTAACGTGACACCGCCGGCTCGTTGTCTCTCATGCCAACCATAAGATCGAACTCTAAAATAAAGGATAGTCTTTTCAAATAATACCTTCTCGGTCTAACTTCTATCTAATAGGGAGATTTATTGGCGATATTTGCACGAAATTATACGTAATACTAGTCGTTGATTGACCGGGTATAATGCAATCTTGTCCAATTATGGATTACACTACAATTACACTTGCAATATTTTTGCACGAAATCACTGGTGATACCATAGACGTAATCCCAGTAGCCGAACGATCAAGTTTAGCTTTGTTCTGAGCGCATCAAGGATAAGTGTAATTAAACGCGAAATGTAAATTAAGATTAATGTACGTACATAAAAGTAACTGGGCAATAAACTGCAAATTTCAGCATAATTTAGAATTGAAAAAAAAGTATTATTGTTGCAGTAAGTAAATAGGACTGGAATTAATCAGGTTTGAAATAAATTCATCTGTAATCAATTTTTTCTTTTTCTGTCCGAAAATTGTATTGGGAAAAATAAATTTTTAATGTAGTTTCTCTTAATATTTGAAATAAGAATGAATAATTGTTTTTTTAGTGCAATTATTAAAAACTAAAGATAATTTCTGATAAAGAATTGAAAGAAGATTTATGTTTTTGATACATTTATGAAAAGTACATAAATTTGGATATTTTAATTTATAATGGTTAGTTGACGCTCTGCATAAAGTTTGCAATACGTTTAAACGAAATATTTCTTTTTCTTTATATAAATTATTTATTTAACGATTTCTGTACTACTACACGAAACATAAGTATAATGTTTTAATTAATCAAATATGTTTGGTCTTAAATTTTAATTAAGAAAATGTAAAATCAGGATTACTTCTATATTGGGTAATATAACTAATGAAGCTGATTAAATCTAAAGTCATAGCATTGTTATGTCAATGTAACAACTAATATATTCTCCATACAATTCGAATATTCAGTAGAATTTCTTGGTTCGTGACCAACATTTAAAACAGCAAGCTTTATACATTTATTTTTAATTGGGATTTTGATACAATTATGGTATTTCGTGTAAGGTTCGATTTTGTAAACTGAAATATTTAAATAAATGTGACAATTAATTTAATTTTTTCATTCTTTATTACTTTAAATGCTACTGCGTAGTGGATAATAAGCTATTTATATTTCATTTGTCATGATTGTAGCTAAATTTTAATAGTGATAATAATGGTAGGTTGAGTTAAGTGATGAACTCTTTTTTTTAATTGGTTGCTGGACGTATCATTGAAAAGTAATTGGCAGTAGCTTTGTAATACCGATTGATTCGATCAGCATCGGTGTCTACTGATTTAATTTAATGGAAAATCCGTTAAAAGAATGGATTATCTCGAAGAATATATATAATAAAAAAAAAAAAAAAGAAAAAGAAAAGGCATTTAGTGTTTTAAAACGGCCGATAGCGCATGCACGTCGGATTCGGGATCTCGAATTCGGCACTATCTCCCTCATTACAATAATAAATACATTTATTCCTTTGGCCTTTCATAAAGTAGGTTCGTCAAAGTTGGGAAATATTTCCCAAGGAGATTCCGCAATAAAGACGAGCCCCTGCACATTACTTTCGGCGCTGTTCTTTTTATTTTTATCACTTCATCTCGGCGGTCCATAACCAAAGGCGCTATTAGGACTATCGACGCGTGTGTTCCTCTTTCCATGAATCTCGGCGAAAGGAGAGGAAGGGCAAGGAAAGGAAAGGAAAGGAAAGGAAAGGAAAGGAAAGAAAAGGAAAGCCGTGCGTGCACGTGCACTGCTTTCGAGTTCACAAATATAAACTATAAAATAAAAAAGAAATCAATATTGCCTCGGAGATATAATCCTGCGATATACTTGCGCAAAGTTACGGTCGGGGACCTCCTCACATCCGTTTCGCTTAAAAAAGAGAAGCCGAAGGAAGGCTCGAGTTCCTTCTCGCGGGCTCCACCTCGTAATCGCGCCATAAAGGAGTTCCCCGAAGCGCAAGGATCCCCGGGTCCCGCGCCCCCCGAGGACGACACCGTCACCTCGTTCCCCGGCCGAAATTTCCACGAGAGCCGTTCCGGGAACGACCGGATGAGTCAGGATTCCTCGCGCCCGCGCGTGGGCGGGAGGAAGAAGCCGCGGAGACCGGTGAGTCACTCTCCTGTTATGCCCCGCAGCGGGTCCGACCGCGCGATTCCCGACCCCCTCCGGGTCCTCGCCCGCGGAGCCCTGCCTTTTTTCTTTACCGCTACCTGTCGACGGGAGAGACATCTACCGGGCGGTTCCCGAGAGAGAAAGAGAAGGATACAATGAGTGAGAGAGAGGGGGGGAGAAGACGGCAACCTCTTCTTCTGGCTCTCTTTGAGCTAGTGGCGCGTGATTTATGGGTTTCGGGGAGGTCGTCCCCTGGTCCGGATCGCCCCATCGGCTTCGGTCCACTGGTTTTCTGTAACTGCTATTTGCTTACACTCCTCCTGACCTTTTGGCCATTATGCGCGTCATAATTATTATTCCATCTGGGCCGCACTACTCGGGTGCTCATCCACTGGAATAACGTCCTCGTTAATAGGAAGTGTGCTGAGATTTTTGAGCCATCGTTTATCGGGGAACTTTAACGCCGTTATTGCACCCGGAGCTACTCTCGGCGACGGGGGTACGGGATAAAATAATGATGCACGTGCGCGGTATTGCGTTTAGAAAGCATTGTCTTGGCTGTTGTTACCCGGGGAAGTGAACACTGCGCACCAGGTGCATTACAATACAAATGTGCACTTGTGGACAATTTTAAATCTCGAGTGCGAGCGCGGGTTTTGATTGATCTGCCTGAATAGCAATGCGGCCTGATTAAGATCAACCAGACGCACACGCATTCTCGATTAGGAAAGTTCCTGATATTCAAAAGGAAACTTTTCCTCTTATTTATTCCATTCGCTTGATAAATCGACTACAAGGATTTTTAAAAACGGTAACTCTTTTTCTCTCGAATTTCATGCGGAGAAACAAAGGAGAATTTCGTTTAACAATCTTATTATCTTCCCTGTTAGAAGTTATTGAATCAAAATCGGCGAAAATTCATAATTCAATAACAACTATCCGTTTCAGGTGTACACCACGAGTGTAAATTCAGTAGTAAATCATGTAAAAGCCGGCATTAAAACTTAAAAAAAGAGACTCTGTTTAACTCGAAACAGTGTGTTAAACTTGAAAAAAATGACTGGTGGGGTAGTAAATTACTCTTACTCATACATTACGATTGAGACATTAACATAGAGTTTATGGCTTCATTGCATCTCGACAAGTAGCAAAACCGTTACGTTCAATTCCAAATGTTTATTGTATATAAATTAAAAATTTATACATTTACTTTTATGTAAATTTTATTTTACGCACAAGTAATTGGACAAAAGAATCTTGATGCCTTTATTTTGTCATTTTCTTTTTTAAATTTAACAAGTGTTTATATTTTATCTTGGTAAATATTTTTAGCATTACATTAAAACTTTAATTGTACATCAGGGGATGTTTAAATAAACAAATGTATCGATTATTTATTGTGGTATTCATTAACCTGAAAAAATTTTAATTGATTGCTGGATGCTATTTCAATCTGGTCGATTGATTAGTTTACATTAGATTTTCGTAGGATAAAATATGCAAATTACTTTCTTAATTAAATACGTAACTAAATAATAAAAAATAAAATACATTAATATTAAATTTATATCAGCACGAATCATAAATACAGTTGAATAAAATTGGTGCAAATATTTTGAAGGATAATGCGAATGAAGCGATATAAACTGTATGCAGATCATAAAATTGAATAACAGTAAAATCGAAATATACGTGGAAACTATTATCTGTATTTTATATGACTTACCACTTCTACTATAATAATAACAGAATAATAATAATAATAACAATAATAATAATAATAATAATAATAATAATAATAATCGCATTCATAGTAATAATAAATTTCATTACTATTACTACTGCGTTGCCAATATTAATATTATTATTATTAATATTATCTTAATTAGAATGTTTATTAAATGCTTTTACTTCTGCAAAATACCAAAGAGTATATGTAAAAAAAATTTAGGTAAGTAGTTCAGTGTCTAATTAAGAATGTAACGAATGGGTGAAATTTAAATAAAGTATTTAAATTCATAAAATAATTTAATGAACTTAATTTTTTTTAAACTGGTTTTTTGCATACAAGACAAATATTTATTGATTCCGAAGAAAAAGTCGATAAACATCTTTGAATGATTATTTAAATATTTATTTTTATAATTAAGGTGAAATAATGGAAATATGGTTCTCGCAAAATATTATTTATAATATTGTCAACTATCTCGATTACTATTATCATTAAATATGTTATTAATATATATATTTTATAAATTTATTTATTAAAATTATTTTTATATTAATTTTTAAAGACTTGGAGATTTAAAAATGTTTCACTTTTATTCTTCTTTTTGGACAGATTATACCTATTTTTTTAAGTAAATCAGGTAGTTCGTAAGTCAATAATATAATACAATAAAGGCATTAAACTGTAAATTCTTGAGCAATTCTTTGTTTAAGCTGTAATACTTTTTTAACTAAACAAACTATAATAATAAGATTTTTTACAGTATAATAAAAATAGTACTATTGTAAACAATAATGTAACAATTTGTTACATTTTTTTACGTGACACTTATAACATATGAACTAGCTTTAATTTACCTATAAATATAGATATTGCATCATCAAAATTACTCAAATCATTTTCATAATTAACGGCACAATTATTCTTTTAACAATAGTACTTATTCTGTCTAACGCATTTTCTTCAAGGCTTTTTCGGAAAAAAAATTTACATTTTAATGATACCAATAAGTGTCAACAGGTGATGTTTTATTGGCTAAAACATTATTACGCTTCTGTATTATAAGTTTCACTATACAAAAATTTATGTGCAAATTCATTTTTTCATAAAAAATAAAATAAAATAAATTTCAATAGACGAGAGAGTATTGAATAATTTTAGAGTTTCAACAAAGATTACATTCTTCTTGCAAAAAGTGCTAATTAAATTCGCTTATCAAGTAACTAATTTTACAAAATATTAATAACATATAAATCATTTCTGTTTTTAATGAATTAAATAATACAATATTGTCATTTTCCATTTTACAAATATGAAGAAAATTTATCTTTATGTCTATCTTTATTGCATTATATATAAGATTAATAATAGTAAGTTTTTATGTATAATTATCACAATAATAATAATATATATAAAAATAATATATTCAAATATTATTATAATATCTACAATATGTATGTAATTACTTTCAGCTATAATTCAATACATTTATTAAATTTATTATCGAACCAAATTTCATTGAAAAAAAATTTATGTTTATTTTTGTGTTTATTTTTAATTTTCTGTTCAAATTAATATTTTTATAGATCAACAATATTATCTTTTATTATTTTAATCCTATATAGTAATTTAGTAAAGAAAAAACTTAAAAAAGATAATTTATGAAAAATTATTCATGAAGTTTCGTGGAAAGGAAATTAGAAATCATAATTTGCATTTTTTATTTTTGTTCTTTGATACTAATTTTTCATCAGTCTCTCTTAAATAATTTAATTGTATAACAAATAATACTAAAAGAATAATATTAAATACCGTAAATTAAAAAGTATTTTAGAACATATTATCATTTTTATTATATTTTCATGAATAATCTGGAAAATTCATACATTTTTTTCTGGTAAATAGCATTGATAACATCATATATTTCATATGCTTCGAGAGAGCCATGTTTTATGTTTTTTGCTTGAATAATTTTTTTCGCGTGATATATTTTAATAGAATTTTTTATTATTTGTATTGCTTACATCCAAATTTATTTTTATTTTTATTTCGTCATGATTGCTATAGTTATTTAAAAAATCTTTACATTTTTTAGTGCTTTATTTTTGAAATGTATATATTGATAATAAATTTTATATAGTCTTACAATTACAATTAATATTTCAATACAATTGATATTATTTATAATATTGAAGAGCTTTATATTTTAAAAATTCTGTTTTTGTAATATTTGTATACGGTTTAACGTGTTACAAATATTAAATCAGTGAATCGTTTTTTTGTTTTATTAATAGCATTCGATCGACTTAATTTATATTCGTCAAAGATTTTGATATATTTAAAAAAATAAAAAAATTATTGTATCTATTATTTATGACTAATCTATATTCTAGTTAAAATATAAAAAAATTTATTTTTCACCAGTGATCAATTCCAGTAGAAGAAATCCTTCAGTTCTCCAAATTGTTGCATCTTCAATTACTTCTATTTTTAACTCTATGTAGAGCAAAGATTTAAATAAAACTTTGTATTTAAAGAATTATTTTTAAAAGATTAATAAAAAGCTCACGTATCGCACATACAAGAGTAAAGTATTTAAAAATGGTTACGAATTGTTTTTGTAAATAAAATAAAAGTAAGGCACAGAGCTGGTGTAATTGATTGAAATGGAGGATGGAAATTGAAAATTGTTCATAAACTAAGAAATGGATTGGTATCAGTAGGATGATGGGGTTGGAGGATGTCGAGGAATAAAATATTTTGAAGCTCGGCAAGTTAGTAGTCGGCCACTTGTTGACACAAAATATCAGGTTGTGTGGATTTTGAAGAAGGGCGCACACCAGCAGGTTGGGCTCCGAGAAAAGTAAAAGTTCTGGGGAAAGGTCAATTTATTTTGACCTGCGTTTTATTGCACCTGGAACCGGACATCCGAGGGAGGCACTTGACGTGACTCTTTAGTTCTCCCCAAGCCGCCATTGAGAATAGAGGCAAATTACATTCATTGCACTGCGCCATTCTCCGTCCATTGTAGAAAGGTTTATTAAAAAAACCAACGTGTGCTCAGAGTCCCACCTCCGGGAGATTACTCTAGAGCCCCGGGCTCAAGTGCCAGCACGGGTTCACACAAAAACCCGTAAAAGAAGGGAAAAAGGGACAGTAGGAAACTCAGGTCAAGGAGAAACCAGCCTCCAAAACAGAGCCAAACATCAATAACAGACGAAGGTCCGTCCAACTGTATTTAAGGAAAAAAATTCTCTCTCAGCATGGCCAAATGTCAAGGGGACAAAACAGCGATCTCTACCTCTCCCTCAGGTGTGAAGCTGAAAATTGGTTAACGAGGCCCATGATCTCGCGTATCTTCCTCATACATCTCAATTTTATCTGTACATATTTACGTACATTCGTAAACTCCAGGCTCTCGAGTGTTTAAGCGTTATTTTCTTTTTTTTTCTTTTTTTTTTATTTATTTATTTATTTATTTTTTGTTGACAAAAGTACCATGCCCTTCGATGCACCATTATTTAAATTATTTCCATCGACGATTGTACGGTATTATTTGAATGTGCTCGCATGAAATTTCACTGTAATTGTAAAAATCGATTGCCTAGCCGATCTGATATGCAATCTCAATGCAGTATACAGGACCTCGACAAGATATATAGTGTAAAAGTTTTAATCTTGAGCAAATATCTGCTTTATTTCTCTTAAACTGCTGATCGTAGAGATTAACAAAAATGCAGATTACTGTAGACGATACAGCTCTACGATAATTCTGCACAGCTGTTATAAAAAGTCGTGTAGATATTTATATTTTTTTTTTTTTTTTTTTATTAAATTGTCAGTGTTAATTGTGAATGCTGAGCAAACTTTATTTGTAAAATTAAGTGCAAATGCATATATCGAAAGAATATCGATAAAATTATCTCACCAAAATACAAACATGTACTATTATAAAATATTTTGTGCGGACAAATGATAGATAAAGAAAGAAATTATGAAAAGATACGTAATAATATATTTTCTAATAATATCATTTATCCATACTGTGGATAGATAACATTTTTAATGAGATTGTTGTATTAAAAAATATTAAAAAGACTTATTGTTTATTTAAAAGAATTTTTAACGACAATAGTAATACTAAAAGTTAGAGGTAAATAAATCGTATGGAATTAAAATCTGGTCAAATTTTTACCAACTCAACCCGTTTTTAATATTTAAAAATAAATCATAATATTATTTTATTTTATCATTATAATAATGAAATAATAAAGAATTATAATGATAAATGATTCGTATATTGAATTTATAATATCGTAATTTATTAGATCATTTAATCAATTTTCTTAGAAAGTAGATATCGTTGATTGTTTCTATACGTTAAAAAATTAAATTTTTTTTTTAAATTTAGGAATGTATACAAACCTAATTTCTAACTTTTCTTTTATAATTTGTGTTTATTTATTGATACTGCAAAGCAAATTTTGAACAGTTTTAGCAGAGTAAACTACATGTGTACATTGGTACAGATTAAGTAAAATGAAAGATAAAATCAAAACACTCAAGGAACATAGTCAAGATTAGAAAGAAACGATTTTGATAAATCATACTCTCATAGAAATGTTTTTGTCTAATGTTTTGCATCTATTGAAGTGCGTCCTGTATCTCATTTGATAACAAAAAATGTTCCACTTTATAAATAATTTGTAATGTCACAAGTTTTTTTGAACTTTCTCCTGAAATAATCTGTATTCAAAGCAGTCATATCTTTACGAGTTAAAATTTATTTATCAGACAATGTAAAATTCTATTCTTTTTGAAAAACCAGCTGTGTTTTAAAAAGTGCCTTTTTAAAAAGAAAAAAAAAACTTGCTACGCAGAGGCAAATCTACACATAAATAAATCAAAGCAAATGGAGTCTGGTAATGCGTTGATGGCGTGCAATTGTACGAAGCTCAAGTGGCTCGACCTCACTTTTCTAATTACCTATAAAAATAGCTCAATATTATGCTAAAAATCAAAGAGAGCGAAGAAAAGGTTCGATACATAAATCTCGAGCATCAGAGGAACGAGAATCAGGCCGGACCGATAAAAAATCGAGCTCACTTACGAATTTCCCTCTTTTTGCTCTCGAAGCACTAAAGCTCGGACCGAGAGAGACCGCAATTAATCGGCTAAAAATAAAGTTTCCCTAAGGAGGCATGGAAAATTGTCCTCGGAGAAGAGAGGGAATATCGCATCCGCAATCGAAATCGTGATCGCGAGTTACGTCCCTGAGCCAGCTTCTTCTGGCCAAGGACGATCGGCTTCTGTACCCGATACACGCGCTTTCTCGGCATCACCGACGATCAGCAACTCCTTCAGCAAATCTGGCGCAAGGAATGTCATTAACGCTCGCTCGCCCTTGTCGCTTTTCGCTCGCGCGCATCGCGCGGATTTTTCGCCGATTTTCCGAACGCGCAAGGATGCTCGCTCAAGGACGCAGGTGTTTCCGAATCTGGAGCTTTTCCTTTGCTAGAGCCGTAAAGTTTTCCAGTGAATCGTTACTTTGATGGCCGGGAAATTGGTACAAGCTATACTGGAATTACGTAGAATCTGCACCTGATTAATTTTTAAACGACTCGATGAAAATACGGATAATTGCTTTTCCATCCATTAAGTCTCTCTCTCTCTCTCTCTCTCTTTCTTTAATATAAAATGTTTGTTCAAGATTTATTCAATGGATTGAAATCGTGATAAGCTCTATACTGAAGTATTTTCTTGGTTCATTTGCATAACGGATCTTTCAATAAAGTTAAATAAAGTAAAAAAAATTTACGTCGAGAATTGAGATGTTTTGGTGGAAGTCATCATTTTAAAGGATGATTAAGTATTAACGATCGACAATAGCACGAATTTTTGAAAATTTAATTTAAATGAATCCTTAATTGAAATTGAATGAATGAATAATTACAATAGAAAAATGTTAAGTGAATTAAGATTTTACAGCAAAAGTCATCATTTTCAATGATGATTAAGCAATTCTAATTGATAATAATTTTGATTTTTAAAAAGTCAACTTCATTGAATATTTTATCTATGTAAACATAAAGAAATTTTTAAATAAAACTGTATATAAATGATGTAACGTGTACGATGAAAAATTTTTTCACAGTTTTAGATATTCCACACAATCAAATTTTTACTTCTATATAATTTTAATAATAATTCAATATTTACGATGAAAATAGTATTATGAAATTTGCGATATTCCAACAAGAATCATCTTCGGATGATTAAGCATATTTAATACACAGGAACTCTGACTTTTTAAAATGCAGTTTTTTCAATTTAGTAATTATATGTTTGATCACTTTAGCAGCAGATCCCGGGAAATTAAAATTGCTCTAAATCAACAAACGTTAATTTGATTTTGTATTCATTTCCAACTACATTCTTCTTGTATTAGAAGAAAAAAAAAAAAAAAAAAAAAAAAAACGAGGGAAAGGTAAACAGGAAACCAAGGTACACCTCGAAACCTTCTATATTCTGCATTAAATTCACGTAATTTTGCCATCGTAATGGTTTTCCCCTCGCGAATTCGCGGGTTTTCTCAGATCATTCAGCCAAAGCGTTTCTCGTCGAGGGCAAAGGAAAAACGGAGCGACAAAAGAAGCGATGCAAAGAAAATCGACCCGAGGAATTCCATTGCCGACGTCGCGCGTGTGCCTCTCGCATATACAAGTACTTCTCCCGCGGCTCTGCACGAGTGTGTGTGTGTGTGTGTGTGATCGTCGATCTCGAGGAAATGTGGGGTATCCTTGGACAGCCGAGGTTCCCACCTCCCGGTGCTCGAGAAAAAAGAAAACCGCGGGCAGAGGCAAAAGTAATGTGGCGCTGCAGTGCGTTGTGCACCTTTTTTTTTATTGCAGCGTTTATAAACAATTTTAATATCTCAATCGAAAAGTTCCGAGGAAATTACGTTTCCCTTTTAAAGACTTGTGGAAAGCCTGTATCGTTGACCTGCTACTCCTGCAAGTCATAAAGGGTATTGATACATTAAATATTAATTAACTTTACGATGCCTCTCAATGTATTTTTTATTGGATCAAGCTCGGAATTTTTATTTGCGCTTAGCATATGCTTATGGCAAAATGATTTAATTTTTGGAATTGTTCAGATCAATAAAACAAGGAATACTAAATTATGTTTGGATACTCACATTATGTATTTTGTAGCAATTAAGTTACAATTCAAATTTTTTTTTTTTAATTTAAGAAAAAAAAGAAGAGAATACAAACATATTTTTATATTTTATGCAATAAAATTTTTATTGAGTATTATTCATAACATTGCATTCAATTTATGTAACCTCGTAAAATTATGTAGCTGTAAATTAAATTATTGAATAATTATATTTAATTAAAACGTTTTAATTTTATTCATAATTTTCAATTTTATAAAAATGCATTTATTTAAATTTAATTGGTGTTTTTCAGAAAATCAAGAAATTGCTTTTCGAGAAATCAAGGCTTTTCTATTTACAACTTTTAAACTCCTAAAACTTTTAAAGCAAGTAATGTCCTAAATGATATCATTTTTGTGAATTATAGAAACATAAAAAAATTATTTTATACGCTCTTTTAAATTAAATTCATTTATTAATATTCAATAAGTAATATGTGTAAAAGTTTATAACCTTTTGATCAATCAAATATTTTAACAATCATAATTATAATTAATTATAATGAAAATTTAACATTTTATATTTAAACTTATTAAATTAATGTACAAAGTTGCTTAAATTAAATTCAATGCATTCCATTTTTCTTTCTTCTTTAAATTTTAATTTCGCATTAAAAATATAAACAAGTTTAAAGAAAAGAGGAATTTCTAAGTTATGAATTAAAAAAAAAAGAAAAAAAGAAGAAAATAATAATAATCTAGAAAATTTCTAATGAGTAGCCAGTGAGGTAGATTTCATATCTAGGAATTCAAAGAGATGAAGATAGACTTTATTGTTAACTGCAAAATTATAAAACATTAGACGCTTCGTTTAATCGCGCTGTAACCAAGGATCTACAGAAAATCACTAACTTTATTAAACTAAAATTTTCCCAGAATATTATTTTATAAATAGTTTATATTTGATAAAAAATAAAAGTCGAATAAAATAGAAATATGAAAATGAAATAGCTATTGCATGCAAAGCTTTGAAGTAAACTAATTAACAATGTATTTTATCATTAGAGATCCAAAATTATTTTCCAAAATAAAAAATTTTTCAATTGTCTATTTAACTGCATATTTAGTCTCATTTATTTACGGACAAAAAATTGGCTCATCAACGTGTATGAATTCATCCTTGATTTGGCAAAAACCAAAAATGACAAAGAATGTTAAAATTGAATGATACGCAATAGCGACTTTAATAGTGCTTAAAATATTTAAAATCTCAAAGCATTAACGTTCTTTACGATATCCTTAAATGTGCAAGGCCCTCGAGAAATTGCCAATTTTAATAGCCCATCATCATAATAATTGCTTTCTACAAAAATTGGACTTTTGATCTCGTGCAGATTGAAAGAGACCTCGACCATTTCAAAAAACTAAAATGCCATTTGCACGGTTTTTTGCGTTGCATCGATCGGTGGATCGTCACCTCGGCGACTGATTTGCCAAGTGCAGCTCGCCTCCTTAAGGGATCCACCAATGATACGTGCGGCTCTTCTACGAGACGACATTACATTCCCATGTGCGCGCGCGTGTGCGCGTGTGCGCGTGTGCGTGTGTGCGTGTACGGGGACGTCACGTAATCGTTGTCTCTTGCTCCTGCAAACAGAAACCGTACACAATTTTTCTCCACGGGTATAATTACCGGCATAATCTTATAATGTACGAGTTTGTTTTAAATAAATCTCGTCTTATTTTTAATTGGGACGCGTGTGCCATTTTACGTATCATAAAATGCTGGATTTTTAAAAATATTTCTTCCTGGCGATGCACTTTATTTCCAAATTATGTTTCCGTAATTCACATTAATTAAGGCAGTACAGAAGGAACGTTGGATATTTTTTGTAGAATTCGATTTTAGATGTAGACGCACACGCACACACACACACATATATATATATAATTGTGCTACTAACCGACAACTTGATTTAGATAAATCGGAAATATGCTCGTGTATTGCATATCTCTAAGGACATAGCGATAATGTGTCTTTTTTTTCCTTTTTTTTTAACGACAACATCGATAAAGTTATATAAAACTATAAATAACGTTTCGAATAGAGATTTTGCAACATATTGTTTCAAGCTTACTCTTTTCTTTACTTACTTTTTCTTTGCATTTCAATATAGCAGAGCATTTTACAATGTACATTACATCAAGTGTGCTAATTTATTCTCGTCTCATCTAAGCATACGAAGAGTAAAGAAAAAAAAAAGTAAAGGAAAATAAGCGATGAAATGTAGTCTTTGTATTCTTCTTTGATTAAGCTGCGATAAGTTTTGCACATGATATGCTCAATAAGCAAACATTCTTTAGATAACGTCACTTATTGTATTGAAATTCCCATTATAGGCTCTTCTCTTTGTTAAAATGTATAATTTTTATTATTTATCTTCTTTTTTTTATATATATATAAAAATGTGTCCCTTCTTTTTCATGATTACCTATGCAAATTCCATGTCGTGATTTACATATGAAGAATCACGATTTTTCAATCAATGACTTTAACACAATTTCATCTTATCTTCAATATAAATGTTAAAGTACAAATTACTTGAAAATTCCTTATACATAAAGTTGGTGTTCCATTTTCTATTTTCATTCTATAATCAAAAGACATAAAATAATTAATTTTTAATCAAATCTAAGTAAATTAATTTTCATAGAATTTGAAAATTATGTATAATTGCGATAACAAATAATAATCTCGGCTTGATTTGTAATTATTATACGAATTCAATACAAGTATTTTAATAATTAAAAATGCATTACAAGGAAAAAATAGACAGATAAATATAAAAAAAAAAAACATTATAATAATGTATTGAATAAAACATTTCAAGTAAAATTGAAGAAATATATCGAATTATTTTTAAATCATTTAAATATTATGTAGTTAATTAAAAACATATGAAAATTAAAACATTAAATTATTTTTTATATTTATTCGAAATTTATAAATTAATGTACATTTTAATTAAATAATTTTTTAGTATTTTTTACATATTAATTATCGTGTTTAATGAATACATATTTGTAAGAAAAACTATAAACATAAAATCAGTTTGATTATTTTTTAAAATTTATTCATTAGTATTTCCATTTAATGTACTTTGTAGGATTACATTGATTCCAGTATCATATTGTAATAAAAACATAATTTTCCCTACATTATTCGTTTATGGTAAAATAATAAAGTAATTCTAATAACATTTACATTTTTTATTACACATTAATTAGGATAAGTTTATGTACTCAACAAATAACTTTGTATCCGTTTCAAATTTTTTTTTATTACGAGTGATTTAATTATGAAAAGTTGTTATATATAATTTGAAATATGCCAGTGTTCTATGTTTCCAGTATATTTAATCGTATTTTTTATATTTTTCTTACACAAAGAACTAAAAAAAATTGTTTCTAAACGAGTATTTCACTAGTTATTTTATTTTTCAATTTCATCCATTTATTTATTACTAACAATGTTCTAATTTTTTTATTATTGTTAATATTTGTTCCTTGATAACATTCAAATCGTCAGAAATTCATATCATATATTTTAGCGAAAAAGAGAAATTAATAACGTGTATGATGCTTTCTACTTCCTATTTTATCTTATCAATTGTTGATGTCGATAAGTAAGACATATTATACAAAAAGTTTGACCTTGAAGTTCCTAAATATAAGTTGGAAATAATTTTAAAATACGGATTTCCTACGTGTATAACTTTTAAGACCTAGTCATCATAATTTATTTTTAATAAAAAGTCACGGATATATTTTCATAAATATAAAACAAAAACAAAAATTTGATTATTATGAAAAAATTTCAGAATAAGCGTACATAAAAAATGGAAGATTCAAAAAGTTTATGGGAATATTTGTATTTTTTAATTAAATAAAAATGATTAGGCATGTTGCATTTCCAAAAATTATATAAATTTTTGTTTCAAGGTACAGGTTATAAATTTAGATAATTATATGTTTGCTTTATGAAATCAGTTCCTGAAATTCTAAAGATTGTGTAAATTTATTATGTATAAAGAAAAGAAATCAACAATGATATTGTATTTTTTTTATTATTTTCTTTTTTTTTTTTTTTGTTAGAAAATATAGTTTTACGGAAAATAGACTACTGGTTATTTTAAGTACTTATTATTTTCAAAAAAATCAAAATATATAACAATTATGACTACTTCAGCAAAAAAAGTCACAAAAGAAGAAATATTATAAGAATTTTTCAGGAAAAAGGAAAAGATAAAAATTGAGAAATGACAAAAATCCCTCACTTCCGTACGTGAGAATTGTAGAAAAAGCAGAAAATCTGAGCTATTTCGCCTTTTTTCTCTTTGAAAACTAAATGTGTGTATGCACGTAATTGTGTATATGTATATATATACATATATATATATGTGTATATGTATATGTATATGTATATGTATATGTACACATATGGATTACGTCATATCTCTTTGTTAAAAGGATAATATTATTTCAGCATTAACCAAAGATGTAAAGAATAATTACAGAGTAATAAATTTATACATTAGATAAATCTGTAAAGATAAGTAAATAAGGAAATTTGAAAGGTAAAAATCTGTTTTAGTTTTTATTAATTTATTAAAGTTTATTTAAATTCTAATTTACTTAATCACACGATAAAAGATAAGTCGGTTTGTATGCCAATGTGCACAATTTAAACCATAAATGTTTTTAATGGATTCAATTGGACAATCGTGTAATTATTCAAATAAATAAATTGATGCACAGACATAAATTTTGAATGATTTGAAATTAGTCATGTATTATAGTCATGTATTAATTTTTAAGAAGCTCATTAGAAGTGAAGTATTATGATTATTATTGTTCTCCCCAAATTGAATTTCCATTTCAGTAATAATAATAATAATAATAATAATAATAATAATAATAATAATAATAACTTCATTTATTCATCTAAAAATTCGTTTTATTTATCACAGTACATTATTTCAAAATGCCTGATTTATAATACAAAAAGCATTGCGCAACTGTCAAGCCGAAGCCAAAAAAATATTTTTACATATCCAAATAAATTCTCTCCTTACAACATTTCCCTATTACGCAAAGAGGGTCCTGACAAAGAAACAAATTTCCCGAAACAGAAATTAAAGATATATACAAAAGCCCATTAACGCAACAATGTACACGAATATAGTCGCATAATCTATCGGGATAAACCTCGGCTTACACAAATCTACAAAAGGGGAAAATCGTAGTACATGGAAGGAAAAGCGGGCCGATTTTTCTCTTACGCAACCGAGCGACGATTATGTAAATATGCAAGATTCGCGCGCGACCCCCCGGTAACTTAACTGCATAGACTTTCCCGAGCAGCTGTGAGTTTATACATTTCAGATAATAATTTAACATGTCGAGTCGAAATTCTACCACCCGCTAGTGTTTTTTGAATTGTAAACAATACTCGTAAAAATGTTAAGATTTTCGGAAGGCTTATCTTTGAGAGACCCTGGAAACAACTCGTGTGTTCTTAATTGAAAAATTATACTTGACGCCTTTTTTCGCGTTTTTATAAAAAGTACGGGGTTCAGATTGTTCAATATTACCCATTGTTTCAAGCGGATCTTTGAATAAAAATTGCGTGAATAGAAGACAGATTATTTGCGTTGTATGCATACAGAAATTAATGTAAGATAATAGCGAAGGAAAGTGAGTGGGAAAAATTGATATGCAGCATTTCAAAAGTCTGTGAAGCAAATTAGTAAGAAACGATCGTATCTTGTACATATCAATAATTGAATTACATTATCAATATGAATGTAAAATTATCGATAGATGTCCGAGATAGCACTTTTTCTTGTATAACGTAGGCATTTTAGACATCTCAGAAAGTGATATTACATAAAATATTGTAACAATTTATCTTGAATTAAGTACACTAGCTTTTTAATCACATTTAACCGGGCCTTTAATGTTTTTGCAAAACAATTTTAATAAAATTTTGAGATAATAATCATTGATAAATGATATAATAAATAAAAATTATCAATGATAAGGCGAAGGAGAAATTTCTAAAAATTATGATTTAACAAATCGTTACGTATAATACTAATAGATTATTGTTATAATATAATAAGTATTAATAATTCGTTCCCAAGGTTCTCTAAAATAATAGCTTGTATATCACAAGATACACATTTATCTAGTTTTTTAAAAGAGCACAGGCATTCTTTCCTAGTAAAATGGATAGTAAATAATAAATAATTTATATTGTGACAGTTACAAAATTTATAATTTCTTCTTGAAATAATAGAGGGCTTTGATCGAGGTCATTAAAAAAAAAAAAAAAAAAAAAAAATGTTTTATTTCATAAGCAAGAAAAGAAAGAAAAGAAAACCCTTTCGTACGAAACTGAATCAAAACGTGTATTCAAATTTGATAGCTTTGAAATTAGGATCTCCGATCTGAATCAACGACATTGTGTTTGCGTATCACAATGCTTTATTGACTCTTCCATGCATGTACTTGACTGAAGCAGAAACGAGTGTGTATCTATGCAAAGAAGAGATAAATATAATAAATGCAATAGACACGCAAACACGCAAACACACGCGCAAACACAAACACACACACACACTCGGGTGTTGTACTGCGTTAAATATTTGCGAAGCTCGGCCTGCAAAAGTTTCAATTGCACCAAGTGATGGATGTGTTTAGTCTCGGACCACTTTAACCCCGAGCGCGAGGAAACTGGATGTTTCGGCTATATCGACGCAATTACCGACAATGGTAAGGGTGCCTACCCCTTATTGGCAATGTATCTTCGCCGAGATCACCAGTGCGGGGAGGAATGGCTGCGTGAACTGGAAAATGCCGTTGAGATTAGCCTTGGCTGCCACAATGAACCTCGACCAACATTCTGGATTAATTTTCGCAGATATAATCGTTTGAGTGGGCCGGGGCTTAACGCGCGGCCGATTGGCCTTCCTTTAATGGAGTTATCCAATTCGCGAATTGAAGACACCCGAACCAGGACTAAAATCATGGAAAATAAAAGCCAGTTGAGTATCCATTAGGTCCGGGCCTCGGCAATCTAGCTAATGTCGTCGTCATCCCTGGATGACTTTGAACTTGATGACCGTCAATTCCAGCATCCCTCTGCAACTTAGCAACCGAGAATACAGTCTGTTAGTCGCTGCGGGAGGGCGGGGGGGGGGAACAAAAACTGCAGCGCAATTCGTTCTAAGAAAGAAACGCAAAGTGGTGCCTATCGGGAATGGGGGAGCATTAGAGTTGGACCCTCGGCGGAGCAGATACGATCCCTCCCTGGCGAGGGTTGGGGCGCAAGTTTATCGCGGCGAGGGTCGCGCACTTGTATAATTCACGTAATAAAGACGGCGAGCGCGAAGGAAACTGCACCGATAACGCGGAAGAGGAGGACGATGACTCAGGACCGCTATCCCCGTCGTCCTCGAGGAGGGAAATAAAGAGAGCGCACGTGCGGAGACAGCGGACGTCGTGATTACGGACTAGGCTTGTTTATACTCGTTGTATCGAGCGAGAGCTTGCGATTTATGCCAGCACCCAGAGGATTAACCAGGATAAACTCTTTCCGAGCTTCTATTTATTCACCAGGTGTGCGGACCGCCTCTTTGCCCTATAAGTGAGTTGGGCAATTTCACCTGGTAAAAGTGGAACTGGTTGCGAGGAATGAGATAATTTTCCTCGTGCTGAGGTGTTTATTACTTCGCGAAATGTGGAACTAAAGTAACTGGAGAGCTTGATTTAATAAATTTAAGTACCGTGTACTACAAGGCTTACTCTTATTGTACAAGTTTTTATTAATGTCCAATAATAGTTTTTAACCATTTGAATCAGGATCCATTCTCGGGAGTTTGAGGTAAAAAAGCATAACTTTGAGTTGTAAGTTAAATATTCGGATTCGCCTTTGGTAAAAATTCCAAATATCAAGCGTAGCTTTAGTACACGCATTAATAAATATCAAAAGTGATAGTTTTATTATTTTAATACGTGCTAAAGAACATTGCAAACGTGGAATTTCCTCGTAATATGTTTCACTTCTGGCGATTAATCAATTTACAAAAATTGTACAATTTTTGAATTGTTATACATAAAAACAAAAAGCAATACTATAAAAAAATAATAAAATAAGAAAAATTGAGATCGGTAATATGATTATTTTTTTAGAATAATAGCCAATCTCCAAAGATCAATGATGTAATATAAAATGAATGTAGAGTTTACAGTATTGGATCATTTATGATCTGACCTAATATACCCTAAATTTAATAAAAGTCTAAATTTCTGATTTTTTATATTTCTATTATAAGAAAAAAATTATTGTATATTTAATTAATTATTTTAATAAATAATATCCTTGAAAAAGCGATAAACAGGTTGTCGAAATGCAGACAGATTTTTTATCTCAATTTTTTTATATTTTTCCACTGCACCCAAGAATGAATCCTAATCCAAATTATAAAAATATCAATGGCATCTCATTATTATTTATAATAGGTTTGTTTGCAAATTTAAAAAAATAATTTTAGCTACTTTATACTTATACAACATATTTAGAAGCTATCAAAACAATATGTGTACGTGTTTTTTCAATACGAATTTGAAAATTAATAAAAAAAAAAAATACAACTGTACAAATAAATTTCGACAAACAAATAAAATGTTGATAAAAATGATATGTTTAATAGAAAAAATTGTATATATTGGTATGATAAAATGAATGCTATTATGTATACAATTATACAATTGATCACATTAAAAATTTCTTGAGTTGCATAGAAAAAATTAGTTTTCCCGTTATTAACAAATTACTCTTAAATTAGTAATTGATTGTAAAAGTTAATAAAACCCTAGCGACTGATTTTAAAATATATAATCAGTCGATTTTCATTCTGCTATTCAAGTACATCTCAATATTTTAAACAATTTTTTATCCGCTCGAAAGTTTAGTTGTTGCATTATTACGCTTAGTTAAATTCGCCCCATTTTATTACGCAGCCAGAATATTAACAATTTTGCGAGGAAGGAAAGCGAGTTTTTGTGAATTCAGTGCACATCAATTACATTTTAATCGCTCACAAAACTATTTGTCTTAAAAACTTGATGCGCATTGGGGTTGCCATCCAACCGGGGCATAGTTATCGTTTTACGAGCTTCTTGATGGCAAAGTGGATTGTCTGACTACTTCGGTTATTAACCGTGAACAGTCATTTTTATCACACTGAATACTGTTACGGAATGCTGTGATCATAAAAACTTATCCATTTGGTCACCCCAAAGTGTCATAATGAATTATTGCGAAGATTGTTCTACGATACTGACTTCGATACAGTAAAAAAGCGCTTATGCAAATCAGGCCTTTTGGTTATTGCAATTAACAACTGTTAATTCACGAGACGATTATATCTCTGCTCCCGAATATGAATTAAATGTCGATGTACAAGTTGCACTGAAACTCCCCTACAATCTCGGTGAACCGCTTCACAATGCCGAGTTTTATGAACGACGACACCATTCAAAAAGTATCAAATTTAAAAAATAAAAAGAACGATGAATCTCATTACGCGTCTGGGCATGATATTTTTATTAAGTTGAAAAAAGGTGAAATATTATTTATTTAAAGATACCAATTTGCACCTTATACCGTAGCTTTCTATTGCTTATGTTTTACTCTATCAATAATTGTATCAAAAAATCTGATTGCACTGAAAATAAAGTGTCGATTAAAGGATAAATTTGCTTCATCTTGTATTTTTATACAGCACACAATAATGGAATATAATCAATTTACTAGACATAAATAAAATTTTAAACGAGAATATTTGATCGGTCATTTTACTACTTTTAAAAATGACTTTGTACCTCTCAATAAATAAATAAATAAATAAACATATCAACTGAAGTATATCAGACTTTAATCATCTTGGGACTTGTTAATATCGTGTACAGCCAATTCCTGCAATATACGAATTAAAAATGAATGTGTTGTATTATGTTTTAATACTATTTTTAACCTATAAAAACATTTATATTTGAATAAAAATGTATTTTATAAAGAAGACAGAGTACTGTATCTACCCTCTAGTCAAAAAAAAACTTCTGATAAAAGTGTTTGTATCGATTTGTTTTTATTTAAGTTGATATACGGTTATTGGTCTTTTATAACATAGAATAAACTGAAAAGTAATAGGCGTTGAAGGCACGAGTCATTTTATTATTTGCAGGTTTCTAAAACTTCGAAACTCATCCATTAGATGAGACACATTATATACATCGACTATAATGAAATCAACTTATTGTGTCGGTTACACAAGATTTGCTTAAGTTTGACACTAAATCGGTAGTTTAAACTAAACTTGTTGTAAACTCCAAAAAAATACAATTCGTTAACATAAAAGACCGTCTGTACTCTTTCGAAACAGGTGGATGAAAATGGATTGAAGATATTTAAAAATGTAGAAGACAAAGTGTCACGAGTAAATTGCTTTTTTAACATAGCAGAATTATAGATTCTAATGAGAAAAGCATTAAAAAGTTTTACCGAATCATTCGATATCAGTTTGCAAGAATTTTTATCACTAACTGTTTAAATGTATATTCCATCAATAATTAAAGATAATATTTATATAATACTTAAATAAGATAATATAAATTCCATATTTTGGTTAATAAATTCGTTTAGTTTCAACAGTATGTTTCAAATAAAACTATTTACACGCAAATTATAAAATGCAATTATCGTGTACACTTAATTTACATGTACTATAAAAACGAGCGATTCACATTTTGATATTTTACTGATAGTTTGTACCACATTTGTGAAATAAGGTATTACGGTGATCTATGGATTGCCCATCTGTAGTTTCGATAATGAACCCTATAAATGTTTGGCATCAGACGTAATACCGACAGGTGTGGACTGTGCATAAATAGATAGTCACGCATCATGAATTAAATATTGAGTAGACAATAATTAGAACAATCGTTGTATTGCACGATGTTTTTAACGAAACTATTTGATACAATATTTCGAATAAAATAATTAATTCTTGGAACTAGGAACTGTTTAGGATCCAAGTTTGATTATCATTTTTATTTCTGATTGCATCAACTCATGCAACTCTCACTGCAAACGTATAAATTATTGAAGAGTTTATCTACCCTCGAGAAAACTTATAAATGTTAAGAGGTTCGATAAAAAAAATTATACCTTATAGATATTCATAATGGGACGTGAAACTATTATTCCCACACCATGTCAAAACAAATAAATAACAAGATATTACTGGCTAATGAATCATGTATTCGTTAATAGAACAAGTCTGAACTTGTCGATATTATTGCTTTATTATTGACGAGCTAGAAAATCCGGACTTACCAAAAGGTATTATGAGGATTATGCATGCAAGGGAAAACCATGCAAATTTGACCTTGACAGACACCCTTAGCGGTACCTTCAGCGCAACTTGTTTGTATGCCATTTAATGACAATGGAAGATAAGTGGGCTTTGGTATTGGGCTAGTGGGTAGTTTTGACCACGTGTACATGAAGTGGGGGAGGGGAAACAAAACAAGTTTGGGCGTATCGGACAGTTCTTATAAATAAGTTTGGAAGCGTATTCCCTGTCACAAGACAAGATAAAACTATAAATGTTTGCAATTTTATGGTGATGAATCACTTACCTTGGGAAAAGCGATTCGAGCTCATCTTCACGCAGCAATAGTTTACACTTTAATAAAATCAACTACATATTTATTTGTATTTGCAATGGTATAAATTACTCTTTTTATTTATTAAAAAAAAATATTGCATTAAAACTTCAGTAAAACAGTTCTGAACGTAATATTTCAATTTTAGCGTTATAATAATAATAATTCTTCATTCGCTATTAAATATAAAAAATGGAAGTATTTTTTCAAGGTTATGGAAATCTACATCCATTTAAAATGTGTAAACATTATCGATTATTTAGTAAATAAATTAAACATTGCTGGTAATGTGAAAATAATCAAAGGTAAAGTATCGCACATTAAGAAAAACTGTAGGCATTATATCCTCTTCTAAATTACTTTTAAAAGTAAAATACTAGCATGTACAAGATCATCTTAGAAAAAATTATTCCAATTTCCTTGTGTTAAATGAATATTAAATATTATAATATTGTAAACAGCAAATATTAGAAGGAATACAAATTATCGCTTTAATTAATAAGTATATATTAATGAATTATCGCATTACATTTTATTTTATAATATGTAAGTTTAAACGTTTTTTTACGTTTTATGAACGACAAATGTATATCTGACTTATTTACCCAATTCTATTATAAATTTAATATTGATGTTGATAATATTCGTTATCTTGAATATTGACGAAACCGGTTTATATGTTAAAAAAACAAAATCTAAGAATAAAATACACGAATATGTGTGGGGTTTTTTTACGAATTCCCTTTTTCTGTTTGACATGATACCTATTCGAGTTACAAAAAATGAATATTACTAACCACATCATGCGCTCACTTGACTTTCTCCCCCAATATTTTTCGATTTTACTCTAGATTTTTCTTGCACTCGTTCTTTTTCAATCTCTTATGCTCTTGTAGTAAGATTTAAAAAATATGAATGTAACGATATACAAAATATTGATAATTTATGTATCTTTCTTTCTCAAACATTGCCTTGTTATACCAAGCTATCTTTTCCCATTGAAGAAAGTGAAATATTTCTTTTATAAGGGTGGTGTACAAGAGTCAGTGGTATTTGGCGAGAAACTAGGAATTTACATTGGAAGTAAAAAAACAAACTGAAAATTAAAACATACAAAGGTTTGTGAGGGAGAAAGCAATTTTACAAAAGTGTTAAATAAACAAAAAAAAAAAAAAAAAAATGAAACAATATTATAAAATATATATGTGAAGTGCCATGAAAATTTCAAGGTAGCGTTCGGGTAATTTTGACATTTGCTCATCTTGTTTGAAATGCATTTTTAATAAATGTAGAAGGGTACAACGTTTAAATATTAAGCACCCTAGTAAATTATGCGAAAACGGCGTCTATCCGCAAGGGAACTGTTTTTGCGATTAGGTGGGGAGAAGAGAAAAAAAGAGAAAAAGAAGAAAAAAAAAAAGGTGTAGAAGTTTAACGTTCTTCGGCGAAAGGAAAAATCAATTTTTAGCAGTGACGTGGTGTTGCTGCATTGTTGTTGCAACGAGTCAACCCGCATAAACGTAGAAGTTGTGGATTTTGCACTAGACGCTTTTACGATTGCTTCTTGTGTTTTCATGCGTGTGTGAGTGTATTGCGTATCATGTCAACGGTGAATCCACTTGGACAATAAGGGCGGAAGAGATTTACTCTGGAGGAGTCTGGCGCTGATTCGATCTCCGGGGTGCCGGAATCTCGGCGATAGATCTTCCCCATATGAGAGCACTCGGAAAGTATCAAAATGACCTTGAATGAAGGAGAATTCACTGGCTATTGGGTTGTCAGTGCAAAAATCAGGGAGCTCCGAGGGCCATTGCGCTATCTGTAAACATTGTTCAAGACAAAAGTAGCATCTTTTTGTTGCTTGTGCAGCCGGTCGATCGATTCGCCGAAAATTATTATTACTATTTTTTACTATCATTACAATGATACCACTTGTAATTTATTCGAGAATATCGAATTTCATTACATTTGCGGTCGCTTCAAATATAAATGCACGAATTTTATGAGATAATCCCTTTCCGTGAAACTACTTTTTCTTCCATTGTTTTGGCATGCAAGTATGGACTTGCGTTACGTTAATTGCGTGACATCAATTCTTTTCAGGTTGAGACTTGTTTCTTGACCGTAAAAATCCATAATTTGTGAGTTTATTTCAGGTGTCTCAGTTTAGTTTTGTCCGTCGTACCGAGTGTTTGCGCCTCGCATTATATGTATTATTAATTATTAATAAATTATTTTTATACAATGCCTCTCTGTTTTAATTATAAATCTACACCTTTCACAAAAAGTACTTTTATCTATTGGTTAATTCAAAAGACAAATTTATTGTTTAAACTGGATTATATATTCCAATTTAAATAGAGTCAAGAACAATTATCTTTGGATAGGACGAACAAAAGAAATATGCCATATTTTGCCGTTGAGATTTGTTCCTTCCACACAAATTATCAACAACAAAAAAAAAGAAAAAAAAAAGGAAGTTTATGCTCCAGACTAAACGCTAAACGAGTAATTGATTAAACATTAAATTGTGTTTTTCATTGCTATTTAACTGAGGTAAATATAGTATGTTCTTTTATCGTTTACCGAACGATCCCCTCCCAACGTCATATTTAACATTGAATGTCGGCAAAGTCCTCAAGAGTAAATTGGGATAAAAACATCCATATTATTATTAAAAATTTAGATTTTCGCTTTCACGAAATATAATCAGATGGTAGTGTTGCTTTGGTGCGGCTGATCTGAGCGCCGGTTCTTTATGCTTGTAATTCTGGAAAATGGAAAACAAAAGAAGCGACAAAGATAATGAGAAGAAACAATAAGAAATGTTGTGAAATGGATCGCGACTGTTGGCGCCAAAGAGGCCAAGACGACGCGACATATTATAAACAACCAAATGGAACACTCCTAAAGAGTTGAGCCACCATCGGAAAAAAGATGTTAACGTTGAAATATTGAAAAGTCGTTCGATCCGTTAATGACCACCTCGGAGACGATCTTATTGTCCATGAATAATAAAGGACGGGGAAAAAATGGCGACTTCATTCAACCTCCTACATCTCGTCACATCTTTGCAGAGATTAATGAGCCCAGCACCATTTACTACAATGTGATTAGAAAGTAGACGTAAATTATTTACCAAGTCTGCTCACGATTCATATGTAGGATTTGCACGTAAATAGGAGGGACCTTATCTTCGGATTTCGATCTTACGTTTTATGTAAGCAAGTAAATATAAAATAAATAATAAATGCTATTAAATTTGCTTTACATTCTGTTTTATGAAATTTATATTAAATGATTCTGAGAAATATGGAAATAAATAAACGCAATTTAATAATAATAACTGAAATCGAATATGCTTCTTCTAACTCATTGTTATCCTACTGAAATTAAATTACCTCGAGAACTAGATTAATGCCAAGCATTTATAAATTAATAATTGTAGTTACGGGCATTTTATTAATGTACTGTGGTTTTATAATATTCAATTATTAAATATTCATGCTAGATAATTTATTAGTTGTAAAAAATTGCATTTTTTCCTACTAATTTCTCATATGATTGTGAAAGGTTGTACGAATAAAATCTAAATGAAATTGCTAAGGTAAGTATAAAGGAATTTTTATGTATAAAAAAAAACCTTTGAATAATATTAAACAAATGGTACAAAAAATAGACACCGTGGTATTTCAAAGGAGAATTGAAAAAAAAAAGTAGAAGCAAAAAATATTTGTACCTTAATTTTAGAAGAGTTTGCTTCAAAAATATTGAAAATATTAATCAGCATCTTTAATTTTTTTTATAAAATAATTTTTCTTTTATTATTTAATGATCCGTTATTAGAGAATAATGCAAAACAAATGCCAGAAAGTATCGGTTACCAACTAGTTAATTTTCTTTTTATTATTGCGCTGATTGATTTATGAATAAGAAAATAGCTATTGTGCAATCAGTGGTGTGAAAATTATAAATTGTGTTTATATGAATTGATTTACCGGATCTAATCGATAAATATTGTATTCATAATTATGAGGGAAATCAATCTTGATTGTAAAAAAATTAGATTGTGTCATAGAAGAACCGAATTTAGGCTCAAACTATACTTTACTCGTTATACAAACTACATTGAGCACATAAATATTAAGTGAGGGTAGTTTTTTTTCTTTTCTGTAAGAATTTTTTTATATTGACTTCTAATGTCTAATAAGCATATTTATAGCTATATATTTTATTAAGAGATTATTTATAACGTTATGTATAATATTCTTTACAAATTGTTAACTCTTTATGGAAAGGTAATAGGTAATTGAAAAATATTTCTACATACATATTTTATCTTAAGTGCTTATTGATTGAAGTTAAAGCGTATAAAAGAATAAATTATCATTTAAAAATGTTTACCAATAAAAACAGTAGTTTTACTGTAAAATTACTAACAACATTTACGGGAAAAGTTTTTGAAGATAATTTATAGTCTGTACATAATGTAACAAGAGCGGGTACAGTTATTTTTAATAATCATTGGATTAAGGTTTACCTGTTTAATGTTATAATAGATAGATAGGGTGACAATAACTATAATGAATTAATTTATTAATATTTCTTAATAGTTTAAATCAAGATCCATATTTTGAGTAAATAAAAAAAAAAAAAATTAATGATCAACACGGTGGTAACTTCTACAGCAAAGTAGTATTGAAATGAGTACTCAAGTAATAGTTATTTATATTGTATCATCTACTGAATATCTGATCCTATATATTTCTAAGATAACATTGTATTGTAATTCAAGATCAAATCAATAATATTATGACAATGATATTTGTTTCGTCGCTTAAGGACTTGAAAACTAGTTTCATCTGTAAACAACATTGGCCATTATTTGAGATTCTCTCCTAGTTATTGGTGCTGCACTACCAGTCATAAATTTTTAATCCTTTCAAGTTTCGTCCTGCTTGCGTTTACAATTCTAGTCAACTCACGAAAATAGTTGAAAATTAGAAAAACCTACCAGAGAGAGTTGGGAAAAATAGCAACAACTGAAAGTCAGTTGCGCATGAGCCTTTGAGAAAGAAATAACACCTTCACTTGATTACTTGTATACAATTTTATACGGCTAATAATTAAATTTATTAAGTTAAAAATCATCGCGTTCAAATATTTATTTTAAAAGACGTAAAACTCGAATTTTTGTATGAATTGACAGTAAGCTGTATCCAAAAATATTTTCATAATAACAAATAATTAATAAGTTAAAATACTTGATTTCATACAACATTGGTTTGAGTTCTTAGATAAGTGTAGAAATCAGATTTGAACATTGAAAAATTAGAAGGGAAAATTATGGTTATGGATTATGATATTTACCATGCAAAATTATTTAGAATTGACTTTTGTCCTAAAAAATCCTAAACGAAATGAAATAAAAGTAAAAAAAGAGATTTAAAAAAGTTCAATCATATAAATTCTGGAACTTTATTTTTGTTTGCGAATAAACTAATTGGAGATAAAAATGTCTAAAACAAAATAAATTGTGATAACATTGGTTAAAGTTAAATAAAAAATTTTAAAAAATATCTAAATATAGAGATAACATTAGTAATATGTAGAGTCTGGTACAGTAAAGGATATTTACTGCCTTTCTAAAATATCCTGTCAATAATTCATTAAATTGTAAGTGTCGACTCCGTAATATTCAATTTATATATTTAAACTAATTATTTTTTTTAATTGCATATTTTGTTTTCAGGTAATAAAGTTATGTAGTAAATGAAAAAGTACCATGTAAATTATAAGTGTACATCTATGCTTGATATCTGTCCTTTAAACTTTTTCTTTTAAAATTCTTTTTTTTTTTCTTGTAATTTCATTTTATTTCATGCTTTTCCTTCCTCTCGATTTATTTTTATTTCAACTCATGTGAGTAACGGTTGTACCATTTGCAAATTATCCACATATCACGCATACTTTTACATTTTATTCGCATACACACATTGTAGGCATTATTGTAGAAATATCATATAAAACCATAAGCTTGTGTATGTAGATAATATTTATTATCACTGTTGACAAACATAACTTTGACAAATTAAACAATGGCGCACGTGTATGTAAGTTAAGAGAGTATTTAAAAATAATGACTATTACTTGTTATCATAGACTACGTGGGACTTGCAGTGATTTTACTTTCGGCAGTGTTAAAATTTTAGATAACGTTAATTGCATGTTATGAGCACTTATTTTAATATTATGCTGCCAAGTTTATCTCGGCCACTATTCGCGAGTACTATGCGATAGGATTTATTTACACACAATGATTGTATTTATTTTTTACTTCTCAATTTGTACTTCGACTACTATTTTTCAACGGTATTTTGTACTTACACGCTCTGTGCAAGGGCATGGAATGATACGGCATTTAAAGAGAAAGCGTGTAAAGCAAGTCATTTCTTTGTGTAGGCCTCTTTGCAAGGGGGAGCAAAAATTAGAGATGATGTTGCAAGATTTACGCGAATTTTAGGCGACAATTATAATGTTTTGCAATGTCGTCGTCTGCTGCAATTAAACATGTCCCGGACATTTTTTTCTTCTTTTCTTCTTTTTTTCTTTTTCTCTCTCTTTTTTTTATTGCCGAATATTGGCGCATTGTATTGCTTATTTTATATTGCTGATTAGCAATGAAAGAAAACATAATTTAGACAAGTTTTTATAGATTAACATAATTTCACTTTCAAAATTAATCGTAGCAGTTGTCAAGTGAAATATATCGAGTAAATTACAGTTTGAAGACTAGAAATAACAAAGACAAATAATCCATAGTTGTAACATACTTTTGCAACTGTAATTAGAGCATTATCTGAAATAATGCAAAAACTCCTCGACAAAGAAGCAATTATGAAAATGACTTCCAGAAACTCTCTCGGCACAACAATCAATCTTATTATCAATAAATAAAAAGAATTATTATTTTAAACATATATATATATACACATATTAATACAGCACTGAACAAGAATTTCATTATAAATACGACAAAAATTTTGCTTTTGTCTTTTTGTAATTGGCTTAATGACCATCTATTAAACTGTCATTTATAATCTTAGTTATTAAAAATAAAATATACTTTTGTGTCCAAATATTGTCAATTTATTTTCACCTACTTATTTATTTGTTTGGTAATTTTATTACTGTGTAATTATTTTGCAGCACAAGTGCAAAGACAATACAATGAAAATGTCACAACGTTTCTCTGTCCAATAATTTTCATTTATTGACTTGTTAAAATGAAAAACGCTTTTATAAAAGAATATTCTTTTTCCTATTAATATTGTAGTCGGGGAACTTTGTCATTGTCTATTACTCGTTTGATGCGAGTCGAAATTGAACGTCGTCTAATGGTCAGAAATTCAAGGAAAAAAAAAAATAATCGAGGGTGCCTGTAGCACAATGGGTGAATATTTAAAATTTTAACGCAAAGACTTTAAACAAACACATTATTGTGTAAGCGTGTATATGTATAACAATCCATTAGCACCATTAATGCGCTTTTAATAATATTAATAATAGATAGGGACTAGTGACCAAAGCCATTTTAAAGTAAGAAGCATTGGAAATCCTTTATCGGTTGGCTAAGAACTTGGCAAAGTTAAGCGTATAATTAATTCATGAATATTTCGTAATTGCATTAACCGAATCCCCAAGTTTATAGTGGTGTGGGGTGATATGCTGAGACCCGCATTATTTAGCGATTACTTACGCAGTTCTATTATAAAAGCCAGGTTCCGGCATCCCAAGGCGGTCTCCTCTTACATCCCACGTAATTTTTGATGGAGAGGATATGCTATCGTGGCAAAAAATATCATCAGCCCACTAACGAAGGCCTCCGACGGTCTGGTGCTCTGGTAACCAAGGAGATGGTGGTGACCCCGGCGACAGATGTGCAACTCTTCCTCTAATATGCCACCACGATTGTGGCTGGATGGTCTTAGAATAATCCCGAAGAAAATTAAAAGTCGCAGCATCCGGCAATCTTCACCTGTAACGAAATCTAAGATCAAACATTTCTAATGGACCTCCTCCGAGTATCACCGTATCACAAGGATACCGCCTTACAATAAATCAGCTTCTTCACCCGAGAATTCAGCGCCTTCCGGCTCTTCATCAATCGAAGAATTGATAAAAATGGGATAAAAATGGGATAAAAATGGGGGGTCTTAAATGGGTGGTGTCGGTTTGTCGGCATCAAAACCATCGGATCTATATGAAATTTGTGCATAATTAAGAAAGAAGGCGAACAAATTTTTTCTCCTTTTTTTTTTTGGATGAGAACGACATGATTTGTCAGCTGCTGGAGTTCCCCGAGACACCAAACTTTTCTACTGGATATTACACGACGTCTCCGATGTTATCTCATCCTGTTATTTCGTGCTATTTCCGACGTTGGCCGAATTGTCATTTATCGAAAATGAATGAATAAAATCTTTATATTACCTTCATTTTTATATGGAAATTCGTGACACTTTATCAACTGTTGTTACCATTACTGTTGCCGCAATCAAAATATTTATAACAATGTGCATTCCCATGTAAATATTGGATATAAAGTCTTGTAGCAAGCCTCATAGTAAATGTATTTATATATAAATTATTGTTTTAAAAAACACCCTTCATAATATTAAATTGAATTGATAAAAAAGATTTCCTTTGAGTGTACAGGATGTGCAGATGTTGAATAATTATATATCGGTGTTCCAAATTTACGATGAGCCAAATATTAACGCTTGTTAAAGTATTTCTTTAAAAAATATAACAACTTTTTATGTAAGTTAAATGTAAAATATTCAGAAAATTGAATAATATTATGAAAACGATATTATTCATTCAAATATGAAATTCATAATATAAATTTGTAAGTTTATCGCAAAGTGATTATTATTTAACAAGTTGACTTTTCATACTCGATAACCTTCATTATGTAAGAAGGACTGTCCTTAATATTTTCTTATTCAATACATATAAAATGAGATTTTATAATTAGTCATTTGATTGGTACATTAAAAAAAAAAAAAAAAAAATAATAATGAGACATTCCATACTTGTATATCTCTATCGTATTTTAATTTATTATTTTACGATGCTCAAATAATAATAAAACTATGGCATACGCATCATTATTTATAAAAAATCAAGTAAAGTCTTTACAAAGAAAAACCGGATGTTACTTAAATACTTGTATACGAGATTAATCGTATAGAGTATTCCTTTACATATATATTGTTACCTTAATAATACGAATTAACGAACCTATCAAATTAAAAAAAATATTTTCGTAATTTCATTAAACTTACAAGATTGCAAACATAATATGAACTCGAAGAGTTTGTTAATTTTTGATAAAGAATCTAAAAAATTGTTTGAAAATGCTGTAGATTAAAATTAATAACATTGATTGGGATTAATTAATTGGAAAAACGTAATATTTAAATAGGCAACATGCATAATTGTGTCTAGTAATTTTATTTTTATAAATTTTGGTGAAATGAGTAAAAATGCGCATAAATTTTAAAGAGAATAGAATCATGTAAAATAGCTTGAATAGATGCGGATAAAAAAAATTCAAAAAAAATTTCTAGTCTTCATTTTTCTATCGAGTATAATTAGTTTCCAGGCCGAAGACAAATTTGCACAGACAAATAAGATAAGAGCAGTTGGAAAATTGGTCTCACGCCAGTTGGTTTCAGTGCCAGTGTCAACGCATGTCAATGCGATTTTCGGGCGTGACTTCCTCCGTTGGCGAAAAGTTGGTAAGGTTGGTAAGGGAGCGAGAATGTCATAAGAAGGAAACACGTCGACTGACGTCTCCCACTTCCGCCGTAATTTTAATTCATAGGGAAAGTCTTGCGAAAATCTTTGTTTCCAGGGGATTTTTATCGAAGGGCCCGCCGTTGTTCGGTCTCCCTGCAAAAACGTCGCACATCCCCGACGTAAGATTGAGCATTTGACTCGGCGCGACTAACGCGGCTAAAAGTCGACGGGGTGGAAACACGAGGGGAAAACTCAGGGATGAGACGGTCAGAAAGGGCTGATGTGCATTTCGCTCGAGGTTTCCTATCCTCCCCATCATGTTAACAGAAGCTTGGCGAATGCGCAGATAGTTCGGAAGATATATGGTAAGGAAGGAGCAATGAGTGGAGCAAATGGAGGACGAACTTGCATCCAATCTTTTTCCGAGGATCAGCCAAACAATGTTGGCCATTCTGTATTCTCGATTTCGGGAAAAATAAGCTCCAATCGTAAAAAAATATCTTATCCCATTATCTTTGAGTAATTTAATTGAGTACGAGCGCCGGGTTTTAAATTATTTCCCAGTACTTTGGGAGATTTATCACTTTCGAAAACCAGCTTTTTCCTCATTTCAATTTTTTAGTTTTGTTATTTAAAAATTTTAAACAAATTTTTTTAACAAGGCTGGAGCACAAATTATTGGGTTATTGAAATTTGAAATTTTAGGGGATATTCAAAATTCTTTTTTTTATCCGCTATGATTTTACTACTATGATTTTTTTGATATTTAAAAGAAAAAGTGAATCGTACACTCAATAGACAGGTCGATTTTTATATGAAGAGTGAAGCCAATTTTTTAGAATGCTCTTGTCTTTTATCCACTTTTAATACTTTTATAATCTTATATAATTTAACACAAATAAAAACGTTTTACTCTTCGAGTGAGACAAAGACTTTCACATTCATTGTGTAATTATTTATTAATTATATATTCATTTTATAGTAAAATGAGTTGTTTTAAAAAATTTATATTACCTCTACGACAAGCCATTTGATTTGGTTATAAAACAATATTTTTATTTGGAATTTGATATAAATATAGATACAGAGAACGTAAATATATTCTCGAAATTTCAAAAAATTCAATCAATTTGTTTTTTTCATCCCGAAAATCCCGAAAAATTAACTGTATTTTAAGCACTAAAAAACTCGGCGAGCAAAAGTACAATGACACACAACTTTGGCAATTTTCTTTATTTTAAATAAAAGTAAAATAATTTAATTTAATCTTGTAATTTTTATGTGCATTGTATATTTACACCAATATTATATACTGTAATTTATTGTATAATAAAAATTTAGAGCTGAAAAAGCAAAAAGAGATAATTGCTAATAAAGAAATGAGGGAACTTTATACGCGATGTTTTCGTCGGACTAATGCTGGTAAAACAAAAATGCCTACGTTGTAAGCAATGATACTGTCTGACATCGAGTAACGCTAATTATTTTAAGAAATATGACTCGGTAAATGAAGCACGAGATTTGTGAAAGAAACAAAATTGTTTTTTTTCTTTTTTTTTCCGGCTATATATTGTTGTTGGGGTAGAATTCTTTCAAAGACACCCATGAACTCCCTCGCAAAAGTTCAGAACTCCTGCAAAAACATGTGTCAGATTTGCCGAGACGCCTAACAACTAAAACTACCCCCGTGAACAACGGGGAGGGTATCAACAACGAAGGTTCATTTAGAAAGAGAGCGAAGACATACGTAGACAAGAGAGAAGACAAATTTGGTCATTGCGCTTCTGTTTGAAGATCGTGGGAAAACTGTGCCGTGAGTGTGTGAGTAAATTACCTACCGACGCGAATTAAAATTTATTAGCTGTCAAGTACAAAACTTGAACTTTCACGGTTTTATTAATTTTTCAACAATATTTTGTTTAATTAAAGTGCACTATAATAGATATAGAAGCAAATAAGAATATTGGTATTAATATATATATATATATATATAATTATTATAAATAAAGAATGAACATTGTACACATATTAAATATTACTTATAACTTTTCATAATTTTATATCATTGTAAGACCTATAAAGACCAATATATTCTCTTTGTATTTCAATTGGGTAAATATAGCTTTCGACGCAACAATGATCATGAATTTGAAAAATTAAAAATTTTGTTTAATGTTAGAGTTTTAATTTGCCAGAAGTACATTTTCTTGTTATGTATTTTTTTTATCAAGTCAAATTTCAGACATATTTTTAATATAAAATGGTTTAGAAATATATTTATGCGTACATGCGATGGCTTACACAGACGCACCTTCACAGTATTTGTAATTCGCATAGTTTAGTTAGACAAACTTTATACAGATTTTAACATTTGATAGGAATAACTTGATTCGTTATAAAAACTTCTTTTGACTCACACATACGTATTCTAGAATCATTGACTAAGAATAGTCTCTCAAAAGTACCGTAAGCGCATGTTTGCATACGTCGGAAGGAACAAAAGTATTGTTGATAACGGAAATAGCTTCATCCTCCTTCAAACATCTTACCGTGCACATGCACGAAAAAAAACAAAAAAATATAAAGAAGATAAAGTTGCATGATACACACACACACACAGAGGCAACCACGTGCGTTTGTATTGAAAATTCAACAGGGGAAGAGCAGCGGCTCGCGCATAAAACAGAGTCAAGGCGATGGTCGACAAAAAAAAAAAAGAAAAAAAGAAGCTCCGGCACGTGTCCGTTGTTCCTTGTCTTCTCCTCGGAGATGAGCGGGACACCGAATCGGGGGATCGACCGAAGCTCCACGAGTCCACTCTCCAGGTGAGATAAGAAAGGAGACAACAATACGAGTGGACGCCGTGCATCTGCTTTCTATCTCCTTTTCTCTCTTTCTCCTCTTTTCCGATTTGCTCATTCTCGAACGCGAGACAATTGCGCGCGTGTACTCGCTTGTAATCAATGTATGCAAAACACGTCTATATTAAGAGAATTATATTAATTAATATTCTTAGCGGGACGGCCAGAGATAAGAAAGAAAGAAAGGCGACGCGGCAAATTGGAAGTGAAATTGTTCACGATCTTTGTCTCTGCCTTTATCATTTTATTTTTCATTCTTCTCTTTCTCGGAGAAAAGCGCGTCTCCTCTTTTCATTGCTTTTCAAATCTTAGCGCGTAGTTACATTGTTTTCGATGCGAACGCAACGATTTCCATTAAAATGCTGATTATGAGTGATTGATGCAATATTTTTTATAAAATTTAATTAGAAGGAATTTTCACTTTAAATATTATTGATTGCTTTTTACACGCGTATGTTAACTTTAATTATTTTCTTTGTTTGAATGAGAAAAAAAAAAAGAAAGAAAAAAAATTTAGTCATTAGTTGATTTATATTAATTACACAAAAGTAATTATTTTAGATTTATTTACGGTGTTTAATAAAAAATATTACCTAATATCAATAAATTTCTCAAGTGGCTGCAACCATTTACGTGTGATTAAACAAGGATATTAGAATTTCCATTCTTAGAAAAATTGATTTTTCTTTTTGTTTAATTATCCAATCAGAATAATTGAAATAAATTATCTATATCAAATCGCATTAGTGATTTTATAAATATTTTGAAATTGCTTATAAATTTCTTGAAAAAGGTTTTTCTTTTTTTAAATTTACGATAAAGTCATAAAATTCAAGCTTTTGTCATAAATTAATTTTTAATATATTTAATGTATACTTCTCGATTATAACTAATTATTTTTATTAATGTGAACAGATCATAAATAATTTTAATATGTCGATCTTTTAAATTTTATCTATTAATTAAATGAAGGTAATACAATAACAATTAACATTAATTATATTTTATAAAAAATGGATATTAACTCGGTAATTTTGTTGTTGTACAGATTATAAATTGTGAAAGAAAATGTGTAAAAATGATCAGATTACGGTATTTTAAGATTTTTCGGAGAACGATGAATTAAAATTTTTTAATATTAACTTAATCATTAAATTTAGTACAACAACAGTGTACAATGGTTATTATTGTATTGATGTCAATACTATTTTAAAACACTAGTAAATTAATTTATTTTAAATATAATAAAAAAAGATGACTTTTCAAATTGTATTTAAAAAATGCATTGCCTGATTTTCTCATAATACTGCAGTGAGAGAATTAATAATTTAGTCGTTTTTGTGTATATAATACTATTATATTGTACATAAATCAAAATTTAAGTCAATTTAAGTCTTTAGTATTTAGCAAAGAAACTTAAAAATTTCATCATCATATTGCTAGAATAAAATTGATTCTTTAGATAAAACAAAGAAAGAATCTATATCTACATCAATCGTTTCAAAATCAAAAAAAAAAAAAAAAAAAAAAAAAAAAATCACAGATTATAATATCGATATAAAGAATTCGAATCTAATTGGTACAATGTTATTATTATCAATGTGAATTACTCAGCTGTGTTGGAGCTTATCGGCTGAATGAGTAAGATTTCGCCGTCGATCAGAAAACCGCCTCTACGGCTTTGTGTAGTTTTAACTCTCCAAATAATTATAAACTAAATTTGAGATAAGTCGAGCGCGCGAAAACTTTTCTTTTCTTTCTTCTGTCACTCTGCCGCTGCGCAAAAACTCGTTCCGTAGGTCAATAACAACTAAATTCGTCGTCAATTAATATTGAAAAATAAAGGAAGAGCAGTTAGTTACTGAACCATATTCTTTATTTGAAATTATTCGTATATAAAAAAATAATAATACTTAAACATTTTCTTGCATATATACATAAGTAGACATATTAACATTTATATCAAAAATTAAAATTACTTTGCAATACTGAAGTATAAATATATGAAAGCTCTACGATTAGTACAGTTTGAACAAGCTTGTCTTCATTTTTCTCGCACCTAATTAATTTAATTATAATGAAGCTTTAATAGACAGATGATGTGCCAAAATAGTAACAAACATGGATAATATACAATAAAATAAATTTATTTTATGTTACCATTATATAATAGGTACTATCTCTTTAAATAAACTTTAAGATTTATAATAATAATTGTTTTCGCTCTCATAGAACTTGTTAATTTTATTAATTTTTAAAATATACTTTAAAGTATATAATAATAATAATCTACATTAATCAGAGATCATACGTATTTATTAGATTTGCCAAATTTAACGATATATAATCTCTGTATAATGCCAAACTATAAAGTATTTTTTAATATTTATAAATATATATAGATTAATTTACAATGAAAATAATGTAATTTTAAACACATATGTACAACATACCGATATTTTCAAAATAATAACATTTCTTATCGCCTAGTATGTATTATAAATGCTATCTTTTGACAAATATATAATTTATTCAACCAGTAAATCGAATTGATCAATTTCTTCAAAAGTTTCATTTATATTTTTAATCCAATCGTTTATTTTCTTTCTTGTTTCTTTCTTTACCTTCGATTCTTTCTTCTTCTTAGGTTTTGGTTCATCGTCACAATCGCTATATTCATTTTCATTATTATTTATACTAATTTGAAAATTGACTTGTCGTTTCCGTTTTTGGTACGAACGTCTTGGAGGCTAAAATATTTGTTAATTTTATATATTATTAAAGCATGTAAAATAATTAAATATAAAATTTTATAAAGTATAACTTTATATGTTACCTGATTAAAATGAGTTGGTTCCAAATCAACAAATAAAGGCACTTTCTCTGGCACTTTCAATTCTTGCTGTTCAGAAAGAATATCAAATGTGTCTGAAAATGATATTGAATTTAAAACGGTTTGATTGATTGTTTGAGGTTCATCATTATTTTCCACTTTTTCAATAATCCTAGTATTTTGTTCTTTGCCATCATCTTCTTTGATTTTAAGAAAAGAGTCAAGTGTTGTCTTTTCTGGTTTTTTCTTTAAAACTGATTTTTTCATTTTTTCATTTGTTTTTTTTGAAATGCTTGATAAGATTGATTTGATTGTTTTTTTAGTATTATTTTCTTTCATTTTGTTATTCGCATCTTTTTCACAAATATTTATTCCACATGATGTATTTTTAATTGGTGATAGTTCATTTGTATCATAATCATCAAAACCAAATGCATTTTCTATAGTCGGCTCTATAAAATTAGGTTTTTTTGTTTTTTTTTCAATTTTTGGAGTTGAATGTATTTCACTGAATATACCATGAGATATTAATGTTTGTTCTGGCATTTGTTCTATATTTAAAAAATTATTAAGATTCGATTGTCTTAATATTACTGATTGTGACCTTTCAAAACATAGTGATGCTTCATGTGATTTTATTTGTTCATTTTCTTCTTGTACTAGAGATATTTGTTGTTTACATGGACTTTGGACTGAAACTAAAATAAACATTTATTAAGATTTAGAATAAAAATAGTAAATTTTAAAAAATTATATTTGGTCATATAAAATTAAAATTTTTAATTTAATTTAAACAAATTGATAATTTTATTTTTAAAATAATTTTTTGTTAATTTACCTGTTTTTTTAGAAGAATGAATTTTCTCAAATCTGAAAGGACTTGGTGCATTAAATTTTTTTTTTGAAGATTTTCTTGGGCTCACAAACATATTATCAATTTTACAATTTTCTTTATTACAAATTTTAGAAACTAATGTAGTTTCTTTCTCTTTTACAAGCGCTTCTGAAAAGTTCATTTGCAAATTTTCAACTTGCATTGGCGATTGATGATTTTCAATTTGCATTGGCAATTGATGATTTTTAATTTGCATTGGTGATTGATGATTTTCAATTTGCATTGGCGATTGATGATTTTTAATTGGACTGCTACATTCATTATGAATATTTTGTGACTGTATTGAACTTAAATTTGATTCGTGGTTTTTAATTGGACTATTATTGTTCGTATTATTAATATGTTTTGATTGTATATGACTTAAATTTGAAAGTACAGTTCCAAATTTTCTTGGAGATATATCATTTTTCTTTAATGTAGAATTTTTTGAGTTTTCCTCTTGCTTTAATGATTTATCAATACCTGATAATACACAAATAGTATCATCAGAAGAAATTGATTTCTTAATTAAATTAATTTTATGTATTGGAAGTTTCTTTTCACGCATTAAAGGTAATCTGTTTGTTTGAGGTGTACTTTGTATTATGTGTTTAACACGAGAAAAAGTATCTATTGGTCTCCATGGACTCCCTAAATCAAAATCATCTGTTAACTTAGAAATTGGTGACATAGATTTTCTAATTAGTGAATGATTTAACATATTGCTATACTGTGATGTAGGTTGAGAAGTAATAGCATTTCTTGGACCAAATAATTTCAATTCTGACGTTATTGTTTTAGGTATAGGTGGAGTCACAGTTAAATCAATTTTACTACTACCTTCCAATTTGGTATTTGATAATATTTTTATAGTTGAAAGCTCTTGAATTGTAGTATTTCCAGCATCTTCAAAGTATTCTGGATTTTTATAGGATTGTATATTCTTTGTATTTACAGTTGGTTTTTTATTTACCTTTTTTTTATTTTGATCTTTAAAATGAACAGTAAATGGTTTTTTTTTAATGTTTTCCTTTTGTTTTGGTCGAGACACAAGTATTTGAGGAGCTAACTTTTGTTTACTATTTCTTACAAGTCTTTTAATTGACTTTTTTGATTTCTTATTTACTTGAACTTCTTTTTCTTGAGAATCATCAGGAAAATTATAAACTTCTTCTTTATCTTTAATAATCTCATCAGTTGATTTAATATTTTTATAAACTGGCAATATTTTTTTGTTTTCTTCAAATGATTTTTCAGTATTTATTAATGCTTTTTCATTAATATTAAAATTTTGTGAAGATCTTGAAATTTCACAATAATTTTTATTTACTCTTGGTCGTAATTTTTTTTCTACAGGTTTGAAAGATTTTCTTGATTTCAATGGTTTAAGAATAAATGTATCATCATTATTATCTACTTTATTAATTCTTTTCTTAATATTATTCACTTTTTGTGGTGGATGTTTCATCAAATGAAAATTAGATTTAACTTTAACTTTATTGTCATTGACCTTATTTTTAAAAAACTTTTTAGAGCTTATTTGATTTTTATTAGCTTCTTTTTCATTAATTAACTCAGTTTTTAAATCACAAATTTGTAAATTTTTTTTTATTGGTGATTCTTCAATTTTTTCACTTATTTTATTAATTTGGTTATTCTCAACTGGTTCCATATCTTTTTCCACCTTATTAACATTTTCTAATTCCTGTTTTATTTTTACTGTTTTATCATCTTCAAATTCAATTTGTTTTTCTTCCTCATTTAATAGTTCATTTATATATTCTACTGAAATTTTTCTTTTTGCAAGTGGTTGTTTTATGACATTTGAATTTGGAGAATTTAGTGTATTGTTAAAAATTTCCAATTGAGGTTGCTTATCATCACTTTTCTCAATTTTTAACACTGTATTATTTTTAGGCTGATTTCTTGATGTAATTTTCTTTAAATTTTGTTCCTTAGAACTATTTTTTTTCAAAATTTTTTCCTGTGATTGTTTAATTTGGTTTTTTTCTGTATTATTATTTACAAGATTTGTTTTTTCTATTTTCGTTTCTTTAGTACATCTCTTAACTAATATTTTAACTTTACTCAAAAGTTTTTTATCGTTGCTTATTTGCACTTTTTTATTTTCAGTCACTGGTATTTCATTTGATTCCTGTGATTTTAATTTTCCATTGGAAAGAGTTTTGGGAGCATTGGTTGTATCTCTTAAAACAGGAGACTTTTCACTTAATAATGTAACTTTATTAACTAAACGATTACTTTTTTTTGTAACTTGCAATCTAGATTCTGATGTTAATTTCTTGGAGCAAGTATTTTTCAGATTAGATTCATTATATTTTATTCGAGGTGCTAAATTTTCATTCTGTTTTAATTCTTTTTTATTGAGAATTTTGGTTTTACTGTCTTTGTTCTTTACTATGTTTTTAGTGGTTGTACATTTTGAATTTTGTCTTGTATCTAAATCTAAACCTAGCACAGCAGCTGCTTTTCTACTTCTTGTAATGTAAGACATGATGAAATCAATAACGTTTTCCTAAAAAATATTATTAATGTGAAATATATTGATAATAAATGATTAAAAATAAAAAAATATACATTCACATATATTTATATATGAATGCATATTTTTTCATACATATTTAAATGTTTAAAACGCATTGTTGATCATGTAAACACAATTTATTATATTCACTGGAATTATATTTAATTTTTTGCAAAGAAAGAAAGAAAGAATAAAAATATTTATAACCTAAAAATCATATGCAAGACTATAATACAAAAATGCAAACCTATATAAATAGATTACTCTTCGGCCAAACTTGATAAGCCTTATACAGACAAGTTTGTTCTTAACGAATGAAATGTCAAGCCATTAAATAACTTATAATTCATAATTAATTTAAACATTGGCTCACTTTGCACTGATACTGTGATATATTTTTAAATTCTCTTTCTTTAATGTTTTTTCGTTGTAACCGTTAATACAGAATCATATCGTAATTTTCGATTGGTTAAAGTGGCTTTGACAATCTATATAGATGGCGCTAAAACGCGTATTTTCAACGGTTACACGATTTTGATTGGTGTTCGTTTGAAATTTTTAACCAATAATAATTCACAAAATAATGAATGATTTTTAAAAACAAAATTTATTTTGAACTATATTGAAAACTTTAAATATTGAATAAACTTATTCAATTTATTTATTTAGTTTGGCTGAATTTATAATTTAAATTTTAATATCTAACCTAAAATGTGAGAGGTTTTATGTAAGAATATTCTTAAAAAATTTAAATAGTGTCTTAAACCAAAGTAATCACTTAGATACATGCTATATAATAAAATAAATATTAATTGATGAATAAATATTTTTATTATTATTAGTCTTAAGATAAAAAATTTTAAAATATATTTTTGACATATTTTTGTATTTTGAAATATTCTATATTCGGAAATATTCACAATATTATACATAAAAAATATATAAAGTCGCGTTTGGTAAATAAAAAATTTAACATAAAGCAATTATTGTCAGCTGCTTCATTTTCTTAATAATTTCTGCTAGAATCAATCATAATGCATTTAAGTATGTAAATAAATTAATTGAATTCATCAGTTTAAGATACACAATAAAGTGATTTAAAAAATAATTTTAATATTAATTTAAAATAATTATTTCACTATTGATCAAAATATTTTTCAATTCGTAAATATGACTTGTTAAATTGTACATTATATACTATTTTGTATTTTTGTAATTATAAATTTGTAAATATAACTTCACGATGTTTATTCTTTAACATAATATAATTTTTTAAATTATTTAAATATTAGTATTAGTATTTAGTAGTATTTTGTATATTAAAAATTTAAAGGATAATGTGTTCTATTATTTAATCTTTAAAAAAATTTTTAAAGCTCTGTTACTTTTGTAAAAGTCTGTGTAAAAATCAAGCCGGATTTTTGTATAGTAAATAATATACAGGGCAAAAATTATTTCATTCAAAATAATTTTCATTTATTATTATACATCTTTTTCATTTTTTTGACAATTTATTTATGTTACATTAAAAAAAAATTTTGTCACATTTAAAATAGGACAGTTATTGTATAATTTTCACAAATTTTCATAAAATGTAAAATATTGTTCATTAATTGCGCATTTAATTTACACAAATAAATATTACTTTACTAGAGTTAAGTTTTGAAATTAATTTAAAACTGAACTTATTTATCAACCATATGTGTCAAAAATTTCTTAGTTAATTCTGTTGTTTATTAAGTTTATTATTTCGCAATCATTAAACAACTAAAAAAAAATAAAAAATATATATAATAATAAACTATTAATAAAGTAGTTTAACTTATTTTTTTCAATGGCATCACTTAAAATGTGATTCAAAATGAAAATTTGTTCTTTGAAACGTTCAACATTAATAATCTCAGATTTGAAAAGTTTAGAAATATCAGAATCTTAATTACTATTTTTTTTTTTAAATTAATGTAGTTGGATAACAGATGCCGATGATGCTCTTTTACGTTTGAAATTATCAATTAAAATGTATATTCACAATTCATCTTTTAGTTGAATCCAGTGGATCATCATCATTTTATTTAGTACTCAACAAATAACTTTTTGTAAATGATTTTTTTATTTTTTTAAATTCATTTCCTCATCGTCAAAATCTTTTTTTTTTAATGTTAATTAGATGGAAATAAATAGTGACTTTTCGTTGAGTTGATCTAAGAGATCGTTTTAGGTTGCAGTAACGCTGCATCAAAAAATTCATCAAAAAATTAAAATTGGAGTTTGTAATTTACAGTATTTTTACGATATTTCACGTTTTGCATTACTTCTGTTAAAATTTCTTGTTTCTTATTTCATTTTATATTGTACTCAAAAGTTTGGATTTTACTATGGCCAAGTTTATCATAAATTTCGACAAGCTTTCATTGTAATTATGCAATGTTTTTAATTGATATACAATATCAAAGTAATATTGCAATTAAATATTTATATGAACAAATTTTATTAAATATCAAGTGGTATTAAAAACTATATATGAATTTTTTATTGATAAAAAATGATAATTGTGATCCAACGTAATTCGGAATGAATAAATTGATTTGTTTACGTTTCAATAAAGAATCCCTTGTCCATCTTCAAGTTGTTTATTAATAAAACTACAAAATTAATATTTCACATACGCATATATTAAACTATTACAAAAATTATAAAAATTTAAATAATCACCAATAATTTATTCATATTTCATTATTATCAAATATGGAAGATGCTTCATAACCGTTTTTACACTGAATTTGTTATTGCTGAATAAAAATATTTATTAATTGTTAAGAAAAGGAAATCATAATAATGTGATTCGATACAGCTCGACGATTATGTTCATCTATGGATAATCCAGATCTTACATCTTCACAGATAGTATAATTTTTCATCATAATTCAATATTTTTTAGATAAATTAAATACAATAATTGCCTACAGAGTATTGCAAACAACTGTGTTAATTATTAAAATACAAATGATCGTGATTGTAGCCAACGCTAAAGGTGATCAAAATCAGAAATTAAATGATTTTTGTTTACAGATATGAGTGTCCATCTATATTATATTATAATTAGTTATAATTTTATGAAATTTCATGATACGCACTATTCATATTTGTTTGTTAAAGGATAATTTTTGATCCAGTGGGGTGCGTTTCGAATACAACAAAAATTGTATTCTTAATTATTTTTCTCACATTGCGACAAAAAATCCCTTGCCATTATCGAGGCAAATATTATAACACAGGAATACGTGGGTATTCTATACGACGTGATAGTCACAATGTGTCACAGTTTTTATTGTCGATATAATTTTATATTTGCTGAATTTCTCACCATTATTATTATTATTATTATTATTATTATTATTATTATTATTATTATTATTATTGTTATCGTTATCGTTACCACCATCGTCGTCATCGTCATGATTATTATTTGCGCAAATTCATTCATAAATTCAATATCTTTGCGTTTCAAAACAAAGCTAAATAATATTTTTTTCAAATAAAATTTTTTTATAAAAACTTGATTATTTTATAATATTTATACATTTCTTGTATAAATTGAGAAAATGAATATTGTATGTTACTTCCCAAAATTATAACAACAATAATTTATGGCTTATATGATTCATCGTGAGTTCGTACGATTTATACAGTTTATGCGTATAAAAAAAAAATTTGGTTTCTTTTTAATGATATTTAATCTCTAATATTAATATATTTTACAACTAGTACTGACAAATATTTTTGTGGTATGATATTATATGAATAAAGAAACTCTAAAAATAGATTTGCGTCCATTTTATCCAAATATTCTATCAATCAAAGCAATATGCATAATATTTTTTAAATTTGTATCGTTATTGATATGCGTAATTTTTCATAATTTTTAAATACTTGAGGTTCATCAAAACATAGTAAATAATAGAAACGTTTTGAAAGCTTTATTTTATTATTTTCTTTAAAACTGTATGTGAAGAACACAAGATAATAAATAAAAAATACAAGCTTTTAATTTATTTAATAAGCTGTTGATCATGTAATAATTATTTTTTCCAATTACTTGATCAAATAATCTGGTGATGAGGCTTGAGATCTCCTACAAAGAAATTGATCCCATGTTCTATTATTAGCTCAAGTTGGTACTTTTTTAAAATATATGAGCCAAAATTTTATTTAATAATAGAATAAACTGCAGATGCTTATACGTGTTTCAATGTATTAAGAATTTTATATTTGCCAGCTAAGTTTGAAGTATCGGTATTAAAAAATTGTGTTGAATCGATTTTAAACTTGAATAAATACTATCAAGGTGTTATTTATAAAAGTATAAAATATTGTTAATTTTTTATTAACTCCACTAAACTTTACTTCTTAAATTAAGGTAACGTTTTATTTATTTTATCGAATAATTGCGAATAGAATATTATATGCTGAATTTATGCTCGATGAAAAAATAGAAAAAAAAAAAAGTTACGATCCAAAATATTAAATGTATTATTTCGTGAAAATAGAATAGATTTATCCGCGTGTCGACAAAAACAATATCAATAAAATTTTTCCGACAAAGCACTTGTTGAAATATTTTTATATAATAATTTAAGAGAATAGTATACGAAGATCACATATATTTATTAATAAGAAGTGTCAACATGTTGGTTACATCTCGTATGTAAATAATAAAAAGAGTATTTTTATTTTGCGCAACAAGTAAGTTTTCAATTAAGAATAGTAAATTTTATCTGTCTAAAAGCATTGAAATTGAGTTTAGAAAGCAAGTTAAAAGTCGTCATTTGTAAACGCGAAATATCTTAACTCATCAAAGTGAATTCAAATATTTTTTTTTGATTTTCTTTGTGTGTATCGTTACGAATAATAAATATTTGACTCAATATTTACACGTTATGCGTAGTTTCATTAATCATTGTAATTAAAAAACATCGCAAATGCGTTAAAAAATTGTAATTAAAGGTTCGTTTCGATATTGTAAAAAGCAAGAAAAGCAAGAAAAGTTATTCCCGTGTGTACAATTGGATAAGCACGACAATCCTTTTGTCTTTGTTAATGATGAAGAAGAAGAGAAAAAAAAAAAAAAAAAAAAAAAAAAAATTCATGTTAAGCGTAAATCTATTCTTGAAAGTGACTCACACTAATCGTATTAAAGAAAAGTTTATTAAAATCCGGAGAACAAAAGCCTAATGCGAGACCAAGAAAATGGGGTAAAATGGAAGCTATTGAAACGGTTTTTCTCAATTTCCCAGAAATAGAGCTGATCGTGGACGTTACTGTGAGTCGTTGACATGCAGGTAAGTACAGGTTGCCATAAATTTTTTAATTGGCGAACCAAGACTGAACGCCCACCAGGAGGTTCAGCTTCGCCGTCGTCCTCGAGCTTATTCAAATCGCACGTACCTTTGTCGAATGTAGTTGGCGCGTAGGGATGAGACCTCGTCCTTATCCTCGTGCTCTGGCCCAAAAAAAGCATGTGCACCATCGCCAAAGTGACATTTGCGCGTCGGTATTTTAAATAAACATAACCTATTCAATAATGCTCTAATTAAAAATGTTTGTAATGTTTAATTCGTGCATTTACCGTGTTAGCGCTTTGCTCGGTTTTCCTTTTTCTCAAAAGCCCACCCGACGACTCTTCGGAAAGCCAGCAATTGTGCAGAGAATTGTTGCGTCGGGCCAATAAAATTTAAATTTGCGAGAGAGAGAGAGAGAGAGGGAGAGAGAGTCGCGCGGAGTTTTATCATTGTAAAATGTTTTGGCAATGGGGATCGGAGGCGAGGCCAACGTGCTGCGAGTTCGTTTCCTCCTCGTGCTCGCTCGGTAGCACCAGGTCGTTCCCCGGCTAACGAATGCGACACCATCTCCGCTTCCCGGAACTCATGACACTCGGGGATAAAAACTTCAAACCTTTACCCTTGCCCTTCCCTTGGCAGATATGCCTCGGCCAATCAGCGACGCCCCTCCGGCCCACCATTTAAAAGTAGCGCTAAATATTGGTAAATCTTAGAGCTGCTAACTAATACAAAAGGAGCCACGCGGAAAATTCTTCTCATTATAAGAAAATCATCGGCAATGAAAAGACGCTACCTGTGCTCTCCATTGTCGCAGAGCCCCTCCGGCCACGATTGATCGGCGTGCCCCGAGCATTTATAAAGTTATAAAGGAAGTTAATCTCGCACCGAGATTCCGTAGCTCCTTATCGTAAACTCATCGTCGATCATTAAAATCACTTGTAAAAATCACACCAAGGTAAGAAGGTTTTTGTTCTTTTAAATTCGCCATTGGCCTGCGAATTGTTATCCGGATTATTATTGTCTCTCGCCTCGGGATTGCCGCAATCTGCCGTATTAATTAACGAGCGACTGCCTCTTTTCTTTTTTCCGTTCCAGAGACTCCCGAGCACTTGGACGGACGGCGGCTGACGCGGGCATTGCAATTTGAAGTCGGGGGATCTACGTGCGCCCGACATACGTGTGAGCTTCATCCAGTTGGAAGCTAGTGCAGCTCGGGGTCGAAGATGAAGAAGGTCATGGTGAGCCGATACTATTATGGCGAGGAGTTTTGGAAGTCCCGACACCATCGTCTTCACGAGCAGATGTCGTTCAAGAGGAAGGAGGAGGAGGCCAAAGCCTTCGAGAAGCAGTTCCACTCGTCCAACTCCGTCGGAACCAATTGTCACATTAAGCTGGAGGACGATAATCCCAAGATGACGGGCGAAATGTGTTCGCGCCCGCTCAAGAAACGCAAAATTGAGTACGAACTTTTGAACGTGGAGGCGCAAGGGTAACGTGTTCCCTCGCCCCGTCCCTTCCCGTCCCGCCATCCCCCCGATTACCCCCCGATTACCCCCTTTTAAAACTGCGACACGATAATCGGGAAAGACTCGCAAGACATATTTCCAATGTTTGTGCAAAACACCGTTTGTAAATATATTCATGTTTTTTTTTCTTTTTTTTTTTTAAGCTCAGTACTCTAATGTACATTGTGTTGTGTACATCATTGGTACAAGTCATTATTTTAATAAAATAAGCCTTTGTATATATAAATATATTTATGTAAATATGAATTTGCAATTGTAGCATTAGTCAATAAATGTATTATTAGTATATATAGAGTATACTATTGTATACCTCCTTTGTGCAAACATTAATGCATAATTTATCTCAACATTTTAAAGTAAAATTTTGATTCATTACAATGAAACTATGTAAGAAATTTAATTTTCAAATAATGTTCAACAAGCTTCTTAAATAATAATTAAAGAATAACTAAAGTTAAATTTGGTATTTTTAAGAAATTTTCTCTTTTATCAACATTTAAATAACATGCTGAAGCTTTTAATTTAATACAATTTGTTCAAATCCAATATATTGCATGTTTATAGACCATTACTCTTTCAATTATTAAATTTCTTATCGATAATCATTTTGTAATAATATAGTAATTATGCAATAATAATACACTAATTATGTAATAACATCGTAATCGTATAAAAAATTATATAGATTACATTATCATGCGTTATCCATTATATTTATACATAATCTTGTAAACTTTAAACAAACCAATAAAAGTAATGTTTTAATTAAACCTTTTGTTTCTCATTGTTTAATAATGTAGACTTAGTAAATATCTAAGTACCACTTTTATTATTTCTATGAAGTATACAATAAAGAATTTTGATTTACAAAATTAAATAACTAATTAAATTTATATTACAGTTCTAATAGTATTTTTGTTTAATTGTATTCTCATCAAAGTAACAATTGTACTTTTTCCATTTTAATCTTTTTTTTGGATCCCTCTTAGAGTTTGCTGGTGCATAATTTGGCATTAAACCTAAAATAAATTTGAAAAAATATATTTATTTTAATTAATATTATACATAGTAATTTTATTAATATGATATCTAATTAAACTTTAATTTTTATAGTACTCAAAAGTTATTATTTTTTTTGTAATACAAAAATTTTCTTTTATTTTTTTATATGAGAATGTGTTCAATGTAGCAATAATACAAAAGTTAAGTGAAGTAGATTTGAAATTTTGAAAATTATATTTAAATAAAATATTAGTGATAGATAAAATTTTAAGCTTGGTAAGTGGTATATAAAATACACATAAAGACAAGTATTGGTTGCAGATATAAAGGAAAAGTATTGATACCAACCAGCTTTTTGAGCCATTGTAATCAAAATACCAATTCTTTTTTGTTGCCTAGAACATAAACCAGTTATTCTTCTGTGTAATATGTGACCATTTGATTTCATAAATTGTCTTAATATAAGAACATCCTATAAAAAATTAATTGGATTAAGCAATGTATATATTGTTTGTTTTAATTATTTATATCGATACTAACGGTATGTTTCACATCAACATTTGCCGAGCAAAGAACACATGCTCCATTATCACTAGGTTTCAACAGTAAATGTTCATTGGGTTGGGGTTTGATGACTGCTTCAATAATCGTTGTGTTACCTTCCTTAGTTTCAATTACTAAAATGATTGTAAATTAATATTTCAATGAATTATAAAATGTTGGCAAAAGAACAATATTCAAATGATAAAAAATATTTTGAAATTTTTTTTGCAATACATCAATCAAAGTGCTACAAATCAAAATTTGGACAATTGCACAATTTGAAAAGATAGTAAGTTAAAGGATTGATAAACAAAGGAAACTGTGACTAACTCTCTTTTATACTCCTTGATGCCGACAATGAGATATCCCTACAAGATTCAGTGAAAAGTAAATTCCTTTTAAAAGTTGCAAGCAGTCGAGAAATTGCCATGGTGTAGTGCACTTGTTTCACGAGAGACCAGGAGACATTCACCTAACTTTAACCTAACCTACAACTACACCAAGTCAAAGTCTTAGCTTCTAAATTTAATAAATTTAATTTGTCAAAGCGAAAATTTGTCAGAGCAGCTTCCCCGATCAAACGATTATTGTAAAAAAGGCCTCATAATTTATGCAGTTTAACAATTATTATTTGCTGGTAAAATATTAGAGCGAATCGTTTAGGGCTCATTGGAGATTTCCATTGGAACTCGTCGTGGGACCGAGTGAGCGACGTGGCTGACACTCCGAGTCATAAACACGATACCGGATATCGTGTGGAAGATTTTTTATAGTGACAATCATTCCAATAAAAAATAAAAGGGCTGTCATGTTAAACGGGATTTTAACTTTTTGCCGATTGCACGCCCACTTGTCCGTCTTGTAGCTAACATATTTTCTCTATTAACAAAATAGTTTTGGAGTTACGAGTCGAAAAATGGGGTTGTGCAAATGCCCGAAGAGAAAAGTAACGAATCAATTTTGTTTCGAGCACCGTGTAAATGTTTGCGAAAATTGCATGGTTACAAACCATCCAAAAGTAAGATAACAATAAGCTTTTATTATTATTTATCAGATATTTCAATTGTGTTTTGTACTCTATGCTGGCTGTTCAGTTACAATTATTGTACATAACCAAATTCGGTTTAATCATTGCCAAGACGTTTTCAATTAAATTCTTTACCAATGTAGCCTTTTCATTTTTTTAAATTAAAACAATTTTCTTATCACTTATTATGTCTTTTGTATCAATGCGCATAAATATTATATTTTATTCTTTGCTATTTTTAGTGTGTGATTCAGTCATATTTGCAATGGCTTCAAGACAGTGATTGCAATCCAATTTGTATATTTTGCAAAGAAACCTTGAGCATCAGAGAATGTTGTCGATTAACTTGTTATCATGTTTATCACTGGGCATGTCTGGACTCTTACTGTAGGAGCTTACAGGAACCTAACGATACTGTAAATTATCTTTGTCCAACTTGCAATTCTGCTATTATACCGCAACCAAATTTAGTATCTCCAGTAGCAGACGTTCTAAGAGAAAAATTAGCAGGGGTAAACTGGGCAAGAGCTGCCCAAGGACTATCATTGGTAAATAAATTTATTTTTGTACTTTTTAAAAAATATTTTTTTTCTATAAAAATTAATTTTTTTACAGCTAAGCTTTGAAAGGGAGGAAAAACCAGATGATGGTGGTATTGTGGACTTGGGTCAGTCTCAATCACCTATGCACCAAAATCATGCAACGTCATCAGCCACATCTCGAACATCTAGTACTGTTACTTCATCAGATTCTACTTCAAACAATATACATTCTAATAATCAGAAATCAGGTCCTCCATATTCTATTATAAATATGGAATCCAATTTAGCTATGTCTAATCCTACACCAAGAAAAGTTTTTGAAGCATATGATGATCCAAAAGATTTTCTATTTGATCACGACGAAAATAAATATCAAAGAAAATCTGCACTCGAATGGTTTTTTAGATGGCGGAAATTGATTACAAAAACTCCAGCTCGTAGAAGAAATATTGCTGGATCAATACACAAGCGATATGCAACTTTAATAATATTTGGAATTGGTGCATTTATTTTTATAATAATGTTATTCTCATGGTTAGGTAGAATGGCAACAGATGGTGATCCTTCTTATGACCCAATCCACAACCCATTAGTTAATGTAGATAAAAATAGTGATCCATTAAATTAATTGTAAATATATGTGCTGTGCTTGGATTGTTTTATATTTTGAGGATTCTAACTGAATATGCAAAATAAGAGATATTTGTCAACTAAAATTGACAAATAAATTTGTCAACTAAATAATCAACTTGATTATTTGATATAATGTTAAGTTGAGATTAAAAAAATATTCCTTTAAAATCTTGAATCATGAATTTAAGAGACTGAATATAAACAAGATACATGTATATCACATAATTACATAAGTGCAAATAATATATATAATTCTATGAATAAACGTCTGTTTTTATTTTGAGAATTTGTTAAGGTGTATGCTTGAAAAGATTATAAAATATGTGTAAATTTTATTCTTTAAAATTGCATGATGTATAGTAGTTCATTATAAAAAATTCTCATTAAACCATTTTAATACCAGTGATATCGTTATTTAAATTGCAATTCAATAGCAAAAACTAAAAATCAAATTTGTAATAATTTTTAAAAATGGTTATGAGAATTTTTTTTAAAATAAAATTTATTACATATTTAAACTTTTAAATTTGTAAATAAGCTAAAATGTAAATTTTGTAAACATTTATTAAATGTAGACTAAAAAAAATGAAAAATCAATTACATAATTAAAAAATAATCTTTTCTTTGCACATAACTTTTTTATAAAAAAACTTTTAATTAAGTTGATGTTATGAGTAATAATATTTCCAAATATGAATCAAATTCTGTATTTGTAAATTTTATTTGTTATTTTGATTTTTATTGTAAAAAATTTAATTTTAATATTTTAAAAGTGTATATTTATCGTATAATTTGTTTTGAATTAAACGATAAAAATAAATATAAGAATTAATTATGCACAATAAAATTTATAAAAAATTTTATAAATATTTTTATTTATTACGATTATTATTATATTATGAACAAAAATGAATCTATATGTAATAAATTTACCTTTATTATCATTCATTTTCTTTATTAATGTACCATAAAAAATACTTGACATCCAAAAATGATTAATAATAGAAATATTATTAGAAATAAATATATTACATTATTGATATAAATTGGGTATTAAGATATGAACAAAATTATTTGAATTCAATTACACAATAAAAAGAAATCCTAATAACTTTTTTCATAACAAGTATAACTAAATTATATTAGATCATAAATTATTAATAAATTGCAACTCTATATAAATTATTGCTTTTATTATTATTATTTATTATCTTAATAAATTTCCAAAAATTAAAGAAAAATTTTTATTTTATTAAGGATATACAGTTTTAAAAATTAATTATTTAGGTAAAGAAATTGATTTATTTAATTTAATAATGAAATAAAACACAATATATATAAAAAAATTTGAAAAATTAAAATTTTAAAGAACGTTTTAGAAGAGAAGATTTTTATTTTTGAAACAATTCAATATTAAATATTAATATTAAATATTCAATGAAACTTTCTTTTTACATAATAATAATAAGGATGATAATTATTATATTAATAATAATATATGAATAATAAGGATACAAGTACTTAATACTACATATGTTATGAATATACGCTTTGAATTGTTAATATTTTACATTTATTGTATGTCTGCACTATAATGAATATGATTTGTTTTTTTTTTTTTTTTTTTTAATACTCTAACAAAAATATATCTTTTCTTTGAAATAGATTATAATAAATTTTTAATCCACTGTAGTTAAAAGAATTATTAAGAAATTAAAATATTGAATACCTAAATAAAGTAGAATATGTAGAATAATATGTAAATATATAAAAAATAATAGTTATACTGATTTGGGACTAAAACTCATATGCATTAAACTAAAAAGAATATAATTGTATGTAGATAATATAAAAATGCTTCAATGAATTTGATTTTTATGGTTTGAAGATGGAAATACTCAAATTTCTAAATTATAGGTAACGGTATAATATAAAACACCGTTATAATTTTTTTTCTTGAAAAATCAAATGATTTCTGATAAATCAAGAAGAATTTCAAGCTTTTGCTTAATGAAATAAATTATATTTTATTTGATATTAATTTTTATTAATTTCATTTTTAATTAAAAATACAGTAATTAGGTACTACAAATTATAGGTAAATAATAGTTACTTACCAATATTAATATTTTTTAATAAGTTTTAATACAATAAAATAGATATATATCAATATTTATAAGATAAATATACAGATGATATTGTAATAAATTAAAACGCAAACACATTATAAATACAAGTTTTAGCAAAGTTTTAAAACTAAAAAAATTTTTATGTATAAAATATCTACTAAATCACAAATTTAAATATTTTTTTTTTTTTTAATAAATGATTTCAAGTAATAAGTGTACAATATTCAGCAAAAATTTACTAAATTAATAATATAATACATAAAATATATTGTTACTGAAATTCTTTCATTTATAAAATAATTTTTGTAATTTATAATGAAATCTATATTGAAGAATTAAAATCATTAAAAATATTAGTAATTGATTTTTTTTATAAATATGATAATAAAGATAAAATAATAAAGAATAATTAAAAGTTATCAATATTTAATAAACATAAAATGAATTTAACTTTGTATAAAATTTATTAAAGCTTTGAAAAATAATGTATATTGAATATAATATTTATAATATTAATATCTTTGCAGTATTTTAATTAATTAATTTAATTAATTTCATAATATTATCATTAAAATATACTGTATAATTTTTTTTTCATGAAATCATTAAAATTTTCAGTTTACGTATTTTTATATATATAAAAAAAACTATAACAATGTCTGCATATTAAATATAATTGAAATACTATTACTATTATATACACAAGACATTTAATATTTAAATAAAGTGCTTTAACTTTTCATACGATATATTTATTTTATTAAAATTTAATCGTTGATATTTCTCTTTAAATAGCATTCAATTTTTAAAACTCTTTTTATACATTTATTAAAAATTTATAAATTTTGAAAAAATTAAATTTATTTTTTGTATTTCGCTTAATTTAATTTTTGTAAAATCAAAAAGTACTAATAAACAATAAAGTGTAGCGTCTTAAATTGAATGTATTGAAAAATGAAGAGCTTTATTTTTTTTAGTTTATTTTATTTTTGTGAATTAAATTTAATAGATAATATAAATGTTTCGTAAAAATTTAAAAGTATAAGAAAGAAACTATGATGTTTAACTTTTTCTGTTTTAATAAGACAATTATTATGTCAGCAAGTAATTCTATCATGAATTCTAATATTTTGTAATACAAACTCAGCATATTTCGAATATATAATTTAAGATGATGCATCGAATAAAATACAATAGAATACTTTTCTAAAATTCTTAAAATGAAATATAAATAACATGATACTATTTGAAAAAAAAAAAAAAAATAAAATTTTAATTGACTATATACATATTTTGTATTCAATTTAATTTACAATAAAATAGTTACATTTTCAAATTTCAATATTTTCATTCTAATAATGTTTTTGGGGATATCTAAAATTAGTTTTAGTATTTAAAAAATTTAAACAATGCATTTAAAAATAAGCAATTTCTGGTTTAAAGTGTTTCTTCTTTTTTTTTTTTTTTTTTTTATAATCAAAATCAAAAATTTTATTTTTATTTTATAATATGAATTTATTGTTATACATTATTATATTATTGAATTATATAAACGATAGAATCATATTCTATATATGTTGAATAAACGTAATTAAACACGAAGCAAATATTGTATTAGTATAGAAAAATAACACGTATAAATAATATCGAAAGATGTTATTGTCATTTTTTATAATCAATATTTAATAAAAATCTATTAAAAATCTTTGATCACAATTTTCTTCGTAAAAAGGTTGTTATTTATATAATTGATCAATTAAAAGTATTTTGGAATGCTTTCGACAAAATGGGTAATAGTAAAATTAATTGATTAGTATATTATAGTCAATTAAGTGCATCCAATTTAATGTTGAAATTTACATACAAGTAGTTAATCATTTATCATTGAAAATATTTTTTAAATAAATAATTGAAATAGTATACAAATTAATGAATATATACATATGATAAATATATGGTTATTATTGAACGAAAATGACTTTTTTTAAATTAATCAAAATAATTTCAATTAGTGTGCCTTTATAAATAAAAAATGCATATTTTAAAAAAATATAGAAACGTTGTACTAATGCATAAAAAAAAGCATTAGGTAGGTAAAATAAAATAAAGTATAATTAACATTTTTATTGATAAATTATAAACTATTTGAGCATTAGAAAATTATTAAGTACCAGTGTACATTAAAATTAGAAAAATTGTAACATCGATAATTTGTATGAAATGCAATAATAAGCAAACACACACACACACACACACACACATACATATATATATTTAAAGGAAATTTAATAACTTAGGATTAGGATAAATAAAGGATAGTATAAAAACAAGTAAATAAAAAAAATTGTGTACAAAATTGATAATCGATCGATATTATTGATTAAATATAAATTAGGTCGCAAAGAATTCCCAAGCAATCGAGTTGGGGTGAAATTCCGCATTCGTTTGCCGCTTCCTGGGTAATCGCGTATGATCATCTTTACATTAACATCAACAACCACAGGTCGAACAACTTCAAAGCCATTTTGCCAAAAATCTCCCAACTCTCCTACACCACGGGATTAAAGGCACCGGTGGTGGGGGTAGACTTTCAGACCCTCAAGTATTGTTTTGGGGGCCATTCAAGATTTTACTCGCGACCAGGAAGGAGGAGGGCGTCTGCGATCTGCCTCGTAATCTACGTGTCCAGTTTCGAGCTTAAGGGTCGGCTATGGCTCTGGGACCGCTGCTCCGGGTCATGGGGTCCAAGGTCCGGGCACTCAGGTGGAGGAGGCCGGTCACGGGTGAGTTATGTTGTCTTTGTCCTGATACTGCGGGGAGAATCGGCTCCGCTATTTTCCTTCTTTCTTTATGTCAGTTCCTGCAACCGACTGTCATAAACTTTCGTGCCTCGACAGGTGTGTTTCGTGTGAAAAATTCAATCCTCTGAAAATTTCATTGAGTTTACACATTTTTTCGATTTCATAAATATTTTTTTTAAAATAACGACAAACGCAAACGATCGGTTTAATTCAAATGCATTTAAAAGTCATTCAAATTTCCATGCCAAGCATCAAACCTTGTATTCTCAATCTCAAAATTGCAATAAATTTTAGCACCTTTCCTCATTATTCTCTTTGCATACGCATACGAAAATCCAACGACGCGAATTTCAAAATTTATCTCGAGTGTTTGTTTACAGATAGCGCAAAAAGAAAGAAAAAAAAAGAAGAATCGAGACTAACCAGGCGTGACCAAAATACCGAAGTGAATGAGTGTTCAGGTGCGTGTGTGCGTGTGTGAGTGTGTGCGTGCGGTTGTGCTTGCGTGAGCGAAAAAAAATCATACGTGTTCATACTTAATATATTTAAAGGTGCCACGCTCCACGCAGCAACGCATTATGATGCATAGTATGTTAGCACTAGGTTCGGGAACCTTCGAGCCGGGTCGGCCCCCGTCGGCTCACTCTCTCTCTCTCTCTCTCTCACTCCCTCCTGCAGAGTTACCTTTACATTCTTTAATAAACGCGAGTTCCCCCACTCGCGAATCACCCTACTGTATAACTCCCCCTCATTACGTAACCCACGAGCATGCGCAGATAAGTTGTAGGAATGTAGGAAAAGGGCATGCATAGGCGGTTGGTCGAACGCGATGGATACAACCCGAGCCTACCTACATTCCTTCTTTAAAATTTGTAGGCTTCTTTTGCAATTTACTGCTTTGTGTCTGTGGCATAGGCTACTTTTTTCTTTTTCTTTTTTATTCAATTTTCTTAAAGTTTCGTTCTATTCTTAACCGTACTAAAATTAATATTTAGTCGAACATCAACCGAACTTTGCGGGTTCAAACTGATCATTAGATTTGTAGGCTTGGTCCATCGTAACATTTTATTAATTCCATAATAATAACCCTTTACATATTTATCTGTATTTCCCTACAATTTTCATTATTCTTCCCTGGTTTTCCTTATCTCGCTTGTCTTATTCCCTTTTAATTATTTTTAATTCCTAATTTCTTACCCGTTGCAAATCTCAAGTACTGGTTTTTAGGTGCGTTTTTAGTAGGTGTGTTCCTACTCTTGGGTAGTAAATCCAAAACTACCCTTGATTACAGAATCTCTTTTGAAGGTCATTTCGTACGTCGATATTGGCGAAAATTAAGAAAGATAATTTATGGTTAATGGTGGATTAGGTACTTCATGTAGTCTCCAGTAAAGCTGCAGAAAATTTTAATAAATACCTCTTTTTGAATGTATTCATTTGCATTTAATAGATAATTATATTATATAATTTTTCCTCACAAATATTTTATTTTTTCTATTAATTTTATTTCTCCTATGATAAAAGAGTGTCTGATAAATTATATGTTTAGTTCTAGGGTCAGATTGCTGTCTTTTGATATTCGGCATGGTTTGAACAAAGTTTTTCGCTTATCAGGTCAAGTCATGTTATTTTATAATTCAATTTATACGTGTTCGAATATTAATCTTATCAGTGAAAATAAGTTTTTTCGGATATTTATTTTGCTAAAGATATTAAATTGCTACGGTTATTTTTTTTTTAGATCGAAGTTAAAAGTTGTAATTTTATCGTATAGACTGAAGATTACTATGTGGTTAATTTACTTATTGATAATTTAATTGTTATTCATTTATATTAATAATTATATCTATTATTATATTAATTAAAATTAACCCCTATTCCAAGAGTAACAAGTAACAATAATTACAAGCGTTTATAAACTTATAATAATAGAAAAAGAAAGTTTCAAGTAGTTAGTTTTAATTTTTTTTTAAATGAAACCTTGTCTATCTATAATTGCCATTTTCTGAATCTTTGAAATCTAGGAAAATATTAAAGTCATTGAACTTAGATTTTTCTTCCAAAATAGACGTGATAAATTTTTACCAATTGACTTCATTTATTATCTCAAGTCAAATTTTTTTTCCAATCTCTATTTTCTAAAATCAATCACGTAGTATCTTAGATGACTCATGAATTATAATTTGATATTAAATCACTTTCGGAAAGAAAAGAAATTTGAAATCGTTGATTATATTATTTTTACTAAATAAATATGTAGATATAATCGTCATATAACTTTTTAATCGGCAATGATATTTTATAGAAAGATAAAAAATTGTTTTTCTTAATACCGTTAAATGTATTTACATTCATAATGATTTAAAGTATGAAAGCATTGAAACATTTGTAATTACCAGTGTATTTATAAGATTTGAATCATAAAAATACCAATGATAATGTTATTATTTTTAAATTGCTGTATTGATAAATTATTTCAGCGTGTAAAATCAATACTATAATTAATTTCCAGATAATATTTCGCAGCTTATATTGTTTTGGAATTCGTAAATAATATTCATAGAAACAGGAGGTTGGAATGCTTAGGTATTTTGCGGTACTGCGTAACTCGCGATTTATAGTCAAATACGAATTCCTGTTTTACCTTGCCGTCAATCACCCAACTTACCCTTCGACCCCAAAGAAAATGCGCAGGCACCGAGGAAAATGGACCACGATTTTTAAATTAAAAACGTGATCTGTGTACAGGGAGCGCGGCTGTCGTGCGCAGATATTGGCAGCCCCGGACCCGGTTGAACCAAAATCAAGTTATTGCGGTGACGGGTTGTGACTCGGGCCTCGGTTACAGCCTGGCACTCCACTGCAAGAATAATGGGGCGAGGGTGATGGCGGGTGTCCTCGAGGAAGACGGTCGTGCCGCCCGCGACCTCGCCCAGAGGGGAGTGTCCGTCGTGCATCTTGATATTACCGACACTCGCAGCATCCAGAATTTCGGCCGAGATCTGAGCCGCATCCTGGAGGACGAACAACTGGGTAAGACATTTATTCTCTCTGCTCGTTACGATTAGTAGTCAATCTTTGTTCATGAATAAAATATCTATTTTATGTCTCGTACAAGCTTTGAGATTCTGGTGAATCGGGGAATCAACGAATTGGATTAGGGACTTTGGAGTTAATAATTCGCTTGGAAATAATGTGATTTTATATAAATATTCTCTATCGATATTACATTCTTTCATTCTGTAATTCTATAATTTTACAAGATAAACATCAGTGGTATTATAAATGATTTTTATATTAATTTAAAAATTTGTTTGTTATGATTATAAATACAATTAACGATCGCCAAATTTTAAAGTTTGTTTTGATAGGCCAAAATGCATTCGAGTATTATTTTAGATTGCTCGTAAAGAAATTATTAAGTCCCGTACGGCACATTTTATTACCTTTTATCCTATTACGCTCATGCTTTACTCAAATAAATCAGAAAATTCAACGAAATTGAAATCTTCCATCATTCACATTTACATCACAGATTTTACAGTAGTTTTCTGCCGTCCATTAGTTCACAATTGCGATTACTCCAGTTCTCTAGATAGGGAATCTATAATAGTCTCTACTCCTGTCAAGGAAGTATATTCGATTATGTGTGTTAGAGTTCCGCGCCCTGATAAATAACGCCGGGGTGATGATATTCGGGGAAGCTGAGTGGCAGCTACCGGAACAGACAAGGATACAGCTCGAGGTAAACCTCCTGGGTACGATATCGATGACGAAGCAGATGCTGCCGTTGATGCGTCAACACTCCAGCAGAATAATCAACATCACCAGTCACTGCGCCCTGGCGCCACTTCCTGGACTCGCTGTCTACTCGGCGACGAAGGCAGCCCTGGAGGCCTGGACAACGGCTCTGCGGTGCGAACTCAATAAGTACAGCGTCACTGCTGTTACCTTCATACCGGGTTTGTCTTTGCTTGCTAATAAGATATGTAGTATAATCAGTAATTATTGTCATTAAAATTTTTGGTTTTTGTCATAAGGAAATGATTTTTTTTGTATAAAAAAATTGAAGGCTGCTATTTTGAAGGTTCTGTAATAGCAATAGTTATATAATAATAGCAATAACAACAACAACAACAACAATAACAATAATAATAATGATAATGATGGTGATAATAAAAATAATAACAATGACAATGAAAATAATGATAATAACAACGATAACAATAACAATAATATTTTATTTATAATTAATAGTAATAACAATAATAGCAATAAGCAAAAATTTTTTTTAATGTAATTGTTACGAGAAATCAGTGTTACAACGATGTTATAATTTATTCATACATTTCCAAAAAATACCCAATAATCCAATTCTTTTGTGGTATTATAATTAATATTAAAACTATTGTATTGAGCATTAAAAATATATTAAAGATGCCTTGCAACTGGTGCAATTTAATGATAAAAGTTGTAGGTATGATATTCAAAAGTAAAGTAATTTAATCTTCTAATCATGTTGTTTGGCGTTTTTTCCTTGTAAATTTGGTAAGAGCAATGAAAAGCGTCCACGTTTTAAAAGACAAAAGGGCCTGGGCTCAAACTTTCTTGGAGCACCACATGGCCGTGCGGGGGGGGGAGGTTTTACTCGAGGAAGCGGGATGTGCGCTTTTCCACTTCACTTGCATTGCCGTCGTGGACTTGTTAGCTTTTCCATTTGCGAACTTTGGTTTACGTTCTGTAGCGTTTGCGATTGTGTGTGTGTGTGTATGTGTGTGTATGTTTTTGTGCGTGGTGCCCAGATAACACAAGCTGAGTGCTCACACCACTAGAGGTCTATGTGCATAAGTGAGTGCCGCCTCCTCGACCAACTGTTCAACCTCGAAGACGAGGTAGAGGATTTGTCATGGAGACCGATTCAGCCAGGGTGCGAATTGACAAGTAAATTCCCCTGTGAAGACTGAAGGGCGTGGGGGAGAGCAATTTGTGAGCAACAGTGGAACTTTGCGAGTGGCGTCGCCTTTAGTAAACTTAGCATAAATAATTGTAATTGTCTGTTTTAAGACGGCTTTTGCCCTTTAGCGCGAGGGGTTTTTATACGATACAGTTTTATACAATAAGCGCCGAGTCAAATACATAAATCATGAATTTGTACGGCTCAGTTGAGCAGTTTTGTTATCATTCAGCTTGAAAATTTGCCCGCCCTTCTTTCACTTCTTTAATATAAATAAATTTCTGATGTTAATTGATTTAATTTCACTGTTTAATTTTCAATTTAACTTTAATAATAAAAACGTTTTGATGTCCTGTTTGATGTGAGGAGGTGGAGGAGGAGGGAGGCGAGTTTTCAATTTGAATTAATCATCGTTTAGTATTTTAATAATTAACCATTTTCACTGTGCATATATTTAATTGAGCAACAAAAAAGTGCAAGTGCATCACGTGACCATCGCCGAGTCTTTGTGATTTACAGTTAATATTTGCGAATAAATTTGAAATTGTTCAGCAACAGTGCGTTGTTTGGGCGAAATCGGCAAGCGACGTTGCATGTTGTTTATGGTGTGCAGCGCAACAACACCACCCAAGCAAACTCGAAGTACGCAATAGCGTGCATTTACGAAAATCGTAGTTACTGCCGCTTAATAAAATTCAGAATCTCAATTTTCAAAATTTTCTGGAAGTGGTGACGCGGAATCCAAAACTTTCACCTTTTTACCCCCACTTCTCTTGCTTTCGTTTCCCCCACATTGCTCACTCTTCTCTCTCTCTCTCTCTTTTCGCTGGAATCTCACTCTAGTAGGACCTCTCGTTCTTTCGTCGTGCGCTCTCTCGCACTCACGCAAGAATATTGCGCTCTGTATTTTTTCCTGTATTAAGTGAATTCTGAACCGATTTTCTTCCTTTTTTCACTATTCTTTCTCAAATTCTTTATGCTATTAATAAACAAGTGAGTCTTATCAGTCTCCACTTCATTTTATAAAATTTTCAAAGTTTTATCTGGTGAATAAAGATTCACAATTTTACAAAGAATAATATAAACAGATTTTAAATTTAACTTACTATAAAGAAGTAGGTCGCGTTGAAGGGGCACATCATTGGTGTTTGCGAACTAGACGCAACATGTTGTCCCCGTTAAAGGAAAACAATCCTAATAGTATAAACTGCGTTGGATTACACACGCATTTAAAGTCACCGGGAAAAATCTTTGCGGAAGCATGCGAGAATGATAAAAAAATTGTGGCTGGCGACGATATCGTTCAGGAACCCTATCGTACAGAAGGGGCATTCAAGAAACTCGAGGTTAAGCTTGAGAATAGACATGACAGCACCCTCGATTTGATCCCGAAAGTTCCAGTGAATTTGGGAACATCTGGCTCTGGTATTAGCACCGCGCCAAGATCAGTCTATCAACTGTATAACCTCCCCGAGCCCGAGTTACCAACCTTTTCTGGAAAATCTGAGGACTGGATAAAGTTCAGAAATGATTTCCAGCTTCTTATGAAGAGAATACCAGATATTAGTGATAAGACGCGACTTCTTTATCTGATTATGAGCCTCAAGGGTTCGGCTGCAGACATTGGAATGTATAGAGAAATAACCGATGAGAATTATAAAGTCACGTGGGACGAGTTTGTCGAACAATACGACAATCCACTGCAATCTCTTAAAGATAATATAGACGCATTATTCTCGATAGCACCTGTGAGAAAGGAGTCGGCTTCTGCGTTTTGGGATCTGTGGAATAATATTAACGCGAATTTACGTGCCTTCAAGTCGTTGCAAGTCCCGGTGGACAAGTGGGATATACTTCTTGTCCATCTATTTCAAAAACTCCTTCCACCTACATCGTTAGAAATGTGGACGATGAAAGTATATGAGAAAAGCGCAAACCCACAGGCTGGCGATAACGTTTGAGGGTCCAGTTATGGATTGTTGATGCGAGTACCAACGCTCGAGGAGTTCCTAAACTTTATTTCAGGGCGTGCACATTCGTTGGAAATGCAAGAAATGTATTCTGGTGCCTCAAAGTCTAGTACAGAAACTACACCGAAAAAAAGGTCATCGAGAAGAAACTTCTCCCGAAAGCCGCGGTGGTTTAGAAAGAAATTTTCCAGTGCGAAATGAGTCTTGCATCCGGGACCAAATATCGTATACTCGCTGTGCAAGTGTTAAAAGCTTCGACAGAAAGACACGAAGGGCGAGAAAATACGGGCGGTATTCGAGGCATCCTGGTGGATGCGAGAAGGGCACTTTTTAAATAATTTCTTAAAGGCCGCACAACCTGATCTGTCCCTTATTCTATTTATCAGACGGTGAAATCAGAACGCTTTTACGTCAGATAAAGTAAAACCGTTTCCCCATATTTTCCTAGTGGAGGGTATTGCGATTTGTTACGTGTTGCGTGGCTAACTTGGACTACATCTTTAATCAGCGCAGATGCGGTTGGGCTCGTGCGAGAAAAGATTCGTTGGTATATTGGAAGAGACCAATATCAAACTAGGTAAATGGACAGTGATACACATTGAAATTTCATCATCAGTGCGTTGTGGACTTGGCTATACGGGATGTCAACTCAAGGAAGTTAACTCCAGACATACTTTGGAGAAGCGGATCCGCGTTTCTTGTAGATTCGCTTGAGTAATAGCCAAAGTTGACGTCTAAGGAGAGATCAAAAGAACTTCAGGTGGAATTACGCCCGATGCACCAAGATGTCAATCCTGAAAAGGAAATTTTAAGGTGATTTTTTTCATGAACGTGGTTGATGCCGGGATCAATTTATTGCGTTATGCCGTTAAGTCGATTAAGGAGATGTAAGAAAAATCTCCTTGCTCTTTCTGAGTATGTAAAAAGTGAATAATTGGATGATATGAAACCAATAGCTATTTCAATTAGCTAAAAGATTTTATTACGCTAAGGAACTTATGAAGCCGACTTGCGGCTGGAAAGGCGTTAAAGAAAGAGAATAGGTTGCACAAACTACGTCCATTCGTAGATAATTTATTAAGGATATTAGATAATTTATAGGAATAATTTATTAAGTGTAAATTTATTAAGGAGGTCGGTTTTCAAGAATCGAACTCATGTACAGCGAAAAATATCTGCCGATTCGTTCAACAATCTCGTACTTCAATTTGCGTATCTAGCTACACTTCATGATGGGTATATGCTTACGACCATTTACATCCTAAAGATCACGATCAAGACTTGTACCAACTATCAACGTGTCAGACCACATTTAGTTTTCCAGCTGATGAGCGACTTGCCGATTGTCCGCATCAGCTCAGCTCATACACAAGGGATAAATTGCGTTCTTCATCTTCTTTGCAATGAAGACGATGCACCTGAAGCTTGACAGCGACCTGACATCGGAGACCTTCATCGCGGCATTCCATCGCTTCCCCATCAGAAGAAATAATCGCAAAAAGTTAGCAAGTTGGATAATGCGACGAATATCAAGGGTGCTGACAACGAATTCAGAATACTCTTCAGAATAATGGCAAGATCCCGCGGATATTATCAAGGTCGATCAATTAATGTTGGTACAGGATTATCGGAGGCCTTCCAACAAATGATCTGTAGGCCATATCATCAAGACGCATCCTGATCTCGAATGGGGCTGCAATTGGTAAAATTAACATAAATAATTATAATTATTTGTATTAGAACGGGTTTTCCCCCTCAGTCAATATGCGCAGAACTATTTATTTAGAATTCACCTTGATAACTCGCCTTTCCCTCATTCCTTTAGTAAAAATTAATGTTAATTGATTTAATTTTACTATTTAATTTCAACCTTGGTTTTAATAATAAAAACACATGTAATTATAATTTATCATTAGGTTGCTTTATAAACGAGAGTGGCATTATGGCTAATCAAAAGGTGCATTTTGATAATATGCGAAACGCCATGACTAAGGATACCAGGCGATTTTATGCTGATTTCTTCGACAGGTACGTGGAGTATTTGATGTGTCTACCTGTCACCAATGAACTTCGTCAGATCAACAATCCCGAACTTTACAAAACCTTTGATCGTGCACTACTGGACAAGTATCCTTCAGCTTCTTACAAGTAAGTCTTTTTACTATTATTTAATCATTTTTCTTCAAAATTGGATAAAGAACAATTATGGTGTCGACGTATACGACATTAGGTATAAGAAATCTTTTTATTTATAGGTACGAACCATGGCGATACAAATTTTATCATATACTCTTTCGTATTACACCGATGTTTGTCAGGGATTGGCTGGTCGAAAAATTCATGATGTTGCCCAAGTGGAATAACGATAACCATCGATTTTCAGAAGTTCATCAAGCGGATACAAATGCAAAAAGAGCGTAATTTAATTAAGTTGCATCACATAATTGACTTGGTCTGGATGGAATAACGGCAACGAAAGAGGCAAAACCACTGCTTTAATAGAATCATCAACATTAAAAGACATTGTGTGTTTGTATCTGAACTCGCTGCTAATTAATTTGATAAATCCAGCACTTGAGACCTGGAAAATACCTATTTGGTATAAATTCAATAAGTACATCAATGTTATATTTTGCATCTATTTTGTCGTTGTACAATTAAGTGATTAATGTGATGAATAGCCCTTCAATATTACGGGAAAAACGGATTCTCTTGTGCAGAAATGACCTTTTTGTCAAGAGTAATTATTTTATGAATAACAGATAGTTCTCATAAATTTGAGATAATTATCATAGTTTGTTTTTCTCTTCTATAAATATTAATAATTGAGAGATACTGTTATATAACAAAAGAATTGTAGTATTAATTTTTTTACGTCGATTACTGCCAAGAATTATTTAGACCATTATGATATGAATAATACATCTATTATTGGAAGATTACGGTAGATATCTAAATTTCAATTTTTGCAATATATTGCCTTAATTATTTCTGATAATAGATATTAGATAATTAATATTAAAGAAGAATTTTAATTTAATTCATTCAATTTAATATTTGGTATTAGGAATTAAAAATCATTCAAAAAATTGTAAATGTGTTTTTTGAAAAACATCTGTATAATTTTAAAAATATTATTTAAATAAATTTAAATACATCAACATTAATTTTACAATAATTTTATTTAATTAAAATATATTTTTTACATAAATTGTAAAGAGGTATTACTTAAAAGTCTTAAATATAGTACTTACAAACTCCAGCCGAAACATTTTGTTGAATAATTTATTTCTTCAATTGACATTATTCTTACTATTTATTTCTTAGAATTGATAGAAAATATCTTAAGTGTTTATTTATGTGAAACAAATTATAAATCTTTATATTTTGTTAACGAATAAAGAGAGTATTAAGTTTAAAAAATTTTAATTTAAAGATAATGCTTAATAGAGATTTATGTATAATAATTCAGTAAGTACCCATATCTGTATTATTTTATAAAGAAATATATTTTTTTAGATTAAAAAATAGTTGTATTGATCATTTTATTCTAAGAATATATTTATAGAATTATTATTAATCAAGTATAAATTTTATTGCACATATGTAATAGAAAAGTTTATTTTAAGTTATAATTAATTGTTGAAACAATTAACTACAATAAATATTATTGTGCGCCAATATTGGAATGCGTTGAAAAAATTGTATTTTTACAAAAATTTCAACTTATCGATGTATCAAATTTGAGAAAATTGTATTGAAAAACATATTTAAATATAATTGGTCAGATTATTTAACATTAATTTTGTTTCCATTAATATTTGTATTGTATTAAATTAATAATAAATCAAGTACATTTTTCATAATTGTTAATTTATTTTACACATATTGTATCTACAGTAAAATATAAAATTGATTTATTATTATTATAATTATTTAATTGGTGCAAAAATATATTTTATACAATACTTTCGTAATTTTTTAATGCAAATCCTTACCTTTACCGAGAATTTCATCGTTGTAAAATTAAAATGTTGATATGTTTATTATTCCAGTGGTATTAAAGCTGAGAAGCTTATACATAAAAAATTTAACTCCAAATTTTTACAAAAGAATTTACAAAGATATATAAAATATAATTAGTTGAGGCTTGTGAATTTCTCTCAACCTTTTTTTTACCTTTTGGTATTGTATCTACTTTTGCGGAATTATTAAAAAACACAGAGATAGCTTTTAAGCTAAACTACCCAAGTGCTTTACAGATATATATTTGATAAAAGTGGCAGTTACATTACCCAAAAGTAAAGTCATCCAAACTTCTGATCAACTGCGTACAATACTGTCGGGTTCAATTATAAAAGAGAGCATTATATTGTCTAATCAAAAGATGCATTACGAGGGTATTATTATTATGCAAATTATCACGAGGGAGGATATGAGGCGGCTACTTTCAAAAATAAGTCGAGTATTTGACGTCCACGCCCTTTGAGAGTAAACTTGGTCGGATTGACAATCCTAAGATTTAGCCTTTTGGTTGCGCAGTGCTTGACAAGTGTCCCTTGGCCCTTTACAAGTTAGTCTCCTGGGAACAGAATATTAACTAGATTGTAACGGGGTTAGGCTCTGCTACATAAATGGTTATATGATTTTCACTTAAATTTCGTTAGTCCGCGGGTTCGGAAATTATTCAGTTATTATACTTTTTGTAAAGTTTAGCTTCCAATTATCCTTTTTCGCTGATCGAAATATTTTTAAATGTATTCATTATAAAGTTGATAAATAAAATTCCATTCTCCTTCTGAGCTATTTTAAATTTTAATTTTATCGTATCTTTTATATTATAGATAATAGAATATTAAATTTTATGCTTTAAAAGATATCTTAGTTTTAGTCAATTGAAATTTAATTCAAGTTTGAAATGAATGTTCTAATATACGCTTGATATTCAACCAATTACAAGAAGAAATTTAATTAAAAATCGTTTTTTAAATCATGTTTCTTTTTTCTTTTTTCTTTTATATGAATTTTAATATAAAAAATGTTTATTTGAAAAATTGTAAAAGAAACATTAAAATATTTAAAATCATTTTGATTGACATTTTACAAAAACATTTTGCTAAACTGAAAACTAGAATGAAATTGGAAACAAAATTATTTTCTTATTTTATTACATTATATTTTGAATTGATAAATTTATACTTTTTTTTTTTTTTTTTATCGCGATTCAGTAAACCTTACACAAGAATTGATATATTATTAATTAATATATAAAATATATATAATATATATATATATATATATATATATATAATATATATATGTAATAATAATCATTCTTAAATAATATTCAAGCAATATAAAACATGCTTATTATATTTTAATATGAAGTACACAATCCAAAATTTATTAGATTAATTTTAGTTAATTGAATTATATCTCAAGTCATCTAAAATTTTTATATTCAATTTGTTTTTTATATTTTTAAATAAAGCATGATTTTTACACTCATACTGAATTGTAATAAGAAAGTATATAATTTCGATAGTAGTAAAAAATAAATGTTATTGTATATATTCTGATATTACTTGATATAAAATTCAATTGATTGAATCTCTCCAACTCATTCATAGATTATAAAGAACTAATCTCATAAAAAAGGAAATGAACACAAGAATTTAAGTTTGTAATTGAATATCCGTGCTGATAACCCATATAAAACTTATCTTTATCTGTATATTCAAGTATTAGCTTGTGGTAATCATTAATTATTCACGTTCCATTTTTATAAATATTTCATTGGATTTTAATTTATGATGTTTTTTACGATAATAACTAAAGATTGGTCGAGCAATGGTTTTGGGTATAAAAAATATTTCTCTTTACACAGGTACGACTCGTGCGGGTTTCCATTTTATCACACGTTTTTTTGTATTTTTCCAACGTATGTGTGGTCGAAAGATTCATGCAGACGTCCAACTGGAATAAGTGCAATCGATTTTCGTCGGTTCATCAGGATGACAACGTCAAGAGGAATCCCTAGGGTATAATTAATTCACTATATCACAAACTGCAATGGTCATTTGCAGATAATCCCTGAATGATGGGGTTGCACTGGAAAACATGAGTTTGCGCTGAATAAATCCATTGTTCAGGTTTCTGGAATTAGAAATAAGATACCGGGTATTATTGTTGTATGTACATGGAAAAGCAATTTGGAGTTTTTTTTTTATTTATTTATAGGAAAATATTTTGTACAAATGTAGACTAAACTCCTATAATGGTTAGACAGTATATCGTACCTAAACGCTCTACCTGATTATTTATTTAACTTAAATTCACCGAGTGATAAATGTTTATTTTATATAAAGAAAAAAAAAATCGATTCGGGGCTAATGTATGGATATTGTAAGTACACGAATGGACTCGCTCGGGCACAAATGTACATCGGATTTCTCGCAGATTCATTACATCACTTAGAGACAAGATTCACGTTTCAGCACATGTTCTGCTTTAAAGTGCACAAAACTTTTTATTGTTATTGTATAAGAGCATTGGAGTCGTAAGAGAATTTGGAGGCCGTATATCTTGATAGTCACCGAGTAAATCAAGTTCTGTACATTTACATTGCGTTTGTCACGTCCAAGATTGTAAAAGTAAAGGAATGATAATATCTATGTATTTTAAGCGTAATAGCATTTTCATCAATGGTAGATGCGATATAAAAGTTATCATCAAATTTTAAGATATTTATCGAGGCTTTTTATATTACGCATTAAAGCATGCACAAATATTTTCTACATAATTGTGTCTTGATAAGAGAAAAAAATTTATTCCCTATTTGCACATCCGCTCGAGAGCATAAAAAAGAGTTACTTCAATTATTAAAAAAAAAAAATGTATTTGAAGTATGCCAATTTGGGTATTTTCTTAAAGCCAATCAATCTATGCTTAAGCACAAAATAACGAACATTGCAAAGAAAATTATTCTTCTTCTTCTTCAAAAAAAAAAAAGTACGTCGGAATATCCTTTGTGTGATGTGATGCAAAGGGGGATATCGATATCAGATTTTCTTTTCGCGCATAAAAGCCGTTTCGATCACGTTTGAAAGTGTTGTATCAGCGTGACCCTGTTATCTCTAAAACCATGGGTATTTTAAAACATCCTGATACATTAGGAGCTAAACTTAATTTCGAACAGCAGATACAAAGTTTTATCTTTAGCCCGCGTATCGCCGTTTGCAAACTCGATATTGACTTCGGCAATAATGGGGGAGCAGGTTTACTTTGAAGTTGCATTAGCGTCGGCTTGCACGGGGAATTTATTTTCGATGTTATTCGAGTGTTTTAAATGTTGCTACAAGAGACTGCAGTAATCGGACGACAGAAGACGACAGGAGGCGACAGATGAAAGCTAGAGAGTGCGAGGGAGAGAGAGAGAAGGTGAAATACAATTGTAATCCATAATGTGAGCTCAATTACAGAGCTCAATTACCGTCAGAAACTGTCAGGGAGGAGATAGTTGAGAACGAATAATCGGCCAAGTCGGTTGCGTGTGATTAGATACAGAAAAGTCTTTAAAACACCGGGGCGAGCGGTTAATTTAGTAGAGATCAACGGGAAAACCTCGAGATATCATCGGTAGTTCGTTGTTCAAATCAACCGAGACGCACAAGATGAACTTCATCTACGGTAAAAACCATACCGCTTTCTACATCTTTTTGGATACTTTTCACTTTCACTTGTCATTTTATTTAAATAAGTCATGGTGTTTAAGCCAAAATATATTAACGCTATGATCTAGGCTTTAGCACTTATAATCATGCATCCGCATGTCTTCCTTTTTTGATTTATCGAGTGCAAATGCAAATAATTGCCATTATAGTCATAATTTGAATGTTTTATTAATAGTAATGGACTGATGTTGTACATTTTAATAAATAATTATAAAATTATTTTTAGATAAATTTTTAATTTCTTTAAATCTTTTTATCGCTTATTATTATATAATAATATCAGACTTTTCCAATGTTCATAAAATATTATTTCGTTTTTAATTTTAAATGTAAATACGAATTAAATAGTCAACAAAAAAAAAAAAAAAAAAAATTAAAGTAAGTAATTAATTAAAAAATAATCTTGTGGAATAAAATTATTTTTATAAATGGATATTATGAATAAAATTAAAATCATATTTCAATTTAGACATATCTATTAGTCTTATCAGTGAGGTCCTTTTGATAGTACAATTAAGTACTACCGTTCTTCGTGTATAATAATAAGTGATAAAACGGTTTTAAGGAAATAAGGATTTATTTAAAGGAGAGATATAATTTAAATTTAGAGCAAATACGGTCGGTATATAATTTAAATATATTAACTATTTATATTAACCAATATATTACTACTTATAAATATAAAAAAATTTTATTTTATTTGTATTTAAATAAATTTCTCGAACCATATTTTTTGGTATAATATTATTGTAAACTTAATAATCTTAACTTTGAGCTTATTTATTAAAAAATTTATTTTACAATATATTATTGAAATAAATTTTATTTTTCATGATTTTTACGATAATAAGATCTGTCAAATGAAATTATAGGTCAAAAAATGTAATACCGTTAATGTTACTATCAAAAGTTGATAATAGTATTATGATCGTTTATATGAGAATAGAATCATATCGATTATTTTTATTTTGATAAAATTTTCAGGAATGTTTGAATGGTGTCAATGATAATATATGAGTTTCTGTCTGCTGCTATTGTATTTAATAAATAATTTAGTTTTCAATTGGATATATTTCTATTGAAATAATGATTATTATATGTTAAATTTGATAATAGATTCTTTACAAATATTTAACATAAATGAAGATAATAGTTATATCAATATTATGGTGGTTTGCAATTATTGAGTGTATTTATTTTATTTCAATTATTTTCAGATATAATATTATCATTACTATATCTTGAGAAAATAAGATAATGATAATTCACACATTGATTTATAAATATATCCTGAATTTTTTATAATCAAACAATTTATTATTATTTATTATTATTCATTACCCAAATATTAGTATTTAAATTTGGAATATGTCTTTTTACTTATATAATAAAAAAAAGAATTTAGTAAAATAATAGATTTTTTTAGTATATAATAGTTAAAAATAAATTTATTTTTCAATAACTTTAATATCAATTTTTAATGTAAAATAAATATTTTTACCATTACTTAGTAAAAGTAGGTAAAAAATTTAATTTATAACATAATTTGGGATTAATTTTTTGTTTAAAATAACGTAGAAAATTTAATAATTTTTATGATTTTATTTACTGTATGGATAATAAACGCATTATAATAAAATATTTTTTTTAGCTGCGATGAAAAAGAATATAACTGAATTCATGACTATCTTAATACAAGATAACAATCGATATTTATCTGCTATTATGATATGTATTAAATTATTGAAACGTATATTTAATAAGATAATTTTAAATTTTGATTAAAATTTATTATAATTAAAATAATATAACTTTTTTAACAATTTATTTTTCATTAAAAAATTATGAAGTGGAAAGATATTTTTTAACTTATATTCTAAAAAATGCAAAATGATTTGTCTTAATAATTTGAACAAATTAAGGGAAAACTCAATATGTTTTATGCTAGTGTTAATTATAATTAAATTTATCAAAAATTGTCGATGTAAGATCATTTTATGAAATATAATATTTTTACAACTAAATTTTAGTGTTTAAAAAATTTTTTTTTATAAGAATTATGAATATGAAAAAGAATATATATTATTAACAAATAAAAATATTATATTTATGATTAATAACATAATTATTAAAATTCAAAATGGTACTATTTAAATTTTTAAAGTATTAAAAATTGAATTATTCTATTTTAATATTGTAACAGTGAAATTGCCACAATATCTTAAATTTCTTTTATGTACGGTTACTATAAATTTCCAAGTAATTTTAAGGTAAAAATTTTCTACATAAGAAAGCAATTACATCGGAATTAAATCATTTTTACGAAGAATGTATACGCTTTTATATTAATAATTTAAAAATAAAAAACAACATACTTATTGTATAAATTAAAAAATGTTAATATTAAAGACGATAAAAAATGATTCTAATTATATTTTAAATATGTATTAATAAATTTAATTTAAGTTTTAATTTTTGCATCTATAAATATTTAAAGTAATTTTTTTTATGGCTCTTATTTTACACAGAGAATGTAAATGCTTATTTCAAATAAATGTGAAATATTTTTATTTTCTGATAAGCAGAAATGTAGATGTTTATAATAAAAAAATGTTGAATAAATTCATAAAATGTTAATCAGTATTGTTTCGGTTAGTAATTTAATACCAAGATTCTGAAAATGCAATTTAATTTCAGTTTTTAAAATAATTATTTCCAAGAGTGCGTAAAATAAATAATAAATAAATACATGATAATATACTTGTAGAAGTTCATGAACTTTCCTCACGTTATATATTCATAATGTGATTAAAACATACCAAAAAAGTGAAAATCACAGAGTAATAACATTTTTATTAATGAATAAACACTAGTTTTACGATATTTTTCTTCTGCATACATATTATTTGAAACAATTTTTAATGTAATAAAATTTTATATAATATATTTATCAATATCTAAGCACGTACACAGTCATGCACAGTCGTAAACAAAGTTGCACATATGGACGTACACTGTTGTATTTGTATTATCAATAAATTTTTAATATTATTATTAACTAATTTTTACCTAGTTTTAATATAGTTTTTATAGTAAAAAAAGCAATAATATTCATCATACCTCTTTAAAAAATCAATTTAAAGTCACACTAAAAGAACAATATTTTTTAAACAACATCACAAACATTTTTTTATAAACTTTTTTAATGCTAGTTCTTAAATGTAGAGAAATAGTAATAAAATAAAAATTAAAAGCAAGCACTTGAGAAGAAAATTTTTTAAGTTTTTTAAGATTGCAACAATTAACTTTTACAAAAAATATTTCCAAGTGTATACGCTGTTCCCTATGGAAACGTTAACTCAAGTATCGCAACACGCTATTGGTGTTGGTTGGCGAGAACAGAGAACGAGCGAAAGAGATAGAGATAGAGATAGAGAGAGAGAGAGAGAGAGAGGAGGGAGAGAGGGAGAGAGAGAGAGAGAGAGAGAGAGAGAGAGAGAGAGAGTGAGATAAATGGAGAGAAGCTTAATAGGATAAATAGAGTCCCCACCCCTCGACATCTTTGGCTTAAAGCGCTTTACGCGATGCTCCCAAGTCTCAAAGTCTCAGCTACGCAATAATCGATTCGCTCTGAAATTGCACGGACCGAGTCAATCGACCTTCTAAACCTAACGATGCTTCTCGTTAAAGGCCTCCTCATCCTCGGGACGATCCTGGTGACCTCTTCCTCAGGTCAGTCGACGCCCTTCAAGAAGTGCACCGAGGGTGCCCCGCCCTCCGATGTCAGGGTCGACGGATGTTCTGAGGGCCCGTGTCCGCTGTACCGGGGCACGAACGCCACCGCCGAGTGGGATTTCACCGTCAGTAAGTACAAGAGAAAAAGAGAGAAAGAAAGGCAGAAGAGGTTTTCCTCTCGAATACATTTATAGTCCCGGATTTTGGCGACACGAGGGCTTTCCGATAAGCTCGAGGAAGACGCTTAATCCCGAGTTCGTTTTCCCGAAACTAATTTTCGCTTCTTATCGTGGCGCTTTCTTCTTTTCCCCCCTATTTTCCTCTTTAAAGCGGCCACCGACTTACATTCATCGGATAAGCGATTGTTTTTCTCTCGCGAGAGGTCGTTTTCCGAATACACACGTTGCTCGAGGATTAATCGGGCTATTTCAGTTATTCTCAAAAGAATAATTGGCCCGAAGATAACGCTCAAAAACTCCTCCACCGGCACTATAATTATTATTTCTAATCCCCAGCTCCAGCAAACAAAAAAATAATGATTATGTTTATTGTACCAGACGAGGACACGACCGTGCTGAAGCCCAGGGTCCGGGCGACGGTGATGGGAGCGACCGTCAATTACCCTTTCCCCCAGAAGAACGCCTGTGTGAGCTTGAAGGATGCCAAATGTCCCCTGGATGCTGGGGACAACGTGACCTACCAGCTGAGCATGCCAGTCCTTAAATCCTACCCCAAGATCCCGCTGACCATTGAGTTCGCCTTCCTGGACGACAAGGAGAGCGTCGTCGTTTGCTTCAAGCTCGCCGCCCGGGTCGCCGACAAGTAGGCGAAGGACACCCCCGACACCAGTTTCACCCAGAAATCTTTATGCCTTCCTTTTTTCCTTTACTCAATTATTAACGCGAAATATCTAACCCGGTGAGAGATGCATTATTGTGAAAGTTTGACGTGGACGGGATTTCAAATGTGTAGGTTTGATCGATTCTCTAAGGGGTTGAATTTTCTTCGATGGGGTTGTTCTTGAAAAATTTTTCTGGCAGGTTTCGCTCAGTTGTGAATTGCAGTTTTTTATGACACAAAGAAACGAAAGGCTTCCATTAATGTGGTGTTGACTTTTTACGGCCTATGCCACTTTTCACGCGGACTTTCATTTCTTACTTTGTAATAATCATCTTTTCGAAAATAGCATTTAAATAATTGATGTATTATGTAAATAATATTATTTATAACAATGAAGATCAACCTGAGGCTTCATTGATTTTTATGTGTATTACATGAAAGATGCCAAAGAAAAGTTAACATGTTAATAAACATTTTTTTATAAAATGTAAATTAAATAATAAATGACTCTTTCAATTTTAGTTTTGTGTATTTTTCTCTATCTTCAATAATAAAATAACTATTATTAAGTAAAAAAAAAGATTTTATAAGCTACTTATGCTTGTGCATTTTTAAAATATTTCAATGGTAAATGGGAAAAATATATTAAAATTTTTATTTATGAAATACCATAAGTTTATTTAAATACTACACTATATTCATTGATAAGAAAAAGGGTTGAATTAAATTTAAATATATATTTTTTGATTTATCAAACATTCACTATCATTATTATCATTGATTTAATGCACAATATAAAGTTTTTAAAATTTGTTATACAATAATGATAGTCTTTAAAAAGTTTTCATTTGAATTAATTTAATTTTATTTTTGAAAACATTTTAATAAATATTATGTTTCATCATTTGCAAGGCTTGTTTACCTTGTATTTTCTTGGATATAAACATACAAAATTGTAAACAAAAATAATTGTGGTTTTCATTCCTTTTCTAAATAATTAATATCCTTTTCATTTTCGTATCTTAACTTTTTCTATTTCAATCTGCATACATATTTTACTAATCTCAGTTTTATACAAACAATAATTAAAAAACATATTTGCATACAAAAGCCATATTATTTAGAATGTTCTAGATTTTTTAAAAAAAATTTTTTAAATTCGTCAAGTTTTATCAAATTTTTAAATCAACATTCGTAACAAATTTTGAAATGATATTTTTTATGATTTTAGTGTTTTTATTATTGTTATATAAATATCATTGTAAAATTTATATCGATTTATTTTTTTAGGTACCTAATTTTGAATGAATTTTATATATTTTATTGATTATTTTGTTTGAGTTAATCGTATTTAATCAATCAAAATATCTAATTTTAAATTAAAATTTTATATAAATAATTTTTAATAAAAAGGATTTTTCATAATACATATTAGAGACTATGAGAAGCTAAAAATAAATCTCTAAAAAAATTTGACCTAGTTATACATATTTAATCTTTATATTTTTAATCTCATATTAAAGAAAATATTCGTAATTTTTTTTGATAATTTTATAGAAATATTTTTTTGCTAAGTATAAAAAGTGTTTTAAAGGTATATAAAAATTATACAGATAGTTATATTTGATATAGATTAATATTGCAATTGTATTATAAAATGAAAAAATATATCCTCTTGAATTTGTTTTATAAATAATGTTATTAGTTACTTTTTATTTTTATAACATGTACTTAACTTTTTATCATCAAAATTTCTTTGTGATAGCATCATCGCAGAGTTCATATTAAATCATTAATAATATCAATTTAAACATTTTAATGGTTATTATACATTGTATAGTATGAATAGAATGTATAATTAATTATAATTCATTTTTATTATTATTTTATTTTCTTATTTTAATTCAGGTGTTGTAACGAAACTGTTTTTGAGTCAGTATTGAAAGTAACTATTAGTATTAAAGATTATCTTTATAAAAGAAAAATATTACAGTAAAATTTAAACTTTTCTTTAAAATTACTTACTCAATTTCAAACTATATGATTTTATCATTGAATTGCAAAGTTTGACTTTTTTCGTTGATTGGTTTTTACATTTTCATATTATTATCTTAGTATCTAATGTTACTTTTATTTATTAGTTTCATGATAAAATTTTCATAAATTTATTTAAATATCTATAAAGTATTTCTGAATAATTTAAGAATACAATGTACAAATAATTAAATATATTTCTTATAATATATCATAATGATAAAACAAGTTTAAAATATAAAAATAAATATTTTCCATCGAAAAATCTATTATAAAATGTCTTACTTTTATGAATTAAATTAATAATTATTTTTAATGAGTTTGATAAGAATAAGTACAATCTTATAAATTAATATATTAAACCAATAACATTATTCAATCATTATATTTATCAGAATACAAATATTATTTATTGTAACAGAAGGATTGAAATTATACAACACAGTTAATTTTATCATAAAGATCATAATTAGATTATGCAGTAAATATAAATTACAAAAATGTATAATACGAAATTATTTTACACCTATTTTAATATTCATTTATATGCAATATAGTAAACTTTATGCAAAACAAAATTTTTGTAAAATTTGTAAATATATTTATTAGTAATTTATTATTATAAATTTTACTTTAAATAATTTGGGAGTTTAGTTAAATTATATTAAATGTATAAATGTTATATGTTGTTAACTTTTAAGTGAATTATACATAGATAAAAATGAATATTTTCTATATAATATAGATTTAAATCATTCTAGATTATAAAAATATTTTCATTGCATTTTAATTTAATGTATTTAATTAAAATTTGTGTTTATATAATAACATGTTATACAAATGTTTTTTTAAATAATATTTTTACCATCACGTAAATTTTATATAATTATTATAATAAATAAAAATAAATTAAACCTTTACATCAATTACATCAATCTTTCAATGAATAATAATAAAAAAGAAGATACGTATATTTATTGTATATTCTTAAACAAAATAATAAATTATTTTTTTTTATAGTCATATGAGTTCTGCATCCGATTTAAAATTAAAATTGTAAAATTAGAATATGAATTTTAATTTTAAATTTCCATTTTTTAAATAACTTTATTTTGTTTATATAATTTAAAATAAAATATAAATTGTAATTTTTGGGAAAAATGTGAATTTTTAAAAAACTCTTAATAATATGTTATCAAATTATTTTAAAGTAAATGCAATACATTTAAATTTAAATAAAATTTTAGTTTTAAACCCTCTGTGTAGAATTTATATCAATTATATTTTAACTTGTTATTTCTTACACGATTTTTCAATATTGACTTTTATTCAAACATTATTATTGAAAAAACATTTCTTTTCGTATTACATAAAATAGTTTGTACATATTTTATTCGTACAATTAATATAATAAATAATTGATAATTAAGTTTTATAATGGATATATTTTCTTGTTATAAATGAAATATAAGTAATATAATTTCTATTAAAGAGCCGTTATTTTATTGCGAAATAAATAGAAATGTATGATAAAGAAATAGTATTCCTCAAAATAATTTAATATACTATATTTATTGGTTGCACAGTTCTTTTTATGATGAATTTAAAAGTGATTTTTATAAGAAAATTGTCTTTATGTGTACGTAAAATAGGTATAGTGACATGGACTTTGAAAAATATAAGAAGTGGAAGCTTCAGTCATAAGAAAATATGAAAGAAATGCGGGGGTGACAGCGCTGAAGAAGTTAGATGGCATTTTATATCCAAGGAGAATGGAGGGAATAAGGCAGCAACGAGTTTTTTTGTTATTTACATACTATACTGGAATACAACAACGTAAAAAGGGCGAATAAAAAAAATAAAAAAAGCTTAGTGCTCTGGAAAATAAGAGTAAGATGTTGCTCTGATTAAAATTTATTTAACACCCTAACGAGCGTATCGCAAGAATTTAACGATCACGATTTTTAGTATATCGAGACAATGTAAAATAATTTTCAATATTAACTTTTTTATATGATAAACATGAAGTAATTCTTTAAGTTCGGAAGAGGTAAAAAAAAATATTAGGATAAAATATAGATTCTTTATTAAAGGAATGAAAATGTAGATGATTCCAATTATGTAAAGAAAGTATTGATTAGTAGCAGACTTAATAAATATAAAGTAACATTGTTGCTAGTCATAAAATCTTTCAGAAGAAATATATAACTGCGCCTATTAAAGTTAAAAGACAATAATCAATAGCTAAACCCGAGTGGCTGCAGACAAAATTATATGCTGGCTCTGCTTTTTTCTGATTACTCTGATATTTAAGAATTGGCAATTTAGAAAGCTTAAAAGTAAGTTTAAGTCTAGTACTATTTTTCAGCTTATTTAAATTAATGTGTTAAAGCTCAGAAAAATATATTATATTGATTAACCAAATAGGATTCGCATATCAATATCGATAAATATTTGTATCGTTTAGAAATGAAAAATTCAATGAAATTTTTTATAAATCTGGAGTAAATTTGTTTCGGTATATATACATAAATCATCTTTACGATATAATACAAATAAAATAATTTTTCTACTCATGAAAATAATTATATAATTATTAAAATTATTACTATTAGGATCGAATTTTAGAATTTATAAATAAAATAACAGTTTACTTTATAGATGGAATAGATAGAATATTTAGCATCATAAATGGAAAATATAAATCACTTAGATAGTTAAATTATATTAAAATTTATTCATTTTGTATCAGTTAAACATTTCATATTTTAGTTTTACGCAGTTTATTACTTAAAAACATTATTTTTAGGTATTTATAATTTGCGTACGTCTCATGTTTGATTTTAAATCAAAAATTGTTTTTACAAAATAAAAATAAAACATAATGATTGACGTATCACAGCTTGATAAGTTACCCCACATATGGCACATAAAAAACTACATAAAAAATATGTATTTAGAAAAGTTATTTTTTTGTAGTACAATGTATTTTTACATCAGAATGGGGCACTTTTTTTTTAATCTAGAGATTTTATCTTTGTGTTTTTTACTTTTTCTTTTAAAATATTCTTCAATTAAAATGCTTTATATCATTTGCCCGAAACAATGTTTTTCTTATGTCAAGATGATTTAATATTCACTACTTCTCAATGTAACATGATCTTATATCTACTATTTCTTATCGTAATAAAAGTCAGTTTAAATTATCTTTTGTTGTTTTTTCAATTTTTATTTTTTAATTACTACATTTTGTTTAATTATCACATCTTTAGATAAAAACACTATTTGGACAATTCCAAATTTTTATGTCAGATAAGTACTATGCATTATTAAATTTCTTTAAAAATTGTGTAATATTGTGTATATATTTCTAGTATACCTAACATTTTAAATGTTCACACACATACATACGCACGCGCACACACACACACACACACACACACATACACGTAAAATAAAGTACACTTTTTTTTAAGTTTTTTTTTTAATATTTTTCAACTTAGCTTTAAATTCATTTATGCATAAATATTGAATATACATAATATAGAAATATAGAACTATATTCAGAATAAAGTACTGCTATTATAAAATAAATATTGTAGTTATACTAAAAATCTGTGAATATATTGTGATAAATTTTTTATAATTTGATTTATTATTATTTATTTAAAAAATAGATTTTATAAATTATGAGTACAATTTTTTCCAAAATTTTATAGTACTTTATTATAACGATGTATCATTAAAAATTTTTTTTTTTAAAGTGTTCGTATTCTAAATTAAAATTTTCCGAATTATTAAAAAAATTATTTTAAATAATTTCATATTATACTTATTACGATTGTTATTATTATTACTTAGTGAATTCACATAAAAAAATTGTTTTGTAAAATAAAAAAATACTCAATATTTTTATTAAATAAGTAAAACTATGTATATAATAATAATATCAATAAAATTTTTGATTTATATATTTTATTATTTAGTATTATTATTTCTATGACAGATTTTCATAAAAAATTTCTTTTATTTCAATATTTAGCAAATTAATAAATGTTATAAATTTGTATATTTATCATATATATTTTCTATTAGTAATAATGTATTAATATAATATACAGAAATAAAACTTTATATATATTACAAATAAATTTTTGTTATTCAGTATTAAAATAATAGTAACGTGAAAAATTGAAAAATTCTATTAAAAACTGTAGAAAAAATTCATGTATGAAAAAATGTATTGAAATAGCGAACATTAAAATTAATTAAAATATATTTTAGTTTTCATTACCAATTTTTTCCTTTTTCATTTAATAAGCGTTTAATAAGTTACACACTAAAAAAGAAATTTGGAATTTAAAATTCTTCATTTATTTAAACAATTAGAAAATCTTACTTTATCATCAGATAATTGATTTAGAAGCATTATTAAAAAAAAAATTAGATATTTTAAATGTAAATAATATACTTTAAACCATTATATATAAATTGATTGGAATTCTCATAATAAGTTATTTAATATTTATACAATAACTTATAAAACGAACAGTCTGATTTTAAATAAGTATTTTTTGTAAATTGTACATATGTTAAGTTTTATTGTAATCAAATGTTTTGTATTTTATTTACTTTTTAAAAACATTAAAAATTAACCAATTTTTTTAAGTTTTCTTACTTAACTATAACATATAAAAGGTAATTATTTTATATTATAAATTTGAAAAATTTAGTGGTATATATTTAATATTTTGTCATTGTTACATGAATCTTTTATTTAAATTTTTCTAGACTTTATAAATTTAATAAATTAATTATGACATTTTATATTCTTCCATTTTTCTAATTGATTATTAATATTATGAAAAATTTGATTATTAATATTTAAGAATGCAATAAAAATTAAGATTAATTTTTTTTTCTTTTGTAATGTATAGATTTTATTACTAAATTTATAAATATTTATTTAATTAAATTTAAATATCTAAATTATGTTAAGATTTGTTAAGTTATATTCCCATTATAGGTAATATAATGGGAATATATTACCTATAATGGGAATAATATAATAATAATATATTACCTATAATCTGAAGTATGTATAATATTTTATCTTTATGTATTTAGATAGATTTTAGACATTTTAAAATAAGTTATACTATATATTATAAAGTCTCATATTATAAATTACATGACACTTTAAAATCCACTACATAATAATCAAATTGGCCAGAACTGGATTTAACTAACAAGTTAAATTAAATTTAACAAATTAAACAAATTAAGATATTTGAAAATACCTTAAATTGACATAAATTTGTTTTTCTGTGAAAAATATTCGCAAAGATATGCCGCAGCAAAAACCTTTTTAAACAGAAACAACAATTGTCACTCCATTTCAACAGATGAAAATCATATAATATTATCTTTTGGCGTCTTCCTTGAAATCCTTTATCTCAGTATGCGGCACAGGATCACCCATTTTTATGATTATTAACAAGAATCTTCTGTGAGGTCCAGCTTATTCAAATATCCCCCTCCCCCTTCTCCCATTTCATCATTTCAGACATGGTGTAGGTTCTCAAGTGAGATTTGTACCGAGGATTCGCCACCTCCTAGAATGTTCCGGGTTTCCTCAAACACGTAGAGCACTTTTACCTGTCACGTCTCGAGTGCAGACGATAGGAGTCCCGAGGGAATGGAGTTTCTCTCTTCGAGAACCACTTTCTACGTCTAGAGCTTCCCCCGTAAGTCCATCCTGTTTTCGCCTTTATTCTACTGTGACGAAGGTCAGGCTGGGTTTTTCCATTTTCTAATGAATATCTTGTGAAATCATGTGTATTTTTAAGGCTGATTTATAAGGTTTTATAATTATTTTTTATAATTATTGTACTTTATTAATTATTGGAACTTCATTTTGTTTTGAATCTCCACCAACTTCATTAAATTATAAAGGACTTATGCCCAAGTACTTTGCTTTTATTCTTTTTATTTAGCCCATTTTAACTGTATTTAAATCAATAATGGTAAATCTTATTTAAAGTTCCTTTTATTTTAATTAAGATTCTGTTATTTTTCAATTATATTAAAATCACGATATTTATAAAATTCTTATTATTTTAAAGTGTACGTGGTTGAGAAAGATTCATATGTAAATGTGATATTATAAAAATGTTTTCACACTTTGAAAGTCGTAAACCTTTTCTTATAAATTATATCAATTATAATTTTATTTGTTCATATGGATTATATTAATAGAAAATGCAACGGAATACAGAAGTATACTCTTATAAATTCACCGACAATCTATCTGAAAAGTAATTCCCGAGATGGTCGGTGGAGGGCGCGCAGTAAAAGTTTATGAGAATTGTTCACCAAGGTAATAATAAGTATGAGGTCAAACATTTTTGCTTTTTTGCTTTAAAAGGAGCGAGGAGTTTATATGTGATTTTATTTATGAGGACTTTTCGAGTCGACGCATTTAAGGATTGTAAATCTGTAAAAGCCATCATTTTGTATTACTCACATGTCGGGTAACAACCGTTTATTATAACTTTATTTTCTGCATTAATTGTAATGTTTTTCTATGTTTCATCACCTTACATGAGATTCAAATTATTAAACCAGAGAACGGTCAGTGTGATTATTCAAAAGCCAAAACTAATATTCGAGGAGAGGATTATATCAAATATGTGTTTATCTAATTTCCGTTGTAACCCTATTTAATCAAGATCTCGTTAAAAGATGTTTACCTGATTTTTAACCCCCAGCGCTGTACAGACACTGTAGCCGTGTACATATGACTTGTAATCATTGAACATATTATTTGTCGAAAATGCTAAATAATGAGCAGCAGTGTGCTTTGCAACTTCCTTGATGATAGAGGGGGAGGGTTTATATCATTTTCTAGTTATTGCAAATACCAACATTCAGGGTTGCCATTTATATGACCATTAAATGTTATATTAAATCTTCTATTTCTAGCCTTACTGATTCTTAGAACTAAATCATTTAAAAGATAATCTTTAGGATATCGATAGGATATTTATCGTCTTTTCAGTAATAATTTATTATAACTTTTTTGTTTTATTCTAATGAAAATTTTATTTTTACAAGAAAAAACTGCTTTCCATTTTCAATTTGTGTGAACAAGTTTTTGTTTCATACCAATATTAAACCTGTTGATAAATGATGTAATAAGTGAGATGATTGAGACTCTTCGAGGTGGTAACTTCTTGAGGTACGTGTTCAGCATAATTTTTTAGAAAAATTCTAGCTCTTGAGGTCCTATTCCAATCAATTTCTAATTGGGCCGGGGGGTAAGGAATAAAAATGTTACAAGAATCAAGCTCTATCAATAAAAAAAATGTATTCAATCTAAAGTTCTCAATTCATTAATCAAGAGAGAGAAAGGGGGGAGGGAAAGTAAGCGAAAGAAAAGTATGATCAATGTCATCTCCACGGATTGCTTTAAATCAGAAATAAACAAATCGAGTTGTCAACATACGGATGTAAGCTGAAAATCCGTATCCAACATTTGCAGTGCACCGTATTTTATTTTACCCAGTTGAGAAGAAAAAGGAAATCAGAAAGAGTCAACTCGTGATTGAGCACGTGATAGACGCCAGGGATATACATACGGATGCCAGAAGATAGTTCGATATTTTCTGGTCAACTATTGTATTGTTAATGAGTCATTGTTTGGTCCTAGTCGTGACGCAATACATGTATCAATAATGTAAAACCATGATTCCGATAGTTTACTTTATAACAGAGGTGACATTGACTATCTTTTTCCTTCATTTTCTTTTCCTCCTCTTTCTTGTCTGCTGTTTCATTTTCTTCTCTTTTACTTGATATCTCTTTCGGTACTGCATTATCCTCTTTCTTTTTTTTTCTGTGCTACGGCCTTCTTTGCTAGTTTTACTCTCTTTGTTCCCTTTTAGTCTGTCTTTTCTTTTTTTCCATCTATTGTTATTTTTTCAGTTTCTCTCCTTCATTTTCACCCTTTTTTTTATCGTGACTTTTTTTTGGTTAATACTATCAGCTATTTGTGTTTCTAGTCCTAAAGATTAAAGCTAAATAGCTTTTTATTGTCCCTAAAATGGTACTCTTGACATCGCCTGTTTCACGATTATTATACTGCCCTAACTCCATTTATGTATTTGTCAAGCTTGAGATTAAAAATATATGATACCAGAGTAGAAAGTTATGATATATGGTCTTAGAGTATATATGTAGATTACGATTTATAAATATGAGGGAAGAAGACAGATTCATATGAACACTTTTCTCGTGAGTACAAAGTCAAATGATTAGTCAAAATTTCTATTGTTGACTGATGTTTTTCAATGCTGCAGTGGTCCATCCGAATCTTTTACTTCTACAAACTACACTGAATTATTTCTAGCATTTCCTCCATCCGATTAGATGTATAAGCACACTTTTACTCTACATCCTGATATATTTGCATCTTAACATTGATATTATGTCCACTGAATTATTTTCACATAACATACACCTTTAAAGTATCATAAGTTATTATCCTCGACTAAATAAATTATGTGGCTTGATAATTGCATAAGCTATAAAAAACACCTAACATTCATCTTTAATATTGAGTACCATGAAATCTCCTTAGTGAAATTAAAAATGAGATATGCTCAATGGGGTACTCATAAGGTCAATTAGAAATCAAATTATTAATTTGCAAACATATGCCATCACATTAGAACCAGACAATTTCACGCAAATTATATCTTGGTATCATTCAAAATGGCTACTATAAATCCTTGATTTCATTGTAGAGTGTCACCATGGTATACATTGACGTTAATGTCTGTGTGGCCTCAATTTATTGCCACATGTGTTACGACATTTGCAAAAACGAAAACTGATATCATCTTTAAAATTTGATATAAATATAAAAGGATTGAAGTAAATGTAATAAAATTCTTAAATACACTAACTAATCACCAGTTACAACCATCGTCAACAATAATTGTGACCAATATCTCTTGGTTGGTCATTTTTAGCTTAATAAGTATTATTTGGAAAATATTCAACAAAGGTGTCATCTGAAAAAAAATCTAGAAAAAATTCTTAAAAAAATATGGTCGATGCACCTTAGCTCATTGCAGCCTTAATTGGGATAAAATCTTACTGTCATATTTCTGGATGTATGCCATTATTCAGACTAAAATGACAATTGATCTTAGGAACTCACAGTTTCTGTCTGTTTAATGTTCAGTTTGCCCTGTGGTAATCGTTCATTTAAATTTATTGTGGCAGTCGCATTTTTCAAATCTTCTGGTATAAAACCTCTGATACAGTGAGAGCATTGCGGAAAAATACGCAAAAAATTACTTTGACATTACTATGTAGTAGTGGTTCAGTTTAAAACTCAGGGATAGTCTTTTGAAAACAGATACTTGCTGAATGAAATGACATTACAATTATTATTCTAATAAAATACCCTTGCAGTTGTATTATTTTCATCAGTAAATTAGGAATTTATCATCATAACTGTCGAAAATCGAAGTACACTAAGTAATTGAATAAAGTATAAAACTACACTGACTCGAGTATACCTTTAAAAAATAGGTCTCAAATTTTGCACAAAATTTAAATACTTAATCCTCAATGGAACATAAGAAAAGACTTAAAACATTTAAACATTTGTTGCACAATTAAATTTATATTACAAATAATTCAAAATAAAGTTTCAGTTTACGAATTAATCTTATAAAACATCAACATTTTTTATAAAATATTATTAATGACAAACCATTACAGATAAATTTCAATACTAATTTTTTTTTTTTATTTACTTAAGCTATTTCGATTCCCGCCAGAGAATTATATAGCACGTAAAGAATACATCTAAATTTTTACATATACATATATATAAAAATTTAGATGTATATAATACAGTTACATAAATATAAATATAAATATGGTATACAGATAGCTTAAAATTTACAGATATGCAAAATTTGTTACATTTTACCCTTATATTTGTAAGTTATATTTATTGAAAAATGTTAATAGTGTATCACATAATTTGTTTATACAACAACAGTTTATACAATATAACGTGACTAATTGGACATTTTTTAATAGTGTTTTACGTTGTTTTTCATGTATTGGGCATTTCCAAAGAATATGGTCCAGATCTTGTTTCTATTGATTTTCATTGCAGGTACAATAACCATTGGCAATTAAATTAGATCTTGCTAAAGAGGCAATGAGGTTGTAATGATCTGATCTGTATCTGTTTATTGTTGTAATTGTTTTTCCGGAAAATCGTCGGTTCTCGTACTATAATATTGTTTCTTTATTAAAGCAATACTTTAAGTAATTCGTTTCTTTATACTGACTGTTGCCTATTGCTGTTGAATAAGTATATTTTGTGGCTTTTACACTGAAAATATTTTTTAAATCGGAGAATGGGAATTTGAAACAATAATCCGCTTCAAGTTTTGTAGCCTTCTTGGCCATTTTATGTACTATTTGAATTCCCTGTATTCCTGGCATGTGTCGAGGGATCCAATATATTTGAATTTTACCTTTAGATTTTTTTTCAAATTCCGCGATTTTACTATTTTACCAATACTAATTTAATTGAAAATAAAATATATTATATGAATTTTTCATTCATCTTTGGTATTGTAATAATATATTTTTATTATTTAATTATATTTTTATATTTATTCTTATACAACAATATTCAGAGACGTAACAATAAGAACAAACACATAAAATAAATAATTTTATAACTTATATTTTGTATCTTCGTTCTATTATGTTTTGAGTCTGGTAAGACCAACGAGTTCATTGATCCTTTTCGCAACTACAGAGTATCGATGACTAGAATTTAAAAATTCTGTATTACTGAGTTTATCGTTGCTCAGCTTTATTTTAGGTGTATAAACTTTCGACACTATATTTCGTACTTGCGTTTCATTTTTTTGCAATTATCGTTTATTAAAATTACGAGTAAATATTCATTGAATTTTTTAAAATTATAGTAACAACAGTCACTTGCAGGGTTACATTTTTAATTAGCATTCCCGAATTTTTATGCAATATTCTGTTTTTCCAACATATACAAATATATTGTTTTAGTTTAAAACAAACGGAAGTCATGTAATCAATTTAAGTGTAGTGATTTTATCAGGAATTGTTTTTACTTATAATTAATTGTGTCAAGGATTTTTGTTATAGCAAATATTTTTTTTTTAAATTAATATTTGTTACATAAAGAATAAAAGCCAAGAGCAATGATTTTATTTTTATCGTTGAATTTTTTCAATTCAATTCCCTGTACAATGTTCATGGAAGAAGATATAAAAGTATAATTAAAAGTGTTTATGTCGGAAAATGCATACACTTACATGTACAACGTACACTCTATTTTAAAAACAAAAAGTTTACACAATTCCATTATTTTTCAAAATAATGACAAAACTATAGCTCTTGTTTTATCAATAGAGAGTTCATAACAATTCGTTTAGGTAAATGTATACATGTATAAAACGCTACGAATACGATTCTTTAGCCAATTTTAACAAAGGAATCGTAACTTTTGATTACTAGTTTTTTTTTTTTGTAATAAGTTTGATTTTTTTACAAATAAATATTCATAAGCTTTAATTTTACACACATTTTTAAATTATTCTTAGCCATGGGTTATAGATTATAGGAAAGTAGGTAGACACGGCAGCTCGAATTGAGAACTAGTGTATCCAATCGCGTAAATAGAATATAACATCTCCTCGAATAAAGCACCAGGAAAGTTGTTCCCGTGGGTAGTGGTTGTAATCGTTGTTAAACCAACACTGAATTGAGTCTGCTGAAGTTGTTGAAGACATTATTGGAATAAAAAAGAAGCAGCGTCGCAGCGAAAAATGGGCTTGGAAAAACGGGGGAAATCCTGAAGGGTTCGGGCGTATGCTTGACCCACATCCCTACTCATCGATCGCATCTTGGAAAAGCTCGCCTTCGTAATAGGAAGACTCGCTCTATGAATTACCAATCGATTCGTCAATGCAAACAAAAAAATTTTCTTTTTAGTATGTTGTGTTGTCTTTTTATTGTTTTATATCAATCACCTACTTTTTCTGCTGTCTTCGACTTATTAAAATGACGTTACTTATGGATTGAATTTTTTTTTGAAGTGTACGTATAATAAATACCCTTGGAGAAATATTCTTGGTTCTTCTGAGTAACCTTTTTATACTATATGACTTACCATTATGCATTATTGTTGAATATTATTATATTCAATTATTATTATACGGTTTAATGTCCAAAAATTAAAGATTTGATAAAAGTTAGTTGCACGTGTGAAGTTTGCATTTTAGTTTTACTTGTAAATTCGTGTGATCGAAAAATATGAATAACAATTCCAAAATATTTAAATTGTTAATCTAAAGCATTAGGTGAAGAAATACAGTAGTTTTTTTTATCTATAGTAATAAAGCAAAATTACTTATAATTAATTTAAATATATTCAAACGAATTAAATTTAATACACATATAATACTTTTGATGTGATATGATTAATTTGGAATATGATTAGTTTGTAATAAACTTTTAATTTAATACAATTAAATTTATTCATAACAGTTACAGTATATTTGCATTCATATATATTATTCTTACATATTTTGAATTTGAAATAAATATTATTCAAATATATTGATATATTTCAATGAATTTTAATAATAAAAGTAAAAACTGAACAAAATAGGTACAATGAAAATTTTTTTAATATAGTTATTTTGATTATGTAAAATAATTACACTTTTTAATGATATGAATACAATTGTTCAAGTAAATAAATCAAGTTTTTTTTATTCATATCAATACTAATTAAATGATGTAGTTATATGTAAGTATTATAAGAAAATTTTTCTATTGTTTAGTAATTTGTAAAAATTTTTTTGATTCCAAATATAAGTACAATTTTAATATTTAAGATCCAATGGTATGTATTTCATTTAATCATTTTCGTAACATAATAAAATTGCAAATGTTGTCGTGTCACTGAGGAATTCCATTTTCTCTTAAAAACAATATTACTGTAGATATAATAATAATAATATGATAATAATACTGTAGTAATAATAATAATAATAATAATAAATAATTCTAATTAAAGTATATATATTTCAATAAATAGGACTAATCTTAAAAAATTGCAACTTTACTTACTAAGAATTTTATCATTTAATAATTTTATTTATAAGAGGAAAAAGTGCAAGAAATTTGTAAAATCAATGATTTTGTTTCAAAATAATCTGACTTAAAATAAAATCTGAGATGATCTTAAATAAAATTTAACTTTGACATAAAGAATTTAGTACAACATTAAAGGTGATATTTAAATTTTATGATTTTGATTTACGAGTAAGAGGAGGATTTGGTTAGACTTGGTGAATTGAGATTTATTATTTGTTAAAAAATTAAATATCTTGAAAAGTATATATATCATGTTACTTTAAAAAGTTTTAATTTAACGTACTCGATATATTTTAAGTTTAAATTTTGGAATAATTAATTCGATTAAAGTCTATTTTTATTACGATGACATTTACTTTAATCTTGGTAATATATATATGCATATACATATGTGTAATATATTTGTATCGTATTTAGATATTGTACGGTATTTTCTATGAAATTGAGTGAAAGCTCTATTTTCATTGTTATATTAAAGGAAAGTTGTTCAAAGTTATATCAAAGAAAAATTAGTTTATACATTTTTTATAAATCGTCTCTGTAAATATATTCAATTTTAATGTTATTATTTTAAATTTTATAAATTTAATTAAAAAAAATACATTCAAAAAGTTTACAGATTATAATTAAATTTTTTTATGAAAGTAATAACCAATTCAAATACTTTTAGTCATATATTTGTTTTTATTTATAAAATACTTTATATTTAAATTTAAATTTATTTGAAAAGAATATGGCAATATTATGTACTAAGTACATGTTAATATACATAAATTTTAGATGAAATTATTATTACTTATTTGCAAGTAAGCTTTTTAAGGAAATTTTGATTTTACTTAAATTTTAATAAAGTTATAGTATACTTTATTGTATAAAAATTCAATTTTGTATTGATAGTATATCTTTCATTTACAAATTCAACTTTCTATTACCAATGTATCATATTAAATATAAATTGAATTTTCTCAGATTATTTAAATAGAATAAATGTTCTGAAGTACATAGATATGCTTAATATTTTTCAAATAATTGAAAAAGTAGTTTATTGTGTTATTCACAATATTTTTATAAAACCCTTCTGCAAATTTGATAAAGGTGCATAATAAAACGAAATTTGAAATACATTTTGACGTTTTTTTAGATTTTAATAATATAACAAGGAAACAGAATTCATAGTAGATAACTGAGGATAAAGAAATCCTTAAAGAATAAAAATATTAGAACCTTTTGAACTTTAAACCCTTATGTTTTACTTACCCTTCTTTTTTTTATTACTTTTCCGTATGGTATTCTTTTATTCAATATCTCATAAATAATGTCAAATTTTTAATGTTTTGATTTTCTGTCCTTCCTTTTTGAAATTTATCGACCTCATTTTGATCTTACGCTTTTTAAAATTTATATACTGTGTAACCTGATGGTCTCAAATTAATCCCTTCGATCGCTGTGTTCACAAGCCCAAAAGCATTATTTTTGAGTTGTAGGAAGAACATAAAGTACTTTAGTGACTTTGATGTGGTTAATTTCAAACTGAGGTCAACAAATGCTTTTCTTTACACGAAAAAAGACTTTGCAGATTCGGTGTAGAGTTTTTTTTAACTCCTCAAAAAAGTACACAGTTGTCACGAGATTTCTAAGACTTTTTTAATTATATTTTTTCTTTGTTACAAGCATAACATTTTTTACCTTTATGATTATATATACATTCTTTTTACAATATGTCTTGTAATAATGCAATAATTTTGAATAATATGTTTTTAAAGATTTAAATCTAAAATTTTAATTAAAAATTAATCATTTATTTTTATTTTCGCAGCAGAAAATATTTATATCATAAAAATGTATTTTATGACATTTTATACACTTATCAAACAAACAGTATTATAATTAAAATTCGCTTTTTCTCTGCTGTAATAAAATTACAATTAAAATTTTTAAAAAGTTTTACTTTGTGATACAACATGTAGTTTTCAATGTATTTGTATGCACCAGTAATTTTATAATTTAATTTGCTCTTTGAAATTTGTAAATCAAATCATTGCCGTTTCAAAATTTTTTTACAAATTATTTAAAAGAAAGTATTTTTATTTACAAAAATTAGATTTAATTTTAATTATATACATTTTAAAACTTTATTTCATGCTGTATCTCTTCTTTACGTTAAAAAAATGTTTATAATTTATATCCAAATATTTACAAGCATATTTTGAAAAATATTCGTTTAAACTACAGAAACGATTTTTAATAATAATATATATATATAAATATATATATATATTCTTATTATTAACGTAAACTAGTTACTAATATTACTTATTTTTTAAATTAATAATTTAATAATTAATTGAATATACATACAAAACTAAATCTTACAGTTTTTCTATTTTATTAACTTTTATAATTGGCACAATTTTGCTAAAAAATACATTTTTTACAAATCGACAGATATGTTTATATAAATTTCAAATAATATTATTAATATTTTTAATATTTTTTTAAATTTTATATATATGGTTGAATAGATATATGTTTGAATAACTCACAAAAATAAAAAGTATTTTCTTCTGAAATTTTGTTTTAAATAACAGAAAAGGGAAGATGAAGCAATAACAATTTTTGTTAAGATTATTTAACACTTATGAATATTTTTTGAACACTGTCCATCACTTTCTATGATGTAAAAGTATATAAATTTATTATTTATTTTCGTACGATTATTGATTTTGTAAAGGTACGTCAAGAACAATGTGGGTTTGGTTGCTGAAAAGATAATTGGACGTTATTTCTCGGAGGATACGTGCTTGTACACGAGAGATGCTACCAAAAATTACGTGATTTCAAGTTGCCATATCTCAAATTTTCTAAAAGTATTTTCTTTTTTATGAGAATTGAAAAAAACTCAATCAAATGAATCCATTTTTTTATGTACACATCTGTATCCCATTTGGCTCCATTTTTATCTGGGACGCAGATGTAAAGGCTAGAGGTCGTTCACAAGCAAGTGCGAATCGCCCGCGGCCGGGAAATTTCTGACATTCACACGCACACATTGAAAAGCGGCCCATCGGGATCACCCTGAGCCCCCGGCAGTTCCTGCACCCGGGAAATGGGCTACTTTCCGCCGTTGTTGCAGCGCTGGCGTTTCCGAGATTACCTTTTTCTCCTCTGCTCGCCGGGGAAGTTTGTCCTATTTCGAGGTCTTTTTCCTTTTACTCCCGTCCTGACACGCAATCGTTTTTTCCTCGCGAGGGGATTTCCTCTCCTCGGAAAAGTTCTTCTCGTGGGTTTGGCTCGAGGATTTCCAATTGTAAATTGTAGCGATGCCTTAGCAACTTTTTGGGTTTGCGCTTTTTTACGGCCTCGAACGGGCTTACCTTGTGAAACTTCGTCCTCTTACTAGATTCTTCGAGGACTTTTTATGCATTTTCAAGATGAATGTGTAGAGTCGCAGTCGGGAAGTTCAGGTGGTATTCTTTGTACTCCGACTATCGGTCTGTTTCATAATTTTTTTATTTTTTTTTTTTTTTTTTTTATGAGCCTTATTCATTCATAAAAATTTTTTATTTTATGTAAAATAACTTGCATTAATTATATGGTCATATGAATCGCCACAAAAAATGGATTTCGTTTTTGTTTCTTACCCTTTCAAAGCATATCTCCTTCCGTAATAATAAATTAATTAAGAGTACAGTTTGTGCTGATAAGAAAATATATTTTTTAAAAATACGGAACAGAAATTTGATGCAAAAATTGTTTAAATTTACATGCTCATGTGGTATTTTTATACGCGTTTTCTACTTTACTAGAAATTTTCACCTCTCATATAAAGTTAAAATTTTTACTTAAAAAATATGTTCAAAATCTGAAAGCATCAGTTTTCAAGGGTTATTTTAGAAAAGTTAGTTTTTTTATCATTTTTTAACAATACCATTATGTTACAAATAAATAAATATTAAAAAAATAATGGTTATGGAAGTACTTAAGAGTTTTTGATCTAAAAATAAATATTGTTATCAAATTACATTAGAATATGTTTATAAATAAAATTTAATCAACTACTTTTTCGCTATTATTTTTTTAGTTAAATTCTTTTGAAATGTAATTTATACATATTATATATGTTTTACAATAATACATTTTATAATAGAAACCTCATGTCAGAAAATATTGTATTTGTATACTACAGAAGTTTTAATGAATTTGATTGTTTTTTCTTAAAAAAAAATTACTTTATATTAAAATTTTATTTCCTATATTAATTTTTGTTTTTAAAATGTTTATTTATTATTAATATTAATATATTCAATCAGGTATATTAAACTGTATAATTTGAAATTAGCTTAAAAATTTAAATTTTATAAAATTAGTTTAAAAGAAATATTTAATTTTAATCAGTAAATTGTAATTAGTACTCGTTTGAATTTTAAAAAAATATGTTTTTTAAATTTTGAAAAAAAATTTTACCACAAGACATCGATTGATAAGACCTTCAGTTTTTACTATATTTCGCTAGTTTTATTAATAAGTATGAAGTTTAAAAACATTTTTGAAAGTGAATAAAATTGAAATATTTCTAACAAACAAATAAAAAGTTATTATAATTTTTAATCAAAATAATAATATTAATGTGTAAACATTTGAAAGTTTTAAGTAGCATACATTTTAAATCGAAGAACTTTGACATATTTATAAGACGTAACAAATATACTCATAGATTTTGTATAATGGCTTCTAAAATATTCTCAAATTTATTCAAACAATAATAGAATTAAAATATTAAAAAAAAAAAAAAATATAAAAAGTTTATTTATATAATAGAAATTTAATACTGAAGTATCGATAAAAGAAGACTACTCAAAACATTAAAATTAAATTTATAGAAAAATAAAAAAATTGAAATTCTTTCGTAACTCACAGAAATAAATTCGTATAATATTACAATCCGTTTTGAGAATAGCAAAAAATAATTTTATTATGAATTATGTAAAAGTGCATATTTTAATCACAATACAGATGTCATAATAGTACATGGTTACCATTACGTAAATAAAAATGAAAAGCATTATTTTTATTTTACACTGTTACAGTTTTTCGTATCTTACACGTGTAAACTCTTATCTCGACATGTAAATACATTGTAGTAACCGATTGGAGTTCGCATTTGAAGCTTCGTAAGTCATAATGAATGACCGTAATTACTTGGAAAGTCCATAGATTATTGTGGCAGGAAGCAAGTTGTTCATATTCTACTGTTACTGATGTACATCTCTCTCTCTCGATTTTTTTTTTTTTTTTTTTACTTTCCCCTATACATTTTTATACGCAATTTATGCGTACTAATGCTTCTTTTGCACAATTAGTCATTGCTTTGGAATTTTGATGTAATAGTCGGTGGAACATTTAGTTATTTGTAGGTTTCTGTAAAACATTGTTTTTTTTTTTTTTTTTTTTTTTTTTTCCTCCATAATATAGATCAATTTTGCGTGTAATCGATGTGTACAATAAATTAATTGTTGAAAAGTTTGTTGAATCTAATATCGGGAAAGAATGTTTTCGTTCTTATTAAATAACTTCGTAGACTGCATCTATTGTGGAAACTTAATGCTCCAATTACGTGTAATTCCTTTTTCTTCAAGATATAATAATGTAGTAATCACTTTTATTAGCTTGTAAACTTAGCTATAAACGACACCTGGTTATTAACACTTTCATATTATAACTAACCGTGTAAATTTTAACTTTATAGATCATGTTCGGCATAATCTCTGTAAAAGTTTTTACAGAAAGAAGTGACTAATAAGAGGTATTGGATCAATTAAGAACGAAGCGTTTTTAATTTCTTTTTTCTTTTTCAATTCTGCACACTTTTCTTTTGTATAAAGTTATATTGAAATACCGTTGTAGCTTAAAACTATGACAAAAATGTTCGTTATAATGAACAGTTTTTCTACCTCACAAGTTTTTTATCTTTAGTCAAAAAATAAAACATAAAGAGCTTATTCTCCTGGTAATACCTACAAATTAAAAGAGTAATAAAAATGTTTTTTAATCAATAAAGTTTAAATTAAAAATTGGTAGTCTTCCCAATCTAGATTTTGTTTTATTTTTGTCAATATTTAAATAAGAATAGAGTTAAAAAATAAAGTTTTAAGTTTTAAAATTAAAAATACAGCATAAAAATATAAATAATGCATATTTTAATATACGATTGAAGAACATATTGAGAATTCTTTTAGTTTTGTATTTTCCATCGGAAGGAAACTGTAATTTATTTTACAAGGATTAAAATAAATATCGTGAATAATATTATTTCAAGGTCTCTGAAATTTTATTAATAAAAAGCAATGAATATTTCTTTTAAAACTTTTAATTGTACAAATTAAATTTTTAATAATACAATTTAAGTATCTGTATTATTTAATATTTGAAGAAATAAATTTTACGGAAGTGGATGATTGTGTAATTATATCGTGACGACATACCATGGGATATACGTTTCTTTATGTGACATCATAAAGAGTAATAAGTTTTTAACTCTAATGTCTTTGGTACTTTTACAGCGTGGATGAAATTAAATAAGATTCAGTTTGAATAACATTTTTTAAATGAATGTCGTGTGTATAAATCCGTTCCCGAACAGATTTTTATCATTAAATTTTCATTCCCAGTTACAATTAAATTTATTTCCTTTTCAAATCTACTCAATTTTTTTTTTTAAATTGAATAAAATATATTAATAATATGATATGAATATTTTAAAATCTATAGCTTCATGTTATCAATACTTTATTATATATTTATGCTATTTGTATTAATTAATTTAAATAATTATAATTTTTTTTATTATTCTTATTAATTTATTGAAGGAATTGATGTAGAATTGCCAAATCGATTCATAAGAAAAATCTTATTTAAGTAATAAATAATACTGTTGCTCCTATACCTACTACTACTAATACTAATAATAATAATAATAATAATAATAATAATAATAATAGCAATAATAAAATAATAAAATAACAAAAAAAAATAATATCAGTAGTACTAAATAGTATTAAAATGTAATGCCTGAAAAGATAATACGTGCAAATATATATTTGATGATAACTTTGTAAAGTTTACCAAAGATATACTTATGCTAATAAAATAGATCCAAACGAATCTCAAATTTCATAATAACTAGATGTTTCAGTAAAATATATTCAAAGCTGAAGAAAAAGTGCCAAATGAATATTGTGTATGAATCACATCGAATATGTGGAATTCCTACACAAGCTAAGGTTGCGCAACACCAGCGACAGTCCATGGAATCCTCGATAAATAACGGACAGGCTGTGTGAGTGAGTGCGCGCTCGTGTGGGTGTGCGTGCGTGAGAGCCCATCGGTGTACAGGTGTTAACGCCGGTAACTCTCACTTGAGTCGATCACACGAACGCATGCTCGTATTTACAAAAAAGGGCGTAGGAGAGGCCCTTTCAAGATCAACTCCAAGCCCCGAGTGAGAGGGGGAGAAAAAAGTGGGGACCGCGACTGCGAGCGAACCCCAGCTCCTCTCGTTTTCTCTCTCTCTCTCTCTCTCTCTTACTCTCTCTCTCTGAAACCCCTGGCATTCCGGAGCCCAGTAACACCGTCCCTTGCCCAAGCACTCTCCATTTCTCTCTCTCTCTCTCTCTCTCTCTCTCTCTCGTTCTCTTTCTCTCGGTCGAGTTGATTGAAGCCCCGAGGTGGGGACTCGGACCGGGGCGACGACGAGAAGTCGCTCGTGCATGAACCTGGTCCCCGGACTCTCTCTCGCTCTCTCTTTCCCGCGCACGCACACAAGTCCCGGGCCCCCCCACCGTCGCGGTCCCTCGTTCCGCGTTGGCAACGGTAAGTTGTGCCGTTCTCTCTTTCCTCCTTCACAAGACAGAGAGGGAAGACGCGGAGCGAGTACAGCACAGTGCCGTCCTCGCGCTCGCGCCCGTACGTAGTGAACGACGCCGATGAAGTGCTGCTGTCATCGCCGAGAACAACCGGGTGCTTACTGATAATCTCATTTCCGGAGCGCGGGTGGGAGCAAGACCGACGACCGCGTGTGTTGTTGTTTATATTAGGCGGAGCGCGTGTCCGCGTACCCGCTACCTGTGCTCGGGAGAGTGATACCAGCGATTTTGAGGTTAATCTAGTGCGAGCGAGGAATCGGATCCTCCATCGATCCTTCCATCGATCCTTCCATCGATCCTTCCATCGATCCTTGGATCGGACGAGAGGGCGCCAAGCCGACCGGCGAGTGAGACCGCCACAGGTGCCCGGACGGCCATCGTTGTTGTCAAGATGGCGTCGAAGAGAAAAAACAGTGACGTGAGTACACTGAGATCGCTCAAAACTATGTCACACTTGTTACACCGGGTACAACCGATCACACACGGGGCCAGCCGGGCGTGGCACTCCCGTCCCCGCTGCCGCGTGTCGCCGCAACCACACCCTGGTGATGCGGGCGTTCCTCGAGGCGCCGAGACGCCGCCGACGGCCCCGGGCCAAGGCGGGGCTGCTGCAGTTCCTCGTCACAGACTTGCACCTGGGGATCGTCCTTGTCTTGAGCTCAAACTCTCCATTTATTAGTATCGCTTCCTTTCAACTCCTCCATCTCCTTGGCTCCATATTGGTGCCCTTTGCTTTTTAACGATTTTAAACGGATGGATTTTATCTTTTCGGAATATTGGAGCAACAGTCATTTTAATAATTCATGGCACATTGATTGTTTGTTTAATGAGCCACGGCTAATTGATGTAAACAATTATTATCAACGATTGTATTCGGATTTCTGACAAGCTCTCATTTTCGAAATCGAGTGTGAAGTTCGGACTTCAAATAATTAAATAGAATAACGAGCATGCAGTAGAATCTATTTAACAATAGAGGCGATTTGATTATTGATTTTCGATAAAATATTTACCCTTTAATTCTATAAATATCAAATGTTGGTATATTATTAGGAAACTTTTTTTTTTTAGATAACACATAATTTATAATGACGTATAGTCGATAAATTCAATATTACTTTAATATAAATTATGAAATATTTGACATTATTCGTAAAAATAATTTGACATGGCTATGAAATTAATACCAAGGGGCATGTAACAATATTTAGTAAATACTGCAAGTGTATGTGTGTCGGTGTATGAATCAGAGGAGATTGTGAATGCACACGCATGAGATTGGCATTACAAAAGAAAAAATTATGATTCAATGCGGCTACATGGAAATCAGAGTTGCAATTAACTCCGGTAACGATTTTTATTTAAAACCCGCAAACTCTGGAATAGAAATGCATTTTTATCGAAAAAAAAAGAAAATTAAAAAAAGAAAAAAGAAAAAAAAACGCTCCACGCACATTTGCCTCACATGGGTTGTGGTTGTGGTGGTGTGAGACGTAGGCGTCCAGGTGCGAAGGGATTGCGTCCGTTTGTGTGAACCGAAGCATGTCAAAGGTGAACTTTTTTTTTTAATTCTTGGGTTCACACTGGTCACCACCAGTGTGAACTGCTCCTTTTACGTGATTGAACTCCTTTGTAAGATGAGAAAAAGGGTGCACTCGAGGAAAAGAGTGTACAGCATCAGGAAATACAAATGATTTGTGCTGACGAGTAATTTGTGGAAGTGGCACTTTCACGAGTGAATTGCTTTGGCTCTGTATTCGTTATTATCAGTCATATCAGCATAAAAATAATTGCCCGTGTAACACTTTGCCGTTATTTTTTAAAGTCGCTGCTCGATTGTTGTAATTATTTATGTGCTTGGTTAATTGAGTGTCGGGACGAGCTCGATTTTACCTACAATTATTACTTTGAATTGTGGCTGAATAATTTAGGATTTTCTTTTGAATGAATTTTATTTTAATAATATGATATTTTAATAAAAAAAACTAAATCATATTTTGGGTATTGCTGGTCTCTCAAAGTGAAATGTACTTATTCTCGTCATTGTGTAATCAAAATATTTCAATTTATTAAATTATAAACAAATATTTGTAACTACACAAACACAAAATCATCAATTGTTAGTTCATTAGAAAATATTAGTCACATTGTTAATTAGTATCAAGAATATATATAAATATAAAAAATGTAAAATTAAGAAATCGTTTTCAGTCTTAGATTTATTTGGTATCATTAATTATTACTTACAGACTAAAATTCTATGGCCAAACACCAGTCTTACTAAATACAATAGTTTTCTTAATGCATCCGAGTAGATTGATGAAATTAAGTAAATGAATTGTGTTAATTGTGTATTCAAGAAGGAATCTGGAAAAATTTCAAAAATACAATATAAGTTATTTATTACTCAAATATATTAATATGTGTTAATGGAGACCATATTAGTAATAAAACTAATTTGTATTTATTAGAAAGTAAAATAAATTAACTCAAGTATTTAAAGTTTATTTCGTATAAATTCGATTGTTCACGATTCAACTCAATAATTACAGTTATTAGATTAACGACAATTTGTACAGTATCACATATGCATCATTTCATTATGGACATGTTTATAAAAAAAAAAATTATTTTTATAGATAATATAATTGTCACTTTATAGATTATGGGTTTACAAATTTATAGTTCAAGTTATTAAATAAACTTTATAGGCGAGTCATGTCTGCTTTTCTACTATCTGCAATACTTTTAGTTTGACTTTTTCGAGGTGCTTTTAACCTCGAATTATTTTATAATATTATGTGGGTTAGGAAAGAGGGTGCAAAAAAGGAAAGTTTTATGCGAAAACTCATATTTTAGCTACTCCTAAATAGTCATAAATAACGACAACCACGTATAAAGATACTTTATTTTGCACATAAATTACAGTAAATTTGAAACATCAAATTCGTTGAGGTTTATTAAGTAAATATCGATCACCTTCTACCCCTTAAAATCCTATTATGTATCTAATATAATAGGATCGTCTTTTCCTACCGAGCGACTCTTCCCTTACTGTATAAATTATTTCTCTGATAAAAAAACGAAAGTCAGTATCCAACGACAATATGGTGTAAATAAATAAATGAATAAATAAATAAATAAACAAACACATAAATGAATAAATATTTGCTCGGATTACAACTAAAGGGACTTTAAATTCTTTCTTTCCCCGGACCTCATTCATTCAACCTCGATGCTCATGTTCTCGCAAATCCATCGTCGCTTACCTCGAGAGTCTATGTCGTAATCCAGACCACGCCATTCGTTATCATTGTTACCCATTGCGATAAGTCTCGGCGACGACGCGTCGACGCCTTTTTTTGGCGTCGTGCCCACCCCTTTTTTGTGCGTGTATCGGGGGAGGGGGTGGTGGTGGTGGTGGTGGTGGTGATGTTCTTTTTTGTGTTTTCGAGCTGAAAAAGCGATCAAAATGTTTTTTATATCGTCTCTCCCGACGATTAACCTTTCCTCTTTAGACTCATTCGTGGCATTGTTTACCATCACGTGTGGATGTGTTATGTGATTTTCACACAGATGAGAGGAAAATGACAAAATGAAATTGGTCATTATCCCGGAATTTTTTAATAATGGAAATTTGACATTGCGGACACAATGCATTTATGAGTTTCTGGCTCACAAGGATATCTTCATGCTGCCCATACCTAAGAGTATATTGATTATTTTGAAGCAAAAATTCGCGTACATTTTGAAGTCTTAACGAAATTTCGTAAATGGTGCTGCATAAATTATAGGAATTTTTTGCGAAAATTTAGGTGTAATTTTGATTTAAAATACAGCGATAAGATTATTTTTAACCTCAACGTCATATTTACTACTTGCAGTAGCCGACAAAACAAGTTAAATACTTTTTAATCTCAGCTTTAAAGTTAAGACTGAATATGTATACATCTTTGGCTTGTCTAAGATATATCTTAATATATACCGATAAAATTTTATTTTAAATTTCTTCATCCTGGCACAAAAATATTTTTTTAATGGTCTTTTCATATGAATTTTTAATTTATTGGATTTAAAACACTAGATATTTTAATATATTTTTTATAATTTAATAAGTAAATAGAACTCAAATATTAACTAGAGTTTATATATTATTCTATTAACAAGTGAGAAATTATGATTGTCAAAGCTTCTGCATTTTTTAACAGTTCTCAATTAGCAGAAGAGATTTAAAATCCTTTCAAATAACGAGCTTTATTATATCATTAAAAATAATTTAATTGAGTACTTGGAAAATAGTATTTTTATTTTTTTATCGTTCCTTGTTATTTTTAATACGTAATTGGTTATAATAAAAATTATAAGATCTAAGCAAAAAAAATTATTTCGTACGAAATTTTTTTTGAGCATCTAAAAGAAAACTTATTTATTAAAATTTATAATGTAAAAACCTTTGAATGTAATATATTGAACATATTGGATTCAGAACAATTAACACAGTTTTAAGCTTGAAACAATGCTCATGTTATATATATTAAAAAATTATATTGATAAATTTTAAACATAAATTAATATTTATTGAAGAAATACACGTGTATGTAACTGATTTATCCAATAATTAAATTATTTATCAACATCAGTACTTTTCAATATGGTACTTATAAAAAAAATTTAAATCAATAAATAATATATTTATAGAAGTTTTTGATGTAATACGTATTTAAATAAAATTTGGAACTCAATGCAAAACCTATTTGAATTTTGATAATGCAATTATAACTTAAAATTTTTAATAAATTTTACTATCTTTTACAATTTAAGCAATAATAAAATTGAAATAACTATTAAATTGATAATTATTAATACAGTCCAATTTTAAAGTATGCCAAGTGGTTATCCAACAAATCTGATTTAAATTTTTATAAATTAACATTATACTCACATTGCGTAAGGTGTAATACCAAAAATATTGAAATACATCTAGATTAAGTCGATTTTAGAAGAGTTCGTAAACTAGTTTATTGGGGATATTTTAATGCAGTTTGTACAAGTGGAAATATTACAGTGAAGGGTCTTTTGGATAATTACTAATCCCTGCAAATAAGTTCAGTAACAGCGGTGTACAACAGGCTGCTCGTTAATTGGTACTAATCAGCACTAATTACATGGATGAATCGTGTGTTTATATGGGCCGTCGCTGTAATACTATAGATAAAATTTGTTTACAACAACTTCACATCCATTACACATTATTCTCGTTGTAAATTGTTACAAAATTGTTCATGTGTAAATACAGAATTTAACTTGCATAATGCAGATTACATATTTATTTAATAAACTTGTTCTCTGTAGTTAAAAAAATTATTACCTTAATGTATAATCCGGCTTATGCGATAAATAAAAGCGAATTATATTTGGTCATTTGGATTGTTTTAATGAGCTTGGAAAATTTAAAAAGTTGCACAGTCCTTAATATCAAAATTATTACTGAATTAAAATGTAAATTATGATTTATTTGTATCATAATTATTAAGTATAGTGTAGATGAATAAGATGACACAAGTGAAGAAACAATGATTAAATTGTAGTATCAATTATTTAAATTCGTAAATGTATAAATTATTAAATGAATGAATGAAAGCTTATACTATAGATCAATGAATGGAAGCTAACACTAATATTAATCTGAAATACAATTCGAAATGAAAATTTCGATAGAAACCGCAAGTCTTTCATAGGAATTTAATTGAATACCATTGAGATTTATTTTGCCCACAGTGTAAAATAGTTTCAGCGTTAATGAACATTTCTCATACTACATACTATTTCAGATACTACGAGTCAATCGCAAAACGATCCCCTTCCTCCCCCCCTCCTACCGCAACACAACCAATTATTCAATCAAAATTACGTAAAGGGTCCTTTAAAAAATCGTACATCGATGGAACAGTACGGGGTTCCACCCCTTGGATATACGTCCCTGGGTTGCATCGAGCTTCGGCTCTCCGCCGCTAGATATCGCCACGTAAGTGAGTGCTCCGGTAGACCCGCAGGAGTTTGTAACTCCGTCGTCGCCAGCGCGCAAATTGTCTGCTAGACCACAACGCGTCTTCGATCGCTTCTACGAAAGTGTAAAGGGCAGAGGCCGCGAGCCCTTTTATCTTCATCACGCACAAGCTGCTCTCGCCCTTCGACCTCTGCTCGTTTAACTCGCGCGTGATCGAGCGATCCGGATCATCAGCTTACCGATCCAATTAGCTTTACCTATCCTGGAATTGGCTGGACAGGTTGGGATAAGCACTTCATGGTGGATTGGATGCGCTCCTGTTCTATCAATTTGAAGATAAAACTTGAATTGATTTAATAGATGTGCACACGTGTTTGCAGAGGAACATTTTTCTATCTTTCCTAATTTCATTCATATAATATTTAGGAGGAGCGTATTAGGGATTACTTAGTTCGTATCAATTTTACCCGAACTATCGGATTACATTGGCTCTCTAGGAATTCGTTTAAATGGGTTTTTATTTTATTGTCGTTACAAGTAGTAATTAATTTAAAATAAATCCTATTTCCACTCGTATCAAGTACGATTCACTTTAGATTTTTGAGATAACATTTCTCTCGTTCAAAAAAAGAATGATACAAGAGTTTACTCTACATTATTGAATCGGTTTCAAATTGAAAATCTCTATTAAATACACAATGGATAATTATCCGATTATTATTAAGTCTGTATTTCTTATATTTTTTTATTAGTTTAGGACCACCGATACAAGTGGTTGTGTACCAAAAGCAATCTATTTTAAAAATACATTAAGAGATCGTCGGTGTAAGCAGCTATAAACCAAAGTCATCGTTTTTTTAGTTTACCAAACTGCCTAAAGATATGTATTGTGTGTATAAATAGAGACGGTACAATTTTTTTTTTATCACCGTTTCCCCCTTCCGAGGGCTTAATGGGTCAACAGATTCATTTTCCGAATCTGGGATACGCCGTTTCATAAAGGGGAAGCAAAACTGCCATCGGCGACTAATTTTTTTTTTTAAATCAGGAAGAGGGGAGGGGGGGGAAAAGATGAAAAATGTCGTAAACATCGAAGGATAGAGATGGACGGGAGTGAGAGTGAGTCAGTGACGGTTAATTCGCAAGTTGTTATCTCGATTCTCCGAGCTTCCGTCGAGCCGCGCGTCGTCTCACCTTCGACGCTAATTTGAGGGATACGGTTCGCGCTCATTATCACTAAATTAGCCATTATGTCGTTATTTTAACGAGTCAATGTGTGTCAGGGGGCCGCCGACAACTATTTTCCCTCTCACTCGCTCGCGTGCGCTTTGGCCCGGAGCCCACTCGTTCCTCCGGCGAAAACCGAGAATTTTCCAGCGGCGATCATCATCCTTTGCGTACGTGTTTTATCCCAAGTCGCTGCTCGTGCATCATCTTCATGCGCACTCACGTGTCTTTTCACTGTAGCTGCTCAATTGCCCCGGTCATGCCCGTCCACGTGATCCTGGGTCTGTTTCGATTTCCTCGGGGAGGCGCAGGGACGTGCCCTCCGACTTCCTAGGCCATTTTTCCTGTTTCCGATTTGTCCACCTCTCGCCACCCCCTTCGTGCCTAATCATCCGCGAGGGAGAGGATTAGATTCGAGGCTTCGTCGTTTATTTCGCTGAGGAATAAAGAAAAAAACGTCTGCTCTTAATTTTATTGCGATGATTGCGGATGAGTTAATTTTAATTTGTCGGCGGGTTGCGACGTTTTTTAGATTAAAAATAATTGAAAATGAGAAAAATATAAAAAATGCCTTCGTACATTACTTGAATTACATTATTTCCATTAGTTTTTTGTCGTAAAGTGAGACATTTCAAATTTATTCTACATTTATTTATAAATTAACTTCGTGCTTTATTAAATGAAACGTATAAATATTAAATCTTCGCGTAAATAAATGATATCATAATTCACGTCTCAAATTTTTGAATATTTTTTTATTCATTTAAATTAATTTTAATACTTTAAGCTGCACCATATGGCTTTTAAAATCCAGACTATTAAATTAAAAATATAAATTAAAGTAGTAATCCTAAGTCAAAGTACTGTTACATATCATTAAAGTATTTTGTAATTAAACAAGACTCGTTTTCTTGATAACAGCAAAGTTAATCTTTGTTTTTTCTGTTTTTACAAAATTTATATTTTTTTTATAACTTACTTAAATTTATTGTCTGTTGTAAAAGATTTATTTTCGGAAGATAAAATAAAAGTTTTATTGTATTTATATTAGATTAAACAATTTTCATCGCAATGTTTATTAATGAAAAAAATATAGACATAACGATATTTTGAGTTTATAAGCAATTTTAGATTTTCAATTTTTATGAATACACTGCATAAGATAGTAAATATTTTCTTAATAAAATTACTTGAATTATAATTAATGAATTCTTAACGAGTGCCTCATGATTCTCCTTATATTGTAAAACAATATTCATGTAAACATTAATCAATCAATGCTTCATTATCAATAATTTTATAAAAAAGTCCAAGTTTAATAAAAAGTAAACAAAAATTTAATTAACTGTCTAAGAAACTTTTTTGTAATACATAATAATAATTGACGATATGGATGTATCAATATTTTAAATAAGTATTATTTTTTTAAATTTATAAAAATTATGATTTATATTATGAGTATTTTATTAAATTAAGAATTTATTAATTATTTTGTAGAAATTGAATTTTTTATATGTACCTGAAGTTGATAGTTGACAAAATATTTGTTAAAAATACTTAATTATTAATAGTTTGTTTAGTCTTTAATGAATTATTTAATATAATAATTAATTTGATAACCGCAAGCTTATTAAAAAAGATTTTTCTTTTAATAATAATTTTTATTGCATGTTTTATATATTTCAAAGTATTTAATTTTCTTCATCAAACTTTATTTTACCTTTTTATTGGTTCAAATTCAAAATCATTCACGAAAAATCATTTAATATGGAAAAAGAAGGTGAAAATTGTAAAAATTTTAATCTGATATTTGGTTATGTATGAATTTAAAATATTTAATAAAAAGAATAATTCTGAGAAGTAGTAAATATGTAAAAATAAATTTGAAAAATTTGATGTCAAGTTCGAGACAATTCAGTCATTCGGAGTATTTGGTATAGAATAAAAATCCACAAATTCTAAGATATATTTTATAAGAAACTTTAAGACGTTCTGAAAATGTGTTTCATAAATTTTATTACTTTATAGATATTGCAAGAAAATATTGTAAAAAAATCTTGTTTTTGATTGAAGCTAAATATACATTTATGTCTGAAAAAATATTAGTCAAACCAATTTGACGAATAGGTAAAACTTGATACATATTAATACGAAGTTATGGTTTAGCCTGTCTAATTTTAGCTCTTTAAGCTTCAATTTTAAAGTTATTAAAGAGATATTAAGTTAATGAGCACGACATTACTCTTATTTAATTATCAGATAGAGAATTCGTCTAGGGCTGTTAAACCTGAAAGCCTTGAATTAGCGCGAATCAACATTAAGGAGTAAAAAAAGGTTTTATAAAATAATTATTCGTAGATTTAAAGTGGCACTTAGATGCACACACCCGTCGAGGATCTCGTCCTTCGCCTATTACGTCATCACGCGCGTCCTTCCGCTGCCGGAACGCGTTTTCAGAGCCAACAGTAGTGCGCCGGTGCATTGATCGAGGGTAAGGGAGGGAGAGAGAGAGAGAGAGAGAGAGAGAGAGAGAGAGACAGAGACAGAGAGGAATAGACAAGAGTACGGGTCCATAAAATTTTTTTCAATTTTTCCAAACATGTTTCACGAGTCAGCACGCGGTCGTGTTTTGCGTATTTCAACGCTTTTCCAAAGTATTTTCCTCATGTTACTCGTATCACTTTGAAATTCATTTTTTTTAGTTTATATTTTTTACTTTTTTTTCAAAAAATAAACGGAAGGGCGGTATATTTTGTCGAGATTGTGAGAAATATTTTATTCTGCCTGTGGTAGAACATTATGTACATTAAGTGTAAGATACCATCAAATAAGGTAGGCGTTCCAAAAAAAAGGGAGCAAAACTTTGCGCTTTGGTAGAAGTTTTTCGGTAAAAATAATAAATAATGACATTATTAGTAAATAAGCTACTCTTTATTCTTATTCAAATAAGAGAAGCAGATGCGATTAGTGGTTATTAATTTAATTAGCATTCTTTCAGAATTTTTATTAATAGGATTTAATAGAAATAAAATAATTATGAAAATATTCAGAGTGTATGTTCATAATTCTGTTTTATAATTCTGTGATTTAGCCGAAGCTTAAATAATTTATGTTTTCGTAAGTCACAATATTGTTTGGTTTAAATACATGTAATATCGTATGATCGATAATACGAATTTTCTGGTAAAGAACAAAATATTTCATATATAATATTACATGAAATATTATAAATAATTAAAATTATTCGAAGTTTATTCTGCTGAAATATAAATGAAAAATTTTCAATACATGTCGATTGATTAAAATTATAGAGTTAATAATGGTATTAAATATAATTTTTATTTAATGTTTTTTTAAAGAATGCTTTAGTTATAACATTAAATCAACAGATTTATACGTACTTTACATAGTTTATTGTGTATATATAGTTTACATTAAACTTTATAAACATCAAATAAAAATGTATAATATTTTACGCTTTAATAACATAAACTTGTATATTAAAGTGTACTATTTTCCAACATTTCGAGTATGCATTTATTATTTACTAAGCCTTTCAATGAATATTTAATGTTTAAATTATTAATTACTTTTAATTTAATGAATAATAGAAAATCAGTGACACAAACGTATTGAGTGTATACAAATAATTGAAAGAAAAAAAGTTTTTATATTTATGAAAATTTTGATACAAATTTTAAGCGAAAAATTAAAATAAGTAAATAATACTTACATTACATATATTTTTTATTGAGAAATAAAATAATTTTATAATTTATTTAAATTAATTGAATTAGCTATACATTCACAAACTGAGTTCGATTTGAGAAATCAGTGAATTGACGACTAGTTGCTCGCATTTTGAAAAGTAAAGTACTAAAATATTTACATTATATAGTCAATTTAAACTACAAAATAAAAAAAAAAAATTTATATCATTAGATATTAAGGTCCATGTTTTACATGAAGTTAAGATCTTAAGTTGCAAAAAGCTACAAAATAATCAATAAAAAAGAATGCTACTTTTAAATAAATTGTTGCAGTTAAAAAGTAAGCCATTGTGCCGATTGCAGACAAAAATTCATCCATACGTAATTACATCGTTCAATTATAAAAAATAATCGACTTCAATTCATTAGATATATTTAAAATACCTGATTTAAGAGTGTGTAGTTATTTAAGCAACGCTAAATTTCCAGAAGATCTAACAAATTAGTAATTAGCAAAACGTGCTTAATTAAAAATTATCTTTGAAAATTCATGAAAAAATAAGAAAGTAGTGAAAGTTAACATTAGTTCATAGATTTTAAATAATATACTGTTAAATTATTTAAGAAATATTAGTATGTTAAATTTCATTGTTAATACGATCGATTTATTTAAGTCTTCAACATTTTGCACTCTATCGTTTATATATACCAGAAAATAAAATACATATTTGATTCCTAAATCTGTAAGAATAGTTTACGAGAGAACTTCATACTCAATTTACGTCAATATAGATTTTATTTAATGTTACTATCGTAGAATAAGTAAGTATATACTTAGGTATACTCAATAATTCTGATATAAATTAATAAATTTTCACAATAAACAATTACGTAAATCCAAAATATGGAAATCGTTCAAGAAATTCTTCAACGATTTCCAATGCTCTTAATGAATTATAAAATTGCACTTGTAACTGGTATTCAAAATTTAATTAAAAGACCTTTACATTCTCCTTCAATTTTGAACAAGTCATATACTTCAACTGCAGACAGTAATACAGGTGAACAACAGAAAATAGGTAGAAGATAATTGTGATAACAAGATAAATGACCACAGACATGTAAAATCACTTAAAAATTGAGAACAAAATAATTAAGGAACAAATATCACTACAGAGAACTTGATAACTACATGAATCATTAATTACAGTAAATCAATTAAAGAAAAAATACTTTCTTAATAAATTTTAAATTACTATTAACTATTCCGCTTTTTAGAAGCAAACTAAGATAATATCCATATAATCGAAACAATCCACAAATATTTAAAAATCAATAAAGTATGATATAAATTATAAATTTAACATAAATTCAAACCAATAAGCAAAACTAAAGTAAGATAAGCAAACTTGAAGAGAATCCTCGGCCTAAATGAACATATAGGTAACGAATAAATTTTTATTTTAAGAAAATCGAATGTCAGTCAAAATGAAGAATCGAAAATCTAATCAAGAACGTCAAAAAAACAAAAAAAAAAATGAATGAATAAGGCTTTTCCACATCATGCAAATCTAATATTATTATATTGAGATTCTAGAAGCACCCCAGACAAGAAAGGAAAAAGTTATAAAAAATATCTCATTTATGTTGCATAATAATTTTCTAAGAAAAACAATTTCAATTTCTTTAGCTTTGAAAGATTAACGGAAGACGAAAAGAAAGAGGTATAGTTTTATTTATCTGAAATAGTCTAGCGTGTAAACATAAGTGCAACAATTTCGTACATATAAGTTGAGAAATAATAAGTATAATCGATACAAATGTAAAGCTTAAGTTAAACTTAACTATTTGCAAAGTTCCAAGTTTAATTTTTAACAATACACGTAAAATAAGCTGCTAAGAAATATTAGTAAAAATAAGCACTTCATTAAGTAGTTTTAAGACCCGCCATATTTACTGAAAAACGATGGTAAACGTAAATACTCTAGTAATTAACCAAAATTTCTCTAAAGAGAAGCTCTATTTTCAGTATGACCCTATTAATAACAAGTATCCATTGTTCCAGAACAAAACTTTACTAAAAAAGACTAAATATATATTCAGTTATGCAGGTCACTAGAATTTAAATAAATCTCTAGCTCGCATAAATGTTACTAGTGGTATTAAATTAATGTAGAAATACACAACAGGATATTTAGCAATACGAATTACGGAATTATCAGTGTAATAAAGTCATCAGTGGACTTTAGAAAGAAAAGCTGTATCTACTTTTATCTTTTAATGTTGTTTTGCAATATTCAACAAACTGTCGTAGAAAAATGCCGATGAATTACTTAAAAGTATTTTTCTATAATCAATAGCTGTAAAAGTATCTATATATCACAGTTTGATTAAAAATTAAACCTACCTAAATAAAAAAAAAGCATTTACAAATATTTATAAATAATGTTTTTACTGAATTTTTTAATAAAAATTATAATTTGATGAGAATTGCTTGGAATACAAAACATAAATTTTTTAATCAATTTAAAAGAAAAATTATGTACAAACATACATAGCAAATGTTTAAGCTTTATCAAAATTGTAGTTTCGGATAAAGTTTTTTTCTTATTATTATACATTTTTTTTTTAATTTGAATGAAATATTCACGTTGAGACTCCAAATAATATAGTAAATCAAAACATTTGCTTTTCACACAATTTCATGATGATCCAGAAACAAATATTTGATTCTTTAGTTATTCATTGTCAAAAATTCTTCCATGAGCATAAAATTCACGATAATAAAGTGGAAGGCTGAGAAAGGAGAAAGTTTAATAATGAGACAGACTCTTCGGTACCTTCGGTACTTCTTCCTCTTAACTTGGAGTCCTGGGGGTGAATGAGAATTTAATCAGCGATAGAAACTCGGCTTAATGATGATTCTGAGGTCGCATCACGTGGTACGAATATACTCTCGAAGATTCTTGATTCATGAATATTCTTAATCTCTAAATTTTTACTATTAGCAGTTAAAGAGTTTCAAGAAAAAAGTTTATTTTATGTATTTTATAAGAAGTTTTTGTTGTTCCTGTAACACTTGATCTGTTTCTAAAGCTTTAAAGATATTTTGAGTTACAATGAATGCATAACAAGTTTTTTTATGGATTTACTATTTAAAGTATTTGATAAACGTATAGTATATTTCTTGTACTAGAAAAAAGTGATCTTAACTAAGTAAAAAATTAATTCATTATCATTAAAGTAGGATTAACGTTTTATTTAATGAATAATTTATTATATGATTAAGACATTAGTATATGAAAAATTCCCTTTCACTACTTTTAGATAACGAATTAAAGTATTATTACAAAAAATTTAAGCAAACATTTGTTTGTTATTGTAAATGGGAAATTCGATTAAGTTCATTTAAACAAAAAATGTTTTTCTTGGAATATTTTGTGATATTCGTTTTCAACTTAAATTTAAATTAAGTTTACTTTTTATAAGAGAATTGATCTAAAATTGTATAAATTGAATTATAATCAATCATTTAATACTAAATATAATATTTCTTTGGTTATAATTAATCTCTCAATTTAAATTTTATATTAATCCGATTAAAATACAAAATATATCCAAACAATATATACTTGAATATGTATTCCTACGATACTTAGATTGTACTTATCATTAAAATAATGAATAATGCTAATTATGACATTGCCAAGGCGTCTAAGAATTAAAAATACTTTATTGCGTGAGTTAAGGGGAAATAAAATTTATAAGTTAAACTTAACATGTTTTCCTTAAGGACATTGGATACATATAAACAACAACCAATATTTATGATATACTATAAAACTTAAAGAGGCACTATTAAAAATGTTAAAAGTGTTTGTGATCGTTTATAAAAATGAACTTTTATCGATTTATTTTAGTAAAATAAAAAATTAAAAAAGCTGGTTGTGAATGTTGTTTATAATTTTTAATTATAATGCGAAAATTGCGTGACTGAAAGGAAGGATATAGAATGTATATTTTACTTGTTAATTTTTCGCACAATGTATATTATTGTTATAAAATTTTAAACATCTTAATAAATTTTACATTCAATCTTTTTGAATAACTATATCGCATAAATCTTATAAAGAAGCTTAATTTATGATTAGTTTCATCTGAATCCTTATTATCCTAAGCATTCAGTTATTTAATAATTGAAAAATTATGTAAAAAGTAGGTTTTGTTTAGGTTTTAATTTTGATTTATAAAGAAATATGTACAGTATAAGTAAAAAAATGTGATATAGATATATGATATATGATATATAGTATCATCTATTTTAATTGCATTTAGCAGAATATTACATTCGAAAATAATATCATTAACGTCATTACATAGAAGAGCAAATGTATGATTATGTAACCAAAGCGATGATAATTTGAAAATATCATTAGTGTATTTATTAAATCAGATCGTTGAATTAATTTTACTCATTTATAAGAATATTGTTAAGTTGATTATTTTTTGGTTGTTTCATGAATGAAATGTATCATTATAATAAATAAATTATTATAAAGTAATAAATAGTTTTTCTAAGTATAATTATAACTGAACTTTGAATAATTGAACAACATACTTTAGCTTTCATTTCATGTATTTGTAGAAATCCTCCAGACGGAATTTTTTTATCTAATGATATGCGAGTTGAGATAATTTTCGAGAATAAATTTGATTGATTATACAAGAATAAATAATACTTGTTACAATATAGTTGCTATTTTTACAAATAAGTGACATTTTTGTTTATATTCTCTCTTATTTATGTATTCAAAATCTGAATCTTATGTTTAAATTTTAACTAATCAGATTAGGGAATTAATAGTTTTTAATGTATAATATATATATATATATATATATCGAAAAAATAAAAATTAATTAATTATATATATATATATACATATATATATACTATATTATTGATGAACTTTAAATTTAAGCAAAATTCAAAAAATTATTATTATTACGTGAAGAAATACAGTAAATTTCCTTTTTTAATGCAAGAGAATAATTTCTGTAATATTTTAATAAGAAATAATAATATATTTATTCAATATTGCTATGGAAATATTTTGAAAATTTTATGTATATATTAAATAATCGATATTGGTAATTCAGTTTATTAAAACAATATTTTTATAATTATATAATTAAAATTTCCGTTATTCAATATAAATATGGTCTTTATAATTATTTTAATTTTATTGTTTAATAAGAGCATAATTCAAGTTTAAAGTCGATAACAGACATATATACAATACCCGATGGTTATACAGGATATGTTGCCCTAATTTATAGCACTAAATGTTAGTGAAGATAGACTATGAGACCATAAAAAGGTCCCTTTAAATTATCAAACTTCTAATATCTGCTGATGTTTCTCAAAATACTTTTCTCGTTAGTTTATGATTCTCAATGGGCTGTATATATGGCAATATATGGGATTAATGGAAAAGTAGTATGTAAGTCATTGTTAGATGTAAAAAAGAAAATAGGAAGGTCAGAAAAATAAAATGAACTTGTTATTTTTACGGAAAGTTCGGCCAGAGTCCAAGTTTTATCAGAGTAATTATTTCTCTCATATAATATTCTAACCATTATTATTATTATAAGCTTGGTTTTATGAAAATTTGTTTAAATTTATGAAATTGTAATTAATAAAATTAATGTATACCACTTCTATATTTCATATAGTTTTAAATTGTAATAATTTTACTCATTGATAACTTTTAAAGGATGTACTATATTAAAAGTTAAATTATATTTTGAAACTTTATAAATATTTTCTAAAATACTTCTAATGTTCCAAATAAAACATTACTTTCAGCGTATCTGTTAATTGAATTGCTTTTAAATTAATTATTAAATAATTTTAAAGATAAAATGTTTATCAAGGGAAATGAAACCATTTTTAAAAATTTATAATTAAATTGCAGTTTTTGAGAGTTAATATTATTGTATAATTGGTTTAACTGACTCGAAACGGATTAATTATACAAATTTAATTTTAAATCCATATAGTTTATAGTTATGATTAATAAATCTAATAAAACAAATTTACATAAATTTATCAGTACGAATCATTGTCTGTATTACTATCATTAAAATAGCCAAGCAACTTTTTAATAATCGGATTATTAGATTTTTTGGTTGATTCATAATCCATCTGTAATAATCAAAGCAAAGAACACGACTGCCGACTTTCTGTTACTTTTATGCCAACAGAAGCCTAAAAAACATTATCTTTATTATTCAGAATTAGAAGTTTCAATAACCTGCTTCAACGAAGATTGCGATATTCTAAAAATTAATCACTGTACCACCATAACCTACATTCAATAAGGTACTATACTACGGGAGCCCTTAAGTTCCAAAGTTCCTTCATCTGGGTGGCTGGGATATCCGTACGCAGACGCAAGTTCCGAAACTTTTGGAAGAAAAATCGAGCTAAACCAAATCCTCCGATTCAGTGCACACCCTGACATTTGCAGATGTATTATTCCTGGCCACGTTTCGAGAATCTAATTAAACGAGCTAATATGTACGTACACGAGTTATGAGACTCGTGCCCTCGACTTCGTCCTCGTCTTCCTGGTTGTGTGTGCACTTGGGGATGATGTGTTGAAATGTCACCGGGGAAGTCGGAAGTACCGCGGCGTCTTGCAACTGTCGTTAACCGACACGACCTTTCCTGAGAAATCCCGAGAAATCCCCCTTCGTGACCCGCGCGATATGCACTTGCTGGCCCATTAGATGTAATGTCCTATTGTGAGGATCGTTGGAATTTTCAAAATCCTTTTTTATCTCGGATTTAAATTCTGATTTTTTTATTTGTAGTTTGGAATTTTTATTATTCTCTTTGGTACGCATAGAGAACCAGAAAAAATCGTTGATTTTTGTTTTAGATTTAAATAAAAAAAAATGTACTCTTTTATAGTTAATAAAGATATTTTAAGCATTATGCTATGCAGTAACGAATTTTGAATCAAATAGTAAAAAGATTATATTTTTTTTTTTCTTTCATAACGATTTAGTGTCATAAAACAATATTGTATACAAATCCTGAGAGTAGTTACTATTTCAATAGGAATTTAAAAGTTTCCAAATTAAATAATATTATCTTTATTAATTTATTGCTATAAAATAATTTTAGCCGACGCCGTGTTGTTTTCTCATTAATGCCTATTATGCTAAATTAAAAATATACGCTGTTGCAAAGAATTGTATTTTCAAGCTTAATTACATTAATTAATTAACACATACGTTATTTCAATATTTCTTCATAAATGTATTAATATTTCATTATGTAATATAAATTATCACAAAAAGTTATCATTAAAAAGAGAATTTAAATTATTAATTAAATTACTCTTTTTTTCCCTAAAATCCAATTTAAATATATATCGTTGAATAATATTAATTAAAAAAATATCTTTATTTCTGCAAGTTTTGGATAAGTGCTAATTTAAGTAGTATTGTAGTTCGATTTTCATAAAAAAATTTCTCACTTGAGACAAATTTTTTCTTCGTCAATAATCGTCCAGATGTTCTTATAATTTTATTGGCTTTTTCAAAAAGGTACTAGCGTGTCCTATAAATTATATATGGTGAAGTATTATACTAAATCACGTTGTTGAATTGACTGCTTTGCGTGCTTGAAATACAAAAATTTAAACAAAGTATTTAATTCATTTTCCCGGGTTCACACGTCTACTATTTTAAATTTTAGTTAGAAATTCTAACTTTATCGGTACACTTTAGTTAAGTATGAAAGCGTACATTTTTGCGTATTATGTAGTCTAATTACGCTTTATAGGCTTAAAATGTATTCTAAATAAACATTAAATGTATGCAAAAGAAAAACTTTGAATAAAACTATTATTATTGTCGTCACTTGGGAGTGACTATAAACATAGAATTGTATTAGTTATTTTTTTAACAAGCAAAAGACATTAGTTTAATATTTTAGTGTTATAGTGTGTGCCATATTATTATTGTTATGAAAATGGGAAAAGATTTTCGTTATTGTAGGTAAAATTTTATTAACAGTACTAAAATATAAATGGACGCTGATAAACATATACCTGAAAGAGCGTAAAATATGAATTCGGTGTTAATGTTGATAACGATGTGAATCAAATATTACTGATGGAAATTTACTCCTATTTATAGTTACGCAAAGGAGTAATAAAATTATTCCTAAACTATTTTTAAGTGTATTATAGTTTACATAAATTTTAACAGCGTCGAGTAGGCAAAGTTAATTTTATTAAAAAGGATAAATCAAATTCTTTTTAAAAATCATTATTAATTTTTCTTGAATTAATTATTAAAATTGCTTAATATGATTAATTTTAAGATTTGGTACATGTATTTTCCATACAATACTAAATTTACTGTAAATTTTAATTTTAATTTTTTAATTTATCAAATTAACTATATTTTTTTTATAAATTCCAAAAGTTAAATATATTAGTTTACAGACCGAGGATATCTCTCAACTATTTACAGAAAAAGTTACAAGAAAAAGATGAAAGTAATATCGATAAGGGTTATTAATTAGAAAAAGACATTGACAGAGTTAATGGATGTAGGCAAAGACAATGTAGCAGTTTTTGAGGCATATTGGGGAAATAAAGAAAGAGATAGGAATATATATATATATATATATAGAGAGAGAGAGAGAGAGAAAGAGACAGAGAAACTCCATCATGTTGGAACATAATGGTTTGAGATGAAACACGAGAAAAAACATCTCTTGCAACGGTGCATATACTATATACTATATACTATAGTCTATCTTTTCTCTTTGTTGTTTTATCATTTACATCTCTCAACTTTCTTCTGAATATATCGTGTGGGTGGGTGGGTTTGCTATGATATCGATTTAATTTACATTGCGAAAGTTTCCATTGTTCTGATGAATTGTAATATGTGTCAGAGTGCTTGTATTATGGTTTTTGATAATCTATTCTGAAACCTATAGGGCTATTTATAGTTTTTCACGCTTATTTTATGATAAAGCATTTGTTTAATGGTAATAATTTTATGAATTTCTTAAATTGAATTAAAATTATATGTACGACAGCATTTAAGCATCGAATGATTATACAGTCAATTGTAGAATAAAAATTTTTATTTTTTCGATTAGCACTTCTCAGCCTTTAGTTTGATTAGTTGTCACAAAATAAATTAAACAAATAAACCATTTTATATTGTTTGCAGTTTTTGTATAATTTTTTATTCGTAAGACACAAGTCTCGATATAAGACGAATCAGGATATCTTCAGTCACGTACACGCATAATCTCATCCAAAATAGGCGACCATTGCTTTCATCATCATTATTATTATTATTATTATTATTATTATTATTGTTGTTGCCATCATTATTTAGCTTTTCTTTCGGGAAATGACATCAGTATCCACGTTGTCATTGAATTAAAAAACGTAAAGGCTTCTTTACGAGAAAACTTTGGCTAAACGCATTAATGCTTTGGATCACGTGGACGAGTTTCAACGTATTCCTCATCGCCTTCCTCTTTTACTTAGAGAGTGGAGCACCGAGTCTCTGAATCATCTTGGGAAACCGCCAGGCCTCTACACACAAACGCCTACGATCGAGTTTTACTATTGAGTTGGTCTAGGCCTCTTTTTGTAAAAGGAGTCCCGCGTTTTTATGACCAGGACTATCTATCATATTTTCCTGCAGGAGGTCCTTCCTCGATAAAGCCGAGCTTTTTCTCCGGGTGTATCGTTCGACATTTTTATGGAGATGGTGTTTGGCTTAAATTCGAGGAGATTTGAAAAATTCAAATCCAAAATTTAAAACTTTATGTTGTATATTTTTGTTTTGGTCGTTTTCAAACAAATGTAATTTATAAAGGTCATTCAGTTGATTAATAATTTTATGCCCGATATTTAACATTAATATTTTGAACAGAGTTTTCAATTGATTTTTTTATTACCTACTCAAATTTATTTGTACTTTATACAATATCGACATTTATAATTTAATATAATCAGTATATTGATAAAGTACCTTATTTATTAGTTAGTGTATCCTGAAGTTCATATAAATTTTTTATCCAGTAACAAAACTTTTGTTGAAATACGTACTTTAAATTATTTTACTAAAATATTTATTTAAGTAATAAATAGAGAACACAATTTTTTACCAATATTTTTTTTTTTATATTTTGTAAAAAGCATATTTTATCTATAATAGTTATAATGAGTTTTAGGGAAAACCATATATTATTTTCCCAAGTTTACTGAATTATTTTCTACGTATAAGAAAGAAATGGATTGATCAATGAAACCTCGATTTCTATTCTTTCTTTTTATCGTAAACGTGTTCTTAATATACATCGATTCTTGAATTTTGGACTCGAATCATAAGACTGGCTTCATCTCCTTTAATCCAAGATTCTTTTTGATATTGTTTTCGAATCGGTTATATCAATTTTTTCAAGTAGCGTATTTAATCCTTTTGTGAAGATTGATTTCTTACCAATATTTTGATTGATTGTGATTTAATTCATTTCCATTTATTAAAAATAAAATTGGCTTTAAAATAAATATCACCTGCAAAATTTTATATTAAAATTTTGATTAAAAATATTTCATTTACAATAATACCTCAAACCATAATTTGTCACAGATTTTTTACTATTCCGAATGAATCTATGCTTAATAGAAATTGACTTGTAACAAATATTTTTACATTATTTCAATTAGTCGAAAATCCCTCATAATAATTTCAATAGGAAAAATGATATTACACCTTCTACTCTATCAATTTTTAATTTATTTAAATTCATGTAATCTCATTTTAAAATAAAAAATATAAACCTTTTGAAAATATCCTTAATTTTTTATTTACCAACTTTTTCATTTTTACTGAGTACATAGTTGGTTTTGTTGAACTTTGCTATATTTTTTTTCACTTATATACTGCGATTAAAGTCAATATTAGACAAAAAACATATCAGAAAAAAGGGATGAAGGTGGAGAAAAAGGACGATGAAAGTCTTTATTAAAGGACCTAGAGAAAAAGGAAATCAGAAATTCAGCGACCGAATATTCAGGTAAGTGGATAAAATTGAGTTCTAGCCTTCAACTCTTAGCTCTAAACTCTTGAACTCAAAAAGTCAAATCTTCAGATGAGATGAGAATCGAAAATGTTTCGTGTACTTTAAAGAAGGTTCGGTTTAAAGTAGATGAAAAAATAATACGAATAAATGGAAACTGTGAAGACGTGTTAAGCTTTAATAAATTAATTATTTCAAGTCTAATACATGATTTTTTTTTAAATTACAAGAACTTTGCGCCATTTAGTAATATAACATTAGTTTAATAATAAAATATTCTTATGGAATAAAAACTAATGAGAAAGAAAGAAAAACTTAATAGCTAGTTAGTACAAATTTCAAGTTTATGTAGTTGAAGTAGTTATACAAATCGAATATATTAAAAAGCAGTTAAAGGTCTTGTTATCATATCTATTTTATTAAAAATATTTGAAAACGAAAACATAACTATTATATATAATTGCGTTTTATTTGTAATCTTTAATTTATTTACAGGTTTCTTTATATTCCTAAATTTTTTCTGTATTTTTATAAATAATATAATATTGTTAACTTAAAATATTTGATATAAATTATAACGAGATGATATTGTTAGTTACTTTAGTAGAAGCTTAGCTGGTACAAGGAATAATAATTTTAATAAAATAATCTTATGTAATGGTAATATTTTTAAATTACAAATAAAATAAGGCTTTAACAAATTATAAATATGATAAAATAAAACATTTATTACTTTTGGATATATACTGTAAGATAATAAAGTGAATTTCTTAGTACTTTTTTTAAAGGAAGTATCGTAAAAGTTATAAAGTACAAGGAGTACAAAATCGATCGTCAGTTTGATTATTAATATGTTTTGAATTTTATCAACACAACGACCGGAGTGACTTACGCCTTTAATGTCTACATCTATTAAATCCGGAAGCTAACGCTTTTGCCGGAAATCGATCGAGCACCAATAATAGCTTTTGGTACATAGACAGGAGCGTGAGTTTTCCCGAGAAAAGCTCCCTTCTCATCCAGTAGAGCTTTTATTATAAACATGCGATGCACCAGATTTTCCTCCATCACTCGGAAAAGCCTCTTATGTAAATGCGTTATGGCAGGTATCGCGTTAGCGTTTTCCCACTTCCTCTCCCCTCCACCCATTATTATACCGTGTACGAGCTGGATCATGGTTTTCCTCAGAAGCTATTTGCTTGGTACGGCTTTTAATAACGGGTTGCAATGGGATTTTGATCCGTAAATGGGACCATGATTTCCATATGCTGAATCCACCGATGAAATAGTTTTGACTGGTGGTGTGGGTTAGCATCACCTGAGCGCTTTTCAAAATTTCCTTGAACCTCATGGATTTAAACATAATCATTTAACGAAATTCAACATTGTAGACGTGGTAAATGTAATTTATGGTATACCGAAGTACGCGTTTCTGTTAAATATTGTTTGTGGTTCTGGTTACCTTTTGATTTCTGGTTGATTAAAAAGCAAGGCACTCTAATTAAAGTTAGAGATTGTTTTTCGCGTTTATAGAGTAAATGTGTAGGAGTGAAGTGGCTCGAATGAATTTTGTTTAGTTTCACTAGTGCACAACAATAAAATGCTTGGAAATTCAATTAAATTAATCAATATAATTTGATAAAAAAAGAGTTTTATCTTATGAAAATTTTATTTGATAATTGAAACTTTATTCAAGCAATATCTTATTACGATCTAAAGGACTAATAAACTCTTTAATTATTTATTAGATACTAATGGAAAACATTCCACTTAAATTGATTTTCACAGTTTACTTTATTGATGAAGTATTCCACAGTATTTTATTAAGTAGCGTATTTGGATTTACATTAGTCTTTTTTTACTTATTTTTTATAAATCTCCGACTTTGTTAAGAGAATAAATATCTTCAACACTTGTCATTTAAATCTACTTTTATTTTAATTCCGAAAGGTGATCTTTAGTTTTCGAATTAATGAATCAAATTACACTATATGTTTTAGATAACCAAACAAATGAAGTCAAAATATTATTAAATGTTCTATTGAATTGTATTTAATTATTTTATGAAATAGTGTTAGTACATATAAATAAAATTTGATAAATAAAAATTAATATAATTCTACAAAATTAATTTTAATATTTTATAGCAATTTTAGTATGAGATTAAAAAAAAAAATTTTTAAAGATTTTGTTTTTATTATTATTTATTAAATTATTTATATTTATTTATTAAAGATTATTTAGTTTAATTATAACCTTCTAAAATGATTGAGTTGGTTCAAATATTAAATATTATACTAATATAATTAATAAATAATTGTACAATGAGTAAGTAATTGAAGTTTTATAAATTAAAAATTAAATATATATATATTTATAATATGAATTGACTATAGAATTTAATAAGAAAATATAAAAGAAAAGTATTTGATTTCATAGTTAATAAATATTTTTAAAGGTTTCAAAGCCGTATTTCTTTATATTTTTGGTTTTATAATTTTGAATAAGAAGTCTATATTTTGTTTTGCACATAAATATTTTATATAGGCAAATAAATTTTTGTATAAAAACTATTTTCTTAATACTGATTAATAGAAAAATTTTTTAAGAATCACGACAAATAAAAAAGAGAGGTCTATTTAAACGATACAGATGAGGTGTGAAAGCAGGAGATTCTATCTTTAATTCCATTTTAAAACGTTGTAAAACTATTTAATTCAATTTCATTTACTCATGATTATTTATAATGTATCAATTAAATCCTTATTTAATAAATAATTAGTTATAAATAAAAGGATTGAAGCTTAAATTACCATAAATAAATGTTTGACCAATTTATTTATTCATAACTGCGTTTTAATAAATGTCTAACTTATTCATCGTATCTCTGACTTTCATATTTAAATGTTAAATTCATGAATTTCATTTCTCAATTAATACGGTTTATTGAAACAATTAATTAACAGCTCGGACCAAATATTTCCATAAAAATTAAAAAGAGTAAATTGGAATTTACTTCTTGACTGTCATTAAAGTAAGAAAGAAAGAAAGAAAGAAAGAAAGAAAGAAAGAAGGAAAAAAAAAAAAAAAAAAAAAAACAATTAAAATAATATCAGACACAATACGAATATCCGGGTAGGGATAACAATAGGGAGTACGTTTTAAATAATTGTTGTTATCTCCCTCCGAGCATTCACTCCATTCAAATTAAAGGGTCGTGCATATACATATACATGTACATAAATTCCGGTTAATCATTCATAGCCACACAAAACTCGAAAACCCATTCATCCACACCATCTCCTAAGTTTCCCGATCTACTTCCTCCTGTCATTCAAAAGCTAAGCACGGCCGATATAAATGACAATCTAATCTTGATTGGAAGCAATGGACTAGAGCCCCGAAAAGTTGATCGATCGACGTGCACTTAAGCTCGTCCGAACCCGTTCATCCATAAAATTCGCCGATGGATATGTTTGTGGCCCATTTTATCCCGTCTCGTCCCCTAGGTGAATCATAAATTTGGATGCTGAAAAGGAGTACGCGGCGAGGAAATGCGAGTGTTTGTTGTATAAGGGAAAAGATGAGCAAGAGCAAGGATTCGCGTAATTTTTTTTTCTTTTTTTCTTTTTTTTTCTTTTTTTTTCTTTTTTTTTTCTTTTTTTTTCGAGTGGCTTACCCGAGATGTTGTTTCTTAAATAAATCCTTCGCTCTTCTTTTTATAATCAAGACTCGTCTTTTTATAAAGCGTTTTTGTGGGTGAAAATTTGTGGGTAGTTATTAATTAGTATCTTGATTTATAAGGTTTTCTTATTAGAAGATGATTTTTAGTAGAGATATCAAGGGTTTGCCACCAAGGCAATTAATGATTTTTTTTTCTTCTTTTTTAAAGAACAATTCAATTATTGAATATGGGAAATTATTTATTCAATCTTTAACAATTTTTTAGAAATTTTAAACAAATTATTTGTACATCACACTGTAATTGTTTTTAATATCTAAATCATGTACGAATATTTAATATTTCTCTTTACCAAGTCGTAAATTATATATTACATATTCATATTTAAAACTGAAATTTATTTAATATACAATTAAATAACATTGACTTTACATTCACAATGAAAATAAAACATACTAGCTTATTAATTTATTAATACATATTCTTAGAATAATAGTTTTTGTTTAAAATTGGTGTATTATTTGAAAATTGGTATAATATAAAATTAAAGAAAATAATTGATTTTAAAATATATTTAATTTATAGATAATATACACTATTATAAATATGGGAAATTATAATTAAAAATTGTACCCGGACTATACTATCGATTACCTGTCAGATATTTTGTTTTCAAGCTAATTTTAGAAAATGAAATTTTCCATTCATTAAATCTTCTCTGATGAAGATTGAACTGACAAACTGATTTTATAAATATCGAGTCTCGTGTTAATTTTTTTAAAAAAGTACACACATATCCATATGTTTATTAAAGCAGATATATTTTTTCATTACACGTTTACTAAACTGGAGGTCTAATGTCAAATCGCGTATGTTGCTAAGGATGAAAATGATCGATCTCCGTTTTCTTAACAATTTACCGTATTGTGTACTGTAGAACTGGAAAGTTTTACTTTCTTTGTTCTAACATTATTTCTTTTCCGGGTGTAAAAATTGTACTTCCAACTACTTAATATTTGATGAATTATGTTTTTCCCGCGTAAAATATTATCCCTTTGTGAGGAATAATTTTAAAACAGGCGTTTGAAACGTGTATACATACATGCATGTATTGTTTAGTTTGTTTGACAACGAATAGTTTTGTGGTACCTGATATGACACTTTCATTATAATTGCATCCCTTGTCCAGAGTTTGTTATCACCGTCCACCTAAAACCTTTGTGCATAAAGAAATATTTCAATTCGCTTGACTTTAAATAAATGTTTATTAACTTAAAATTGTTTGTAATTCAAGATACAAGTTATGAAACGACGATTAAAATACATTTAAAATATATATTTTTTAAATTAAAATATATATTCTACAGTACTAGATATATCCAATATCTCAAACATATCTCAATTAATTTACAATAAATAGCATTAAAATAATGTTTAGGGACAATAAGATGAAAGTAATTAATAGCTAAATTATAATTAATAATTGCAATAGCTATGTAAATGAACTTAATTTATTTTGAAAAAAACTAGCTTTAATTGAAATTGAAACAAAGAATATTGAATTGCTCTTTTTTCTTAAATAATATTATAATTTTGTATTTTGTGTTTTAAGTTCGTTAAAAGTATATTAAATTATTAATATCTTGTTATTAAATTATGATTATTCAAATCTTAATTCATGGTATTTTTGTACAATTTTAGTAAATGAAGCAAATGAAAGCTTGTCACGTTTATACATATATTATGATTTACCCCTCGCTTTCAGTATAGTTTTGCATGTCGGTGAAGAAAAGGCAGTTCCTTTTTTACTTATGTGTTTTACATATTCATGCATTATTTATAAAAGAAATGATATAGAAACGTAAATACTGATTTGTATTAATGTTGACAAGCCTTCAAAAATTGTTTCCAAGATTATTCACTTCAATTGATATGGGATTGATAAATAATATTTATCTTATTATGTGGATTTTAGATTTAAGTGAAATCATTGACATCAGAATAATAAATATTAAATAAATATTGTTATAACTCAGGTAATCTAATACTAAATATCAAATAAAAGTAGAAAGATATGAATATTTTATAGAGTAAGTTATAATTAGATGCCGTACTCATTACTGCATACATTTATTGATATTAATACATTAAGACTGTTATGTTTCTTTAAAATCCTTACGTTAGTAATTTTCATAGTTTATACAGTTCATTTATAAATAAATTAGGATAAATTAAAGTTTAAAATTTATAAATTTATAATGAGGAAATAATAATTTTTTTAATATCACAGTTAATCCATATGAGTACCTATTAAATAGAATTTCTTCACATTTTAATATCTATAATAATAAAAATTATATTCATAAGTATTATATTCGTTAAAGAAAATAATTCCAATTTTTGTGTCTTGTTTTTAGATTTCATTATGCAATATTTCTCTTTCTGTATTCTTGTTTCTCTGTTCAATCGCCTTGCTATAATTTTATTATTAAGACTGTAAACAGTATAAAATAAATTAAATTAAACAGTATAAATTATAGATAAAAATAATATTTCTTTCTATTTGTTTTCCTATACTATTATTTCTATAATTTTTTCTTCTGAATATTACACTTGAAACGATAGAATTATTTCTTCTGTATTTTCTAGAAGAGATACTTAATATTAATTTATATTCGATTAATCCTTAATACTTGAATATATAAATATTTTATTGATTGACATTTTTTTAAAGATAATGCTTAAAAATCAAGAATATTTTGCATTTTAATAGTTGATTTTAAATATACAAAAATTATAAATAATGTTTTTAAAATATACATACTTTAAAAAAAAATTATCTTATTTCATTTTAATATAGATTATAATCATATTCGATAAAATATTTCATATTCGATAAAATATTTCTAAAAATAATTATTATTTATAAATTTTTTATAATTTTTGTTAAATAACTTGTATTGATTTATATGGATAGGGTAAGACATTTAGAAAATATATTATTTTTTTAATTTATTTTTTGTTTTATTTTATTTCATTAGATTTATAGATTTAATTTATTAAAATTAATCAATAAAAGCAGTTATTATTGTACTGATTTTTTTCATTTATTAATATTTTTATTAAAATATTATTAAAATAAATTTCTATTAATAATATTCAATTATTATTATTTACTTTAAATAATTTTGTAATTTGTTTCTTCATTTATATTCAAACAATATTATTGAAATATTTTTAAAATACAGAAAATAAATGAATAATAATGGTTACAATATTTACATGTAAAAATATTCTTTTGAATTTAAAATATATTTATGTGTGTATTTTTCAATCAATATTTATTCTACGAATATATTATTAGTTATAATTATTACCTAAGAATTATTGTAAATTATTATACTATTAATTAAATATTAAAAATATTTTGAAAATAAAACTTGAATGGTTTTAGTATTAAATTGATAAAAATTGATAGTCGTTCATTGAATATCATTTAATCACAATTTCGAACCAAGAATTTATAGTAATACGTTTAATTCAAATTTTACATGTATGTAGTTATTTTAATATGTAAAAATCTATTGGTTTTAAAATTCGAAACATTGATAATATTGAATTTTTTGTAGCTGTCTTTATGATACATGCCCTTTATAAATAAAAAATTTAATAAAAATTAAATATTACAATATTTAGATTTTTTAAAATGTACTGTCAATAAAATTTTATATATAAAAAGTTGTTTTAGACGGATAAAAATTTTTTTAATATTAAATTTTATTGATAAAAATGAAGATATATTATTTTTACTGAATATTGTATAAACTTTAGGTATTTTAGTATAATTTGACGTATAAATTATAAATTTCACAGTATAGAAGTGTTGTGTTATTGAAAATTAATATCGATACGCATGTCAAAATATTTTAACTTTTGATACATATGAAATACAGTAGAATAGTACTAGGACATGTGTTGTTCGAGTAAATGTAATATATTATACGAAAGTTAATATATTAATATATTGGTATAAAATTTAGCCATTAGACAAACATTTATGTATTTTTATTTTACTTTATTTTAATGTTTTAATTTTGTTTCTTTTTATTGTATGGATTATTTATCAAAAAATATTTATTTTAATTTTAATGTATTGTAAAAAGTCATACTGTTTTATTTTTAATTTATATTTATTTTCTGTAATTTCACTTATATTTTTATTTTATTATTTAAATACATTGTTGTATGCAATATTTTTAACTCTTATTGTTAAGAATTTATATACATAATGTTTTTTTTTAAAAAATATTTTAGTTATTGATTGTATTTTTATATTTTTTTGTACATGTTAATTACTTATTATGCAAGATTTAAAATTATGAATTTATAAAAAACTATCCAATATTTTATTCTTAGTAACAAAATACGAACGTGATTTTCCTATTTCATAGTTTTGATTAATTTACTTAAAATAAATGAAATTTTTTTTTATATCTAGTACAGAAAATAATAATGCGATTCATAACTACTAATTAATTGTTTTTTTTTTTTTTTTTTTTTTTTCTTTTACAAAAATAAATAGAACCGTCTTATTATATTATAAATTTTTTGTGACCCAGTTCAATTCAATCGAATGAATTTGTTATTACATCTTTTAAAAATATCATGAGAGTTTTTGGAATGGTATGTGGGAAAAAGATTGCTAATATATGACCAACTGAGTGAGTAACTATTGTTGCATCCGTGTGTATTGAAATTCGAGATTAAAGTCTGAGTTTGTTAATCAGAGTGGAAATTGATTCGAACACATGTGTGTTGTGAATTAAAAAATTTAGTAAATAAATATTTTAATTCTACTAATGACTTCATCCCAGCTCTTTTTTCTCTACCAATATGAGATAACGAATGAAAGGAAAGAGAAAAAGAAAAATGTTGATTATGAAGCAAGAGAGATAAAGAAAGAAGGGCATTGAGGCCACGAGTAATTCTCTACGAACCGAAGGTTTTCTGTTTAGAGTTAATACGCTTCGAAAATTCTTGTGCAACCTCACATACGAGCAAGAGCTGGAGAGAGGGGCTGGGTGGGATGGTTGGGGGGGGGAGGAGGAGGAGGAGAGGGTTAGTTGTACGTCAGTTTGAATTTCCTTTTATTTCGAGAATGAAGTCATTGTGTCTGTCCATTACGAGAAAGTGATGCGCTCTCGTGCAACCGATCGAAAGGATATACCTAAAAGCGTCGGAGCGAAATCCCATTGTACGTCGGTCCAGAGTTCCACCGTTTCTTAGGCTTGGTTCTCACTTGGTAAATTTCGCGCAAGGGGTGAAAAGGGAAGGAACGCGAAAAGGAGAGAGGGTAGGAGTGAGTGACCGAGGGAAGGTGTAACGTCACGGATGGCGCGCGCAGCGAATATCGGGGTATAATAAGCCGGAGGGGGTGCGGGCGGAGAGGGTGTGCGCGCGTTTCCTGTTTAAGGGAGGGGGATAAAGCCCCGCAGTGCGGCGCGGTCGATATAACCCCCACGTAGACACTACCGAGCAACCCTCGCGGCTTCGCTCCACGTCGCCGTGGACGTGGCACACCGTCAGGGAGGAAGAGGAAGAGGAAGAGGAATATGGTGGAAAACGAGGGAAACATACTTTAATGGGGGGTGGGGAATGAAAAGTGCCGCGGGGGAAGGGGAGGGCCGGGCAGGACGAAGTGTCGAGGAATGCATTGTGGTGGTAGGCCAACGCATAAGGGTACAATGTAAGATTGGGATGATAATGGCTGGGAATAAGATTTTGCAAAATGTATTGGTGGGGAATTTTTTAAATAATGGAAATGAAATTATTTTCCAAGGGTGGAAATAGTAATAGTAGTACCGTACATTCATGGGTACTTGCGGCTTTATTGAGTATTTCACGAACTACAAATGAATGTTAACCACATTCTTACTCGAATGGCTTATTGTTTTCCCATCATTTTCCAACTGCATTCGTCCAGTAAAGCTTAATTTCACAATCGTCTGACAAAGTGACTATTATAATAAAAATATGGCCGTATAACTTTAATACGGTTACACATTAGATGAGTATAATTTTTCTCCATAACGATAAATTACAAGGACAGATTGAAAAATATTCTTTTAATGCTTTTACATTGACTTATCAAGTCACGTTTGTGTTGTTAGTTATTCACCCGCTCACTAGTGTTAGCATTATCATATTATTTTTTTATTTTTTAAGCTTAAGATGTTTAGTTGCACTTACTCGTTTATTCATCATTATTATCCACTTGTTCATTTCTACGTTTTATACTTTACAATCAGCAGTTTTACAATCTTCGCGTTCTTGATAAAATTCTTTAATGCGGAATTACGGTGCTCTTAACAATTAGTCTTCATTCATTTTTCCTCTTTTAATTAAAGTAATACGTAAAATTTGCCGAAAAATCTCCTCTATTATTCAGAATTATTGTTCATGTGTTATTCGTACTTTTAGAGGCGTGTAGATTTTATTGAATAAAGGAGAATATGAAAACAGATCCACCGATTCACAAAGATATTACTATTAATCAGAATTGCGTAAAGAAAAATCACACTTTCCCAATTCCAATGAGATTTGGAATGGTAAATGATATTATTACACTCACTCAACCGAGGTTTAACGATCCATCGTTTGCTCTCTACTTCAGTCTCACACTTTTCTATTCGTACTTTCTTTCTTCTCTATTTCTTCTTTACTGTTCACCCGTATTCTTAATTATTTTTCTTGGTTTCAAATATTTTATTTAATTTCTTATATTTCACTTAAATCGCTATTTCTTAGTTTATTAATTATTTAAAAAGTTTTTTAGTTCTGTTGAAAATAGTTGTATCAGTACAATAATGCACAATAACGAACAATTTGTATTAGCAACAATAACGAATGAAATAACGTGTAGTAGACAAATACCACAACGTCTCTTATTCAATTTAATTCCTCTTTTACTTAATAATACCTTAATACATAGTACATTAGATGCTATTAATGTTTAACGAGCAAATATACCAAGAGAAATAAAATTTCGTTACTTGTGAAAACGGAGGAATTCATCGACATCTTAAAATATTTATATTATCACTGAAAAATTGTATCCTCAAGTGTAAGGCAGTCTAAAGAATCGTTGAATATATCCAATTGTGACTACGAAATAATCTCACGAACTACATTTTGATTATATCATAAAACCTTGACTGCATTATTCTTATTTTTTATTTAGAGTTATAATATTTCTGTCGTAACAATTGTAAGAAAGTAAAGTTGTAGCTTGCGTAGTTTGGATATTTCGTTATAAAAATCTTTTGAAGATGAACAATTAATTTAGAGAAAGTAATAGTCGCATTTAAAGAATGCATTTGATAATAGAACATTAGATATTAAGCACAGGATTTTAAAATACACTAAATACAAATTTATATTTATGTGCTCGATCGGTTATGTCAGCCCGGTACTGAGCTAAATGCTCTCTGCACTTTTAACTTCATCAAACTTTATCAGAGTTCTTCGTTTGAATATTTTCCAGCATCACTCATGTGTCCAACGCGATGCACATCTATGCTTTTGCGGGATGGTGTCAAAGGTCAGACCGTCTGCTACTAATACTACTTTCCGATGTTTATAACGTCTGGTACTCAAGTCCTCAGCTTCTGTGTCTTTTGTTTTCGGGGGTTGCGTCCACATTCTCCACTCGTAATGTCTTATGTATGTCCAGAAGCTGTCGCACAAATTGCATTGTTTGCTATCTCGTATTTCCTCCGACTTAAAAGTTTGTCTTTTCAATTGGGGAATTTTATTACGCCGAGGCAAGTTGCTTTTTAAAATATACCTTTTGCCTTAGAATTGTTTAGCAAGCGGTTGCTATTTTATAAAATTTTAAAGATTGTGAGTAGGATCAGAAACATTATTTTGATCACTTAGTATCCAAAAATATGTCATTGATAATCTTATTTGCTTATTGTGTAACTATGTGGTATAATCGTAACTGATATTTTATCAATTTCAGTAAAGTATAAGCAATGTTTCATTTATCATCCAGTAATTATAATATTATATATAATTCATTTTATGAATAAAATTTATAAAATTTCTTATTTTCGTAGATAAAATATCTTCTCTACATTTAAAAACCCTCTTCACTTTTGGTTTCTTTGTACTATTTCTTATTTTCTTTTCTTTTTTTTTTTTTTTTTACTTTTAGTTCAATTTGGTACTATTTTGTGGATATGAGTTGTAAAAGTAATAAGGCTGACGTAAGGATAACTTGGTCGAGATATAGAAGCTCGTGTTGAAATTGTCCTTGTTATAAAGTATATAGATAACTGGATGATATCTCTTCTATACGTGGAAACTTCAGTCATGATAATCGAGAGTATATATTCTATTTTCACAAAGAAATATAAAGTTTTGAATTGTATGTACACCTTGTTATGGCACAATTCATCTCAATGATTTTAATAGTTTATTTATTTTAAAAATTTGGAATATTATTATTTACTGATGTCATCGTTCATTATTTTCAATTAATTATGGATATTTTATACAAATATTAACGATGAATTAAAAAAAAATAAATTAATTATTCCTAATAACAATCAAAATTTCTAATTTAAGTTTTTTAATATTATTATTTAATATCATTTGTTATTATTAAGATTCAAATATTTTAATTTTTTATACAAGAAAAATAAACTGACTATTTACGTATTGTTTACCGACATTTCTTTCTTTCTTTTTTAACATGCTTCATTGCTTCATTATTAATTATAATTATTTTTTAATCAAGAGATGAAATGTAAATGATTTATTTAAATATTTGTATCAATTTTTTTAATTTAATATTAATTATATAAAATAAATAGTGGTGGTATTAAATAAAAATGATATTCCATAACTGTAACAATAAATAACTATACTTGTATTTTTATTTATTCCGTATAAAGCTGATAAAAAATGTCATTTAATTTGGATAAAGTTTAAATCTAATTTTAAAAATCGATTCTTTGGTAAGTCAATTCTATTACCAATTGGAAATGAATTTAATTTTGAACTGAAGCAGATAAGATATTGGATTTTTGCATTTAATTTTGTATTTGTTTCGTATTAAATTTTAATAACGTTTATTTTGGAAAAGAAGAGTTGTAAATTGAATGTATTAAAAAATGTTAGTTCAAATTAATTATATAATAATATAATTTATATGTGATTTGAAAAAAGTTTCATTCGGTTTAAAAAACATTTTACGCAAATAAAATTAAATCTCGTTCGAACTTAAGAAAAAAGAGTTATAATGTTGCGTGATTAAAGGTGAAGTAAAATTTTCGTGTACATCGTGTCTGTAATTAAGCAAATTCATAAATTTAGAAAGAATCCATTTTAACTTTAATGTGGAATTAACGAGTCTGGGGTTAATTAGAAATTTAATTTTTATGATTCAACTAGTTCCAAAGCGCAAATTCGCAATAAGATGAAATAATGAAAATGATTTTCATAAGTTTTTGCATAAATTTTAATCTTCAATCGAATGGCACTTCATTATAAAGGGGATAATTCTACTTCTAGCAAACGAGTTAAAAAAATGAGCTGTTATCAAAGGAAACGTAGGCTGAAGTGGGCAAAAAGCGTGTAAACTTCATCACGTATAAGTGCAATTTTATTTACTTGTAAAAGAAGTTAAGTGAGTTTCAACAGCTTCAACAATGTCTCTCACAAATCTGTATGCTCTATACTCTATAAACAGATGTGTTTGCTCAAACCACTTAACAATGCTTTGTTTAGAGGCGCAGACGACATATAAATAGAGAGACATGGATAGGTAGATAAATAAATAGAGAGATCGACATATAGATAGACGCGCCAATGGAGAGATTTAATTTTCGAAAGGGAAATTGTAGGGCACAGTGAATGGACAGCATATGGAAAATTCAGACAGGCTCGTTAACTCTATGTGTTCTGATATAAATATGCATATATATATATATATATATATGCATAAAAGAGCTTCTGTAGTTTCTATACTCATCGGCTCCATGTGACGTGGAAGGTTATTGAATCGTTACCCAATAAAAGGAAAAGAGGATTTTTATTTTTTTGTCCTTCATCGATTAAAATTAGCACTCTTTGAAAAAATGAATTCTTTTTATGCCAGCTAAGCACCTAAAATTACTCCGATGAATGCTATTGATTTTGTTATTGTAAGGCTCAATTAACACTATTATCTGCCTTTAAAATATTTACTTTGTACAATAATAATCGCTTTATATAACAATCACTTTTTTGTAGTTTATTTAAAATCAATATTTCATTAAATATTTTTGTAGGCAACTAGTCTTGTCAAAAAGTTATTTATTGCTTTAACTTTATATATTTATCGTAAAATCTTATATCCTTTATACCAAGCGTAAAAAAGTATTTATAATAACCTATTTAATTTAACTTTCTAATCGAAAATGTAAGAAAACAAAAGATTAAATTTAATTTTCTTTTCATCTTCAATTTTTAAAATTTTTTAAAATTAAGTATACTTATCAATTTTTGTTACAAAAAAATGTGTTTTAACGTTTAATGCTCAAAATTTTTTTCTTTTTTTTTTTGTTTTAAAAATCGTGTATTTAAAAAAAAATATTATTTTAAACTATGAAAAAATGAAACTTGTACAATGTATATTATAATTAAATATAATATATTAAAATGAAGAAATATTTATTTGTAATATAGATATAAAAATACTTTAAAAAATTCGAAAAAAAACAGTATTAAATTTTCAGAAAATTACTCTTTATTTACTTTGAGGGACATGAAAAGTTTAATTAACTTGAAAATAGAGTTGAAAACGATAATGAAAGAATAAATCAAAGTTAGCATAATGATAAAAATTCGAGAAAATCATTGAATAACTCACTTATAATAAATTTTTTGTTCCGCAATAAGTCAAAATTAATAAGGCTGTTAATTAAAAGAGTTTGAATTAGCTTTTTACAAATTGGAAAATATAATTTTTATTATCGTATCCAAAAAAACATAAAATATTTCTTTTTAATATGGGTATAGCTGTGGTACAATTAAGTTCTTTTTTATTTGCAATAGATATACAAAATAATGTTTCATAAAGATATTTCAAAACTATATAAAATATTTTCTTCTGAACGTATATACATTATAATATAAGTATTTATTAATATTAGAATATGACTTAACAATTTATAACAGAATGGATATCATTTGATAAATATCATATTATTTTCTAATTAAACACGTTTTGGATGATTTTTAAATTTTTTTTCTTGTTTTTTCATTCACAGTGTATTTGTGTTATACAGTAATTTTTCATATGATGAAAAATATTTTGTGTTGTACATGTTTTATAAAATTCGAATATAAATGAAATACTGTTTTTTTCAAGTTATTGCAATAAAGAAAGTATGAAATATTTTTTAAATGTAAATAATTACAAATATTGTAAATATGATACAAAATTTAATATGTTTTATTTGCAATAAACAATAAAATCAATGTGTTTATTTAACCTTTTTTTATTATTGAACTTGTTTAAAAAAAAAAGAAATAAAAAATGAATTCATTGAAATAAAATGTAAGTAATGAGAAAATACAGGAATTAATATTTCAATTACGAATAAAATAAAATTGGGTTAAGTCTTTACAATTAAAGAATGCAAGTAAAATAAAATTTCTATATTTTTACTTGCTTAATCGGAATATTTATAATGAATAATCCCACTATGAATTCGAAAAGCTAAGTTCCTTTCGGGCCATATGTCTTATCATAATGGGCTAGTACCACTTGAATCCTTTAAATTGATGTTCAACATGACTCACATTAAACTTGATGTTGTAGTATGAAACTCAATAAACCGTGAGTAAATAATTAATCAATGGTAAAAAATTTAGCAAAAAATCTATGGTTTACCTATGTGACATTTTTTAACTCAAATTATGTTCATTTTATCAATTGACACTTATTTAAAAAGCCTTTATAATATTGCAACAAATTAAATGAGTTAATTTTACAATATGAATCCACTAAAATACAAATCAATAACGGAGGTACTTCATTAAAAATATGTTTATCATCATGAAATACGATTCACACATATCATGTTTTTATCAAATTGTATTTGGAGATTATTAAATATGCCTCTCAATATAATATGGACAAAAATGTAAATAAAATATTTCATCTTTTTAATTACTTTATAGCTTATAACCAAAGTACTTTAGTTATTTTGATCGTATAGCTATTTTAAAAATATATATATATAAAATATAATAAATTATTAATGATTGAACAAAATTATTAATTATAATGTGAAAAACTGTGAAATGTATGTTTCATTTCTTTTAGATATAAATTAAAACATTTGTCTAAAATAATTGTAATAACATCTGCATAAAATAAAAATTTGTTCATATTATTTTTTAATGAATTGAGAATTTTAAAGTACACTTTTATGTTAGAACGTCTACTGATTTAAATCTAGGATTTAGATTAAACTATTATATAAAAAATGATTTATTTCTCTGATTAATCATAAACACTATTTTTATTTAAATTTGATTTACGTTTAATGTAGGTGTAATTATTTCTTTTTATTATACATGAAGGTGCCTCGAAAAAGTATGGTCAGCTGTACACCTATCATAGAAATAACAAGAGAAAGGACAAAAGATATTTGAAAAAAAATTTTTTGTACGTCAAATGTATAGTCATTAAACATTATTATACTGGAGCTTTTATACTGGACTCGAGCTTTTAACGCTTGCAGAGGTAATATTAGACGAGTTGGTATGAGAACGCCAGTAGTAACAGACAAGTTGGCGAGCCGATTTTATGCCTGGCTTTATGAACTAGAAGATTTTCAATCTCAACGAAGAGCGTAGTAATCGTGTTTAATCTCTATGTTGGATTCGCTGAACATTATTTTTTACAAATTAATTTTAACCAAAATTTGAAATGATAAAAGCAAATGTTTTTTTTATTCAAAAATGTGTCTAGTAAGATTTATATGCAGAAAGTGTTTTAATTGAATTGTTGAAACAATGAAAGGATTTTATCAACGTAAAATGTTGCTTTATATTTTAATTATCATTAATAATTCATATATAAATTTTTTTTATCCATTTATTATTGAAATTTTTGAAATGATTTTCAACTTTTAATTAAATTGAATAAAGTTAAACTTTGAATTAAATTAACAGCATTTGGTCTTTTTACGTATTATAACGGTAAATTAAATTGATTAAAAAAACGTACGTGCAGAATAATTATGTTTTACACAATTTACAAAATATTATTTTTAATTTACTAAAATACACTTATTTGCCATAAAATATCATATTGCTTTAACAATATTTATTATAAAATAAAATTATATCCAAAAAAATTTATTATTCGTTTACACATGCCTCATGTATATTATTAAATATACACTTGAATTATATAACACAGTAAGAAATGTAACTCTTGAGTAAAGTGTGAATGAGGAAGTCTTCTTTCTAGTATAAATGATGAACCTAATGTTTCTTGTTCCATATTAACGCACTACTTTTTTATTTATTATGTCTTTTGATGTTGTCGCTTGTAAGAAAAAAAACATATTGTCAGAGATAATAAAGGCTTCCCATAAATTCCTTTTTAAAAATTGATATATTAATTTATAAAATTTGTACAAATATTATATTCTATTATTATTTTTTAAAAATAATAGAATGTTATTACATTTTTTTGTTACTTTGAAATATAACAATAATATACTACTTATTAAAATAAGTTTTAATAATGTTATTAAAAATATTAATATGGATATGTATTAAAATAATTTGTAATTTTTAAGTAAATTTCATATTATGTAAATATGTTACTTTATATTAATCATTTTATACTTAATATTTATTATATTGTTTCATATCATGTATTTTATATTTAAAATTTAATTTGTATAATTTTATTAAAACTTGATGTGAAATGTGTTTTTCTTTTTTTTTACTCAAGTGTAAAGATTGATTTTTATTATAATTGTTTGGTAAGCGTTTATTTAAAAACATTCTACACAAAAATTTTTAAGGAAGGATACAAATTAATGAAAAGTAATTCTAGGTATAATATTTAAATGATTACTATTGATATTAATGAAATCTCGAATTTCTATAATAAAGGGAAACGATTGTACATTCTTGACAGATATACTCCAATATAACAATAAATATATCACGTTTTATCAATTGAATCATTTAATTGGTTGTATAGCTGGGATCAGATATGGATTTTCTCGAATTTTCCACCCAACGAACATAACATTTTAATCCTCGATAAATTCGCAAAGTATAGAGAAAAAGGGAGAGAGAGAGAGAGAGAGAGAGAGAGCGAGAGAGAGAGAAAGAGAGAGAAAGAGAAAGAGAAAGAGAGAGAAAGTTTGCTCGTAAAGCAGCATGTTCCCCCGGAAAGAAAATACGCGGTTCACGATCTCTCAATAATTCCTTTGCCTCCCGAAGTTTCGTCGCCGCCGTCATTCGGCCTCGACTCGCGCTTAACTGCTTAACTGCTAGTTCCTGTGTCGAAATTACGCCAACTACCTGCTCATTCACCGACTTACACACACTCACTCTCTCTCTCCCTCTCTCACTCTATCATTGTGTCTCTCTTTGCTTTCCATCTCTCGATGACCATTATCAGACACCACCGACGCACTCGTCCGTTGCATTCGGGAGTTTTGATCTGTCATCCACACGTGGTCCACGCAATTTCTGGGATTTACGGCAGGCCACTGGGTTCGTAGGTTAGTACCCGAAGGGCTAAATCTCAGAGCCAAAGTATGGTTTGCCTAAACTAACACACAGTTAGGCGACTATACAATATCACTTGCCATTTGATTAATCAGCAGCTGTGCAGGGATGAACTTCTCCTTCTGACAATTGATTTCGATTATTTGCCTTTGATTTACTCTGGTCGAGGTTGGAAGATACTTGCAAATGTAGGACTGCATAATCTATGAGATGATGCACTACTGTTGTTTTTGGAGAAAGTTTTATACTGCACCATATTCCCACACAAGATATTATTAAACACGTTTAAATGTGGTTAACACTTGCTTATAAAACTAAAAACTATCAAAACTTTACTATTCCTTCCATAAAGTTGATGTACCAAATTCTGTTTAAAGTAGTAGAAATGTAATTAAATCTGAAGAATTTTGTCCATTATTAATTAGTATTATATTATTCCTAAATATTTATAAAGTTAAAAAGGCTTAAAAAATAGTTATATTTATAACCTTTTTTTATATTAAATATAAAATTGAGTGAAAATATATTATTCAGTTTATTATATACCGTACATTTATGCTGATTATCTTTCAGAAAGTTATTAAAAATAATTCTCTCATATCATTATTGTGAATTTTATTGTCGATTCAATATTATACAAGAGATAGATTAGAGATTTTGGGTAATAACACTATTGAAACTGTACAATGAAATTAAGAATATTTAATAATAAATAACGCAAACAACAATAATATAAATTTTATATAATTATAATGTACCCATTTTATGCATACATGAGTACATGCATGTGTATGTTTGATTAGCTTTGGTGTTGAATGTCAACGTTGATTAATTAGGCCAAGCAGAATATTAGGTAAATAGAATCGAAATTATTTAAGCTTCGACCTGACATTATTAGAGTATTAATTAGTTTTATTTATACGTCATATTAATAGTTATTATTGGGCAGGCCTTAATTAATTATATAAATATAGACATATTTTAATTAAAATAATTTATTAAAGAAATTTTATAATATTGCAGCTCATAATTCTTAATTTTTTGCAAAAATATACAATTATTAAAAAATTCGAAAATGAATAATTATTTATACCATAAATGAATAATAGAAGTTTCTTTTATAAACATTTATTATTAGATTTTATCGTAGCATCAATTTAATTTATCTGTTAAAAAAATTTTTTTTAATTAACCAAGACTTCTTTCCCTAGGTATTTCTTATTAATGATCACTATTGCAATATTAATCAATTTTTCTTACATTCTTTTATTTTTCTCTAATTTAGAAATTTAAATTCAATGTCTATTTTTCAAGAATATAAGGTATAAAAACATATTGGTATTGATTAGAAGATTTATTTAAGAACTTAAATAAAATGATGTAATAAAAATTCAGTAAAAAAATTTATTACAACCTATAGATTTGAAAAAAAATTTAAAAAATTTATTTCTTCTTTACTTTTAATATCAATTTTATAAATAAAGTTGACACAAAATTCATGGTAAAAATTTGTTGAAACGAATCATCAGAAAAAGACCATTTTAGTTTTTTGAAGTTCATATAGTAACAGACAAAGAGAAATACTCACGTTTTTCAACTTTATTTTGATCTAATACTGGTGAAGAAGAAAATAAAGTTAGTAACTATTCTATCAAAAATAAAAATGGAAAGATAAATTTTTTTTTTTTTGAAAATGACGATGTTTAATTAAATTATCAGTTTAACCAAGTACTTAAGAATTTTTTTTTTTAATTTTGTATGTACTTTGAAAACGGTATTTATAAAGTAAAAATGAATTGTTGATATTTGTTATATTTCTACTTTTAATCGTACGATGAAACTTTAAATAAAAAATTTTACTATAAATATGTATTAATTCAAATAAAGAAGAATTTTTTATGATTTTTATAATGGTTATGCAAGTTAAAAATACAATATCACTCGCGTATCTCTGAAAACTATCAATACTCGTTATGAAAAATTGGATCGTATAGTTTCATTTCAAATATATTAATAAATTAAACCGTTTTCATTAGAATTTGACTTATGCAATATATTATGCAATTCTTTTAAAGTATTGCGTTAATCATTGCGTTAATATAACTATATAAACTTCTCTCACTAAATACCGTTTAATATTATAATAATTGTGGATATTATTCAAAAACTTGCAAAAAGCTTGCAAAATTAGCCATAATTCCAGTACACAAACACCGGGAAAACTAGTGGGATAGAATGAGATTAATTTGAAGTTCCTGAATCAGACGAGAAGTGTAAAAGTAAAACCTCGTTCTCACGAGAGTTGAACAAAACCGAACTGAGGTAGATTAGACCTAATGTGTCTCTTCCTTCACAACACACATACTCATGGTCACTAGCTCATTCTGCATTAAGACAACTACTTGGCTTTGTCGACTGTGTCTGAATATCTTATTTCTTTGCGAATTAGTCGTAACCATAACTTCCGGCTCATCATTTTGTTATATTTTCGGGTATTTTTCGTTCCTGTCGTCGATTTCTACACCTGTGGTAGAGAAGAGGATTTGTTAATCCAAATTTTCATCCTATAAAACTATTATAGAGCTATAATTATTGACTGATGGTGGTTATTTATTCAATGTGTTTATTGATATTATGGTGTCTAATTTATTATTTTTATTATTTTGTAATATTTTTGCACATTTTTTAACAAGTACCCAAGCCTGTGATAATGTGACGTATGAGCAGAACAAATAAATTAAGCAAGCCAAACAAATATCTGAATCTACTGTGCAATGTTAGAATAAGAAAAAATGTAAGCCCCAAACAACTAAGTTACAATAAACCGTAATATGGTAAATAGAAATCACGATAAGCTACTTAATCCACTTACAAAATTCAACAAAGTGAATTCATTGAGTAAAGTTATACTTGCGATATAAAAACTTTTGTAACAACATACAAAACTAGTATTTCTCCGACGAAAAGCTTGAGTTTACGTTACACGCAGCTTTCTTTTTTCTTTATTCTCTGGGACATTTAAAAAAAATATATCAACATGTATATGTGCGTCAGATATAGCCACAAGCGTATTTAACTATGTAAATGGAAACCAAAGACTTTGGTGGTGCTTTAAACATAAAATGCAGGTTGATGTAGTGGTCAAACACATTTTCTTTAAAGATCGTCAGTGTATATTGACTCGGTAGTCGCGAATGAAAGAAGGGTGATTGCAGTAGTGAACGACCGCAGAAAAAGCGAGGTCAGACGTAAAACTTCGACAGTTGCAGTATAAAATGTTATTATAAAATTTTGTGTACGTGTCAACTGGAACTGATACATTTAGCTCAGATATAAAACTATTTTATTTGAGAGCAACAAAATACCATGGAATCTGTTTTTTATTTTCTTGGGCTTTTTATTTTATTTCTTTCTTTCTTTTTTTTTTTTTTTTTTTTTTTTTAGAGTATTTCTAGACACAAGTATGCAAATTTGTACAAAGTATGCATGTTTATTACATAAAAGTCATAGATTTTGTCCTGGAAACTTTCATACTTTAATTTATATAATTTCTACAATCATTTCAGTGAAAAAAACAAGGAATTACGGGACTATTAGGCTTGATTAAATAGAGTGAATAGCGTATCTGTGTACATTAAGTGGAATCAGTTTGAACATGGCAATACTAACGTACAGTGAACATTTACTTTGTATTACTTAAGCTTTTAAAAAAAGTTAAAATTAAAAGTGAATGAAATAAATTATCTGCAATAGAAGAATAAAATTATTTAAAGCGTAATGTATAGATTATATTTACGTAAATATATAACGAATCGCTGACAAGATTAATGACAATTCGAGTTATAGTAAATTAATACATCTTTAAGTAATACTTTTTTAATACTACTAAATAATTAATAAAAAATAAATATTTTATTAATTATATATCATTTGATATTTATTAAAAACTTTTAAAAGCTTTATCAGATATGATGTACGAAGAAACTAAACTATCATGAAGTCACGATTAAAAATTTTAAGCTTTTTCCATTTAAAATATATACGAAAACTCTTAAGATTTATGCGTTGGGATAGTTGCTATAAAAGTTTTTTTTCTGATTATTTTTTATTGTGAGCATTTACTATTTCAAAAAATATTTTACATTAAAGACATTGTAAATTTAGATGTTATTATTTTAAACGTTCTATCATTAATATTTTCTCTTGTTTTTTAATCTGACCTACTTATTATGTAAATAATAATTGCTGTATAATTTCGAATAATATTTCAAGATTATACTTAAATATTCTTTTTGAGATTAGATATTTTTTCTTGCATAAGTTATATAATACGAATAATAATAATATTAATAATAATAACAATTATTTCTGCCTCATCTTACAAAAAATAAATTACAAATATTTCATCAAAATAAATTGAAACGTCTGAAATATGACATTATTTAAATAGTATATTCAATCACAATGTACTGCACTTAACAGTATTAAAAGATGTCTGTATTTCTTGAAAACAGCAATAAATCTCATTATAATAATTAACTAGTGTCTTCATCATATCCGTCGTTTAATTCAATATTTGAACGATCATCATTGAACTCCTCGCTAAATCTTTTAACACACTAATACATACCTTCCCATGGCAATAATAAATAAAACGAAGAAAGGAACAAGTGGACGGTAATAAATTAATACGCAAAGAAAAGAGAGGAACGTCTGATGACTTGAGAGATACAAAGAAATAAATGAGAATTCATATATAATACTTTCGCATGCAAAAGTACCCTCACATTTAAAGGCTATCCATTGAATGTGAGAGCTTCGCGAAGGAATAGCGTTTCTTCTCCATCACCATAGTTTTTTCTGGATAAAACTAACCGGCTCGATGACTCACAGCAGCTTCCGGTACTCATCTTTACAAGTTGCTCATCCAGATTAAAGTGGTACTAGAATGGTGGACCCATGGTAACGAAGATGGTACACGACGTTGAATTATCTGGGAAAATACGAACATGATCTTTGAGCTGGACACTCGGATGTTTGCCCTTCTCAACTGGGATAAACGGGTTACTCTAGGTCACAAACTGTTCCGGCAAATCTCCCATCCCCTTTCGCTAATCACTGTTATTGTAGCAATACCGGATCGTTAATTTTGAAGATTATCTGTTTTGATCTCTATCTCCTTTTGTTACTTTTTCTTTTCTTTGAGTATTAAAGAATATCGCTACAAGTGTGTTGATTCGAAAATTACGAAATGTACTTCCCTTTTTTTGTAGTTGAACTCTCTCGATGAATATGAAGATAAACATTATTAAACGCGAAAACGATTTTAAATTGTTAAGATTAAAAGAAAATAGATAAATTTATAAATCAATTAAAAAAGTCTAGTTAATTTTGTTTGATTATTTAATAATATATTTGCTTAATTCATTTATTATTAAGAATATTCGCGATAAAACGTGCAATTTTAATTGCATCTAATTAACGACTCTCCTCAAAGTCAAAGTTCTTAATTCAAAAGATTTCCCTTTTAATATTTTTTCCTAGAACTTTTTCCTCGATGCCTCGGCACGTCATCTATTAAAATCGACCGCCAAATACAAATCTTCATTTATTTAATTTTATAATTATTTTTGCAAGAACCGACCAAATACGCGTGCTACATTGAATTTCAATAATTCATAAATTAATATAATTCATATATTAATCCTTATCGTTTTTGTAATTATATTTCTCATGTAATCTTTACTTTATTTTATCTATTTCATATTAACCATTTGCGATTTATGCATGTATTTATCTCTTCAAATGATAAGCCGTATTATCCATTTTTCATAATACCGGTATGGATTCGATGTAACCTCCACGATACACAATTTTTCCAATATTCACAAGTTACATAGTTATAAAAACGAAAATTATATGAAATCCGCAACCTAGAAGATTTGGCTATAAATGCGAGATAGATACAGAGATTCGTATGTGGAAAAAACGGAGATAGAGAGAGAGAGAGAGAGAGAGAGAATATAAAAAAGAGCTAAACACATATGCGATAATTTCACTAACAAACCATCAAGAGTTATTTTATGTTTAATATGTTCGTAATAAAGTGTAAACATATCTTTTTAGCCACAACACATTTTTGTTGCGTGAGAATTAGTTTTCACTGATCGCACGATAGGTATTAAGTTTATTTATTCTGTAATATTTGTTACTGCGGTTATTAAGATATTTACACTTTTTAATATTTAATTTGTTTTGAAGGCCATCGTGGTAGGCGAATGATACTCTTAATTCTCGGTTAAGATATTGAAAGTTTCAAGAGAATGTTAAGTACGCCTTTAATGAAAGTTCGTAAACGATTAAAGATTTTGATTTTGATTTCATTTTCAATTTTCATCCTTTAATTGAATTTTAATACTTACATAATAGTCATAAAATCTTAAATTAAATAATCCTACTTTGAGGAAGTATTCTTCTGAATGAACAATTACTTTCTCTTTGGTTATTGACACTGAATTAATCATTTATTAATCAATAAATCTCTTATATTATAAATCAAATTGTCTACCTCTTGAAATTCATATCCACAACTTATTTCTACTTAAACGCTCCATTGCTTCATTTGAATGACTGACTGTTGATTTATTTTTCAAAATAACTGGTATAAATTCTTTCACGATAAATGAACCATAATAAATTTCGTCAAAAAAGTCTAAGGAAATTTTTGATATATTATAATATCAAACATACTGTTATGCTGCCTATAGATAAAAGAAATTGTTTTAAAAAATTTAATATATTTTTAGTTATTGAAAGTATGTGATAATATTCAATTTTTTAAATTTTTTTCATCTGAAACTATAAGCTACATTTCATGCATGCTTTAATCAATGAAAATTTTTATTAATTCAGATGTTTTCAGAAAAAAAAACTTTTATTTTATTATTCATTAATTGAAAATATTTTTATTAATAATATATTATTATAAAATTATACTTCAAAATGTTTATTTATTATATAATTTAAATAAAATAATTTATTATTACGAAAAGATAGATACATAATTATTATTAAACAATTTTTTAATTATTAAATTATTTATTAATCAATTATTAAATGTATTTTTTTAATAAAAAAACTTTTATTTCGATATTTATTAAAAATTGATAAATAAATATGTAATCGAGTTAATAAATAATTTTTAATTAATTTATTACATGGTCAGGAATACTGACCGATTGAGCTTCAATAAAACTTATAAATATGAGAAAATGATTGATTTTCATTTTCTTTATGATACAAAATATGTTTATAAAAAAGTATTTTAAAAAATCAAAGCTGCTTTTATTGGAAATATATTATGCATCATTATGCATTATTAGAAACACATTATTCCACGTTGAAGTTTTATTTTGAAATAACAAAACTTTTTATTTTTTAATTGTTCCTCTTTTAAGAACAGCAAACTTTAACATTTGCTATGAATTTTTATTGTTAATTCATAAAAAATATACAATCAATTAAGTTTTTTCATTTTTATTACATATTTTGGTATTTAAAACTTCTAAATTTATATTAAATATTTGAATAACTATTATATTTAATGATAAAATTCAATATTTATGTAATTATTTACAAATATTTTTAATTATTCCTCTATAAATAAATAAATGTAAAAAAGAATTGATATTTAAAAATAATTGTACTTATTCTCATATAAATAGTTTGCATTCGACAAATAATATAATTTAATTCGAATTTCAACTCTTTGGGAATGCAAATCATGAGTTTTCAAAAGACACAAATTATTAAATCGATAAGTTGATCAACTAAACAATGTATAATAAATTATATGATTTGAATGCACATACAAATTTTGCAATTTGTAATGGCAGAAGTGTAAATAATGTTTGAAAAAAAGTGCTTTAATGAAGGTATAGATTTATTAATAAAAAATTGTTGTTGTTTTTTTTACGTCAAAACAGGTGGTACTGATTCATCGACTTGTATTATTATATATAAAGTAAAGTGCTAAACCAAAAACTATTTTCGTTTTTATGAAATATTTGTTCTACTAATAGTGTCAATTAAATATTTCACAAGTATTTAATTATTAATTACACATTATAATATTTTTACATTTCATAATTAAGCAATGACGAGGAAAAATTTCTGTGTATATCATATTATAAATATTTTAATTTGTAGTTGTATATTTGTTACATTTGTTTTTTTAATTTTTCTTGAATCGAATTGTACAGAATTAAATATTATAAAGGGTTGTGAAATCATTTTCAAAAAAACCTTTAGTATTCAAATAATAATTTAATAATAAATAATAAATACGTGTATCTTATTTATGTTCTGTAATCTGCAAGATAATTTGTATCAATATGTCTGTTTCAATTATTTAAAGAATATTGTTCAGTGGTTAAATAAGAAGAAGACCTTCGATAATATTGATTCTATGGCGCCACCACGGGTTTAAGTGGTTTTGTCTAGAAATTTGCTTTGATGGATAATAAAATTCAATTGCTATATAATTAAACCTTAGAAATGCTTATCAGATTGTCATAAATTGGCATATTTTTGTTTACGCTAGTGAGCCAAAAATTTTTTTTTGGGACCTTTACTCAACTCGTGTCAATAATTCATTATATAATATTTAAACATTGAGTTTTATATTTGCAATTTAATTATTATAATTAAATTATAATCAAAATATTGTAAAGTTATTATTTATACCTGAAATTACTATAAAGCTATTCTTAAAACTTTATATTAGTTTTTAAATTATATAATTTATTTAATATTTATGAGAAATAACTGTTTAAAAAGGTTTTAAAGTATTATTTAAAAATAATTTTATTTATCTCCTTTTATGATTATTACTGAATATTATAATATAAATATTGCAAGTATAAACAGTTTTTTTATATAAACTAATGCTAAAGATAGTATCTGCAGATCTATTTATATTTTAAATTTATTGTATTTATTAAATTTATAATGTTAGTAATTTTAATAGTGAATAATTTTAAATTAATAATAAGAGTGACTATAATGAGAAGATAGAAATATTTATAAAAATATTAATCACTACACAATAATTATTTTCTACAAAGAATATAGATATAATATAAAATATTTTTGGAATAAATAATAATGTATTTTAATTTTGAATTTCATAATTTGCTAAATATGCAGTCCTATAATTTTATATATCTACTAGTTTATAATAAATGATACTACAGATGCAAAAATTACATGTAAAAAAAAAAATTTTATATTTTTTTTGTATGTAATTCATTCATTTAGAAAGTCTTAAATTTGTAGAATTAATGGATGATGTTAAGTAGTCCTAAAACAAAAAATTTTCCAATTACTTTTCTTTTTCAAGAATAATTTTTTTATTTAAAATATTTTAAAATAATAATAATTTTTATTATACCTCCTTCAAAAAACGAATAAAACAAAAACAAGGATCGAATAATATCTATAAAAGGGAAAAATAGATTGGAAATGCGTGTTCAAGAAAATTTTGAAATTCTTTTACGTTGTGTAATAGAAAAGAGAACAGAATTATTGAGAAGATAAAAGAAGTGTGGAATTGAAGATGTATGAAGATCTAAAAGACAAATACTTTTATACAAAAAATCTGCAAATGTTAGACCAAAGTTCGAATTCTTTGAATAAATAAATGTTGATCTTTAGTAATTACTAAGAAAAAAAATACCACTTGCTTGTTTTAGTGGCTTAGTGTAATTTGATATTTAGACGCCTTTTATGGCTCCCTCTATTTTTTTAATCTTTATTTATCTGTACTTATTTTTTACTATTTTTGGTTCAAACAAATTGACAAAACAAATTGTAACTCCAACTATAATAGCGTTATTGATATCGTCATTCCTCTTCATAATTGTTTTGATAGGCTTATGTAATTGAATTTTGTTGTCCAGAAGCTTCAAGTATATATACTTTTCGGTAACTAATCGAGATTGATTATTAAGTATTGTTTGAATAGTTAATTCAGGTAGTAAATAAGTTATTAATTGTTGTAAAATAGCGCTGATATATATTACGCCTTTAAGTAGTTAAGGTCGCTCTTTAGCGCACCGACCATAGGTGTTTTCGGGCCATGAAATTTTAAATGAAAATGTCCGTATCATAAAATATTAAGCCCATATTTCATTAATTATCCAGTTCAAAATGTAAAACATCGTTGTTAAATAAAGGAACTATAGTTTAATATAAGTTTCTATATAGATTTTGATTGATTTTTTCAATCACTACAATTTAGAAAAATTACTTCAAAGTATATTCAACAATAAATGGTTAAAAATTAAAATAGATTAAAATTGAAGAAAATTATTTTATAAAATAAATTATTAAGTTTCGTAACATAGTTTTTTCGACAATTTATTTTATAAACTATTAATTATGGATAAAATGTATAGTACATAAAATAAACTACAAGATTATATATTGATGTTTCTTATAGCGATTACATATTTTTGAATGATGAATGTAAAAACAGTTTACTGCAAAACTTTCAAACTTTTTATCATAAATCTTTTTTAAAATATTATAAACACTTTTAAAATTTTGTCAGAAATAAAACAGAATTTTTTGAAAAGATAAATAATGGTAATATATACATTTGAAATGAAACAGATGGTAGTTATGATTCCATTTCGTATCTGTATGAAGAAAATGTATAAGAAAGAGAAATTTAAATTTAGATTTTTTAATTTATTACCTTGAATCTTATGTTTATCATTTTTCATTATTTTATAATGTACAACAATAATTTAAGAAAACTAAGTAGCTCACAGTTTTAGCCTTGAATAATAGAAATATTGTAGAAAAGAATATAATTGAACAACATTAATTAGTAATAATTTATTGGAATTTTACATATTAGGAAATATAATTATAACTATACAATTAAAATATTAATACTTTAAAAACTAAATAATATTTATAAATATAAATTACATTTAAATTTAACACATAATATTAGCATATGAAAAGAATATTAAAAAACTTTCTTCTGACTTAGCATAGTGTAAGTTACAAACGTGTAACAAAAATCTATCAAATAATTTTGTTTTACTAATTTTTTATAAGAAAAATTTCTAAAGGCAATCTCTTTTTTATCTAACTTAAATATATAAAACACTAGTAATAGGTAAAAAAAAATTAAGAAAAAAGAATATAGGAAGTTCCTAAAAGTCACTCAAGCATCGCCTAGTTTTAAGATTTATAGGCAATAAAATCCTTGTATATCACGAATGTTTCCATATGTTTTCGTGAGGAGAAATTTTTATCTCAGGTAAAGACACATATCTTCTCTCCATACATATAGACTAAGATATATTGATTATATTCTTATTTTTTTCTTACAATTACTTAATTTAATAATAATAGGTATGAATATAAATTTTCAAAAAAATAATTTAATTTTTTATTCTAATAATACATTGGTATTCTTAAAATAAATCAAATTTATATTAAACCCAAGTTCACGATAAATATGATGTTTATTCTAAAGTAGTTGTCAATTTTGAAACGCAATACACGAAAGTTTAGAACATAAGATATGAAAATTTTTGTTTAATAATGAAATTAATTAAAAATCACTTTTTGAGTGCATGATTATACAGATTTTACTGTAATTCTTTAATGATCTCATTTTAGTATGAAATTATCTGCTAATTAGATATCTACAATATAATTATATTAATATTAAAAGAATTATTGAAAAGGTAATTAAAGCCAACGAAAGTATTTACTTCTTTACGGTTTTTGCGTAAATTTTATTTTCTCGGTACTTAGCTATATTTCTAATATCATAAAACAGAATAATATTTTTTAGATTATATTTAAATCATTGTTTTTTTTTAATATTACTAAATTATCAATTAAATTGATAATTCTAAATGCAATAAAATTTTAATGAATATATTTAAGGTAAATAGTATGCAGAAATGATACAAGTTATTTATAATCAATTCATTTTAATGAATATTTAATTATTATTAGGATTAATTATACTATGTTCGTTAATTAAATCATACCTTTTTGGAATATAATATAATATCTTTATCCCAACAATTTTTATATGTATCTCATTAATTGGTATCGTTATTATTATACATTAAAAATATTTTCAACATCATAGTTTGGAATAGTTACACTTTGTACATTAACTCCAATTGCGGTATAATTAGTGCAACTAATTTTCGTGATTAAATTACAGTATTAATAATGAGCTTCATCGAGTTTAACTTGGTTGAAATAAAAAAAAAAAAAAAAAAAAATTAAAAGTAAACCAAACTTAAACTTATTATTATTCACGCATTTTACTATTCACTTAGTAGATTCGCTTACTTTCTTCGCTATTATATTCGATGTAAGTAGAACTCACGCTGTTGTAACAGCATAAATCACTAGTTTAGACAAGTAGATAAATTGCCTTTTAAATAAAATGTCACTTTAGCGAAAATAAAAGCCTCTTTTCACTACCTGACTTTTCTCTAGAACTTCTCGTTCTCAAACTTCATTTCCTGTTAAATTTTAACAACCAGAAAAAAAACTTTGGCCACTCTGAGTTCTCGCAAGCATATAACACAGTAGCTCTTTGCATCTCCGTAAAATGCGTAAACTGAAGAGAGAAGGAAGAGGGAAGTTTGAGTAAAAGAAGGGAAGTAAGTAGTAGTTGGTGCTCTTGGGGTCACAGATGCTGATGTTGATTCTGTACCGTCGAGATCCTCGAGTTAAGACGCATTTACATTCGACCTGAATTCTCCGTAATTATTGTTAATTCATTCATTGCTGTATTACCGCTGGTTTAAGCCACTAAACTGTTTTTAACTTAATATTTGTATTAGAGGAATATTTTTACTATTTCATTCAATCTGAATACCCCTTCTATTCAGTCGAATATATCGTTTCCCTACAAATTTCCTTCAACTGGTTCTATTTATTTAAGATTCAAGGCTACGTGAAAATTTCCTTCTTAATTATTATCTTTTTCTAAAATTATATAAGATGAAAATGCAAAGTTATTGCAATTTTAATGAACAAACAAATTAATTATAAATTATGGAAATTTAAACCATGCGCTTAGCTTCATTATTAAAGGAAAAACATTTACAAATACTTTTTAAATTTATTAAAAATTACTATCCACAATTAAATATTCTGGAAATAATGCGAATATGTAGAGCCTATGGAGTGGAGAATACAGAATATAAAATATAGAATTAACGAATATTCAATATAGAACTCAGAATATAGTGTATTGGAAATAGATTGTACAATAGAATGTAGAATATGGGATGTAGAATGTAGAATGTAGGATGTAAAATTTTACATAGTGTAGAGGATATAATGGAAGGCGACAGATGTATAGAAATTATTACAATATGACAATATAATTTGGTTATTTCATTTTAAATTTATATCAAGATTAATAAATTTTTAAAGATTTGAACTATTTGTCAAAGGTATTATTAGCTTTTCAAAATAACGTTAAACCTATGTATGTATAAATGATTCATAAATGTAATTACATGTTATCCACGTTAAAACACTCGTATCAAAGATAGAGTGTCATTAATTATAGACGGAAAGAGCTACGGTCATTCGAATTTACATGCACAAACAAAGTCAGTAAAAAGTGCCGCTATAAAAGAAACTTTATTCACACAGTTTAGGAGGAAAACATGTTTTTTAAATAATTTAATTTAAAAGAAAAAGGAAAGTGCGGTATGAGTAAGAGGCGACTTAGCTCCATTTGAGAGGAGTCCGAGTGCGTAGCGTCGGTGTCGCCCTCCCAATAGCATCCCAAACAAACTCTTGGCCATTTTCCCCTTATAATCCCTCGGAAAATGTGCGTGCATCTAGGCTTAAAAAGAGGAAAAGAGAGAAAGGGATAAAGCGTAAAGAATGCGAAAGATGTATGAGATTGGCACAAGGCCAGTTCTCTGTTGCGTAAACTCAGCATCAGCAAATTGCCCTGGCAATCGAGAACGCGAGAGAAAAAAAGATGAAGAGAAGTTGAGTGCAAAAGAAAGAGAGAGAGAGAGACACGTTGAGGGAAGTTCCGACCTTACGCAAACCCGGGTGCGGAAATAGGAAATGTGCTCAGTAGCGTTTACGAGGCGTACCAAACCGACTGTACATGTGCGAGAAATTGAAAAATAAATGGCATGAAGCTTAAAATTTTACCGCAGACTATTTCGCAAGATAAGCTTTTGGAAATACTGGCTAATGTTATTGATATTAAATAAGAACCTCTTCAATCTATATTTTTTTTCTAATTAAACTTCTCTTTATTTCATAACAAATAGTTTAAAAGAAGTAATAATTGCGTTTCAAGGAAAGATTGTAAAAATAAAGTTATATTTTTATTGCACTGCATCACACTCATAAAATGTGTCTAAATTCTCCAAAAAAATAATAAACATTAATGTTAATATTCTTTGAAAAAGTATGTACAAACGAATTTCTAATTTACTTGGCATTTTTTTTTTGAGTAATTATGAATTTTAGGGAGTAACTAAAAAGAAAACATTAGATAGAAATATATAAAACAGAAATGTAAAACGTCTTATGTATTTGAACATTCACATTTTGAGCTTATAAATGTATTAAATTTTTTGTTTATATTATTTTAATTTAAAAAATTATTTTCTAAGAATCTGTTTTTTAAGTACTTCTATGTAATATATTGAACATAAATAATAAAATTAAGTGTTTTTATGTATTTTATCTGTGCTATAAATTAATAACCACAAATTCATAAATACCTTGAATTAAAAACATTTATACAATAAAGCAGTTGACTTTTCGATAATATTCATATGACTTTCAAAAATAATATTAAAAGAAAATTAGTTTTTCGTTAAAATTTTTTTCCAACCCCAAGGCATTTTCTTTGCTTTTCTAAATTTCCGAAATACAAGCTGAGTACTCAAGTACTATAATGGCGGTATCAGTATATTCCACGAATACAAGTACCATGAAAGAAGATAGACTTAAGTATTTGAGTTTAACGATGAGACGTTTTAAAGAAGATTTTTATATGTACTTTGTATTTTAAAAAATTGATGTTTCAATATAAATATAGAGACATAAACCAATACAAATATTATTTTTAAGCAATAAATCAGTAAAGTTGTATATTAATTTTAAAAAATTATTTTTTTAAAACTATTGTTGAAATAAGGTTAACACTTAATAGATTATAATTTTTTTATGCAATTCTTTTTTTAGAATACTTATTCGATACACGAAAATACAACATTTTTATACGGAATAAAAGCATATTTCTACTTAAAATAATAAATGTCCTGTAATCAGAAGCTGTAAAGATCTGGATCTTTACACCTTTTAACAATGATAACGTCATTTAGTACACTGTTCCAGAAATTTCGGATAATCTGTTCAGTACTCTCGTATATCGTACAATAAACTTAATGAAGAAATTCATAATACATTTATTCAATCATTACTTATGAAAGCGGTATAAGCCGTATTAAATTATAAGAATTGGCTACGATACAAAATTATAATTTCGTTAATTTATTATTCGTAAAATGGGTTTCTTTTTGAAAGTAATTTGAATTTATTATAGCTAATATAATCAATATTCTTTTAATGATATATAAAAGTATATTAAAAGAATAGAAAAGCACGATATTATTATTTTAAATTGAAATAAAATATTTTAGAATATTTAATAAATAATTGCTCTTTAAAATAAGCACTGATTGCATTAAATACAGCTTCGTAAGTTTTTTTTAAGTATTCCATTGGTATTGATTTATGCACAGCTATTAAAGTTGATTAGCATTATATAATACAAATATTTTTTTATATTAGCTACATTAAGTCTAAAAGAGATGAAAAAGTAAAACAATTACAGGATTCAATTAATATTCTTTAAAATAATTAAATTCTTTTTATTACAGAAGTTAATTTATAAGAAATTTTTAATTGTTACAAAATGATTTATAAAACATTTCTCGAATTTTTTCTTCTTCTTCTTTTTTAGAGTAATATATTTCAAAGGTCATACATCTTTCTGTATAAAATATACAACTTAATATTGGCTCATTTAATATTAAAAATTTCTCATAAAATTTTGATCAATTCATTTATTCTAATTTTTCTGCTAATTACAACAATTTTTTATGTAACTTTTCTATCGAGTCGATTATTTCTTTATTTATGGTTGTTATATGAAGGTTAATTATCATAAAAAAAAACTTTGAAAGAAAAATTATGTATCTTATGATATATTTATTAACACATTCACTTATGCCTTTATTACAAGAACTTTCATAACTAGTTTTTGAAATAGTACTTTAATTTGAAAAATATTTGTAATAAAGCTCTTTTTCATGTAATAAATCTTAGATTAAATGCAGAAATTAATTTTTTAATTAAGCACTATTATTTTTTAAAAATTCTTTAAAAATAAACCAAATGACAATGAATATAATGATAATAATTTATTTAAATTATTTAAATTTAATGTGATTGAATATCATAGTAATTACAGATATTCTTATTTTATTTTGTTGCACTACCTAATACAAAATTTAAAACTAATTAGGAAACAATAATCTACATTCAATTTTATTTTAAATTTTTCAAATATTTATATTAATCTTATTGCAATTTTGATCCAAAATTAATTTACATATTTAGCTTCATGGTTCTTACTATTAAGTAAAAACTATAGACTGTGATATTATAAAATAATTATAATTTAATTGCCACTTTGAATTTACTTATATTATTTGAATTATAGATGTATTTACAAATAATAATATTGAAATATTTCACATAATTAATAATATTAATTATAAATCTTTTAATAATTTTTCACATTTTTCTATTTTTTAAAATTTTCCAGTATGTAGTATCCTGATATTCATTCATAATCAAAGAATAATTTTTGTTATATAATACTCCAGTAGATGTACTGATACAAACCTTCTTTAGCATAAATTATCTAACATTTGACTAGAAAATTTGTAATTGCTTTACTTATACACGTATATTGACCCATATCTTTTCTAGTTCATCTATTTTCGTTCTCATTAACAGATCATTTGTCGATATAAAGTGTATTTTTCAAATCAAGTGAAGATTTACTTAAAAAATTCATGTATTAATCTTAATTCAACATAAAATTTAAGCAAATTTTATTAACAAATATTCTTTGAAATCTTCTAAAATGCAGATTCAATTAATCAAACTTTGAAATTTTATCATAATATATATATATATACATATATATATATATTTTTAAATGATTTTAATCCATATTAAGTTGATTATTATTGTGAAGAAATTAGTTAAATTTATTTTTATCATTACTATTTATAAAACTTTTTTTTTAAATTTATATATTTATTTATTTAAACCCAATAATATTATAAAATAATATATAATATTATCAACCAAGAATTTTTATTTAACAACTTCAAAATAAAAAATTCACAACAAATGTCATAATATTGTTAGTGTAATGAATTGATAGTAAAGTGTTTAAATATATTAATCATTAGTTTAACTTTTACACCTCATCTTTTGAAAACTTTATTAATTAGTACGTAGGTTAACAAAAATATCCATAATATCGAGTGACACATAACGAATAGATTTAGTATATTGATATTTACACAATGAGTAACAAATACACGTTTCTATATGCAAGCATCAGTAAAAACTTGTCTGTATTCAATTAAGGCTGCCTTACGTACATTTTTATGTTATGAGTTTGTCGTATAATTCATTATTTATCAACATTTATTATAAGTTTGAATTATTTTCTAAATTTCTAAAATTTACAAATTACAATTTTTCGCAAATTAATAAATATAAATTTTTTATTTATTATAAAATTTCTCATAATATTAAAGAACATTATTTTTATTAATTGTTTCAAGTTGTAGATCATCAAAATTATTGATATAGTTTTAATTTTATTAATAAAACGGATGATGAACGAGACCATTTATAATTTATTAATATGAATAGTGAAATAATGAATTCATATCGAAAACTTCTTTGTAATATGCATTATTAATTATTTTAATTAAAATAATAATTATTTTTGAATTATTTAAATAATTTGACGCTCAATAATGAAAATTTATAATTATTGGAATACACACCGGTATTCCATTTAGAAACTAATTTTCAACATGGCTGAAAGAAGGTGTGCTGCAGCCTTTTGAAGTCACTGCATTCCAAGGTAATGAATATAGTTTTGATTATTACTTGATGATCTTATTTGATTTTTAAGAAGTCAGAAACCTGTTTTTATGCATTGTAAATCTGATAACCACTAATTAGCGTTACTCGATTTCGAGTAACAACGGTGACTTGTAAGTTTACCTAGTGCATAATAATAAGTGACATAAACTGTGCAATTCTGCTTTTTTCAACAGATCATGAACCCAGAATTAAGAACCAAAATAATTATATAATTTATTTTTTAATACAGCGATTCAAGCTGTCGGATTAATATCTCTGCGATTATATCACTTTGTCCGGTGTGGTGATTTGTTTCCACCAATTAATGTTAGTTACGATATTACTAGGATTAACAATAGTCATAAAAAATCACAGCAAGATAGTTCATCGCTAAACCAATGAACCAGACATAGGGGGAACTTCTACTTGGTTAAATTATTCCTCAATCTTCGTCTGGGCCACAAGCTCCTTCTGCCACAATTCCTTCTCTGGTTTCCCATTAGTTGATCTTTCCAAGTAACTATAAGATTTTTTTCATATGTAGCGTGGACACCCAATGCCCTAACACGTTTTTGAGGAGTCTTTTATCTGTTCTCGAGTAGTAGGACAAAGCTACTTTTGATGTGTATCTCGTCATTGGTCGTTGCCTTGTATGATGTTCGTTTGCCCCCAATGGGCTTTTGTGCTGAAAATAAAAATTAAGTTGTTTTTCATGCCTTCTGCAGTGAATAAAATTGGATCTTGTTATTATTTTTTTATACAGTCTTTTTAACCTTTTTGCTTGCAGCCCGTGCGTTACGAGGTCCCGTAACCAAAGTGGTTATATTTCATTTTTTGACGTCATGGCACTTTGCCTCCATTTTTCTATATTTTGGTGCACTATCTTAGAAAATTTAAATATACCACATTCATTCACGTGAAATTCAATTATTACTCGCTCACGGAATTCTAAAAAATCTTTATCGGGCCGCCAAATACAAACAACCATTACATTCTAATTTCGCATTTCGCGCCCCTCTAATGGTTTCTATCTTGCACAAGTGACCTGTTCTTTTACGCCTCAAAACTTTATCATTTTCAGCAATTGCAGTTTTTCCCTCGCTCAATTTTCCGGTTTACCGTTTTCCTTCGCTTGCCGATAGCTAACTTTTCGTCTTTATTTTTGGATGGAAAAATGCAGTTCTTTGCGGCTTCCACTTTACCTTTCTTCCTTCTTTCCAACACAGGTAAAAGTCATCCCTTTTAACTTTGTCGTTATATTTAAGGGTTGGCTCAGTGGTTTCTTTTGACAAACTGTGGTAAGCCCAAAGACCCTTTTCCTTGTCATTTCGCAGTTGGGCAAAGATTACCGTTTGCAAAAATGCCACTGGCACGAGCTGATTTATCTGATACTGGTCTGGCAAAACTGACTCAACTCCTTTAAACGACTTGATCCAATTATCTAGAGTTATTTTATACCTCTTTGCCATTTTCTTTTTCAATGCCATTGGTAAAGACTTTCCCAATGTCTTTAGCAGTTTGATGGTGAACAGTATGAAGTGTTATATTGTCGTGTGCCAATACTGGAAGACCAACTTCATCTGGCTAAGGTCTCTACCCATCATCATCTGTATTGTCAGTTTGTATTCTTCTGCTAAGGCAGGAATCCCAGACAATTCATCCGCCAATGCCAATCGATCTGTAGCACCATTTTTTTGTGACGCTAAATCAGACAAAAGTATTTGACTGAAGAAATGAATACAATAAGGTTTTTGTAAAACAGAGTATCCAGAAGAGCGAGAGATAAAAAGATTCATAAATTATTGTATAAGAACAACATACTTGTAAAGCATGGTTACGTCTTTGGATATGAGACAATGTACATATAAATAAGGAACAACGTCGAAAACTAGACGCCAACACAAGAAAACTTATATTTATTGAGTATTCCGAAGAATCCAAAGTTTGTCATCTTATGAATAATTCACTTGCATTAGTAAATAATTGTATTAATAAAAATACATTCATAATAGTGAAGAAGTATTTTTATAGAAGAAAATTATGAAATATTTAAAAAAGGAGAAAATCAAGAAATTTCAATCGAAAAAAAAAATAAATACAAGTCAAACAAAAATGTTTAAGACAATAACATGTTTAATCATTTGAATGTCATAATTATAAAAAAACAGCTTATATCTGCAAATCTAAATGAAAGTAATTTACAACATACATACATATGTGTATATATATATATATATGTATAATGCATTCAATAAAGCATCATTTGAACTAACCTTCCGGCAGCGTTATTATATAGCATTAGTTCCCAAAAGTAATTATAAGTTGAAACTTTGCCTTGTTTAGAGAATGAAATTGTAGAGTTTGTTTTCTTCCTTGAGTGTTAAGGTGGATCATCTTGAAGCTAAAAGCAAGAAGTAAAAATTAAGGTCTAAAGTGGACTTGAGGAAAGTGAAGTTCTTAAATTTGTTACAACAGTGAATAAAGGAAATGTCGAAAAAACAATAACTAACACACTCTTGACATACATGTATAACTCATGAGTAACTTAGTTTTTATTAAAAAGTTATAAGTTAAATATTTATGTATTTAAAAAATATTACGACCCAATATTTATTTTTATTAAATTTTAGTTGTGCAATTAAAACCTACCAAATACAAATTTTTAATATTAATTTATCACTGTAAATTATAAAATAGGAATAAAGTAAGAAAAAACAAAAGTTTGTATCGCTTTTTCATAAATTTTATCTTATGTTCAAGCATTTTATTTTAGTTTTATATTGCCTTAAAAATAGGGGATATAATAAAAAAAAGAAGAAAATATGAACTGTATCTATACCATATTATTATTCTATTATTATCCTTAGAATTCCATACGCAGTACACTTGTAACTTTAAATCTAATAATTAATGGATTATCAAAATTAAATTTGAATGTCATGATTTTTTACATTAATTTTATTAATGTGCTTTACTTTCGATGATATTCTAAACTATGATTATTTAAACCAACAATTCATTGATCACTTTTTCTCTTATAAAAAATTTAATAATAAGAACATTTGGGTGGATGTGTAAAAAATAGACATTTACATTAAAAAAGAAATTTAATACTCGAGTTTTGAAAAGTTTATGAAATAATCCATTTCTTTACAATTCTAAATGGATTTGGCGCGATGTAGTATTTGCTAATTGAAAAGCAAAATTAAAACTTACCTAACGTGTCACAGAAGAATAAGAACTTAATTTGCTTTATTGAATATCGCAAAAAATACATACTAACATTTATGTATGATTCCGTATACTTCGATAGTAGTTAAAGTCGCCTTTTTTAGTTAATGGATTATAAGAAAATTATTTAACAAAACTAAGCAGACATTTCCCATAAATTGGCGCAACGTTGTAGAACTTTTAATAGTTTAAAAATAAAATATTGACATTTAAACATTTTTAAAAATATTTTTAAAAAATTTATATATTAATATGTATAACATATTTTTTTATTGTTAACTTGATGGAAAGTAATGCCATTATATTATTCATTGAAGCAATTTATATATGTAAATGTACAATTTGTAAGCATGCATACTGAAAAAATAAAATTGTAAATCGATGTTTCGAATTCATATCTCATAACGCATGCTTTTTCCATACACCATTGAAATTCTTTAGAAATGGATAATCAATTATGGAGTTGTTAAATTTTCCGACTTGACAGCTATTTTTATTATATTTTGAAGGATATTCAATAAAAATCAGCTATCATACTAACAGGAGGGCTTTTCAGTAGAGAATCGATGAAAAAATCATGTATATGCGACTAAAAAATGTAGTGTCTGTGTTAAAAAATAGATGTGGACCTTCATTATTATATGTATACCCACAGCCGTAAATGTATCTTATTCGCCATCAAACCAACAGACCCGTGCTTTCATAGTTTATGAATAAAAATCGTTGAAGAGAGAAAATTGCAATATATTTTTCTAAATTTATAGAGGAAATACTAAAAAATAGATAAAAAATATGAAACAGGGAAACTATAAAGAGATTAAATATTTCTTTATGAGATGAAATCATTCTCTATACAACATAATTTATATATTATTGTAACTTTAATGCATATTAGTTCGGATTTTTTTTTTTTGAAAACTTTGATGATTTGATGTTCATATATTAATTATATTTTATTCCAAATATTGAATTTCATTTTAATAATTATAATAAATCTGAATATCGTACTGAGGTAATTCAATACATATTAAATTTGAATATAAATTTGTGGATGAATAAAAAAATGGTTATAACAAAATCTGTATATTTAAAAGTTATAACTAAAATTGTAGTATTGCATTCATAATATCACTCCTTCTAGCAAAAATATTATTAAAATATATTTTTATGTGTATTACAACTCTTAAAAATGTTAACAAAAATAATTTTAAACAATAATTTTTAATTTTACACTTTAAAATAATATGTATAATGTGTTATTCATTTTCAAAAAAAAAAAACGGAAGTTTATGCAACACAGATAACATTTATATCTATAGAGAGCAATTTAATCAATTTGTACTTGAATATTCGAAAAAAGGTTTCATCTTTTGTGAAATGTTTTTGCACTTAATATGACATATTTTTTTTAAATTGCTGAGCTTATTATAAATATAAATTTATGATAAGCTCAATATAATGTGACTAAATTAATATTATTACCATAGGTAAAAAATAATGGTTAAAAGATTGATTTTTTTAATCACGAATAAGATGCAAACGAGTAATTAATATGTATAATAAATTATTTAGTATAATTAGATTTAATAATTAATATATCAAAACAATAGTGTAAGATAATATAATAAAAACTATTACATTTAATAGGTATAAAATTTTAAATAAATCAAATTAATTGTTCGAATATCGATCCATTTGAATAATAAAATGTTTAGCAGTAAAAATTTTATTGAGAGCTTTCGAAGGCAAACTTTATTGCGCATTATAAAATATATTGTTTATAAAAGAATTTTTGAAGTTGGTGCATATATCTGAGCCCGAATCGCAACAGTCGGATCAAACAATAATTTTCTTCAAAAAGATCATATAACTTTTAATTGTAAAAGGAAAAATCGAGCAGATGGCCATTAAAACTGAAAGTTTGATGGTATCTGGCGTATCCCAATAAGCCAGAAAATATGCTTCAAGGAAAAGAGATTGTTTTTGCAAAAAAATTGAAACTCGATTTGCAAAAATAATAATAATAATTGTCGGAAGGATGAACCAAGCTGGACTATTGAGGAGTCGGTAATGCCTTCTTGACTTTAAATCTCAAAGATGTTGGAGATATTATACTACGCTATATCTCATTTTTCTGCATAAAGTTTGATATCTCCTGCTATTTCCTCTTAGCTTCAACCATATTTCAACCGCTGGCATAATGGCGAAAACTTTTGCGCTTCTTTACATAATGAGCACGAGTATTTTCAATCTGCTTTCCTCCAATTATTATGGTTTTTTAATGATCTGTGATCCTCTTTGTCGTGCACTTTTCTGTTTTACCGTATAAATAAATGGGCGAATAATAAATTTATTGCTGTCGATCGTCGAAAAAGGGCTGTCGACTGTTTAATTAGATAGAATGGAAGCTCACTGTTTATAGTGGAGTTGAAAAATATTAATGAAACCACTGCTGAGTTTCTTACGTAGGATCAAATTTAACTTTTTCTAGCAAATATTGTTATAATGAAATGGGGAAATTAGCTTTTCAAGTCCATCTAATTAAAATGAAATAAATTTTAGTAATGGACCTGATGAAGTTTAGATATAACAAAAGTTAATTGTACTATCAACAGATGCTTCGGTGACTATGAATACGAACTAATATACTTAACTATACTAAAAACTACATGAATTATAGCAAACCAAGATATTTCGGTTTAATACAGAATTATATACTATTTACTTATAATGCTAATTTTAGCCAAGCATTAATTAAAGCTATAATATTCATAGTTCGAGAAAGAGTGATATATTCATTAATAATTGACATGGTTTTACTAGTAAATTATAAAAAATAACGATGAAAAATAGTTACAAAATAATAAAAATTTAATACATATGGTTTTTTATTCAAAATTAATGTTTCTTTTTTATAGGTATTAAAAGAATTTACTCTATTATTAATGAGTTAAAATGATTCATCTAGATAAAATATATAGAGTGAAAAAACACTGTATATACGCTTAGATAATTACTGCTAAAATAATATTATATCATAAAAGCCTTAAAATTTTAAATCAATTAATTATTAAGTATAATTTACGAGAATTCAGTGTGGAACCATCAGAGACATAAAATAAATATATTTTTAATATAAACTTTTATAAACTCAAATGTATTTGGTCGTATCGCAGTAGTTGCCCCTGTAATGTTTACTTAAAATCTCAATAGCTGGTCGGCAAAAATATTTAGGTCACAGCTGAAAACTCCGTAAATACCCAATTTTTATTGCATATCGAAATCGAAATTGTATCTTATTTCCAAAGCGCGAAATAGGCGGACTCGATGTGAATTTAACTTCCGGTATCTTCTCACTCTCTCTCTCTCTATTTTCTTTTCTTCACCTTGTTATTGCAGGTGAGAGGTAGTAAAAGAAGATAAAACATTTCAAATGTTTGAGGACAGTTTGACAAGATCAAGAAGAAATAAGAGAGAGAGAGAGAGAGAAACTTTTTGGTTGGCCAGTGCGTCCGCAGTGTGGCGTAGCCCACTAGCACAGATCGCATCTCAGTGGTGCTCAACACGCGTAACTTCAGTTTCCTGCAAATAATATGACTGACCAACCGATATATATTATTTCAAGTACGTTATGCACTAAAGTTTCTACAACAAACATAAAATGAATTGTAAGCTCCCGTTTCAATGAATACCTAACAATGAAGTAATGTGTATAGCAGTGAGTATTCGTATAAATTTACAAATAAATGCACAACAATAGATATAGTTTATAATATTTTAGGGTAATCGATTTAGTCACTAGTTCTATTTGAAATGCATTGTTACCATATTTGTACAAAAATCATAGAAAGTAAGGTTAAGAACGCATCCAGTCCGCTGAATTCCTTTAGAGTCATGTCACGTTCTCTTCCGTTATTAATTACAGACTTGATAAAAAAGAGAAAGCGCGCGGATAAACTGAAAATGTGGGGTGCAAAGAACGAAAACCAAAAATGATTAACCTAGAGATTTTTGTGTTACGCGCGTCACACCAGGAAATTCTTCTCTCTCTCCTTCTCTCTCTGCTCCGTCTGGCCGTCTCCGAATCTTCCTTCCTAGAGGAAACGGAAAGTTGTGCGTCGAGCCAGACAGAGCAAAAGAGAGCACGAGAACGAAAGAGAGAGAGAGAGAGAGAGAGAGAGAGTGGGAAGGAGAAAAGCTCTCTCTCCTCGACTCAAAGCTCTTCCGCGGTGCGCGCGCGCACTCCGACCCGAGCGACGGACGGAGGGCGCAGCACGCGGGTGCGAGCGAGACGGAGTGCAGCGGCGCTCGATCCCGCGGGGAAGGGAGCACGAGGGGTTGGCACGACGGCGAGGGCGCGAGCGAGACCGCGGCCGTCGGAGCGAGAGGGAGGGTTGGGGCGCGAAGTGGGGGGCACCGGTCGATGATGCCGGCGGTCCCTCGCGACACGAAACACTAGTCAGTCTCTGGTTTACCCGGAGCCGCGCCGTTACCTTCTCTCACATCGAAAGAGCCGCCTCGCCGCAGCCATGGGTGACGACAAGGTTTGTGCCGCTTATCCGCAGACACACGAGAAACAATCCCGCTCTCTCTCTATCTTTCTCTCTCTCTCTCTCTCTCTCTCTCCCCCCCTCTGTCCTCTGTGTCATAACACCACTCCCTGCTAATCGAACCTTTGCGAGGGTTGCAACGGGAACGAGAGTAAATGCTGCTACCCTTCACCTCCTCCTCTTCTTCCTCCTCCTCCTCCTCCGCACCCCAAGGCACTGCAACTTCTCTACTTCATCCTCCTGCGCGAGCGCCCTCTCTTTTTCCATTCTTAATCCGTTGCATCAAACTACCTCCCGCCTGCGAGAGCCACCCTTGGCTACCTACCCCTGCATGGCCGTGCATACACGTTGATGGTTCCCGCACCATCCGCAGACCCGTATCTATAATGCACGAGGAACCGGGGCCCCAACACCATCGCGGAGCACCAACCCCTGGAGCGCAGCTTCGAGAGGATTGAATGAGAGGAAAGGTGGGTGGGCGAGTGGAAGAGAGAGAAAGCGATAAGGAGTGGCAGCCCCGAGGAGGAGGATAACCGACGAGGACGATGTTGATATCATCGTGGTGTGCGCGTGCGTCGCCACGACCGAAACTCTCGTGTGTGCTTCTCTTCGGGAGTGACTGCCCCCGCGTCCCTCTCTCTCACTTGATCATTCACTCTCTCTCTTTCAATCTCATTCTCTCTTTCTCTCTCTCTCTCTCTCTCTTTCTCTCTTGCACATGGGCGGTCTGCAACACCAATCTCACCCTGTCTCTCAATAATCCACCCTCTTCTTCAAGTCCCATTTGATTTGATATCGGTCCTTGTTGTTCCTGTGGCCAGGAGTAGTTTGTGCCCGAATTGGTGTGCCGCGAGTGAAAGTAGTGCAAGGGACGACAGAGGAGGAGGAGGAGGAGGAGGAGGAGGACGAGATGGAGTAACCTCCCTTGGCGGTGGTGCACGAGAGAGGAGCCGATTGAGATAAAACGGGAATGATAAAAGGAGGGATAGTGATATTATTGTCGGTTTAATGATTTATTCCTGGAGGAGGTCTCACCGGGAAGTAGGACTCTCGTGGTTCGTATAATAAGAGCGGAAAATCAATGACGAAAAGCGTCGGGAGCACGCGTCGATGTAATCAAGACGGAGAGAGGCGCGGCATAGAGGCCGGACTTTTCAATGACACACCGACGCACTCACGAAAATAACTCATTGATGAGCCGCCCCCCCCCTCCCCCGGAAAACTTTCGGGAAATCCCCGCCGACGTGTGTCGGTGTCCGACACCTTCTGAACCGACGTCTCTATTGCTCTCCCCGGTGATGCTTCCCGATGGATTGGACGTCGTGAAGTTTGTGTGTGTGGGTGCGCGCGTGTGTACGCCCGCATTGCTATATAGAACTTATTCCTGTGCATCTCGTATCCATTTCTGTTAAATTGAAGCTGCTCGTTTGCAAGGCCAATTGGTCGAGCGATTTTCCTCGATCCGATCACTCCTTCCTTTTCCCCTTTTGCATCTTCCTTTATCATCTCCCGAGAAACAGCTTTTTGATTATTGGTGATGCGACCTTTTGCGAATTAAATCTCTCGCCTTACGAGTTATTGAAAGGTATGATTTGATTCGAGGTGAATTATTCGTTTCAATAGAGTGAAATATATTGTATCGATGCATTGTCACTCTAAACTCAATGAAATTATCTGTTAATCAAGTGATTTTCATGTCCTGAACATGTAATTCGAATATGTTAAGCTTTATTATTGAGCTTCGGCTTAAAGTTATTTGCATATGAGCTTATGACATGTAAATTTCATTTAATTTTATATTTATCATTTAAATTATATTTTATTTAATATTATTTCAAATTAATCAGCTAAAGTTTATGTTGTAAATACTATTTTTTGCGTATTTAAGTGGTGTAAACACTTTGAATTGATTTGCAAATTTCAAAAATTTATATTTATATTTTTCAAAAGACTATTACCATATGTAACACTCTAAAAAACGTTATAAATATATTATCAATAATTAAAAATACTCAAATAATTTTTTTAGCAAAAACTGCCATTTATCGAAAATATATTTTTTACTATTTTTTTAAGAATTATGAGTAAATATTTTAAATTCTTTCAATCAACACATATGTATCTTTAAGTTAAATCTAAATTCAAGTACAATGTAATTATAAAAAATATTTGCGTGGCAAAATTACTGTTTTTTATTTAGAACATTATTCAGTTTATTTTGAATAATTATATTGTTAAAAACTATATATGCAACCAAAAACGATTTATTTACATTAATGATGGATGTGATATTTTAAAATTATAAAGCCTTTATTAAAAACGAGGTTGATTGATAATTTGCTAGTTTAACAATTTATTTTATTAACATAGATTTTTATTTGTATGTCTTTATTAATTATTTCTATCCAAGTGTACTCGATTAAAAATCTAGTTCATAAGTTTATTTATTAATCTTTATTTTTATTTATTCATATTGAAATAACAATTATTCTATTATGAGCATAAGGAAAACAGAACCAGACTTTTCATTTATTCAATTTCTTGACATGATTTCATGACATAGCTTTCAAAGATTTTATAATAAACTTTTGGATGCAATTATTTAATTTAAAAAATATTTTATACGTGAATTATTATGTTTTAAGTTGAATTTTTTGAAAATATAAAGACATTAGCATTTCATAAATTGTATGAAATATAATTTTTACTTATTATTAGATACTTAAAACCTCAATATTTATTGTAATGTGTTTAAGAATAAGGAATACACATACGCATAAATAATCTTCAGAAGCATTTTATATTAAAAATGAAAATAAATTTAATTTAAAAAGTTATTATTATTATATGTTGCTTTATAATCGGAGAGAATAATAATAAGTAGAATTCAATTTTTTTTAATCCTTTGCAACAAAAATTTGTATTTCCTTGAAAGTAAAACAATTACAAAATATAAATTTATGTAATCATATTTATATTCAATAACAATATTAAAAACGTAAATTTGAAAATTTGCAAACACATTAAATATTCAACCCAAACGCTTAAAATATACACTATTTCTTTTATTTTAGATTACTATGAGAACAAGTTTATGTTATTAACTATACACGCGTTAATAAGTATGTTAATGTATAATAAAGGAGGGGATGTAAATTTCAAACTAATAATATCAAACGCAAGCTTGTGCAATATTAAAATTCGAGCAATGCTAAATAGAACAAAATGGAAATACTACACTTAAAAAAAAAAGAAGAACTAAAAATATTATTTAACTTAACATTTTCCATCGATATTGTATTTTTCTTTTATATTTTTCACTATATTTACTTTGATTTTGCAAACAATTTGTAAAACATTACAGTATATTAATATATAACTATTATTTTCTGTAAAATTTCAATTTCTATTTTTTTTTTTTAAATAAAATGGAAAATAGTATTTTAAAATATTTATCGTAAATATTAATTTTTACAAATAATTCGAAATAATTATTGGTTAAATTGTTTAAAAGTATTTTGAAATGTATAGTAAAATAATCAATACAGTAATATAGTAAAAATAATATTTAAAAACAATTTACGTGTAATCACACGGAATATGTAATAGAAAATGTGTTTGTTTGCGAATAACTAATTTAAAAAAAAAAATTTTTTTCTCAATTAAATATTTGATTGTTAAATTTAAATTTATTCCATTTAAATGTATTAACTTGATGTGCTTCTTACATAATAGTTTAAGGTTCTTATCGAATGGAATGTTTAAATATAGTTTGATTCAATTACAACTGGAAAATTAGATTTCTTCAATTTATTCTCTGAATATTGTAGATGAAATTCTGAAAATTTAATGAAATAAAGAAAAAGAGAAAAAAATCCTTTGCATTTCATGAGAGTAGCATTTTGGTAGAAATATTTTGCTACAATAAGACATACCGGAGAGAGTAATAACACGTAGTATACACGACATTATATTACCTACTTATACGTGGATAATATAATGTTTACATAAATCTTAAAATATAAATAGAGAATACGCATATAACAATTGTGAATAGTTTAGAGTAGGAAGCTAAGAATAAGAAAACAAAAAACAAAAAACAACAATTTATCAAGGTTTCAGAAAGGATAAATGATAATGAAGTTTTAATGATTAAAGAGGGTGAATAAAAAGTCTCGAAAAAGGAGAAGAAAGAAAGATTATCGTCCGTGATTTTTCATATAAAATAGCTGAAAAATCCATAATCATCGACATTTTATTCTTGAGATCTTCCTTTACTTTTTCTCCCTTCTCGCCTCATTTTATACTTTGAAATCGATTGATCACGCGATTTAGCAAGGACTTGGTGTTAAAAAATTGATCCCAAATTCCTTTTTCAGACTTGTTCTTTCCGAAGCTAAGCTTGGATAATCTACAAAAAGTATGAGAATTTATTTTTGGTCGGGTAACTCAAAAGTAGTAGTGCAGTTTCACCAAAGAATTGAAAAAAAAGAAGAAAAAAAAGAAATCATCAAAGTATGAGAATCACTGTTGGTCTGAATGGTCATGTAGTGGTGGAGAGATGACCTTGTTGTGATTGCGTATCAATTATTAATAAAGATCTTTGATCTGGAAAGATTGGAGGAGTGTAAGAGAAACAGCTAGTGTGAAAAAGTCAGTAGACCTAGCAGTAGATGTAATAGAATAATAAAGGATAAGCGTCAGATGAAGAGAGAAAAAGAGCAGCAGGGGGTAAAAAGAGCCGAGTAATGGTATTTTATGTCGCAGAATCGACCGAAGTATCGCATCGCTCTTATTCTCTCTCAATCCGATGGCCCAGCCTAATCTAATCTGTGCCACTGATAACATTTGGTGCTTCCCAGTGATTACAGTTCAGTCGGCGCAAAAAGATCCTTTCCGGTAAAGGCCCAAGGATATCCCCAGGAAGGGCGAAGGAACTCTTAGTGCCTCTTGCGCGCGCGTCTGACGTACGTGAAAGCTCTCAATTCCTGGGCGATCAGCGTCCGAGAAAATGGTAAATCTATTTAACCGCAGAATCGCAAAATGCTGCACGATATCATGATTTGGCCTGGCTTTCTTCTCCTTTTCTCCTTATTATTATTATTATTATTATTATTATTGTTATTGTTATTGTTATTATTACTATTATTATTGTTTAATGGTCCATCCTTGGATAAACTTTTTGGTTACCGTCCGTCCGTCCGTCCGTCCATCCACCGCCTTTTTTTTCTAGGCTAACGATTTAGACAAAGTTTAGAAATAGTTGCTTGAGCACATGGCTCGGTAATTCTTTTATTTACATTATTGCCACAGCCATTAAGTAGTTGCTTGCGCAAAATATATATTCAAGATTAAATTTGCTCTTTGAATTATTGAGAAAGTTTGCGAAACTACAATGGACGCTCGTTACTCGTCCGTGAGGAAGGGTGGCGGCGACCACGGCATTGACACAAGTGCTCATGTAATACAGGAAGTAAAGCCTCCAAGGGCCAAAGGTCGACCGGAAGGCCAAAGGAGCCAGAGTCCGGAGCAAAGAGTGGATTGCTCTGGGTATTCAGGGACCGCGAACTGCGACCGGAACTCGAGGACGCCTCTGTCTCGTGCACCGGGAGACGAGTACCAGAGCAAAAATATCTAGTCTCAAGGTCGCGCGTGTGTGGCAATGGTGTGTCACCGTCGGTGCACGGGAAACGGCCAATCGATCAGAGACTGTGCGCGCGTGAATTTTCCGAGATCCGTTCTTGCGTAATGCGAGTGCAACGTGCTTTTCCTTTGACCTTCGCGGGGACTGGGGCCCTTTGTGCCGGTCGTGACGGGCCCAAAAAGCGATTAGATTAGACCCGGGAGGGGAGGGGAGGGGACAACAATGGGAATCGTGGGAGCAAATTTTTGTTCCTCGCCTAGGTGGAGTAACTTAGTGATCGCGGGCTGTGTGTCTTCTGCTACCGCGCAGGCGCACACTCGTACTCGCAAAATGCAATCACTCCCCTTGTGCAAAAGTCTGACCGTTCCTTGAAACAAAAAGACGCGGATTCTTTTGTTCTGAAATAAAGGAACGTTTGATTGATGTTTAATCATGAAATACGCGTTTGTGCATTTGTGCGATGTCGGTTTATCTTTGCAAAGATTCCAAAGCCAGCTGGCCAGATTCTCGTGGACGCCAACCGTATTTATCGAGAAAATAATTGATTAAAATGACAAGATTGCAAAGCCAGCAGTGAATTTCTAAATTTTATTGTAGTCGACCGTGAATCAATGCATTTTCTCATCGACCGCATCGAAAATCGAGGCGTAGGAACTCTTTCTTGATGCAGCAGCAGCAGTGGAGCAATCACGATTCTGCGCAAACGAACTCTCAATGAGAGTTGGGTTAGCTTAGGAGAAACTGAAAAATTTTTCGCTGAAAATCTGCCGGTTATCCCGGGCGATCGATTTTTAAATTTCTTTTTTTTTAAATTCCTGATGAATTGCACTACTCTTTATTCTGTAAGTTTTTTCATTTTTGATGGACATCTCAAAATCAGGATTTACAATTTTTGTGAACATGCCAGAGATACACGGACAAAGTATGAAATAAAAAAAGACAGAGAAAGAGAAAGGGAGAGAGAAAAGGACATAGCGGAAGAGAGAGAAAGTGAGAAAAAAGGAGAGAAAAAGAGGGTTCATACATTTAAGCATATTTTGTAAGACGGGAAAAATCGTGAAATGGACTCGTCTACGTTATTTTGTTGATTGTATTGTACCATTTCATTTATTTTATGTTTCTGCAAAGTGAAATACTTTAAAAATACAAAGTATAATTTTTTTGCGTATTTTAATAATTATAATAAAAACAAATACAATTTTGTCTGCATCGTTCTAAATTTTGTGATATAAATATAATAATTATTTTTTAGTTAATTTTCAAGTGTGTCCAAGTAATCTATTGAAATATTATATTTTATAAACATCAACTATTAATTCCACTACTAAAGTTCAAATTTCTTAAAATTTTGATATAAATACTAAGTATTTCTTTTATAAAAACACAGTTCATTGAAAAACCAGTGATGCGATTTGCTTATATAACATTTAGAACGTAAATCGCGTAAAATTAAGGGCACGAATTCTGACAAGAGAATAATCAAATTCATAAGCTACGACCCTGACACTCGACAAATGCTCTATTATGAAAATAATCATTGTTAATTTATATATAAATTGAATCACATATATAAATACGTTATAAACAAATTTTGAATAACTTTTTAATATAATTTTGTAACTATTTATTCTGCAATTACATTTATAAATAAATTTATATTAAAAAATTCAAGAAGGTTTAATTTATGCGTACATAATTTAAATAATTATGTGACTAGGCCAAATTTTGAAAAAATTTTTCTTAAATATTGTGCTTTTCGATTTTTAAATTATTAACTTGAATCAAATATTGAAAGAAAAATTTATGTTACAAGTTTTTAAACTATTAACGTTAAATAAGATTAAAGATTTTAATTTAAAATTATATTTTTTTTAAATTAACTAAAAGTTTCAACTAATTGATTAAATTAAGGTAAAGATACAGAAAATTTAAATCTTCAGGTAATAATAAAACTCGCATAATTCAATTATTAGAAATTCTATCTAGGTGATCAGTATGATTTATGTATCAGTATATGGTGTATGATGAACACATATAGTAATTTTCCGGAAACTCTTATGAATTAAATAAACGCGAATAATATTACAATAAAATAGATGCAAAGTGCTTTTAGTCATATATTTCATAGATATAATTGTAAATTATATCAAATTACGTATTTATAGACTTTTAAATTGCTAAGATTTAATTTAATTGCTAAGAAAATAAAAGTATATTTATTTTTTATACTCGTAATATTTTCATCAAATTATTTAATACTTTTTAAAGCTAATTTTTGTTACAATTATTACGAATTATTATCGATAAATTACCGTGAAGGAAGAAGGAGTAGAAAAATAAAAAAATCAACTTAAAAGTTGATTGCCACTTATACTCGATCTTATGTGAAACCATAAATAGCCTTGGCAGTAAATTTAGGAAAAACGTTCTTTTTATGTCATGTTTAACTTTAATAGTTTATTTTAATCTTGAAAATATCAAGTCATTCCTTGAATTACTCTTAATCCTTATATACATTATCTAATTCATAAGATATATCTCGAGAATGCTTGGAGAATGTACATTGTTAGATAAATTTTGCAAAGCGTGGATCTTCGTAGATTAAAAAATGAAAAACTCTTTTTCTCGAAGTTTAATCTCTCCCGGCTAATAGATTTAATGCATTGCAAATCGGAGCATCAGTTGCAAAAACCAATTTTCGCCCAGACGATGGCGATCAGTTGAGGAATGTCAACGGTCTTTTAAGCAAATTTAAGGGGGGCATCATTCTTATCGGTCTGATTCGGACCAAGTGCAGGCGATTGCATCCTGGAGTGCGTGGGAGGGAAAAGAGGAAAGGAGACAAATGGTCCATCCGTCGGAGGAGATGAGGAGAGCAGACCGACGGGGTCCAAGGACGCGCCGTCGATTGAAAAGGTCGATCCTTTTAAGAGGAAAGTGGAAGGGGGGCCCTTACGGCGCGCACACCGACGTTTTCCATTCATTGAAATTTTCTTCTTCCTCGTGATTTCCGCATCGCGTTATCGCGGGCTACTCGCAGCCAACCTCCCGGGCTCACTTACCAAATCCCATTTTCTTCTTCTTCTTCTTCTTCTTCTTCTTTTTTCGCAGATTTTCTTCAAATCTCTCTCTATTAATATCAACTTTTTTTGTTGTTGTTTTGTTCTCGCGTATACTTTTCGCGGTATACTTTTCATCTCTCGGCAGCAGCACTTGCGTGTCTTTTATTCTCGCTGACAATAAGCCAGTTGAGCTTCTTTTCATGAGGATTGGAAAAACTGCTTTAATCCTTGTTGCTCGTAACTTTATAAAAATGTAGCGAAAAGCTGACTTTGCATTTAAAGTTTAAAAGAGTATTGCAATTTTGCTTTTTAATTAATTTTGAGTTCATTGTGGAATCTATTTTTATATATTTTTATAAAAAATAATTTTAACTTTTTCAACGCGTGCATTGAATTTGTATCCTTTTTAATGTAGCACATAAAACGTAAATTTTTCTGACATAAAGGAAAATATTACATATTTCAAATGGAACATTAAAATGTCATAAATTTTTATTGCTTTTGAGGATGGAATGTAATATGTGATATAAAATACAAAGTTCTGTTCCTTGTATTATCTTTCTAATAAAAATGGAATAACTAAATAATAAGATGTAATTGAAATTGAATGCGGTGCATGATTTCGAATAATTACACGAATTTCTTTACGATCCACTGAATGACATCAAGGACTAGTTATTCATTCATTATCACGATTCGAAAAGATAATAATCAAAGTATTTTTTGTTTTCCTTTTTCTTCGAAAAATAAATAATGTCTCTATTATCGATATTCATGCGCATATAATTTACTACGTATTTTCAAAAGAGGTAGCATAGAGCTTGCAATATTCCTCGAAACCTTTTCTCTATATTATGATAAATTTGACATGTGCAATAAATATGCTTGACACGTATGAGTAGAATTCATCATGAAGTAGTATACCTAGTTTTAAACGTGGCATACTTTGGGTATTAAACTGAATCATAAATTCGGAAATTTGAATATTACTTTATTATTATCGTTACTATTATTATTACTATTATTATTAATATTATTATTATTGATATTATTATTATTATTATTATTATTATTATTATTTTCTATTATAGTGCTTGTCAATACAGTTAAAAAGTTGGGATCGTTATCGCATTTATCGCGATAATAAATTCAGTTTTACCAAAAAGCAGAATATATTCATCTGTCTCGATTCAGCTGAGCGTCAAAATAATTTATATCGTCTGAGGCTCATTAGCAAGCGATAAAGCAGCTTTTTATAACGGATTAATTAAAATGAGATTTAAATAATGTTCATCGCTTATGTGCAAGGCCCGAGATTCGTGCGAATAACTAGCGAAGAAAAGAGAAAGAATTCGCGAAAGAGAGAGAGAGAGAGAGACGGAATGCCAATACGCAATGTCAAAGTCATATACGTAAGAGAAATAGTCAGTGACACGAGACGACCTTCCCATGCAGATTTAAATACGTCGCTCTCCTTTCCTCTCGTTCTAATAATTCTTTATTTCCGAAAGCGCACTGCACACGCAATTGCACCACGCGGATACATGCACTTGCACTTATTGAGAGCACTCGTGATGATCATCATCTCGGAGGTTGAGCTGAAAATTACATCTTCTTTTGCGTCTCATAAATTCGAATAAATATTAACATTTTATTTTTTTATTCGGTCTTTTGATTAGCACTCGGGGCTATTCGAATGTCGCCTACATGCTGCCTACGTCAGAGGCTTCTCTATGTCATGCGCTTAATTCGATCTCATTATTCGCCGATGGATGCTGCACAATGCTATTTTAGTACGCGATTAAAAAATTTGTTAAGATATTTGCTGGTGGAGGTGCTTTGAATGAATTGAATTTAATTGTTTTATTTAACAACCACGAGTATTATGCAAGCTCCGAATTTATGTAGTAAGCGTGCTTTAAAGCTTCTGCACATTCGTTTGTACTCTGCAGATGCTACTTAAATGATAAATCATAAAATATTGGGCCATTTAATGCAAATATTCAATTCATTCAGCACAGTTTATTTTATTATTTTACTTACTTACAAATACCTTTTTATCTTGATATTGATAATTATGTTTTTAAAAAAATCAAAAGAACGGATGAAGAACGATTAGAAGAGTAATAATGAAATTTTTTTTTTAAATTTATACGTCTAAACTTGTAATATAGTACATAGTATCGACACAAATCAGCGAATTCTTGAAGTTAACTAATATTGAGTTAACCGAAATTTCCACAACTCAATAAAGTATTCTGTGATTTCCGATCCTAAACTTCTCAATCGTCCTGCATAAAGTTACTTAAGCCAGTTACGATAAATACAGATTATCATCCCTTGGTCAATGTCAGGGTAAATATAGGGATAAATAACAATGGGAGGGCAGATGTGAGTAAAAGAAAAGGGGGGAGGGGCTCGGTATCAATTGTCAAATTTCATCTCTGTTCGATTTCGCCGGGGCCTGGACCAAGTCTAACTTAACCTCTAAATCTCTTATAAAGCTCTGAGGATTTTCGAATTTTAATCTAACATTGGATCGCAGGTAGATTTCACGAGGTGCATCCATCCTTGTAGTATCTAAGCCTTTTAATGGAAGAGGAAAATCTCTCTGTTTTTCACAGTAATCGGCAGTACGGATGCGATGGGGTAGTTTCACAAGGGAGGAAACGGGCTCTTGGGGTTGGTAACAGCCGTGTCTGCGAGGGAAAAAGATGGACATAGAGTGCAGACTAGATGGCGCCTGGGGCGAGCGCGCGCGCAACCCCTCGCGACTCCACATTCTGGGGTGCTTATCGATCGTAACCTATTTATAATTCATTTGGCATTTCGATTCGTCCGATAACGCTTCCATTTCTATCGCTCGAAAGAGATATACCAACAACTCTCTCTCTCTCTCTCTCTCTCTCTCTCTCTCTCTCTCTTACTCTGCTTTCTCTCTTTTCATTTATATTTCTGTTTATTCCTGAATTTGCTCGTCATAATGTCATTGGTACACGTTTTACGCACATTGGCATTCGTGTTTAAGAAGTAATGAATAAATACGATTGGATGATAGGTGCGATAAAAAGAAAGAAAGGGGAAAAAATATACGATCGCATGGAGAAGCTCATTTTGTTGGACGTCTGGCACTTTTGAATTTCCCACCCTAGTTTCGTAATAATGTATGCAGTCATTTAAGTTGTACTCCCTATGAATATATTTGTTTATTTTCTTTCTAATGAATGAGAAATTACATTTTCAGCTGTCCGTAAATGTCTGAATTTTATCATTTTCATCAGAATGGAGAAAAAACAATGTCTTTTGTACCATTGGCCCGAAATGTCAAAAATAATAATAATTGCTTCCTTAATTTACATAATTCTCATATAAAAATTTGAATAAGTAAAATATTGAATTTGATAAAATTTTTATTCAAATTTACAACTAAATTTAAACAAAAGTTCGTGTTGAAGTTCAGCCCGATGATTATTGTCTATGTTCTCGAGTTCAACGAACGATTTTCCATGCTTATAATGTATGCGAGAATTTAGCGTATTACTGTATACAGAAAGCGAAAGAACTTGAATAATAGAGAGGATTTCCATATTACAAATTGTGTGATTGTCGGTAATATTCGAATGCTCTGTAATCTGATAAAAATCTAAAGGTTAGGAATAAATTATTCTAATTCGGAGCTTCCAAACTAGGCAAAAATTAAAATAGAAAGGAACGCTCTCACCGATTTAATTCGAAAGCTCTTTTTTTTTAAATCTACGAGTTACCCCCGAGGGCGGGAGTGTGGACTTGATCGATTTCTTCGAGCTGATTGATTTGTTTACCCCGAGGCCTATACGACACTGCTAAATGTTTCCCTTTCCCTGTATATCGCATGCAAGGGAGGAAAAAATAGCGCGCTTCGTCGGATTTTCCATTGCTGAATCGCGACAAAACGCTGAATTCGTAATATGGGAAACTCGAACCTGCAAGGAGTGTCTGGCGGCTTTAAGTCTGGTGCAAACACTTTTCCTTAACGATCCCCTTAAATTTTTCCGTCAGTCTTATTTTTTATTATCAAGGACAAATGCGAATGCTCGAGCCAACTTGTCTTATCCGTCAAATAATGATAAAATCCACTCTCAAGAGTACTCGTCAAAGGATTTTTTCAATTCCCATCAGCAAAGTGCTCGGACCCTAAACATAACGAAATACTGTCTCTCCTATAAATACCTCCCCAACTATTTATTATGTGTTTACGTATTTATTTATGTATTTATTTATGTATTTATTTATTTATTTATTTATTTATTTATTTATTTATTTGTTGGCGTTTCCTCGATGCAATTCCTACGCGTTGGGTGTCTTCATAATTTTCGGTTGACGTATGCACGTCGATCGATCCCTCGCGCTCAAGTTTCAGTCACGCGACCGATAAAAGGAGTTTGCATACAATGTTTGCGAATCTTACCCCTGTTCTTGTGTATTTATTCCCTGTTTTCCTCGATGATGTTGCCCGTGTATAGTTTTGAAGTAGTTTTCCAATTTCCATATGCCTACTTTGTTCGTTTTCGATATGGAATATTCGATTGTTAGAGTCTATCATTGTTTATTAAAATTTTTTTTTTTTTTTAATTTAAATAAGCTTAGTTTTTGCTTCAATTTTAATTGCTTCTTAAAAATTAAATGAACTTAACATACAATTTTGATTAATATTATTGTATTACTTTTTATTCAGTTTTTAAGCAGCTTGCATACATTATCATTAAATACTTTTTCTTTTAGATGTATTGCTAAAAATCATCCAAACGTTATTATTTAAATAATGCATTGCCATTTGCCTTTATTGTCTTTATTATTGTAAATATTAAATCAACAGTAAAAACTACTTTTAAATTACTTTTTTATAGTATAACTCCTAATCCACATGATTATATAGATGGGTTTATGTTTTGTAGCAATTTATACAAAGACTCTGTGAAACTTGATAAATTAGTTAACTTTTGAAGAATTTCCAAACCACTTATAATCGTACTATTGATTATACTATTGATTTTTCTGAAAAATGAAGCATTAAATTTTTCTTGCTGTACTGCACTCAAACTTTTATTAAAATTTCAGAAAATACTTATCTTACTGAAATAATTCTTCTCGATGGGAAAGTTTTTGTAGGAATAAATTTTAATATTATTTTAAGCAAATTTAAAAAAATAGAGAAACCTGTAATTGTCAATATTTCAAATTTAAGCTTTCTAAATTTTCTACATGAATATACCATTTTAATTATATAGATAAGTCACCTGTTTATTAAAAAATACTATTATTTACAAAAATTAACATTTAATTATATTTATTTACATAAATGCTGTAGCCTCTTAATTAATGACTATTATTTTAATTTTGAATTTAGAAGTATATCGAGGTTTATCTTGAATTTTAGTTGCTGTTATATTCAATTATTTTACACTTTGCGAAACTGATAAATAAAATTTATTTAAATTAAAAGGACTCTAACATAATTAGAAATTTAAATTTATCCAAAAATCAATTATTAGTATTACATTTGAAACTTCATATTCACAATTTTAATATATGAAAAACTGTGTGCAATTATGCTTGCTATATTATGCATTACACAAGTAATCGATATGCAAGGGGTTTGTGTAATTACAATTTTAACGAGATAAGCCGTATAATTATCATCATTCATTTTGTCCATTATTTTTATTAAAAACCATTTTTGTAAGTTTGCTCCGAGGGCTAAGAAACTCAAGTGAGGATTAAACTGTAATTTGGATAATAATTATAATATAAAAAGGATAAAATATTTGTCGCGAACGTGATATTCAAGACAGTCACGTAGGACCTTAAACAAGGGATGCAAGTTTTAGGATCACCCCATAATATTTACGCACAGGAGGAATAACAATGGAGGACAACAAGCAACTCCGCGGGTAATCGGGTAAATCCGCTCGTTTTAATTGCCACCTTCAAAGACTTCCGCTTAGGGCACCGGTGGGTCTTCGGCTGCACAACCACGCTACGCCTCCTACGGCATTTATCCAGGAGTCAGTGACCTCCGACCCCCGATTCCCCGATCCCCCGATCCCCCGATCCCCGACCTCCTGCATCGCGGCGCTCCTCCAAAGCTCTAAGGGCACGCACTTGCGTACGTACGTACGTTGGTGGTGCTCCAACCACAATCGCAATTGCAATCGCGTTCTCCCTATTAATTTTGCGCATTCGCACAATCCCTTCTCGAATCTTGTTCTTTATTGAATTAGGCGATCTGCGAATTGATATTAAAGTACATTTCGTATGAAAGCACAAAGTTATAATATAAAAAACAATAAACTGTAACCTCGAAAGTTGTATAAGATTTGCATTGACTTTTGCTAAATTTCAAGTAAAAACCAAACTTTGTTCCAACATTTAAAAGCAAACCAATAAAATACTTGGTCGATTTTCGAATCTTGGAGTAGATTTCATTGTTCGTGTTATTTAAAATTTTATGATTGTTCAAGTTTGAAATTGTGTTTACAAAACTTGATAATTGTAAAATTTTCAACTTGAATACATGCTTTATTGTGTCGACTTTATACAAACTTGATTAATAGTTTTGGTTTTGTATTAATAATGATAACAATTGTGTTTTTACAGATAACCAAATTGTCTTGTACCAATTGTTTATAATTTTGAGTTAGTTTGTTTTAGGACGTATTACGTAAATGTACAAAATTATCTTAGATGCAACACACGATATAAGATTTGAAGTCTAGCCCGAGTCTCGTATTATGTTTATTTAATACAAAGCTTATGAAGAATGTAATATTAATATCCCGATATTTAACTCGCATTTAAATAAATTTTAATTAAATTTCAGATTATTTTAATAAATATAAGTTGGATCCTAAATGTACAAATAAGAATATTAACAAGAGCTAATATATTTTCTAAAAATTATTATTACTATTTATTGTTATTAATTTATACAATACTAAAGAAATGAATTTATGTAATTTTATTATTTCAAGTTTACTTAGTACACTAAATAATTATTGTTTACAAGGCAGCTTAGATGATGAAAAACAAACGCGTAAATATATGTTTAACTCTGTACACGATGACAAGCTAAAGTTTCCTTAAAATTGGAAACATTTTCCAAATATAGTAATAATACTGAAATAACAAAGAAATCACAGACAATGATTGTAGAGTGAATCGGGTGCACCGAGAAAATTCGGGATAAATCGATTTTTCTCGAATTCGCGCAGCTGTTCTTTGATCGGGAATAAAGGGGAAAAAAGCTGGGGAACCCGACCCGGATCGACCTGGACGACCCCAGGACCATACTTCCTTTGTCCGCTGAGTATCCTTTTGTCCCCGAGTCTCATTCTGTAATTGCGGCAATGAGGCGCACGTCACTCGACATCCGACGATCACGTGATCATCATCGGCACGTGCGACTACTACTACGTCGTGGAAGATTCTCTACTTTCTCCATCTTCTCCCAATTTTACCATGGAGCTTCCTATCGTACAATCAATTCTATTGCTCCTGATTCACGGTCGCAGATGCGGACGTAATTTCGCTGACGGGGCGCTGACTTTATCTTTATCTCTTCTTCAAAGAATAATTTACTTTTTTCAAAGGCGCAATTGTTTGTTTTAATGTACGCGAAAACTATGCTTACTGGCGAATTGATACATTGCTCCTTATGAGCAGCTTTAAAAAAAATTATTCAGCATTTAAGCGTTCTTATTCGCGATATTTAATTTTAAAAATGTATACACCCTTTGAGGAATTGTACCGAGCTATAATTGTTGCAAGTGATTAAAAAATATGCAACGTACACTTTAATACATTTGATTAGAATTAACCACTGTTAAAAGTTCTACAGAGCTATTATTTAATTTAGCTCAATTTTTTATTTGCCCCAAAGTAGAATTGTTTTTATCGTCAAAGATAATGCAATTATTTGGAATAAAGTTTTTTCAAATGAGGGTAAAAAATAAAAGTGGGCAAGGTCAACGAGTCGCCGTCATAAAATTTTGATGCAAAGTACCTTTTTTTTAATCGGATTAAATTAAATACGATTATCAGTACAATTTACAATTCAAAGAAAGATCAATTTACCTTTTTTCTAAACCCGATCTCTCGCTGTTTTCCTCTTTCGTTTACATAGTGCAGAGATACAATTACAATTACAATTACAATTACAATTACAATGGGCAGGAAAAAAGTTTTTCCCAAAATTCAATTACTTCGCACACGTGCCCCAATCACAGGCTTATCAATTTACCTGTCCACGTGCCTGTAATCAGGAGAGAGAGCCCACCCTTGTAATAAAAATACCGCATTAACGGTATAAACTACCGGTGCACCATATATTTGTAAGGAGCGGAGGCTGCTCGGATGTCGTCATCGTGACGTCAAGGTGCGACCGACCTATTTATTTATCGTCTCGACGAGATAAGAATCGGCCAATCGGCGCGAAGCATTCGCGTATCCTCGATAAATGTGTCGAAGGCATCTTACGATCGTCTCTTCCTTTATCTCAGACGTACGTGCAATGGATTTATTCGTTCGACCTCGGCTCGTCTAAATGCCTAAGCACGCACACGCGTTCACACGTCACACGTACACGACACCGGGTCTACGCCGACTACGTCCACTCATTACATTTACCCTATAATTACATTAGAAGTGCGTATGATTGAGATGCCTAACATCATAAATGCTGAAATTGAAGTAAATCGGACGTTTATGCGGTTATGCCCGCATTTATTATGATTAGTCTTTTCACCGAGGTTATTTAAATGGACTTTATAGGCTCGAGTATGATTTCTTCTGAATTTTTTAATGAGACATCGCTGACACGTCAAATGAATAGTACATATTAAAATTAAACCCCATTTAATATTTAATATCGTATTTTTGTGAATTTAATTAACTTTTTTAATCTGACAGCAAAGTTTAAACTGATGCTCTACCCGATTTTATGTTACTCCGTTAATGAATGCAAGAATGACAGACATTGTGGAGGCACAAAGAAATTAATTTCCATCATTTATATAATAATGTGAAGTATTGTCATTGCTTTTATGATACATTTCACGAAATATAAAATTGAAAAATCACAATAAAATCATATGAAATTCCGTTTAATTGCGAGAAATTATTGTCGAAACTGACATAAATTCAACACATAATCGTCTATCTCTGTGTTTGAAATTGAAAGATATGTTACAAAGACAAAAGCATTATATTGCACAAGTATATTTTTTAAAAAGTTGATTAATTAATTGATTAATTAAAAAAAAAAAAAAAAAAAAAACAAACAAAAACTAAGTACAATAAACACACCGACTCGTCTCCAAGAAGAAAATATAGCAATGTCAATTATTGAAAATCATTTTTCCAAAGTAGATAGTAGATTACAAGTGAAAAGAGAGAGATAGAGAGATCATTAACAACATTAAAATGCAGATCAGGCGGAACTGATTTCACATTCTCCCGGACAATTTGACTCGGCAGCAACGATCTGCTCTGATTTTCGTAGTTTAGTCGAGGCTCTTCTCTGCCTCTTCCGGATGCTCTGGAGTGCGCGGATTATTCAAATTCTAGTCTCCCGCGGGGTAGACCCAATGGGGGAGCGCAGGGGGTGCGCGGGGGTGGAACGCGAAAAATCTGCAGTACTTATTCAATGCAAATCTTGGCGGGATCCGCACTTTGCATTTGACCTCGATTGTCGACGATACCACTATCCTCTTTGTGTTAGACAGTGAAATCGCGAATCCCCCGGTAACGATTTATCTGTCGGCCAACTCAGCCGCTGAAATAGTCCGCCGGAATTTATTTAATCTTCTTCCTTCCTCACTCTTTTTGCTGCGTAATTGCCCTCTAACTTTTCTGGAGCGTCCGACTCTTTTTCAAATTTATTGCCAATTATCATTTTATTAGGAAGAAACGGAATTTAGTGTTGAGAAACTGCAATTTACAAGTTATTCAATACATTGTTTTTTTGGTAAAAAGAACATGTTTCAATTACCGATTCTTCAAATGTTGAATTCAAAGCTCCGACAATCAGCGGAGTATCAGAAATTCCAACTTTTTAAAAATGAGCGCTGATTCTTATGCCAATAAAAGAAAAGATCGATAAAAAGCGATTGGAAATAACGTTGAATCTGCGAAAAATTCAGGAAAAGTTCAGATTTCCCGGTGGAATCAAAGTATGTTAACGTAATGCAATATGAAGGTGTAGTAATTCTTACGATTGACAAACATCTGGATTTTTCTATATTCACATTGTGCTCGATGCATTGCATGCAAAATTATATTTACCGAATCATTTGCTACTACATTTTTGCTACATTTTACTTTTAGTCTTTCATAATTTTATGAATATCACTCAACTCTTGTACTTCTCTAAACGAGGAAAAATATCTCGAATGCCCACAAAACTAAATACTAGTAATTATTATCAGTCTACTAAAAGAGAATAATTAGTGAGGAATTAGTCTTCGATTTAAATGAAATTGGTTTGCGTGACAATAATAACATTTCAAAATTAGTTTACACGACAGTAATAATTATGTGAAAATAGATCGACGGCTAAAGCTATTCTGTTCGAATAATAATATAAAAATATTTTCGAAATATTTTTGTAAACAAATACCGATTGAGGTAAAAAAGTTGTTTCATTGAAAATTTAACAATTTATTTAAACTATTAATTTACAGAGCAATTTTTACCCGTGAATATCCACGACTAAATAATAGGAAAAAACATTACAATATCAATTTGACATTTAAACAAATAGTACACGAAGCATTGAGTTTATGTGGAGCTATCGAAATACTCATAAAGATCACTGTATATGAATGATAGTACGAATGAATGAGATTAATTCTCCAACTACCAAATACTAGGCATTTATCAAAATATTTTTTATTTATTCAACATGAGTAAATTTATGCACAAAGGTGTACACAAGTAGTATCACAACATAACATACAACACCAATCCCCTCGAGCACGAAATTTATCGTATGTAACCATGTGGATATAGGTGAAGAGAGTTACTGGCTACTAGATACTGGGAAAATCGTTGGAAAATAACATGCGTTACGATATGTCGTATGACAGAGAGGCGCCGAATTTATTGTTAACGTTGCATTTTTTGTTATCTCGTTACTTCATTCTGTCGTCTATATACTTTTGGTATTACTCGTATTTGTTTAAATTTGCACAACTTATATCAGAGTTGGCTCGTTAGCAAAACTTTCGTAAATTATGTTTATTAAATTTATTCGGATATTTAAATAATATTATTAATGTAAAAATAAAACTAATACTATCTGTTTAATAATATAAATTGTAACAGGTGCATACACAAGATAACTCTTTAAAGATTTTATGATTCTCTCAGACTGCATTATTCCACGTTATCCAAATAAACTTACCAACTTTAAATAAAATTTAAAAAAGTTTTATTATTTTTATTTGAATCCTCGTATAATGTTCTACAATCATTGCTTATAATTCAGTAGCAAAAAGTTAGGCCAACAGTAAAATTAGCATGAAATTCACTGGATTTTAGTTAGAAAATAGTCGTACCTACTGAGCACAATTCATTTATTGATTTAATGATTGTCAAAATGTATTTAGCATAAATTATATTTGATTTAGTTAGAATGAGATAAATAAATGAAAAGAAAGCTTTAAGTAATATTTGGATTATCATGGTTTAATGTTAAATCAATTTATTTATTTATCGGATTTAATTTATTCTACAAATAACCCCTCGGCGATATCGTAATAATAGTCAATTACCCTAAAGTAATTCTTCGTGTATACCTTGAAGTATCAGGGACGCTCAAAGAACAGTTACCACAAGGAAAATAATGGAGAGGGAAAGGAAAAACACTCGTCGTCAAGCGGAGCACTCAAGTAGTAATTATAGTGAAAACACGCGTGTGGGTAATTTTCCGGTGTCCACCCATCCACTAAAGGTTTATTATCCGCTGATTGCCGAAAGCCATCGTGCGAGAGATAACGACTTTAACTTTTAGAGCACCGACGTCGTTTTACCGTCGTTTTTCCACTCTTTTTACCCCGAAATACTTTGTCTGAGATTTTCCTTTGAAAAAAAATTATACCGGTTCTTTAAGGGTCGGGAGAACCTTGTTCTGCGCGAGTTGCGCCACTCGAACAATGGATAACTTTGTTTCTTTGTGATCTTTGTGGTCGAATCGAGAGATACAGCATCACAATACAAAGCCAATCTATCATAAAATGGGAACCCATCCCACTCGTCAAATCCGAAACACTCTAATCTACACGCTGATAATTATTTGTATTCATAAAATACTGACACCTTTTAAAGTTTTAACAAAAAAATCCCTTAAAATGACAATTTTTTTAATTTTAAAGATCTTTATGGACAATTGAAGTAAAAAAAAAGGTTTTTATTTGATAAATTGAAGAATGATGTTTCGAGTGAGGATGTTTCAAGGAAGAAAAATATTTTCTTTGAAATTGATTTTTGAAAAAAATAAAAACTCCGTAACATCAATAGAATTGCAAACTTGAAATGATAATAATTTTCTGGATATTGTACTTTTCTTTTATTTGATAGAAAAAAAAAAAAAATTTCGTTAATTTTAGAAAGAGTAGAGTATTCAAAACAAACAATATTCAAAAGTTTGAAGAAACGACTATTGACAACTGCAGTGTTTGGAGTTTCGAAACATCGATCACCAAGACTCGACGAAGTAAAAGCGAAAGAGAGTCATAGATAATTATAAAGTGCTCGTGGACATGAAAATTGCATCATAAACAAGCCGAATATTTTTCATAGTTTTCATGTCCGATAATCGACAAAATCGAATTTTGATATCCTGGACTTTCGTATGGCCTTGTGCTTTCATTTTTATCAAGATTCCTGAGGTATCGGTCACGTAATGGGCATTTGTATAATGTATGTTCATTCATGCTTGCGAGAACAATTTGAAAGCGAGTAGCCCGCGAACAGTTTGAAAATTGAAATTTCATTATTTACGAGTGAGGAAAGATGGACGAGAAATACTGAGTCTATGCTGAATCTTTGATATCATTCAGGAAAGAAACGTTACGGGAAATACTTTTCTTCTTTTCATGGTCTGTCTACACTAAGCTCGTGGCTGTGAAGTTAGCCGTTTATAAAACACTCAGCTACACCTTCTCCAGAGTTTAAAAGTACAAACTCGTAAATTCAACCTGCTAAATATTGCAAAAAGTTGTGAAACCACCCAGCAATAGATGGCTGGAGCCTCGGAGCCGAAATCGACAATCGAAATTTAATCCGACTCTCGGGATCTCAAGAACTGTGAGGTTCGCGTGGAAATATTCCTGCTGGTTGAGTGTAAAAAGGTCCGGGCATGGATCTAAAAACTTTATACGCAGTATAAAATGTAGGCTATAGATGCGGATGCAGGTAATCCCCGTTCTTACTCAAACTACTGCGCCCTTATGATCTGACAAAGAAAGCTCCCCCCCATCCCCCTTCCCCTACCACCGTTTTTCCCTTGTACGCAACTGTTGTGCCAACTTGTATCTTTGGTAATGCGCACGACGTTGAAGGGCGTCCCAAAATCCGATTACGCGAGTGCATTAAATGTAGACATTGGTGGAAGTTCGTCGAGTGAAAATATGTTGAATGGAGAACATTCGAGAATGAGCGTAGAATATCAATCTTATTCACAGAGATGTTTGCGTGGTCCATTGTGGAGAAATTTCTGTTCAAAAATCAATTTTAACGTAATTTTTACGCGTTTCAAAAACAGGATAACAAAGTTAGCGAGTTGCCGACCAATGATGGATTCCATTTCAAAATTCTCCATTTAACGTGATTCATTTAAATTTGGAAACTTTATGAATTACACACGGATAAAATGCTGAGTCCACACGCATTAAGTGATGAATCGATAATTATTGAATATCGTGAAAAACTGTAGAAAATCGTCAATCAGCCTTTTGTAAACTGATTTTTCTATTTTATGCAAAGCGCAGAGATTAAGATCTCCAATTATTTTACGAATATCATATTCGGTTATCTCATTATTTTTAACATTTTCACGCTCCACCTTTCATCGTGTTCTTTTTCACAGAGGCCATTGAAATTATCGCTAATGTCATTAGTCAGCTAAATTCTACTAGTAACAGAGTTTTCCCGTAATTTCAAATAACATTACTCTTCGTTAAACATTTTTGTTTCGTTAAGCTATTTCAAAATTTAAAGTTTCAATAATTATTCAATTTGGGTTAAAACGTCCAATTATTCAAAAGATTGAATCCGTTATGATTCGATAAAGAAATATTTTTATATTTTAAAAATGTATAATAATAGTTGTCAAATCAACCAAATTAATTGAATATGACAAAACACTTTTCTTCATATTAAGTCAAAAGGTTATCTCTCACTGTGGGAGTGTCAATTCAATCAACTTTTTCATAGATTGATTAAAAATGTTTTGGAAGTATTTCCGATGGGTTAGTTGTTTCAGCACTAAAATGATTTCCACTGTATACCATCGGACATTTAATTAAAAAATAAAATAGAAGATTTTTCAAATTGCCAAAGCAAAATAAAAGAGCATAAAAATTGCTATGCAATCGGTTAAATGCGAACTAAACCCTGATTTGTACCTTTGAACTTTTGGAGAATACGGGAAGGATTTAAAGACGTGGCATCCGTATCGCTAATCGTGATTTCAACAGCCTCGTTCGTGCTCCAGTTGAGAGTAAAGATGTAAATACACGTAATGTTCGTGAGAGATGATAAAGAGCCTCGGCGGGTCTCTTTGTGCTGCAGCATCCAGCGGAGGAGCACCGAGTGACATTGCCATTAGCAATGCATCATCGGCATCAGCATCGGCATCAGCATCAACATCAGCATCAACATCAGCATCAACATCAGCAGCTGCTCGCACGTTCCCTCGTCAACGCGTTACGGCATATTCCGTCGTCTTCCGGCCTTCCGTCTCCCTCTTGACCCAATTCGTAGAACGACCCGACGCGTGACGTCACCGGCACAAACGGCGAAAACGTAGCCAAAGTCGTCGTCGTCGTCGTCGTCGTCATCTTTGTAGTGCTCACGCACTACGCAACTTTTTGTTTTGCGCTGTGGTGTGGGGTGCGCAAGGCCACGTGCGCCCTTTGACCCCTCCTCCCTACCTCCCGCCCACCCTTCCACGCTCGCTCGCACACTCCTTCTCTCTCTCTCTCTCTCTCTTTTTGCGGCTAACTTTACGGCCCGGCGGACGGATTCAATTGACTTTTTATTATCTCGGGGTAAGGAATATCGGCAGTCCGAACCCTAATCTGACTGGGGTTGCGTTGGTTTCGCCCACAACTTTCTCGCCGCGGTACGGATACACGATACTTTCTTCGCTTTTACTCCACCACTCAAGGGTATTGAAGTGATTCTTGACTTTTATTTTATTATGGGGCAAACACATTCATTAGGTGTCTCCGAAATTGGTTTTATACGATTTATAGGATTGAAGATCAAATTTACGCGTCCTTTCTCATACTTGAACCTAATATTCAATTACTCCTAATTTATTGAATCAAAACGAAATTTTTCAAAAAGGAAATAACTACTTTCTTCTTCTTTTTTTCCTACTTTTTTGCAACACTTAAGAAGTTACGATCATTAGTCGGTTAATTGATTTATATTTTATGTTTGTTTACCATTTTCTTTTATTGCTGGCTGAATGAATGTGTTGTAAATTCTTTTTGTTGTTATTGTTGTCATTAATGGTTGTTTATTTATACGAGAATATCAATTCCACAAGTTGAAAACTTTTCATAAAAGTTTGGAACTATTATTACATTGCTTTGCATTGATGAAAATCGACGACGAATATTGGTTTGTGTATTTTTTTATTCCACCAGTTGGTTTTTCAAACTCGTATACTTTTCTAAAGAATTCATTATAATATAACCATAGATAACTCCATTGGTAAACATTCTGTAAAATATTAAATTTGTAAATGTAGTGAAACCTAGAGTGAGATGGATTTTGAAGGAAGTTTAAAAAGTAATTCCCTTAAAAGTAATGTGAAAGTGAAAATCATTTTAAAAATGCAGTTCCAGATAAACTTTGTGAATATTTTAGTTTTTCCTTTTCTTTTCATGAAGAACTCTGCAAATTTTTACCGAAAATGAATTTTAATTAAAATTAGAGGCTTTTTATTTCATATTAAATTGAAAGTTAAATTTAAACAATAATAATAATAATGTAATGAAAACTGCATTCAGATATACTTTTTTTCTTCTTTTTTTTTTGAACATTTACAAAAATTAATTTTTATTTAAAAGACTGATTGTTTGTCAGATTGAGTGACGTTCACATTCCTTTGTATAATTCTATCATACGTTTTCTAAAATTGCATAAATTAAGTAAAATCAACAAAATCTAAATTCTCAAAACGAATATTCAAGTAACTTTCTTCATTCGAGTAACTTTCCACTCGAATTACCAGGGTATGTGCACGAAATTATATATTTTGGAAGTCACGATAATCGGTGGCTGGAAATCCACACGAAAGGATTCCGATATCTGTGGTTAACTTATGCTGCATAGGTACTGATAAAAATTCGATAACATGGTCTATCATTAGCATTCGATATTGTGCCGAAGCCTAGGTTTGCATCAACAATCGATACTCTGGTGGTATATTAATTTGTAAGTAACGTTAATCACGCTTAAAACGAAATATCGAGGCTCAGAAGTTATTAAACCATCCCTTCCTCGGGTTAATTACGGTATTCATTTGGATGTGGGCTAAAGCTATCATTACAATTATAATTGTGCTTATTGGTAATTAGTTTTTGTTCAATAGATCGACCCATTGCTAATATTTTGTAAAAGCTGTTGAGTTAACAATTTACCCAGAGTGTCGAAGAATTATCTTTCATTAGCAATTTCACAGTTGTTTTACCGTTGATTTGGGGTGGCTAGACACCTGATTAAATTAAATGATAATGATCAATAAAGCAGTCTGTGTAATATGTTGGCTCCGGTTTATACAAAATTTATTATTTATTTTCCCTTTCGTACGTACCCTTACGTTGGCAAAGGATATTTGTAATTTATTACGTACCATAAATTCTGTAGTACAAGTGATAAATTAAATTAATGTATTGTAGTCAATTCATAATATTTGATTATTCTACTCCATTCTATAATTAAATTATGGAAATCAAATTCATCATTTGATTGAGTCTTCAATTATTTTGAATCAAATTCATACTAATTCAGTTCTATTATATTACTCAGTTCTAAGCAATGCTTATTTATTAATTATGAATTTTATTAAAAATCTTTGAATCCTAATTCTAAAAATTTTCTCTATAATTCTTCATTTATAATTTAGTTTTGTAATAAATTCTATTATTGTATCTTTGAAAGAAAAATTCAACTTATATTCTTTCTTTCTCGGTGAACAATATCCATTATATGATGCAATTTTCTTGTGAAATAATAAATATAAAAGGAAAAATGGTATAAATTTTAAATTTAAAATAGTAAAATATTTTACATTACAAAAATTCGAGAACTTTTTTTATGTCCATGAATCAAAATTTTCTTTTGAATTTCTATGCGAATTAGTCATTCACGGCAACGTCGTTCCTACTTTAAAAATATAAAATTTAGGAAGTTTTTTCACAGTTTGACCATTTTTACACAAGTTGATTCAGTTTTATATCAAATTCGAATCTCTGTCAGATTTACTAGTTTCATATTTTGAAGATTAAGGTATTTGAGGAGAAAGTGGAACTTTTCAACGATTGAAACTGTCATGAAATGATAATATGAGAATTATTATTTCTTACAAAAAGATATCAGTGAATAGAAAATAAATGTTCGAAAAAGTAGATAAAATAAAGGCTTTTTGCGCCTACTTGTGGAAAAGAATTGTTTTAAATGTTTTTATGTTTTTGAGAGCAAAGTAATTTGGGGAATTTTATTAAAATACATTGATCAGTATACTATTTTAAATATTTTCTTGGAAAATTTTCGATCGCGCAAAACATATCTTCTTTATGTGAAATATTAAAATGTCTAAATTATATTTCTAATAACTGTTTTTAATTCTAATTTTTATTATTTAATAGTTATCTCTTAAAAAATAGAAAATTAGAATGAAGTTCATTAATTAATACATTCATTTTAATTTTCATAGATAGCTTTTTTAAGGTTCAATAAGCGAAAAGGAATCATAACCAAATCATTGATTTTCAATATAAAATTCTCATTAATCTTCTTTAAAACCCAAATTTGTAGCAAGAATAAAGTAAAATAGCGATGAATAATATTTACTCATAAATAATAAGATCTACTTAAGGTTTAATCGATTTAATCTGAAAAGACTTTATTATAATTTTAATAATCAGAATCGTATTTGCGTGACACTGATAGATAATCATAAATGAGTTAAAGTTTAAAGGATTTTTGATTCTAAAAACGATTTTTCAGCATGCCTTTCAATATAAAACAGGATTTTAGGTCAGAAAATTAAATAGAATAAAGAATCAGCAATAATAGCTTTCATTATATGATTTAAACTGCAAAATAAAAGAACGTGTCTAGTTTTTACCCAATGTATTTCTTCATTAGAAAGGAGCTCGACAAAATTCTCATTGCCTTTTGTGTTTATCCCAATGATTTCTAGTCTTGTCTCGTCTTACCGCATCACCTCTGCGCCCACGTAATAATCGTTTTAAGGATCCTCAAGAAGGCCGACGAGACTGCAATTCACCCCTAAAATATAGTGCACCACCACCCTCACCAACCCCTAAAACTTTTCTCCTTAAGCCCACGTGCATTGTAGGTGCGCCGGAAATCCTGCCCTGACACTCGTTAGCACATGAGAGAAATAAGGACGAATAACAGTGTGAGTGAAAAGGTGTAGGCTTAAGTAACTAGACAGATAAAGCAAAAGTGCTAAATTAAGTTGACAGAATTAGTAAGCAATATTTTTATCCGTCGAAGAAAATTTTTAGCAAAAAGAGTTTGTTAATTAAAAGTTGAATGTGGCAAATTTTTGAAGGTATATTTGTGATAATATTTTGGTCCGTGTCTAGCGCAATATATCACCTACGCATTGTGTTTACCTAATTAACAGAATATTCACCAAGTTTAATTAATGCTTTGTTGTAATTTTGCATATTTTGTGAAAGACTTTTCAAGTAATAATACTTTGTAACTGATTCTCGCGAGGATAATAATGATGTTCTTTTGTAAATATGAACAGGGATTGATTGTGAACAACATTTTTCCTTTAAAACACGTTTTTCATTAAATGAAAATTAAATATATACTCTCTTGAATTTGAATAAAGAAATATATTGTTAAAGAAAATAAGTAAAAAACAACACATATTTTATCACGTTAAAAGTAATATTTTAGATATGAATATTAATTGAACAACTGATATTAATTTATAGAAATAAATTCTTATGAAACATTATTTCTTTATTATTATAACTTTATTTTCGTTATTTTAAAATCAAAAAAGAATTAAAGAAAAAATATATGATTCAATATGAATATGTTAAATATTAAACTTTTAAGCTTCATTTATTATTTATTAAATGTATAATTATTGATAGTGTTATGAAAAGTATGTAATATCTGAATTTTAATAATAATATATTCAATATGTCTGTTGTTAGTCATTTATTTTATTTACAAATGATGATTTTAATTATACGTAGAATTCTGTCCTTTAATATTTATCATAATGGAATATTTTAAATTATGATTTAATATAATATTAATACTAATATAGTGTACTGTAATTTTAAATTAATTGGATTTACATAATATATTAAAAATTTGAAATAAAATTATATATATATTTAAATATTATTTGTAATATAATTTATTTTTAAATAATTGTAAAAATTAAATTAATTTTAAACATGATATATCTATTACTTTAATATTCATAATTTAGTAATTCAGATATTTACTGTCATACATGCTGTTCAATTGAAAATTACTGTGTTGATTATATTTATATATTTAATTTAAATGATAATTTATTATTAACAATTTATGCAATTATATCGTTAAAAAAAAGAAAAAATTTTCATCATAATTAATTAAAATTTAATAGTAAAAATTCTTTTAATGAAACGTAAATAAATATCATTTCCTATTGAGCTCAATTCAAAGATCAGAGTAAACGATTATAATCTAAAACTAATAAAATTCATAATGTAAAGCATATGGATTTTGCTCTGTCCCGATAGTACCAGAATAATTTTTATGAAGTACAGTTTATGTTTGTACCCTTACAAATGACTATTGGTTTCTGAGTTTATTTCTAACCATAAAGCACTTTATACTCACTTTCAATTTAATTATTAGATGTATTCTTGTTTGGAATGAGTGATTTTAGTGTATACTATCACGATTAGAGTCCTAGACTCTAGATTGGCTATTTGATTTCGATTCGGCTTTAAAGTTGGATTCCGTTTTATTAATTATATTTTTACTTCACCTCTCAATCGAATACAATTCAAGTTTATTCGACTTTAGTCCTTATTATTTTCTCATAACAGAGTGAATATAATTCGATTGATCATTAGTGATTGTTCCGAAGAAACGTCCTATACATCGTAATTAATATCGAAGCATTTGCCTTGAGCATTGCATTAAAAAGTATTCAGGAATTTACCCAAATAATGCTTACTCACAATAGCTCAATAATAATAATAATAATAGATTTAGAATAAGTTCTTCTGACATTCTTAAGGCATCTCAATTAGCTTAAATTACTTTTTACATTAGTACTAAGTCGAGTAGATCGTAGTGAGGTGAGGCGATCAAAAGTTGGTCGAATCGAGAGTCGCTGCTTTGAAAGGGAAGAATTCCCCAACTCATCCTTTCGTCGCACCCGGAGGAAAAGCCTCCCTCGAGGGACCCCCGACCTCGCGTTAAACTACATTTCGAATCAACTCGTAAAGCATATGACGTAGAAGTGTCACGTGTGGAGACGTGAGACCCGCCGACACGTGGAGCGGAAACAGAAACTCTTCCGCCATGAAATTCATCAAACAAAGTGCCCTTCCGGTAATGCCCTGCTCGGTATGCGGGGTACTTTCACCCCCTCCCCGCGCATCCGCCAAGATATGTAATTTAATAGACGCACAGGGTAGAGGGAGGAAATGGAACGTCGCCGTCAACGCCCGCCTCGCAAATACCGACGGGGGTTGAGGATGAAGAAGGTCAGCCGCAGGGTTTCAAAGTATTTCCAGAGCATCGGCGACGACTCGAGCGTATCCCGACTAGACTTTTTCGTTTTTTCTCTTCCTCGCCTCTACCTTTCTCTCTCTCTCTCTCTCTCTTTCTATTCCTTCTGGTGTGTTTTATACTCCAAGAATACACACAGACAAGGTCTTCTTCACTCATCACCAACGCTGAAAGTAGAACAGAAGAAGGTAATGCTGCCTCGCGGTGTATACATCGAAAAGAGATCTTTTCCAATTATTCTTACATTATTTTTGGTCCACTTCTCTCTTGTAGAATCCAATATGACTCTATTTGTGCTCGGAAGCATTACAAGAGTTTCCAGATTCTTGAGACTTGGGGTGTAATCTCTGACATTCGTAATTTTACTAGTCTTTTAAAACAACTCTCCAACTTGGTTTTTTTCTAGCTTGGATTTTTTTATGTTGGCTAATTGTATAAATTTAATTAATAGCTTTTTTTTAGTTTTCTTCTTCGTTTTAACCCGTTTTTTTTATAACAGATTTTTTAAAACTTGTTTAATTTCGAGAAAATAAAACGATATTATTATTTGAAAGCCAGATCGTGAGGTCAAATAAAAAATGAAAACTAGGATCAACCTTGATCTATTTTATTAGCAACGTTCCTCTCGTGTTATGAGGTCTGAGCATTAATCTAGAAAAAGTGTCAATTCTCATGAGTATATTGCATGTCACGTAGAATCTTCGAAGAGGACGTGAGAACACGAGAAAAACCCGAGAAAATTTTTGCCCGCCCTTCTCATGCAAATGTCGATTACAATCGCGGTTCATCAATAATGGTTAGGGGGTGCTCGTGATCTCGGCATTGATTAGTCGCGAGGAGCGTGTCTAGGCACAATTGCCATTGGCGCGGAGAGGGGAGGGGGTTGAGGTGGTTGAAGCGCTGAACTCGATCTCTCCGAGTCGACGCACATACTCCCAAGCCCCCGTCCTGGAGCACGGCTACACCCAGGACGACGACGCGGGAGATACCCTCGCGGGTTGGCACTCGTCGAGGGGTGCACGCGAGCGCGGTTCCGGTGATAAGCCGAAACCCTGGGGTTTGTCACGAGTGCCGACGACGACGACGACGACGACGACGACGACGACGACTACTTCTTCGACCGTGGCGTCAACGCAGTCGTCCACGCACAAAGCGCGGGGGTGGGCGGGGGCGAGCGGCCGTTGCCCCCTTTGTCTCTCCACCCCTCCTACCCTGCCCACCCCCTTTCGCAGTCGTCGCCTTGACGGGCCTCGGCTGCAGTGTTCGCTCGCTCGCGAAAAAGGGAGAGTATACAGCCTGGCCTGGTTGCGTATTGATCTGGCGGGCGCGAGGGGGTGGGAGAGAGAGGCTTTCCTCGGTTTTGTTGGCGCGCCGGCGGAGGGAACGGACTTGCTACCACTAGCTTTGCATTCCCTCTCTGTCTCTTTCTCTCTCTCTCTCTCTCTCTCTCTCTCTCTCTCTCTCTCTCTCTCCCTCTCCCTCTCCCTCTCTCTCTCATACAGACACTGTATCGTACGTTCGCGATGACGACATCGAGTCGTTGCCTCCCTCGGCACCGTGTGTGTACGTATGCATTTACGTAAATGAGCACGTGTAGGTTGCGTGCGGGGGTGGAAATTATCGTCGACCGATGGCTATGTTGAGGTATATAAATTCGCGGGGTAAAAAGTTTAGTATTACCGTAATTTGTTACTTAATGAGTGGATGCCGCACTTTCTTTTTTACACAATATTTTTTATACCTCGTTTTTATGTTCTTAGGTTTTATTTTTAAGCAGCGAAAGAGTACTTGCATAATGTTTCCAAAGACAAATTGATTTGAGCTTTAGATTAAGATTTGTGACACTTATAAAGCAAACTTTATCAGATACTCACGAAAAGTTATTTTGATTTTGACATTATTCCACTTATTTATTTAATTCATTTCCTTGTCTAATTATATATTTACATATATAATAATCAAACATAGCGATTATCCAATAATATTTACTTATAAATATAAAACATTTTAAAGTTTTATATCAGAAATTACGAATCATTTTGATATGTACTAAAATACTTTGGTTTTGACATATTAAATTATTAAAATACTTTATTTAAAACCATAAATGTGTTCTGTACTTTAACAGAAATGCGAGAAAACGAAGGAAAGTTCATAAAAATAAAAAAAGTTGCAACTACACAATGTACAAGTGCACAATAAAAAAAAGTTTGAACTTACTTAATTGTTTACGGAAAACCAAACGTAATGACACTGTAATTATTAAAAATATCATTTAAAATATAATTCATGGTTAGGTAAAATGGCCAATAAGCTTTAATTAAAAATTATAAAAGATCCTCGTACCGACTCGATTCATTCCTTAAATTAGTTCACAAGTTTTTCAATTTGTTCAGAATTTAATAATTTTTTTTTCGAATACATCATATATTTAGCTCGTTTTTTACAATATCACCTTCAATCCCAACAATTCAAATAAGGCCAGATAAAAATTATTTAGAATGACGTATCTCCCGACTTCAATAAATCCTCCCCGATAGGTGTGGCTTGAGCACGTTATCTTTCACCCTTGCCATCCATTTTCAGGGGGTGAAAAGGTCCATCTCACCTTGGGAGTTGGTACCAGGGAATGTTTGGCGCTGACACACATTTGTTATCTCTGTCCCGATTTTGCATTGCGAAATCAGCCGTTCTTTGACAATTGTCTCTCTTTGTTTTATGATTGCCTAACGATGCAGCTGGTACGTAACCATACAACTGTTCGATAACTGTAAATTGATATCGAAGGTTTCGTTGTGCGCTGAAGTGGTACTGAAGAGAAAAAAAATAATACGATCGATCGAAAAAAAATAATACGTAGACAGACGCCCGATATTGACTGTGGTTTTTTACAATAAAGACAAGGTGCGTCGGCAGATAATTATTTTAGCTCTGGAATAGGGCGCATTCTTATTTTTTAATAATGTCTGAGTAAAAAACAAATCCGAGTGATTTGATTTCCATTTAGACAGACCGTTTAAATGCTTGGGATTCGAGATTCGCTTATTATGTAAACTTGGAGTCAATGATTATTATTAAATTATTATCGTTTGAAGATGTCGGAAGTTTTAATAAATTCAGTTCAATATTGATTCTAGGATTATGAAACCAATGAGATATGTCAGTTTTAGATATCATAGGAGTATCATTTATAACTAAATCCTGTATTATAATTCCATTTATCTTTTTTAATTAAATGTTGGGTGATCATGTGTATTACGAAATTATTAAACATGGAATTTAATTATTAAATTAATATCTTAAAATTGTTACTTTGTATTTTAATTAAACATAATTAATCATTATTTTAAAAATATTTTAATTCATAAAGTAGTCATATTTAACCTGTGTTTTATCAGTTTTATGAAAACGTTTAACATACTAATTTCATATTAAACTTATTTTCTTCAATCGTAGTATAACAGGAAAATTAAAATTCTTTTTTATTAATAGCACAATAACGATAATATATTCTTACTGAAATCAATATGTTGTTAATATTTTATTATATTATGACCAAAATTCTAATGTATTGTTATTTAAAATAATATAATAGAGAAACAAAGAATTATATAAAACTTTAGTGGTATTTCTGTGAAACATTTTGGAAAATAAGTAGTTAATACGATATGTAATTATGACTCTTATAAAATATGGAAAAAACTCTTTAGTTGTACATTTATCAACAAAAATTATTTGACAAAAACTTAGTGTACAAAGTTTTTATAACTGTATTTATTGATACAGTACATTACGTAACTTTAATATTACATGAGTACAGAAAACAGGTTAAATTTCATTTACTCATGGAATGACTGAAACTTTTAAATAACCACTCATATAAATAAATTATGTATTCAAAATATGGTACACATAAGAATTTGTATATATATTAAATTAAAATCAATTTGAATAGTATGCTATGGTATTCAAAGTCAAAATTATTTTATGATTCCCTTAATACCTGGATAAAAACTTAAAATTAATTTTATTGTTTGTCTCAAGATGGAAAGTACTGTCTCGGAATACTAGTTACAATAGTGTGAAAAATGATCCTATAAAATATCTTTAATCATTAATAAATATTGCGAATAATATAATAATATCATATTTTATGTACAAAACATTTCATGTAATTATTCTAAGGAAGATTTTCTATGAGTAATTATGAAATTTGAAAATAAAAGTATATCATTAATAATTAACATATAATATTTTATGCTAGTACACATATAAAATCAAGTATCACAATAATTGAATTTATTAAAATGAATAAGGGAATAGATATAGTCTTTTTTGACAGAATATTGAAATAAATTTTATGCATTGTTATTACAGAAAAATAGTTTTGTAATTAAAACTTAAAATTATTTTATACATTATAAATTAATTGAATATACGCTGTCTGAAACAATGATTCAATTCAATTAAAATTTTGTTTATTATTACGTTATAACTTATATTTAATTATCGAACTTACTAATATTTTAGGGCTCTAGGGAAAGTTGTATAATGTTATATTTCGTTATTTCATATTTTTGAAGGTACTTGAAGTTTTTGATTAGAATCAAAGTAGAGAAATAACAAAATTGTATACATCTTTGCTTTACTTGAGATATTCATGTTACTACCTTTTCCACTCTTTCGTTTACTAAAAAATTTGTTCAAAACTTTTGACTATCAAGTAGGTGAGTGCGATCAAAATTTCAAGGCTTCAGACTTATTCTGACGCATTAGGTGTTGACTGGCAGCTTAAAATTTTCAAACTAATTTACTTTTAAAGCTTAAAGTAAAATTATACTGTCGAATTGTTTTTTACATTTAAAATAAAATATTTAATATTAACAAAATTCATATAAAAATGAATTAGTTTTGTTTCATTTTAAAACAGAAATATAATAACATTATTATTCTGTGAAAATTATTTTAAGTTTCCTAACAATTAATAATTTATTACGGCATTTAGGTTATTTAGCTTTAAGTATTTTATAAAGTACTTTTGGTCTACTTCTCTTACAAAAATTGACTTCAATTGTACAAAATTAAAAGTTTTTTTAGTAAATTAAACAAATACTTCAAATCAAGTGACATTTTAGCAAGTAATTAAATAAGCATTGCCTTGAAATTAAATAAATTTTTTGATTTGTAAAATAGTAAAACCTGCCAATATTTCGTATCCAAACGACTGTTTAATTTTATAATCATTTAATCGACAAATATATATCAATAATTGTTAATTTAAACTCTATAAATTTCTATACCGAAATCTAATTTTTTTGGAAAAAAAAAAAAAATAATAATTCACTCACGTACGAACATGATATTTTTGTAAGAAAAATTCATTTTGAATAAAAAATACTGTAGATATTTGATATTAATGGTTAATAAATAAATAAATATAAAGCGACTATTATCGAAGATAATAAAAGACTCTCTTTCTTTACCATAGAGAACGTTCTTCCATAAACTGTATCGATCTCAATCTAGCTATCATAAAATTTTTAGCGAGCCAAACGTGCTTATCAGCATATTGAGGTTAGCTAATACTTTCAATGGGAAGCACCTTCCGGGTGAGAAAATGCGAGATAAAACAAGTGGAAGTGAAAAGAAAAGTCACGTACAAACCAGACTCATTTTTCATGTCATCGTGTCTCCACCCAGGCTTTCGGAATTTGATCGAATTCAGAATTCCGCGGGTTATCATCGCCGTTCTGTTTTGTGCTCTTTGCCTTTGTGGCATCGGAGCAAAACCAACACAAAAGCTCATTTCATACCCCCGAAGTCAGGTTGAATTACCTCCACCCCCACCCCCACCCCCACCCCCACTTTCCCTGTTCTTCGTTATAAGTCTTGTGCTGTTACCTCAAACAATGGCGAAGAGGGCGGAAATCGCATGAAGTAATTACAAGTTGTAAGCTTGAGATCATACATGTTGTTATTTCGTGTGCATTGTCTGTAACTTTGATTGCGTTGATTATCACTTATCAAGTTCAAAAATTGATTTTTCAATGAAACTTTGATGTCTACTCCTGTTTGTTGACTTTTGTTTATTGAAGTTTTTTTTATGACTTTTATCTCTATTTAGAACTCAAATTTAAAATAATAAATAGTTCGGAATATATTCGATCATGTTTCTCCTTTAAGTATGTATAAAATATTTCATTAAATTATGGAATATTTAAGTTTCAATCTTTTTTTTTACGAATAGTTGAACATGTACTTAAAGCTCAACGTGAAGTCTAGCATATTCTCAATATTTTTAAGTTGTCCTTCGTTTTTGATTTGGCACCAATAAAAATAAAATTGATTTTGAATTTTAAAAGCTCATCCACTTTTAACGTTGAAGTTCATGCGTTATGTTCTAATTTTATATTTTAATACCTATCTTGAATACAAAGTATTTAACATTGGAAAAGACTGATATTTTATTTAATAGTATGGGAAATTACATTTTTCTTTTTTAAATTCTGGAAAGATGTTCTTTATTTTTTTAATTATCTGGTTCAATATATTAATTTTTTTTTTTTTCAACTTAAAGTCACGACTGTCTTGTTCTATATAAATTCACAATTAACCCGTTTATTCAAAATGAAAGTACCGTATTTAAACATCAAAAGATCATAATAATCTTATTAAAAAGAAAATTTTTAAAAAAGTATAATCAGTTTCTTCAGTTTCTCGGATATCTAATTTTCTTCATTCACAGTTAATTGCCAATACTGATAAATTTAACACTGAGCAATGTAGTTATTGTTTATAACATCTGTTTTATAGTTGTTTAAAGAATAAGCGTAATCTACTAATAGAAACATTCTGTTTTAAGCTAAAAGACGTTTAATTAAAAGCTTGCAGGTTGAAAAACATAAAAACCATTGATATGTGCTTAAGTACAGCATAAAGTACTTTAGATAACATAGTAGTTAATGTCTGAATTATATTCAGTTCATAACCGTCCTAAACATATTCTCAAATGTTTTTCGCACATTCAATTTCAAGAGCAATTTTACACACCTCCTTGCTATAACCATTCTCATAAATTCTCGGACTTTTATATGCGTGAAAATTGAGAAAACGATCTCGGTTATGTGTATAGTTTTCATGAAACGATAGACAAACCAACCCCTTAACAATCCTTAGAACAGTCTTGCCCTAATTCACAGGTATCCTCTTTTGCACGGCTAGGGATGAGCTGATATAATGTCAGTAAACCTACCCTTCGTTCAAACTTCACCCCTATAACTGCGACCTCCGAATTCCTATACACTCGCAATGATAGTGGCGGCATCTTCCTATTAGTGGGTGGAATAAGAGTACAGCTTCCCCTTTGTATTTAACAAGATCATGTCTATCATTAATTTTTTCATTTATAGATGTATTCGACTGTAATTAATTTTATATGCTTTTATACGATTTATTCATTAATACAATGTACTGTCTGGGATTTTTATTTTATATATTCTTTTTCACGGCAAATTTATTAAATTATACAGCAAATTTATTTTTATTATTTATCTGTTTGTTGTCAATTACTTATAAATTTATTTATATAGCTAACGTTTAATGGTTTTACAAAATAATGCAATATAGAATATTGTATAAAAATTATAGTAAAATAATATTTCAAATTATCACAATTATTATTTATTTTATTTACAAGTACTATTATTTACAAATTAATGTGATAACATAAAATAATCTTTGTGCTTATATTAGTGATTTTTAAAATATCTTTATAAATCATTATTTAAAAACAAAAATGTTCTTTAAAGTATACCAAAATTTATATACATAAAATTTATATTTTTAAGTATCAAAAAAATTACATTATATTATAAAAGTAAAATATTCTTACTGTAGAAAATAAAATATTAATAGAGGGGAAAACCTTTTTACATAAGAGGGACATGATCTCAAGCGTCGACGCCAAATGACCTATTCAGGTCATTGGAAAACATAATATCAGATCACAGATGTGACAAAAAATTTTAATCATATTCATACAGTTTTAAATTATGTCTTGAATTTTATACATGCAAAAATTTATGAAAATTAAAAAAATAATATGTTATGAATTTGATAATTATTGTGTGACATTTTGTCGTGATGAAACCTAATATATTATTTTATTTTAAGGTGTACTGTCAAATGTATAGCTTAAAAGGGTTTAACAATTATTTTCTAGAAATTTTATTTTAATTTATTCCAAAAATTTCTTGTATTTATAAAATATATTTATTTATTAATAAAATAAAACATTATGAGACCTACAAAAAATATCTCTATGTACACAGAGATTAATAACAATTAAAATCTTTTTTTTATATAAATATAAAACTAAACACACGGTGTTTGCAATTAACTTATGGACAATTAAAGTAATATTTGTAAGTAAAAGTACTGTTTTAATATACTTTAAAAGACTGTAAACTTTTACTCACTAATTTATTTGAAAATGTATCGATAGTCACTGAACCCTCATTTTTACAAAAGCATTGTTCAATTATGTTTTAAACAAATAAAAGTATCTTTCTAAATATTTTAATATTTTAATATACTGCTTGAATATAATTCATCACGTTAGATAAAAAGTACTGTAAACTACAATTTTTCACAGGTATCTCTAAAAGGAAAAACTAGTCGTTTTTTCATTTGTACATATTGAGATTAATTTGTTTCGAAATGAATTATTATTCTAATGACAAATTACTTGATTTTTCTTAAATATTCTTAAATATTTATGTAAAAATTCATTTAATTACATGGTAATATTTAATTTATCTAAGCAGTTTATCTTTTTTTTAAAAAAAAATATTGCATATATATATTTTGCGCATACAATCTGCTCCCCTTAATTTAAACATGATATGCATTTATTATGAAATATGATGACATTTATTAGATTACATTATATCCACGTATAATATTAATGACAAAATTATATCTGTACGTAATATTAATGATAATGATATATATGTGTGTATTACATTAATGATAAAATTATAATTATGAAAATATTATAAATATAGCGTTATTCATTTATTTTTATTTAACTAACAATTTCTATACTCCACGATTTAAAAGCCAATTTATGTGTTACAATTTTTAAAATATTCTTTAATAAACTAAAATTTACAACAAGTGCTTTACAATACCTATTTTTATTATAAACGTTTGAAAACGTTTTTGTATTACTAAATACTTTTTATAAACTAAATATTAAAATAAATTAGAAAAATTGATAAACCATTTGTTATGTTAAAGCTTTCCAATTAAAAAAACATTCGGTTAACCACTTTAACGTTTTCAAAAGATAATTGCTGTAGTAGTAAAATTTTATTTATAATTCATACCAAGAAGAGTCGTAAAAAATCGTTTACATTTTTTTTTGTTTTTGTTTTTGTACACAAAAGTACTCTAGTATAACATCAAATCATTCATATTTAGTAATTATTCTAACTAACTTTTTTCTCATAAAAACATCGTTTTGACACTTCAAATAATTTTTGAATTAACGTTTATATTGCAAAATTAATTAGCTAGAAAATAGGATGAAAAAGTTTAAATTAAGTCAAACTATAATTCTTTCTAATCGAAATAGACAATAAATGAGATTAAGGATACTTAAAATATGTTTCAGTACTTAAGATATTGCCATAAATAAAAAAAAAATCATAAATATTTTATGTAATCGTATTGTTTATTAAATTTATTTTATATATTGATTGATCCGAATTTATTATATTGTTAAATAAAAGTATTATAATTGTAAGATAAAATAAAAATTTGTTGCACTACTTTATCTATGACATTAAAGCTATAAACTTTAAAATTATTTTATTTTCTTTTTTTACAAATTTTTGGGATTTGTTAAAATAAGACAATGACTTAGTTTCTAAATATTACCTAATTATGCAGCCATTTATCATCGAATAGTCGATTTCCTGAGATGCAATTTTTTCAAAACTCAATAACCCAAATACTAAAAATAAAACTATCCATCACATGAACTCGCGGCAATAAATTTTCAAGGGCTAATCGAAATCAGACAACCCACACAACAACACATCTCTGTAAATTACGTGAAAACGTTCGTTTATGTCGAGCTAAACTCCATTCCGTACATTTTATGTATTTTCACGTTAAGCTCGTTGCATCGATTCGAAAATTAGGATTCTCGAGATTTCAAGGTATCCTCTTTTTAATGCTCGTGTGGTTTACAAATACCATTTCACATCGGTGAAAATGTTCGAATTTCTTCTGCAACAGCCTTATCGATTGATGAATTGGTATGACAGCTATCTAAGTTATGGAGTTATTTCTAAATGATGATGAATGATGGAAATTGTTCAAAAGTGTAACAAGATTTTTGAAGCAGACTTTTTTCATATAATTTATATTTTTCAACTTTTTAAGAAATTCTCGTACGCTGACATATAAAAAAGTCATGCAATATATGGTGCCAGAAAATACTTTTTTGAAAAACAAAAATCAGAATTATACGAATAATAGATTTTTAGCAAATATTCTAAAAAAAATCATATGGCATATAATGGCGCATAAATGTGTATTCTAAATTAATTATGAAACTTAAATTATTTTAAAGAAATTTAATTTTTAATTTACATGATAATACGACTAACCTACTCATTAAATTATGTATTTTTTTTTTATTTGTCACATATGTATATATATATATATATATATATATATATTTATATTTAGTTATATAACACATGGATTAAACGAGTTATTACATTATATTCTACAATTTATACGAGGAAATAAAAAATTTTAACATTGGATAAATTTATCTCTTCTTGAATTTTATAGCGAAATGAACATTTAGTATATTATATGCTTTGCATGTTTTTATTTTTTTGTAAGAATTATAAAAATCTCACCTTCATAAAAAGATACTAAAAAAATAATAAAGATATAAGATAAAAAGAAAACACAATTGTATTTCATATCAAAAATATTATAGTTTATTTTATGCTCTTATAATACGCATTTATATTTAAGTCTAATTAAATTATAATTCTTATTATTAATTTTTATTATGTGCACATAAATTACAATATACATCAATTGGAATGTAAAAACATGTAGTTTAGTCAATGCAATAATTATATTTAACGATCAATAATGAAATCCGCGAAAAAACAACAAGGATGAAAACAAAAATCGAGTATTTGTGCTTCGAAGCATTTGAAGCTCATCAAAGCTCTCATGTGATGACGTAGGACATTTTCATCAATATTGTATTTAATCGAATATTATTTTAAACTGAAATTTAAAGGAATTATATTAATTATTAATTATTTCAAAATTATGAATAATCATTCCCTTAAAGTACAGATAATAAATTCTATACCATTTCTGTTAAAAAACATAAAATGAAGAAAGAAAGATGATTTTTTTTTAAAAAAGTTATCCTTCTACGCTTGTATACGGTACATCCTATAAACTAGTTGGAAAGATAAATAATCTTTAATTCAACGTTTACAAATTATTGCTTTTATAAACGAAAAATGAAACTTGATATTTATTTCTGGATATTTTAGAAACGAATAGATAACTTGATACTTATATCAAAATTGATACCAGCATTATATATTAATATTCGATTTAATATGGACTATTTAATATTAAAACTAGTAACTAATAGTGTTCAGTGAAATATATTGTACAGAGAAATATAGAAATGGTGATCCCATGGAATTACCCATAAATAACCCTTACGTACTTATTTAATGGTTATTTAAACTTACGGTTTAACAAAAGCATATGAACCAGTATTTGATCAATATTGACTGGTACAATAATAAGTCTAGATACGGAATAATTTGATTTATTATATAGTCGATAATGCAACATTATTGTGGTTTGGTGTTAATTAATTCTTACTACTTTAATATGTTTAGATAGTGTAAAATAACTATAAAATAATAATAATGATATTATTATTTCCATTTTTCGTGCTACTTATTTATGTAATTTATTTTTTTTAGAATTAATTGTTGTTATTGATTCTGTGTGTATAAGATTTCGTAAAATTAAACCAATTTTTGATCCACAAGAAAATAATAATAATTCGTGTAAAAATATATAATTTTTATTCTAGCTCATTTTTAAAATGACTATATCTTAGAATTTATCAATATTACACATGCATAGATATATTTTCTTTTATTCTTTTATTTCTTGTGTTTTTAAAGTTTAAGATTTTATTTTCTAGAATAGAAATAAAATATATTCTAAAATTTTATTGGAAATAAATTCTATAAAACCTTTGGAGTAAAAGGTGATCAAGATTAAATTTTCATATAATAGTGGAGTTGTCGTTGTACTTTTAATTAATTTATTGATCTGTAAATATAAATTTTTATAAAAATTCGAAATTAATTTAAATTTAATTTAAAGAAAATTTCTTTGCTGAGAATACTTAATCATTTGTACAAGTTAATATCGAGAGTTTACGTGTTAAAATATTAATTGTTAATAATATTACACAAATTAAATATTTCTCTTCAAAAATACACGAGTTCTGTATTTTGAGGAATCGATACATAAACAAGACTTTGCTACGCTCCTTTCTACTTTAGCCAACCAAGTGATACATACTAAGGGAGAAAGAGCGAGATGGAAACAAACAAAGAACGTGAGAGAGATATATAAGGATGTTCGAGTGACCGACTTTGAGAAAATTTGCGGCCACACTAAAGGGCTTATGCGAAATTATCTCTCTGTCTCTTTGTCCCTTTTTTATACACTCTTTTTATTATAAAGTTAATTTTCCATGAAATTTACGAATTTTACTATGTTTGGGGAAGGTACATTACAAAGGATTAAGCCTCCATAAAGTTCTGGTTAAATAAGAAACTAAAAAAATATAACAGACATGAATTAGATTCGGTTGAATGAATGTTGTTTAAAAGTAAATCAATCGAGTAAAAGTTTTAAACGCTCAGCTTTAATGAAAGAAATTCTTTCAATAAATATAAAATTAAATATTATATACTATTAGATTTATGTAGTCACGTGCAATTTGATTAAGAAAAAAAGTTATTGTCCGACCAAAAAGACCTTTACAAAGTTATCGATATTTAATTAATTACTTTTTGTGCTTATCTATAATAATAATAATAATAATAATAATAATCATCATCATCATCATGTGTTTTTCCGAATATTTTCCACCGGTGGAATCAATGTACAACTACAACGTTGCCCCTTTGAGTTTCCCCGTATCGGGTGCGACGTGCCGTAAATGAATAAACGCGCAGTTTGAGTAGTTTCGATAATATGGCATAACTCACTATGGACACTAAAGTTATTGGCATTTTTCCCTTTTTCCGAGTGTTTATATTATTTTTATATTGTGCTTTTTGCGATCAATAATTTGGCGAATGTGCCCGAGCATTTTTGTTTTCCAATTTCTTTTTCTCTTTTTCCTCCCTCACGTGACTCCTACGTTCCTTTGTAGGCGATTGTGTGATGCTGCGTTTGTTAAATATCTGTTGTTTGTTAAACATCTTCAGGCTATTATTGATATATAAAACAGAAGCACAGCAGAAAGGATGGAGTGTTTAATGTATTCCTGGCCATTTGTTTCTTTATTTAATTTGGATGGAGCACTGTGAGCGAGTAGTTTTTTAAATATAATTAATAGCGTCAACTATTACACTGTAAATAATAATTATTAATTATTTTCATAGAAAGCGTTTCTTTTCATTGTGGAATTTCATCGTGGGTGGAAATATTTCCATTGCAAAGTATTATTATAAACGTATTATAAATCAAATGTTACGTGTGAATTCAAAAAAAGTCATTTCTGAATATGAGTAAGAACCAAACCCTTGAATGCACAAATTCTCTAGATCGAAAATTCCTTGTGGAGTATGCAAAAAAAAAAAAAAAAACATGTGTATACGTATCGGTCAAAATATTGAATCATTCGAGAAAAAAAAAGAAACGCGGTCAGAGTGTGGAGGGAAAAACTGTAAATATCAGGTTTGAACGTGTATCGGGAAGCAAATGCTAACAACGAAATAAGAGTAATTTTAAAAATACGGTATTTATTTGTACAAATGCGTAGATGTGAGTGCAAGGAACAGCCAGAACACGAAATAATTATTGCAATAAATTCTATCAATTATTGATCATTATAACTTGTGCTCTAAGAAACTGTCGATCAAATGACGATTCCAAACAAGTAATGATTAAAAAAGTATGATGGCTGTATGATATTATTATATTATTAATACCGAGCGATGCAAGAAATGGAAGCTGCTTTTAATAGCTTTTACAAATCTGTAATCAATAAAAGTTAAGGTGATCGCTAAATCAGAGTTGATTAGATCCAGTGCTCGCTGTGCAGGATCTCGCACTGATGTATTACGCTTGCTTTTTCCGAGCCACCCCTTCCATTTGTTTTCGTTGACACCCTTCCTTGGGGTGGAAAATAGAAAGACGAATGGAGGAGGCACGACAGGGTACCGAGGAGTAGTAACTGGAAACTCGACCTCATAGGGGTGACCTCGTCCCGTGTATATCGATATAGAGCAGTAAAGTCGAGAGTTGAATTGCGTCATAACTTTTAGAATATGAACATTGAGATGTTTGTTTTTCGTTTGCCGGTTAAAACGCAAGTGCGAGTGCGCGCGTCAAACCCCTTCTTGCGAGAATCAACTTTATTTTCCCCTTTATTAATAAGCAAATAAGTCAAAATGCAAAAAAAAAGATAAGGAAAACCGCCACTTTGTTACGGTTTTACGGTTCGTCGTTCCAAATTTACCTTGCAATTAACGAAACTTTAGGAATCCCCTACGAATTACGAATTGCGTATCAAGCAGTACTCGCGGCCGTATAATTCAGTCAAGCATTCTAATAATAGCAAATGGCGAAACCGTACAACCACTTTATTTCCTCTGGGGATTTATACATTTCGTCTATATAAAGAACGGGCCGGGTCGCGGCGCGGCGGGGCGGGGGAGGGGGCACGGGATAGATTTTCCGGGAATATTTTTTATTCCCCGAGTATTCGCCGCCGTTGCGTAACACCCCGAGCACCGACTTTAACGGGTACTTTGTCGTACTTTGACCTTTCCGCGAATGCTCGCTCTTCTATGCGCCGTCTAAGAGAGCGTCTTCCTTTGTGTGGTGGTTCCACTGCTAGGGGATGAACTCTACTACCCCTCGCGCATGCACCAGAAGAAAAAACTCCCGTCAACCATTGTGTACTTTTTTATAAAAATCTCATTCTTATAATAAATTAGGTTTTTTATTTTAGAACTTTTATTTTTATTAATTGTTGCCTCCTCATTTTCCTCAACGCCAATAACTTTTATTTCAACAATCAAAAATAATAATAAGAATAGCAATATGTATAAGCTGTGATAGTACATTAATGATGCCCCTAATTGTTGCCAATAAGAGAAAATTGTTATAATAAATTCAACATTCTTGTTCCCCAGACTTTATTTTTTAAAAATTAATACTTTTCATTTATTCATTGAGTTAATATTATTAATATTATTATTATTATTATTATTTTATTTATTTTGAAATTATTAAAATACTCAATTATTCAATGGAATAATGGATTATTTTGGTTTTAATAAATATTAAAACTCGTCACTTTTTCATGCACATCGTTTTAAGATATTTATCGTTTAATTATTAATTAAAATATACTGAAAATATATTAAATCAAATGTCTCATTAATTAATGTTGAAATTTAATATTTTAATTAATTCGAAATAAATTTATTTACGTATTTAATGTCAAAGTTTAATGCGTTATAAAAAAATATAATAAATAATTAATTTGTATAATATCTCTTAAAAATAATATTTTCAACTAATCGTAAACAAAATTTACAAAATTATAATTAAAATGAATTTGATTAAAAAATTCTTTTTTAGAAATTAAATAAGTTCTTCAAAATATGGTTTACATACTTATTTAGAATTTTAATCAATATTTTAAATCTTGATAAAAAAGATAAATTAAGTAAATTTAATAATTTACGACTTAATTAATTAATATTTCACCATAAATTTATAAATAGCAAGTTTTGTTTGACAAAAGTTAAAGGTTTAATATACGAAACGTCATACACCCGTGGTCGGAAAATTATGTAAATCGTGTCAATAAATAAATAAAATCAAGTTAATGTTTTTCAAAAAATCAGACACTTTCCAAACTATATGAATTTCAATGGTATTCTGTGCGTTGCATAGAGTTTTCCATGACCACGCATAATCGAGTAATTATTATTCTCGAACAATATAGATGAACGATGTAAATTTTCACTCCGACCGTAACATAATAAGCATTATCAATAAAGTGCATTCGAGCGAAAGTGTTCCGCGGTGACGAGCGATTATGTCAAATATCGGGGAGAGAGAGAGAGAGAGAGAGAGAGAGAGAGAGAAGCACTCAAGGCTCTCATTGCGCTAAATCCACGCGTAAATAAATCGTGGCGCTTCTTTGGGTTTGAAAGGGGCCCGCTCTTGTCAATGAAAAATTGTGCAAGGGTGCGGGGACTATTTTAGAAGGGGGGTCTCGCGGAAATGACGATCAAGGCCTACCGGAAGTTGGAGCCGTGCAATTCAGGCTCAATGTCGCGCGTCACGCCTCTCGATTGTACACGCGTGCAAAGTGCGTGCTTGAGCTTGCACGAGTATTGGTGTGTGGATGGACATCGTTGCCAGGTGTTTGTGGACGTTTTGTTCGACGGTGCTTCCGTTCAGATGGAGATCACTATTTGGTTTAGCCAAATATGCTCCTCGCCAAATGACACGAATCTCAGTTGATTAACTACAAATGGACATAAGCAGGTTGTAGGTGTTGAGAATTACGGTTCGACTTTTATGCGAGAAACAGAGAAAAAGATTGAATTCTCTGTACAAAATTTTATTTTGCACTTGTGAAATTGGATACTTTCAGGGACAATGATGTATTGGGAAGAACTTATATTTCCGAATGTTAATCATCATCTTTAATTTTTATATTTTTTCATTTGAATGAATTTCTTATGCACAAGTTTCTGTGTAAAAACTTTATTTTTTCGCAGTCTATTCAGTCGTATTCTTTATTACTGAAAATCATATTGGTATTTTAAATCTTTAATTTAATGATAATAATAATAAAAATAATAACAAAAATTGTTATTGTATAATTAAATAAAAAAAGAACTCATAAAAAAAATAAATGTTCTTGCACTCTTTTATCATGGCATCTATAAAGTTTTTTTACGCAATTATGTCACAATTTTCAAATTTATCACTACCGTGAGTTAGTGCTATGAAACATCATAGAAATGTTTTCAAAGTTTCAATTTAAATTGTTCTGCATTTCGGAAATGATTATTTTTAAGTGTATATTACAAAGTACTGTTTATTTTATTTTTCGTTTATTCGAAGGTTTAATGGAAATTTTCATTGCAGTTGTATTCCATGCTTCCATCATAGAGACTGCAACCCTTTTCCTATAAAAAATTTATTGTGAAAGCTTACTTTTATTGGCAAAGACATTATTTGATGATTTAAAGTAATAAAACAAACGAAATTTATTGCATTTTTATAAATATTGAATAGATTAGCTAAAATTACCTATTTGTGTAAGTAATCTGGTATTCATAAGCTGCTATAAAATCGTTTCTATTAATATTTTTATGATATGAAATTCTATAGGTTGTATGAGCTGATATTGACTAAATCATAAAACTTTATATATTAATAAAAATAATAATAATAATAATAATACAAAGTATTAATGGCGTTATTTTATTAATATAAAATATCAGAATTTCATAAAATTATATCGGATATTGCATTCGATAATGCAATATAAAATATACTAATTTAAGCAAAACGTGCCAAGATTAAAATTCTCATTTATTACAAGTATTTTTAATTGGGTTTCCAACCCTCAAAAACAATAAAAATATTGATAAATGTACCCCCTCCCCCTCCCCCCGCCCCAATAAAGCGTATCTACCCCCCGTACGCATGGCCCCCGTGTACGTGATCTCACAATAATACACGCTCACACATACACGTACATATATTATTTTATTTTACATTTTGTTTATTGTACTATCATGTTTATGTTAATTTTTTTTTATCATCATATCGCTTTCACACATTTTTACAGCATGGCCGCTCCGACTCATACAGGGTCGCCACGTTGCCCGACATTCGCGACGACAACAAAACTGCAGATGGAATGTACAAGGTATATAGTGAGAAAAGAGTCGGAGGGAAGCTGAGGAAAAGCCGAGGACAGGTTTCCCTCGTTCTCGTGTCAAAACCTCTTTTCCACCCGTTGAACCTATATTTACAATTGGTGACTGGGGCGTGTGTGCATCTCTACTTTTGGGGCTTCTCTTTATCTTTCTGCATAATCCTTCGACTCGACTTGTGCTTTCTAAATATCTCTTTCTCTCTCGCAGAACTTTATACTTTAACTATTGTCTTTACGTCTCGCTTGCTCCTCTTTCACTTATTCTATCAGACTTACAATGCAATAACAAAAATTGTAAACTCTTTTACCTTTGCATTCTTGAGGTAACTGGTAAAATGCATCGTAACTCATTCTTCCTAATTTCAATGCTTATAAATTTTACGCAAATAGAGTGTACAGTGTAGCATCCAATTTAAGATTACTATCGATAAAACATGAAATCTATATATAATACTACTCCATATTTAGTAATTTACATTTTATACTACAGAATTCTATTTTTTCAACTATAAATATATGAATTATTAAAGCGAAACTTGATAGAATGATTTGTGTAATCAATTCTCTTAAGTTATTGCTGTACAAGCAATAATTTATAAGAATTGAATTATGTTGAAAAATCTAAACCATATCAAATTCTTAATTTTTAAATAATTCCAACTCAATAATCAATTTTTCAAAGTCTCACATAACATAATTACAATTTTTTTTTATAAATTTTTAATAATTTCTAAATAAAATTAAAATATGTATTTATTAATTAACTAACATACAATATATATTAAAATACATAAAATCTATGCTCCTTTATAAATGTAAATGATTAAAATATTCTTCATGTTGAATATTTTATTTTTAAAAAATAAAATACCCAGACTATAAATTTCAATTACTATCAATTTACATTTGTATTTATTTCTGGATTGTCTAAATTGCGTTTTTGTTCAAATTCATTTCTCTTGTACATCTTGAATTACATCTCACATTTATTTTATCTTTGCCCCTTTTTTAATAAAGATTATTTTGAAATAAAGTATAATATACCTTTTTTGCTGTGAATTTGTCCCTTAACGCGTTGTTTGATAATTTTTTTCAAGACGTTCCGTGCGTTAAAAGAAACATTATTTAATTTTAACCGACATATTTTTTGAAGCATAAATTCATGTAATTTTCAATGTAAAAATTGCATCTGTTTTTTAAAATCTAAGTTTAAAAAGAACATAAAGTTAAACAAAGAACTGACTATACTATGCAAATGATGAAACTTTTTACTCTCTTGTAATATTGTTCTTAAATGCATGTGCCAGGTTTCTATATACATATAAATTAATGTAAAAACTTGTTACAAAAATTCGAGCCTCAAAAATTATATATATGAATATAAAATGAATACTTTGCCTGATGTAACTATAAATCTAAGTAACTATAAATTATTTTTGCTCTAAGAAGATAATAAAAAGTGAATAATATTTTCTTAATAGGTAAAAAAAAAAAAAAAAATCTTCTAAAAGAATAGAACGAATTAAAATAATGTTAATTATTTTAAAAACTAATTTTTCAAATGAAAATGAAAAATTTTTTTTTTTATTTTATGGATTAATAAATTAATGTCAAAATTTATAAAATTATTGTATATATTTTTATAACTTCTATAATAAAAGTTTATTCCAGATTAATGTGCTTGAAAAGCAGTAGTATTCTTCCGTAAACATAGCATTTTAAAAATAATTAATGTTTCAAAAAGATTTACAAGAAAACAACAAACCACAAACTTACCATAACTGCAAATTAAATAACAGCTTTGTTTCCTAATTATTCGATGCTTTCTTGTCTTTTATATCTCTGTAATTCTTTTACATTTCTGTAACTTTTGGAAGTTGGTGTCACTTTATGTCTTTTTATTCTTGTTCTCAGAGAAATTTCAGCGTTGGATTTTTAACGAATTTCAGACATTCTAGTGTGTTCGATTACAATTAACAATTAACAAATAACATACTTATTAAAATACAGTCAACTTTTTTTTCATTTAATCTCCTATTTGGACTTTTTTCTTAAAAGCTACTCTTTGCACTTTTCATCATACTTGTACAATAACATATTGAACGCAATATTGAACGCATGAGCTTTATTATAAATACGCTTACCGTAAGAATAATAAGATAATTTATATAAATTTAAATACTGTGGATAAAGTTATATTAAGTTATTGGTTGGCAAATCAAAGAAAAAGTTGGGAAAAAGTAAAGAGCCAAAGAGCGTCCTGATCCGACTAAAAATAAACGCGTTTTAACAAGTTCCGGTTTTGTTGATTATAAAAATAACTGTTTTTTTATACGAGTATTAGCTCGGTTCAATAAAACATCTTTAAATAGAGACATTTGGTTGGGAAAGTCGTATAAAAATGAAGGCGTCGATAGTAGACATGTGAGTTTTGCGTGGCAAAGGGGGAAATGGAAATGGAAATGGAAATGGAAATGGAAATGGATGACGACGATTCGCGCACCGTATCATCCTCCGAGGAATACGAGTGAAGGACTGAAGTTGAATTACAAACAAACAAAAGCCATTCGTATACCACTCGTTCTAATTAAAGGGTTAACGAGGCTAATTCATTAACTGGCTATTCGCAGTACAACTCCGTCTTCGGAGATGAGATGAGATGGGAGGAGATGAGTCGAGACGAGACTAACCGACTTGTTGTCTTGGCGAATTGACGGGGTCGGGCGAGGTTGCGGGGGGGGGGGAGGGGGAGGGGGAGGGTATTTGATCGGGAATTGGGAGTCGCATTCCTCGGGTCGTTGGTAGCACTGGCTAAATTTCTTTATTGCGTTATGAAAACTATCGCTCGGGCTCCGACGCACTCGTATGAAATTCTTTTAAATACTCCTCTTCGCTCTTATCGAGTCAGAGATAATTTTCGATTTGCCATTTAACCGACGACTCTCAATTGATGCGATCAGACATTTTTTTAATCCAGCTTTTTAAAAAACTAATGCTTAAATCTCGTTACGATTTCTTGTCCTTCTTCTTATTGTTATGCAGTTAGTGTGTTTATCGGATTATTATAAAAACAAGTACTACTGCTCTACTTACTGATTTCAGAGTGATTTACATTTTGTTTCCTGTACATTCATCTAAAATATTACGGGTAGCGGTGAATGTAAACTTCGTCACTCACATTATTACGATTACGACGCGAAACTTTTATACAAATAAACGAGAATATTGATTTTTAAATATAAAATAATAATTTTTGATGATAGGTACATTATATTTTATTAAAACCTGCACTTTTGCAAATAATACTCAAATGGTATCAAAAAAGAAACATAAACTTTAGATTTGTGTATTTTATATTCTAAATGTGAAATGAAATATGAAAAATCCCTTTGGCTATTTCAAGTAAATTATTTTTAAAAATTCAGAAAAGAGAAACATGAATTTTACGTGATCGGTTTTTTAAAATTCAAACTTTTAAATTTCCCATATTTCTTCCGTATGAATAGATAGAGGATGTTGATCTATTTAGAATTTAAAATGAATTTATAAGAAAAAAATTTGGTGAATCTAATTTTTGCTTTTGCTTCTTTTCTTTGTAAGTTAACGGGTTTAAAGGGTGGATTTTAAAATTTGTTCTTCAATAAAAGACATACGCTCTTTTGATAAATTTACTAACTTTTTATATTTCTTTTATAATTTATTAGTCGCGGCGGAAGAGTCCGAAGAAGAAGGGGGGAAACTTAGATGACCTCAAACAGGAGTTGGTCATCGACTTTCACAAGATTAGCCCTGAGGAACTATACCAGAGATTTCAAACACACCCTGAAAATGTGAGTTGAAATTTATAATTATTATTTAAAAGTTCTTTTTTCGAATTGAAATATTATCATGAGGTAGTACATAAATATTTAATTTATTATAGCCGTATAAATAGCTTCAAGTTTTATTATTCAAATTTATACATGAGCAATCTATTCCAACTCGATACCTTTTTACAAATACGATTGTATTACGAAGAATGAATTATTTTTAATTGAAATCTTAAGACAAAATAAATTCCAACTGATATAATCATAAGCTTAAGGAAAATTAAATCCAGTATAATAAAACATTTAAATTAATACTCATTATATATTATTATATTTGCTTTAATATACATCAATATTTACGTTCTACTGCATTCATTGAATTAAAATCAATTCTACGATAATATTGTGATATATATTTTGCATTATAATTACTAATTAATATGCAATTATATATTGTATTGTAATTGATAAAATAAGTACACAAAAAAACAATTTTAAAATGTCACCTGCTTAATAATTAAAATTATTGGATTAATTGTGAATTAATAGTTAAAAGTCTGTCGACAAATTTGTAGGATGAACATATATCTGACTAAAAATTTGTTGCTTTTTACTCAGGGTCTCAGCCATGCAAAAGCAAAGGAAAACCTCGAACGGGACGGACCGAACGCCCTGACGCCGCCAAAGCAGACGCCCGAATGGGTGAAATTCTGCAAGAACCTCTTCGGAGGTTTTGCCCTGCTGCTATGGATTGGAGCGATCCTCTGCTTTATCGCCTACTCCATACACGTGACCACGAGTGAGGATGCGAACGAAGATGACCTCTACCTCGGCGTCGTCCTGGCCGCCGTCGTCATCGTCACCGGAATATTCTCATACTACCAGGAGAGCAAATCCAGCAAGATCATGGAGTCCTTCAAGAACATGGTGCCGCAGTTCGCGATCGTTATCAGGGAGGGTGAGAAGTTTACCCTTAAAGCTGAGGACCTTGTTATTGGCGACGTCGTTGAAGTGAAATTCGGTGACAGGATTCCCGCTGATCTTAGGATCATCGAGTCCCGAGGTTTCAAGGTAAGATCCATTTGGATAATAGGTATCGCAGGAATAAAATGTATAAATTGCATGCGAACAGGTGGACAACAGCTCGTTGACGGGAGAGTCCGAGCCCCAATCGAGGTCGCCCGAATTCACGAACGAGAATCCATTGGAATCTAAGAACCTCGCCTTCTTCTCGACGAACGCCGTCGAAGGTACGGCCAAGGGTGTAGTGATCTGCTGTGGTGATCAGACAGCGATGGGCAGGATTGCAGGTCTGGCCTCAGGTCTGCACACCGGGGAGACGCCAATCGCAAAGGAGATCCACCACTTCATCCATCTGATCACCGGTGTGGCCGTCTTCCTCGGGGTGACCTTTTTCATAATTGCCTTCATCCTGGGCTACCACTGGCTCGACGCTGTTATCTTCCTCATCGGAATCATCGTAGCCAACGTACCCGAGGGTCTGCTCGCCACGGTCACCGTGTGCCTCACCCTCACGGCCAAGCGTATGGCATCCAAGAATTGCCTGGTCAAGAATCTTGAGGCCGTGGAGACCCTGGGATCGACATCAACCATCTGCTCGGACAAAACGGGAACTCTCACGCAAAACCGGATGACGGTGGCGCACATGTGGTTCGACAATCAGATCATCGAGGCTGACACGACTGAGGATCAGTCTGGTGTCCAGTACGACCGCACGTCGCCAGGATTCAAGGCCTTGGCAAAGATCGCGACCCTTTGCAACCGGGCAGAGTTCAAAGGTGGCCAGGAAAATTTGCCGATTCTTAAACGTGAGGTCAATGGTGATGCCTCGGAAGCTGCACTGCTCAAGTGTATGGAACTGGCCCTTGGTGATGTAATGGGCATTCGTAGACGCAATAAGAAAGCCTGCGAGATTCCTTTCAACTCGACCAACAAGTATCAAGTTAGTGTTACTTTATGATTATTGGCCTTAGAGTATCTTAACAGCTAAAAGCATCGTGTTTATTTATTGGATGTTTTGAAAAAAAAATTCAATTTTACTGGGAGAAGTATACTAAAAAGTGTTATACACGCTTTTTATTTTTCAAATTATACAGAAAAATAAATGGTTCTTATTGCATTTGTATGGAAACTACCATGGCGTTTACCAAATATATCAATTTATCTTAATACCAATAATACTAATTCCTTCCATATTCTATGAATAATCAAACATTTTTGAAAACAAATAAAATTTAAAACGAGCATGTACTGTAGAATTCTCAATTTATTATAAAAGATAACAATTCAATTTTTACACAATTAATATGATGTATCATTAAAATATTAAAATCGGAATTAAGTTTACAAGTTAAAAAGTATTTTAAGGTGTAAAGTGTTGATTTGCAATAGTACAATATACACTGCTAATGAAATGATAACATTCAATTTTCAGTACAAATTGAGTATTTATTTCATCAGATTAAGATAACAATCTTTCTTGAACATAAAAAAGTGTGATGGATGCGAAACATTAATAATCGTCGTCATTTTACCACACCTTTTTATTCACAAATTCAATAATACCCCAATCGAATATCTAAATCATAAAATAAAAAACTCACTAGGTCTCAATCCATGAGTCCGATGATCCACACGATCCTCGACATCTTCTGGTTATGAAGGGGGCACCCGAGCGAATCCTCGAGCGTTGCTCCACCATCTTTATCGGCGGCAAAGAAAAGGTCCTGGACGAGGAGATGAAGGAGGCCTTCAACAACGCCTACCTCGAGCTTGGTGGTCTGGGTGAGCGTGTCCTTGGATTCTGTGACTACATGTTACCGACCGACAAGTTCCCCATTGGCTACAAATTCAACTGCGACGACCCCAACTTCCCGACCGACAGTCTCCGATTCGTAGGCCTGATGTCGATGATAGATCCACCTCGGGCGGCTGTGCCCGACGCCGTCGCCAAGTGCAGATCTGCTGGTATCAAGGTCATAATGGTTACTGGAGATCACCCGATCACTGCCAAAGCCATTGCCAAATCTGTCGGCATCATATCCGATGGTGACGCATTTTTTTATTAATAATTTTTATATTTTTATATTAATAATTTTGCATGAAGAAATTAAAAAATGGAAAAACCTTGTACTGAGTTTCTGTGAGGATACATTTAATTTATTATTCTTTTTCTTAAATTTTTTCTTGCTCACATTCTACAATAATAATTTAATACTTTATACATAAATAAGTTTCAAATTTTATTATGTACGTAATTTTAAAATTATGTAAGAATAATTAATTCAATGAAATTTATTTCATTCAAAATTTTAAACTAGTGATCAGTAAAAATTTACTATTTAAATGTTTGAAAATAGTAGATTAAAATTATTGACTAATAATTTTAACAGAAAAATCAAACATTTATACCCAGTGTATTATTAAATATTATTTTTATAATATTTTTATTAATAAAATTATTGTGAATAATTCAATAAACTCTTTTCATTTATTATTGAAAATGGGATTCAAACTAGATAACACGTTGTGACAATTTCGAAATCAATTATTAAATGACTCGTGATGAATTTGTCTGTTGACGTAATCATCACCCGCTAATTTCCTTGAAAATCCATTTGCCACAGGTAATGAAACCGTGGAGGATATTGCTGCAAGGTTGAATATTCCCGTATCTGAGGTGAACCCCCGGGAGGCTAAGGCCGCCGTGGTTCACGGTACCGAGCTCCGGGAGTTGGGTCACGACGCACTGGATGACATCCTCAGGTATCACAACGAAATTGTTTTCGCCCGTACTTCGCCCCAGCAGAAGCTCATTATCGTTGAAGGTTGTCAAAGAATGGGTGCCATTGTAGCCGTCACAGGTGAGATATTTATTTTTCTATGTCTATTAAAAAACTTGATGATAAAAAGATGTATGTATTCCTATTGAATAGAAGAGATGTAGACGTAAAAGAATACCATTATTAATTATTAAATATTTGCACTATTCTCCATTGTTTAATTTACAAGCTCGTTAACATATCTATTGGTAATAAAACAAATGTATTTAGGTAAAACAACATTTTAAAATAATAATGTATATAAATTGTTAAGTCATAACAATAGTTTAAAATGTTTTGTTTTCTACCGAACACTATTAAATAATCAATTTGTTAGCGAGATTAATCTAAATGTATTTTAAATAAAATGTAGCATATTACAATTAACAAAAGACATGTTAAGGATAACAAATTAAACCATCAATTTATCTCAATTAGTGATATTAAGTTTAGGCATACATTTTAAATTTAAAAATAACTTGAACAATAATAGTTTTACATTAATATAATAATTAATCGATTCAAATATTATGCAATGATTATTGTATCAATTTATAAATTTAAGCGGTACCAATTCTCTAGGATTTTTCAAAACAATATCCTCACAAGCGCACATATATATACCTTAAAAAATCAAAATTAATTTCTAAAATCACTTTGGAAAATTCGCAAGTGCACTTTTTAACAATAGTCTTACTGGAGCGTGAACGAAAAATCCTTAATCATGACAATCACGATGATTCATTAATTTAGGTGACGGTGTCAACGACTCTCCGGCTCTCAAAAAGGCAGACATTGGAGTGGCCATGGGTATCGCGGGTTCGGACGTCTCCAAACAAGCCGCGGACATGATTCTCCTGGACGACAACTTCGCCTCCATTGTCACCGGTGTCGAGGAAGGTCGTCTCATCTTCGACAACCTGAAGAAGTCCATCGCTTACACCCTCACCTCCAACATCCCCGAGATCTCACCCTTCTTGGCCTTCATCCTCTGTGACATTCCCCTGCCTCTTGGCACCGTCACCATTCTTTGCATCGACTTGGGAACCGACATGGTGAGTTCGCCCAATGATTTATTTTAAATATTTAACCTCCGCAAGAAGTATTGCCATGAGTAGGGAATATGATCGAGATGACAAATGAAAAGAAAATAAAATAAACAGTTAATGTTGTGCTCTTAATAAAACTTTGTTTTTAGGAAGACCTTACCACAATATACCCATATTTTGTTATGGTTTTCAATGTTAATTATTGAAAATAAGTGATTGATATAATGTTTTACTATTTATTATTCCTCTGTAATACTTTTATATAAACCGGAAAATGCGCTGATTGTGACCAGGTGCCAGCGATTTCATTGGCCTACGAAACAGCCGAGTCGGATATTATGAAGAGGAGGCCTCGCGACCCCGAGCATGATAATCTCGTTAATGAAAGGTTTTTTATTCTGAGTTATTGTCAGCTTGTATGGTCCTGTATTGCCAGAATATCATCAAAGCTGGACTAATTTATATTATGCCCGCACATCCTTTTTTTTTCTTTTTCTTTTTTTTTTTTTTTAAGTAAACGCGTTCAAGACCGTAGATTGATTTCCGCCTTTTATACCTTACTAAACTGTAATTTTATGTGTATGCCCCTAATTGCCAGCAGTAATTGCTAGAAAAGTAGATTATCGGCACGAGTTAATAGTGTTGCAATGGAGTTTATCGACGAGAGGAAAATGGAATCAAATGGAGTCAAATTGGTGTTTAACATTATAGCAAGTTTTGTTTTATTCAATTTTAAGTTTATTCATTAATAAAATAAAGGATACAACGCTACTGGGACGGAGAGCAGACCCCAAGGAAACTGTCTTTAATCAATCCTTTTTAAAATTTTGTTTAGCACAAGGATTAAGCTTGGCATGAGGAAGAAAAAATAAATATTCATTAATGATTTATAAATAATATTTTACATTTAATATAAATTTAAATATTTGTAATAATTTTTTTTCTTTTTTTTTTTTTTTTTTCATGTAATTACTTCTTCTCAATTTTAGTACACACATGATAATGTTTTCGGCTCATTGAGACTCGCGTTAAAATCGTTTTCATAAACACAAATCGATCGATCAATCAATTACCCATAAATCATCTTTTGTATCTTTTGTTGCTTTGGTGTAGATTAATACCTCGAGTATATTATTAATTGAAGGCTTTTACGGGAGAAGTATTTTAAAGATAATTATTTTTTTGTTCTTTAAATCCGAATTTCTAAGCTTAATTTTAAATTTCGGTTCTTTAAGTCTTTATTTTTTCTTGCAGTCTATGTCATAAAAATGAAATCAATTTTAATCAATGGGCTTTTACTCTTTTGTAAATTTATGTTTGACGTGAATGCAAATTTCGTGTAGATTCCAAAAATTCGATTAACGGCCAAACGCGTTTTTGTCAGAAAAAATTAAAGCCTTCTCCGCTGGAACATCCAGAATCATTGTTGGTCATTTTATTTTGCCAAGACAAAAAGAAAAGCACTCCCGCGGTTCGCTCATGCTATCGAAAGATGATTTTTTTTTCTTTTCTTCTTCTTTTTTCTTCTTTTTTTTCTTTTTTTTTCTCTTTTTTTCTCTTTCTTTTTCACTTTCTCTTTCACTTTACTTTTCTGTTAATTACATTTATGGCGTTAGTACTGAGCTTCTTGATAATGTGACGTTAGGTGCCAGCCATCTCATTAGCCTACGAGGAAGCCGAGAGTGATATTATGAAGCGGAAACCACGAAACCCGTTCACTGACAAGCTAGTTAACGAAAGGTAATACGATACCGCCATCCTCATCGCGGATTAAGTTGCTCCTCGGGAGGATGCGCACACGATTAATTTTGTCCACGTGCCCATTTTGCATCGTCTCCTCGGCATTTGGTGGCGGTGACGTGGAAGTTGTCTGTTGTTGGTTGTTGGTTGTTCGGCGCGTGTTGTTATTGAATGCCGGGGAAACTATGCAAAGTAAGAGATCCTCTCGAGGAATACCGACTTCTATCTTTAACCAATGATAATATCTCTGCTACTACTCGATAATCGCGATATATTCAAACTGTCTATTGTTTTCGCTGCCTGGCTCTGCATGAATATTAAATGATATTTTAAAACATTGACGAAAAGTTATCTCTAGCTTCTGCAGTACAAGGGACGACTTTTATCACTTTTTAATCTGGCATATACAGCTGTTTTTCCGGTCCATCGAGTCATTCGACAAGCTGTCTTTTTATAATTTAATACTTTATACAATTTTTATTAAAATAACATGTTTGTATTTGTACGAGTATTAGCATACAGATTTTATTTTAATACTAACTATTTGTCGAGTGTATCTTGTACTTGTTACTTTAACAAATTTTTATATGGTTGAGGGATCAAAGGTAAAGGGCCTGTGCACGAAGAAAATTTGAGGTGATTTCTAATCTCTGGTGTAATGTCTATCGAGATGAAAAACTATCCTAATTCTAAGTAATTTGTCAAAGTTTTTTTTCTTTCTTATTTCATCGCTTGTTTTCAGCACCCTTATAACCAAAGTAAATATTTCACGATTCTTATATTTTATATCAAAAGGAAAATGCTTCTATCTGATTTCAATAGATTTCGATACGAGCTTATATGCAGAAGCTTCAAGATTGATTTATTGAAATGGGAAGTTTGATTTTTTTATGGAAATTGAGAAAGTAGCAATTCTCCTATAAGAAGAAAATAAAGAAAATATTATAGCTTGGATATTTTATGTTATATAGTCATAAATTTTAAATAAAATTTATTGGATTGTTTAAGAGTTTTGGAGAGTAAATAATATAGAAGTAAATATCATGACACAAATATAAAAATATGAAAAAAGAGTCATATTATTATTTGAAAAATATATTCCTATGAAATATTTCCTTTCGAAAATATATATTTTTCTTTTTTAATATAATAAAATAGCTACAAGATTTCTAGAAATTAAGATTTGAGAAAAGAAAATTAAAATTCAAGAGTTAGTGTAAAAAAATGAAAGATATACTTTTTAAATTGAACCATTGTATTTCCATAATCGGTTCGATTATTTTCAATCGAAAATTTGCCTATTTTTCATCTTCCTATTTTCGCTCTAATTAAATTCAATATTTTAACTTGTCTTTAATATTAATACACATTTATTTGTATAAACAAATTATAAACATTCAATGATAAAATCTAAAATTGTGAAATATCAACTTTGGCATAAAAAAATTCAAATAAATTAACTTTGGTACGTTTCAAATATTTAAACATTCAGCCGTATTTTACGTAGGTGTTTAGAAAAAATGAGTGATGAAATTTATTTCGCTGGGAGCTATTTTGTATTTTTCATTTCAATTTTCTCTTTCTGATCATTGTTGTATCCACTATCTTCCGCCAAAAGTTACCCATTTGTCAAATTATTACCAAAGGTAAGCCGCTAATCATATACTTAATTTTTTTTTATTCCTAACCTTCACTATCTATGAAATTCAATTTACAATCCTATATAATTATTCATATTACATCAATGCAATTGTTTACTTTCGTTTCAAAATTTATGTTTATTATTGCAAAATTCATCGACCCTTTGGTTCGTTTCTTTTTCTCTTGTGTCTGCTTCTCTCATTCATTCATCAACATTAGAAAATCATGTATGAAGGATTCGAATAAATTAACGTACCATTGTTATTATTACGAGAAACCCGCATGTTAGTTGTGACATTATTAGTATTATTGATGAAACTTCTGTTGATTTCATTTGTCGTTCTAATTTTATTTCTCACTGTTTATGTAACACTGTAACTCTAGATATTTATTAAGTCACTTGTTTCTTTTCAAACTTGATTTCATTAATATAAAAATTAGATTGCATCCATTTCGTGTATTAGAGGATGATATATGCCTTGGTAATGTTTGCATATAATTTATATTATCGTATTGAATTTTTTCTTGAAAAAAAGTTAGAATTTTATTAACTTTTACGATATATTCTTTTAAAATATTTCAATCGTAATTCTCGTGATACTCAATACCCTTAATAATAAATATTATTTGATTTTTGTTAATTTTATTATGTTCTTTTTAAAAAACTCTTGAAAACATACAGTTTTAATACAACAATTATTTACTTTAAAATAGCTTTTGAATCAATAATAAATGTTTATTAATGTAAAAATAATATGCAAATTATAATAATATTTTAATTCATGAAAATATATAATCACAGAATGTAACTAAAAGACTAGGTGAAAAAGAATCAAGTAATCAAAGAAAAATATATAAACGAATTCTTCAACAAAATCATTTTCACATCATTCATTTTGTTTAGTATTTTCACTTTTCAAATTTTCAATTAATTCATAATTACCATTGTGAGAAAAATATTAGCTCTGCGTTTAAAGACCATTTATTACTGAAATTTAAACTTACCTTTTTGTTTAACCATTAAAATTCGAAATAAAAAAACAATAATAAACAAAGTTATAGTTGGCATTTTTTCTTGCTCTAGTATTTTCAATAAAGTATTGCATTCTAAACAATACTTTCGATTTTATTACATTTGTATTTTAGCCTATTGATTAGCTAAAAATTTTGATAAAATAATCAAAGTTTCTGTAATATGATGGTAAAAGCTACTTTCACCGTCGTCATTTTTTTTTTTTTATGCTTATAAAATACGTAAAAAACTATATAAAGAAGATAAATTAAAAAGAGTTGTACACGTATATTCAATGATATAATCATATATCTCGTGAGCACTGCAAATAAACACGATCGTCAGTCTCGCAATTTATACGTATCATTGGCTTTTATGCGCAATTCATTATAATTAATGGAGACACTAATTTATTTATTATTACATGTACGTGTACCCTCTTTTTTATATATATTTTCTGTTTATCGGTGTATGTGTGGATGTGTGTGCACTTGTAATTATTCAGAATTTGTTTTAACCATTGTAATATATATTGTCAAAAATAAAGCCATGACATGTGTCACGGACTGGTTATAAATAATTCATATTAAAAATTATGTTCCCATAGACTACAAATTTTCATTTTATAATTTTTAAGTTAGTCAACATGAATTTTAGTAATAATTAATATTCAAAATATTATATTGATATTTACATATTTAAATATCTTATGTGTACATTTTTATAGTTTTTATAGATCATAGAGATTATAATAATACTTGGCAATTATATTTATATTGCAGTTAGGTATGGACGTATAGAGAGTAACAGATAAATAATTATAATAATACGTGGTTGCAAAGATATTTGAAAAAATTCTGTCAATTATCTCTTCAGCTTTGCCGTATATTTTCTGTCCATATCTGACTATCTGTATTTCGAATGACAAAATGCAATTACCATTATTTCATTTTTTCAACTGAGACCTGTGCTGCTATTTTTACGACTTCTTCATTACTAAATTACTAAATTACTGCTAAATGGCTAAACCACTTTAAAATGAGCTGATGTAAGCTCGAAGCAAACGTCTGAGTCTGTCTCTCATCGTGAACATCCCTTGGATGCAAGGAAGCTACGATTTATTATATATTTTTTATAATTTTTATTGTATATTTTTAAATATATTTCAATATATTTCATCTATATTTTCGTTTCTGACTCTCTTAGAGCTTTTTTTTTTTTAAAGAATTGGGAATTCGCTGTGTATTAAATGTTTGCTTGCTTATTTGAATTTTTTTTTCAAATAATTAATAATTGGCGAATTTCTAATTCAACATGCATTAGTGAGAGTACAGAACGATAAGACATCGTCATCATTTTCTTTTAATCTCAAACATTAGTGTAGTATTAGAGAAATGATGAAGAAACAACAAAAATAGAGTGAAATTTAATATTTTTATGGGTATCTATATTCGTAACTTTTTAAATGATTTAAACAATGAAAAAAAAATAATGTTAACTCTTAATGAAAGACACAATATTTTTCAGGTGAGCCTTGCAAAATATTTTTAGCTAACAACTTTATCTATAAGATCAATATTTATATATATCTATAAGTATAAAGTATCCATCAGTGATATGTTCATGTATAATATAAACAATACCAAGTATTATACTTTATCGAAATTTAGGAATCCTGAGGATAAACATTTTAAAAATTATTATGCTAAAAAAGTTGAATAATTTTATTGTATGAATAATATTTAATAAAAAAGTATTTTTGTGCTTATTTTAAGTTAGTTCAATTAATAATAACTTTACGAGGGATTCCTTTTGACGTAGAAAAATAACATTTATTATATATCTGATTTTTCCAAATTTTTAAGTTTTATTTAGCAAAGAAATTCAATGTTCTCCTCAGCAACAATTTTGTGGGTAAACAATGTTATAACTAATATTATCTAGCTACAACATTTAATGGTATTGAGAGTTAATGTTATATTATATTTTTATGTTTCACTCTATTTTTTTTATTACTTTCTTTTTTTACTTTAGACTTATATGCCGATAAAAGTACTTACCACACGCTGTGTCCTCAAAAAAAGAAAGTTTTTATCCATGTTTTTGTTTTTTGAATAATCTTCGGCGAAATCTTTTGCACGACTTCTTCTTTCTTTACTGTTTTATCTCTACTATTTTTCAGAAATAGAAAGTGGAATTAACTGCGAGAAGTGCAAAAGCATCCTTTTTCCTCATTATCGGCCTATAAATGGAACGATAATATGCTACTTTTCTACTTCGTTCATTTTTTTTTCTTAAAAATAATATGCTCGATTAGTTTCGAAATCTGATGGTAAAAATTTTCTCTAATTGCTTGATTTAAGATTTTTAATTGCCTAATTTTTTTCTATTGATATTATGGCTCAAAAAAAAAAAAAAATTAAATTTCAAATTTTTAAATAATTTCAAAAATAGAGAATAAAGTAAAGAAGGTAAAGGATCATGTAATTGATACTAAGATAACACGATTTTTAATCTTTGTTGAAATTTAGCTTCAAATATAAAGTAAAATAATAGAAGTGGAATTTCAACATAATAAACAATTTCAATTAATTTTATTTATAGTAGATATTAACATTTGACTAAAGTAAATAATGTGTTAATTGAAATTATGGGGTTGGATAAGTGTTGATGACTAGGTCCTTAACCTTGTTAAGTAAAATGATAAGTGCTCAAACCGACACTGGTCGAGCTGAAAAAAAAAAATCTTTTTATGTTCAGCAGATTCACAATTATACAAAAATTTTGCTCACTTTCTGCTCAGCTGACTTATTTCGGATCGCCAATAACATTGGGAAACCATCCGCTTCTTTTTTTATGTCTAAAATTTTCAATCTTTTTCTCTATATTCGCCTGTTAACTTTTTTTTTTTTTTATATAGCTAATGTGTAATTTATAGTAGAACGAGACGACTTTTTACTAATTAGTATCTCACCGTTGTTTATATTCTTATAACTGCCATTAATTGTATTCCTGAAGATCAGCACGACCCTTAAGCTACCGCTAGACCAATATGCGACTCATCAAAAAGCCGACCACGACTCTTATTAATAATTATTAATGAAATATTTCTGAATTTGAGTGTAATTTAAATTGTTATCTCGGTGCATGAGCGTGCGCACTAAAATTAAATAAATAATTAGCTAAATTAGGAACGATTTTGTTGACACGTTAATTGTCTGAATCGGGCTAATGCAGGTGCCGGCCATCTCTCTGGCCTACGAAGCACCGGAATCGGACATAATGAAACGGCAGCCTCGCGATCCTTACAGAGACAATCTTGTGAACAGAAGGTGGGTCTCCCCAGCAACAAACCCACCAAGATCGTATTGTGGTAGTACACACATCTTGCACTTTAATAACCATCAACTTTCCCCTCTGACCACTTTTACCTTACACTTTCTTTCACCTACCCCCAACCCCCACCCCACCCCACCCCACTCTAGATTCTCTTTCTTTCTCAGTCACTCAACACACCCCTCTTACTCGACACTCATTTAGTACTTTTAGTCTTTGATTGATTTTTGCAAAGTGCTTTGTTGATACACGAAATATTTTCCCTTTTTTCTTTTTCTTTTTTTTTTTTGTCCTATACAACAAGTCTTACATAGATGTTTGGCATGTGTCGTAGATTAATTAATTTACCTTTTTATCTTACATCAATAAATCGATAAATGTGTTTCAACTGTCAATGCTCATAAATTGTTTAAATGTAACGAGTTTTAATTTGGGTATATTATATCAAGGAATTATTCAAAATATTCTTTGCATTTAATACATTTTTTCAATATTTTTTCGTTAATTTTCATTTTTTGATTAAATTTCTAATATTACCACCTCAATTTCAAGTATTAGATTAAATTTTGAATACTGTACTTTTTTATACATGCATAATAATAACTGCATGATTACACATACATTAAAGTATAATATGGAAAATTTATTCAATCCTTACGATTAAATTATTCAGAAAATTATTCATAAAGCCTTACTATCTTGTAGCATTATGTTATTAAAGAATTATTAATTTTTAATAATCTGTTAAATTTTCCATTTGGATAATTCATACATTAGTTGTAATATTTTAATTTCTACATTTATATTTATTTTAAAGTAAAAACTCAAGTCATTAAATTGTACAAGAAATGTTAAAACTTTTCTCTTGCAACAAAGAAATTGTGTTACATTCTAATTCACACATATCTAATCGTACTTTTGGAATAAATTGATTAGAAAAAAAATAACAAGCAACGAACTTTACTTCATAATAGTTAAATAGCTAATTTAAAAGAAAAAAAAAAGAAAATACCAACAACCTGAAAGATAAATATGAAATATAAAGATAAAAAAAAAAGAAATAAACAAAAATAATTTATTTTGTTTATCATTTTTCTTAATACTTTTTGCATTTATAATGTTAAATTATGCTGAAAGCAAGTAGATAAAAATTTTACAGATAAAATAAATTACTTACTCTATGAGAGTATTTAATATTTCACAGGAAAATTTGACATAAAATATTTTTAATTTAAATAGAATAAATTTACATAGAACTAACTAACTATTTTTAATCTAAATAAGAGTATATTCAGATAATAATTTATAAAAATATATCCCTTTTATTAAGTTATAGCATTAAGATATTAAATTATTCTAAAATATTGTTTGATAAAAATATGTAAATAAGTGGATTTTACTGACATTATGAAAACTCCCGTGATAAAAATGCATTGATAAAATAGTTGTTCATACAAAATAAAAGGCACGCACGTTCTATTTCTCACTCTCTGTCTCTCTCTCTCTCTCTCTCTCTCTCTCTCTCTCTCTCTCTCTCTCTATCAGTTCTCTTTTCTGGCATCTTATTTTTTCTAAAATACTTAATTTTGTTAGTTTCTAACTTTGTTCTAACACTCACGTTCCCTCCTCCAAACACCATCACCAACACAAAAAATCAGAGTCTGTAGGACTTTAGAAAATTAGTGTCGCACAAAACATTATTTTTTCACCTTTACATTACGTGGCATCTCCTATTAGAGGATTAATGATGTCGAGAATGTGAATGCTTTAGTTTTATTTAGAATCTTTTGTGTACTTACACCGATATGTACCACCACCATCGTTATCACGTGTGTATACACAATATAATGCGAATACATCAAAACGACACTAATAATCAACGTATAGCCTAGATGAAATAATATTTGCTATATATTTCTTTTTTTATTTTGTACAATTATAATTAATACTTTAAATTCTATTATTATTATTACTATTATTATTATTATTATTATTATTATTATTATTATTATTATTATTATTATTATTATTTGTATTCCCAATACGTAAGAATACAATTTTGTAAATAAAATATTAATTATAAGCGTGAAGATATACTTCGTATTCACCAATGGAAAAAATTCCGATGGAAATAATACTTACATTTTCGCAACTAAGACTCCTTAATTTTATTTCAATAGTAATTTAATGATTTTTTTTAATTTTTTTACAGTTTTTTTATTGTCCGTCGGAGCTTTAACTAATGGTCGATTTAAACGAAGATTTTCATTAGCATGTGCAATGTCATTAAACTGACAACTAAAGACAATTGCAAAAGATTAGAACCAAATTAATTATTATTAATATAATAATTACAAACATTTTTAGCTATTTTAAAAATATTTTTTGGAATGAAAATTTGCTTGTTAATAATGCAATTTTTAAGCACCTATACGTTATTATTAACCAAATAAGTAGGCATTGAATTATATTTTATTTATAATAATAATAATATTAACAATTAAATTTGTATTGAGGATAATGAAGTAAACATACATGTAAATTCATGTTTTGAATATACACTTTAATTTCTAATATTAGAACCTCATTATTATCATAGCAAATTATAATAAATTAAATTTATTACTCGAATATAATGTAATTTATATTTAAATGAAAAATATTCCAATATTTGATCAAAAGCTCAACTACATAAAAGCAGCTTTTCATTCCCAAAGTAGCTTTTAAAACCTACTTAAGCTTTTGCTTTTCTTTATATACATATCGACAAAAGCTTTTCTTTATCATATTTTATTTAAAAATTATTATTCTATTTTTGGTTTGGGTTCTACTCCTGTTATACAAAATTTAAGGCTTTGTTTTCTGCTTCCAAATTTGGCTCTTTTCTCTTTACGTATTTATATTGAACATAATTTTTTGAGTCAGCTTGAACAAAATAAAAAACAAAAAAACAAATTTTTTTATGCATTTCTCACACCGCAAACTTGCAATAATTCCTGTATAAATACACATACATTTATATACAGAGCTTTTGGAATAAACATAATTTCAAAGCTTTTTCATTTTTTTTTCTTTTTGGTGTGCAATAATGTGTACATGTACAGGTAATAGTGTTGTGTGGGAATTGAAACAGAGTAGAATTGCAGGAGGAAATATTTGAATTTATTTCGAAGATGTGGGCTGCGGTCAAGGTTGATCTAACTGGTAAAAATATCAATTGACAGACTCGAGAAACCAGGAGTTAATGAAAATTTTAATTTTCGAGGGACGTTTTATGCCCCTTTTTTGCACATTTTCGTAATAAAAATTAACTCTTCAAATTTTTGGTCTAACTAGCATAAATTCATGTGAAATAAAAATGTTTTTATACGAAAGTAACCTTAATGATGTTGTACGTGTACCATTTTATTTTCCGTTAACAATTAAATAAAAATTATGACAAGACAAAACAACATCTAAGTAATCGTATATTTTTTTCATTTTAAAAAACGTAATAAAAATTAAATTTACATGTAATATTATTCTTATGATATTTGTGTTTACAATCTTGATAAATAACAGTAAAAAAATAGCAACATATTTTACCTTAACATATTTTATAATAAATTGATTATTTTCTTATCGAAATAGTAAAATAATAAAACTTAAAATTAGGTGCGTATTATTTGAAAAATATAAAAATTAAATTTTTTCATTTGAATAAAACGAATTATTTTATTTTTTAAGAAATTATTTTTTGCAATAGATTAATTAAAGCTCTTATCAAACTTGTAAAAATGAATATTTAGAGAATCAATATAGTTATATATAGACTAGTTAGTCCTGTGAAGAAAATATTAATAAAATATACTTTTTAACGTAAATTATAATTTTTTTTTAAAAACAAGTTTTTTTTTATAAAACGAAATATGTGTTTGTATTTTCATACCCAAATATTTAAAATTCCAGTAAAACCAAAAATTGAATGTTTTATAATTTATCAATGTTTTATGTTTTCGTTCAACTAACCATATTTGCTTTTTGTCTTTTAATATGTTTTCATATTCAATATTTTCATAAAACGTATTTAAAAACAAAATAAATCGTCTTTTTGATATGCTTTCTAACTTTATACGATTTTTCATAGAATTTCTATCAAAATACAATGGAACAAATTTTTGTTACAATCTGTAAATAAAAACTATTTTAATTATAAAAAACTTATAATTTTTTTCAAACAGTTGCTTAAAAAATTATTTTTACTATTTTTTCTAATATATCCATAGAAATAATATAATATCCAATTACACTAATTATTAATAAATAATAATTAATAAATATTGCTATATTTAATATAGCTTTTATTAAAGTTTAGCAATTATACTCCTATTAAAATAAATTTTTTATGCTTCTCTTTCTATTTTTTACTTTTATTTCTTAAAGAATTATAAAGTAATATGCATAAATTAAAAATATGAAAATATTGAGAAATCGTGTAAAGCTTGTGTATGATAAAACAATCTTTAGCATGGAACGTGAAAGTATGTGTTTGATCGTTTACAGACATTGTGTAACAACAATTACTTTGGTAAGTATACCATCGTAAAATTACTCACATTTGTAATTAAGGATTAACCAGCTTCTCTGTAATTACTAACACTCGATTAAATAGCTTATGAGTATAGTTACCGAACTTACATAAAGTAAATAATTGCTAGTTAATTTATTGATTTTGAAGCATCCTAATTTGAACTTTTATGAATGTATTTTTTAATAGAACATGTCCCTGTAATTACAGGATTAATTTAAAATCTATTGGCTCGATTCCTCTCATTAATCCCGTGGTTAATTTTCAAAATTCGCATGAAAAAAATTGTAAACTAACATCATTCACGTGCATTGAAACTACAGAATTGTGCAACTACAATGAACAATAGTTCACCTAATTGTGCTACCTAGTAGTTCAATAAAAAATTAGCATGCTTTGGAAATCAAACAAAACGCCAACATCATTTATTCGTGTCAAGTTCAGGTAGATAATGATGACGTTTTTGTGTTCTCTCATAGGCTTATCTCAATGGCATATGGACAAATTGGTATGATTCAAGCTGCTGCCGGATTTTTCGTGTACTTCGTAATTATGGCTGAGAATGGTTTTCTGCCAGGACATCTCTTTGGAATTCGAAAACAGTGGGATTCTAAAGCCATTAATGATTTAACGGACAGTTACGGTCAGGAATGGGTAGGTCGCCAGATTATCTGATATTGGAGTTAAAAATATTGTTAAAATTAAGAAACCGTATTCAAATTATTATTCATAGAACGATTGAATGTTAAATTACAACAGTAAATAAAGTAAATAAAGAATAGATAAAGCAAATGAAACTACAAATTGTATATTAAGATAGACAACGTAAGACTTTGAATAAATTTTATTAAAATTTATTTAAAAATAAATTGGTCAAAAGTGCCCTCAAATTAATTCTAAAATTAAATAAATCACTGAACTTTAAACTCATTTTAAGTTTAACTTTTTTTTGAAGAGGACAAAATAAATCTCTTTAAATTTATCTTAGTACACGGTATATCTAAGGGCTTTAGTTAAAAGTTCGTTTAGGATTAGTTAAGGATTTCAAAATCGAAATAAGAAAAACTGTTTTTTTTTTTTTGTTTTTTGTTTTTAAATTAACTCATCAAGTATCCTTTAATGTAAAATAACTTAAATACAATGGGTTTTTAAAAAATAAAATTAAATTTAAATGAAAATATTTTTATGTACGTTCACAAGCAGTCAAAGTCATTGGATAACTAATTAAGCAATAAAATATTTAAATGTACAATTTTCATTCTCAATGCAAAGTTTGAATTACAATTAGCAATGACACTTTCTTGCAATATAAGCACACCAGAGCATCAGCCAGTGCATCACATATTTTTATAAATCTTACAAAATAGATCCATCATATAATTATGATATTTTAGAATAACAAAACATGAGCTTATTTTATCATTAACTTATCTATATTTTTACAACAGACCTACAGAGATCGCAAAACGTTGGAATTCACCTGTCATACGGCTTTCTTCGTGTCCATCGTCATCGTTCAATGGGCCGATTTGATTGTTTGCAAAACACGTCGTAACTCTATCGTCCACCAAGGTATGAGAAACTGGGCCCTCAACTTTGGTTTGGTCTTTGAGACCGCACTTGCAGCATTCCTAAGTTACACACCTGGCATGGACAAGGGTCTCAGAATGTTCCCACTCAAGTACGTATTCTTTATTAGATCTAATTGTTAGACCTTCACATTACCTACGAGAATTCGTAAGTGATGTCGACAAGACTTTCTTATTGCTTGAAAAGTAACAACAAAGCCTCCATCTATTACAATACACTCCTTTAATTGTGTTTCATTTCAAAAAATATTTATTTCTATTCTTGTATTTATAGATTCGTTTGGTGGTTACCAGCTATTCCCTTCATGCTTGCCATCTTTATCTACGATGAAACGAGACGATTCTACCTCCGTCGATATCCAGGCGGTTGGCTCGAACAAGAAACTTATTACTAAATATGCAACACGCAAAATGTGCGAAAGAGAGAGAGAGAGAGAGAGAGAGAGAGAGAGAGAGAGAGAGAGAGCGAGAGAGAGAGAGAGAGAGAGAGAAAAGAGAGAGAGAAAAACCGACAGACGCATACCCACGCAGAAAAAAAAACTAAAAACGATGTACTATTACTACTACTACAATCACCATTATCAAGACACCCAGCAACAGATGTCAACAACAAAAATTATATAAATCTATGCAGCCATAGAATATATATATATTATTAGTAATAATATTGATAATAATAAAATCACATATTTTACACGGAATGCGCTTACCAAAATAAAAAAAAAAAGATATGCAACTTTTTGAAGAGTCTATTTGATAGGCTAATAATAATTAGATAAAAATAATAATAATTATAATAATTATAATTAAATTAAAGATACTAGCTTGGCTCGCTTGGCTTTAGGTTGTATATCTTTATCGACTATTAAAGGTACGAAAATCAAATACATAAAGAAACAAAATATAATTCAAAATTATTGTTCGTAAATCCCTCCATTTTGGTAATAATAATGTAATTACAATTATCTTTATATGAGGGAAATTTTAGATGAGAATAAATAATAAATAAAAATGTAGAAGGGTTGTACAGCCTATCAGAATCTAGAAATGTTACTCTCTTCGGGCCTCAAATGATTAAAATTTTAAATTGTCCATCGCAGGTTTTGAGTAGTTGCGAAGTAAAAATTTTTAAGTATACTATCAATAAACATCAAATATTAGTGTGTAAGAGACAATTTATAATTTTAATTATTTTCTGAAGAGTACAATAATCATATCTATTGAAAAATTGTACAATCAATTTACGTTGTTTACTTATGCTTTTTTATTATCTATAATTTTCATTGTACGATTATTATTTTAATTACGTTATTAAAGCAAAAATTAAGATGACTAATTACGGAGAACCTGGTCGACCAAGTTCGCAGGTTATACTGATATCGGTGCTTCAATAATGATGCCGTAGGTACGAAAAATACTCTAAAACGTTGATTATTAATAGTATTAATAAAATAATAGCGATATGTAAAAGTGATAAAATTTAAGAAAAAAAGAAAAAATGTTTACATAACATAATGTGTGGGTTATGCGATGCTTGTCGTTTCGATGCTCTTTCAAGGGGATAGTAGATAATCTCGGTGTTAATTCTTGATGATCCCTTTGAATCTTCAGCTCGTGCAACGAGAAGGAGATAAAAGGAGAAGAGACTCGATCACAAAAGTCCTTGAAATCGAATCAAATCACTGACGCTGAAGCTAACTCCAGAGAAAGACGTTGAAATGATGAAGTACGAACGAGAGCAACTGAGCTCGAGCATCCGAAAGAAAAGGAGAGAAAGAAAGCAAGAAAGATATGACGAATGAAAGAAAAAGAATGCAAGGGAACGAGAAAAAAAAAAAATTAAACGTAGAAAGGCCTAAAATGTCGAGGCGTGAGGTGAAGTAGAAAACAAAAATAAAGCATTAAATTAAACAAGTAGATGAAGCAAGAAAAAAATTACGTCATAGTTAAAAAGCCAATTGACAAAAGATTGAACACTGGAATATGTAGAATAGAAAAGAACTTAAAAAAAAAAAAGTTTACAAATTTAGAGAACAAAGCACATTATAATACAAGTATTTGGACATTGGACTCGATCTCAAGCCCGGCAAAAGAGCGAGTATGACTTGGTTTAGTTTCCCTGGTGCATCGATGATCGCGTGTTGCCACGTAACGATCTAATGTTATATAAATAATACACACACCTCTGGAAAAGGGTGGACGTGGTTTACGTCACACGGATTTCCGTGATAATGTTATGAAATATAAAAATGATATGCAAGCGAAAATTAATAAAAAGAAAAAGAAAAAAAAAAGGAGGAAAATTGTACGAAGAGCAGCATCCTGCGGTGGGAGTCACCCAAGTTACAATTTTAACATAAATGTCTTGTGATACCGACTAACTTCTTAGACAAGAGTAAAAGAGAAACCTAATAATTATTAAATTAATGAAGAAGTAACTAGTTAAGAGAGGCGCCAAGGAGAAACGTTAAACATTTTTGAGAAATTATATTACTGGTTTTTGCTATAGAGATTGGCAATGCGCCCTAAAGATGAAAAAAAAAATTGGTGATTTATGATATTATCCTATTGTAGTAAAATCATAGATTACTCTGAATAATTAAAAACCAGAATAGAAGAGCGTCATTGCGAATTATTTGAGTAATCTGAAAAAACTGAAGTACAAGGGAAAGTTAGATGTAACCAATAACAATATCAACAGCAGTAACATAAATTTGAGCAAACGTATCTATCTAATAATATCCATCTCAGGCAAAAAGAAATCTAAAAATATAAAAATATATAGAGCATGGAAGGCAAACCATTAAATCTACATTAGATGTCATGCAGTATCATCATTCATTATAGATAAACTTATTGATTATTAATTAAAGAAGAAATTAAATTAAAACAAGAAATATAGCAAACTGAATTGGCAGGCTCTAGTTGAAGAACGTACAGGTTGAATAATGTCGAAAAAATGTAATAAAGTAGAAAAAAATGCGTTACAGTATTCATTATTATTAATTAATTAATTAAGAGAAGAATAGAAGAAAAAGAAGGTTTAAGAATCCAAGTAAAACGTTGTTCGGTTCGAGTTTTATCCGAGTAGTTAACACACATCAGACTGCAGTAAATAAGTTCACGTAGTTAACTCTTTGTTGGAGTTCTTATTCTGGAATGACACTGAAGAAGGGACGAGAATAGAACAGAGTATGTTTTTAGACGAGGAAAAAATGGGAGGAGTCGACAACGGGGAAAGAAGATGCGAACAACGGAATGGAACAACGTTGGATAGTATTATAAATATTTAGCGTTTAAAGCAACATCATTACCACCTAAGACACATTTAATTAAATTCAATAATAAAACGAAATAAACTAAAAGATAAAGACAGAAAACAAGTTATGTAATTAATTAATTAATTAAATGCGAGCATTTCCAGAATGAATAAATACTGTGTGTTACTAAGGGGGAAGTGTGGTCGTAAAAATTAGAGAAAAACGTAAAAAAAAGAATAAATAAAAATAAGTATAAACAGATGAATAGCGTTAATAATGTAATTGATTACGAATAATGGTATTACAGAGCAAAGTTTAATGATTAAATTGTAATACAACATGCGACCGTAGATACTAAAAATTTGAAAATTATAAGTAGAGCAAAACGAAGTCGAAGAATGCAAGTTACATGCAAAATAAAATTTAATAAATAAAGCTATCCATACAAAATTTAACGTTGTAGAGTGAATCGAGAGATTGCGAAAAAATAAATAAACTATAAAAAAATATCCACACACATTCTTTACGTAGGTAAAACAAAAATTAAATCATGTTAAACGTAATAACGGTTAAAACAAACGTATATTCTCTTAGGTTTTTCATAGGTTAAACTGTCAGCGAAAGGAAAAAAAAGTACGAGCTCGCTATAAAAGAAGAGTTTAAATATAAATAAAAAGGAAAAGTTGCAAAAAATATCATTGAACCCCGGGACGCTGAACGCCCTGTTGTTTCGCGACTCCGCGGCATCCCTTCAACTTGAAAACCGACAAGAGAGACAACTTAACAAATTAAGAAATTAACAAATTAACAAAAATTGAATGATGAGGCTCTTATCAAAGGACATACCTCTTATCAAAAGAAGAACTTGGATGCGTGGCGTTGGTCCCCGGGGACTCATCGAGCCTTCTTCTCCCGAACCGAACGAAGCGAAAAAAGGCGCGCATGAACACCCCCGCACATTTAATAAGGCCAAAGTGTTAGGTACCAAAAGTGTTCAAAACAATAAAAGACCGCTCGCTATCCAAAGCAACGGACGTTCGTTCATCGATCGCCACGGATTGTCGACGCGAATAATCCCGCGGCGCGTTTTCTCCAGGTGAAGTTTCGAAGATCGCCGGATTAAGAATGGGACGAGGAAAACATACTTCGAGGTCGTGACGAACCCGAAGAAATCCACCCTCGGTGCGCTTATACCTTTAAAAGACAAAGAAAAAAAAGAAAAATAACAAAACAAAAAAAGAAGAACAAAAAGGGAACTCGCAGCGGTTTCCTGTATTTCCGCACCGAAGCAGCTCTTCGCGAGCTTTTTTGTCATAACCGCGAAGTCTTGGCCATGTTTCCTTCAACCGCATTCGAGGACAAGGTAAACCCGGAGGCCGAGAGATTCGAGCGCGCAGATGCTCGGGCCGGTCGTCCACGACGAGAAGGTGGTGGCGCCTCCCCACATCGGGTCCCTCGGACATTTTCCCTGTTGACGCTCGTGGAGATCCCGCGGAGGCACCCCAGCCGAGTGGCTTCCACGATTTCCTGGTCGCCGACTCCAAGGACCGAGGGAAACTACCCTGAACGAGAACGCGCGTCGCGGCTCCCATCCGCAGCTCTACTCCTCGTTCGCGGAACGAGCGATCGAAATCGGACGAATCGACGATAATAACGAGGCTTCCGCCCCCGCGGATGCCCCCGGGAGTGGCGCTCCTCGCGTACCGATGAAAGCCACCCGCGACGACGTGGGGAGCGTCTCCTTGAGGAGAGGCTGGACTTGGGCAATCACTACGTGCGCGCGCTACACTCTCACTGATCACCCATATCCACATGACCATGAATATATACGCATACGTACAGAAATGTGCACACGTACACGGAGACGGTAAGTCAGGTGTCAATGTTTCGGTTGACAATTTTTGTATGAGCGCGTAAGGATACGTGTACATGTCTGTATGCACGGAGATGATGCGGTTGTCGACGCACAGGGTGTTCCGCGACCTGGGGGACCTCGGTTGGAGGATATCCCAGAAAATGCTTTGCCGTCGTGCGCCGCCTCTCACTTTAGGCTAATAATTTAAACATTAACGGTATAATGAGTAATAATAATTATTATTATTATGATGATAATTATAATAATATTAATAAATAATAATGATAATATAATACATGTTACACAGTAAGATATTATTAGATGTAATTATTATATATGGTTTAGTTTAGATCGTGTTGTTGAAGAAAAAAAAATGAAAACAAAGTATGCAATAAGGAGACAAAGAAGAGAATGAGGGGAGGGATGGAGAAAAAGCGAGAGAGAAGAGGCTGGATGAGTGCGCGGTGAGAGAGAGAAAAAAAAAAATTTTAAAAAGAAGAATACTTAATATAGGACGAGTACACAAAGAGGTTGAGAATAAATGAAAATAAGAGGCAAAATGAAGCAAACGAAAACGAGTTGAGGAGCGATGAAAATACATTCTTTTCCCGGTCTAAGGCCAATTGGTGATTTTACGGCGAACTGAGCGGGATGATGAGGCGCGCGATTTTTTCACTTGATATTTTATAAAATATACTTTCGCTTCTTTACCGTACAACGATGTCGTTAATTTTTTTTATCTCCTTGTTCCGATCTGACAAACCTCTTGTAACGATCAATGTATTTTGATAAAATTAAAATTAAAATCGGTTGTCCGAGGCAGTCGAGCCCCTTCGCGATTGATCGGCATTAAAGGGCTTTGGTGTGGGTCTCGTTTGTATTTTAAATCGTATCTCATCATCACCTGCACACGTAAGATGCATGTTAAACGAATTCCTTCATTCTCAACTGGTTACTCCAACTGTATTCTCCGTGCTTTTTTATACCGGACACTTCGTTGATTCTCTTATGCATTTGTTGGTACGTTCAATGCACACCCGCGCTTTTCCATTAGTAATTAAATGCATACGAAGCAATTGCATCTGTCGTAAAAAGACCGTCGACGAGGAGGTGAAAATGGAGGATCAATCAATCAATTCATTCATTAATTGATTGATCGATCGATCGATCGATTGGTTGATTGATTGATTGATTGGTTAATCGATGTCGAGTTGCTGCGTTCCAAATATCGTTGCGTAGAGTTGGTTGAGACGAGGACGAGAAAGGGACGCGACCTTAGGACTAAACTTCAATCTACAAATTGGGAAAGGGATCGTAAACTACTCGTCGTTTGGTCCAACGAAAATGTTCGATGGGACGCTTTTTTATCATTGCTTATCTAACATAAAACAAGCTTTATGTATGTATGTAATGTAATATACACAATGTGTACGGTTAAAAATCTATAATGAAAATATTGCTATGCTATATTGCAGATTTTCAACTGCTTACACGCAAAAGCTGTTAACTGCGTACATGTACTAGCGGTATTCATCGACGTATTGGTATGATACATGTAAACAATAATAACGTAGGCTAAACACTGATTTTTCGATTAATCGTGAATCGATGTAGGACAAAAAAACTTTTGCTCTCGAGCGTTTCGTCGCGCAAACCGACGGTAATTTACGATCGGCATTACCTTTTCGCATTCCTTGCAGTGGCAGCAACTCGAGCAGCCGGAGGAAAAGGGGAAAATCAAGGGATGGACAATTAACAAGATAATAAAAACGGAAAACCTGCGCAGCCGCCATTCTTACATACACACATACATGCGCGCACCCACGCACTCGCGACGGAATCATTGAATGATGGATGAACAAACTTGAACAAAAAAGCTTAAAAACGTTAAATAATAACCACGACGAGAAAATAATGAATAGAGCAGGAATGTGAGAGTGATTATACAAAACAAAAAAAATTGAATAATGTTTTATTAATATTGTACATATTTTAAATAATTGAAAGGACGGTAATAATTGACAGGTAGATCGTGCGTGATCGGGGACCGCACGCACGCCCACGCACTCACACCCTTGAGGCAGAGGTGCAGGGGCGCGCGTCGGTGTCTCACTCTCTTATTTGCGTTTTTCCTTTTTAGCACCGAATACAAGATGAATAAACATAATAATATAAAAAAAAAAAAAAAAAAAAAAAAAAAAAAAAAAAAAAAAAAAAAATGAAGAAGTTAAATTTACGAAATAAGAAAATTAATGACAAAAAAAACAAAGGAGACGAAATGTTACATGCGCGCACGCCCCCCCCCTCCCCCAAACGCATACACAATGCACGCGCAAACACACACCCACACTCACAGTCATTCACCGGTAAGACACATTCATAAGACACGCAGGTACATGGGAAAAATGTTAGCTCACACATACATGAAATAAAGTTTAAAAACAAGTCGTGTGGAGTGTCCCATCGAGGGGCTTAACGAACTTTTGATTAGGGACGGCGTTAAACTATCGACTGAAAATTGGCGTAAATTGTTAAAAGGCTAATTGTAGTCGGTTTCGGCGAAATTGAGATATTTCGTTTCAATCGAGTGTATCGCTCTTGAATTGCATTGAATGATGCTTGGCTCCAAGGAATGTTCAATAGTTTCAATTTGTTCGATATACCGCTTGAATCCAAATGTTATCCAACAAAAAGGAGAAAAGTTGAAAAGGTCAACGTAGCACTCGATCGCGATTGTTGTTGCGTTAAACGTAGCCGCGCGTAGTAACGTATATTATTATTATTATTATTATTATTAACATTATCAATTTGTAATTTGGCTTTCGCATTGTGAGAAAAATGAGCTTCTTTAGACTTTGTGGGACTGCTAATTAAGATTTGTTTGGAAGAACCGCTGATTGTGCGGCGAAAAAGACACACAATTCGTACTTTTGTAATTCCGATTAAAGTTTCGAGTAGCTTTCAATGAGATACTCCAGCCAACGAGACGAGATAAAGACGCGGGATGATGAATAAATAATAATGTTAAAGGGGAACGAAAGGAGATGTGCTTTTGCATTCAAAAGTTAAACGCGCGCGCGGTGGAGAATAATAATTGCGAATGCGAGAGTGAAAGATAAAAAAGGATAAAAGGAAGGAAAAAACACGTACACTGCTCTATACCCGAACTCTTGTAATTTCTGATTGACGATTTCCTTCGTATAATTATTATTATATCGATAAGTTCTGTTTTCACACGCGAATAAATTAAGAAAAAATAAGAAAAAACAAACGAGAGACATTGTCCAACCCAAGTGTCATTACTTTTGATGTTAAATAAAAAATACATAATTAATAGACGCATCTGTTCTTCGAGGAGCCTGGCCTTCTCATCCCAAGTCAGTTATTGATTTGCTTATAATTACAGAAACTAAGAGGCGACGGTAGGTACTGAAAAAATATACAATTTATTTGTTATAATTATTATTTGTTTAGCAATTTTTGCTGTTTATTAAAAACATAACATAGCAATGAATAGTTGCAAAATATACAATGTAACATTATACTTTTACAATTGTGGCAATGGTTCGGTTTATTTATTTTTAGTATCACTTGTGTTAAATAACTGTAGCATCATCTATCTAATGCCCAAAAAAAAACAAAAAAAATCTACGTAATTTGAACCTTATAAAGATCCAAAAAATAATTTAATTATTTCATTATCTTTAACACATTATTCAATTAACATTTAATTTTGATTAACAATGCTTATTGCAAATATTGCAACAAATTTTTTAATTAATTACTAATTTTTGTACAAAAACTTTTTGCTAATTCTTCTCAAAGATAAATGTGCTTTGTTACGAGAAATTAAAAGTAATTTTTTTTTTGTTTGCTCTGTACAAATATTTTTTGATAAGATTATGTTATAAAATATTATTTAAAAAAGTAACAATATTAGACAAAAGTATAAAAAGCTTTGGAAATTTTAAATATTTAAAAAATGTTAACTTTTTTAAAAATATTATGCAGTAGACAATTAATTATTAAATTAATTGCTAAATATTGAATATTTTTTGTATTTACAGTGTTTTAATCTATTTTTTGTTTAAGTTTATAATTTTTACACCTTTCATAATTAAATTTAAAATTTATTCTGAATCTGAATTTTCCAACTGTATTTTATCTTTGCTCAACTTCTTTTTTCTTATCCTCTTAATGTGTTTCTTTAATCTACCAGAATTTTTTAGTTCTTCATATTGAGATACCAGATCCAATATTCGTTTTTCAGCTGAAAATAAAAATAATGTAATAAAGTACAATAAAATTTTTATCGATTAACTAACATCTAAATATAGTTCTTACATTTCTTTTTAAAACTAGGTTTTTGGCCAGTCTTTATAGCAGTTATAATTTCTTTCTTCTCTTCATTATTTTTTTCCTCCTTTAATTTATGTTTTCTTTCTTCTCTCAGTTGATTTTCTAATCTTTGAATAAGGTACTTTATTTTCTTAATTTGTTTAGGATCTTCTTCAGTTTCTAATTCATTTTTTAGTTTTAGTAAATCATTTTCTTTTACTTGAGAAAGAAATGCATATGACTTTTTAAATGCTTTAGGCTTAAATTCTCCACAAAGTCTATCAAATCTGGGATCTCTCACCATTTTCTTTTTGCATGGTACTACTTCACGGAAACGAGAAACTTGTTTTTTTGCTGATACTTCTTGAGGTCTATTTTTATTTTCTCGCTTAAATTTGGTAACTTTACTTTTTTGAACTCCAAACATTGCTGCATTATAAACTTTTGTACCTAATTTTTCTTTTAATTTTTGTAAGCTTTCAAAACTCATCTGAGACAATTCTTTTCTGATTTCTATCTGAAAGATATAAAAATCTAATAAAATATATATAATATATATTAAAATAATATCAATCAATAAGAATCTTCAGAACTTTCTAAACTAGTCAAAATTGTTAAATATAGTACATCAATTTAATTAATATTGCAGAACTTTTGTATAAATTTAAAAAAGAAAATTGTTATAATCAGTTAGAAACTTATCATATACATTACATTAATCATAAATAAATTTTCTGATTAATTAATTATTATTCCAATTAATATTTACAATTTTTAATTTTTAGAGGTTTTAATAAATTATTATTTATATTTTGATATTAACATTCTTATAAGCTTTGAATTATTATATTATATTGAAAAAAAATAAATTTAATAGATTATTTAAAACATTGAATATTTTAATTTTAAAATATTGTTTAAGCACAAAAAATATACAATGTCCACTAATCGACAACCAAAAGAAATGTATCTATACTTTGAGATACACATATATAACATGTATACCATTTAATTCTAATCCAGGTTTGTTTGTTTTATATTATAATACATAAATAAATATATATACAAGTCTAAAAGTAATTTATGCTACTTTCTTTTACTATTACTGATTCAACATATTATTAAAAAAATTTTCAGGAATGCAGGTATATTTTATTATATTTCATAAGTAAAATAATAAAAATAGAAAAGAAAAAATTTTCTTAAGTATTTATGAAATATGACACGCAATAGATATATATTTAATTTAATTGGAAACAACAAAACCTAAAACATTACGTTCTAAGCTAACCTCAAAATCAACATATACATTTGTTACACCATTTAAAAATAAATCCCAATTTTAATATATACCTGATCTTTATCGACGTCAAGTAAATGGTCTGTTTCCTCTTCCTCCATTTTTTATAGAAAATTATATAGCTTTTAAGATTATATTCTATTTCTTGTAAAAAGGTACTTTTCATACATCACATAATATTTTCTCCAGTGCACTTCATTCTTACATAGATGTATATTACAAGATATGAAAAACCTCACTTTATGAATGTCTGGTTGAATTAAAAACAAATATTACTTTATAATATTGTTTAAATATTATAATGTAAATAAAATAAATAATAAATAGTTCCGATAAAAAAGAGGAATGTTCAAATGGAAAATCTTATCACTGTCGTATAGTAAATTCATTTACTTTGAAGGTCATGTATTCAAACAATAGCTTATATTTCTTATTTTCAAAAACATTTTTTAAACACAATATTATTGGAATATATGATAGAGAGTGAATTGCAAATTCAAAAAACTCTAAATTATCACAAGGAGTGAATTCAACTTTATTATCTTCAAATAATTCATAAGGACTATTTCATTAATCCGAATTATAATAAAAGAAAATTTTTAAATAATACGGCACTGGCTGAAACACCTTTGAGTTATTGTCGATTGCAGCGACGCATAGTTTAGTAGTGGTTAGTTGACAAAATGGCAGGCGTGTTATTCGAGGATATTTTTAATGTGAAAGATATTGATCCAGAAGGGAAAAAATTCGACAGAGGTAAGTTTTTTGGATAATTTTAATTGTTATGTAATTTAATTTTTGTTATCAACACTTTTTTTGCAAGCATTTGGCTTAAAGTCGCTTCTGAAATTGCCGGGTATGAACGATGAAAATTGCCGGGAAGCACATGGCGTGATTTGAGTCTGTGGAAACATGTTATATTCTCATACTGTATATAATTATGAATTTGAATTTTTTAGATTCATGATACCTATAATTAATATATATAATTTAAAATTATTCTATAATATTTTAAAGCTTTGCCTCCAAAATAAACATTTCAAACTTTGGAGAATAAACATTGTTTACGGGCGGGTAATTTAAATTGTACTTGATATGTTTTTTATCATAAGTCAATGTAGATATATGTATATTTATTTTCTAAGAAAAAAAAATTAAAAAAATTATTTGATTATATATTTAATTAATTTATTTTGAAAAACAGTAATTTTTATATTAATTTTATTTGTAATATACGATTAAAAACCATTAATATTCCAATAATATGACAAATATACTATGGTAAAGATTACAAATATCTTCGATAAATGTAGTTAATACAATTTTTTCTACTTTAATCTATTATTAATAATATTTATAATAAATACAATGGATAATTTAATGTACTTATAAAGTTAATAATATGTTTATTAAATTTTTATATCATCAAATTAATAAAAGTAAACAGAAATTGATGCATCTTAAGATACTTAATATTTTTGTGAATTGATGAATAATTAGTGATTATAAATTATTATAACATTTATAAATATTATTGAATTTTTATAGAAAATATTTGAAAATATACATTAAAAGTAAACTTTATTATTAGGTAAAAAAATATTTTTAAAAAATAAAAATTTTTAAAATATTTTGCAAAATAAATTTTATATTAAGAAACTAATTAATTCATTTTTAAAAAATAATAATAAAAACACTACTTGCAATAATATGATTAACAATATAAAATATAACTAGTACTGTTTCTAATAAATATATTAATACCAATACTATTTTTCCTTGTATTACATACATAATTTAAATATTTTAATAATTAATCTAAGTATATTGTAGAATCTTTTGATTCAAAATGATGTTATGCAACCATTAAATTTATTTTAATTTGTACTGACATTCAAATTTTGAGGTTATGTTTATAATATTTCATCATGAATATTATATAATATTTAATATTGACATAATACTGACAGCTTGAAAAGTATTTTTTTTTAACTGCATTTATCCAAATTAAATGTACATTTCAACATATAAAAATCTCAGATAGTATTAAAAAAAATTCAAAATTTAATAATAATAATATATTAATAATAAGATATTTCATATGCAAATTTTAGTTAAAAAATTAAAATATATACATTGTGTTCTCTTCTTGGAATAATGAAACAAATGTATACTAATTTTTTATTTGAAATATATTACTTATTAATAATAGAATAATTTATATTGTTAAATTTAAAAGAAAATTAAAATTAACTCTATCATTGAGTATTGTACATTACTTTTATATAGTATACAATATTGCAATAATAGAAAATTCTTTTTATTAAATCTAATACAAGAAAGTGTGATATAAATATCAAATATTTATATGAAATATAAAATATATTGTAAATTTCAAGTACATTTTCATGTTGGAACAAATAGAAGTAGTCATTTGATTATTTCTATTCGCTTATTTCATAAAAGAAAAACAAAATCGTAATTAGTATATTATCTAAATAAATTATGATTTAAAATATAAATTTATTATTAGATATTTTATTTAAGAACTTCAAATCTGTAAATAATAATTGGAACTTTTTTATAAATATATTTTCAAATTTATTTATTTATAATCTCTTTTTACAATATATTTTGAAAATATTTTAGAACTATCAACAATTACCATTTTTTTCTTAAAGTTTTTTCAATGCAAATTCCAATGAAAGAATTCAAATAATATAATGTACTGCATTATTATGATTTTCTAAATGATTTGTAAAATACATTTTTAAGGAATGTATTTTGAAAAATTAAATGAATTGTAATTTCAATTCAGAACAATATTTTTTTTAAATTATTGTACAAATTTTTGTACATCATCTTAAAAAAACATAAATTAAACTGTTAAAAGTATTACGAATTCATCGGGCTAAATATTATGCGATGTATATTTGTTGTAATATTAATATGCTTAAAAAATTATTAAAGTTGCATTTATAATTTTTAGTAGATTATTTAATTAATTTACATGGTACAAATAATGAACTTTTTATATTGAATACATTATTGAATTTATTTAATTTTTGGCAATCATGAAAAGTTAGTTTATTTTAGACATTAATATTAATGTCATATTACACACAGAGATTATCCATATCGAAATAGAATAATTTCAAAAGCCTTCGGAAAATTGTGTCTACATAATTAGTAATAAATAATACACAGTGCCAAAAAAACATGTCTGAATGTATTGTGTTTTCCTGTTTGGATGAGTAAAACTCAAAAGTATGATTATTAACGAGTTTTTATATCGACAAGAGATTGCGTAATGTTGTCGCGCATCTCATGTTATCATTATTGATTACTCTTTATCGACTTTTCCGTCTTTTTTATGATTTGCAAATGACGACCATTGGGTCGTGAAAAAAGCGTTACTATAAATAGAAATTTTAAAATTCGTTTTTATACTAATAAATATATGAAATTTCTTACATAAAAATTCTTTTATAAAGAGTGAGTCTGGTGTAGGTGCGCACGTGCAAATATGACAAATAAACACACACACATATTGACTTCACCGCTATCATACTGATTTTTAATATAATGTATGTCACTTTTAAAATTGAAAGGAATTTCATTTTCTTTTCTAACAATTTCGTGTTTTTTCAATTTATTTTCTATTCATTCACTTTTTTATGAAATACGGTACATTAATAAATACTGTTTTCATATATGAAGATTAAAGAAATGAAAGATTAAAAAAAATTATCATGTTCTAAAAAGTTGTTTAATTATAAATGTTGAAACAAGTTATCGGACCAAAAAATAAAACTTATTGCATATTTTTTTAAAACTAAATTTCCCTATAATTACAGTTTTTATGGAATTTATTATAATTATTTAAGCATTTTGTGATTTAAACTTTTAATTAATAAAATTACCAAAACACCTAATGTACAAAAAACTAAGTATTAAAAAACTAAGTTTCTAGTGAAAAAGTAAAAATATAATTTCGAACACTGTTTTATTGGAAATTATAAATTTTCAATTAAGTATAATAAATTTGCAAAAACGCATTCAGCCCAAAATATCTGGTTTAATCATTTTTTATCCACCCTATACTCAATTATTAAAAAAAGAATGCAATGCACATTAATGCTTAATATTGAATTATTTATAACTGCAAAATTGAAAGAATCACTTTGGTATTTATTATTAATGTTTAAAAGATTTAAATTATTTAAACTATGTAAAAATAAGCTATTAAATAGAGAAAAATAGAGGATTTGATTTTATTCCGTTTTACTTTTAATTTACAAGTGTTTGAATAATGTATTTTAAGAAGATAAAAAAACAATCTATATTTATAACTAACCGCAAATCCACTTAAATTTATTTCAATACCATAAATTGTTATCATTGTTACGTCACAAATACAAAACTAATAACCGAGGAAACATAGTTATTAGACATTGTACTATGAAATTTATACTACAAGAAGCATCGACGGCGACTTATCTTTGCGTACGTTCTGCTGTCCATCTGATTAATCATGAAGATACCAGAGGGCGCGTGTACAATATCCCTATGTAGATACTCGCAAGAGAGAAAGCAATCCCCTGTATTCCGTAGAAAGAGGAGCAATTATAAGGTACAATAGTGCCGAATGGTTTCGGAAGCACTGCAGAATGTAGTATTTACCTATTTAGAATTCTGCAACCCCATTCTATTTGAAGGATGCTATTGCTTCGGTTTATTCTGTTTATACGAGTGCATAGTTAAGCAGCTTGCCCTTACCAATACTGACGTCGTTGGTACAGAAGGCGAAGTCAAAATGCAAAATTAATCGATAGAATGTAATCCCGAAGATTCCCATTCAATGTATTTTTGAGGTAAGACTTTATGTATTGTGATAATTAAAAGGAGTAAGTATTCTCGTGTTATTACAATATAACGAAAATATTCAAATTATTGAATGAGAATCATGTAACATTGTACACCTTTTATTATTCATGAAACGATGATAACCTATAAAGATTAGCTCTTCATTAAGTACACTTAATGACTTTAGTATCTCATCTTTCTTTTCCTTATATAAACTGTTGCGATTGAAGAAAATTCATTAAAATAGAATATTATTCTGATCGAAAAAATTTTCCTCAGTTGTATTAGAGAATTCAAACTTCTTTACTTTCTAAAAAGAAATGCAAAAGAAGTTTCATTAAGAACTTTGAAATTTGCATAATCCAGATACTTCAGCATTTCTATTGCATTACTTAATTAATATTATTATAATTGAATACCTGGTGCTAAATTGGATATTATTAATAGAACTTTAATTGATTTTGTCATATTAATAATTGAATTCGTAGCAAAATTCATTAGCCATTGTGCCTATTCAGAATCTAATGTATTATTCAAAAGTAAAATTTTTTTTCTGCATATAATCTTAAAATTTTATAGAAATTTTTTGTTTAGTCATGAAACAAGTTGTAATTAGTATTTTTTAATATATGTTTTAAAAGCATCCAAAATATTTTTTTAAAAACATTTTCTTGTATTTTTATATTCTGATTTTTAAAAGGAAACCCAAGTCAACTTTAAATAAGTTAGAAACACGTACATTTAGTAAAGTGCGTCATTATATTGTAAAAATTAAATTTTTTTTTGAAAATTTCCGAGTTCTTTAACATAATTGGAGGTAATTAAATGAAAACGAATACCATTTTTGATACTTTACATTATTTCATTTTATTTTACGTGGAAAAAAGAGAAAAAAAGTTTACAAACAACTTTAAATAATTTTCAACATTTATATATAAATTGCTAAAAAATACAACATGTAATTTATTTTAACGTGCACGATAACATTAAATATACAAAACGAAAATGCACTTTCTTTTACCTTGTTTTAATTAAATAAAATGATGAAATTCTCGTTTGTTATAAAAACGACTGTTTATTTTAATTAAATTAAAAGAGATGTAAAAATGCTCAGCATCAATGACAAAAAAAGATTTAATTAAAATAATTAGTAATTTTATTAAAAGTTTGTGATTCTCAAATACTTCTCGATAATACGGATATTTTTTTTTTGTTTTTTATTTATAAACTAACCAGCTTTAACTTGTTATAGAGTAGAGTACTTCAATATGTTACTCATGAATATTTTATAATTTATTAAAATAGTCTCCGTGGCTGTTATGTAAACCATCTGTATGTTGTATTTCGTTGTCACTCAACCCTCATCACATTTGACCCAGTTTAGAAATATTTTCTAAGATGAGTGTGACTAAAACCGAACGCAAAGATGCACACGTATATGAATCTTCACAAACACACACACGTTTTTATATTACTTTTCTTTATATTTGAGTAACTAAAAATTCTATACCTTTTCTATTTTTATTGCTACATGTTGTTTATTGAAGCTATAACATTTTTTAAGTATTGTATGAAAATTATCGTACGCGAGTTTGTTGTTTTGTTTGCTTTTACTTTCATTATTTGGAGTTTTGCAAATGTGACTTATATTTTCAATTATTTTAAAAATTTTCCATAATTAAAATTTGCTTACTTTGCTAGTTGAATTTTAATATTGATTTATTGGCAATAGAACTTTAATATTCTGCACTGTATAAATTGAGTTAAATTTATAATATAAATTTCGAATAAACTCTATTGATAATGTTACTGAAAAGGTATTAACTAATAATTAAGTTCTCGGTTGTTTAAATTTCTATCACAAGAAATTTTTGAAATTTAGTTTACCCAATAACAATTTATAAAGTTCACAAACTTATATTCTTTTATTTTTATAATTAAAAATGTTGCTCGTAAATATAGTCGACTGTTATTATTTCAAAAAATTAAATTACTTTGAAATTATCTATATTCTGCACAATTTTTTATTCGGATAAATATTGACTCAGTATCGTGTTTCTATACTTCATTTACAATTTCTGTATATGCATAATATTCTAAATATAGCTACATAGATACTTTGAATACCTTTTCAGTATAATCATTTATTGACACAAGGCTTACAAGGTAACTCATGTGCTTAAATCACTGTTGTGTACTTTAAGTTTGCATGTAAAAAGAGAATACATTCAAATTGTAATTATGTTTAAATTTAATAATGATTCATTATTATTAATTACAGAAAACTTAACGCTGTATATTTTGTGCATCATATTTAAAATTTTACTACATATATTTATAAAATTTGCTTACATTGCATTTTCGTTATTAATAATATATTTTATTTTGATTTCAAAATCATATAAACAATATAATGTAACAAAAGAAAAATATTGTTGAAATATTCAATGGATGATACAATGAACAAACAAAAATTAAAAAAATGAAACGTTATCTATTTTTGTTATACAATCACGTTATACTTTTATAAATCTTTTTAAATTAAAGAAAAGTATTTTTATATTAAATTAAATATTAAAATATAACCCTTTTTGTAAAATCGCGTTGAATTTTCAATATTCCATTTCTATTATTTTTACATTTTATATACGTTGGGAGATATGGGTTTTCTACATAATCTTTGGGTTTGAGCATTATTTCAAGATTATTCAGATGTTTCAAAGAAACGCAGCTTCATTAAATAAATTTTGTTTTATCAAAAATACCAAAGGAACTCGTACTAATCCATAAATATGGAAAAGAATCCGTCTTCGTGATTTGTAATGATTTTAATAATCATTAAATATAGTGTAAAATTTATAAAAACACATTATTCTATTGAGATTATTCACTTATTGAAAAATTCCACTTTTCTGAAAAAATTTTGTGAATATTTTGATACCCGATATGAATGTTTTGTCAAACACTGGACGGAGTTATTTGAAAAAATGTTATTTCAAATTGACATTGGAGCTTTTCATTTCATTTTCAAGATTAAAAACAAAATATTTGAATAATAAATTTTTTCATTTTCCAATATTCTCCGGATTGACGTAAGCCCTGAAATAAGTGATTTGTCCACAAAGATTTAAATTTCAGCAGGTACACCTATTTGTTCAACCTAAATTTCAAACAGAAAACCCCGATAAGCATCCCTTTTATTCAAAGAGAAGTTAAAGGTCCTCATTGTGGTGCATAACCGACAGATCTTTCATTTAGAATTCTAACTATCCATACAAACGTGGCGAAAGAGAAAATATAAATAACGGATGTACACCCAGACACATTTGCACACCACCACCACCACCACCACCACCACCACAAAGAGAAAAGGACGTCTTGTCATTGTGGATGTGCAAAAGCGAGAGAAGGTAAATAAAAATTGACAAGCAAGCGTTTTTAGAAAAAGAAAGCAACAATGCCACCAAGAAGAAGAACAAGGAGAAGATGAGGAGGAGGAGGAAGAGGAGGAAAACGAGGGAGGAGTAAAAAAGAGCAAAATGGTATAATCGGAGAAAGGAAAGGAATTCTAGCGAGCCTTGGCAGCGATTCCAAGGAAGGGGACGCGAGAGATAGGGAGAGAGAGAGAGAGAGAGAGAGAGATTTTGCTGCGGCCGGTCGATGCAGCAGGGATGCTGACTCTCTACCAGACCAACATCAGCATCGCCAGCTAGCAACATCGCATTCGGGTGGGGACAATTCTTCCAACTATCTCTCTCTCTCTCTCCCGTGGAATAGGAGCTTTGCGAAGCTTTGCTGAAAAGGAGGAGGAATGCACGCGCGCGCGCGTGTGTGCGTGAGCGTTCACTCACGAATTGCTTTAAGGTTGAAGGATCAAACCGAGAATGAGAGGAAGAGAGAAGGAGAAAGAGCGACGGGTTGCTGGGGTGAGAACCGTGCGCTGGGTGTCGGGGCTAAGGGGTGGGGGGACACGTGGAGGATTTTCGGTTCGGGGAGGAAAGGGGTGTGAGTAAACGAGCGTGTGCATGGCAGACCGGCGCGCGTGGAGGCGATCTGCTGCTCCTGCTCCTGCTGCTGCTGCTGCTGCTGCTGCTGCCGCTGCTGCCGCTGCTGCTGCTACTGGTTCTGCTGCTGACACGGTCAAGGTCAAGCTCAGGCTCAAGGTCGCAGGAGAAAGATGTCATCTCAAGAGCAAGCGATGCCCCCCCGAGCGTGTGTGTGTGCGTGCGTGTACACTTACGTGCGCGCACGTGCATGTGCATGCGCGTGGTCGCACCGCGAGAAGAGACGTTACCGCTGCACCGACACGACCCCACGCTTCCCTGTCCTTTTTTATCTTAATTCGCCTTTGTCTTATTGCTCGTAGGGATTTATCGTATTGGCCAAAGTCGTGCTGACGCCCGAACTTTCCGCCCCTTCGCGTTCTCCTCACTTTTGCGCCCCCTCGGGGTTGATTCCTTTGTTTTTTCGGACGGAAGAGGGGTGGTACAGAGAGGTCACTTAAAGGTGAAATTTAAGGCATCATTAAACGCCCGGTCAAACATGCGCTTGCTTTATTATATTTGTAATGACGTACATGCACCCAACCCCCTCCCCCACCCCCGATTTGCTAGCTACACATGCGAGGAGGAATATCTACCCGAGATTTTATGGGATGCTCGAAGCTTTATACAGAGATCCTAAGATAAATTATTTTTAAAAGCTTTTAAATCCTTGATGATTTACTTCATTTTGTTCTTTAAAATCAATGCAAGACAACATGCTCCCAAAGATAATTCTTGCATTTTTAGTTTTGCCAATGTTTTTTTGACTGTTTTTTACATTAAATAATAATGCCTTTGTCATCTCTAACTTTGTTTTATGCAGAAACAATTTAAAACAAGTATTTCGTGCTTCAAACTTACTTTGTTGACTTTCAAATATTTTATTCGATCTAAAAGAACTTTGAATTATTAAAATAGATTTAAATTTTTACCACCATACTATATATCCCTACAAATTTTCGACTTTGTACCATACAACAATATTTCATACTGGTTTAGCATATAATATATGTATACATTTATACTTTATCCTTATAATTGGGTAAATACTCCAAAATTTTGAGATAAAATACATTTTTGTATAGATATTTTTTATGAGTGTATTCGGTACATAATGAAGTTTTAATTTATTTTTAATAACTCTTATTATAATTTTAAATCATACTATGAAAGTTCTAAAAAAATGTACTAATTAACTCATAATTAGGTAGACGTATCTCTCATTTCCATATACGTGTCCATATTTTACTGTTTATTACAATATTTAAAAGTTTTTACTATCCTTTAGAAAATTATTAAATTTTCGGTTAGGGTAGTATTTTACCTCGAAATTTTGTTCAAAAAAGTCAAAATGATTGATGGGTTTCAAATCCTTTCTGCCATTTTTTAAAATTTAATACATCCACTACATTATTTAGATACATTGAACATTATATAATAAAACTAATTTCATATTATAAGACGTTTACTACTCTCATCCTATATTACACTCCTTAAAAAGAATACATTTGATATTGGGGAATTTCCTAGACACAATAATATCTAATTAAATTTCAAAATTTTCAAATATTAAGATTTTTATGACTTGGAAGAGGTTTGAGAGTATTATAGCATTTTAAATATAGGTTATATCATATTTGACGTATTATATTGTACTTTTAAATGATAATTATTTATATTGGACCCAGAAATAATCGCAATTTTTTCAAAAAAATCAATTTCCAATAGATAATATTTAGTAACAAACATAAATTTTTGGTTTATTTGCACGAAATCGATAAGTAATAATTGATTTTTTGCAAACTGTTTTACGAGTCCTAGTCCATGAAATTCATAATTAAAAAACTTTTATATTATCAATTTGCAATTTTTAATTTGATACTCGCATCAATATAAAATTTAGAATATTAATGAACTACTTGTTTAATTTAATTTTTTCATTTAACTGCTTTATAATGAATAAATTTTATATGATTTAAGATTTTTGTGTATAAAATGTATATCGATCTAATTAATAATCGGTACCTCTTATTATATTTTATTGTAAAATTATGTATTACTGAGATTTTAATTGAAATTCAATGAAACAAGTTTTTTTATTTTACACACGTACAAATGCACAAATAAGTTACTTTAAAAATAACATTTTGTTACAAGTTAAAATTTTAACTGTTATTAAAATTTTAAAAAGGTAATAATGAATAAGCAATTGAAAGATTAACAGAGCGTCAACGAAACATGTCGAACATAGTCAATTAAACTGGTATTTTATTGAAATAAGCTTGAATAGTTATCATGTATGCATGCAAATTTTCAAAATAAAAATTTATTTATTTAAAGAAAATGTATACGTCAATGATTACTACATTTCCTTTTCAGTCAAATAATATTTAAAAAAAAAATTCGTGACCTAATTTTTTTGATTTTACTTTTAACGTCATCGTAGTCGTATATTTCAATGATCACTTTAATGTTTCCAATAATTCTCTTTTTTTTCAATTAACATGATAAAATATATTTCATAAAATCGTTTTATTACATCGAAACTTCTACTATATCTTTTTTTTAATTAAAGCATGTTACGTTGAATTAGAAAACCTCCTAAGAAAATTCAAGACATTTAATACATATTAATAATTAAGATTGTTCACTTTTAAGTATATATTTTTTAAAGTAAACGAGGAAAAGAAATAAAATTAATATTTTCCAACATATTTTACAATATCGTAAAAACGCAAATGCAAGAAATAATATTAAAGCCTACGAGTTAAACGTGAAATCAATTATATGAAGGTTATCCATGTTATCAAATTCAAAACAAGAAATAACTTTTAGCTTCTACTATTTTATACTCAAGAATCTTTTATGTTTTAAGTGATCATTTTCAGATTTAAAAAGATCTCTTATTCGAAAATTCGAGAATTTCCATTTTACATACATTTATTTTTAGTCATAAAATGTTTTGAACAAATATCAACATTAATTAAAATAGTATTTGAATATATAATTTAATAAATATATTTTTTAGCTTTTTTAAATTACCAATCGTTATATAAAACTTGTTAAAGAAAACAATATTTAAAAGAATCATCTTGTAATGATAGTACATTATTTACTTCTGCACATAATTATAAATAATTATAAACATATAAATCCACAAAAAATGATTTTAAATTTTAATACTATAGATTCTGATATGCATATGCAAATACGTTGATATTTTGGATTTCTTAAAATAAATGACTATCTTGAATTTTTTAAATCGCTATTATTTTTATATGTAATTGAACTAGAGTAAAAAAATAATTTTTTGCAAATATTTCATTATTAATTTATGAATTTAAGAATTTTTGAATAATGTTTATTCAGTTTATACTATATTGTTTCAGTGAAGCAATATTGAGAAGATATGCATTTTTCAGGAATGAAGATGAAACTTCATATTGTAACTGATATGTTTTTTAAAAAAAAAAAAAATAATATAGATGGGGTTAAGCGTGAAACCTTTTGATGATGATATTCCCACGAAAAAAAACCAAATTATTAAAATAAAAACGAACATTTATATAATTTACATTACAATATGGCTATTACAATCAGTGGATAACGTTAAATATGTTACGTAGTTTATTTTATAAATTTATCGACCAATCGAAGATTTATTTATTTAAACGTAAATACTCAAAGCATTTTATTGATTCTATTTATAATAAACGAGTATAGATTTTGGTAGAATTATAATGTAGAATACGGTATTTCTAGCAATTATTGTATTTAGTAAATTAATTTATTTTGCAAATCATTTGTAAATATAAAATATAAATATTTATCTTTTATATGCTTTGAATAAAGCTTTTTAATGATGTAAAATGCATTTTCACAATTTCTATGCATAAAAATTGAATTTTTTACATACTAAATTTTTTTTGAACAGTTTACTTTTATTTTTATATGCCTTAGTTTTTTTAAAAAATAGAATTCAGTAAATTATTAAGTTAAATAATTAAAATTTTTTATAATTTTTTGTAAATTCTTTCAAAATTCAATGTATTTATAAGACCAAATTATTGACATAATCATTGCGTGAATAATGTTAATATAAATTAAAAATTAAATAAAAAATGGATGAAAGAATATAGGTAGAAATTTGTTTACAAAGTAAATTGAGGTCTAATATTGATTATACTTCAAGTGCATTAACTATTTTAATAATTATACACAACATACCATTATAATCATATTCATGAATCATAGTAAAGAAATTGGGTTAGACATTGTTTATTAAACTATCTTGATGCTACTTTGATTAATTGTGTGTATTTTTTATTTTCTATTGTATACATTTCCATTTTATAAAAATTTATTTCAATCAACATTTATTACTAATAATTTCATGTGCATAGAACACAGTTAGGATCCAGCCTGTACATAATTAATATTTCGAAAGAAAATGCTTATCAATATTTATTTTTTTTTTTTTTTGTTAAATATAATTTTAGCCATGTAAATAAATATACACAATACAATGTGTGTGTAAACAATGTAACATGGTTAAATGTATAATATTGCAAATATTGTATATTCTGAACAATCCTGTTCCAATCCTCGAGAGCAACAACTTGACGTGTGCACTGAAGAAACTTTGTTGCACAAACTCGTTTTATTCCTCATCTCATTATGTATGAAAAAGGAGGTGGGGTGGGGCGGGGGGGGAGGAAGGGAGGAAAGTACTTGTTTCCATGTTTATGCGGTTAGAGAGGATTTGGGCGTGTGAAATGCGCGTATAAAAGGTGCGAAGGCAAAGGGTTCGGCTGATTATCTATCATTTTGTGACGCGAGCTTGAATTTTTCGCTCGTGTCCAATGATTCATAGCCGGGTTTTATACCTCGCGAATGCAGCTGAGCATCGCATCTTCGCATTCATATAAATCAGGCGGTGCGAGGCGTCGGAGCTGCAGGTGTACCGACGAAAACGGGGGGAGGGAGGGGGGAGACCCGAAAAAAGGACCGAACGAGTTACTTCACCGCAGACTTTGTGTTACGTAGTCTGGCGTGCGCTTGACTCGAGTTTCCGGGAATCGCAGGTGAGGGGACCCTCGAAGAGAATATTTTACTTTGCAAAAAGGGAAAGAAGAAAAAAAATAAATAAAAGGGCTAAGGCTGGGTCGCGGAGCCGTTGCGTGGGTACTGATCCCTGGAGATGATGATGATGATGATGATGATGATGATGGTGGTGATGATGGTGGTGGTGGTGGTAGTGGTGGTGGTGGTGGTGCACGTGGCCTTCAACCGCGAGTCGTAAAAAGTTCCTCGGAAATATCTAGTTTTCTCTCTAATTGGTTTCTTTTGTGCTGCACTTTCTTTGACACGCTTATTACATAATTCATGGATTAAGCGGTTACCTTTTGCCGAATAATTGCACTTGCATGCATGGAGTACCTGCTTGCATACCCGCATCACTTTTTTTTAATTTTATCTTTAATTACATTTGTAATTGCGCTTATACGCCGGATAATTTCCATTTACCGCGCGATTTACAGGAGATAAGAATTTGCTTATGGCTTCTGGTAATCTTTAGATTAGCGATAGTCACAGTTATCAGGTGAAGGCTAACGCGACCGATTTAGAATTTTTCTCTAACTTATGACTGCGCTCATATTAAAATTTAAATTTTGAACACAAGAGGAAATTGTGTTCATGTGGTGCATGAAACCTGCTATTTCTCCGATTTCAAATTAGTTAATTTAAATCAAGCTTAATTCAGGCTCATTCGTATCTCTAATTTCAAGTGAATTATAATTTTATTTAAAGCATTGAATTTTGTATACCAAAATGTACAAAACTCGTACTCCTACTAACTTTTATCTCTATTTTTATTCCAAATAATATAATAATCAATTTAGGTAAAAAGTTTTTATATTCTTTTAATTAAATACCTATAAAAGTACAATTCTTTTGTATTTAGATGTTTAATTTATTTAATACTTAAAAGTCTTTTTAAAACTAATGCTTTATAATGCAATGGTACAAAATTAAAACACTTTTCTTTTTATCTGATTTGCTTAAAATTTAAAAGAAATTATTAAAAAAATTTTCAATTCAACATTTTATCCATAGACTTGTAATTCTTATAATCTTAACCCAAATTAAATTGTAAACTCAGTACTCAAATAAGGAAAATTTTTAAAATTTGACTCAAAAAAATCACAACTATAAATTAACAGATTTATCATTGTTTTACCAGATAATGATGAATTCACAACACTCTCAAACTTTTTAAGTCAATTTGAACTTCTTTCAGATACTACGATTTAATAACAAAAAAAAAAAAAAAAATAATAATAAGTAAATCGTGTAATTTATCTTCTTGATATGGAATTAATAATATGTAAATTCTCTACATAAATTCCTTTTATTCTCGAAAGACTTTTACATCTAATAAATATAAATAAAATAAACCACGTATAGAACGGCTTAATATAATCAATAATTTATATTTTCAAATAATCTATAAAAGCAGGTTGGTATAAACCTAATTCATTATTAATTTACTTATGTAGAATCTAAACCCTCTTCATGTCGGTACAGGGAACTTTCAATTGTTTATTTCATTTAAATTATATATAATTTTAGGGTCTTAGAATTCTCATAAAATTTGATACAGTATAGACCTTATGTTTAAAATTTATTATTATTAATATTCAGTGAAATGAGTCTAAACAAGTTGAAATAACATTTTAAAACAAATAATATCATCTTAACTTTTGATAATATGAATTTCTTATAACAATCTACAAAACTTTGTACAAAATTGAAAAGGTGATATCAAATTGATTAAAAAAAACTATTAAATTAAAATAAAGAAATATGTTACCTTTTTAGAACATTGCATTTCACATATCAACTTTTTTGACATCAAAAAAAAAAAAAAAAAAAAAAATTAAAATAGCTACCATTACACTTGAACTAATAATGTTTTAAAATAGCTTTTGAGATATTATTTACATTATTTCAGTATCAATATTTTTAATGCTTGTGCATTTAAATTATTAATATATGTCATTTTGTCCGCTAAAAAATATCTTTTATTTAAAAAATAATTCAAATGTAATTTTTGATGGATGAAATTCATTATTTAAAATAAAAATAAATTTAAATTTGTTTAATCTAGTTTTTATATTCGTAATGCTCAAAATAAAATATATTGAAAGATATAATGTTCCACTTTATTATATTTTAATATTATTAGCATCAAAGCACTATTCTATCATTCATTTACGATGCTACGATAATAAATATGAGAGCAGTATGTTATTTTGAATATTTAGAGATTTATCAAAGATATTGAATTTTAAAATTATTTTCTTTAAAATTTCTTTGAAGAAACTTTTTAATATTATCATAATGTTAATCAAGAAATCATTGTGATTTTTTAAATTAATGATAAGAAAATTATAAGAAAGTATTAACTTGCACAATTTAAATGCATTACCTCTAGCATTTCCATCTCTATATTAATTTATCTAACCCTCTGTCCATCTGTCTATCTATCTATCTATCTACCTATCTATATTTATTTATCTATCTATCTATCTATCTATCATTCCATCTCCCTTGGCATTGTTTCGCGTTCTCCCTCACGTCAGGACGTCGGTGAAGGTCACTGCGGTTGCTCTCGAAAATTTTCAAAGCCCAAGTTCTCTCTCTTTCTCTTTCCTCTCTCATTCTATCTCTCTCTCCTCTCTCACTCTTTCTATTCATCTCTTTTTCACTACATATATCCTTCCATTTCTCCTTTGCTAAATTTATCGTTAAAGCTTACACTTTTTTTCCTTTAGGATTCGAGTTTGTAATCATAAGAATTTGTTTTTGTCACGTTTTTAAAAATGAATTTTTTTTCATTAAGTTTTTTTCCAGTTCAAAATTCAAAAAGTTTTGCAAAAATTAATGACCTTCTGGAAGAGTGACAGGTCATCACGCGCGGAAAAAGGGTAAATTATTATTTGACCAAGATTCAACTTAAACGAATACTGAAGTTATTACCTTGCACTCTAAAATCATTTATCTCTTTAAGTGCAATTTATATTTAGCGTATATTTTTCGCAAATTTAAGAATTTTTAATATAATTTTGAAATAATACTTTTTTAAATAAACTAAAATTGTTTTTAAATTACATAGAAACTTGCGTTAAACGAAAAATATTTTAGAAATTTTTTATTTGACTCAAAAAGAAAAAAATATTTAAAATAAACCTTGTGATGATTAAATGAAAATGGCATTGATAAAGTAGATCTTTTATCTTCATAATTAATATTTTCATTACCTTTTATAATTATTATTAACGATAAGTTTTATATAAAACGAAGAGTAATGGTATAAGAAATAATACTTTAAAACATAATTATAAAATAATTCTTTAATGAACAATTAATCTAAAACTCAATAGCCTGTATATTGATATAGTCAAATAGTGTTGAATAGATAATTTTTCTTTGTAATTTTCATTTTTATAATATATTCAATAACATATTCATGAGTTAATAGTACTAAAAATTGAGTGTGAATTCCTTTACGTACATATTTTTTATAAATTATATTTAAATAAAATTTTTATCTGCAATAATTATAATTATAAGCTTAACGATAGCAATATTATTCTGTTAAATCAAATATAATAATAAATAAAACATTAATAAATTTGGATTTTTATTTTACTAATTAAAAATTTGATCAGTATCTATAAAAATTAACGTAATTCGTCGTACCCATTTTATTAATTTCATACTTAAAATTTGTTGATTGATAAACATGATAATTTGGGTTTTAGTTTTACATTTCGATATGGAATAAATTTCTAAAAAATAATATTTCAAAATCAAAAATATCAGTGATCGCCAAAAAAATATTATTATTCGAAATGGAACTAACGTTGTTTTAATGACTTTTATAATAAAGAAGGCACACTTTATGACTCTGGAATAACTTATTAACTGCATTATATTTTTATTTGTGCGTAATGTGAAATTGCACATAAAACTTTAAATACGTTACTTGCAAAGCAACATTTCTTTTAATTAGTTAACATGATGTTTCAAAAATTAATCATGAGACACGTTTCGAAATGAAAATACTCGCATCGCTTATCTCATTTCATTGTATAATCTAGAATAAAATTAATACTTAAAAAATACAAATTTTATAACTAAAACTTAATGATCTGTAAAAGAGTCAACTGTAAATTGGGTAATTCAATTTATTTTCACATTTTTAAATATTTACAATAAATTACAATTATTCTAAAAAAAAATATATTTAATAAGGATAAGTAGTAGAAAAGCAACTGATTTATTAAAATTAAAATTTTCTATCTAGAATAGGTAAAAAATAAAATTAAATAAATTAAATAGTTGACTCGCTTAGGTATAGCGATTTTATGATTTGATTAAATATCTTATTTACAATACTACTTATTGCTACAATTAAAATTAACTGATTTAGGATTATGTTTCTCTGTAAAGAAAAGCTAATTAAATAAGAGAAATCAATATTGTTTCATTTACCAACTATGTGAACTGGTACTTTTATTTAGAGGCGTCAACAAATAAAATACGAAGAAATAAAGAATAGCATTTCGCATCATACGTTTGTCAATTCAATCGTATTTGTGCAACGAAGCTTTGACTCCTTGGGGTAAATCGAAACTATTTTCATTGCTCCTCATATCTATTTCATGAAAGAGAAAGAAGATGGAGGGTGGAAAAATATGAGTAAGTAGGGCGAAAAGGTAAATTGAGTTTCGTAAAATGTCTAAATTCGGTATTTGAGCGTAATAAACAATTTATCTTGTGATCTTATTATTCTTTATTTTCCGTTTCATTGGGGGTGTATTATGTTTCCATTTAATTATACACGTATGGAACAATTTACGATTATTAATTTATTAACATTAACGGTGAAATTAAATGTAACCCATTTACTAATCGAGGGTATTGGCTATGTTTTATGCTTATGTATGCTTTTATTATAAAAGATTTTATTTATGAAAAGTTAATTTAAATGCTTTTAGTTAAATATTTCTGCAATAATCAATTCTACTCTGTAAATTTTACAGTGTCAAAAATGTTCAAATTTAATCAAAAATAGAAAACAAATATTGCAATTCAAGAGTTTGTGGTTGAATATAATTAATGAAATTATAGACTTGGCTATCGATTATGTAATCAAAGTATCTATGATTTATTAGTTGCTCAACTAGTACTATTGTATTTTAGAATACTCTATGAGATTTATAGACAGTATTTACATAAGTTAAAAAATAAGCATGTCTTACACTCGATTAACCTCAATGTAAATTAAAATCAAGGCATCTCGATTAATTCAATGCTTTTGTATTTAAAATATAAATAATAATTTCAGCGAAAAACTAATTAGCCTACAAAATATCATTTATTAGTTTTTTGGAGATTAAATGTAATATTTACTATAAGCAATGTATCGACCCGTCAATTAGACAAGAAAAATCGTTTTACACGTTTATTGCAATAAAATACAAAATTATGTTTTATTAATGATTTGTTTACGTGTTATAGAAAAAAAAAAAGAAAAAAAACTTCAAATTTATAATATGATCGATAATGATGAATGAATAATTTCATAACAATGTCAACATAGTTTATTTTATGTCGTTTCATGAATTAATTTTTTTTTCTAAATAATATACGGTACTATTCGTTATTTTCCTAAAAATTGTAACGTCGAATAAACTCCGTAACTTTAAAATAGGCTACAGAATTCTTTAGATAATATGTGCGAGGCACTTTTATCGTTCCAAACAATTTGTAATTACATTTCAGAATTTGTCACTGGGTTTGACAGTATCATCCAAAAAAAAAAAAAAAAAAAAAAAAAAAATTGAAGACAATACAGAATTCAATCTTTTGTCTTTCCTCGCGCGCCCAACGAAAAACAACAATTACAAAATTAATTCTCCTCCTCCAGTCAAGTTCGGTGATTATTCAAAAATAAAATGCCATTAGATGGAAGGCAACCAGTTCTTTGTTCAAGCCTGCCGGTCCTACACGAGCCATATGGGACACCTTCGAAAAAAAAAAAAAAAAAAGAAAAAAAAGAAAAAAAAAAAAGAAAAAGAAAGAAAGAAGAAAATAAAATAAAATAAAATAAAAAAAGAAAAAGAAAGAAAAGAGAAAGAAAAAAAAGAGAAAGGAAGGTAGTCAAAATTAGGCTTAACTTCGCCGGACGTACACGCGCGCGTGCGATTTCTTTAAAATAGCGCGCAGTCGCGCCCGGAAACCGGCGCAATTCCACACACGCACGCCCTAACCCACACGCTCGTGCACACGCACGCGGGCCGTTCCCTCGCACACAGCCACTAATCCTCCCCAAGGCGATGCAGGGGGAATCCCCGGCTCCACGAGGTTTGGCAACGCCGCCGTCGGCCGAGAAGACACGTGGCAAAGATCCGCGCACGTGTGTGAGTCGTGTACACACGCGGCCACCCATACCAGCGCCCGGGCCCCTCTCCCCCCTCCAACCAACCAACCAACCAACCAACCAACCAACCAACAACCCCCCCCCCCACACCACACACACTCACACACGCACCTCCGTACATATGGCATTGTACACCCGACTGCAAGAATTCGCGAAAGGGCTCGCAAAGCCGGGGGAGGGAGCGAGACGGAGAGACGAATAAACGCGTACGGCATGAGCAGAAAATATTTGCATTTCGCATGCGTGACGCGTATGTGCGTGCGTTGCCAGTCTATCTTTTCTCGTTTATTCCTCCCATTGCGCCTCTATCACTCCATTTCTCCTTTGCCATTATCTTCGGATTATTCGGCTTCATTAGGGAAATCGGTTTTCGCCTTCTTTTCTTTCTTTTCTTTCTTTTCTTTCTTTTTTCTTCTATCTTCTCTTTGGCCTCCTCGATATTCCTCCGTAAATTGATTTATTAATAATATCGTTATTCAAGATTTCTTCTCCATTTTTTTCTTTCTTTTTTTTAGTTTTTTTTTTTTTTAATTCGGGATCCTGCGGGAGGATGTATTATGTATGGACAGGCCATCCCCCTTTCCTATCCACTCACACTAAAATGATTAATGCACTGTATTATCGATGTTAAATACCGTTGGATTATTAATTTATTTCTAATGGGACCTTGATAATTCATTATGCAATTGAATCAATTTTTCACGTGTGCTGATCCTATTTTTGAATTTTGTATTTGGTAATGACTTTTAAATTCAATAAGGCTGGATTTGTTATTCCTACGATAAATATTCTTGGCTGTAATGAATTCGTATAAAAGGTTGCGATCTCGAGAGAAAGTAAGATATCATCGATACAAGCTCCGGATTTATAGAGTGAGAAATTGGAGAATAATATTATTATTCTAAAGATGTAATGAAAACAAATAGATACGGAGGATTTGGTTCGACACGATACTTACTTATTTCAATTCCAAAGATCAAATTGACAAGCTTGATGATTTGCAAGTAGAGGATAAAGGATAGCCTTCATTGTTTCAACACACTAGTGCACAGTTATTTCAATCAAATTTCTTTACTCTCCATAATCTTTGATTTGTTAAAAATCTTAAATTTCTATATTATTTTGTAATAAGGCATTTTAATTTAAAATAAATAATAACTATTTTCTTAATTCTATGATTAAAACAAGTTCCTTCATTAATCTAAAGATGCTTTTATAATATTTTCAAGGAATAATTATAATACATTTATTTATTTCGTTTCTTAAACAATAAATTACAGTATTTTTTGCATCTTTTCTCAATTTATTATTATTTGTATGTGACTCATTTACAATACCATCTATTATTAATAGTACATTTTATGTTCACTTTATAGGTTTAAAAATAATTTAAAAATCTAGTTTAAAAAATATTTGAACAAACAGAAAATAGAGATAAAATTAATCTGAGATTATCTAACAGCTTTATCATTTTCGAATTCATTTTAACTTTTCTATCTTTTTTACGATTTACTTTAGACAATTTTAAACAAAAAACAATCGCTACATTATTCTTCACTGCTAACGCATTTTAATGGTTATATTAAAAATAAGTATTGTTTGTTTCAATTTAATATCTTTGAAATATATTAAAAAACGGGTTAAGCTTGCCAAAAAGCAGTTTAAATATACTACTTTTTTCCTTCATTTAAATATTATTATAAGAATTCTGATCAACTGATATTTGCCATTGTATTTTTCATTAGTGAATGATATTCCAGCTTTGTATAAAAGGAATTTTTTCACAGTATAATCATAAAAATACTTATGAAAATAAAAGACTTTTGCTTATTTAATAGTATTATAAAGCAATGATCGATAAATTTATATTAGATATAATCACAATTTTTATTGCGTAATAATTAATGAGTTATTCTGTATAAACAGAACCTGTTTTTTTATTCTTTCTATCATACGTTTTTTTAAATTAATCAACTAAAGTTTTATGGGTTTTTATGTTCCCGAGAATCTTCCTTTTACATAATTCGACCTACTTTTCACAGTCTAAAACCTAGAGAAATTTTGCGACTGGCACAAATAATTGTATTCTTCTTTTTTTTTGAGAACAAAAGATCTATCATATCCGCTTAGTTTAATGATGGATAATCACACGAATGATTATACTCGAAATGAGAACTAAAGTTTGATAATAAAAATATTTTTATTTTACATTTGCTCCATTCGTATTAATAATATATCATCAATTTAATAAACCGATCCCAATGAAATAATAAACGTAATATGATTTTTTATTATTATGCGATATTATTATTTTCAATTTTTATAACTCAATAATTTTTTCTTTATTTAATCGCTTAAATAATAAACCCGGTGTATTGACTAATGTAGAATTATCATTTGCAGTAATAAAGGGCGATATCATAAACATTCTAGAAGAAATCAGTTTTAGTATTATATGTTAATAAAAATATGTATCGTCCCTAGTGTACATTTATTCTTTTAAATATATTTTATAAATGCCATTTCATTTCAATAATGCTTGTCAAATCTAGTTATACAATCATTTTTATATTTTATTAAATTCATTTCAAGGCCATAAAATGAAGTACTCTATTATTTAAAATCCTGATGAAATCTTAAAATAAATACTGATCTTTATATAGAAATATTTATAAAATTATTACCTTATCGTTTGTTAAAGCACTATAAGCCTTGACAGCATAGTTCGAATTTAATCATTTATATTTTGTTATCATATTGTACAATTTAATTAAGCTGTTCAAAATTATTATATTTAATTGAATTTCCAAGTTACTTAGTATTACTTGTGCTCATTTAATCATATCGTAAATGAATATAGTTACATTTTGTATAAATTCGTAAAAGCGATGGTAAAAAGTAATTTTATTTGTTACATTTATATTTAAATTATATCAACGTTTCATTTCCTAAGAAATGGTATTGTAATAATACCTTGAAATTATCTTATTTCATTTTTTAATGATTATTTTATCTTGAATTGTTGCCAATTGTGAATAAAATATTTATTTACATGAATATGAAATCCTTTAATGTGTCACATATTAAAAAATTATTAATAATAAATAAGAATATATAGCTCTAAGTAGTTGATACTTCATAAGTAAGTCAGCATTCTACTTTAATTATTAGATTTAGAATTTCATATATTTTTTTTGTTTCTTAATATTATGAATAAGAATTTTTTAAATATTTCTATCAACAATTATAAAAGTTTATTATATCTTAATAGCTGCATAAATATATTCAAACTTAGAAAATATAAATTTTCTTCTCAACGAAAACGTGGTATTTTCACATTTATTTTTCACATTAATTAAAAAATTATAGGGGTAATAATTTCTTATAATATTGTTTGTAATCGGTATATGTGAATGTACTCTTACTCAATTACTGATGAAAATTAATGTAATGGAAAACAGGTCTAAAATTATGGCCACATTTCAGCACAATACACATCAAATATCTTTTATAACAAAAATTTCATAGAAATGCTTTATTGCAAAAGACGTTTTTATGAAAAAAAAGTGAAAATATTACATCATGTTATCGTATAAATAAGAAAATAAAGTTTGGAAAAAGGAATAATTTGATTGGTTCATGAGTGTCCTCTTTCACATAAGCACTTTTCTTAAAGTCAGATAAAATTTTTCAAAAAAAAAACTAAAAAATTCCATTACCCGTCAAAAAAAAGCTTGTTTTAAAAGAAGGTCTGTACATCATTTAAACTTTTAGTATTTTAATTATACCTATGTTTTATTTTGCTTTATTCATCGATCCTTATAACATTTTATAGCACTTTTGTCGACGTTGATAATGGCATTGCCGTATTCATTCGCAAGTTTTCATAAGGTATAAGTGTTTATGCTGGGAAATTTACCAGGTACATTTGATTAATTTATAGGTAATTAGTAAAAAATCTTTTTAATTTTTTAATTTATAAAAAACAGCATAATAATTTGTATAATATATGTACAAGTATTTTTTAATATATTTTTGAAAATTACTGTAAAAATATATTTCTGTAAAGAATGTTTAATATTTTAATTTTACTTATTACAGTACATGGAATACATTTATCTTGGATTTTGAGTTTTTATTCTTTAATAACTGCTGGTTTTATTTCTAGGTCGAAAACTTTTGTTTCATATTCTATAATACAATCTTAATGCAAAGATAATACAAAATCCAATATAATTTCCATTCAATTATAAAGAATTAGTAGTTGTTTTCAAATTATTATTATTATTATTACTAATATTATTATTTCTCTAAAATAGAAATTATGATCTACTTCATATATTTCACATATTTTTAAATGTTACGAGTAAATTTATTATAATTAATAATGTCTATTGTGTACAGAAAGTTTATTGAAGCTCAGAAGTAATTAAAAATAATCAAATTAAAAATAAGTTAATTGCAAAAAGTTTAGCATTACGAATGCCAGATAAAGTATTCTGACATAAATAGGAATAGGAAGAAAACCATGCAATTTTTAATTTTAAATAAATATTTTTTATATTATTTAAATGAAGAATTAAATATAAGTACCGGTGTAAGGAAAATGAGTAAAATGAATAGCCACGCATGTTTTACTCGAATATTGAAGCTTTTCATCATATTAAAATATATTTTAGCGAATAATTAAGTAAAACTTAATGTATTATATTTAATTAAAATTAAAATTAAAATCTGCTAATATTCGTATAAATTTATGCTAATATAAAAACCAAAATAAAAATTCGTTTGATTTATATGGCATTTATTTGAATACAAGCCTTTTGTAAAATGAAATTAGCTTTACTGTTTAAGTAAATTAATAATTAAATGATAAATATTTATACCGTAGTATTTATTTTATAACAATTAGACGACTTTTTGTTCGAATTAGATGGGGAAATATTATTAAATAAAATTATTAATTTTAGGTAATCAAAAAAAAAAAAAATGCTTGGAATTGATTTTTCACAAAATTATACAAAGTTTAATAAAAAAAAAAAAAAATTAAAATTGAAAAATAATGAAGTTCTAAAATGCTATTGCTATTGGTGACCTACTTTTTTCTTGAACAAAATAAATCTCTGAAGATACGTGTGATAATGGTTATTATTTTTATACTAGATCGACTGTTTGTAACAAGTAAGTTCAACTAGGGTAGTAATTAAAGTTTAACAATTAAAAAAAAGGAAGTTGGAAAACAAACTTTACTAAATATAATAGATAAGAGAAAAATTCAGTTATAAACGTACGACAGAATTGTTATCTTTAAACTAAATTTCATCCTTAAAAAATTAGATTACTAGTACTTTTATTTTATTTATAATAAAAATCTTTTATTTATTTCAAAATTGCTTTTCTTATGATTTGAATTAAAAAAACTATTTTTAATGAATACTTATTATTTAAAAAAAAAGTAGTTTACCATTTTTATCCATTGTGATAATACACACTATTATCATTTAATAGCCCAGTTCATGTGCCTTACCAGGGCTCACCTTTTTCCACTTGCAATATTTATTCCATAAAAACAGTAGTACACAAGAAATCAAATCATACAGTTGCAATGGTTTTTTTCAATTTTATTGCCACACGAGTGTTCAAAAAATTTTTGACTTTGAATGCCTGTGCGTATTTGGTGAAAATGTGGAAAAAAACTTTTAATCGAGCAATCCATATAAAATGGTGGTTTTTATTTTCCAAATCAGGTTTGTGTGTGAATCAAAAAAAAACTACTTTCAAAGCAAACTATTGTTTGTGGAGTTTGAACAGACGGAAGCAATCGATTTTTCTCATAGAGCGCTTGACCTACAACGAATTATACGTATAAAAATGATGAAAAAGAAAAAATGGAAATTATTTGAGTAAAGTTAATAAAAAAATCGTTGGGTCTGCTGTCAAGTTGGTGGTAACCATATGCCATGTAAGATCGAGATTGGAAAGTACGTAAGCGAGCTCGGGAGTTTAAACACAGCTCGGCTACCTCATGCGCACGCATCTTTTGCAATTTTCGCGCTCTGTACATACAGAGAGGGACATCGTCAGAGAGAGAGAGAGAGAGAGAGTGTGAGTGTGAGAGACACGCACTCACACATATGCTCGGACGGTAAAAATCCCAGCTGGGGAGAGGCCGCAGGAGCAAACCACGCGTGCACATACACGAAATCGCGAATCTAGCGTAGAGATCCGCGGGTCGTCCCACGCGGGTTGGTGTTGGTGAACCGAGGCGAAAAAGGAAGGGGCCCCCGACGTGCCTCGGAGAGAAGGGGAGAGCACTACATCACAGGGGCGAGAGAGAGAGAGGGAGTGATATGGAGTGACACAGAGGCAGGCAGCCGGCGAGCATCGGCAGTTTGGAGTTCTTCGTGTTGCCAGGCGCTCGAGGGACCACTGTCAGTGCCAAGGCAGCGGGGCGCCTTCCTTCTCTCTCTCTCTCTCTCTCGTACACTCGCAAGCCTCTCTCTTGCTCTCCCCGGGTAGCGGCGTTCCTGGAGCTGCAGTTCGTCGGGCACGAGGAAGTCGCTCGTCAGTCCCGAGGCTCAAGGTCGCCGCGCCGAGAAGAGAATCGAATTTTCACGGGGAGAGGGGGTGGGAGTGTTCACCGGTTGAGGGACGCCCGGCTTTTTCGCAACTGCGCGCCACCGGCGAACGCGGCGATTGGCAGCGGCTTCGGCGGCTCGGTCTGCGTGCACAAGCCACCAGCCAGCCACACACACGCACGCACGCACATGCGCACACCGACGCCCGCGCAGAGCGGACGTATGGGTGTTGGAGAGAGGAGGATGGCAGCCGCGGCGACAGCCACAAAAGACGGAGGCCGTGGATCGTCGTCATCGACGGCGAGCGGAGCGGAGCTGCCGAGAGGACGACGGCGCTGATCCCGGAAAGGAGGCCGATCGTGTCCTCCCGGATGACGAGGCACCGGTGGCTCACGATCCTGGGAGCGGCGGCTCGGGAGGACCGCAGCCTTCCTCGATCGCCCTCGATCATCGATCGGAGGTAACGAATCTCTCTCTCTCTCTCTCTTTCTTTCTCTCTCGCTTTTCCTTTGTTCTCTTCCTGCTTTCCATAGGACAGCCTGCTAGAGAACTCGCGTTTATTATCAAGACTTGCCTCGCTAGTTTTATTGTTCTTCTTCTTCATCTTCTTCTTCTACTTCTTCTTTTTTTTATTGCGTTGGGTAGTGCAAGAGTTTCTTTCTCTTGCCTTTTTCTTTCTTTTGTTCATCGTTTTTTACGACTTGACGAAATTTTTCAACCAAGCTTTTGTCTGGCGATAATTGCCGAGGCCCGAGATCGAGATTATGATTATGACGATGGGCAATGTTGATCGATACATTCTTTTGTTGGTTTTTAACGTTGCACGTGTGTATTCATTCTTTTTGGAGAATAATTGATAATTTTAATACTCGAGGAGATTGTGCTATCGCGGACCTCTTTTTCAGTGTGCGCCTTATTGAAATTGACGCAATAATTATTATTAATAATGTTACCCTCTGTATTTCGCCAAAATCAATGACTTGCCAGGCAATTAAAACGTTAATTACAAATTTTTGTATTAAGATTGTGTTTTGATGTAATAATAAAATCTCCGTCAGCTTTCGTTATCTCACAAGCGAAGAATTCGAAATTGAAATATTTGTATTTTGTTCGGCTTTATGCTTATACGTAGATTTGAAATGATCACTCGCATTCGAAGGATCAAAAATTAAATATTATGAAATTATCTTATTTTGGATCATGCCCACCGAAATCTTTATAATATATATTTCGAGCCCCAAAATTATGACCAACATAAAATTTGAATTCAAATTTGTTTTGTCGGAATGACCTTATAATTTTTTACAAGCGATAAAGCTACAAATGTTCTTGCAATAAAAACAATTATTTATTAGTTATAAAATGTTTGCGGTCGTATGCTTAATCATTGACATGCACTCGATTACAATAAATTATATTTCTCAAAATGAAATCAAAGCATTCGTACATACGTATACATATGCATGTACATATGCATATGTACATGCATACATACATACATACATATATGCATATATATATTTACTTTTCTGTCATTGCTTCGACTTTAAGTGATTAATTTTATTGGAGCTAACGATTGGGGCCTCTCTCTCTCTCTCTCTCTCTCTCTCTCTCTCTCAAAGGACAATTGAATAATAATGTTAAACTAGCACATTTGAAAATAACAACAAATAATTAAAATTCCTGGCTTTGGCGAAATGCTCGTTTGCCCGTGCAAAGGCAAGTCTGCGGTGCACATGTAGGCCTTAGAAGAAATCTGCCCTCATTACTCCAAAACTGACTTGGCCTGATCCGACACAAAAGATGCTTTGAAACATCGTTAGAACCCGAAGCTTCACTTTCAAAAAAAGGAGTCGAAAATGGCCGCGAAGTTCGGCTCACGATCGTCCCCCAAGGTTTCATTTTCGAAAGCGATCGGACGTTCCCTTTCGCTCTCGTAGGAGAGGGTGGGGCCACCTTGGGAACATTTATATCCATCAATTACGCCTATCCAATGTGACTTCTAATTACCAGTCTTAACCTTTATTTTTGTTGTTACCGTTGTGCCTGCTTTAATTCCAAATGGAAGTTCTTTTTGGGCGGAAAGTTTCATGTCCATCTTACTACTTATTCGGAATTGAAAGAGGAAACTTATCCATCGACCATATTAACCGCTCCATACTAATCACAGCATCCTAGGCCTCTAATCATTAAAACAAGACTATCCCCCCGAATAACAAAAATAACAATCGCAAATGACAAAATAATGAAGAATCGTAAAAAAAGTTTGAACGATCCAATTGTCGCGTTCGCTCCGATTCGTCGTTTTGCGTAACAATTATTGAACAATAAGCTCCGCACTCGTTGTTTATTAATCCGCACGTGAATAATTACAAGCGCTGGCTCAAAAAATAAAACAATATCAACAACAATAAGAGTAATACATCCTTTTGTGTGCGCGGCCCCTCCGCCCCCGCGCCGCCCGGGCACACAATTTCGATCGGAGATATGGCAAACGTGCACCGGGTTGAAGTCGACGTCGACATCATCGTCGTCGCTGCTTTTGGAGTTTGTATCGTACGTCTGACCTTGGGTCTCGTATTTCGGATTCTTTCTATCAAAAACGCGGCAGGCGTTGCGCGGACGATAAGAGCCGATACACACATGCACGCATAGACGCGGCGACGTTGGGAATCGTCTTTGTGTTGGTTCGCGCGCGCCCGTGTTTTTCCTCGATGCAGACGTGTGTACACCTGGTCATTTCAATGAGCTATTTTCGTTTTTGCTCGTTCTCTCTCTCTCTCTCTCTCTCTCTCTTTATTTTTTTCTTTTTTACTTGGTTTATTTGGAATTTTTTCGCGTAGCGACGTTTCCTCCTTGCACTTTATCTCTGCCGCTATTATTCGCGTTTCCTCCTTATTTGAATAATTGTCAATTATATCTTTTCGGTAACACATTTTTCGCTTATTCGTAAGTCGCAAACTAGCGTATTGGCATTACGACGTTTTATTTACAATGTAGGAGCGATTTAATTCTTTGGCAACGCTAACTTGTTAAAATTAATTGTTTATCGGTTTGAAACACGAGTCCAATGATTATTTATAGGATCCAACAACCATTGAATTCTTAGATTAACAAAATTGAGGCGTTACTTTATTGTAAATAAAGCTCATAACATTATTCAATACTTTTAATAACAAATCATCATCTTTATTATTACAATTATTTAACATTAATTGCCTTTTTCAAGATCCATTTCTCTTCTACTTTTAATGTATCGCGCAAGTTCATTTTTTAATAAATTTAACATGATTCAAAGTGAATTGTGTTATGGCTTTTATTATTAGTCTTGAGTAAAAAATTAAAGTTTGGCCAGACCACAAGTAATAAATCATATTTGTTTGATATTTTAGAATATTGGTTTAAGCTCGTATAACCCTATCGTAAAAGTTCGAAAATTTTAAACGAAAGAAAATTTATCTATTCTGTCAAATAATAATTTAACGAGCACTTTTTCTTTTATTGTAGATATATGCCAAGTATTCTATTGTGAGTTTATCGAATTAATGTAAGGCATTGTTTTATATTGATTTTAGTATAATACTGGTATATCGTCGAAATTGCGAAAAGAGAACATAAATCTTAATATACTTACGTAGTGTCATTTCAAATAGTTATACATAATAATTGTCTACGTGTTAACCTTTGTTAATAAATCAAGTAAATTACTTTAACAGTATATTAATTAATAGTATATTAATGAAAATCGTACATAATATTTAATAATTGTTTGACTACATTGATTAAATGGTATTAAATTTCTACTGATATAAATTTTTACCACATATGACTTTCCTTGACTTATTAATTTACATTTAAAAAACATTATTTAGTTTCCTGTAGTTTTATGTGGTTTTCCTTCCTATAAATCATATTATTTTTACAGTTATTTTATAAATTTTATTTAATATTACTGAATTAAAAATTGTAAAATTCAAGTCAATGTTTTTCAGACATATTTTCCTTGAAATATATATAAATACTTTTTTATTAATTCATAAGTTTATAATTTCCTTTATAGTTCAGTTTATAAAGTTTATAATAATAATATGAATTCCGACCTATAGATATTTTTTACATAAAATTTAAAATTTCTATCTTATTTTTTTAATTCCCTGTCTCGTTTCGTATTTATAAATATCATAATCTGTTCAGTGTATTGAATAATTCAAAATATTATTTATTAAACCTTAAGCTACCGTGGATTCACAAAAATTTGAGTATCTTTTTCATTTAAATAATAGTATAGAATAATTTATTTATTTATGGGGCATTAATAAATATAGTTTTTTCGATAACAGCATTTTTAAAAAATGCCACATTTCCTTATAACAATTCGCTTATATTCTTGGCTTCAATGCACATTCAAATGTTAATTAGCAAAAGGCTTAGATAAGTCTGAATGAAATCTGGTGATAATACACTTGACTATGATAATAATAATAATCGAACAATTACTCATTATTTAATGAATGGAATAAAAAAAATAGCTCCATATATATCATGTGATCGTTATTGTTTCCTGAAGTAAAGAACGAAAAAATCCAAATATCGTTTCCGTTAATAAAAGCAATGGGCCGCAATATACTTTCGTTGCTTTCATCACCACCAACACTCGATCTAAGGCATAATAAAAAGAAAAGAAATAAAAATAAATAAATAAATAAATAAAAAAAAAAAAAATAAAAGTGTAGATACACGTAGGAAAGACTCGAGATATTCGCGTCCGTTCCAGTTAGCGCGATTCTTTCCTGGGGCTAACGCGGCGTAATGTCGATTAACTTGACTTCAAAACCGGTCGACCTTGAAACCAGCTGACTCCTTCGGAAAAGAGGCGACGCGTGTGTGAGATGTTACGCAATTGCTTGTATTGCGCTCTCTCGCAAAGAGACAAAAGGGAGCACGAGAGAGCGGGGCGGAGAGGGAGGGGTTGGGGTTGAGGGGGGGGAGAGTGTTACCACTCTACAAAAAAATGAGGAAGTAAGGGGTGAAGGTGAGAAAGGACAATTTTTTCTCCCCGTTCTTTAAAGGAAACAACGGCTTTTACGAGGCTGAGGGTTGGGAGCCAAGATGATGATTCACTCGAAGGGAGGTGGTTAATCCAAAGTGCGAATTGTTTGGCTTGCGCGCGAGGGTTGGCGGTATTTAAATCGTGATATTTTTAGAGGTGGAGATTTATAAATCATTTTTTTTTTTTTTTGGTCATTGTAATCTTGTGACAGGAAAACAAAATGTTTGGGCGGTAATGTTTTATTTAAATCACGTAACTCATGGGTCTGATGACCGAGTTTTGCGAACATATTAGGATTATACACGATCGAGTAAAAGGCCTGCATTCAGAGAATTGCCTTCTCATCTTTTATTGCGTTGGTTAGGTAACCTAACTAATTTATCAAAGCTTTGTATATATACATATATAAATGACAATTTTCTCGTTGAATAATTTTAATAGTGTTGTTGGCACTGCAGCTAAATTATAAATATTGTAATTACATTCGAAAATCTTTAATATAAATTTATGCAATAATCCGTTCATCGTTGATTAATTTACCATCATCAAATTACAGGTTGCTTACATTTTGATTAATGCAAGAATATCGATTGGTAGTATTAAATTTACCTTTTCATCCTATTTTTTATTAATATTACCGAGAGTCCGATATAAGTTTTAATTAAATTTGAAACTTGTATTAAACTAATTAATTGGTTATTCGGTCAACCAGAGTCTTACAATTTTCATTTTCTCGAAAATACAGAACACTCTGGTTTACATGAACTATGAATTCACCGAACTTTGTATACACAAGCTAACATCTTTATACAATAATTATTAGTTCGTACTATTGATTATTAATAGATCGTTGCAAATAAATCTAAAGAAAATTGTATATTTGGGCGGAATATCACATCAGTATTTATAAATTAAAAGTAATTCATAAATCCTTTATTAAATGCAGGAATAAAACTCCTAAATTATCACTCGATCAATTACTATAATATACTCTAACATAAAATTTATGTGTGGTGAAGTTTATATTATAAAAAGATAAATACTCATTGAAATTTCAGATATTCGTTTCACAATATTTATTAACAAAATACAAATAAATCTTAGTACTATTGAATGTTTTCTGCAGCATATTGCAAAAAAAACATACTATGTCTGATAACTATTTATTTTTACTTTTAATGCCATTTTAATTCACTTTTTATATCTGTTTGCTTTTATTACATAACCTGTACATTTATTTATCTTGTTCAACATTTTGTTCATAAAGTAAAAATATACATTATATAAGGTATTTCTATATGGAAGAATTAAAATTAAAATTTAATTTTTAAAATTAAAGTTATATTTTTGCCCATGCATTAAATTGTATAAAAGACTTTTGACGAATGTCCTTTGACATTTCTTAATGTATTAATATATTCATATTAATAAAAAATAAAATTTCTTGAAATATTAAAAAACCTTTTTTTTTATTTTTAATTACTTTATAAAATATTTTAATTTTTTTTTTTTTATCAAGTATATAGATAATTTTAATAAAACTCTGAGAAAATGTTTTAAGTATACAATCAAACTTTGTAGAGTACCACAGAATAAATTTGATAAAATTTCAATCTTAAATGACAAAGGTTTATTCGGTTTCTATAATCTTTTTGACTTGAATTCTTCAATACCAAAGTTTAATTATTAACTTATTTTGTTTACCTATCTCTCTATTTACATAGTCGAATACGAAAATAGGTCGAAAATGACGAAGAAAAAAAAACTTATGAAGCATTCGTTTTAGTCACGTGGAGAAGATCTCAATACTGAAGTGTAATATTCTCTGGCATCTGGAATTTTCTCAACATATTTTCTTCTTCTCCAAAGCTTGATCTTGTTTCTAAATGAGGAAAATATATTGGAAAATTTTTATTCAGACCGTAGTTTTAAAAGATATTTCATATTGTGGTAAATATTATTATTTGAATTTACTGATACAGTCTTTGGCAGAGTAGTTAATAGAAGAGATAAAATGTTTAAAATGTTAACCAATAGAATCTAAGCGTTTTTAAATCTAAAGATTTGAAAACGCTTTTCAATTTTTTTTCACCACTAGTTTTGCTGATTGAACACAAAATTTGACGTTGAAGAAAGTTGGAAACCGTAATAATCGTTTACAGTTACTAATAAGTTTTTTTAAGTCATGCACCATATAATAATATTTTAAGGTTAATACATCATTGTCAGATACGCTTCTATTAATCTTTTATTATTACATTCCATTATATAAAAAATTTCCATTACAACCATTTTATACCCAATAATTTTGCTGCAAAAACATTATAGTTTGTAATATGTTAAAAGTTGTTGCTAATACTTTAAGTAGATTGAAATTAATATAATAATGAAGACAGTGATGTAAAGTATTTGATTTTTTTTCTACCAATATGCGATAAGACACACAAATAACAGGCGTTTGTCTGCTATTTTGACACGCCTTTATTAAATAAATACCATACATATTGACATAATGTTTTATAAAATGGACAGATATTTATTTATTAATTTAAGCTATGGAATCGCAGGAATTTGAATATTGATGAATATTTAAAATTTCATATGAATACGAAAATATGTATTTAGATTTGATGTAAAATCCAAAAAAATATCATGACATAAAATAACTATAAGAACAGCAAGTCATCATACATAAATTATCGCTCACACAATCATGAAAATTATCTGTCATTTGGATTATAAGATAATAGCCCAGTCAATTCAATGTAAGAAAAATAAAATACAATTTTTTTTTTCATTAGTTGAACATCAGAGTTCTGAAGTTGTTGTAGAGATTTTACTATTTTATGTAAAATTTAAGGCTCTCATAAAGTCTTCTGACTGAGAATCAATCAAAGTCCACGAAAACGGCAGTGATTTTTAGATAAAATTTTATTTTAATTGTAAAATTCTAAAATAGTGTTATGTTCAAAATAAATTTTTATTATTTATCTTTTTTTAAAAAAAAAATTTATTCAAATTCTTATTGGTGTAAAATATAGTTTTGCAACATTTTTTTGTTAAAAAAAGTTCAAAATGTATATATATATATCCATTGATTATAGTCTTAGTTAGGAGAGTATTTTTTCAGAATATTTAAAACGAAAATCTAGAAAGAATATTTATTTTATTTGATAACATAACAATTTTTTCTCTCTCTTTTTTATAGACTGTATATGTTCTTTAGCTTAATAAAACAGTTAAAAATATCTAAAAAGTAAGGACTTAAACACGATGCAAATATCTATTCATATTGTCAAATGAAAAACATTTCTTCTTATAAAGGACATTTACATATTCTGTATACACAAATGAAAATTATAAATAAAACTTTATTCAGTTTCTTTAAAATTCATGCGATAGCCTTTAAAATAATTAATGAAATTGTATTTGAATTTTAAAAACATGAAAAAAGAAATACTAACGATATGCAATTAAAAATTTATAAATAAAAATTAAGCTAAATCAAAATTCTTCATTCATATTATTTTTTCTGTAATATGTGAATCGACAAGATATCAGCTTACAAATTCTTAAACAATACACGAGTTCATGTAAGCTACTTTCATCTTCCTTTGTATTTGAGTTTCCTGCATGTGTACACCTAAATACTGTACTTAATAATACCAACGCATTTGCCCTTAACGTCAATCTCCTTCTTTTCAACCATATAACATTAAAACTGAAAACAATAACTCAAGAGGGTATTAAATCAACCAAAGAATTTAAAGATAAACTTTGGTAATTATGGAAACTTGATTTATGAAAGCACAAGTATATGCAAGTAGAGTAAAAGCTTCAAGGGGGAAAATTGATTTTTCTTTTATTGAAGTATTATGGTACTACTCATGCAGCTAATCATATTTGCAGTAAAGTAAAATTGAAATAAACGAGCAGTAATTCTTATGGGCTTGAGTGTTTACATATTTGATATATTATTACATTGATTTACTTACTAATATATTGTATGATTTCATTTTCTTCAAATATTTATACAATTCAATCTTTATACATTGATCTGTTATTGATATATTTATCGAGATAGATGTAAATGAAGTAAAACAATAAAATGTAATATTCATAGATACATAAAAGTGGCAATATTTGAAATAAAGAACTTTTTACGCTCTTAATACGTAAAGAAATAAAAGGTACACTGGAATATTAAAGACATTTTTACTTTGGATTTTTCTTTTCAAAATCTGTGCAGAATTCAGATACTATCATTTATCATTAAATAGACTGTGATTTCTAAAAAAAATTACCCAGTGATCAAATATTACCTTTAAAAGGTGAGAACAGTACAAAAAATTAAAACCAAGCTGAATAAATATTATTGTAAGTTTAATTCATTGATTACAATGGTTTGCAAGTGATTTTGGACATTTTCGGAATAACTTTACCAGTGCAAACACTGAGGGATATTGGCAGTCTATTGAGGTCACAATTGCAGATACTATTTAAAAAGAATATATATGATATGTTGATAGAAGACAGAAGATTAAAAGTTTGTAAGATTGATAAGATATTAGGTATTTGAAATGACAGGATATATAGTTTTACACCTACGCTTAGTGTCTCTCATTCCGTCACCATTATGTACAACAAAAGAAATATAAGCAGTTTTGAAATCTTTTAAGCACAATTCACCATTCTTTTGAGTATAAAAAATATTTTTGCAATCTTTTGGAACTCTTCGTAAAATTAGGAATTATTGTTTTGAAACTAATTGTAAGAAACATTAAAAATACTCTATTGTCAATTTACAATGCTGTAGAATATCCATTAATTACAGAAATATAATAGACGATAATAATTAATATTTAAAAATTTATTGTGAACAAATTATGAATATATATATATTTGATATTTAGTAGGTAATACAAAACCTTTTAATTTAAATATTACTGCAATTATTTTTAAGGAATTCTTTTACATACGTTAAATTGTTCTAAATATTCTGAAGCATTCTTCGATGTCTTTTTGACATACTTTATTTTGTATTATTTAATAATTACTTTATTATATTGACAGCAATTTATTACAAATACAATTCATTGAATTATTCTCTTATTTTTATTAAAAGGAATAAATTGTTTTTCAAACAAAAGCTTGATTTTGAATATTAATAAAAAAGATTATTGAATATTTTTAGGAATTATAAATTTGACCTATTGTTGAATTTACCTTAAAATTTATGATGAACTTGATGTATACTAGCGATAAACGAGAGCTTCGGGAATTCGATAAAAGTAAAGTTATGGAATTAATTATATTTATAAAAACTTTTCAATTTCTTAAAATGAAAGAGAATTTTTAAGGAATAATCTAAAGCACTACTAATTTTAATATGAAAAGTGTGCACTTTAGCTTTAAAAAGTATAATAATACTGTATCACATTATTTGATAAAATAAAAAGCTCTTTTCTTATCTCTCTTTATATAAAACAAAAAAAAATTAGTTTATTTAACTTTAAGAAATTTTAGGTTTATAATACATGGAAATGCTTAAAAGTCTCAGTGTTTCTATGACGATTGAATTGTATTATTCGTAAAACATTTATATTCACTAAGGAATAATGTTTTGGTTTTGTTTTGAGTGAAATATCAACTTTAACTAATTTAAATAATTCAAATATTTTGAATAAAAACCATGTGCGCAAATATCTTACTTATTTTATTGCATTAATTTTGATTTAATCATCAACGATTTAATTGAAAATGAATGATTGTGTTTTTTATTTAGAAATATTATTTAATTGAAAGTAATGTATGTTTAGCAATTTTCATTATATTTTCAAGATGCCAGAAACTGAAACTTTTCCAATTAATATTGTTTGTTTAAATTTATGGTAGTCATAAGTATTAAATAAAATAAATAAATAAATCAAACGATAGAAGTGTAAAAAAAACGTATTTGCAATTTTATGAAATTTAATATATTAGAACTATTTTTCCTCTTTCAACTCGTAACTTGTAAATTATTGATGATAATTCAAGTTGACTTTATAACGCTAAGAGTATTAAAAATAGATCGATTCATATTAAACTTGCGGACTGACTGTCTGTACGAATATTAGATTTCAAATAAGAACTTGAATATTAATCTAATTCCTGAAAATCGATGCTCCCCAATTCTCATTGATAGCATAAATTATTGGCAAATGTATTTACCGAATAATTAATTTACGTTGCACAGCCTTTCGTAGAGGCTCGTTAAATGTATGCGAATTATTAATACGAGAGGTGACTCGCACGAGAGAAATGGGAAGAAGGGCGGGGAATGTGTGTTTGAGATAGAGATAGTCAGGTATACGGAAGTAAAAGCTATGACGTGCGCGACATAACCGTACATTGGTATGCAAAGGTGTGTACTTTCGTCTGTGTATGTGTCTACGCTCAAATCGGCACATAAAATTTTCATTTATTGCACGAGCGCATTAACAGGAGTACCTAGACCCGGTAAAAATAGGGGGGAGGGGGAGATAGTCATTGAGGGGTACACACGTTCGCTTAATCTAGTTCCACCTTTCCCCCTTCCCTCATTCCTCTCTGAAGGTCAAGGTTTTCCTGGTCCCCCACCGCGTGCGTCACCACCAGCAGCGAAATCGCGGATGTATTTGCCGACTCGAGGGCGCTCGGGTCGGTGTGCCAGGGAGAGAAAAAAGTTTAACGAGAGAAAGAGAGGGAAAGGGAGAGAGAGAGAGAGAGAGAGAGCCAGACATACAGACAGAGTGATGTTGTAGGAGTTCCCGTATTTATAGCGCCCCAACGAGTATCGGTCGATAGTGCGCGAGTGGATAGCGTCATTGCGCAGTATCCGCCCTCTCTCTCTCTCTCTCTCTCTCGCCCCGAACGCCCCTCCTTCGTGATGACTTGTCCTCGAACTGCCACCCTCCAACCCCGTACGTGTAAGTGCAGCTTAAAATTTCCACGTGTGCGTGCCCTTTGGCGCCGAGCATCATTGGGGCTACAATGGAACAACGCGGACTCTGGTTTATGGATTTATATGAGCATCCGAGGGCGAAAGAGAGTGGATGTACATTTTCCTTTTTTTCTCCCTTTCCATTATGAACGAGAACACGGCAATTTCACGAGTCGTAACCGGATGAGATTTGGGATTCAACTTCCAGAAAGCCAAAAAGCCAAGACGCCTCCCACAATGACAAGACCGAATAAAACGCTCTTATTCTGATTATGAAAATCTAGCACATGTCTCGGTGAATTGCGCCGATTATGGGCTTTATTATGGCCTGAAAAAAGTCTGGAGGATTACATTTGTACTCTGAAATTATACAAACTATCCTCTTAACTCGTGAATCCCCCCCCCACCTTCCCGCAACCTGAAATAATTCTCATTGTTGAAATTTCTGGTTTAATTTGAATCAACTCTCCAAATTCTTCTCTATTTAAAATTGAACATTTTAGAAATTATATATTTTTTCCCTATTTTTAATCAAAAAATTTTAATATTTTTGTAATTAAATTCTTCGCCCATCAAGCTGAAATGGTGTTAATCGAATCGACTTTGGATTAATTGTCAAAGATTCGTAAATAGAGCACATTATCGTTGAGAGCTTCAAATGCTCAAGTGACAATTTGATATTGTATTTCCGTACTAAAACTCGTTACTTTATTATTTTCCTTTTTTACTATTTATACGAGCGATTTTATTTTCAACTTTAAAAACAAATAAAAAGGAATAATTTGGTGATATTGTGAGATATGAAAATGGTAAAAAGAGAGCTGATCGAATAAAGAATATTAAAACTGACAAACCACATTAAGGAGAGTCAAGATTAATGTATATCATCGAATGGCATTGGCACCAAGAAAAGATCCCCAAACTGGCTAAAAATGATGAGTTGTCACATGTCCGCGATGTAGGGAACGTAGAAAAGATGGTTAATGTGATACATTGAGAACAAAGGAGCCTCGAACAGAGTGATTCGACAGAATAAAATAAAGAATAAAAGATGAGAGAGGGATAAACAAAGACAGTGAGGAAAGTGCTAATACGTAGGATGAAAAGACCAGAGAGAGAGAGAGAGAGAGAGAGAGAGAGAGCCGATCAAAAGGTACTTTATTTGTCCAAGGAGAAATATATATATATATATATATATATACACATACATACATACATATGCATAAATAACTCGAGTATTTATATCTCTCTCGGAAGGATGTGTTGGATGCATTATTCAATAAATCTCGTGATTGTAAATTTACAAAATGTGCATGTAGGTAAAGGTGCATAAAATAATCTGTTTGAGCGTAAAATTAGACGAGTGAAAGGACGAGCAACGGTGTTTACAAACTATCAACTAGCACGAGTCAGAGTAATTAAATCACGAGCGATCAGATTAAATGTTTAAATAATTCCTCAAATACTCGGAGATCAAATTGTAGAGGATAAATGTGCAATGCAATATGCAGACTGAATAGAGCAAACTCGCAAGTGCCCGCACGCGTGCACCCAATTCGCATATTCAAAATAAAAGTACCAGAAGGACAAAGGGCCAAAAGGCCAAATGAGAGTTGGTGAATTTACCGGGAGAGGGTGGAATCAAATCGGGGGAGGGAGGGGGTTCATTCGGTCATTTAATGCGCAAAAGAAGTGACGAAGATGGAGACAAATGGAGAGCCACGAGTGGAGGTGTATTTGTCCCTCGCCATTGAGAACTGCGCGGGATTGTTCGCTGCACCTCGATGAATTTTCGAGTGAACACGACAAAAAGGAACTCTCGACTCTTTTAAAAGGGGGAGTGTTGGTCAAGGTGCCTTTGTTCGATATCTCGTAATCGAGGGAATAGCGAGTGTCCCTGCCTCGTGGTCCGGTCGAGATTTTCAAAAGGGGTCCATTTGTCTGTCGGGACCGGGAACATTTCTACTTAGGGAGTATCACCTCGTGCGACTGATACTTGATTCCGAGTTTGTTCAGCAAACGCTCAGCCGATTTCAATGATTAACTTTGATTTTCAGGAAGAAATGTTATTTTTTTTATGTGAAGATTATGTGAAGCCTAAAAAAACTCTATATCTTATTACACTTTAAGCAAACATGTATAAATTTGTAAGAAAAAAGTACATAAATCCCGATATATTGGATAAACTTTTTCTTTTAATTTAATTCATATTATATAAACCAGTCCACCCTCGCATTCTCCATAAATGATATTAAAATTGTACCATCATTCTGCTTAATTAACGCATATATATATATATAATGCCATCAGTATTACTTGAGGCTGGCAAAGTTTTATTCCACATCAATTAATTTTAACTAATCAATTTAGTGAATTATATTTTAAGTAAATTAGATTCAATCATCAAAATAAGCTTATTATATATACACACATATATATATATTTATAGTAATTATATATATTGAGATACAATAAACTAAGTATATATGTATGTATGTATATATATATATATATATATATTTACTTTAATGTATCTCATTGAAGTAGACCAAAATAACAACAAGTACATAGTGAAACGCGTGCGTCAGACTCTAACGAATTAAATGATACTCCTAATTTTCTATTGTTTTTTTACACTTTTTCTCTTTATTTATTTTTTATTTATTTATTGTGTTAATTGATTCTATCGATTGGCATAAAAATAAAGTGTTATCTATTTCAGTATCTTTGTTTTTCGGGATCCCACGTTATACTTTTCTCAAATTATGCTCAAGGCAACATATCTTATTTATCCAAAGAAACAGATTAACTAATTATTATTTATTTTTAAAATAATGTTCGATATGAATAGGAATGATAATAGGAAATTTAAAACTATGCATTATTTTTTCTTAAATTACAATTTATGTATTAAATAAACATGTATAATAAAACTTAAATAATTATAACATTCTTTAATTAAACCTTTTAAATGAAAAATATTGTTGTAAATTATTTTTTAAATAAAAATTTTCATTTTAGATTATTTATAATTGCTCGTTAGAAAATAAATTTTTGCTTGACAGATGGAATTAGAAATTTTTACACGCATCTATTTATAAAAGAAAAATAAAAAAGATAAGCCAAAAAATTTAGATTCTAACTAAAGGAAAAATTTGAAATTAAAATATCAACTTTAATTATTTTTTTTATAATATAATATTTATAAACATCTATGAGAAAAAATTAAAAATTTTATATTTTATAAAATTACTTTTTATAACGAACGTCATTGAATTATAAAATTTAAACGTCGAAATAAATATAATGTTATACAAACTTTTTTTTAAGTACAAAATACAAATTTAGGTCAAAAGGTAGGCTAAAAAACATAAATACCCTTTTATGTAAAAATATTAAAAATAACGCTTTTCTAAAATAGAAATTTTTAGTATTTTTTATACTAGATAAATTTAGTAGTTTACAAGAAATTATATTCATTATTTAAATTAATTTATTTTCGAAAAAGCTTTTCATTAAATTCATTTAAAAAATGTACCTTAATAATTTTCAGATATCCATATAAAATTAGTTGGAGCAATTACAACATGAAACAAAAAATTTTAGCATTCATACTTTTATAAAACTAGATTTTTCACAAATCAATCTTAAAAATTTCAAAATCTTAAATTTTAATAGTATTAAGAAGAAAACATTTATTTAGTATATTTTTTTGGTTAATTTTAATTCTTCTTTGATTTTTAGTTAAAAATATTTTTATTACTAATTACAAATATCAAGACTTGAATTATCTTATGAAGCGAATCTTATTCTTTCAAACGAATACAGAATTGGACTTACGAAAAATATTTCAATGATTTATAATATGTCTAAAAATAAGAATAATATCATAGTTTGATAACAAATTTTCCTTTAAATTTATGTAAGAACTTCCTGAACCATTACTTAATAAATATTAAATGGATCGTATTTGATATAAGTATTAAATACTATTTATAAATATACCACTAAATTATAATCCATAAAATATTTTTAAAAATATATAATTTAAATAAAGTTTTATTTAATGATTCACTTTTTTAATCAAGTGATACTAGAAACAATAAAATTTTTATTAATTGAAATTTTATAAATCATATTACAACTGCATCTGAATTTTTGTGTAAATAAAGGTACTATATTTTAATAAATAACAAACTTGACATTTAAAAATAAAAGTGCTCAAATATTAAATTTCGATTATATAAAAAATATTTTTAAAAAATTGTCATATTTATAATAATTTTTTCAATTCGTTAAAATAACGGGAAAAATTTTCTATTGTATATTCATAAAATAACAATTAAGTTAAAATTAATTTAATAATTTTAAATGAAATTGGACTGAAATTGCAAATTGAAAATTGAATTCAATCACTTTATTTTATATTTTAATTTTACTGCGGGAAAAAATCCAGATGAAATTGTACGATAATACTATATTTTCTTTTATTTTATTTTAAAAAACAAGTAGAAATGGGTGAAACTAGTTTAATAATTCAATAAATTATATTATCTATAAAATGTAAATTAAATTGAATTTGGAAAAGGTTGATACAGTAAAATAATAGATGAATGTATCTGCCGTTTTACTACTATTTTCGCGAAAAGTAAAAAAAACGTGAGATACATCTTAAACAAAGATGTTTTACGAGAAGGTTCCCTTCATTATTTAAGAATAAACCTCTTACATCTGCTTGTACAAGAAGTTCGCAAATGTTTATTCGCTTGTCCACGACGGTCGATGGAATACTATCAATTTATTTATCCCGTAAAGTTTTTACGAAATATTTGTTTTTTACTTTAAGGAAAAATATGTGATGCTCAAGCTATTTTTTATTATTATAAACTACGACCATAAAGATGTTGATCATCATTTCCATCAGCATTACTTCTTATTTATGAATATTCGGTTTGAATAAATTAATCATAAATTTCAGTAAATGCAGTAAAGTTGTGTGAATTATATTGTTATGAAACTTAGGATATTCAAACACTCAGTATAACAAATTATTTTGCTTAGTCTTAAGTCGAATTATTTATTTAATACGAGACTGTTTTATTGTCTTTTTATGGCGATAATAAAATGGATGCGAAGGAAATCTACATATTATTTAGATACAACATCTCCAAAGCAACTGTGTTAAACTAATTCGTGTGTTCTTTAAATAAGTTATTTTTATCGATATGTAAATGGTCGATTATCCCAATTGATTATCTCTACCAATAAAAATGAATATTAGAACGTATATTTATTGACGGTGAAAAGGTAATAAAAGAAAATATTCGCATTTTTTCCATTATTAATTGCTAACTTTAAACATCGATTAAAAATTTAATTAACTACCGTAAAATTAATAAATTACTTTTACTTTCTCTGAAGAAAGTACGTTTCTCAATTATTTACCTGCCCTCTAATTAAATTTGACATTTGAGCAAGAATGCAAAGTTTTTTAATAACGAAATGTACTCTCGTTTTGCAAGTCTAAAAATCGGAAACTGCATTCCCCACAAGTCTCGAGCATGACTTCGCGGTTTACGTCATATGCTCCACATTCCCTTTTTTTTCCCTTTTTTTTCTTTTCTTTTTTTTTCTGCTTCTCCCTGTTTTGCGTTCCACTTGGTGAACTGGTTCGCTGCCGTGACCTTGGAAAAGTAGTAAGGTTGACACGAGCGAATTCAATTCTTCTCGTCGAGCATCGAGCCTTAGGCGCGGATTACGTTTCCATCAGAGCGTCTCCCTCCTGCTCCTGGTGCTATTCCCCACGTATGAAAAATTAGAACCTGTAACTCTAGATCCCGACGTTCGTGTGACATGAGTTTCGGTAATTTAATCCTCAAATTACCATGCTACGAATGTGGAACAAAGAGGGATGAGCAAATTGACAGAGCAAATTGTATTGCAATGTATACGTGATTTTTCAACATCTCAAGACTCTCATGCTCTAGGATCATATTAAGAATTTCCTATTTTCCACTCGCAACACTCAAATTATAACTTATAAAACTATAAATTTTAATTGCACTCAAGATTATAAATGTTCAATTGCTTAGTTTTTGTTTTCAATTTCATCTAAATAATGTTACATTTTTCTTTACTTTGTAATTAAATTTTTTCAACTTTATTATACAATTTTTTAAGTATACATTATGTAATTTCAAATCACATACATCAAAAACTATAAAATATAAATAAAAATAAAAATAAAATCAATTTATATATTTGCAGAAAATTATTTTATAAGATTTTTCTTATTAGAATAGTTGTCTTATTCCAAAAAATATGCAAAATATTAATTAAAATTTTATTATTATCATTATCTTTAATAGACACATATTTTTCATTAAATATTTTTATTACATTACAAAAAAATTTTAATATTTATAATTAAATTACGAATATATTTTAACAAATTTTTTTATACATATGACAATTACATTTTAACATTAAAAAAAAATAATTTTCAACACAGTTTAATTTGAAACGAATTAGAAATTTTTTCGTACATGAAAAATAATATTATAATCAATATGATTAGAAGGATTGAAAAAATTTAATTTTATTCTCAAAAAATATTTATAAAATTTAACAAATATTTTATTATAAATATTTAAATATAAATATATAACATTTATTAGGAACAAAGAAAATTCAATGACAATATAAAAATTTTCTTTTGAAATATAAAATTAGACATGTTTAATTCCAACATATTTAAATTTGAAATTCAATTTTGTTTTTTATTTTATATTAAAATTTCAAAAATTATTAAATAACCTGTTTTCAAATTTGTATTTTTATTTTTAATATTTTTATCCATTTTAAGAATAAAATATTTATTGCTTATTAAAGTCGTAACATTACCTAATCACTTATTTTCACGAGTCAGCTATTTTTCATCATAAATTGCTAATAATAATTTACCCAATAGCTTAAATTAAAAAATTTAATATAAAATTAATAATAAAAATATAAAATTTTTACTTTTAAATGTAAAACAGTTAGTAAATATTACGTATTATTTTACAATTATAATCTTTTGATATTAGTTGTTTTGTAATTTATTTTGATTACAAAATTCAATCGCAATTATGCAAATTTTAGTAGTAGATTACTGATTCAATTTTTAAAATAAATGTTATATCACAATGACAAATATAATTTCGTATTAGCATTCTTTATGCAACAATTTTGCATACACGATAATATGAAAAATACGAATTTTTGTAAAGAATATTGACTTCGTTCAAATTTTTTTCATCTATTAAATATCATCTTACTTAATATTTTAAAAACAAAATCAATATACTATATTAATTACATCAATCAAATATTTATAATTCTCTCTGCGTATTTAATTTAATTAAAATTAATTTTCTTTACAAAAAAAAATTAAACGAATTATTTAAAATCTTTTTTTAACACCTACATATTAAGTTACTATTTATTGAATCCCAATCATATAAAATATTACATGAAAAAAAAAATTGTAAATGAAATAGATAAAACAAGGTATTAGTTGGATAAACATAAAACTGCAAGTATTTTCATCCAATATAAATTTTAATCTGTGAAATTTACACAAAATATACTTTTTCTAGTAAATATTATTGACGAAATTGAAAAACATAATCTTACCTAAATATATTATATGCAATATTTTTTCGTAATAATATTTTTTTCGTTAGAAAGTTTTTGAATATCGATATATTATATAAGAAAAAATGATTCTTAAGTATTTAAATTAAAATACAGTTGAATTTTACGAATTCAAATTTTTTTTTTTTATTTTGGCTAAAGAAAAAAGAATAGTACTACTTTTTTCCAACTATCGACTTAAATTATTTAAACTACAGTAATTAAGAAAATATTATTTATTGATTTAATTAGTAAGTACTCCACCGTTTTGGTAAATTTTAGTTAATTGGTTATGATAAATATTTTATAAATTTTTTAAGAATTTAAATAAGTGTTGTGTAATAGAAAAAATAAAATAAAAATAAAACTTTATATACATTTTTTAGAGCATTGATAAAATGATTAGTAATGTTATTTCATTAAAGAAATTGTGCTATTAAAATTTTTAATTTTAGTTTAGCCTTTCAAATTTTATTATAAAATTCTAATTACATTAAAAAAAAAAATAAATTAATTTGAAAAAATGTTGAAAGATAAATATATATTGTAAGTCTTTGCTATTTATGAATATACTTTTTTACGCATTATTCGTATAAATAAACTAAATAAATATTTTACAGGTAAAAATGATGCTAGGTGACTCATAGTTTATTCGTAGCAGCTTTCATATACTTTATATTATGTGACAGATATTAGTCAACTTTTTATCTGCATTAGTGTATTTTGTTTATTTTGAGTAATTTAAAATTTTCTGATAAATTAAAAATTTATTTTAATAAACAAGCTTAAGAACCAATTTATCAGAAAATATGAATTATTCTTTTTAAACAATTTTGTAATTTTTGTAATTTTTTCTCCGATTGAAAATACCCAGCAAATATTATTTTAAATATCATGTACGAGTATCATTAATAAGTAATAAAGAAGAACCAAATATTAATGCAAAAGCTCCGAAATTAATTAATTAATTATATTCTTTAACACATTTGGCCTAATATATTTGTTTAGTATTTTAAAATCGTACATTTTTTGCCAAGCTAATTATTGTTGATGACGAAATTATCAATAATATCCTGTGAGCAGAGAAGAAATAAAATTTTCCATTCTAAAAATATCACTTCAAATCAATGCTTCATAACACATAAAAAAATTTGTTTAGTGGTCTTGGCGTTTATTCGAGGTATACGGCAATATAACGATTAATTCGTGTATCGCGACTCGAAGCGCATTAGTTGGTCAGCCGATGGCCATGACGTCAGATTACGCCGCAAAAGGAAGAAAATATCCATTCCCTTTTTTTGTCAATTTTGTTGTTGATGTTTTTTTTATTATTGCGAATGTTGTTTTGCTGACTTTTTTGGGAGTGTGTTTGTTCGAAAGTCGCGTTTAAACGAGTATCAAATTCCGCATCATACAAAACACTTGAATTTTTTCTAACACAGTTCAGAACTACCTTAAATAAAAAGATTCTGAACTTTAATAGAAAGAACAACGGCGCATATAAATGCCGTGCCCTGGTACAATATTTGGACAATAAAAAAGATTTAACTCAAATTCAATGATTCAGCAAAAAATTTTCCATTAATTCCATCCGAGCTCTTACAATCAGAATTGTATTGCTCGAATTCCAATTATTGGTATTTTAATCCTAGAGCCGAAGGTTTAACTCGGACCGATGGAAAACATATTATTGAAAGTTAACAAGCAATGCTGAAGGCATATCTGAAACAGCAGGCACTATTGAGATTCGGTATAATGCACCCACACTATTTTGCACACGTGCTCACTTACGGGCACACGCACACGCAGACCTCGCCGACAAAACCATCAGCCAGTGAGTCATAATCTAGCGCGCGTGCAACTCCAGCACCTCCACAATCAAAACCTGGCTGGACATTGCAAATAATATAGTTTAGAGTCGAACCGTTTTATTATTCTTGTGCTTTGAAGGCGAAAAGTGACATAGGCGTCGTAGCCATTGGGAGTTCGGGCAAATTATCTTTAAGCTTGCTTGCTTGCAAGCTTCTAAAGTTCTCTTTGTGCTTTTTGTGTTGCAGTGATCCGATTACATTGCGAGTCCGAGTCCTTCAAGATGGATCTCATCTTGGATATCAACAGCTGGCTTTATCCCCTGGAATTAGGTGAGTTACGTTCTTATGTTTCCCAATTTATCTCGATTTTCTCGAACAGTTATTGATGAGGGAACAGGATACTTCCTCAAAGAAAAAGACAAAGGATTACGTGCACGCGCATAAGTATATACCCACCGGTGTGCATTACGTGATGTTTAATTAAGAATAACGATAAGGTCTACTGTTTGTAGATTTATTTACACGACTCAGATACATAAATACAAATTACAATTGTATTTTCTAAATAAATGCACTTTAAATGAGCAAATTGGTAAATGCACTTTTTTAACTTTTTACATCGGCATAAAAATGTTGTGTATGTTATAAATTACCAATAATGCATGACCAACCAAATTCGTGACAGAAATGCTGATAAAAAAAACTGCCAACTATTCTTGTTGTTTAAAAGATATATATATATATGATAGAGTTATAATAAAAGTCGTACATTATAGAACTAAAAAAAAATTAAAATTAAAATTCTGCGATATTTATACTTTATAATAAGTAAGTTTTATACTATACAACGCTATTTAATTATAATTAAAAATCTATTATCTATTTTTCTCTTCAATTTAAATTACACTGCCATGCTCTTAATTATATAACTTTAATACCTGTATTATCAATTTAAAGTATATTTCCACCTTTTATTTTTAAGCAAAAGCTTTTTCTGAATTAAAGCCATTTAATTATAATTCTTTAACATAGTACAAAAACTGTTGAGGATCAACAGGAGATATGGGAATATTATTCAAAGATAGACAGTAATTTTGTTTTTCTTTAAATTCATTATTTTGGGCTCACAAATAAATTCGACAATTGTTCGGCAAAAACCCAACTTAACGAACTTCCCCGAAAAAGCAGAAAAGCACTTTCCCGTGAGATTTTCATGCCTCCGACGGTTTCCCTAAGTATGCTCCTATAAAACACGTGCCGGAAAATCGAGGTAACTCCTTGGCACAGGTACACCTTTTCTCTTTTCGCGATAATTTTCCTCGCTTTATTTCAACCCGAACCGAAATACTTTTCTTTCCTAAATAATCCGAATATTCGGTTGCAGTCCATAACAGTAACTTAACATGTTAATAAAATTGAAAGTATAAATTCTATTAGAAATTCTTATTACGTAAAATTAAATTTCACTTTTATTATTCTACACTTTAATAACATTTAAATAAATTTGTTATTTTTTACTGCACACTTAATTTGTCCTCGTGCAGTCTTGACTACAAAAATGCTAATATATACCACATGAATTTTTACTGACAAAAAATGTTTATTTTTATTATATAAAATGTTTAAATACATCTCAATATTTTCTGTAGCAAATTGTAGAAGCATTAATTCAAAATGCCATCAAATTATTATGAAAATGAAAAAAGTATGAAATATTCATGCATTCATTTTTAATTTAGCTTCAACTTAATAAAATATTAAAAATAAAAACAAAATAGTCTGAAAGAATAATTTAAAAAATATAAAAAAAGTAATGGCTTTCAATGACAAATATTCTACTATTTTTTAATGCGAACACGATAAAAGCGTCTCCATCAAATAAGATAACAGTAAATTTATCACAACTGTCCTCTTATACATTATATGACACACGAGTGTAGAATCGTTTTTGTTAAATCTGTAAACATATCCTTATTTTCTTTCTATTTTTTCCCCTGTATATTGTCTGTGTATGTGTACCTATTAACTGTTCAGTGCACGTAGGCAACTATATTTTTTTAATATCACATTAATGATTCTAAATATTTATTATATATATATATATATATATTTTGTTTAATACACATATTTGACTATCTATCATTAGTAACAAAAACATCGGTAAAAAATTAGTGTTTTAAAAAAAAATTTTAAATTTAAATAATAGTTTTAACCACTTCAATACGTAAATTAATTAAAATTAAAAACAAATATGTCATCATTTGGTTGAAAATTATTGGCATTTTCATAAAAGCTATATATGAATTTACAATATTCATCTAATAAAAATTTATAGGAAAATAATATTAACAATAATCGTAAATTCAAAAACTACATATTGTTTGTAGTGTATATCAAATACAACTTGTTATTAAGTTCTAATTTTTTTTTTTTTTTAAAGAAATGTAATCTTTAACGCTTAGATTTTATAAAATAATTTTATTCTTAAAAGTTAATACATAAAATAACTAATAGGAAAAGGCATAATAGATTACTGATCATATGTTCTAATTTATTAGAATTAAAACTAGGTATGATATTAAATAAAATTCCTTGATCATATATTATGATATTAAATCATAAATAGAAATCATATTAAAAATATAAATTGAAATAAAAATTAAAAATATGAATGCTGTAAATTATAAGTTATATATAATTGTAAAATTAAAAGTATGTACTTGTATTTTATTGAGGGTATTAACTATTAATGTATGGTCTTAGAAAGTTAATGAAAGTATTTATATCTATATTCAGTATTAAAACATTATCATTCATATTTTATAGATTAAAATTAAAAAATTATTATTTCTATATTCATATCTCGTTCAAATACTCGTTAATAAAACAATCGTAACTCAGAACTGATAAACGTATCTCATTCATAGTTTGTTGACAATAATTACCGTGTCACCGGTATTATCACTTATAGTTAATGCTAGCAAAATGAAACTTCATCTTGATAAGGTAGAAAATTTTCAAAATATAAAAATTAAATGCTACTACAATAATAATATAAGTTTATAATAAAAGTGCGAAATTTTATTACTATGGAATTTTTTTTATAAAATTTAAAATAAAATGTACATTACGAATAAATTCAATTCATTTATTTGAATTTAAATTTTTTGTTTCATCATTGGTTCAACACTTTAGCTGACCTATAATTTTTCAAGCATACTTCAATCAATCATATCAAATAACTATTATTTAATGTATAAGTGAATTTCATATTTCACTTTCAAGTTGTTAAACTAAAAGGGAAATTAATATATTTAGTTATTTCATATTGTATTAGTTTATGTAATCAGAAGTATTAATATTTTCTAATTATATCATTTATGATTATGTAAATGTAAATACAAAAAAAAATTTCCGAGAAATTTTTATGGTTTTACTTTAAAAAAAAAAAAAAAAAAAAAAAAAAAAAAAAAAAAAAAAAAATTGTACATGCTTCAAATAAAATAAGAAAGAATTTTAAACACTGATTTATGTATATTGTCTGTCATTCATTTGTGACATTGCTGACAATTTGAATATTTAATCCTATTTGACAGTTGTCCATACTCTAAAAAAATTAAAGAAAGTACAAATTTTAGTTATAATTATATTGTACTTTTTAAATGAAAATTTAATGTTTTTAAATATTAGATTATATACGAGCATATTGAAATATAAATAGAATTATATTATTTCCATAATTATTTTTATTGAAAATTGGAGATTAAATCTCACATAACAAAAATTGACCTTAATTATTATAATTGTTTTTTAATATTTTAAAATATGTACATTTTAGTACGAAGAACTATAAAAATATATTTGTAATAGAAAAATTTATATTTTATACCATGTATACATAATATCATTTATGAATATTAATGTAAATCTGGAGAAACTTAAAATATACTTATCCCAAGTTATTAAATGGTAGTTTATTAATTAATAAATTATGTATAAAATATACATATTTTGTATAGTAAATAATTTATATATATAAAGAAATATATTATATCGTTCGATTAATAATAAGGATGCTATCTTTAAGGAAAATTTCAATTATTTTTCTAATTGTTTTTAAATACTCCTTATCCTTCTCAATATCCTTTTATGAAACTCATACAAGCTCATGTTATAAACTTAAAAGTTAATAAAATAGCCATAAGCACATTAACTCTATGTTGTTAAAATTAATTAAATACTTTTCTGTATTTTACAAATAAAAATTTAATTGTTCTTATTATTTTGTTATTCGTTTAAATTTTAACTTTCAAAAGTACCATATTGTTAAATATAGAATAAAAAATAATTAATACTGCATCTCGATATAACAACAATAATTCATAACGTATTAAATTTTCAATTTTATTAATATTTTTAAAATCTATCATTTTTATATAGAATTGCATTTGGCTTAAATATTTTTTAATATCAAATTATAATCAATAATGCCACGAAAAAATTTATCGGTTATACATCACTTTTTCATTTAGTATTTTATAAATTTAACGATAAATTGTCATTAAACTACTTTCAAGTGAATTTCTTCCAATTTTATTAAAAATATCGCATTCTTTTTAATGATATATTTTACAGATACTGTTATTTCTGCAGTTATATTTGGGCAAGTTGAAATAAATTGAATAGAATGATCTGTCACTCCCCCTTATGTCAGACTATTCTTTTTAGATGTTAAACATCAATCACAATTTATATTTAAAAAAAAAACACCTCAAGAAATACGTCTTTAATGTTTCTTTTCTTCATCGGTCAGTTGAGTATTTGATAAATAAATTTAATATGGAATTCCCAAGATTTTCATATCCTATTATTCTTTGTCTATTATATGCAAACTAACTGATAGTTTTCAAGTTTCTTATTTTCGCGTACCAGAATAACTGATTCAATTTTTACTAATAAATTCTTGTTATTAATCGACTGAGTTATTTTTTCAAAAATTAGCCTTTGCACCAACAGTTGAATTTTGTATTTGTTATGCATGATTTTTTTTAAATAAAATTTAATACAATAAACTTTTTCTATATTAATTACGGAAATTTCATTTTCTTGACATTATTATATCATGAAATATAAAATTAATTATTAGTAGTAATTAGAACAATGTTACGACGAAATACTATGATTTTATGATTAATAATTAAGTACTCTAAAATAATCAATTTGAATTACTCTGAAACTAATAGATATATTATATATATTCTGAAGAAGATGAAATAATTATTTGATAATAAAAGTTAATGTGATTTTAATATAAAATTAATATGATTTTTCTTTATATTAAAAATTTACTTTTAATCATGGATGATCTTTATTTTTTTATTGAATTTGTTTTTAGTATGCGATTAACGATTAACAATTACATTTTCTATGGTTAAATATTTGTTTCATCTATATTACATTAAAGCATACTTATTTAAAATTTAATAGATTTATTTTAACATTTTTCTTAAAAATATTATAATTTCTTAGAAATTTTTAAATTTTAATTTCTATAACTTTTTGTGGTATTTTATATTTTAAGAAATAAAAAAATTAAAATAAATGTTAACAAGGATGCAAAAAGCATCATGGCAAAATGCAATTGCTTTCTCTATATTTCCAAAATTAATTATTTGTAATTTTGCAATTTTTTTTTCTAGTTTTATTTTACAGTGTTAGCCAATTGACAAGTTTCACTTATTAGCACGTATGTGTTTATAAGTAAGACGTGTGGTGTTAATTTTACGTAATGATCCTCTATTCATTGGCTTCTTCAGATAATATATAATTAACTCGTTCTGTTCGCCCTTCGAGTAATTGTGTATCGTTAAAACATGAACATGAAAAACATACGTATACACACATAAACTTTAAGAATATTAACATTGAAAATTACATTGTATATTATTACATTATGAAATTACAGGGATACAGTAATATTGAAGGGAAAAAGTTCATAATACATGTAATAGAAAATTCAGTAATTTAATATTACAACATAAGAACATTTAATGATGATAAAATAGGTGTTGAATTTCAAAATCCATTACATACTCAAATATAACACAAAAATCTTTGATTTTATAATTTTAAGGCAAAATAATACAAAATTACTATAATCTTGTACAATATAGTTGAATTATTTCTAATTATTTCTCATAATTATTGGATTATTTTCAAATGCATACAAGATAAGTTAGTTATAAAAAAAAAAAAAATGAATGAGTAATTCGCAAATGAATAGTCACATTTTGTATATTAAATGATTTTTAATTTTAGTTTAAGGATAAAATTGTTATTGGATAGTGCACTGATTGCATTATTCATCTTTTCGTAATTTAAAATTTATTTCATAAATGAAATTAATAAAATACGTATTCAGAGAAGCCATATTATAAATACTTATAAAAGATAACATTTTTTAATATTTTATGTAAAGAAAAATTTTAAATAAAGCTCGTTCTTATCGACAATTTATATTTATAACGAAATTATATTAATATTATTTAATAAAATAAGAAAAATTATAATTTTTTTCATCCATAGGTGATTTTTATAAATAATTTAAATTATAAATGTGTATTACAAAGAAAATAAAATATACGACGGTATGTATTGGGCTATTTTTTTTTAAAAGAAAACAAATGAATTAAAAGTATAAGTAAATACTTAAAGTGAAGCAAACTTTGTTTGATTTAATAATTAAATTTAATAACATATTTATTTAAGCAGATTTAAAATCACAATAATATTTAAGTATTCAATTATATACTATAGTTATATTACTTCATACAATATTTATGAATAAATTTCCAGTGGTAATTGCGATTCAATTTAATTATTATGACCAAACACATTTCCCTTTTAGATTATTATTATTAATGCAAATTCAATTATACGCATATATAATTTGTGAATATTTATTTTAAAAACTACTTAAAATTGCGGCAAATATTATCTGAATTTTTAAAAACTTGATGGTTTAAATAGTGTTTCATGAATACCATAGCAATTTTTAGATAACAGTAATAATAACAATTTTGTTGTTTGTTCTACATAATTTTTGAAATTTTTTACTAATATTGTTCCTCGAGTTCTCGCTTTCCTCAACTTAATTTTAATTTTAATTGAACATAAAAATAAGATGAAGTCCATGAAAATAAAAACAAACATTATCCATTAGGTAAATTAAACACAGTGAAAGAAATTAAAAATATATTAAAAATTGAATTAACTCTGGAGATTAGGAGAGCACGCAATCGCATTCCTCTATATTTTATAATATAACTTTATTACCTATAAAAGGGAGAAGAATTAAATTCGCTTTATCATTATATTTCCTTTTATCTACTTTTTTTCTTTCTTTTTTTTTTATTTTAAATATCAGAGGCAATTGGATTAAACAAGGCTATTTATGAAATTTCGCTATTCAGAATTGACGTGTGCAGTTAGCTTTTTTTTTATTTCTATTCAGGGGTATTACGTACACTCATACTGGTCTATGATTATAAAATATGAAGAGTAAGTGAGTTTGGGCTCGAACACGTACAGGCTCGCACACCTGCACACGCGATCGGATCCATCCAGCCGTCCTCCACCCGTACGAACATACACCCACCCACCCACGACAACCAGACACATAAAATTACCGCGTTGGTCGTGTTGTTCGGTGCGCTGCCCAGGCAGCCGACGAGCGCGCCGCGCAAAAGGTAGACGCCCACGGATGGACCTCTCGCGCCCGCCCCTCCCTCTCTTTTCGGCTTCCCTCCCCTCGCTCTCTCGTGGGTGCTATATTGACGCGCGCGAGCCGGCGCGGCGGTGGGGGCGGGTCGACCGGGTCGGGGGGAAGGTTGCACGGGATGACGCAATCACCGGGCGCCCCCACCGCGGGGCCCGTCGGCCCCCTCCTCGCCCAGCCCTCTCCTCGGCGGCCACCCGCCCCGCAAGTTCAATGCCAAGGTCATGACGGCGCTGCCACGGGCGCCCGAGACCTGCCACGGCTTCTTCTCGTCCGCGGGACTCGGTCGTCGTCTGTCTCTCCGCCTCGGCGCTCCCGCCGCCGTCGGTCTCTCTCCCCCCCCTCTCTCTCTCTCTCTCTCTCTCTCTCCTCTTCCTCCACCTCCTCCTCCTCCTCCTCTTCCTCTTCCTCCTCTCTTTGCTCTCTTTTCCACTTCCTCCCGCGACCCCGGGAGAGAGCGGATTTCCCGTTTCCCCAAAGTAGTTTTCGCACCCTCCTTCCTCCCTGTGGCCCCCCTCGATAATCGCCGGTGTTACTACCACGGAGTCAGAGGCACTTCCTTGAGTCGGACCTCGTGCCCCCGCCGAGTCTCCAAGTATTAACGTTAATTGGAGCAACGTTTTTTTACATCGGTCACGGGCCGCTCGAACACATCCCCAGTCGTCCTCGAGCCCCAGGACTTTTACGACACCTTCCCAACGAGCTGCGGTTTATCGGTGCACGTGCTGGGCTGGTTCCTCGCCCCTGGAGATATCGAGGGCCAATAAAGTGACGGAAATGACGACCGAGGGAGCGTCTCCGATTTTCGCAGGAACAGTAATCAGAGGCCTTAACCGTCTTCCTCGTAATTCTCGAGGACGATCGATCGGGGAGGCGAACTCGAGCCACGATTGCCAATAGCTCGTTATCACTGACGATGGATGCTGATTGTTTTAGGCCTAAATGTGAGTAGCAGTCCAGCTCGGCATGCAAATGCCGTGAAAAAAAGTAGAAAACACGTAGAAAACACGTGGAAAACAAGTAGAAAACAAGTAGAAAACAAGTAGAAAACAGGGGAAACTCGGATATTTATTCCCCCTTTTTCTATTTTTTTCTATTCTTTTTTTCTTTTATTCTTTTCGCTTTGCTTTGCTTTTCTTCTCGTCTGTTGAGATTTCGATGAGTATGCATATTTCGTACATGGAAGTACACGGACGAGAGTTTTGTTGCGAAAACGCTCGTTAATTTTGTAAGCCAATATTTTGGAGAAAAAACGAGTTACGTAATGTTCGAGCCTCGTAAAATGGATCTCTTGGAACTATATTTGTTTATTTAACATGATAATATAAAGGCACTTGTGTGGGCTCTTTTTATTATTTTTACTTTTTTTATTTTTTTATTTGCAACTTGATCATTGGCGCTTTTTAAATAGTCTCAAAATTTATTATTATTCTATATTCAGCAAATAAGGATTTTGGCTTAGCACTTGGATACTTTAATACATTTTACAACTTTCAAAATAGTTTAATATTATGTCGAAAGCATTTTAATCGATTATTGGAATTATTTATCATATGTATAAAACTCGTTTATACACATAAAAATTAGTAAATAGAAATTATTACTTCTAAAACTTTGAAAGATACCAATACACTTTTCTTCCATACTTATTAAATACGAACATTAATTTATTCTCCATTACTTGATACAAGTTGATTTACTAATTGATTTCAATTTACCTGTTTACTCAAGTAAATCTCATCAAAGCTCTATATATTATAAATTAATGAGTCTTGGCTGAATTTGTGTTACAAGTTAAATACAAATATCACTATACAAGTGTGCATTTCAAATTACTGATACTGGCAAATACGTATTACTAACGTTTAATTAAATGTGTTATAACAAACATCCTTCAACTATTAAATTATATGTCTGGATAATTTTAGGTATGTGCTTATGAAAATAACACAATTTTAATATTTGTGTGATTACTTAAAAAAATGTTTTTTTCATTAACATACACACGCGTGAATTTTCAAGTATCCTTTAATAATTATATTATTCAATCATTTTTGTAATGTAATTTATTTTGTGAAATTACTTACATTCATTTTTAAATATAATTACAACTTTATAAGTTAAAAAAATTTCCATTTTAACAATTTTACTCAGGCCTTTAATATTTCAAACTTTAATTTTTTATTAATGTCACGAGAAAAAATTACCAAATATTGTTTCAAAGTTTAGCTGTTCTCGTAACTCAAGTCTAAATTGAAAATGAAAAGCATGTTTTATAATCTATATAATATTTACCAGATAATTTTAATGGATTTGTCATATAAAGAAAATTGCATAATATTAAAATTTTAACTTTCTCAATATACCTATATTTATATGAATATATTTACAACATTGTAAAGTAATTTTAGTTTAAGTAAGCAAATTTTATGAAAATTTTTTAATATTTTTCAAGAAAAAAATTCTTAATTGTACATTATAATTTAAAAAATTCTTAAACTTTCAATCATACTAGAAAAAATTATAGCATATTTAAAGTATTCTTTTAAAGAATTTTATAGGAGAAGTATTTCATTCTTGAAGAAATTATTTAAATTGAAAAATAAATTTTAAATATTCTTGTAACTTGTTAAAAGTACAACAAAAGAGAAATTAAATTTTCAATTTATTATAGTTTTAATTTTTCAAAATTATTTCAATGTTTTAAAAAACTATACTTTGTATTTAAATACAAAATTAAAGTGTAGTAGCTAGAAATATAATATATTATATTTTATATTTTATATTTCCTTGAGAGTCATAAAGTATCACTATTAAATAATGTAATAAGGTTCATTTATACAGTAAAAAACTCGAAGAATATTTTACATAAATAAAATATTTTTGTTTAATTAAATTGTGCATAGAAAATGATAAAACTATAATATAAATTACCTTGTATTATTCTTATTTTCTGAACTGCTACAACCAAACACATTTATTAAAAGTATAAATTTTAAGTTTTAGGTATATTTAATAGCATGTTTTTGAAAAGAAAGATGAAAAAAGATACGTCATGCTTGCATTTATGATAGTACCCACTTAGGCATTCGTTCCATACTTATTATTTCTAAACCTGCTGATCTTTTTTTTATAAAACTTTGTTTGAAAATAGTTGGCATTTTTATTTTTGTTACAACATTGTAATCATATAAAATGATAATACACTTTAGATTGTACAGAGGGGCTTCTCATTCAGGGAAATACTTAAATTTGCAAATGCAGCCGACAAAATTCGCCGCTATTCAATTGTTTTAAATTTTAAAGAATTTAAAAAAAAAAGAAGAAAAAAGTCCAGATAAACAAGATGGCGAGTCCAGTGATTATTATTGTTTCAATTACAAATAATCATCTACTAGTCCTATACGATACGATACGATACGAGCCGATAGATTATTTTATTTTCTGGTCGACTCATGATTATTAAAGTATAATACTTTTATACTTCATCAGCGCTCGTAAGACTATACCTGTCGATATAAACGACAGGGGAGAAAACAATAAATGAAAAAGCAGAGCATCGAAGTTTGTTCTCGTTGTAACCAATCGCAACCTTTCTTAACTTTATGCGGCTACAGTTTCAGCGGTCGGTCGCACAGACTTTAAAGCTGTTCACAACGGAAATGGACTTTTCGTGCTTACATCAATCGGCTCCTTGAATAAAAAGATCCTTTAATTTTTATCTCTGAATAAAGTGTGTGGCTGTTACTACTCGAAACTTTATATCTTGATTGAAAGTTTAATGTTGTTTGGATTAATCTAATTAAAAAAGTTAGGCTCATTGTTATTGACTCAAGTAAAATTTATCTAAAGCGCTTAGGAAGTAGGAATAAAAGTGGTGAATAATAATGTTTTAATTTTCAACCTCTTGGAATAGTTTTGCTCGAGTATGAATTTATTTTGAAATTACACTTCATGATTATTATTTTTTTAAAATGTGCACTTAATACTATTACTTATTAAGTGCGGACAATAAACATAAGATTAAAAAAATTGTGGCCTATAAAATTGCAATACTTTTTCGTACGGTATATTAAACAGGCTGATGCATTATAATAAAAATTAGTACGTGATAAATATTTTAAAAGAAAATTTTATAGATTAAAGTGAAGTAAGTGCGCTCTAAAAATGACATAAATATTATGACTCGATATTTCACGTCATAAAGGGAGAAAAATGACAAATACTTTCTCATCTGCTTAGGTAGCTACAGATAATTTTTCTTTCAGTCTTTTACACGCATTTTGAGCAAAAATAGTTTTTTATTCATGTAATCAAAACGACATGATTATTATTAATAGTTAAAACATTGTTGTAACTCTATAAATTTATATTCTAATTTGGAAAAAATGATTTTTACTATACTGATACTTAAAAAGTATCACTTATGCATAATAAAGTGAGTTTACGATTAAAAACGACAATTTTAACATTGAAAATAATTCTTTTCAACAACTATTTTACCACCACTTACTTAGAACCTCTTATAATGCAAGTAGGTCAAAATACTGCTATTCGATATTGCAAAGACTTTAAGTATAAAACCATTTAAATTTACTAAGCCAATACTTAAGTACAGTTTATACAAACTCTTTACAATTCAATGTAAAGGTTTCCTACACTAGACAATCGAAAAGCATATATTTATTTAATTCAATGAAGTGTAAAGCGCATTTTACAATAATAAAAATAAATATTAGTAGAAGAGAAGCAATACTTGAGGTTTAAGTAAATACTTGCAATTGTGCATCCGACACAATTTAACCTCGGCATTAACATCAAATTAAATTTTTACTTGCTGCTTTATCTAACTTTAATGATTGTAGTCTCGGTTTTTTAAGGTTAAAAGGTGTAAATACCCTTACAAGTTAAATAGAATCATTATAATATTTTATATTTTATTCAAATAAATGATGGTATTGGTACAGGTAGTTCAATCGAAAATTCAATTTAGTCTTGAAAATACTTCCATTAAATTAATTGGGTATAATAAATGAAGGACGATTTACTTTATACTACAACCAAGTTAATTAATTAAAGATTGAAAAAAATTGCGATTCATAGTTGATATGTAAATTAAACACACTTTTTATTTAATTAATAATACATTCTTACTTATTTATTAATTATTAATTTAATTAGCTACTATTAACACCCTATGGATTTGAACACAGTACACTTAAGTACCATGAAATCGATATTTAATTACACAATGTATGATTAAAAATGTAACGGTAACGAGTTTTAATTGCAGAGACGAGAATTGAAAAAAGGCTAAATATTCACTCAATTTCGTGTTGGCTACCTAAATGGTTGTTTCATTTTTAGGAACGTAAGTTTCAGTGCACACACACACACACACACACACACACACACAACACAACACATCCACCCACGTACACGTTTGACATAACAAGGTCATACGGACCTTAAATTGAAAAATCGCCCCTTTAACGTGTGCGCGCGCGTTCTAGTTATTGACGCATTAAAGTCTTGATCAACTTTGCTGATTCTGTGTTGACTGGGAGGAGGAGGAGGAGGTTGAGGAGGAATAATGAGAATAAATAGAAATTCAAATTTAATTGAGTTGAAAATACATTGAAATTCCAGTAACGTCATATTACATTTATTTTTAATTGACAGCGTATTTTTCTTTAATTAATTATCAATTAAAATAGATATATTTGATACAGTGTTGCATCGCTCAAAGGAAAATTTAGCTCTGCAAGTATTAGAACTTGTAGCGCGAGTCAAGAGAAAAATATTGTCATTAAATCACATTTATTATACTTGAAAAATTTTTACGTTGTCGTTAAAGATCTAATAGATATGTATTTTGTTTTTATCCTTTCATCCACAACTTTGTTTTATAAGTGCTTAGAAAAATCAAATTTCTGTTTATCCGCAATTATTAATAATAAAACAATTCAAATTGATAAATGAAACGAAAATTATTGATTAATTGCCATATGCAATTATACGGGGTCGAATGAATATGCAAATATGTATTTTTAACAATTTCAGTATAAATCGATTACAATTTCTAGCGTAAAATTAGTTTCTTAAGGTTAAGCAATCTCATTTTAATGATAATCAGAAAGTAGGTAGTTAAAACAACTTTTGAAAACTGATTTAGAATGTAAAGTGTTACTTTCTATATAGGTACAGATAATATTTTCGATGAAAATTATATTGATCTACAAAGCGTACTTGGCATTTTAAATTATTACCGAGTATAATTCATTTCTCGATAAACTTTGTATTTAAGCTTAAGAATATGATACAATAACAAGAAGCAATAGCCAACGAATAATGGAGGAAAATATTGAAATGTTCTCAACGGATTATTGATTTAGTGCCAACCGAACTCCAATTACTCCATCCTAAAAAATATTTGTACTCCTAATTAGTCACAATCGACGGAACTAATGTCATTTACAGAGTGAGAGCGGGGGAGGGGGAGAGGGAGGAGGGAGAGAGAGAAAGAGAGAGAGAGAGGGATAGAGAAATATAAACGAGTTCGTACCGTTTTTGTGCTTCAGGTGATAAATTCCGATTGGTGCTCGCAACAACACTGCGCGAGGATGGATATCCAGATGGTGGTGATTGGAACGCCGCCGAGATGGAGGGCGGCTCCAGAGCAAATTCCTTCGAGTACGTCATGTCCGGGAAGGTTTACCGGATAGAGGGTGACGAGGCCAACAACGAGCCGAGTAGTCGACTGTAAGTACACGTCGCATCTCCTTTTCTCAAATATTGAAGGTTACAACTCCTTTGGCTGCCTTTATCTACGTTGCCGAGGGATTTCTCCTTTTAAGCAAGAATCCCTATTATTTTTTATAATGTTTTAAGAAATTTGATGGAATATTCATTCGAGCAGGAGCTATTGATTCGAGCGAATCTTCGCGGTAGCTTTATTCTTTCTTATTCGCTCGTTCGAATTCTCTTTTCGGTTAAACTGTCTTCAATAGCGAGTTTTATTATATTAATTATATTAATAATAAAGGCAGCTAGAGAGTGATGAGTCTATAAAAATATAAGAGTGAGTTCATTAATTATGTACTTGAATTAAATCATCCTAATGTCTAGTCCAACTAGTTATCGCAATATAGAAATCTCAATATTATAATACATTTAGCTACATCTTTCAGTCGGATAAAAATAAATTTTGCTTCAAGATGAAATGGTTCAAATTTTATTGAACGAATCACACATGTAAGCACAATAATTATATAAATGAAATATCTTAATAAAATTTATATTTGTGTACAAGGGACATTGTGTATAAATAATATTACAATGTCATAATTTTATATTATGGATCGCTGATATCAAACCGGTTTTTAACTCAATGGAATTCTAATAAGCATAAAATAAATTCTCAAAATAGTGTAACAAAATAAAAAAAATGAAGTAGATCTTCAATTTGTTTAGCGAAGAATTATTTTTTGATTGAACCGTAAATTTACCGTTTACCTAAAGTTTCCTTGAATTTTAATTTTACATCGTCATGCTCTGACAGCTATCAATTCGTGTCACACCGAGTTATATTATAATCGTGAGTAATTTTAAAAATGATGTGCATTCTAGTGCGAGGTAGATACATAGTTGAATAGTGTAATCCCAACATTGATAAATTGCCTCTAAAATATCAAACTTTATTTTCTGAGTGCGTGTATTCATTTTTATTACTAATACGGCAATTGATGAAGTAACACTTAAGTAGAGTTAGAAAAATTAGAAGATTGATGGTTCGCTCGAATTATATTTTAGGTTTATCAAGAGAATATTTATAAATTGACTGAATAAATGAAAAAATTGCGATAAATTTAACTTACATATTATTTATTATTGATGGTATATTGGCCTACTATAAATTATTATTTGAAATATTACATAATATTCCACGAGTGGAAATCTTGTTGAATTTATCTCTAAAATTCTTTATATCAGCGAATAAAGTATAAAATTAGACGAATATCCATGATGATCTAAGCATTTTCGAACCGCGTCATAGCCGTCAAATTTTCTCCGAAATAAAGATTTCCCCCCAAAGCCCATTATAAGAAATAATTCAAGACAAATTTTTCAAAATGAAAAACTAAATTGTTCCCCATTAAAACGACACCATCAACATGGTACAGCTGAATCCACTGCGACCGAATCAGCCATTACCAAACTCAATCAACCGTCCCATAAATGAAATATTCTTCAACTTTTAGAACAGTAATCCCTCGTGGCGTCGTGCATTAATTTTCCCTCCTCCAGGCAAATCTCACGTCTAAACGCCCTGTGTAACGAACCGTATTTGCTTGTAAGCGATCGCAAAACATCATCGACCGCCTTGGCGCCGCGTCCTCGTAGTGCCCCAGGGTGCGGGGGAAATTCCACCGCCCCGGTCCCCGGTTCCCTACCCACATACATCTCCTTCGGCTGCAATGGTAGCAACAGAAGCAATGTCGCCTCGATTTGCATTACGTAATTGGAGAATCCGATTCGATCGCTTTTGCTGAAGGTGGGAATGCGCGTTACCTCTTCGACTGATTGGTCGGCTCTCAAATATCTCATTGGTTTTTTTTTTTTTCTCTTCTCTTTTCTTCTCTTTTTGTGTCCATTTTGATTTTCCTTACTCGCTGCGCTCGTTTTCTTGTGAAGAGCCTCTCTCCCTCTCTCTCTCTCTCTCTCTCTCTCTCTCTCTCTCTCTCTCTCTCTTTCTCTCTTTCACTCTTTCTCTCTCTGACTTGTTTTCTTATCTTTTTGAATTGTACAGGTGCGCGTGGTCGTCATTTATAATTAACGACGACGACACAGAACTTTAAGATGGTTTAATTAAGATTTTGTTTTTAATGGCGTAATGAGATTGATCACTTTTTGTAATAATCAAAAGTTTACATACACGACGAATGTTATCAGTCTTTAAAGCTTGTGATGCGTTGCATTCGTTATAAGTGAAGTAATTAATTCAATTGTGATAATATTCAGCGATAATAAAAACAAATTTGGTATTAATTAAGGAGTTCGATTTAATTAAGAATAGTTTTTAGTGAACCGATATTTTATTTAATTCCTGAGTTTTCATATATTTAATTAGAAAAGAATTTTACAACAGTAATAAAAAATAAACTTTTAATTTAGTTTTTTTTCTTCTATTTTCGATAATTAAGGTAGTACTTTAGGTAATTAAGCATAGCAAACAGTCAATGCAAAAGAAGACTAGAAGTGGAATAAAAGAAATACCTCTAGTAATTATACGTAATTGTACATAATAGGATTTTTGTAATACTTAATTTTATTTATAACTAAAAATTATGGCAGAATTTAGTAAATATAAAAATTATCTTTCACATTTAAGTGTTTTCATGTTTGTATATACATGTGTATATATATAATATATATATATATATATATATAAAGTATTTTGTATTCAACGATTGAAATAAACTAAATAATTTCATTGGATATTTGATATTCTCAAAAAGATTTAAATAATGCTCATTCCAAAAATTTTGTCATAAATTTTCATTTATCCTACAAATGTTTTTTCATTAGTCAGAAAAAAATTGATATCAATTAAGGTATTTGCAAAAATTGTCGAATAAAAACACGCAAATAAAGGAAGGAAAATACAATATAACTTTCAGTAATGTATTTATGTTGATTTATCAATTTTCTTCCTGTGCCATCTCATTTTGAGGATAAAGGCATATTTATTCGAGACTCGGAAACAGACACCGAGCCCTTATTATTTATTCTGAGACTCGTGAGGATTATATTCGTGGACTGAACGTTAGATAAAGTTGTGGATATTGTATTCGCTCTTTCGAAAGTTGAAGAATATATAGCTGTGCGAATGAAGGAATTATGAAGTGGAAACCAGTGCCACAGAAAATAATTTATGCGCTCTTGTATAACAATCTTACGTTTAAAATTATTTGAAGCAATCCATCATATTATTTATATTTAAATTGTACATAATTGTATTTTCTATTCGGTAGAAAAAGTAAATTTTAACAAATTAAATTAATGTTGTCATTATTGTTTATTTGCACAAGTGTTTCGTTATTTAGTTTATAGTAGAGCAATGCACAATATTGATAAGTATTCCTTATTCATGTTATTGACGATTACAATAAAATTTAAAAACATCCTAAAAATAAGTTTCAATAAATAATTTATAATTCACTCTTCAAGATCTGTGTGATACGCATCGTATTGTCATCATTAAAGTTTGACACTTTACAATTCATGTCTGATTAAATATATATATGAAAAATGTACGCGCGTGTGTGTGTGTGTATATGTTTATGCAAATGTACCAATTTTTTATTATTGACGCAATTAAATATTTACTCAAGATATCAACTTTAACCCAATTATTCACATAAAAATATATATATGAAATTGACACAGACACTTTATAAACATTTCAGGCAAGCTTTATCTAATTACTTATATGTCTTTGGTTTTAAGAATAATTTTACTATAATACAGATCGAAGCAATTTTGGTAAACATAAAAGAACTGGTGCTATCAATGTCCCATAAAAAGCGTGTCCATGTAAAAAAAAAGAAAAAAAAAAAAAAAAAGACACAGTTTAAGTGCTTCATGAAAATTTTTACTTGGCCATAAAGCTTCTCCACCGGCTGAAGAACCCCGTTCTTCTTCATTTTCAGTTGGTTATATTATATGGGGGTTTGGCTGACGTTCGGGGAATACCTGCGTGCATCGTCAATTCGTTTCGTTTTATGCGAAGATCGTGACGAATTATTTTCTTGCCCGGGAATCAGTTCTTTCGCCGATGATTCATCGATGATTCACTCAATTCGATTATCTTGTTTACATTAAATTATAAACTGTTTTTTTTAACCGTTTTTTTCTTTTTTTTTAAGAGGGAATGGCTGAGTTTTCGGTGTCTCTAGAACTGAGACTGTAATGGTGAGAAACAAGCCAAATGAATAAATGGCAAGAAAAAGAAAATTGTCGAATATTAGATGTACAGTAAATGCGAGAGCACATCTACAGTTCATTTTGAAATATTTCAATTTTGCTCTGGGTGGGTATGAAATATAAGTTGAAACGCGTTGGATATAATATAATGCACAGCGTTGTCTAGTTATCTCTTAAATTAAATCAATTTTTCTTTTTATGAAAAAAAAAAAGAAGAGGAAGGAAAAAAAAATTGACGTTTTAATTCTATAAAGAATATTCAAACTGAGAATCTTGATGTACGTCAAGATTCTAAATTTCAAACTACCCGGCCATTATTACAAGAAGCCAAAAGATTTTAAGCATTAGGAGAAAAAAGAAACGGAGATGACAGTCCCCGAGTCCGCAAATGTTTAAAAGACGTTCATTGCAGCCCTCGTCTCTTCTCCCTTTTTCTTTTTTTTTTTTTTTTTCTTTTTTTTTTTTTTTTTTTTGCTCAGTCGATGGGTGACCTGTCTCTCAAGTGTCACAATGCCAGTAGTGGCAAAGTTTGGGATGATGTCGCGAAAGACGACACGTGCAGATCGAGTAAAAATGGAAAGGGTGAGTTTCGCGAGTGACACAAAATGACATTTGTCAGCGGTCAGTTTTTGCGATATGAGGCGAACTTGTCTCTCTCTTTTTGTTCGTGTTATTTTTAAAAAGTTTTTGACCCGAGAGATGAAAAGTGAAGAACTTGGGCGAGTATTTTTACGCGTAGGGAGATCATAAATAAGTGCAAGATATTGGTATCAAATGTCCTGCGACGTGATATAAAGTATTCACCCCAAAGGGTCATAAATATATCATAGGATCAAAGATTGTTTATGTTGCACGCAAATGTGCAAATGGGATTCCGGCAACACTTAAAAAATATCAAGATATAAAAATCCGACACGGCGTGCCACGAAATTGTCGATTATTAATAAAAAATAATGATTATTCTAAAATACATTGCATGTCGTAAATGGAGCAGAAATAAAAATTGTAAAAAATCAATTTACATTGTAGGAAGTGTTACATGGAAAATTAAAAATGCAGATTGTTTGGTTTAATCTTTTATGAGATATACCTACTTGAAATTATTGATCATAATTTAAAATTACATATTATCTCATTTCACAAATCCATCATAAGGTTTAAAAAGAGTATTTACAAATCTGAAATTGTTAAACACGCTCTTTTCAAATATTATATTTGACAAAAAATTTGAATTATAATTCTGACTAATTGACTATTGAATTTATATTTTGTTAGTGATTGAATTTGTTTATTCATCAAAGTTGTTTTGTTCTTTACGTTTTATTTGATTCTGAAAACTTAGAGATAACATATCTAAATCTTTTATAACATCGAATAAAAAATGAACAAACAATAAATATAAGTTTGTAATTAAAAAATAATTATTTCTATAGATAAAAATGTTGTGGAATCTACCTTGTTAATACTATTGTCTCATAGTATTGAAAATCTCGATTATGTATACTCGATTATATATTGTATAAAACAGGGACATACGCTAAATAATTTTACGAGAGTATTTTTTTTTTTTTAATATTTCCTTAAATTAAAAAATTGCAGCAAGTTTCAGTAATTTTAGTAATAGAATGTATGATAATAGAAAGAAAATAATCTTTGAAATTTAAATTAATGATTGCGATAAAATATTTTATTTTTGATACGGGAAATAAATTTGCTTTGGAGTAATTAATTTTACTTTTTCAACTCACGTTACTTTATGGCTATTCATTTATTACACGACTGAATTCATTTATTAAGAGAAATGCAATAAAAAATATTTTTAAAAAATCAATCTAGATATCTAATATGAACAAATATTTGTATGTTTATTTGTAATTTAGAGCATTCGTTTTAGAAATATTGTTAGAGATATGTTTAGAAATATGTTATCAATACTTGCACGAAATAGTTTAAATTTCATTTATTGAAAATACACGTATAATTCGATATTTGATAAAAAAATTTATTGCTGGAAAAAATTGAAATAATCTATTTTATCAAAATTCAGCGATAATTTCGCGAATATTCAAAGACTTAAAAAAGCTAAATCATATGTAAAATTAGTTACACAGTTTGAATTGTGGAATAATTAAAGCCACTTGGCAACCCGGAAATTGCAAAACTTGAATAGAGTAACATTACCCGGTGCTCATAACATAATAAAAGCCAAGGATCAAACGATCTGCCCCGTCCTTGTTAATCTTATTTAACTAATAGACATTTAAATGCGAATTCCGAGCATCAAGTTCTAAGTACTCGCGAAGTAAAATACGTGACTCAACAAAGAAAATACGTAAAAGCAAATAGAGGGACTATTACTATTTCCAACCTTTTCACACTCTAAAAAAGAAACGTCCGTCACGCGTTGAAGCTCAAAACCGCTCGCACCCCTTTCCACACGCACACACACACACACACACACACACACACTCCATCAAAAAAAAAAGAGAGTACACACATATCCGTGCGTTTCTTTCTAACTGCACAAAAAAGCCAAAAAAAAGAGAAAAAAGTAATCAAAAAAGGAAAGGAAGAGGGGTGGGAGGCTGCGTGGCTAGACTACACAGAAAAAAGTAAAGGAAGGAAATTCGCGTTTTTAATTAAGCCTAGATTTTTCTCTTCCTCCTCCGCGTCTGGCTTCTTTCAAAAAGAAAGTTTAAAAATGGAACAGTGGAAAATCACGGTCCAAGTGCGGGCGAAAGAGAAAAAGAGGCCCGTTCGCTTCGGGCTGGTGCTGCTCTCTTCTATATATAGCTGGAGAGAGAGTGGAGTGGAGCGAGAGGGAGGGAGAAAGAGAGACGTAGCGACGGTAGCACGTGCGCGCGCTCAGCTCGACCTTGAAGGCCTGGCCTTCCGTCCTTTGAGCTTCATCGATCGGGTGGTACACGCGCACACGAGGATGAATAGAGCAGCGCCGTCGCCATATCGAATCCGCGCTTTCCCCCAGCCCCCCTCCACCCCACCAGCCCGCCGCCCCTTGCAATTACACCCCCGGAAATCCAGAGGAAAGCTCTATGCGGTTTCGGATGGGAAGCGCCTCGAGGGATTGGCGTTTGTCAGAAATTGTACCAGTTGGCGGAACGTATGAGAATTAGTTTCTGGGGGGGCGGGCGGTGGTGGTGGTGGGGTGGGGAAGTTTCCTATTCATCGAGGAAGTCGAATTTTGATTTATCGAGGTCAGAAAGTTGCTGCACAACGGGAGATAAAGAGGAGGGGGGGAGATTTAGCAACTGATTATGCGCTATCCATCAATATGCTTTCTAAAAAAAAAGCATTTCAAATCTGATAAACGCGATCTCGATCGATTTATTAATGTCAATGATGGTTTCCTATTTACGAGACTAATAATCAAGCTGTATCAATTAAAAGATATTTTGATTCCGAAATTTGGTATGTAAATTAGTTGGGGTAATGCTTTGGTGTTCGGATCGATTTTAAAGGAGAGTTACATTCATCAATTCAGCAATATTTGAAATTGCATCGAGCCAAAATTGTACCATTATTTCGAGTCTATATTGAAATATTTGATCTTTTATTTAATATAGACATAAGTATTATTAATGGATTTTTGGCACTTATCAGTATATTAAATATTGTAAAGCACACTCGAAATTGTATAAATTATCATTCAAATTGCCACTGCAGAATTTAAATTTACTTTCAACTGAGTGGTTAAAATTGGATTTTTATTATTCTTGAGTAACAATTCGATGCCTAATAATTGCAATTTTATTCTTTTGCAAAACTAATATTATTAAAATCGGTGTCATATCATTTTAGAGGCTTCAAGATAAACATTTATTGCATTTATGTTAATCGCTTAATAAGTACAATAGAAGTTAAATTATAGTGACTTGAACAAATATGCATTATTGGTTAATATGTTTACTTTAGGTATAACAATAGTAAAGCAGCTTTTATATATACATAAAACTTAAAGATGTAATGTCTTTATAGCGTATTTAATATTCAAATCAATTTCCGTTACATACTGGATCAAAAACGTTTCTTTGGATTCAATATTTTATTTCTAATTGATAACTAAAGTTATATAAGAAAAACAGGGAAAAAAAATTTTATTCTTATTGCTGATGTAGCAAGTATCAATTTTTGTTATTCATTTTTTGTTACATTATAACAATATTTCATAAAAAATATCCCTTTACATTTTTTTCTTGACAAAGGTAATATTTATATCTAAGATATGTTACTTTTTTTTTTTTTTTAATATAAATAACTTTTACCTTATTAATTAAAAATCAACTAAAACATAAAATATGAACAAAAGATTTTCAGTGTAGAATAATTGATATTTTCAAAAACTGAAAATAAATGTAAAAAATAACTAAACACTAAACTTTTTAACTAATGTCTTTGTCTCGACAGGTCAATATTAAATAATAATTCTTCTATTTATTGTATGATTGAAATAATGCAAGATACAGTTCGATTAAAAATATTTCTAAATTAGGAAACCTTTTTTCGACGAACAAAAGATAATCAAATTGCAAAGTTTGTTATTCAAATAAAAAATTGTGCACACGAAGCAAGGAGTTGAATAAAAAGATTCGAATAAGTATTGCAAAAAGAAAAAGTTGCACATAGTCACGTAAGGCCCTAGTTGTACTATAAACAATTGAAAAGCAATTATGAATAAAAAACATGGGACTCGAATTTTTTTTTCTTTTTTTTTCAAGGTTTGGAATCGAAGGGTTTGTGCAGTCTCGAGGACCACGGAAGAGGGCTACCTCGAGAAAGGGACGGAGCGATTTTCGAACCCTTTTCCTAGAGACCGAGACTGGTAAAGTGAAACCGAGCGAGATGCACCGCGCGTGTCGGGAACCTACACTAGCGAGCCGTGTCGGTAAGATAAATCGCGAGATAAATCGCCACTGCGAGATTAAGCGAGAGAGAGAGAGAGAGAGAGAGGGAGTGCGGGTGCGCGGGTGTGTGGCCGAGGGAGGAGAAAGGACACGAATGGACCGAGAAAGCAGGAGGCTGAGGACGAAGGGGTGAGAATCGAGCACTTGGAGAACAGGGAGCCACTCTGCGTTCACTCGGTAGATAAAGAAGCGCGTGAACACAGCTGGTGGTATCTCAGTTTCCTGAGGGCGCTACCAACTGACTACCACCTAGAGCATCCTCAGGATCACTATTATCCGATCTTGGTTCAGAGGAACCTCCAGCATCCCTTTCAGAGCGATATTATTTTAAATTCTATTTGCTTTTATGCGTAGCCCATATATTATACTATAACAGGGCGTTTTTTTTTTTTGTTTCTTTTGTTTTTGTATCAATGATCTTTTCTTATATTTTCTTTAATGTTATTTAAATGACAAATTTTTGCTGCTCAATATTACATAAATAAGCGCAAACAAATTTGATATACAGGAAAGTGCAAAGTTCAACAACGAACGCGTGCATACTTGAAATAAATCTGTAATCTAAAATTCATATTTACAATGATGTCAGCAGTATGAAAATCGTACGTCATTAATTCATATAAAAATGATCTTAAATGTTGTCCACAAATTCAAAAGTTAATTTATTCCCGTGGAAATGTAATAGAATAACATATGAGTTTCTTTTCAAGGCTAATAGATGGCACTCAAAAGTCACATGCGAGTAGAATCTAGCAAAAGCATTCTATAGATATACAAATTCGATTTCGTAAGTAAGCCTTACAATTATAATGGAAATAGAAAAGCAAATATTTGATTCGTCAAGAGCTTACTTTAAAATTTTAAGTGCTACTTCAAAAGATCAGCATATGATTTTCAAAATATAATATAATAATTCATACGTACATTCGCAGAAGCCAGAAAAATCCTTTTTGTACACATTAAAAACAATTAATTAGTGAATTAGCAATTGATTAAGTCATGTATAACAAGTAATATATGATAATTAATAATCAAATAATATTATTGGCAAATATATGTTTTTAATTACTAATTAACCAAATGAAATTATTATCGATAACACTAAATATTTCACTATTTAAATTTGTAAATTTTTTTATTTCATTATTATTTGTAATATTCGATTTATTAAAATCTAATTATATAATTTATCAATATAAATTTACAAATTTTCTATCATTATATGTAAAAACTGATTTTTCCATTGCGCATTTTAAATAATTCGATTCAATCTTAAAAACGTCACACAACAATTTTGTTATTTAATTTTACCTCCATAGTATTATTAATTTAAAAAGCGTATCGATATTATTGTTACAAATATATGTAAATTTTTAATTATGTCTAAATCATCGATTGAAAAATAAATATTTTACCTTACAAAACTGTTGCCAAGTGTTTTGAAAAATATATTAAACCAAATTACCTGTTTCATGTATAGAATTAAGAATTATGTAACGTATCTGCCGAAAATCTATTCAAATTGATATTTCCTTGGATATACATTTATATCCGTAACAAAATCCGATTTACTTTAGATTGTGTGTACTATTTCACCTGTCGTTATTCCTCTATAAATAGCTGCGATGAACTGGTTTAATTCAGTTTACATTTAAACGCACATAATGAAATTCGTTTTGTCAATTTGAGAATTAGAAAGATTTTCACTTTCTACAAACGGTTTAAATTGAATAAATTTGGAGATTCTTCGACATGTTGCTTATTTCAACCACAGTATCGGATTATCAAAAAATTGTTTAAAGTTTCGTCGTTCAATCTGTATTTTTGCTTGAAGTTGCATACAAAAAGGAGATATTAATTATTAAGCCCTAAACTTTAAAAGTCGTAACTAATTTAATAACTAATTTTCTCATAATTTGCGGTATGCTTAAATAAACATTTTTGAATAAGTTTGTTAAAATATTTAAAATTATTTTTAACAATATTAGTTTCCTCATTAAACAAACTAACATTCAAAATTAGGATTGAAAGTATTTTTAACAATCGTGGGTAAGTCTGAATCCTCTCGTAAAACACGACGCCGTAACTCCAAAAATCAAATTGCCGTATCATAATATTATTGTTGTTTTTGCTAAAATTTGAATTATCGGTTTTATCACCCAATGAAATTTTTATTATTTTGCATTAAAGTCATTTATTAATATCCATAACCACCAAGGTATCTGTTTACCGAAAAATCGGAGGCGTAAACGAACGTCACGCGCGGTCATGCGTGAGGATCGAGAGACGTTTTTATTTTCGTCTTTTTCTCTCTCGTGAGATCATTATCGCGGATGCTGCGCCTTTCGATCACACCCACTTCGGAAGCATATCATCTATCTATCTCCAGTGTAATATCCTTGCAATGGAGAATAAAAGGATGGAAGATACGATGAAAAAGGGCGAGAGAATGATGCTGCTGCTGTCTTGAAACACGAAGCAAGGTCTTTTATAGAATTACTTTGCCAGTATACTCTTGTTCAAGGGACTTCAAACTTTATTTTTCTTCGGTTTTCCTATCACTTTTATTTCTTAGATGGATTACGCAATTGCAATAATATTTTATTAGGTATTACTAATATAATAATACAGTGAATAATATTTTATTGGTTGGATTATTTGTTGTTCTTCATTATGTAATTAACGTTGACCTATAATTCTAAAATATTATTTCACCTTTTAATATTACTTGGAAAAATATTTGAATTACTCATCAATTATCAAAGCCAAAGTTTCATATAAAGATAAATTTATTGTCTATTATAATACAAAGTACTATCTAATTAGCTCATTATTGAACTTGTTACAAACTTGCTGTGATCATTATAAATTGGAATGCTGTAATTACATCGAAATTTTCACAATAGCAATTTTACTTGTCAAAGTAGACCTTTTTTGTTTCGATATTTTTTTTTTCTTCTTTATAAATTTTAGTATTTGGATGAAATTACGATGCTATTTTTATCTAATGTTAAAAAATATCACAAAAAAAGATTTTTTAATGTCACGTTATGTACTGTTCAGAATAAAAGACAAAAAATATGTAATTATAGACATTGTAACTTAGTTTTTTGAAAATGGTTTTCCAAAATCAACGTATTTGTAATATGTTTTTTAAATAACCTTTCAACAAGTTCTTTGTTCCTCTTGTAACTCTCTATTATTTAACATGCAATTGGTAACTAGTAAATTTCTGAATTACAAAGTAATTTATTATTTTATAAATAGATCACTTTAAATTCACTACTATTACACTAACTTTGTCAATTCCCGTTTTATTATATGAGCAAAAAAAAAAATACCAAGAATGCATTTAATGATTATTTTTTATTACATTTTAAATTTAATTTTGCAAATTAAAAAAAAAATGTATTTATCAACTACCAATATTTTCTGATACTTAAATAATCCTAATTCAATACTCTAATTCCTCTAATTATTCAAAATTTCATTTTCCTAAAACATTGATTTTTCGATAAATATTTTCATACATTCTGTTTCTTTTTATAAGATATAAAAAATAATTGGAGAAGTAAGAAAAATCCTTTTTTTTAAATAAGAAATGTATTAAATATAAATTTGTAGTAAATTTTAATTTAAAAACAAATATTTGAGCTTTTAGTCTTGTTTCTCGATATTTTATGATATTAATCTTTTGATACAAATAAATTATACAAATCTAATTTTTTTTCCTATATTTCTAGCCCAAAAATCATGTAAATATTTAAAAGTTTATTTTACGATTTTAGAATGACTGAATAGATATATTTGTTGCTGACTCATTGTTTTTCTAGATCTTACAATTACATTATACATGACAAGGAAAATTGTTCTACTCGAAATTTTTAGCGTTTATAAAATAATAGAAAACACTATTTCAAACAATCTGTATTTTATATATTTTAGAGAATAAAAAAAGTAATAATTAAACCGTTCATGAACCAAAAATTTAAACAAGGTGAAAAAGATTTTGGTTTAAATCACATTTCCTTTCAGATTGACATTGAATTTGCATTCCCTTTTTTCATTATTTTTTTGCAAGCAGTATTACTTAAGAATTGACAAGTTTATGTTCGAAAATGTAGAGTAAATGTTTTATCAAACCTTTTGATAAACAAGAAAATAAGCATAATTGAAAATTTATGCTGTAAAAGATGAGATGCTGGACAGATGGAACGTGAATTATTGATCGAGTTGGTTTATATCGTTCAGAAGTTGAGAAATGTATAAATTGGAACTAATTTACAAATAAGTTAAAATAAGTTAAAGTCCCAAATTCGTAGTCTGGCTGAAATTTAATGCACTTATTCAGAGAAGAACAGAGAACTGACTTGACATACATTCATATCTGTACTGAAAGTTAAGAATTAATTGCTCTTATGTAATTTGTAGGTTTCTGTACTTTTGATACACATAATTTAACTGTAACTCTAATATCAGATTATTTTGGTCGAGGTTTCATTTGAATAATAAACTTTGCATTTACTCTTTACTTCGAGATATATTATTATATACAATATGTTTAAGTGAGATTATATACTAAATCCGGAAATATTATTCAATTTATAAATTTCAAATTTTGAATTTGAATATAACATAAATAAATGAATTAATAAATAACACAATACAAAAAATCCAGTTTATTAAAAAAAAAAGAAAAAAAAGACGAGGATAGACCAAATTATATTATTATTCCTTAATCGATATTTCAAAATCATAATTAGACATTTAACTACAATGTTTTAATATAAGTATAAGAAGTATGTATTCAGAATAAAAATTATTAATCTTATATTTTTTCTTTAAAAAATGGATTTAAATAATTTCAAATTTCTTTCATAAAATCTAATTTTTATATTAAAATATAATTTAACGATTTTTATTCAGTTATCCCAATAAAAATATTTATATACATTTCCAGAATCATTAAAAAAAATTAATATTTTTATATATAAACGTTATTCCAATAATTTTTTACTGCAAAGTTAAATATATAGTAAAAAGATTTAAAATTTATTGAATGTACTAATAAAATATAATACACGTGTGCAGTGAATTTGAAAATCAATTTGAACCATAAGAATAAAGGATAATGATATATAAAAAAAATTTTTTTTATAAATCAAAATTGATGGAGCATTATACAAAGATGTACAAAGATGTGTTCTTAAAAATTATTGGAATCCAAAAACCATTATTCTTCGTGCAGGAGTGCCAAGCGAGTTTTTCCTATCGACAGTTGGTAAAAAGGATTTCATTCTCAGGAAATTAATCTTGCAAATCCTAAAGGCGAGGTGTCGGTAGCGTGTGCGCAGGCGCAGTTGGTACAAGGTCGTCTCCCGGCTGTCAAAATCAGCTGACAAGCTCTCACGACGGCGATCAATCAGCTGATGCATTCGTAGAAAGTTTTAGCGCGTCCCACTATTTTTGTATCTTGCTTAATTAGGTTTAGCTTAAGATCCTTTGCTCAAAAAATTGTTTCTCCATTGCTCTTTAATGGCATTCGATATGTCGTTGATGATTAAAATTTTATGTAAGTAAGAGGGATCTATTTTTTATTCATTTGAATCGATTTAGTTTGTCAGCAATTTACCGAATTGAATTGTTGAAGCATAATTTTCAATTAAATACAACATTTTTCCAAAGCTTAATTGGTTTAGTCGGTTTGATTGTTGTGTCGCTTTTCGATAGCCATTGCATAAGGTCGATCGCAACAATTACACATCCCATTGTAGCTTTGAATTATTGAAAGAACCTCTAAACCGGTGTTTTATTTCCGTAGTATTTAGCTTAAAATACAAGTAAACGTTACCTCAAACTATCTATTCAGAGTTTCTGGGCTATACTTTAGTCGCGCTTCCGACGTTTGTGAGAATATCGGAAAATTGATTTACATCAGATAAAAATATCCATTCGACTACATAACCAAGTTTGTCATCTAAAACTACCATTGTTCTTTACAAATTAAATTTCCGAGTACTCGATAGGCGAGAGCAGGTGAAATATAAATTAAGAGATACATTATTGACCACATAATTACTTTAATTTACCATAACATAACATTCAGTTTGGAACTTGAACATTGTAGGACAAAAGCTATTCTTAACAAAACATAATTATCTACTATAAAAATTGCAAATGTTTAGTTCACTTTGGTTTACGGCAAAATCAACTAAAATCTTCCCCAAAGTAAAAATTTTTATGATGGCAGCACAAAGTTAATTGAAATGAAATGGACGAAAATTTTTAATCAACATCGCAGAAAAGTCTATTATATTAATTTATAAAATATATAAAAAAAAAGCGTTGTAAAATAAATTATCGAATTCATTATTTGACATTTTTTAATTGAAAAATATTAGAATTTAAATTTACTACAGCATAACTCAGTTTTTTATTTTCAAAATTGAGTTTATTTTCAAAAATTATATTAAAATAAAACGACATTTATTTTGGTCTATGCACTAAAGTATTTATTTATGTTTTGCAATTTAAAATAATCTCTCGCTAGAAGTTTGGATATAAAAAATTTGATGTATTGTGCTAAACCGAATTTTAACCAAGCAATAAATTATTTGAATATTATAAAATATTTAAACACAGCTAAAACCAGAGTATTTTGCTTGATCTTAAATAATAAAGAAATTCTATTAATAATTAAACGCGGAACAAGATGTAATTCTTGATGCAAATTAATCGCATAAAGAAAATACCGAATGAGTGTTTGGCTAAAGTTAAGCCATAGAGCGATTAAGTGATTGAGCGATTAATATTAATTAAAAATCCGACAATTTGCGATAGGAGTAGGAGGGAGATGGTCCGATGGGTTGGGGCCAAAGCAGCTATCGATTCGGCCGCACTTTCTCCCAAAAATTTCCCAACGAGGAGCCACCACTCGAATTTAAAATCCATCGTGCCAGTTTTCCCAAACGATTGCAGCTCCCGAGTCTTGCATTCCTTCTCAAAGCAGCACTAGTTGCATTCAAACAATTTTGCAACGCGGAAAATTCAGCGGTTACGGCCAAAAGAAAGATGGCCGACGCCGAAGTGTTACGCAAGGGAGAACTGCTCGGGAGATTGTGCAGTATGCATTTTTGGCAGCTCGCGGTGAAAATAGGCACCGGCTCTCGTTTGTCCTTTTCATCTCGACTTTCCTTGGCCCAGCCTTTCGCTCGCCATCTATTATTAGCCATTCAACACTTTATTTCGCTTTATGTACACTCGGATAATCTTTATTTGGACCGTTGGGGTGGTTAGCCGTCCCCGCGGATATAAAATATTCGGAGCGGAACTCCCTTTCACCCTGCGTAATCGGAAATTGCAGCTTCATTGGCTCGGTTACGTAATAATTCGACGCTTTAGGATTCGCTCACTTTGCTTTTACTATCGATAATTCACATTTGCCGTTTGACGAGAGCAAATAGTGCGAAGGGGTAATAAAAAATTATTTGCGATATGGATTTTGTTTGTCTGTCGACTGCCGGAGATAAAATCAAAGCATCGCCACGATTCGCTGGCGCATTAAAACAAATGTACCTCCGATGATGTACCCAATACATCATCGGAGCTTTTTAAACTTAAATAATGCAACGCACTTCCCGTGAACATCGACTTTTATGGCTACATTTATCTTGCGATTATAAAGGAAATTCCGCAGATGCGAATCGTTTCGGCAAACGAGGAGGAAGAGGAATTTGTCTTTTTTTCTCTTTTTTTTCCTTTTTTCTTCTTTTTTTTTTATCCCCACAAGCGATACAAGACTTCGAGGATAATTAAGCTCCGCGCGCAGTGAGCCCCCGAGCATATATCATTATAATATTTTTCAAAATGGTCGTAATTTCGGTTTAATGGAACGCCCAGCCACGCTCGCACGCGACTCTCTGTTATTAAAATCAAAACAAGTTTCACGCGTGAGCTCGAAATGTAATTTCACCGCGTAATATTCCGCTCTGATATTAGAGTAGAATAGCTTTCCGTAACAGAGCATCGAAGGCTTTATATATGCAGTTCGCAATAAAGTTCGCAATCAGCCTTCGTTAATTCGCAACAAGCAAAAGTCGGCTACTCTCATGTGGGAGTAACAATTGCCGAGGGGCCCGATGAATTCCGTGGGTTAGCCATAAAAAAGGAAAGTTGGAAAAGCTCCCGATACTCGAGACGTGCAACTGGCTCTAGCCTTGTACTTTGCAGCATTATTATTACTTCCAGTGGGGGAGAGGGGCGAGGAGATGGGGGAGGAAAACCGAACGAACGCGCCGTCGCCGTGACATAACGCCACCGTTACGCAACGGGAGCAAGAGGGGTAGGGTAGGGTAGAGGGGGGGGAGCTTTTCCTTGGACCCCGATGCAGCCGATGGTGATTTTCCTCCTCCCCCTCCCCTCCGCCCTCCCCCCTCGAGTTGGTGGAGAGTGTTTTCGTTCCTCCCGATAACGGCTCTAAGGTCTTAGGCTTTTATCTCTCGAGAAGCGGATAATGACGACGATGATTAACCCAAAGTATTTATATCGGGCACGCGCACATTTTGACTCTGCGATGTGCTCGCTTTGGAAATTCACCGCTAATGTCTTAATTTGGCTTAAGCTTCAATAATAAAAGCTTCTTCTCCCTCGGGAGAATGAATTTTTAAGGAAGTGCGCTTTTATTTTCTTCTTAAATTTTGGAGCGCTCCTACGAGATATTAAAATACTATAATATTTAGAATTACATAAATGTAAGTTAATCTATTTTGCATATTATTGGCTGTGACGTTATTAGTGTATGATTGATATTAATATCGTTTTTATGTTAATATTTTAGTATCACTGGAATGTGTTATCACATTGTTACTTAAATTATTGTTTTAATACTGAACAATTGTATTAATTAAATATTATGAGCAATTCGCAACTATTTAATAGACTTTGAAACAAATCTTATCGCTTTATTGAGTACTTTTATTGTAATTGTACAATATAAGGATGAAAGATAATTATCAAAGATTGAAAGACGTTTTGAGCTACTAAAAAAGAAAAAAAAAAAGTTAACGAAACAATCATCGCTTTTCCCTGGAACAATTTATGGAAAAATAGGGACACATGATTGCACGCTGATAACATTATCATTCACTCATCGTCGGTTCGCCAAACGAACTCGTTTTCCGTCGTTCTCTCGTGAAAACTCAAACGACTACGTGTGTGTGTGTGCGCGCGCGCGCGCGCGTACGTGTGTGTGCGTGCGTGCAATGCACAGCCTCTTCCATTATATTTGTGGGAAAAGGATAAAAGAAGCCCCGCCCTCGTTTTTTCCTTTATACGTCATCCGAGAAACTGACTTCCGGCAATTTAATTTAATTTGTCATCGAGTGCACGAGCGCACGTGTCATAATCGACGGGATAATTTTTCGCATTTTAAACGGAAGTTTTGTGTGAGTTTGGCAGAACAAAAGCCCGACAGCGAGTCTTTTAGCCATTAAAGGGTGAAGGGTAGAGTTTGAGGCTAATTAAGCAGACCATTAATGAGTTGTGCGTGCATGTTGCCACTCGCGTGAATCCAGTGGTTTATCGATTTATTAGAAGCTGATATTTTATAGGAGTTAATGTGTCATTAAACGTTATTAGTTTTGTTGGGTTGTATCGGTAATGCGTTTTTTTTCTTTTTTTTTCTTTTTTTTTATCGAGGATCACGTTAAAGCGCAATTACTATGACATAATAGTTGCTCGTTTTTTTTTCCTTTGCAACATTTGTTAGTCATCACAATAAATGCTAATATTCAACAAAATAAAAAAGGAATGTTATGAATTGAGTTATAATACTTAACAAAGATTGTACATCATCAAATATTTAATGATGAATAAATAAAATAAATAAAATGAGCTGCTTTACACGGAATTTTCATTACTATAATATATGCAATCACCTTACCAAAAAAAAAAAAAAAAATACCAAACAAGCAAAAGTAATTTAATGACATAAAAAATGATTTTTTTTTTCTGATGACATACATTTTGATAAAAAGTAAAGGAAAAATAAATAAATTATAAAAATAAATATTATATTACATGTTTTTCTTAATTTATTACGTAAATTTGTTGGCATAATGGGAAAATATTTTATTAAAATTTACAACGAAAAGGTATTCTCTAACACTTTTACCCTTACGTAATTTTAATAAAACATGGACAATACATAAATATTCAAAATATTGAACTTTACAACTTCTATATAAACAAGTGAGAGAAGTGAAATGTTAAATTCGAAGATTTTATGCGCTGCAAGTCTGTGTACTCATTTTAAGCTCCTTCAAAGGTGCTTAAAAACTTTCTCATTGTAATTCAATCAGTTACTTTAACTCCTTTACATTGTGATAACAGTAAATATTTATTATTTTCAACCGAGTTAAAAACGAAAATAAATAAAAATAAAATTTATTTCAATTTAATTTAATAAAGTTTCTTGCAATAATTTGAATTTTTATATAAATTTAATTTGGGTGTAAAAAACGAACCTTTATTTATTTACTAATTTTACGTCATAAATAATATTATTAAAATTCTAAATATTGTATCAAAATGGAATTTATGTCAACATTTAAAAGCACTTATTTTTTAATGTAAATATAGGTATAAACCTTTGTTAAACAAATATTTATTCAAAACTTGAAAAACATAACGCTCTCATGCACTCTTTGCACGATTATTAAACGCATAAAAATGAGAAAATAAATACCATTCTGAGTTTATATTCAAAGCAGATTTCTTCACCTTTGGTGCGGCATTTTCAAGAAAACGAATGAGTGCAAATTATGCGATAGAGAATCTCTCTACTAAAAGGCATTAAGTATGCCAAAAGATATGCAAATGGCGCAAGCCTTCAAACGCATACCGCAAACTTATAACAACGATTTTAAAAAATTGCGAATTTCTAGGGCAGATTAGACAACGATTAAAGAACTCCGTTAATTCTTTCTTCGAAATCCCTTGGACGACCGAAGAAAGATGCTAGGAATCGAGAAAAAGCTTCCGGAAGCTGCGAGGAACATCTGCATCTCGTGTAGCCCCGGATGCACGGAGCGCCTCGTTGATCATTCAACGTCGACAACGGGTAATTCAATAAAGCCCGGGTCATAAATTGCCATCGCTCGATGATGATAATGATGATGATGATGATGATGATGATGGTGTAGGTGGTGGAGTTCAATAATGGTCGCGCGTGCCACGCTGACCTTTACTCCTCCAACGACGCCATTCCGCGTCAAAGGGGAAGTTTCCCTGCCCGGAAAACTCACCCGCCCCCCTACAGAAAAATCAATGATGTGCACACCTGAGCGATTTACATCTTCTCTTTTGTCGAGTGATCCTTTATGTACCACTTAATGAGCTTTTTCATGAGTGAATGTGTGCATCAATGCATGTAGCTTTTGCAATGTAACAAGTTCGTCCCTAAATACACGTGCAAGCACAAATGCTTATTATTATATTGAAAATGCGAAATATACTGGAAATATAAGATGCAAACTAAATTTACGCATTCAAAATAGTTGATGCACGTCTAACTCTTATCAGTTTTATAAATAACTACAGCTTTAATAAATATAAAGCTATTTTTTTCTACGAATAAAATTTAATTTTATTGTTATTTCTGTAGGATTTAAAATAGAATTGGAGTGATTTCACTTTCTTTGAAAGAAACTTCCTAACCCGTAAGTAATTAGTGTCATTTAAAATATTAACTCGTTCATTGCATTATTTGCTAAACCCAACAAAAAGCTATTCAAGCTTATAAACAAATATATTTTCAATTGTGCATATTTATTTTAATATTTATGATACGTCATATTTATATAATGCCTTTAAAATGATTATAAAATTGAAATTGTCATTATCATTATTATTATTATTATTGTTGTTGTTATTGGTATTATTGTTATTATTATTATTATTATTATTATTATTATTATTATTATTAATTGTTTTAGTAAACAATAATACGTCAATACTGATTATTTTTATTTTTTAATAATTTTTTTTTATCTTACATTCTTTACAAAATACTAAATAATAGTTTATTCAATAAAATATTTCCAATTCTCTTTATCTCACATACAAATGCATTGCTTCTCTTATTCTTCACATATTAAAACATCGTGAATGCAAAAATTTAATCTCGTGTACATGTGATTCTATTGAATAACAATACTAAATGCAATAAAAGTAAGAGCGTGACACGAACGTAAAGATAAGTACGAATTTTTAAAACACAATATTAGTATGAAATACAAATTCCTTGCACCTTGAAATTCTTTATTTAAAAAAATCAAATGTTTTAGAAAGAGATAAACTGTTGTTCAGTAGGTGTGGTTGTAAATCTCATGTCCAATACTTGACGAGTAATAACGTCATTATGCGTCAAGGCAATTATGCGAAATCGATTTAAGTTTACAATCCTCCCACTAGCTACGAAGGGACAAATGCGACGACAATACAAACAACAAAAGAAACTTTATTGACTATATTAAAATTAACATAAAAAAAAGATTTCTATTTAAAACTAGCGATTATGGATGACATTTATATGTATGTAATACATGGTTAGTTTTGATGTCTTTGCAAAACATCTTGGATAACATTTTCAATCTATATTTAATGCTTTTGTAGTTGTTATTGCATTAAATAATATTATAAGTATAATTATACTTACATAACCCGTCCACAGAAATAATAATTTATGTCGGTGGTATACACGTATTATACAATGACATTCAAATTTAGTCAATACTTTATTATGACTGGGTAACTTTATTTTTTAATGTTTCAAACTTATAAGGAATTATATGATTGCATCTTAAAAACTTTTTTAGCGTCGCATTAGATTAGTAGTTATAATTAGCGAATATGTTTTCTTGTTATAAAATAATTAAAATAAATGCATTTTCTGAAAATGTATATTTACACTCTTAAGTGTATTAATAACAAAACAATCGCTCGCTCCATACGCTAAAATTTAATTAAAAAGTAAAAAATTGAATGCTCGCAAAAATAGAAATAGTGGTGCTACTCACAATGAAATTAAAATCAATTTTTTGTAATTTCGTCGATTGCAAACTAACATAAATAAAATGAAATATTCGAAGAATATTGTTTTCGTTTGACATAATTCAATTGTTATTATTTTTGCTACACGCTATAGGTCTCATTAATGCAACTATTACTATTGTTATTGTTTTAATTCGAGGTCGAAATAATTTTAAGCGTTGATTCATAGCGCAAGAGATCAAGTGAAGTCTTCGTGGTAAATAATTCATCTTGCATGGATAATAACAAATAATAATCTCATTCGCACCACAATTTATGTAAAAGCTGATCCACATATTATCGATGTAATTTTATAATTAAAAAAAAAAAAAAAAAAAAAAAAAAAAAAAAGGGACAAAGTGTTGGAGTGTAAATCGTAAAATATTGCCACTGTGAATTGGTGTACGTAAAGGGAATTTGAATTGACGTAACTCACACTTACACACACGCGCGAGTCTCGTGTGCTTGTGCAAGCACTACCGTCTTTCAAACGACTCATTGTGTTTTTTACTTGTATGTGTACCATAATGCACAGTGAGCACATGAAGTTTCTTTGTGCACGCATTAGGTTTCGATGCATTATCGGGAAGTTGGTAATTGCTTAAAAAACCGGCCGAGGTGAATTAGAGTGGAATTTACGGGTGCGTTCCTTCAAAATTGGGTTCTTTGACGAAATTTGGCATTGGAAACAAGTGCGAATTGTTTCAGCTCTGAAATTCAATATGCGCTCTGTTTTCAACCACAAGTATTTTATAATTATTTCTAACATTTTAACCATCGTCGCTTTGAAATATAATGCGCGAGCCTATGATCGAATCAAAAAACTGATTGTTGAAAGCATAAACTTTTGTTGCGTTTTTCATGGAGGTTTTGAAGCAAATTTTATAATTCACAAAAATCGAATAAAATGCTTGATAGCACGCTTTTGCGCCGAAATCTCGATTACAAATTTGCTACTAAATTCTATTCCCCAGTAGCCACCAGATATTTATTATTTGATTCCGGCGACTGATTCGATGTCACTCCAGCGACTACAAGTTTCGTTTTCCCCCCGAAGATGCTCTTCGATAAAACTTGGAAATGACAAGTTTTTAACATCGATCATTCCGTACTACTGCCTCTTTTCTACCCGACGTTGCAACTTTTTAACAAAGATTTCATTAATGAGATATAAAAGGAGAACGTTGCCGACGAAGAGAATCGAATGTGTGTGTGTGTGTGTGTACGTCGACACAGAAATCAATGAAGCGCAATAAATAACACAAATTTAATTCGCTTATAAGGTAGGCACAGGAAAATAGAGCATAAATACGCGATAAAAGTTAAACAGTTGGTGTTTGTTTTTTCCTGAGATCCTATTGATTATTGAATGATTATAGATGTTCTAAAAATATAATGTTACTTGGTAAATGACTAAACTTTTTACTCTTTAATGGACAGGTATAAAAAAATTATTATAATGTTAATTAAGAACTCAAACACGATTATCAAAGTTTTATATTATAAAAAGTGCATTATTAAATTTTTTATTTGCTAATTCTTTTAAAGAATAAATTGCATTAAATATTTTAAAATGAACAAACATACAATTCAATTATTTCACTTCGCATACGCATTCAAATCTGTTGATTCATTGTTTAAGTTGAAAATTATAACAAGTATATTGTGAATTTTTATATTAAATCGTTTCAAAAATGAATTTCAATTAACAACTAATACATATTTAAGAATTCACAAACTCATAGTACAATTCATTCATTTTTTTATACATAGAAAAATTTAAATTATAGTGATTACTTTTTTTTTTATGAAAATTCCATTAATATGAAAAATTCCCTCTATTATGCGAACTTAATCTAAAAAATAATTGATAAGAACCCCGAATTACGGTATGCAGTAACTCGTTTCCCCCAACTTCCTATAATACACACGTACACACATACACACCCCTATTATATGAGAATAGGTGTGTATGCATTGATTCTACAATTCATGAACTAGGTCACGGATTTTCCATTCCTCAGGGATTATACGATTATATTATAGCTTGCATTATGTATCTTTAGCATTAATTAATTTTTTCTGAATTTTTCTTAATTTTTCCTCGTAACTGTAGTATCGTTATTATTGTATTTTTGTCCTCTCTGGCAACTCTTACTCTTTGTCCTTCGTTTTCTCCCTTTTGCTCTCTTTTGGGCTATTCAGCATCTCCTTCTATTTCTCTAGTCTCTTTCTCTTTCTCTTTCCCGTTTAATCCAATCTCTGCGACCATGTTCGTTATCCCCACTACGCCTGCTTTTACTCTTCGTTTTACAATCAGGAAACGTTAAAATTCGTGAGGATATGTAGAAAGTAACGAAACTGATTAGCTAACACGACCTTGAATAGAAAGTAATTTTCAAGTACAATGTTCAATTATGTATTGGAATGGAAAATTAAATTTTTATTTATACACTAATTATTTTATGTTTTGGAATAATAAATTTTGCGGTTTGATATGAAGTGATGATGCAGTAACTATACGATAACATTATTATTTAATTCAATGAATTTCACACAAATTTTAATTACCACGATTTTAATTTAAATTAATTTATATTAAAAAAAAATATGAATTAATTAAATTGCATATGATATAGTTAAGAATTAAAATTATCTGCGATAATTTCAATACAATGCTTCTTTTTAATTTGAAAAAGGATACATCTGGAAAATATCTTTAATTCTTCTAATTTATTTCTTTATTTCCTTTTTATCGCATCAAGTTTCATTTATTCTTGACGTAACTGAAACGACACGTAACGACGTCGATAATAAATTCAAATAAAAGAAATTATCCTTTTAATCTTGAACTCATCCCGTTCGTTAGTGCACGTGACCTCCACTTGTGACGTGCTTTTCCCAAGGGTGACATACTTTTCTTATTCCGTCACCCCTACTAAACCCCATCCCCCAGACGCGTACCTGTGTACCCCGACCCACGAATACATAGTAAACACACCTGTTAGTCTTTACTTGCCAATGATTATGCATTACCCCCGTGTTCGAACGCATGACGTAGGTGCTTAAACTATGAAGATCACCTGGGCGTCCCGAAGCTTTTTCTGTATACACAAGCAGTGCACTTTATCCCAGTTGTTAAAAGGAAGAAGAAAAGCACAAGATCCAAGGTCTTGAAAATTATTATTATGCACAAGCATTTTCCGGACTCCAAGAGGGAGCGGCAAAGTCAGGACTTTGGGAAAGGTCAGACTCGTGGAAATTGGAATAGAGCCTTCGCCTATCCCTAGTACCCTTTCACCCTCACCTTCACCCCAAACTCTTGCCCTCTCTCTTTCTACCTGTGCATCTCTGTTGCGAGCCGCACGTGTATCACCTCTTCTATGTTTTCTCTACTTAAGAGCTTTTTATTCACCATTTGGCGCGCAGGCTTCAATTGCTTTGAAAGTAAATTGTGCTTAGGTGTTACGGAAAATTGAGAGTGATGACTTATACGGATTCGCTTACACGGTCCGTGTTACAAAATAACAAGAATATTCTTTAATACTCTGTAATTCTCGACATAATTAAGGCATTGATAATGGATACTCTAATCATGGACCACTTCAACAATTTATCAACCTGCTGAAAGATCTTTTGTTCGTGGATTTTCCCTGCATTGTGCTTTGTACTAAGATTATTACGAAGAATTTTGCATTAAAATAAAATTAATCATTTATTCGAATGTAAATTTTTTTTTTCAATTTAGAAAGAGTCATTTCAATTATGATAATTAGAATAATGCGAAGTACTTCCAAATTCTTGTACATAATTTATAATTAAAAGAAAAAAAATTGCTCACGTATGAATAATTCATTTTTATCACTTCCTCAAAGTTTAGCATACATCTGAACGTAATAACGTATAATTAACCGCAAGCGATTATTAACAAATAATTTATCATACCAACCACAATTATTTATTAAGGAGAAGGAAACAATGTCTAGTGCAAAGAGCAAAAGTAACCTATGCACATTTTACATCAATTGTCGCATTACTTCTATTGCCACAAATTATTTATCGATTTTTCTCTTATCACCAAAGGCCTTCAAATTCTACGCATCAAAAGAATAAAGAGATTGGACTTCGAACATTGTCTGGCTTATTCTTAGATGAAAAATGAAAGTTGACATTGAGCTTAATCGTATGCTCCGAGTAATTTAGTGCAGACCAAAAAAAAAACATTACAGTAATAGATAGGAGCTGTAACGTTCGTGTTCGTAAAAAAAAAAAAAAAAAAAAAAAATCCATTCTACAGGTTGCGCATTGAATTGAGAGTCTCTTGGTTTCGTTGAGCTTCGAAGTATGACACCAGCATCAACAACTTAAAGTTACTCTCGGAGAGGTAATTTTTATCCCGACGAGGTTGTCAGTTTCTTTTTTTTTTTTCTTTTTTTTTTTTTAGTTTTTATTCTCATCCTCGTGTTTAATCAATTTCTTTCAGGAAGAAAGTAGGCCACAGGAGAGAGAGTGAAGATGTGCACACGTAGATTCATTATCACAGTCCTGTAAGCTTTTTTCGGGGCACACTTTTACGATCTTCAATTTGTCACCACGTGACTCGGAACTACGGACAATAATTTTCCAATACACTTTTCTGATACTCCAGATAATTTTATTTATAACATGCTTTGCACGAGAATGGAGCCTTTTCTCTTCATTCTTAAAATACCGTCAAAGATTTTTCACGAGTAGAGGGATAAGACGTTGTAATATTTTACTTGAATTCATTGTACTTTTTTTATATTTTACATTGTGTCTAAAAATATCATTTTATGTACCCTCTATGTGTATTATATGTCGCAAACTTGTGTTTTATTGTCAGTAGACAAGAATTATTAATATTCAATATTTAAAAACTCGATTGAGTACCCGGTATTTAAATTTATAATTGTAATTCAATTATGAAAAAATACGCTTGACATTGTATTTCAACTCTATATTTTACACATTTGCGTATTTTTTTTCCAGTAGAATTTAGTCACAAGAGCCCCCGCTGCTATTTATATCAGCTATAAAATAAAATATTAAATTTGATGAAATTGATTTATAAATAGATATTTTGTACGTCCTTACTTTATCATTACCCGACGAGTAGAAATTTAAGTTGATTTCTTTTTCGCTAAAGTGATTTGCACGTCATTATTAACTTATGGAAAATCTGTCCATGTTTTAAATAATATTATTATGTATGAATGACAGTGATCAAGCTTTCTTTATTTTTTTTTTTTTTTTTTTTTTTTTTTCTTTAAATGAACCTGTAGTTTCATTACAATACTGAATTTCTCGGTAGATATTTTAAAAATTTATATTCACCCCAATTCGCTAAATTTTCCATATTTAATCTTTTTATAAAATGTAAAATTCAATTTGATGCATACTTTACTTGAGGCATGAAGTCTCACGCGTATATCCCTCATTGTTTTTATGCTCAACGAGAGACTATGGATTTCGAGTAAGAACAAAACGATAGAACTTTAACTTTGCAAATCGGTATTTCGGCTAAATGTATACTGCCATAGGGGCAGAAAAAAAAGCATAAAGGAAAACGAGAGATCGTAAAAGAAAAGTACTCCCACAAGCTCGACCTACTTCTAGGAGAGAGGAGTACGGAAAAGCTCTGCACAATTCCATAAATGTGAAATGGCATGACAAATCTCTTACTTGGACGAGCCAGGTTCCGTGTGTGTGTGTGTGTGTGTGTGTACACGCGCGAAGTTGAGGAGTGCAACGATATAAAGGACGTGCATCCTTCCTTCCTGCCCCGTCCACCTTGAAAACCAAAGTGGGAAGGGTAAAGTTAACTCACTCTTTCTTCCTCTTTCTTTCAAATAGCCACCCCCACACGGTGCATCTTGCGCGTTGGAACAAGTGAAAGAGAGGAACTCGCGCTTGCGTAGGTGGGAATAGGAGAGAAGAAAGGGGGCCAAGGTAGGGGTGACTCGCGCGCCACTGACGTCACTCACTCGCGCATTTATACCATAGAGGGAGATGTGCAGGGGGTGGAGAGTGGAACCAGAGAAGAGCGAGCGTCGCTTGGCTTTCGGTGACAGTCAGCTCATCGAATGCTTCGGGGGTGAGGTCGCGGAGCATCTCTCTCTTTCTCTCTCTCTCTCTCTCTCTCCAGGCCTCCCCTCTCGAGTTCGCTTTATCAAAAAAGGGGTGGGGACAGGAGGGCAGGAAGGGAGCATCAGAAGCTGAGCAGGATATGCGGGAAGAGTAGTAGAGTCCTGAAGCCGCGAGCAAGCGGACAACACCGATAAAGACTCCGAGTATCCCAGCATTGCTCGAGGAGTCAGGATCTGCTCCTGCACAGCTTCTTCCCCCACATATGGAGATCCTCGACTCTGGCAGAACTTGGTCTCACAACGAGATGAGGCGCCAACGCCTGCCAATTGGAGGCGAGCAGATGATCTTCCTAGAGGCGGTACGTAAGTGAAATCCTCGTGTTTATTCCTTCTTTTCGTCTTGCTTGCCTTTTAGTGGATTTCCTTGGGGATTTTACCTTTTTTTAGTTTGTAGTGGTAGTATGTGGTACTCGAAGGTTTGAAGGATACCTTTTTATTGTACCTTTGCTCCATTCGTTCATCTATATTCCTGTTGTTGAAATTGTTGACGTTACCCACATTTTAAGCATATGTTTAATGAAATTCCGTCAAAGAAAAGACATTAAAAGTTCTTTTAAAATTCTTTTCAGCTTATTATAATGTAGTTAATGCATATATTTGTTTAAACAAATTTTTTAAGTATTCTTGTAATCTATTCAAAATGTAGATTAATGAATAGCATTTGCTTTTTTAAGCAAATATATCTGTAAAAATTTTTTTAAAAAATGAAATGTACAATTTTTACGGTATTTAATTAAAAAATATACCATGCATTTTCCTTTGTTATTCAAAAATGTTTCTATATTATAAAGCCCTAAAATATTAAAACACTTTAATTTAATTGTAAAATGAATGAATGTAAAGTTCTTATTTATCAATACGTAAAGAGTTATGAATTTGTTATGACACTTGGGATTATAATCCACTTGTTATTCATGCTATGGAAGATTAATTGCTAATAAGTAATCGCACATGCGATCGTTATAAAAACTCCCACGCAAAGTCACTTTTTAAAGGTAGAAGCAATCAACTCGCGCGCAATTAACGGTATTACGGTTTTAAAAATCATACGATTAGATCACTGGAATAGGAGATCCAAGATCATACCGGTCGGGTCCCTCGTGATACCCCATGATTCCTTGCATATTTCATTATCCGACATGTTTCAAGTAATCACGTGGGCGAGAAGGGTTTGGTTAATCCAAAGTCCCTGGACATTTCAATCTCATTATCGTTTAATCGGATGAATATTCGCCGGTTAAATCTCGATTTCCTGATTACAAGCGGACTCTCGTGTCCCTCGTGCGATTACGTACCTACAACTGTACATTGCCGATTGGCTGATATTACGCAATCAATTGCAGGATGCGGATTGCGTAAGTAATTGCAGTAATTAAAAGACGAGCACGTAGAGCAACGCGTCGAATATACATGAGCTTGTTGGGATGCTCAAAGTGCGTGTAGCAACGAATTAATTTCGTACCAAAATTTATTGGAAAGTGGCTATAAGATTTCGAGAATCCCATGTTGTTTACTTTTTGTTGTATACTTTAATTGCATTTATAATATATTTTAAGCGTATTTAAGATTTTAAGATTTTTTGCGAGGCCGATTGCAAAGAAAAAATCAAAATTTATAATAAAATTGACAGAATATGAAGGGAAAAAGCCAAAGTCTTTTTCAAAGCTCTAATTTATTGAAATAAAATTCAAATCATTATACTTTTTTTTTACAAAAACATTTTTAATAATTAATATTTACCTTTTAAGTTTACTCGAATGAGCGTAAGAGGCAAATTCAAATTTACAAATTCTAGGATAAAGCGCTACAGTTTAAATTTCATATATTCTTATCATATTTACAAAATCCAAATTAATGAGCAAATGGCAGTAAAAAGTATGTTTGAATATAATTAACGCACGAACGGTAAAAAAACACTGTATTTCTTCAAATCCACTTGCTACGATAAAAAGATAAATATTTGTTTAACAAGTGAGGAATGCGTGAATTATTAATGTACAAGTACCGAAACGTACACACACATGGGCGCGCACACACCAAAAAAAATGCAGACATGTAAAATCGTGTATACAGCACACGTGCATATTCGCGCGAGAAGAGGCGCTCGCCGTGACGCACCCGATGAGAGAAAAGACGAAAACGAGAAAAAAAACGGGAAAAAAACGGGGAAAAAACGAAAAGAGAAAGAGAGGAAGAAAGCGGCGTGTGCGTGTGTGTGTGTGCGCGCGCGCGCGAGTATGCATATGGTATAAAGGTGTAAAGACAGAGTGGTGCAGTGTAGAGCCGTGACATTGAACGGGGCTATACACGAGCAGCTCGGGGAGAATTGGGCCAATCCAACAATACTCGCTCTCTGGCAACGTGTTGCTCGTCAGTACGCGCGTCAGACCCTCCCCCACCCCCCGTCCCTCCTGTCCTCCCGCCCTTACGACTCCTTTCTCTCCCTTCTCCACTTTCTCTTTTCTCGGATGCGCTTATCACCAAATTGCCCTGCGCGCCTCGGGGGATCGTCCAGCATCGGCGCGCGGATTAAGTAGAAACGGCCAGGAGTCGTCCGACCAGTTGGAGCTCCAGAGGCGAGTGCATCCTCGAGTTGCGATTCTCCAGGTCTTCGCAGCTCAAGCCAAAGGTTTCGCACGCTTACTTTTATATTGCGCTTCTTCTTCTTCTTCTTCTTTTTCCTTTTTCTTTTTCTTTTTCTTTTTCTTTTTTTCGCGAAGAGCCATCGGTTACGCAATCGGTTTTGCCTTTTTTTGCGAGGAACTCTTGGTTGCATGTTGTTGTGAGATGGCGACTCGCTCGCACTGTTGTTACGTAGGACTTGGAAATTAATTTTAATGAAGAGTCGGATTTTGTTTTTGAAATGACATTATTTCGCAAGCTGTTTGTTAAAATGTTGCTTCAAAGCTCGATTATCAACTGGGAACTTGACATAAGGCAATTTTCATTTACAAATTAATTGGCTCAATTTGAAAGAGTGCGAGCTGAAGAAAACTGGTGGTGTCGATGCTTTAATATTTTTTCATTTTTTCATTTTTTCATTTTTTCATTTTTTACTTTGCATTCAATTGATTGCAGTGGTTTGTTCGCTCGTAGCTACCGACAATTTTCACTAAATTCGCTCAATAGAGACTAGAAGTGAATTTTTTTTTCTTTCTTTTTTTTTTTTTTCTTTTGTTTTGTTTTTTTTATCTAATGAATACGGAAGCTAAGCGACTGCATCGATCATTTAATTATTACATTTAAGGCAACTATATTTTTGCTTTTCAATGTTGCTTCTATATTTGTAATTAGCAAATAAACAATTTTATGCTATCAAAAAAGATATTCATTAAAATTTCATTTCAACTATTGGACTAATTATAATAAGTTTAATTGCTTTTTTTTATTATTACTAAACATATTTGGAATTAGCAGGAATTAAAAACCACAATTTTTACATAAAGCATATTCAACATTTTATTGATTAATACGTAATCTTGATAAGCAGTAATATTAAAGTAATAAATAATGTCAAAAGATATTAACACAAAATTATATTCATCTGTTCTTTATTCTTGAATATATTTTTTGATAGCTATCAAATGATTATTGCTTGAAAAGTATCCAATATAGTAGTTATTGCATCATAATTATTCGATGAAGTAAAATTTAAATTACGAATGATATTTAACAATCTACTTTATATGGTAATGATATAAAAATCATATTTTGAATATAGCTGAATATTTTTTTATTGAATATTTTTAACTTCATTTATAATTAATACTATAGTTTTATAAAAAATATGTTATAATTTTATTTTTAAATTGAGAAAAATATTAAAAGTATGATGCAATGGGTATTATATTATACTATTCTTAAAATACCTAGTAGTACGTTTCTATTATTTATATATACATACTCTTTATATAAATATAAGAAACATAAATTTTTCTTACTCTTTGCATGTTTTACGAGTCCATTATTTGCCTAAAATCATAGTATATTCATTTCGTAAATTACACATATAGTAGAACTCAACTTAAATGAATATTTAAATAGAATTTTTCTTTTTCGCCGTAGCTGTATATTAAAAAGTACGTGCATATACGTCATAATTAATTAGATGGAAAATATCTCTTTATTATTACAAGAAAGAGTTTTTATCTAGGAAAATTATTTTATAAAAATTGATGATAAGCATAAATGCTCAGTATCCGAAAATAGAAATAATAAAATTTATAATGAGATCGTAAATTATAAGCTACTTTAGTATGAATTGATTATCTTTGTTAATACGCATTCTATAAATCTTGTGGAATTCTGTCTATTCATTTTAACACATTTCTTCATATCTTTTTTATGTAGAAACTTTAATGGAAATTTATAAACATTATTTAATTAGCTGTTTAAAATTTCTCTTTTAAGTTACTAACAAATTAAGATTAGTATTAAAAGTGTATGTGATAGACAAGGTTAATTATTTTTAAATGTATTTCTGAAAACTTTTTAACAATATACAAGTTTTTAATGCAGATATAATTATATTTATTTCCTATTTTATTTTTAATTTAATGCCTCAACTTTGAAATTTGATAAAGGTTGTAGATAAAAGCCACAGCAGTAATAGCTCAGTAGGGTACGCAAACTAAATTTAAAATTTAAAAAAAAAAAAAATCTTATTCCCATAAATGAATTTTTTCAATAACCGAATTAGAAAAATCGATGGATTCTCTCAAAGTCTATTATATGGTTATTTGTGAAATAAGTAAGCAGATATTTATGACGCAAACAGTTTTAATACATAATTTGCTCCACAAACTTTTCCCTGTTGTACCAATTAATGAAACACTGCAATTTCGAGTGAAAATATTTTCTTTAATTGTACAATGATACAAGACAAATGATTATGCACTTTTCATTTATTCAGCACGTAATAAATCGTTAGAACAGATGCTCACACCCACACTATCAATTCCTGTCTCATTCCCATGAATAAGCGAACGTTCGATCCCAAAAATAAAAATTCCTGAGCAAAGATGCAGAGGAGAGAAGCTGCGCTCCCCGTCCTCTGAGCAACTGTGGACCACGCGACCTGATCTAAGATTACCTACCCTGGCACACAGCATCCGAAGTCCACCTGGCAAAAGCTATGGTTGGCTCGCGAACTGGGCAACATTTGTCTTTCCCAATCTCTCGGCCCCTCCCCGCCTTGCATTTTTCTCTATTTACAACTAGGTACACTGTATCCCGGCCCAGCCTCTCTATCCTTGTCTAACGGGGAGATTTGTGTTTCTTTAGCGCGTGGTCCGTTTATCCACTTTCATAATTTATGTCGTGAAATAGATGGAGGAGGCGGGGGCGGGGGCGGAGGCGGCGGCGGCGACACGTAAAAATGACGATATTTTTGTACGCGTGAGTCGTGGGTTAGGATTGTGCCGCCACTGCTATTGCTACTGCTGCTTGGAAAATGGCTTTTCCGAAAATGTCAATTACTTTATTGCATTATTATTCGCGTATAATACGAGGGGTTGGACGTATTTTTAAATTCTGATTTATTTGCTGCTGCAGTTTTATGCTGCGGTGTGTGTATTTATATTGGCTTTGCCGATATTTTTATACGCAAATGAAAATTGATTCAGCCTTGTGTTTCTGGGTATGTCGTACGTCACAAACATAAAGCGTAAATAAAATATTTCATAAGAAAATGCAGGTTTATGCTGTATGGAGAAAACAAATATTTTCAAGTTGTAAGAAGTGTCTCCATTCGTATTGATTTTAAATGCATAATTTAATAAAACCTATTTATGTTAAATTTTATTATTGCTTATTGATAAAAGAGGAGAAAAAAATATCCATAAACGCCGAGCCAAGCGTTGAAAATCTAGAAATAGATATTGAAAGAATCTTCAGATACTTTACAGTAAACATGATTGATTTTTTGATAAATCATAACCAAGTTGTTTTTCACATTAAAACATTTACACTTTGAACGACGGATTTTTTATAGATATTTTTTGCGAGTTATTTTTCATACGCCGAGATTCATTCGTGCTTAAAATTGTAAATAATATTGTTACAGGAAAAACATGGCTTACTAGAAATAATGATGAATATCCAATTTACACGTCTTTAAAATTAGTTTTTATGTATTCGGTATTCGAGTTTGAAAGTTCTTAATGCGACTCGTCCGCTGTAGCGCATCGATGTGTTTTCACTATTAGTTTTCCCGATGAATCATCAAATTCTCATAACGCATTGTAAAAAAGAAACAGTACTTAGCATACTTTACATTTAAATACGAAATTCCTTTGGACAAACGAGTGCCACTGGAAAGTATTTTTACTTGCAATTAATACATATAAAGCGAGCGTCTAATGACAATAAAGGCCTTGTATTTCCGAACGAACTTTTCCAAAAATTTTCTCGCCATCTTCAATGTTCTCGGGCTTTTTCAGACCATTCGACCTATTCCATCGTCGATCCTACTTATATCAGCGCAGCTGCAAAATTAATTTCATGCAACGGCAAGTCCGCAGCATCCAATCTTTTCAGATTGGATACGTCAATATTCTCTCTCCAAAAATACATATTTACGAGCTCACTCTAATGTGTCACTTTTGGACACGTGGTCTCAAGGCAAAGTACAAAGCTTTTCCGCTCTAAGCATTAAATTTTCATTGTTGTATTAATAATTCATTGTGCTTTCGCATTCGAGCGACCATTGTTAGAGAAAATGTATACACATTATGGATTTTATTTTGAAGATGAAAGGAAATATTTGTATTACGAGTTGGAGAGAGAGAGAGAGAGAGAGAGAGAGGGAGTCAGAGTCAGAGGGGGGGGCATTGCAGCCGATGAGCACTTTAATTTGTATTTTAAGCGATGATGAGATATTTCATAATCAATGTTGCTTAAAAATAGTGCAATTTGATAATGCATAAAAAATAGAAATCCGACGGTTCACATTAATAATCGTACTCGCGAAAGATTTATTGGCATCGATTTGGAACGGAGATAAACAGCTCTCGAGGATAGAAACGAAAAGCATCACCCACTTGTCCGCAACATAGTTTTTGATTTTGTTCATCAAATGCAGCATCTCTCTGGGCACTCCGCCGCGCCTCCCCCGCGCCACCCCCCTCTTAAAAATAAACTTGGGTCGCGCCCACCAAGCGAAGGGACGTCGGTGGTGGTGAAGCTGAGAAATTGCACATCAGGAACGCGTGCCAGATCGGATGCTGTGCCCATCCTCGTGATGCTCGAGATGCTGGTGTCGCTTCTTCAGGCTTTGCTCTAGAAATCCAGTGCCATTAAGCACGCATGGATCAAAAACAAGGACGCCTCTCTTTCTCTCTCTCTCTCTCTCTCTCTCTCTCGCCCTCTCACCCCCCCCACCTCTCTCTTCTAATCCACTGCAAGACGAAGCGATGATATTACGTAATCACATCGCGGAATTTATTTTCGAATGTGGTAGACGCAGGGAAATGACGAGGAGCTTTATACATATTCTCCCTCCCTTTCTTTCCCAAGGTGCCCAATAAATTTTGGTACATCGGTTCTATCCCGTTTTTCAATGATCCATCCGAACTATCATTTACTCGGTCGGAAGTCGTTAATTGGTGCTCCATTGTTATTTTACTTCAAAGAAATAAGGAAATTGGATTTACTCGGAATTTTTTGTTTTAAATTTGAGTATAAAAAATAATAAGACGTTTAATTGTTCATGAGTCGGTACGAAAAATTTATTTGCATTTTGGAAAGGAAAAAATGCTTTAAAAACAATTATTAATCCTCTTTAAATGGCTTTTTTATCACTATAATTAATAATTTTGTTTTTACTAATTAAATTGCTTTAGATGTATTAAAAAAAAAATTGATATTTCCATTTGGAATGACGTTTTTAACCAAGGAAATAATTTTAATGCAATTAAAAAATGAATATTGATCGTCACCTACCTACTAATAACTCACAAAATATACGGTCATTTATCATTACTGTTACAAACATGGATATTTTTTATTTATTTTTCTTTTTTAATGCAAACTATGTTTAAAACTTTTTTTTTAAAGCGTTTGTCAGCAAAACATTATATTTTTAAATTTAAATGAAGATTCTACGAAGTATAGTTATTATTAAGTACATATAAATTACGAAATTATTTCTTTGTTGGTGACGAGTTTTTTAATGTTTTTTTGAACATATATATTTATTTATGTTTAGTTTATAGACATGTACAATTATTAGTAGCAATAAGTAGGATTATGTAAATTATACCATAAGATTTTTTAAATTATGTCAAAATGTCAAGAAAATACCGTGCACTATTCACTTATTATATATAAATATTTCTTTTTTTATACATAATTATATAATTCTTGAAAAAATTTTTAAAAATTTTACGCGTAATTTTTAATAAATGTAATCCAAAAAGCATAAGCATTATACAACGTTTCTGTATCATGCACTGGAAATAAATATTTTCAAGTTTTAGATTTTTTTTACAAAACCTATAAAAGTAATCATATTTTTCATTTTTGATTACTTTTAGTGTCATTTTTATTAACGTAAATTCTTCCCTTAAACTCAATATTTAAGATTTATAAACTGTAAATACTGCAAAGTTTTATTCCCAATAGGCTTTCAATCAATTGAATTGAATACTCTAACCAAGGAGAAGTTATTTTAGTTTATTTTCACAAAGAATCCAAAACATCAAGTAAATTTAGCATTTAAAACAAAAAAACACTATTGATTCAAAGTAAAGACCAACTGCTTTAATTTTATTGGAGTTTAAGTAGAAAATCATTAAGAGTTTGTTTGTAGGATTTTAAGGAGACGTACAGAGAGTCAAAATAGTCCAGTAAGCAAAGTATTTCAATCGAGTTTAATGAATTTTTCCAATTTCACCTATAGCTAACCAACCACTCCTAAACACGGAATAATATCTTCTTAAAAAAAAACCTCTAATTCCAAACAAAATTCTCCCTGCAAAAAGAGAAGAAAAAAAAAAAAAAAAAAAAAAAAAAAAAAAAAAAAATTTAAAGCACTGTCCGACCAATGCATATTTTCGTGATGCTAGCAGTGGACAGTTCTGGCACCACAGCAGCCCTCCACCGTCCACCGTCCACCGTCAGTTGTGCAATCGGCATCATCTCCGAGGCAACCGACGGTGGTCCGGGTGCTGTGCTCTCTTTTTAACTTTCTTTCCCCCTTTCTCCGTTATCTCATCCAAAAGCGAGGGCCGGTGTCCGTGGCACCTCGGCTACGAGGTTGCAGTTGCACCAACGTCTGCAACCGCGTCGCGTCGCTCCATCTCTCTCCTCCATCCACACCTCGGTCTCCTCTAGCTCTCTCGTTCCATTTCGAAGGATAAATAATAGTGAGGGGGAACTGCGATTAATCGCGGGACGGAGGGGAGGGGGAGGCAGTGCTTGCGGGGGCGTCGCAGTGTCTCGAAGGGACATATAGAGAGCCGCGGAATCTTAAAATATGTATTGTCCGGAGTGTCCGTCGTCCGCGCGGTCGCTTAGCGGAAAACCCTTAAATCGCTCGCGAAGGACGCGCTGCCGCTGCCAAACCAATGTGCGCCAGTATAAATACGTATAAAAGGACGCCCGAGGAAGGTTACCCGTGGGGACGGACTCCTCGCCAACTCCCGATGGCAGGCTGCCACCGCCCCGGAACGTATAAGAGGACGGGCCGGGCCGGGAAAACAGGACTCGCGTCGGATTTTCTCGGCGACGAACGCGCGCGCGAGCAAAAGAGATAGAGTGAGAGAGAGAGAGAGGGAGTGAGAGAGAGAGAGAGAGAGAGAGAGAGAGAGAGAGAACGAGCGACTGGCTGGCTGGCATTGTGTAACACAGCGACGTCCTCGCACGCGAGCGCCGCGGCGCTGCTCGTCGTCGTCGCGAGCGACGTCGGCCTCTAGCTCTAGTCGCTCGCTGTTCGCGCGCTAGTAAGCCTCGCTCGGGCTCCGGGAAGTGCGGGCGCGTCGTCTTCGGGGATCGGCGAAGATCGTCTCGCCCACGGTCCGAGTTTATAATTAGACCGGGATATCGGGGTCGCCCGAATATGGGTTAAGCGCTCGTACTCGGGCGCTCCTCGCTCAAAGTGCTGGTGGTCCTCCCCGACGGAGGAGGTGCGCGAGAACATCGTCCCGGTGGATGAGCACCACTGCTCTCAGCTGTTCTCGCCCTTATCGCGCGGGCACGGCGTTTATCTTGGCCAGCCGCGCCGAGCGCGCCGCCAGCCAACCGCGCGAACTTGTATCAGTGCGCGACGGCCCGCGCAACGTGAACGTCTTCTCCGCGGACTATCAGCTGGAGACGAGTGCCCAGTGGGTGGGAGAGAGAGACAGAGAGACAGAGAGATAGATAGGGAGAGAGAGAGAGAGAGAGAGAGCAAGGAAAAAGAGAGGACGAGGAAGGAAGGCAGGCTGGGGCTCGTGCCAGATGCGCGTTTACACGAATGCCCTGAATACTGTAAATGCACTATCTGGTACGACATCTCTCCTGCCGCTTCTCCGAGTCCCGCCGAACCCTCTTCTTTTTCTTCTTCTTCTTCTTCTTCTTCTTCTTCTCCTCCTTCGACTGCATCGTCATCTTCTTCATCCTCCTCTTCTTCTGCTTCTTCTTCTACTTCTTCTTCTTCTTCTTCTTCTTCTTCTTCTTCATCTTCTGCTGCTGCTTCTTTTGCGCTGTAGTGCAGAGTGCAGCAATGCAGCCGATTCGCCCTCCCCCGGCTGCCGTGTGCATTTAACAGTGACGTGATGGTCGTGCGTACGCGCACGCACACGCCCATGTAATACATGCGCACACGTGTACTTATTCACACAATTGGACACAATTACGCGGGCATACACGTGCGGATCATGTGCGTGCTCTTGTATGTATGGATGTGTGTGGATGTATATATTTTTACGGGCAGCGACACTAAGAACTAGAGCAATTATCCTGTCGTAAAAAAGTTTTTACCAGCGGTTTCTCTTATTGACACTTGTGATGCGTTGAATGGTGACGTGTTGTTGGCGTCTAGGAATTCTATTTTCTTTTTCTTTTTTATTCGTGTCTGTGTATTCGTGTGAAATCTTACGTGAATCGGAAAATTGAACGCGACAACCTTATTTAAACAATATTACTTAGTTTTTGAAATATTAGTCGATTCAATCGTGCCACTGGTCATGTACAATTTAATTTCAATTGAATTTTTATCAAATAAAATAACTTACTTGGATTTTACTTGGCGTAATAAATGTCAGATATTACATAACGAATGACGGCTATATTTTAAAATGAATAATGCATTGAGATTCGAGGCAGATGATAAAAGCCACAATATTCATTAGAAGAGAATTTTCGCAACTTCCAAGAGCTTGAATTTCATGTTGATTAAGACCATACGTTTGCATAAGGAAGTTGCGCCGATCAAAAATAACTTGCGAGATACTTTTTCTGTTTAATCGGTGTTGAATGGTCGATTTAGGAATTTGTAAACTAATGTGAAAATGTTTCATTAAATTTCTCCGATTATTAACGCACAATTAAATATATCAGAAATGCCAAGGACTCATTTTTAAAATGTATATATCACTAATGCAAATAATAAAAATTTTTCAATGTATTATTCAGTAAGTAATTGCAGTCGGAATTGAGTATGATAATTAAAGAGAAAGAAAATTCTCTGCCCATTAGTCACGAATCGATGTATGGATACAAACCATTGATAAATAATTTCTCTTTCGAGTACATCAAAATTTTTAAATGCATTCTTTCATTTTAGATATCGTTTCCGCGAATAAATCGGGTAAAGATTCTTGGTGCACTGAATTCTTATAAAGATTAATTCCTTGAAAACATTTTTAAGAAGCTTCGATCGTGCCTCGCATTCTCATTATATAAAAATCGTTGCAAGTGCAAAACGCCGTAAAATTAATACTCGGTTTATAAACAGACGTACGCTAGATAAGACATAATCTTATCTTTGAAAACGACGAAATCCGTGAGCCACCTCATGATCGTAACCCAAAAAAAAAAAAAAAAAAAAAAAAAAAAAAAAAAAAATGTACCGATCGCGTGTCCTTGACAAACCCCGCGCAACATGACATGTATGTATTACTCGTGAGCATGTACTTGCGATTGCGCACGAACACATAGTTGCGCGTGTGTGAGTGCGCGATATGTGGTGCCACGTGCGTTTTCGATGTTATAATGCTCCGGATGAAGAAAAAACAATATTTTAAAATCTTATTGAGGCGAGGATGTAGTACATTGTACATTATCTTACGTGATGATCGTTATCATCATTCATCCATTCTTGAGGATAAACGAATTACCGTTAAAAGTGCTATGTCATGTATAAACAGAATGTTTTATAAATTTTACAAATTTTTATTAAACACTGCTCTAAAATATACATCTTTTTATTTGACATTATTCAAAGTTTTATAACTTGGGAAATAATGAACAATTACATAGTTAATTTATTTTAGTACTAAGAAACAAATTGTTTTAGTGCAGTAAATTGAATAGTCTTTGAAATAATCACGTTCAACTGTCGACTGAAAATATTCCTGTAATTATGTTATTAAAATTATAGTTGAACAATTATTAATTTAAGCATTTGCTATCTGCTCGCGTAAATCAATAATTGTTCATCTTGTTAATTCGAAAGACTACTCGATAATTGAGTCGAAGAATTTCTAATAAGGCTCAATTACTAATTAAATTAGTTAATAATAATAATAATAATAATAATATTTGATTTTATGTGCCCTTCAACATTTAATGCAATCACAATATCAAATGTGAAAGCCTAAATTATAACTTCACCATTACCATCCACTGGCAATATTGATCTCAATAATTATTTAAAAATTGTCGCACTAAAGTTCTTTGTCTGCACCTAAAAATGTAATGCAAATAGAATGGATTTAATAAAATTTAGACGATTAAATTTACAAGTGCAATAGTCCAATAATTGTGCTCTTGAGGAAGAGTTGTTGTACCGTAAAAATAGCGATTGATGTTTACTAGACGAGTTCTTATCTAATGTGAGAGTCACTGAATGAAGACTTCTTGTGAGTCGCGTCACGCTTCACAAACTTTGTGTTCTAAATTTCTTATTAATCTTCATCAACTCATTCTCGGGGAACATATTTGAGAATATGCCACGTTGTGTGCATTAGACGAAAATAAACGCAGCCTACGTTCTATAGAGTTTGAGATTTAAAAACTATTTTTTAGAGCGTTTTTTTCTTCTTTTTTCTTTTTTTTTAAATTAATACAATGACTAAAGAACAATTATGAACGAGTATGAATTATTCATTGTTAGTCATAAGATTTTCCGAGTTAATGCATAATTCGACCGTTTAATTAAAAGTATACAGCGCTGAAATGACAAATCAGATGTTTTTAACTTGGAGTTACTTTATGAGAGATCGTTAAATCTCTTATTTAATATGAATATTATAATGTTGAATATTTGTTTAAAATTATATAGATGTATTCCCGTTGTTTCGTCGAAAATGGATATAAACTACTGACAAAAAAAATTGTATTAATTAATATGTTAAAGTAATGTTAATTAATGTAAGAATGCGAAAGTTTTTCAAATTATTGTCATTCGTACATCATTGCGTCCATTGCATTGTAATTTTTTTTTTTTTTTAATATATGTACTTACAAATTCATTGCGTTGATTGTTTTTGTAGTGCAATAAGATTTATCGCTTTTATGTATAGTCAAAAATAAATTCACATTTTTCTATCATATTTTAGTTTATGCGCATATCTCTTTCATTTTTTCCTATTTGTCACCTAATTTACAAAAAAAAAAAATGTATTTATATATTTACGCATACAAACAGAACAACAAGTTTATGTCACTGAAGCAAATACTTTATATGCCTGTGTAATTTTTATATGTTTTTAAATTTATTAATTGCTTCATTTTATGTTCTGCATATACGTACAATAATAATGTTAGTATGCTTATATAAATACGATTTGATTTTATAAAAACTAAGCAATAAAAGTTTTATAGCTTACATACAAAGACATTTTGACAACTATGGACTAATGAATTTTTTAATGTGACTAAATCTTATTCAGTTAACAGTCACTTTAACAAGTAAAATTAATTTAAAATTACTAAGTATTTAAAAAAGATGAGAATAAGTCGACTAAAATTTCAAATTTATCAATGAAACTTATTTCAAACGATATAAAATTTAAAATAATATTTTATATTTGTAGATAATTTCATGTAATAATTTATTTACACGTTTGACCATTGCCACAATAATAGTTCTGTTGATAGTTGTGTTCAAATGCAATTGTTACTCTTTACCCATTACAGTACTTGTAATGCTGTTTATTATTTTTTCCTTCAATATACAGTTGTGATGCAACAAGAAATAAACAATAAATAAAAAAAGAGCTATTGAGTCTCAAATCCGAAAAAGAAGTGCCATCATTGCCGTGATCGATATTATCGACGCGCTGACTTAACTCGGTAAAAAACTGTAAAAATCAAATACACCCAGTGCTCGAATTTACGATCAAGAAGTATGCAAACGTTAATTCGATTTCCCCTTGAACAGAGACACGCACACACACACAAGCACTCGTGCTCGCGCGGACACAATCGTGTAAGTCGAAAATGTATCTATCCTCTGTCTCGTTTTATCGCTCCTCACGATAACGCTCGTTTTATAGCCTAAAAACCGTGTGCACTTTTTGCACACAAAATAATAATAAATAATAAAAAATAATCAATAAAAGCAAAATAATTACACGGCCGATACGTGCGCGAAGCGATTTCGGTCGAGCCGTGAATGGATTCCTCCCCGAGGAAAAACGCACACACACACGCGGGCACGTGCTAGCCGAGGTGCATCAAGGCCGGAAAAATTTTCTTTTCTCCCCCTTCGACCCTTTCGCTTCGTTTTTCCTTCTCACTCGGAGCAACTGATAATCTGGGTCAAGTTCTAGTTTTGTTTTTCCGCAACTCCTCCCGTCCTTGCAGAATCTCGCGTAACACACTCTGCGTGCATAATCCGAGCACATTCGTGGCTCAATATCGCAAATCATTTTGCAATTTTTTCTATTATTCGCCAAGAGTGATCAAGGCTAAATCTTAATTTAGTTATTGATCGAACGATGCAAAGGCTAAATCTTAATTTAGTTATTGATCGAACGATGCAATTTCCCTCCTCCCCCTCCCCTCCCCCCTCCCCGTCCCTCAGGGGAAGAGTGGGAGATACGCTAAAATTTTATTGTAATTCATTTGTCTTTGGCAATGCTTTTGCTCGTAAATTTTGTATTATATTATATTGCGAAGCTTGCGAACAAACTTTATCTTTATTAGCAGCTATAGCATTTAAATGCAAAATGAAAAGAAACGTCTGCTCAGTTGGCAAAAGGTTTTTATACGTGCTGTAGTGACGAATTCAGCGAGAGTAAATAATAATAATAATAATAATAATAATAACAATAATAATAATAACAACAAATGACAATATATTATAAAAAATTTTATGACATTGCTTTCAAGTCCGAGAATGGAGCAGAAACCGTAATAAAAAATAAAATAAATAACAGTGAAATGACCGCATTAGATCCGAATTCACCCATCCACTCTCATTAAAAGCTCGTCCTCGCCAAGTTCAAAGTCACAAATCCATTGTCCTTGCTCCGTTTTATTTATCCTCCTACAAAAGTTGATCTGAAACATCCTTAATTGCCCGTTTACATGCAATCCTGTCTTCAAATTATTTTTATATTCATAATAATAATGTAAAACAATGTAAACGTCACGATTCTCGTTGTATGGAAAAGAAAAATTAACCTTAAAAAAAATGACTGGAATTTTCAAACAATGAATAAGTTTTAAATCTTTATCTTTCAAATTAAAGTCATGGCTGTTGAACAAGAGAAACACTTTTTATATTCCATAAAAAAAAGACATAAGCTTATAAAAAAAATGACGATTTCCGCTCGGAATAACCACTAGAGATTGTTGCGTCGTCTAATTGCACCGTAACACACGCAAGAGAGCGCGAGTTGGAAAATAAAATTTTCCACGCGATGCGCCGGAAAAATCGGCCCATTACTCTATGATCAATGGAGAGAGGCGGAAGGCTGTCCACGTGTTCAACGACCGGAAGTCGCTCTTCGGCGAACGGGGCGCGCCGAGTTTGAAACCAGGTGACGCTCATTTTCAATAAAATGTATGTCGTTCGGAAATTATTATCGTCATTATCGCCTTGCCGATTAATTTCGAAAATGGAAACTATTGCAGGGAGGAACAGGCGCGATTTAAGGTTAAGGTCCGCGTGTGGATCGCGAGGGGTTGTCCAAAAATAGGATCTCGGAATTCTGCCAATCGCTCCCGGAGGCACCCGTGAACTTCGCGACTACGAGGGAGACGTCGCCCCCACCTCTGCTCGAGACGAAGGTGCTCGTTTTGCGCCTCGATGTCAGTCGGTTCCCGGCGATGGCTTTACTTCGACCTTCCCCGATATCAATCTCGCCTCAATCTCGCCTCAATCTCGATCCCAACCGCTGCTCACCTCCTCGTAAGTTATCCCCCAAAGAGGATGGATTGTTGTTGTTTGCTTTTTTGTAACCTTTCACGTCCTTACAAACTATGCCGACAATCTTGCACCAGAGAATCATGGACGTCCGCTCTTTCCTGCCTTTGCATAATTTTATTTTTCTTTTCTCATTGTTTGCTGGTGTGCGAAAAAATTCACGAGTGTTGTCATTTATTTCATGCTTGGCGTTTGTCTCTAGTTATTTTTACGAAATAAATAATGTACGCTTCCAACATTTATCTTTGATATAAAATGGCTTAACTACTTACAAGCTTCATTCCGTGATAAAAAATATTATCGAAAAAAATTGTCCTAAAAATAACATATTACAGTTTGTATTTACATAATTATATTGCATTCTGCGCTCTGATAATAAGCTCTCGCATAGCATAGCAAAACATCGATAAACAATTCTTTAAAAAACGCATTATTTAGCTCTATTATTTAGCATCCATTGCACGTGAAATGTCAACAGGGCTGCACTCCTAGGGATTTCCTTTAAATTTCCTTTCAATTTTCTTTCAAGTATGATGATGCACGCCACAGCGTCAGGAATGCGACAATTTTAGCCCTGGGGGAGGAGGAGGAGGAGGAGGAGGAGGAGGATGGTCCAAGGTCACTTCCGCTGCAGCCTCACCGTGTGCATCCTTGCATTCAGTGTGCATTTCGGGGAAGCGACCGTCGTGTTGGCAGTGTGGTTAGCTGGTTGTGTAATTAATAAAAAAACACGACCGCTATCGGCACTGCAATTATGACGGTCGCGAATCAACGGAATCTGCCTTGCAACGTTATTTTCCATGCTCATAAACTTTTGTAAAATATTAAATGAATAAATGTAAAAGAGAGTACCCGAGTATGCAATCCTACTTTAATTAATCTTCCTTCAATTTCAAATTTTTTTAATAAAATGCTTGATGCATATGCGTAGAAAAAAATAAATACAAAACATTCATTACGTTCAACTTATGCACCTATTAATTACTTATTTATCAAATTATTTTAATCAGCAACACCAATGATAATATTGTAAAAACATCGAGTGCTTGTTATCTTCGCTTGTATAAATGCTGTGGATTATATAATAAAAAATATTAATCGAAAAAATATGTTTCTCACGCATAAGAAAATTCGATAAATATTTATTAATTGTGAACTTGAGCTTCTAAAAATATGTAAATTTTAATGTTTCATATACTGAGAAATTTTTCTCATAATAAATTATATTGAATTGCAGTAGAGAATAAAATGCATTTATTAATAAAATATCTTTTCATTTAGTAAATTAATATATTTTTTATTGATCGAACTATTAATTGCTACTTTCGTAATATCGATTTTCTTCATACACCTACAATGTAAATCTACATAAATATAAATTATAATGTTTGTTCTTGTTTAAATTACGCATAGCTTGGAATTTATAGAATATAAAAAAGAATATTTTGAAAATAATTATAGTTTTTGTATACTTATAAAAAGTTATGATGCAAATGAACTAAAAACCTTATTTATACTAATTAACCTTATTCGTTTATGCAAGACGTGTTGTTTTGTGAAAAGTACACAAAAAAAATTGTGAAAATTAATTAATCATGCAAACGAGATGCCATCGTAAATACGAGGTAGAAATAACCGAGCTATTTAATTTTAAGTTCAGCAGATTTTCACACAGATTTAGTCGTGCGATGCTTTCGTCGTTGTCACAAATCATCGAAAAAATAGACGAATCTTTCTATTTGTAAAATTCGAAATTAAGTTTCTCGTGCCAATATTTTAAAATAAAGTGAGCATATACATCAAAAATTTCAAAACCTACAATTAATGTCGATACTGTTTTGAAGCTTATTAAATTAAAAACTATATCAGTGTACTTACATTGGGAATAGTTTATATCTTCAGGTCGTTGAATATTTTTTCTCACGATTATCTTACAACGTACATAAAGTATCGAGTTTTTTTTTTTTTTTTTAATTCACTATTGGCTGCAGTGATTTGAGAGAGGTCTTAAAATGTCAAGGAGAAGTTTTTTCTATTTGTCCTTTATTTTATTTTTTTTTTTTAAATAATTAGAAGCGGCAGGATTTTGCTTCACGCGAAGGATATTTTTCCGTTTTGTGACATGGCGTGATGGAACGACTGTTGCAGTAAATTTATACAGTAAAAATTTGTTTGCAGTTTAATAAAATTGTATTGTAAAGACTTTCAATTGCTAAAATAAGTCTTTAAGAATAAAATTACGTGTAAATCGCATAAATCTTTCAGGAAAGTTACCGATTATTTCCGTTCTCAGCACCCAAAAATAACCCCAATTTATTCTAACATACAATCCGTGCACAAACTTTGAGTTCGAACCGTCATTTCCTGATCAGGATAATCGATGACTTCCTGAATTTATAAACACATGCATGCAGTTACTCTTAAACATTTCCACAATGTTTTAACCAAGACATAAGCCAAAATTTTACCACATAGCGTTGTTCCACTAGTCACTCCATCCTGTCGTGTCAAAAAATCGAAAAAACAACCTTCGCGCGAAACAAAATCCTGACACTTTTAATTATCGAAAAAGCAAAAAAAAAAAAAGGGACAAATAGAAAAAACATTTTAAAACCTCTTCCAAATCGCTACGAGACCAATAGTGTCTTTCAAAAAAAAAACTCAATACTTTATGGTTAGACCATGTATATACATATATTTTCATTACAAATAAACACTTAGAAAAAACCTATAATTAAATTTTATATAAAAATAAATTCAAATAAAGCAATAGTATTTTATGATTCTAATTTAGTTTATAATGACTGATCAATGACAAAAATTTCATTCGCAATAAAAATTAATCTAAAAACCGTTGTTATTTATTTTACAGATCGGCCTACGTTTCGTTCGGCGGATTACTGATGCGACTACAAGGCGACGCCAATAATCTTCACGGATTTGAAATTGATCAACACATGTACCTCTTAATGAAGAAACTCGCTTTCTAAGATCTTGTAAAAGTTCAAATTGAAGATACACGACTCTTGTTTCAACCAATTATTTTTCATACTTTTGAAAACCATTATAACATAGATAATCATGCTCTTTTTCACGAATTTTTCAATACATGTCAACAGACACCCTTGCATTTTTCAATTTATAAATAATTCATTTACTTATCAGTACGCATTTAAATGTTTTTATAAAGATTAATTCAATATTGTATTGATTTTTAATAATAAATAAATTTCAAATATATATCTATATACATATATCGAATGATTGTCTTTTTAATACCTTCTTAGCTACATTTTATGATACTTTACAGAAATATATAGTAATTAACTCAAATGTAATTAGTAAGTCTTCAAAGATAAAACATTTAATACCTGTTATTGATCCAGCTTTTCTAAGGAAACGAGAAAAACTTGTTTAGAAAAAAGAAGGAAGCAGAAAGTTGGAGAAAAACAGAAAGGTAGAAGGGAAAAATAGTTTTGGTATAATTTGAAACCTGTAAAGATCCCGACGTGAGTAAAATTCTCCTCTAGTGCAAAATTCTGTTGACCACAATACTTTTCTTCTGAATTATTTAAATCCTTTTTCGTTATTTTTCTCGTGCCTCATCGCAGTTTCACTTTAATCTTAACTTTTAATTATAATATGTCATCAATTTAATTTTATGCAATTATCGAAACGCTATCTTAATCACTCTATAGGACGGAAGTGACATTTTTCTTCTGAAATGCACACCTCGATTATTTGTCCATCTCTAAAAAACATAACGTGGCCCATTTCTCCTTTGATCCATACATTTTGGGGCGCTTTGAAGTCTGTGACTATAACTAAATCACCTGTTTTTGTGTTTTTTCCTTTGATAACCATTTGTTACAGCAGGTTAAATTAGAGATGGAAGCAAAAACGAGATAAGGAAAAGAATAGTTTCACTATTATCGTGTAAATGTAACCAGATAAACAAATATTTTGGAACAAAATAAAGACAAGAATAATACATTCGAGTTATAATCGAATAAAATTATCTTTATAATTTTTAATTTTTTAAAGTATTTATTTATGAATTTAATAATTTTTTGTTCTTTTTTCCTAAAATTATTAAGATTAAATATTTTTTATCGCGAAAAATCACTGACACACGTGAACACTTTTTTTTATTTCACTTAGCACCATCTGCATTCAAAATTACACTATTTGTGTAACTATCTGAATAGTTCTACGATATTGCAAATAGTTTTTCCTTAATATCAATCTCATTCTTTCACGTATACTGCCTAATATTATGGACATGTCAATAAATACACACTCGTCAATCCACGTCCATTAACATTTGAAATACCATCTTTGTCAACGAAAGGATTTGATTTGTGTATAAAAATATTTTTACCCTGTTCTCATTTCTTTTAAATGCTAGTATTTTTTTCCTATAATACTAATTTTGGATAAGGAATCATCAGGTATGTATTACAGCTAACACCGATTCAAAATATAGTTTTTTATTCATGAGTAAAAGAGAATGGCAAAAAGACAAAAATAATTTTAGCATTGTTTAAACAACATTAAAATCTCTAAAATTGGCAACGGAAAACATCAAAAGCTTTGAAATACAATTAACAGAATAATGATAATTGAATAAAAACTATTGGTGCAATTGTTGTATAATTTTGAGTTTGTAATTGAATTGGTATTATTTGAAGTATTAATTTTACAGTATCATATTTTGCAATTATCGAAAAGGCCATAGCTTGCCTTTAATCAAAGCATTGAAATAACATTTATGAACAATTCTCGATGACAAGATTCAGATATCGAAACGAATAATTAATCTTGCTTTTATTGCGTTTATTCAGCAAACGCCAAAAGGCGATAATTCGATAACATTTTTATTGAAAATTTGAGATAAAATTTTTGCTCTCGAGCACCCCAATTTTACAGTAGAACACACGCAAAATGCCGAAACGCACAAAGTGGTTTTAAGAAGCCGCAGTATGTGATTTGTATAATAAAAGTGCCAATTTCGTTGTACGATGTCGCAGACGATTAAAATACGAAATAAAACAAGCATTTAAAATAATACCGGCATAAATGTACAAGTTTAATATTTAACAACCTTCCTTTATTGTCAACGAACAAAGCCTCACCTCATTCTTAAGCTTTACAACCGTGGTTTCTCATCAAGCCACGGCGACAAAAAAAGAAATCGTTACATGATTACGTTTACAGCTTAATGGGCTGAGTTAGCGTTGGTACTCGGAATAATTATCGCGGACACCATGATTTACACAATATCCTAATGACCGGCGATATTTTTCCCGACTCAAGAACTCCTTAAGCTTAAATCAACAATGGTGGAGCGATGAAAAGGAGAAATGGAGGAGAGGATCGAACCTCGGGGATGACCCTCGTAAAAATAAGGCAAATAAGAAAGTCCTCGTGATTGTGCAAAGACGCATTGCTACCACTAACGACGAGCACCTGCAAACTCTCATCCTCGTGTTTATTCACACGGACACTGCCTACTTCTTCTTTATTGGCTTTATTGGCGAAATGATTTAAAAACCGCAATGTGTATCGTTATCTCGCCGGCCTCCTGGTGGGAAAACGTCTCCGAGGACGGCGATGACTGCACGCTTTTTTTTTCCTCTTGTAACTGCATAAACACAATGCGTCATTTCGTTATGGGCAAAGCCTTGGGGATTTCACGCGGTGGTGCATCGATGGTGCCAAATAAAAATACTAGAAGCCTTTGACCAAGGCTAAAATTGTTTTTGAGAGAGGTCTGGAATTGAAAAAAAAAAAAAAAAAACTTTTTTCATATTCAAAAATTTTAATTTTACCCTTAAGCATTTTTCTATATTTTCGCGAATAAACCTGAATGTACAAAGAGATTTTATTTTGTTCTTTATTCATTGACATAAATTAAATATAAATAATACCTGATTACGTACACAATTGTTTCAATTGTGACTTTTTTTTAAACTTTCATGGTTCGATAAATATATTTTTTCACGCTTAAAGAATTTTTATATTTGATTGAAAAGTCTTTTCTACATTTATTTAATGGTATTGTGATTCTTTCCATTTGTCTCTACTAATTTGATTAAATTTGAATATTAAATTTAATATAACATATATGAAAGCATGTATAGATTTACTTTAAATTTTAAATTGAAATGATAAAATATTTAAAGAACATGCTATTCATTAAAAGTCATATTAACAAAAATATTTTTTATTAAAATATATATATAAAAATAAAAAATTTAAATTATATTCTTTTGTTTTTAATCTATTTTTTAATAATTAAATATATACGTGTAAATTTATGGAGTATTTATCTGTATGTAAAACACATTAAATTATAAGATACTTTTATGTATTTAAAATAAAGGAAAATTATAATATTCAAATAAAACTAGTACATTTGACAAAATAATAGTTGTTCAGATTAATTGAAACTATATGCGAGAGAAAAGAAAGAGCATACGGAGAGTTTTTAAATTTTTAATTAATATCCCACATGTCCAACATGAACACCAAATTCTAATTGTTTTTAATACCTATTGATTATTATTATTTATTTATTCGTTGATTTATCTGTCAATAGTAAATCATTTCAAAACTTGTCTCTCTTAGATAAAACAAAAGTATTGAAGTAGGTCGACAAATTCAATTTTAAATTTTAGACAACTAGATCTCAACTTTAATTCAACTATCGAGAAAAGCAGAAACTATCGAACAGAAGTTTGGATTAATAATCGAAGCTCAGTAGACGAATTACTGATTGAAAATCATTGAGCTGACTACGAGAAACTGGATATGATTTATTATAGATAATGATTGCACTAGTTACTTCTGTGCTAGAAAGAAATCAAAGAGCAAGAGATGCGCATCGAATATTCTAACTCAATCCTCAGAATCGAGTAGAGGGTAAGAAAGTTTAGCAGCCACCTGGCGAGCGCACGGCTGAACTAATTGGTTAAATTTGAATTAGGGACTACATTAGCCTGCAGCCATCTAATGATCGGAAGATTTACTATTGCCACCGACGAGAGAGAATATTCTCTCTCATTGAGATGATTAGGACGGGAGGAGCTGGAGTCTTTCCCCCCACTCCTCGTCACATTTTTTGCCGCGGCAATGCGCATTAAACCGCTTACTCAATTAAACTCTTTTATTCTCAAGCTACATCGTGTTAATAAATCTATTTTTAAATAGAGTGTTTCTTGGCTGTATTAGGAACGAAAGGGAAAATACATAGAACGTTAGACCAGAAAAATATTATAGTTAATATAACAATAATAATAATAATAATAATAATAATAATGATGATGATGATGAGCTTAAATAAATCTTAACATTGCACATTAAATTGCGCAATTAGCTTTAAGGCTTTACTGTAAAGGAAAAACACTATTTTAATAAAATAGAAGTATTTAAGAGAATGAGTTTAGTTCTCTTACCTGACCTCGAAAGATTGTTAATTGCTGATTATACAATAGAAATAAACTTCAGTAAATATAGAAATATCGTAATGACATGCACTTAAAATATCAAAAGATTTATTAAGAAATTCTTTAATTTCATTTAAACTGAAAAGGCCATCGATCAAAATAATAACTGCTCTAATTATTTACATATCAAACTTAAAAACAATAATTTATAAATTTCATTTATTTATTTACGAAACGCTTTTCAGAAGTCAAAAATAAATTTTATAAAATATGCTTATATTTTGTTATGTGTCGTCTTGATGAATTTTGACTTTGCAGAACTTTCTTTGCTTTTTTCATGTTTAAATTATACAATACTTTCATGTTTTCCATTATATAACACAGTGTGCACATTATAGCATAACAAATATTTCATCATAAACTTATTTTATATTCGTTTCAAGTCGAATTAGAAAATATAACGTGCTCCTAAGAAATTGATAAAATCTAAAAGCAATTGTTTATTTCACCCTTGACTTAACCCTTATCAAAAGAAATGTAATTGATTTTTGATTTTCCTGTATAGATAAAAAATGCTCAAAAGCTACTATTAAATTATCATTTCTTTTTTCTGTGCAATATATTATTTGAGAAAGTTTCTGATTATGAAATTGCATGCTGAAATAATTGTGAAAATTGCAATAATATTTCTTATTAAATTAAAAATTTTAATTGTAATAATTAAACTTGACCGAAATTAACATCAAAATTAAAAATATCTTCGAATTACCTGCTGCAAAGAAAATTTAAATATAAGTACATTTCGCATATTTAAATAATTAAAATTTAAGCGTGTACATGAGCTCATAGATTGCTCGAGCGCCAAATTTAGATTGTCCATGAGGGAAAATTTATTTGAATATATTTAACAAGCCTGAAAGCTCTTAAGGTTCTTTTTTTTTTTTTTTTTAATGACAAACGCAACAATAAATATCATAGTAAACAAACTCTTTGCTATCTAAGCCACAATCAACTCCGTATTATTAATGCAAAATGCACTTTTTGCAAGACACATGTACTTATCAGGCTAAATTCCACTCGCAAAATACGCATGTGCAGCTTTGACCTTCACTGAAAGGTAATAGATTCTGAAAGCTTTCTCTCTCTTTCTAATTCTCGCTTTGTAAATTATGGATCTGTACTGGTTTAGGTGAGACAAAAAGGAATAACAGAGATGAAAAATCGACGTGTGCAATGTAAAACAATAAAAGCTCTAAAAATGAGGAAAAATGAAATCACTTGTAGGTGGAAAAAATAATCGAGTAGGAGCTTCAAAACTGCATTATCGGGGGAAAAGCTATGCTAATGGAACTAATTTATGTAATTAAACTCGCGGCATTCGTGACCTTGTACGGCTGAATGCAATTCGAGGTTCTACATTTACGTGGGCGCTTGTGTGTGTTAGAACTGACCGTTGCATCCAATATGGCGTATGTGCACCGATTGCGTAAGAACGTCGACAGAGAGAGAGAGAGAGAGAGAGACAGAAAATATGTCTGCCTTTTAATAAGAGTCTGATCCTAAATAGATTGCCCTGATCACATATAATTCGCTTTTATCGTCTCCTCCGCTCCCTCTTTTCTCTCCCTCCCCCATCCATCTATTTGTCTCGCTCGCTCCGACACTTGCGTAACGCGTTCACGCGTTAAGAAGCTTTGAGAGTCTTTGAAAATCGATAAAAGAGCTTAATGGCGGGAGAAAGAGGGTGAGTGTGAGAGAGACGGATGGATAATCGGGAACGTTCTCCAGAAATAAATTAGAAGCACCTGTGTGCGCGGAAGCTGTAGTAGGTCACGCAGGCATTTAACCGAGAAAAGCGCTTCATTTATTGGCACTAATTTCCCAAACGCTTTTCTTCTTATCCATTTTCCAATGAAAAATGATGTGTTGGTAAGAATACTGGATGAAACTAAGCTCAATGGATTTTAGCTCTCAGCCAAATTGATTTTTATTTCACTTGGTTGTTAAGACTGTAATTGCGGTTCCTTTGAAACGCCCAATGATAATCTGTAAATTGTTATTATTACATACAATGAAGCCACTTTGCTTTTCAAGTATACAATTTTTTCTTCTTCTTTTTTTTTACAGAAAAAAGCTTATTTCCATTGTACATGCAACTACGTAAATGTGTAGTGTATGTGCATTGTACATCTGTGTGCATATGAATTAACTTTTAAAATGATTTACTTTTTGAACATTAAAAGTAACAAATGCACTTTAAATGTACTTTTTAAACTTAATTGGAAAAGACTATTTCAAAAGCCTTAACTCTACCATCATCTTATAATAGTAGCTAAGTGACTTGAGCTAGAAAATGTTTCAGTACAAAAAATACATTTAGTTTGAATAGACGTTTGTGCATAAAGTAAAACATTTTACCTTATATTGTAAAAAAAAAAATTGAGAAAGCTAAAAAATTAATACGCTTTAATTCACTATTCTCGTTTAATATTGTACAGAAAATAAAAACGTATAAGCCAATGCGTTCTTTACATTTAATTGCACCAAATAAATCTTTTTGTTTCTTTTATTTAAAAACCACACAAACATAATTTTAATATACACTAATTTTCTTTTTTAAACAAAGGTTCCACATGGAAAAATAAAAATTATATCTTAAGAGAACATTTCATCTTAAACGAAGAACACGTTTAATATTACAACTATGACGTGTTTTGTTGAATTGTTAATAAACTATTAACATATTTGCTTTAACAACTAAGTTATTAATGCAAACTAAATGCATACGTTGTATATACTTAGGGCATCATAAAACATAATACGTAACTAGCATAACGATTCACATCGTAAACTTACTCTATGTTTCCGAAGACGATATTGTGACATGATATAACGACACTTGGATCATGTTAATTACAAGAATTTCAAAGTCAATAATTATTTAAATCCAATTAATGACGCACAGTATAAAAATTGGATTATAAATTTCAAAATATCGTGATTCCCCAACACAAAAGCTATGGAAAAGCGTTTAACCATCTTTCGAATCCCCAGGTTCATGCCCTTTCTTCAATTAGCGAGTTGGAGGTGGAGGCGTAGGAGGTTGCATTAATTAGGTAAGGACGTGACGCTTCCGAGGTTGCCTTAGTAGAGGTTGAGCTTGGTGGTGATGATGACGCGGACGCACTGATCGAAGGACGTGCAGACGGCGAGGCCCATCTTGTCCGGGCTCCAGTCCAGCGAGCTCACCGGCTGCGAGGAGAGGATACTGTGCTGGAGTTCTCTCAGGGTGCCGGTGACGCCCTCACTGATGCCGTCCGAGTCCTCCTTTCGCCTCTTCTCCGGGTACTCGCTAGAAATAAAGAGCAGGAATAAATAACTTGAACCCTAATGAATTCGATGCATGAGTTGGCTTGGATACAATGAGAATTATTCTTCGTATAAATTAGATCGATATATTAAACTATCTTTGCACTGAATTACGAATGATAAAATGCGAATTTCAATGTTGGAATGGGAACTCGGAATGGAATAGTAGAAAATTGTCGCGACTTGGATGCATTAATACAAGACTTTGTATAACGATCGATTGGTCTGTGATTAATGAATAGTAAATAAGAATTTATGCAAGCTAAAATATGATTTTTATAACTATATTTTACAGTGATGCTGGTTTTACAAGATTGAATGTCAATTAAAGTAAACCCTCATATCTGTTCTGTAATCTCAATTTTCAGTGTACAACATCAATTTTCTTATAGTTAAAAGGATAAAAAGTGGTTTCATAAAAATATCAATTTTGATTACAAAAAAAGTTTAAATCCAAGGATTTAATTATACACGAATATTAATCTACATTATTTTATGATATTGATTTATTTTGTTTTAATGCACGATTAAAAATGCTTTAAATTACTTTAATCCCAAGTGCCATTAATATAGTATATAAAAAAAGAGAATAATTTTTAATTTATAAGATTAAAATATAATTTTAAAGTATAAAAAAAAATTTAAAAAAGGTTGCCTCATACAAAGACGTTTATAATTTAGAATTTTTCTATAAAATGAACAAGGGTCTAATAAAATTCAATAACAATTATTAGATTAAAACTTACTATTTCCAAAGACATATTGAGCCATTACCACCCCCAGTAATACAGATTTCTCTATTTTGAGGAAGATGGCGAACTAACCACACCGTTGATTTGTGCGCCTAAAATATCAATTAATTTTCATTTCAAATATTTAAATTCATCTATAATTAAACATATTATATACTAATTATCATTTTATAATATAATTAAATTAAATTTAATCAATTATTACTTAAATGGTGCATAGAAAAGTTTTATTTTCTTAAATTATTTAATGCAATCTTTTGAATAATTGATTAGAAATTTGTGAATAAAAGCTTATACAATCTTTTAAAATAAATAATCTCCAGCGTAATATATTAGATTAGTATTATATACTTTTTGTAATATTAAAATTAAAATTTTTCTTGAATAACATTGACCTAAAAAAAATTTCAGTGATAATTACTTATAAAAGCAAACAAACTTTAAATTATTATTAAAATATATTAAATACAAGAATACGTTATTAAAATATAGTTTATAACTTAAAAAACAAAAAATTGTTACTTTTGATAAAAAAAAAAATAAAAAAAATAAATTCATCTTTCTACTCCAACTTATTTCATTATTTGAATATATTGATTAAAAGTTTTCATTTTTCTTAATAATGTTATCCATGAGTATTTCAAGTTACTGATATAATCCAATTCATATTACATCGTTATCCACGAATTTTAAGAAATATAAAATTATATTTTTTAACGATTACATTCTTTAAATTTATCAATATTCTCCAATTATTAATTTATAAAATTTCCATTAAATTTCTGAAATTAGACTCTCTATTATTATTATTTTATTGTTATTGTTGTTGTTGTTGTTGTTGTTGTTGTTATCATTATTGTTGCTGATGTTCTATTTCGAAGCATTTTTCTAGTTTACAATTTATTCATGCTGTAGTGAATCAACTCTCATTACTCTTCAATTACGCGAAACGATATACAATATCGTATTCATTATAATGTAATTCGAATAATAAATAATCTTAAATAATTGCAATCGTTGAAACAAGTAATATCGTTCAAACATTATCCAAATAACCATTAGCTAAGAAGCACAAAAACCAGATCACCTTTTCTGTGAGATAAGCAAATCCTTTCTTAGGATGCTGTGTTCTTAAGTCGAAAAGGAAAATTTTGGACTCGAGAGTCGTGGCGACGAGCTTGTTCATGGGGATGTCCCTCCGGTCAAACTCCACGCAGCAGACGCCGTTTTTAAGATTAGTTTCCCACTTGACGCACATCATCCTCAAGTCGAACAGCTTCACGTCGCCGTTATCGAAACCCGCGGCAACGCAGCGCTCCTCCTGGTTGAAAGAGTGACCGAAGGCTACGGTCCAGCAGTCGCGTCGATCCTCTCCATCTCCAGGTTCCATCGTCGCCACCGGTCGGTCTTCCTGACGAGGATCCCACACCTGTGCATAGTCATTGTTATAATTAACAAAGGACGATTATCCTGTGTCCTTGATAATCAGTGGTAGATTGACTTTAAGAATCTGTACAAGTACTCGTTAATAGTACTTAAAAGGTTTGGCATGTTCTGTGTTGTACTAAGTACTCATCTGATCTCGTAATACACTTTGCCTATCTTAATCCGTAATAGGAATTAGCGGTTACCGACTTTGGATCATTGGACTTTGGATCACTCACTCTCTCTCTCTCTCTCTCTCTCTCTTTTCTCTCTCAAAACAACTATTTATCATGAAAACTTCTGGCTACTATAACATTAGAAGTGAGTGATATAAAGATAATAAATATAATGTACTAATTGTGATAATTGTTCAAATAATTTTAATTGAATCATGTAGAATTATAAAACAAATAAGCATTTAAAGAAATAGAAAAAAAATTAAATATTTCTTTAAATACTTAAATTTGTTAACATAATTAATTTTTACTTCAATAGTTTTAATTTATTCAAACAAATCTTCTAATTTAATCTAATCAGATATATTTTGAAACTAAAATAATTAGCAAATAATAATATTGGAATAAATAATTGTTTATTAGCTCTATTATTTTTAAATTATACTTTTAAAATTAATCAATATAATATTTATTTAATCATCACTATAAATAGAAATTATTTGATAAAACTTATTAGTAATGCAATGTAATTTTATTCCATTAAAAATAAGATTTTTAAATATTGTAATTATACATAGAACTAGTTCAAAATAAATGTATGTTATAAAAATTCTTACTTGAAATTTATTTCACTACTTAAAAAAAGTGATAAGTAGTTATTATGTACTTTGAACATGCTTTGAAAATAAGCTTTAAAAATTTATTTGAAATAAAATTATGGCAATGTTAAATGAAATTTAATTTTACATATGTACGAATCCTTTAAAAAAATAAATTGTTATTTACTTCATTAAATACTCTTGAATATATAATATATTAGTATAATTTATACGTTATTTTTTTGATAATTTTCATAATTTTCATTTATTCAAAATACACTGCAGATTTGATTAATTTATTCGGTGTCATGTTTATTATTTAATGTTTATTATTTAAAATTATAGCATTGCGGAAGTTTTACACTAACATTTAGCTAAGTGTGTTAAACAAGTTGTAACATCGTTTTAACCATGCGTTTAAAAACATTTATCACCTTCTACACAAATTTTCAATTGGATATCATTTAACATTGTAGCCTTGGTCTATTAATGTTGTGAGCATTGAATGTAGAAGAAATATTTTAAACCTGTCCTTGGTGATTTAGAGTACAATTATCATGTACCCTAACATATTCTTTTAATTATATCTGTTCTTAATACATCTTTTTAACATTCATACAATAAGGAAACACAGTAAATAGTAAACATTTATATAATATATGTATAGAAATAGAGAAATTTATTTGTTTTTAAGTAAATGTTTAATGTGCTGTGTTTCCTTATAGATTTTATTGGTTTTCTATTTTAAAAAATTAATTTACCACTATTCGGTTTAAAATACATAAATAATTATTCTACATAAATACATTACATAAAAATAATTACAAATAATAAAAATATTTTATTGTAATAATTTATTTTTAAATTAACTTTACAGTATAAATCAAAGTGTATATATGATTCAATTAGTTCTTAAGAATTTTTTTCAATACTTAGAAATATTTTAAAAGAATATTCAACTTGTAATCCAATGATTAAACAAATTAGATATAAATCATTTTTAACAGTATCCAGTATAAAGTCATTTAAGTGAATGCTAGAAAGTATTAAATAAAACTTTTGTTTGAAAGTAAAACTGTAGGAATTTTCAGTGAAAAATAAATAGAAACTAGTATTAATGAGATGTAATAAATAATTTGTCTAAACTTAGTTATTATAGCAAAAATTAAGTAGTAGGTTAATTAAAAATTGTTCGACTCTAAATGAGTATAAATCTATTTCTTGGCATATTTTATTGATATTTTAATTTTAAAATATTTTTCTAATTATTTCTATTTTCTAAATGCAAATTGCATATCTGAAAAATAGTATTATCACTTTTCTAAGCTCAAATAATGTTCAAGATAACATTCAATAACTACTCGACCATATCAAACTCATTTTTATCAAAAATGTATTAAAAATAATCTGTTTTTGTTCTTAATTAGGTATAAAAAAAAAAAAAAGAAAAAGAAGAAAAAAAATTGATCCAACCTTAACGGTGCCTTCACGGGATCCTGTAACTATTTCCGGAGCCCCGCACCCGATGACGTCGCCGGCAACCCCGTCGATGGCGTTGATAATGTCTTTGTGTGCATCTGCACTGTAGATGGGCTGATATGAATTTTCCAAGTCATAAATATTCAATTTTCCCTGAAAAAAATTGATAGGCTGTAAATTGTGAGCAAATTCTAATTCATTTCGTCAAACAAAAACCATCGTTGTTATTTATGGATAAAATTAATTTAGAGCAAATCAAAATTAGGTTTTTGTTTCGTGCGTGTAATTTGCAAGACTACTAAATGCTCCTATTATAATCATGAATGTTTTCAGAAAAGTAAAGCGAGCGAATTTATTAAATTTTAATTACAATTGCAATCTTTCATGGCGTTCATTTGATGAATTCAGTTTGCAACTTTTGATAGACTTTGATAACTTTCTTACAGTGACCTACATAGTTACACAATCTAAAGAAAAAATCTCAAATCAAAGCAAGTCCCACTTTATAATATGATTTTAAAGTTGATACCCCTATACATATGTCAATATAAATTCTAATCATTTTAAAGTCTATTAAAAGTAAAACTATTGTCATATACTTGGCTCTTGAATTAAATTGGGTTGTTTAGTCATTTGTATCTACGTATATCGTAAATAAGACTTTTATGGGCAGTATATACTTTATTTAGGGAATACAACGTTCAATAAAAAGAATATTATAAAAACTGTTCTTATTAATTAAATCTACTTAATTTTATATTTTATACCTAATATTATAGTTTGGTCTTAATAAATTAATTAATTAAGTGCTATGGATATTTTTTAATATAGAAATGTCTTTAAGTGCATTGCTATGATTTAATATAAATTTTTTAATATAGGAAAAACATAGATTTTATTTTATCATTACAATGGAAAAAAAATTATTTTTCCTTCACCAACATAGAAATATAATTTTTAACCAAAAATTTTTAAGTACTTATTTATTTAATTTATTTACCACTGGGTTAATAGTTTTTATGATAAAAACTTTTTAAATATAAAAGTGAAATATATCATGTACGTACAATAGAAAAGAAATTTATGTATACTTTCATAAAAATCATAATATGCATAAAAATAAATGTAAATATATAATTTAAATATAACTATTTTACATATGTATGAGCATCTCTTTCACGAATAGTGAAATAATATTCATTTTATTCAAGAAATGTTTTTTATAGAGCCAGAAACATTTAAATCTTTGATAAAAAATACATTTTAAAATAACTTGATAACTCTTAATGACTTTTTTTTAAATAAATGCTACATTAATTAATACTTGATATATTATAAATTCTTTTATTAAAAAAAAAAATACTTAAATTTCTTTTTTTCAAAAAATCAACATTATAAATAAAATAAAATTATTTTAAATTATAATAATATTTAACTGCATATAAAATATTATGTCCATATTTTTATAAAATATATTTCTTATTTAAAATTATTCTATTTTTTAAATATTAAGTTATAAATCAAATTCAACTTTAATTTTATATATAAGTTAAAATAGATTAAAAAATGTTCTTCGAATAGATATTTTTTATAGTTTATTCAATTTCATTTTTTTTATGTATGTATATATATATATTTATTTTTAAGATTTATCAAAACTAAATCATGGGCTATTAACTTTAAAATGTTATAAACGACTTAATTAACTTCTATTTATAATTATTCTTATAGTTACCATAAGTATATTCGAAATAATAAATTATAAGACTCAAAGTTTACGGTTATTAATATTCACTATAAAAACTTGCAACTTTTCAGCATTAAAAAATTTTTATTCTAGTGAATTTCATAAAATTCAAAAATTTGTTTGGCAAATAAAAAATATAATTATTATTTTCTTTTTTATTACTCTTTCATTTTAACCAATACTCTAAAAAAGTATCATACTATATTCTTAATTGAATTGCAACAGCAAAAAATAAAAATCATGTCGAGAATAAATCGATACAAGCTTTTATCTTGGCGAAGCTTTCAATGCGCAATTCAAACTTAAATATCATATTTTTTAGAAACTAAGAGCTGAAAATGTTCATAATATTGAAAATATGATTTTTGTAGTACACTACTATGTGATTAATAAATAAAAATAAATAAAACATAATCTTTTAGAACTTATTAATTTCATCCAATTCTAAAATAGGAAGAAGAAGTTTTTCAACTTCTGAATTTTGGGGTGAATACATCAGAATACATGATTAATCAGAAACTGACGACAGAACACAACGCGCCAATAAAAATATCACCTTCCAGGAAAGAAGTTTTAAAAAAACAGCAAAGACCGAAGCCCGTCAAAGGTTCTTCAAGGAGTAACTCCTGGAAATCGACCGCCGGGTTACTCGTTACTCAATAAAACAGGTTAAGGAGATTTCCAATTATGTTATCTTCTACATATTAACATAATCCCAGACACAAGAGAGATAATCATTTCTACCTGGTGTAACATTACCTAAATTACATGCATAGTTAAATGCTAAACAATTATAATATTAACCGGCAATAAATAAAGTAAAACATTTTTGCTGAAATTACAAGAAAAAAAGAGCTTCATTTAATTTATAATTATTGAGAAGAGCTTTGTATCTTCTAACGAATCTTTATTTTTTCCGATATTCGTCATTGCATCGTTTAACTTCTCATAATGATAATCGATCACAAGCTAAAATCGTCAAATAATTGAAAATTTAATAAATTTAATTTATCTATTGCTATTTAATAACATATATTGAAATCACATATATAGCAAAAAAAAATAAAACGTGTTACAAGATTTTTGTAGTGATGTCTATGCTAAAGAAAGGTAAAAAAATATAAGCATACAAGTACATTGATTTTAATCAAGGTCGTAAACAATTTAACATGTATTTACCAATCTAGCAAAGTATAAAAAGTTGCATTTAGAAAGTATTCATTTCATATATATATATATATATGATGCTTAATGTAAGGTCACAGTAATATATCAATGAATAAAATAAGTCTAATTTAAATGATCAATGCTTCAAAGTGCAATATATTTTTAATATATTTATAAATTGATGCACTGTTACATTAATATTAAAGCAAAAAATAGTGCCAATAAATAATTTACTTATAAGATTCGTGAGTGAAAGTATGATGAAGCATTAATAAATATTATTGAGTCTTATCTGCGCATAATATATTACTCAAAATAATATTTTTACGTGATAAGTGGAGTTGATATTGAAGCCTTTAGAGATCATATTTTAAACATAAAAATTGCATTTTTTAAAAATATATAGTGTTTTAATATCTGGAAAAATGTTGGTAACATAAAGGCGATTGAGCTACCATTGGTTTTGCGGTAATATTGAGATATTATATATTACGTAAATATTTTGATTAACAGGTATATTGAATGGAATATCCTAAGATGATATTCTTCGATAATATAAAGATTGTATGTCTTAACATCTATTGGCGTTGAAATGATTTAACTTATGGTAGATAAATGCTCTTATATATTAACTTTAAGTAGTTCAAATGAAAGATATACAGTGTCATAGTAATTAATTGCTACTGCGTCTGAAGTTAATCCATATACGAATGATTATGCACAAAGAAGAATTCTGATTGCAAATCAGTAGCAATTCTGATTGAGAATGAGTCATTAAATGAGATTAATGGATATCTAGATTTATCATGTAGATGAAAAAGATTGGTAGTAATTACTATACTGAGCAATATTAAGATGTATTAATAAATAGTACATATTCAATACAAATTAATTTGACATGATAGTTATCAGAGATTTGATTCCTAAATGACAAACGAGCCCAATTCATAGACTTCAAAAAGATAAGCAAATGAAACTTGAATGTTTTTACAATGATTATCATATTTATGTTATGCGTGTACATCACAATTATTATTACAATATTATAAAAAAATGTTATGAAAAAAATATTTAGATTATAAAAATTAAGAAAAATTTTAACGCATGTCTTACGATATCGACTAAAATAAAATAAAAAATTTATAATTTTACTAAAAAAAATAGAAATAATTAAAAATTAATAAGACAGAAACGAAGGCTTTTTAAGCATTTAAGAATTCAAAGAATTACTATTCCTTATAAAATATTAAAATTATTTAATTTAATTGTTTAGACTTTGGTTAATCTAAAAATAAATTTTTTTTTAGTATTATACCATAAACTTAGTTCAAGTATTATTTAATATTCTTATTAATATATTTCTAAAACAATTTATTTATTTATAAAAAATTTATTCAGAATTTGTATTGTAAACAAAAGGGTGATTAAGCCAATGTTTCCTTATTAATAAATAATATTGATTATAAAGTTATTATAAAATAATTCTATAAAATTCTATAATTTTTTCAAATTTCACATTTCACAAAAGTTTATAATAATTTATATGAAATATTTATTTTACAAGTTACTATAAAAAATAAAAGAACAGTGCATGATTTTAGAAAAATATTATAAAGAAATTTTAAATCATTAAAAACAACTTTTTGAAAAGTAGTTAAATTGATTGCCATGGCGAAATCAAGACATGTTGGAATTACTATATAAGATATACCAATATACTTATATTACGTATGAAGAAGGTAAATTAATTAATCTCAGGTGCAAGTCACTGAACTAAGCTTCAAAGACAAGGCTCTCAAAAAAAAAAACTCGAGAAAAGCTTAACTTTTCCATTTATCACCGGGACATAGCCTGTGGAATAAATATAAAGACCTTTGTATTAGGTGTGAAATCAAATACTTTAGTTTCAAAAATAAAATATTAAAATTAATTTTTTTTTAACAAATTGTTTAATATAATTTACAGTCATTACGAATCAGTTTATTTTGTTTTTAAACTCTATATCCCATGTGTTTAATTGCACGGGCTGAAATCGCTGATAAGCTCATCGAAAAAGAAAACAAAGTTGATTCATTATTCAATTCATCATCGACATATAAATTCTCTTGCTATAGATTCTTTAACTTATTAACTAATAAAAATAATGTTGATTCTCTTTGTGATGATACTTCATATGCACAATAAATTTTATTTTATACCTAAAAAATAGGAAACCTATGCTCCTGATTGATACTACTTGAATCAAAATAACAATCATTACTACAATAATATGTTTTTAATTTTTTGTTTTTAAACATTTTATGCACATTTATCCAATTAACTATTTATTAATTATTAATTATTAACGTAATTAACAATTACGGATTTCTTAATTTCTTTATTTTAGTCATATATATATTCATTTATAATTATATATCGTACACTTTTGATTTGATTTATATATTATAATATATTATATATATTTCACTTTTTCAAAGAATTATCTATCCAAATATTAAAAATAAAAACTTTTCAAAATACTAGTCAATCATAATCTTTACAATAATTAATTAATTCCTTCTTTTTCCTCTATTTATCTATTTTTTTTCTTAAGTTAACTTTACGTAATCTTTCAAATTTGTCTTGCAAATTACCTATTTTATCATTGAGACCAACTCAAACCTCATTTCTTTTAACCTAAATACATATTTTTTATTATCTTATTTCTTAAATTCTCGTTTTCTAAAATATCATTTTTTTTATTTTCAAAAATTCTTGTAAAATAAATAATTTTCTTATAATATACTTATTGTTAATTATATTCTTTTTACTTATATATCAAATACATAACTTTTAATAATTTGAGATTTTTAAACTTTTGTTATCTTTATAACAAAGTTTTTTAAGTTTAATTATTTTATAAACAGTAATTTCTACTACAGACTAAAACTATTTTCAATAATTCTTGAATAATTCTTGAATAATTAATTGAATAGAAGTATAAAGTTATATTACATAATATATGTAGAATAATATCAAATTTATGTATTATAAATTTTATTGCATAAATTGTATAAATTAGCATGAATAATAAAATGAAGCATAAAATAATAATATATCAATTACTTAATTAAATGTATACTTATTACCAATTATAAAAATGAAGTCTAAGAAGCTAGAAAATAACAACTTATTAATAAAATTTTTTTATTTTTTTACAAATGTTTTGAAAAATTATATCTTAAGATAGTATTTTATGAATTGTAAGTCTCATTATAACTTTAAAAATAATAACAATTTTGCGTATAATCAACAATTTAATTTGGATAAAATCAAATATCTATTAATGAATGAATGAAAAAATAATTTTTTCTGTATCATTTTTACTGTGAATATTTTATAATTTCCTTTTTTTTTTTATTTATACATATTATAAACTACTCGAGTAAAACATTATATTTAATAAAATTCATTATAATCTTATTATCTCTTTTGCTACCATGTATGAATGTATTAATATGTATAAAATACATTAAAATATATTGAAAATTACATAGTATTAAATATTTAATAATAACAATATTAATTAGCAATATGAAAGGTATCTTTAAGAAAACTAATTTTAATTCATAAATCCAAACAAATTATAATCAATAAATGCACAAAATATAAAGAAACATCTAGAGCATGAAATTTTTTATGATAGTATTTATTCATTAAATTTAATAAATTCATAAAATGAATTCAATAAAATAAAATTTATCGTCATTTTATATTTTTAGAAAATTAAAAAATAAAATAAAAACATTTTTATAATTAATTAATATTTCTTCAGGTTTTTTTTATATCGATAAAATAATATGAATTTTATAATCAAGTTTTTTTACTTTTGCTTCATTTTCAATTAATATTTTTTTTTTTTCTAATTGGATAAAAGATTATTATAATTTATAATTTAAAACGAATGAAGATTTTCATGTCTTTTAAATTTAAATCCATTCAAATGATATTATTTTATAATTAATACTACATAAAACTAAAACGAAATTTTATTATTGAATATTCTAAGCAAATAATAGCTTTTTAACGTGAAAAAAGATTCATTTTAAACCTATTTTCATAATGAGATATTCAACATACTTAAATTAATTAGCAGCATTAAATTAGTTATTGGTTCTATTTGCTTTAAAATTTTATACATGTGAAGATATTATACCCATATATTTTCATTAATTCAGTGTCACAATGATCAATAATCAAATTACCTTTAATACTATTAGGCAAAAAAATTATGTAAATGCCAGCTATAAAACATTTCAATTTTCTTCGTTTAATATGTATTTATATGTTCGTGATATATGATCATTATTCAAAGAATGAATTATAAACATTAATTTTTAAAAAGAGTGTGACGCCGATTTATTCAATTAAAATATCTTTTATTTGTAAAAATATAATTAACAGATTAATAGTAATTTTATAACAATTGCATATTTGTTAACTTTTTTCATAATCTAAAATATATAATTTACTGTAAATTAATCTATTTTATTCAAATTTTATCTGAATATCTCAATTATTGAATTCACAAACGAAAATAGTAATCCTCTTACTAATTACTAAAAATATTCAACGAAAGAAACTAAGCTGAAGTTAGAGTTATTTTTTTCGTATAACAATTTAATTTTCAATATATATATATATATTTAAAATGACTAAAAATTTAGTGAAATACACCTCAATATTTACTTGTAATTTAAAATTCTTTTATAACTTTTCCTGTTTTTTCTCTTTTACTATAAAAAAGTTTTTAAAAGCTTAGTATAATTAAAAATATATTTTCAACGTTCTTTTTATAATGAAATAAATCCAGTTTTTATTAGACCAATATTTTTTATTTTACAATTTATCTAAACATCAAGTAATTTTATATTATATCAACCTACTTTATTTACTTTCGTAATTAATGTATACATAAAAAACTATTTATTTCTCTAAACTTTTTTACAAAACTTGTACAAAACCTGATTTTATCTTCTTTTTTTCCTTTTCAGGGTATTGAAGAGTTTTTCATGAAATTCTGTAAATTCAATGAATTGAAATTTAAAATTATAATAGTTCATCTTGAAAAATATTCAAAATTTTATAAATAGAGCCTTTAAAAATGTAAATGTAAGGAAGTTTCAGTATTTGATATAAAAATAAATTTTATTAAGCTTTCAATGGATCTTAAAGTTATGAAAATCCTACAGAAAATAAGGTCAAAATTCAACGTTTAAATTTCAAAAAAAATTATAATATTGATAGCAATGGACAAGTTTTCCAACATGTATATTATATTTTTGAGTGCTGCTAATTGTTGGGAGTATTGTTTCATCGTTCCCTATTGTCGCTATTGTCATGCATAGTTTTGCATTGTTAAAAGCGCCCTTCATACCTTTTTACACTAAATAACAACTGGATTCGGTATTCTTTTTTTACTATCGGGAGCCACTGCATTCTTAAAGGTGACGTGGGTGCAGATGATCCTGATATTACGTTTTATATAATGAGATTAATATCATATCTTTATGCAAATATGATTGTACACTTTTATACGTATGGGTTATTTACTTTACTAAACACCTTTGACACTTAAACTTCCTATTGATATTTACGATCGTATATAAGAGTGCGTACGAGTGGTTAGAAAATCCCTGGGGTCAAAGAACTTTGCACTGCATGAAATATGAATAAATGTATTATACGAAGCCGCGAAGGACAATAAAAGATAAATAGTTATTGTTGCGTTCTGTAATGGTTTACAACTTCATGCTTGCATACTCTTAATTGTCACACGTTTTATACTTTATGTACATTGCAAGCTCCTATTTGCATTATACAATTGTAATGGTATTTCTTGTGCGTTGAAAATTCATACTCTTACATGCCACTACACCTCAAGCATTATTACTTGCATGCAACTTTGTTTTATTACGTTGTATTATATTAAGTGCAAGTTCGTTTGTTGGTTGATCATTTGCGTGATAATTGAAAGTTTAAAATTTAATAACATTTCACGTAGCAGAACCTCTTTGTATATATTGGATGCCCGCAGAATTAATTAATTGCTACTCCTGATTCAATGACATGAACATACAAATATGTATTTACTTTAAACAAACACCGACAACGGGTTTTTCTTTTAAAAACATTGTAATATCATAAATCGGCGAAATGTAAATTGTTTATTAACGAAATAACGTTAAAACTATTCTAATTTATATAATTATTTTAGACATCGTTAAATTTCAAGTATAACAACTGATTGTAATCTAAGTGATCTTAATTAATTATAGTTACCACAAATGTAGAACAGTGGACGAATAAACGAGCGAGATCTGATAAATAAAATTTAATCAAACAGAAAAAAACAACAAAATGACCTATCACATTATATCTCACAGTGCTAAAAATATGACGTTATTGCTGTTTCAATAATAAAAATAAAATAGAATCAATAATATTTGAAGATTGTTATATATTTAATATAAAAAGTGATGCAAATTTTAATTTAACAACAAAATTTCCTGCTAACATTTAAGAAATAAAATATTAAGAATATTAAGAATAAAAAACTAAAAAAAAATTTAAGAATACCAAAGTCACATTTTATACTACTATTAAAACCCGCATAAGGTACTGTTCCCCCAAATTATAAATGTCGACAGCTGACCATTAATAATCAGTAAGAACACCATTTTGAAACAACATGTTTCTAAAACTTGTAACATTGTTGAACATAACAAATTAACTAATATCTTGAAATGAAAAACGATAAAAAAATAAATTTATGATCGATTCTTTATTACATCCATACACTATAAATTGCTTACAATAATTTTCATTCCTTAAAATTACACTAAAACAGTGGATGAATATTCAAAGAATTATTTTTAATTATTTATTACAGCTTAACACTTTATTAATAAAAAAATATATGTATATAAAAAAAAAAAAAAAAAAAAAAATAATTAACAATTTGTTTAAACGCGTATATATTACAAATTATAAAAATGATCATTATAATAATTTTTATATTTATATATTAGGAACAAAAGAATTAGAAGTAAATGAAATGCCATGATTAAGATAAATGTTTTTTATAAATTTTGAATACAAATGATTTTGTTAGTCTGAGGCCAGAGTATTAGCAGTTTATATTTAATTGAAATAGTTTAACTGGAAGTAATACTGACTGAATTTAATATTTAAAAAGCACTTTTACTTGACTATTTATTTCAATTATCGCCCGTTAAAAACGTAAAACTATCGGTGACAGATTGTCGATTTAGGGAGAAAAAAAAAATGAACAATGGGTATTTTCCTTGCTTTTCATCGATTAATTCTTTCTCTATTCACACATGTGTACTTTTAGTTTGGCAATTACTTTCATTGGTTTACGCCTTTTATAAAGCGCTACTTAGTTTTTATTGAAAAATAATCTCCAAATTTTTATCTTCAAAAAATATTGCTAAGGTAATTTTTACGGTAGTCTCTTCTTCTAGAAGCCTTCATCATAAATAGAAAAGGCCATGGCAATATGATTCCGTATCTAGTCATTTATGTTTATGATAAATTATTTATGAACGATTAAAATCGGACATTTTGAATAATTGGAACCTACTACTGTAATAAAAATTTGACAATAGAATTTAACAATAAACGAAAAGGTCAAGAAGACACGTGGTTGTTATAGTCCGACGCCCATATGCGAGTTCTAAAAATCCAATCTGATTTTCCCAAGGTGAACGGGTCTATCAATATTGAAACAGCCTTATTCGAAGCCCTCCAATTCATTCTTATCAAAATAGATATGAGGGGGGAGGGGAACATTTCCAGTTAAGCTTCTCAAAGTTCTTTTTCTTCTGTACTCTAAATTATAGTTTAAGTAACAGTTGTCTTGAGTTACTAATTTATAATTTTCTAGAAATCTATTTAAATAAAACCACTTTTAAAAACTTTTTTTTCTATATTAAATATCGAATATACATTGTTTTAAAAAAAAGTATGCACTTGCATTCATTTAGTAATTTATTATCTTTGTATTATAATTAATCAATAAATACAATACAAAATGAAGAGCATTGGCTTTCTTATATTAGATTTCTTTCTTTCTTTCTTTCTTTCTTTCTTAAATATACTGTTCTTCTTTCTAAGAAAAATAATCAAAAACTTAACCATGTTAAACTGATAGATACACTATCGGTAAATATCAAATTTACCCATTCTTTGAACAGAGCAAAGATCAAAAAAATAAAAAATTCAATAAGGCTAGAGTAAAGAATTTCAATACATATTTTATCTTATATGTATTCAATAAAATTAACGTCACAAATAACATTTGAATTCAGTACAACCCGATATTTTATTAGCTTATTCTGAACATTATTTTTTAAAAATAACTACAGTTTAAAGATGTAATATGAAATCATTAGTTCCCTGGCTACAAAGAGATCAAATATTGATATAATTTACAGAAATGAAAAATCTTTAAAATTTATAGGAGTGTAGACGTGCTAAGAATTTGGAAAGAAAGAAATGAAATGAATTCTCTTAATCATAATTATGAAATAGATATATATTTAAAATAATAAATATTACTTTTTATAAAATAAAATTAAACAAAATAATGATTTGAACATTTATACTTTAAGCTTAAGATATTGAAATATCTAAACTATACACTTTAAAGTATAAAAAATAATAGGATTAAATGCGAAACCTTTTTCAAGTAAAAGGAGAAAAATAAATTCTTAATAATAAAATAAATTCTTAAAAATAAAAAATAAATAAACTTTTAAGGATAAGAAAGTGTTCGGAAATTTAAAAAATATTTTTAATTATTATCAGTCTGAGTAGATTTCATAAATTTTCAGATTATCTAATAGCTAGAAAATAATTAGTTCGAATAATGTAGTATCGGTAATAAAAGTAGATTTACGTATATAAAATAGAAAAATATATTATTTGCTCCGACATCAATGGCTTATAATAGCTTGTATCTAATTAACTAGTATTAATCTGAGTTTAGCCTAATAAATAAAACGAATTTAACCGGATTCTATTATCAAATAATCTATTTTGATTAAAAAACTTTATGCAACAAGCAGTTTTGAATAAATGATACTAATATATGTAATTAATGTTAATATTTTGCAAATTTATGTTAACGAAATTTTCGTCGTTATATTTTTAAATAATTATATTATTGGCTTTTTAATAACTTTTTAAACTCTAAATTTCTATAGATATTCATAATAAAATATTTGATTTATACCCAGTTTTGTTAATATTAATTATCAATGCACGATAATTACAGATATAATATAAAATAAAAATCGCTGTTTAAAAGTACTTTGAAGTTTAAAGTAGAAATTAAAATTAAAACTAAGATTTATAATTTATACATAAAATTTGAAATAATAAAAGTTCAACGCGAAAAGTATTTGTTTAATTGGTTGGTGTGTGTAAAATACTTTGTGTTGATTTGCAAAATGAAATTACACGTGATTAAAGAAACGAACATCAAACAAACTAAGGAACTTAACATGAAATTTGTTCTTAATTGTAATTATAAAACCGCGTGCGTATAGATAAGATAAAACTTGCTAAACTTTCAATGCCGCGGAATTTTGAATTTTTCCGCGGTAAATGGAATAAAATGGCAGAGAGTCCGCGCGTTGTCTAGCAACTGTCAAAGAGCTACTCAATCTTCGCAAATTATTGACACTCGATAAAATAATTTGACAATAAAAAAATGGCCCGTACCTTAAAGTCTCCAGTGGCCAAAAATCGAGTCCTCAGACTCGAAGCCCTAAATGTCCCGCACTTAAAAGCATTCGGTTTTTCGATGCTTTTAACAAGGTTTAGATCACCACTCGTCACCTCGTAAATCTGTATGAGGCCGGTACCACGAGGTCGTGAACCCATAACCACAAATTTCGCGCTGCACGGGATCCATTTCGAATCGAACAACGAATAATCCAGTGATTTTTCGATGTGACTGACTATTTGGGGTTTCTCGAGTTTCTCCACCATAGCTGTTATTTATTATTAATGCAGCACGTGATCGAGTTCGTCCTTTCGGGTGCACGTTCTTAGTCGAGACGCAAGCGTTAAATTTGACGGTACTGGGTTGTGGAAATTATAATTAAATACGAAGATCAATTCGAATACAACAGTATCTTTGTTAGGTATTAGATACACCCGATGTTTGATTGATCAAACAACTCATGGATTTATTTACACATGTGTGTGCACTAATGTATGGTTTTTCACGTAAACAAACGCCAGCGCCCCCTCGGATTTTGAGCGAATCAAAATTATGAAACCTAAACGACTAAATTATTTTCATAAATATCATTATTTTCACTTGAATTCAAAATATACCTAATTATAGAATGATCAATTGAGATAAAACAATGCATACAATATAATATTGTTGGATTATTAAATAGTAGGTACTGATAAGAATAATAAGACAATTTAATATTGTAAAATAGTTTCACTATTGGTTTCGTCAGTTTTATAAAATATTTTGCTCAATATATTTTTAATTTATTTAATTTTTTAATTTAATCCGTTTCTTCTTCCATCTCTATCTCATCTTGTTCTTCGCTAAATTTATCGGAACTCTCTTCGTTCATACTAATAGTTGGCTGACTGTCTAACTCTCCCTTTTCACCAGTTACATTAGTTTTGGGTGATGTAATTTTAATTCTAAATTGATGTATACAATTAAGAAGACGTTTTTCTCCGCTTTGATTCAGCTAAAATAATTTTAATAAAATAAATAAATAATAATCCAAGTTTATCAAAGAGAAAAATATTAATTTTTTACCATTTCTTCAATATCATCTAATGCTTTTAAAATATCATTTTTCAAATTTTCTCCATCTAATTGCACATCTAATAATTTCAAAGATTTTATGAGTATATCCATTAAAATTTCAGAATCCGGATTTAATATTTCACTCAATATTGTATAAGTAAGTTGATTGTGTATACTATAATTATTGTGAATTGCAAAGCATGTAAGATTAATAATGACCTCGCTCACTCTATAAGGATCTATTTCTTGCAAAATACTCATTTCTGGTGCATTAGCTAATGATTTCAATGTTGGAAGATATGCTTCCTCTAAAATAGCTTGACTTTCAGGAACTTTACTAATATACAAATTAAAAAAATTACAAAGGCATTGGCTTAAAAATGGATTATCTTTTACATTTGGATTATGCCATAAAATTATTAACTGTGATATTATATTATTACTACTTATACGCTTATGCAAAATTAGTTTACATATCCCTTCAGTGGCAACAGACTGAAGACTCACTATCTGTAAATAAAAATTTTTTAAATAATTAATTATATCAATAACTTTTTATAAAATTTATATTATTTATGAAATTATAAATAAGCTCATAGATATAATTAATTTTAATGAATAAACAAATACATTTATACAGTTGTATGCGTTCTCTATTTTATAATACAAGATTGGTAATATTTATATTCATATTTAATTTGTATTATATGCAAAAATAAAAATATACATACCTCGCTGTCTAATAAAGCCATTAAAGCTTTTATGACATTGTCACTACTATCATTGCAAGTGATTTGTGTTTCATTAACATACGTATCTTCGTCATTGTGAGAATACAAACGCACAGATCTACTCTTTTTATTATTAATTATATCACTAGGTTGTACTATGTCAAAATGCTCAAAACCAAACTTCAACAATAAATCAAAAATGACCTCAGTTGCAGCTACCCATACTTCTTCATTACCAGACTCAGAAATATATAAAAAGTAAATCATAAGATATTTTTTGGCCAAATCTTTATCCACATGGCAACAAAGTCCTACACATTTTAATGCTAAGCTTAATATTGTATCATCATGATTTTGAAGCTAAAAAAAAGATTACTAGTTTATTATTATAATTCATTACAATTTGTTTAAATTTTCCATTCTTTTTATTAAAATTTACTAACATTCATATGTGGTAATGCAATACTGTCCATTAATGTTCTTAATGTTGGTGATAAAAATGTTATTGTATTTGATTGCATCATATAATACATAATTTGTAAACATTGTAGTACAGTTTCAGGATCAGTCTTTTCTTCACACGGATTTTGTTGAGTTTCAGTTGGTTCAGGTTCTTTGCTTAGGCGTTCTATTTCTTCTCTTAAAACTGTTATTTTTGCATTCATAGCTTCTGCTGTTGCATAATCTTTTTTTTGAATTGCTGAATATTCTTCATCTTCAAGTTCTAATAATTTCATTCCAAGTTTGGCTTTCTAAAAATAATAAATATGTCATAAAGTATTTTTTAAATAATAAAATAAAATAATAAAATAATAAAATAAATAATTTTGATTAATTAAAAACTGTAAAATATAATTGTTTTTTTTTTTTTAATTATTGTACTAGAATTTATAAAAGTAAAATACTTTTTAAATTAATTTTGAATGTTTATATTATTTATAAAACCATAAATTATAATATGCTTTTGTTTGATTTATACATTTACCAAACATTGTTATAAAATATGAATTTTGTTTTTAGCATAGTAAATAAATTAATACATCTATTAAATTTTTTTATTACCATCATTTTTCTTTCATGTCGTTCATCATCTGACATTGAGATAACAACATTAATCTTTGTTGGCATCCTTATTTCATTGATAGCTTCTACTAATGAAGCAATTCGGATACTTACATCTGGCACAACTATTTCAAAATATTTTACAATGCATTCACTAATCTTATCGGAACAGTAATATGTTTGTAAGGTTTCCAATATTAATTCTTTCAAATTTTTTCTACCCATTTCATCGGAAAGATCATGAAGTTTTACCATTTCAAATAATTGGTGTAATATAAATTGTTGAGAAATATGCTCGTGCTTTTTATTTGATCGTGAATGAATCAATGCAATGTAATCTTTAATATATCCACAAAATACTGACAGCTCAGGCATGATTTGATCAAATTCATCTGTATAATTTTCATTCTTTAAAAATTCTGCTAAACAACGCCAATATAAAATTATTTCACTACTCAACTGCTCAATAGGAACAAATTTAGTTTCATCTATTGGTAATTGTTCTACTAAATTTCCCACTTCTACACTCCTATTAAAAAAAAAATTTTTTTAAAATAAAATAAAAATGTCTTGTGTTTAAGGAATAAAAATGAATCACTTACTTGAATAAAACATTTAAAGCCAAACCCGTTGTTTCTGCTGCATGCTCAGCATCTATAGCTTTTATAAAATTAATAAAATTTTTATCATAATAGCGAAGCCAAGATGGTATTAGTATTTCTCTAACACACTTTTTAACAACTTCAGATCTATCTTGTAATCCATTGTTTATTAACTGTTCTCTTTGAGATATCGTTAGTGATTTGACTGTTATTTTGCTAATAAATAAATATGCCATTTTACGAACTGAATCATCAACGTCTCTTGTTCTTTTTATTGCTGCATGTAAAGTAACTTTGTTTTTAGCCATCTTTGCCAAAATTACCCTTCGTACTTCCGAACTTGGATCTTTAGCTAGGTGAAATAAATAAACATTCATAACTGGACAAGCACTATTATTAGGTTCTTGTAATCTGTGAAGAGCAATAGCAGCTTGGGCTCTAACTTTTGGTGATTTGTCCAAAATTCTTTCCATCATACATCCTAAAATTCTGTTACATAACTCATCATCAATAGTGGCATTGTCACCCATTGCATCTAATATCATATTGAGGAAGTAGCATACTCGAAACCTTACCTAATTATAATTTATAATTATTGTAATTTTTAACAATGACAAACAATATAAGATCTAATGTTTATGGTTACTATTTAATTATAAAAATAAGCATTTGTTTGGTACTTTAAGTATACAGAATTTTGTGTTATGTAAGTATAAAAATAATTATAATACGATGTTAGAGAATACACTTATTTTGTTATTAAATATGAATCAAACATATATATTACCGCTACTTCTTTTGCACCATGATGAATTAACAAAAATTCAAATATTTTTTCAAGAAAGGCACACATTTCTTCAAATTCTTCTTCATTTTCACTTTGTGGCTGTAAATCTATTGCAAATTTAGCAGCAAATTGTAAAGTGTTTTCAACATTTGGATGCTTTTCAATGTATGTCAAAGGAACTCGTAGGTTACTTATAAACTCATTAACAAAAACGTCGAAATTCATCTAAAAATAAAATGTACGGCACAAAAAATAGAATAAATTAATACGAATAATAATATAACTTTTAAAGAAACAACGAACTCACCTTGACATAGTACTTTTTTAATTTTTTCAAATTATTTTGATGACAAGTTCGATTGTACTGAACTGCAGTGAATATCTCACTGATTCTACTCGCCTCCACTCTAAGAGGCACTTTTCCAGTTTCTTTTGACATGACTGTAACTTTACATAATAGTAAACAAAAATGTATAAAATTTCGGAGCACTAAAAGTTAGAATATTAGGCAGTCAATGTACGTTGACAATACACAATATACGTTGATAAACAATCATTCGAAATCCGCCTGCGCGTGACACTAGACCGCCCCAAAACATTGCATTGCCGCCAACCAAACGACTATTTTTTTTTATTTTTTAGAACAAGAGTTTTCCAACAAAATCATAAAACAATGTGTGAAATTGAAGAATGTATTCTAATATCAATCATAGATGCAGCTTATCTCTTTTTTAACGCATTTACAAGCATTGTTTAATATTTAGGAGTGACAAATTTGCAAATGAGATACTGATTTTTGAATAATCTAGCCTCATTGCTACCACCATTGTTATAAAAAACCAAAAAAACAACAAGGAACCACTGATATTAATTTTGAGTTAGAGATGCTTTTATTCTTGGTTGATGACAAGTACAAGGGCAACGGCAATAAAATAAGCTTTAATAACATTGAAAAAGAGTCAGTAGTAAAATGCAAAAAATGAATCCTTTGTGTCTTTTTTAACGCCAAATTTCGAGTCGAACGCATCTCCCTCTGTCGGCAGCTATGCGAACGTTACAATTTAAATTTCGTGAATGTGCAACGGTTGTATTACACGAGTATCGGAGGTAGACGCTGAAATTGAGGAAAACGGTGCGGCACCGTTGGAAAATACGGAAGTTTCGCGTGTGCCGAGGAATTCGCTTTGAAGGCGAACGTTAATTTACATTCGCGAGTGTTAATCACTGGAAAATCGGTGAAAATGAATGACACGCGCAATAAAAAGGATAAAAATCAACACATACAAGTTTTCGTTCGCGTTAGGTAAGGATATAATGACCACTGGGAGCGTGTCCGTTATATTGTGGCAATAAAGAAAATGTCAAACGTATTGGAAAAGCTCGATTGTTCCCCACAAATTCATGTTTCTTTATAATTTGTAGCTGCTTTACACCTTACTATTAACACATTTTTTTTTTTTTGGGGGGGGGTTTTCTTTTTATTTTTGTTAAACGTTTAAAGTTTCATTGATAAACTTGTAAGCTTACAATTTGTTTTGATGTTTTGACCAAAATATTGCCTTAATAATAATTTGACAAATGAATTAAAAATTAAAAACTTGTATTATTAAAAATTTACTATGGCAGTACTAATAACTAAATAATAACATTTATTTTAAAGACCAGTAAACAGTATAGAAAAAGCAAGCAAATCACCAGTTGTAGTTGATGTTGCTTCAAACAAAGATATTGTTGTTCGTGAAAGACCACAAGATAAACTTACAAAAAAATTCACATTTGATAAAGTATTTGGTCCAGTTTCTAAACAGGTGATTCTAATATATATGATTTTTTTTTTTTTTTTTTTTTTTTTTTTATTTATATATTATAATTGTAGTTTTCAAATAAAATTTTAAATTAATGTTCATTTATAGATTGATGTTTACAATGCAGTTGTTAGTCCACTTTTGGATGAAGTTTTGGCTGGATATAATTGTACTGTGTTTGCATATGGGCAAACTGGTACAGGAAAAACATTTACTATGGAAGGAGCTTGCAATGATCCTGCAATACATTGGCAAACTGTAAATATATATTGATTATTATTTTTAAAAATTATTTAATTTTTATTCTTTCTTTTCTCATTTTTAATATTCAAAATTATACACGTCTAAATAAATATAATATATAAATATATAAGTAAACTATGGAGTCATAAAAATTTATATCAATTATTAATAAGATAAATTTTATTTGATATCAAATGAAAAATCATTTTTAATTGAAAAGAAATAAATATATTCCACAAATTATCATGTTATTGTAATGATGAAATATTGCAAATAAAAATATAATTTACAAGTTCATTACATAAAATTTAAAATAAAAAATATATTTTAGTTATTTTTAAATCTTATTGTTTTAGGATACATCAGCAGGAATTATTCCAAGAGCATTGAGTCATTTATTTGATGAATTACGAACTTTAGGTGCTCAAGAATACTCTGTTCGTGTTAGTTTTTTAGAATTATATAATGAAGAACTTTTTGATCTTTTATCTCCTAATGACGATGCATCTAAAATTAGGTATATAATGAATAAAATTGAAAAAACTAGACTTTTTTGCATAAGAACTTAATAATTCTGTTATTTCTTTTTAGAATTTATGAGGATGCATCAAGAAAAGGTGCAATAATTATTCATGGTTTAGAAGAAGTTACAGTTCATAACAAAACTGAAGTGTATAAAATATTAGAAAAAGGTTCAGAAAAGCGTCAAACGGCTGCTACATTAATGAATGCTCATTCAAGGTATATTTATATTCATAACAAAAACTGAAATAATGAAATTTAAGATGTAAATCTATCTTTAATCATTATTTTTATTTTAATAGTCGATCTCATACTGTATTTTCAATAACAGTTCATATAAAGGAAAATACAGTTGATGGTGAAGAACTTCTTAAAACAGGTAAACTTAATTTAGTTGATTTAGCTGGCAGTGAAAATGTTGGTAGATCAGGTGCTGTTGATAGAAGAGCAAGAGAAGCTGGAAATATCAATCAGTCATTATTAACTCTTGGAAGAGTTATAACTGCTTTAGTAGAACGAGCGCCACATGTTCCATATCGGTAAACGATTTTTTTTTATACATATAATTTTGATTTTTTATTAGTTTATTTTATAAATAAAGTTTTTTTTAAATTTTAGAGAATCAAAATTGACAAGGCTACTTCAAGAGTCACTAGGGGGACGTACTAAAACTTCTATAATAGCTACAATATCTCCTGCTAATATGAATATAGAAGAAACACTTTCCACTTTGGATTATGCACATCGTGCAAAAAATATAACAAATCGACCAGAAATTAATCAAAAGTTATCTAAAAAAGCTTTGCTTAAAGAATATACTGAAGAAATTGAAAGATTACGGAGAGATTTATTAGCAACTCGTGAACGAAACGGCGTTTATTTAGCTCAAGAAAATTATAATGAAATGCAATCACTGATTGAAGTTCAAACTAAAGAAATTGAAGAAAAAATCAATCATATTAAAGCTTTAGAAGAAACTATGCTAACTAAAGAAGTAAATATATAGTATTTTGTTTTTTTTTATTTTTTAAATTAATACTAAAAAATTTAATAAAAACAACTAATATTAAAAACCTTTATACTTTTAGAAAATATTTACTGATCTCAAGATGGAATTTGAATCAACTTCTAATGCATTACATGAAACAAAAGAAAAATTAGAATCAACAAAAAATATTTTAATAACTACAAAAAATGAATTGAATGAGACAGTCTTTGACAGAGATTTAAATAAGCACTTAGTAGAGAAACATGTAACTACAGAAAAAAATCTTTTAAATCAAGCTCAAACTTTATTACAAGTTGCTGAAACTGCAACAATTGATACTCAAAAATTACATGATAAAATTAGTCGTAAACAGTACGTTTGTATTTTATTATTAATCTAATTGTCTAGATTATAAAAATGAAACATTTTTTTATGAATAAATATTTTCATTTTTAGACAAATAGAAAAAGAAAATGAAGATTTAGGTAAAAAATTTAAACAAGAAATGTTTCAACGTTTTCAAAATATTCAAGAAGACTTAGGAAACTATACACAAGATTTAGTTAAGTTTTGTTCTTCTTTAAAAGATCAAATAAATACCATTACTCTTCAACAAAACAAAGGAACCGATATAACAATTAAGCACATATCTACAGACCTTCTACAACAAGAAATGGCAATATCTGAAAAATTGACTGAACAAGCTAACAACTGTGTAAGTTATTTTACATTTTTTCAACAATGTTTTTATTTAATAAAATATTTTCTTATAATAGAATTAATTTCTATTTTGTAGTATGATGAGTACCATTCCTGGATACTTAATCAAATAGAAGATGCTTCAGATATGACTCAACATGAACGAGAAGTATTTAAAAATATTTCGGCAAAAATATCTCCTAAAATTCGTGAACTAGTTGAAAATAAAATATCTGAAAATTTAAAAGCATTGCATACTGAAACGAATCTAAAATTATTAAATCTCACAAGCAATATAAAGAAATCTATTGATGAATTTTGCAACTCTTTACTTGTAGATCGAAACAATTTAACTCAAGAAATTAATGAAATCAAAGAGATTGTGCAGAGTTCTGTTGAAAATCAAAATATAATAGTACAAAATGAGGAATCATTTTCAAAGGTATGTAAAAAGAGAATAAATTTTAAATTAATATATAAATAAAATATTTAATACTAATATACATATGATTAACAGATGTATAATGATTTAAAAACTCAATTTGAAAGTACATGGAAACAATATGAAAGTTTAAGATCAAATAATTCACATTGCCATTCTATCATTTCAAACAAATTAAATGAAATTCATGTCAAGAGTAATAATATTAACGAAAATAACTTGAGTAACTTTAGCAAAAACATAAAACAAGAACAAATATTTGAAAAGAAAATAGAAAAAAATATTGTAGATATTGGAAATGATGTTTCATCAATACTGGAACAGGTAAAATTGTATAAATCACTTCTAATCATTCAGTTACAATATAAAAAGTTAATGTTTCTTTTTTATTTTTAGAATTGGAGTATAGCAGATGATGCCCTGGCCCAAAGTATTAATGTTATTAATCAATTGGAAGGAAATTTAAGTACATCAGAAAATGCCTTAGTATCTTACAATAATTTAGTTGAAGCTAATACGTTAAAGTTACTGCGTAAAACTGAAAAAGAAAAGGAAGCATTACTATCCAAAGTTCAAGTAAGTTTCACTTAAAAAATAATATATAAATTAATTTGACAATCTAATATATTTTTGTCTTGTTAAAATTACATACTTTCTTTTTCCATTTTAAAATTATATATTTAATTAGGAATATCACAAAATTATTTCGGATGCAAGTAAAGAACATAGTCAATTTATGGAAGAACAGCGTATTGAAGTTCAAAATAGTTTCAGTGATGTCAATTGTAAATTAGAAAATCAAAAAACAGAATCTTCAGAATGGAATAGTAAAATCGCTTCTCAGCTAAGTTCAACACACGAAAAAGTCGAGAAATTCATTGCTGAAGAATTACTTCATGACATATCAACAGGTTCGTTCATTCAACAGTTTTTTAAATTTATTTAATTATTGAAAATCATTTGTATTTTACGTATTTAATTTCAATTTCTTATTTAAAATTTTAAATTATATATTGAATAATATTGTCATTTATTTTGATTTATTGAATTTTTTACGTTTAATTTTTTTAGTAAAATTAAAATTAATCTATTAAAAATAAAAAATATACATATATATACACTTTAAGAAAAAAATAACTTTTTTAAAAAATTACATTTCAATTCTTTTAATTTTATATAGATAAATAAGAAAATATAATTACATTATTACATTTATTACTTTTTTAAATAATGTAAATATTTTACAGGTGCTACCCCTGCAAGAAAAGAATTTAATTATCCCCGTCATTTAGTAGCAACGTCACCACATGAACGAATCATACAAAGGTTTCGCGAAGTTCAAAAAAGTGTTGAATCCTCAGAAGACGAAGTTTGTATTTAATATTTATTACTTTTAATTCACAAATTTTGTATATATGTAATTAAAAAATTGTTCTTCAGGATAATACCATACATGCAATAGATACGCTTTCTCCGAATTTGAATCATCAAAATGCCGATAGAATAACATCCACTCCCACCAAAATTAATAATGTAACTTCTTCTACACCACATAGTGATAAAAAATTAAGAATACCATTAATATATAATAATAGCTATAGTCTTATAAAATCTGCTTCAACTTCAGATATCCCTCTTGTCGCAAAAGATAAATTTGATTCAACAGTTATGTCTGAATCAGAAGTTTTGAAGGTACTTACAATTTTATTTTATAAAGTACAAAAATAAAAATATAAATAATAAATACATTAATTTTATTTTATGTTTTAGGTTCATGAGGATAAGGAAAATGGACAGGATGAATTCATAAAACCTGACAAATTAAGGCTTAAACGATTGTCAAAGGCTAAAAGTATTAACAGGAAAGTTCTTGGATCTTACAATTAAAAATGTTTAGTAGAATTGTTATTAGAATGAAAGACTAAAAAATATAGCATTTTTGCTTTCTTTTATTTGTAGGTGTTGTGTAAGTAAAAAATAAATTTTTTAAGCTGTACTAAAGTCCTGAAAATTCGGTTCTTTAATTTTGTAAAAGTTCTACTATTTCAGTAGACTTCAATTCTTTTTAACAACAGACGTGAGATTTTTTTTAAACAAAAAGTGTAACGAGTTCGTTTAAAAACGTCTCGTAAATTCATATACGCATATGTATACAATAAACATTTTTTGGGCGCAGTAATTTGTCCTTACGTCAACATTTCTCAAATACGAATTTAATTCCAGATGTACAACACAAAATTTGTTGACGCTCGTAAAGGACTTGCGTTTTTTAAGAAATTTAGAAATAATTCGTGATCAAAATGCTTGTTAGAGTTGTTTAGAGTTTCTATTTTTTGAGAAGTATATATATATTTGTATGTATGGATGCATGTAAACTTTCACTAAATAGAAAGTGTAATGCATATTGGTAAAAAATTTTTTTAGTGTAAACGTTATTCATATAGTTTTTAAATAATCTATTGCAAGGAACTCTTTAATATGAATACTTGCACAAGTCTCTGAATTATATTTTTAAGGGAATGATATATAATAAAAGAAATATTTTTTATATATATATAAATTTGTAAAAATTGTTTTAATGAAGAAAAACGACCAATAAAATTATTTTCTTATTCTTATAAATGTAAGTCTAGTAAATAGTTTTTGAGTAAGGAATTTACAAACTCTCAAATTCTAATTTCTTCGTTTATTTATCTTTTTTTTATTTTACTTATTGCTTATATAACAAATATAAAACACGTGTAAGATGCAATGTGAATTTAAAATTTTTTGTACAGTAATAATAACATGATAGTCTAATGCGATGTTATGCCAAGTCTTAACCTCTACATAAAATACCGATTATTGTTCGCAATAAACATTTTCTATGATATAGAAAGGCACTTATTTCTTTTGTAAGATTATGTAAAATAAATTCTACAATGAAAAATGATGCGTTCATTTACAAAGCATAATACAGTCAATTCCTTCAACTGAAACATCTTTGCTACAATTTTCAACGAAACCGCATAGATAACGAAATATTTAAGTTTAATATTTACAAAATCTATTATAAACGGGTATTCGCGTCGCTTCACGAAACAATGAAAGCCCGAACGCTTTCTAATTTTAATATTTTAATCGAATTACAATATAGTCTTAAATAATTAACTTTACCATTTGTCAACTTATCATGCAAACGATGCATATCTAGCTGAAAATTGTGTAAAAGACTTAAAGACACATTGAAAAGAGCGGAAATAAACTTAATTTTTACAGCATCTGATAGTGGCGGACTTTACAAAAAAAGTTCGACGAGTGACAAAACCTTGACGCATCTTGACAATTTTCAATTTCTTCGGTCGATAATTATTTTTTTTCTTTTCTTTTCTTTTCTTTTCTTTTCTTTTCTTTTCTTTCGTTTTACGGCAACGGCATTATTATTACATAAAATCCGCATTCGAATTTATCATCTCAAACACATTTATATTTAATATTTTCAACGAAATATCACAGCAAGCTATGAACGTAAGAGCTTAATTTCACATAAATTTTATTCGAAAATAACCAAGCCTCTGTCGCCCCGAAAAACAATCGTCAAGACGCAGCAACGTCCGTTATTAGGTACGTGAAAGAACGAAGGCGATGGTATCCCAATTTATTCGAGTTTGGTTGAACGCGCTACAGATTGTTAACAGATATGATTTGGTTGATCCAACCGATGAAGGCCGAGACCTTGACGTAGACGCCGGGCACGTCGACTCGCCCACACCCGAAGCCCCACGAGACCAATCCGGCTAGCTCGTAGAATCCGTCATCCTGGCACACCAGAGGACCACCACCATCGCCCTGAAACAACAATCAGATCATCATTTCGTTGCAATAAAAAGTTGATTCTGAATTTGTGGTGAAAGTCGAAAGGTGTTGCGCTGATTGCGGATCATTGGAAAAGCATCTCCAGGATTTATTCAACTTTTTTATAAATACTTTGAATTTATCCAGCGTTGACAATTAGTTTTTATTCTTTAATCGATGTATTTGTAATTTGCTCGATACAAAATAATTATGCAAAGATGAATTCTTATGTTTCAATTTTAAAGCCGTATATGATGTATAATTTTATATAATTATATAAAATTATACTTTCACTACGCATTATCAATTGTACATAATTACATATATTTTTTATTAACCATTTTATAAGTTGTTTTTATAGCTAAATATTTGAAATTCATCATATACAGGCGTAAATAATATTTTTCCATTATTAGTAGTCCAAAATATTCAAATTTCAATAAATTGGATACGTGAATAAACAATATGATTTTCTTTATCAAACAAAATCAAATTTATTATTGCCTATTATGTAATACATACAATTGGATAGATTTTATAAACTCTTTGTTTACAACTTGTAAAATATAATCGTAAATAATATTTGTAAAATTAGTGTAAGTATATTTCAATGTATATATACATATATATATTGTATAAGTAAATATAATTTTATTTTGCTCAAAAAAATCATCAAATATATTTAAAGATTTAAATGATATTTTTCTTTATGATAAAATGTACCGTGAGTTGTATGTTGTATATATATATATATACATTATTTGTATTGAAATTGCAAATTAAAAAAATTGTTAAAAAAAGTAATAGTGCTTAGATAGTCTTTTTTTACAAATTTTAAATTAATCAATGTGACATTGGAATGAATTCCGTAATGTTTGAGTGTGAAGAGAGATAAAAATGTTAACTTGAACGGTACATTCAAAAGATGATCCGATCAATGGACAAATCGAAGGCAATTAAAAAGTAACTCGTAACTAAACTCGTGCTTTGGCACTTGCCTTCCCTCTGCCAATAGCCTCCTTTGAAATTCCATTTCCAGAATAAAGAGGAGCAAGAGTATCAGAGGGCGGGCAGGTGTTGGCTCGCGAGTGTGTGCGTGTGCGAGTGTGTTTGTGTGAAAGAGCAATTTGTTTACCTGACACGCATCGTTGCCCTGCTCACCACCGGCGCAAAAGCTGCTCGCTGGCAGAATGAAAATCTTTTCCGTTACAGCATTAACTTTCCTAATGCATTCCGCATCACTCACTATCGGAATCTCAGCCTCGCGCACTCTCAGTGGAATTGGGCCGGCTGTTTTCAAAAGGGAAAAAAACCCTGACATCATTATTTCGTTTCAAAAATCCCGCGCAACTTCAAAATAGCCCGGCGCGTAGCCGGTCATGCGAGCGAACGGGGTTTTAGAAATTGGACCGAAAATCTCATTTGCAGCGACAAATTAAGAGCGAAAATTCGCTGGCTTCATTTGCAATGTTAATGTTAAGTCGTTAATACTTCGGTAACGGTATCAAAAAATTCTGGAACGAAAAATCTCGGCGCAAATCGCGCAAATCTCCCCGAGATTCGGACCGATTTTTTCCGTTTGACAATCGGGACGCCAAGTGCGTATCGCCCGGGGATCTTCTCGCCGATCGATTATACAATAAAAAATAGACACACGAGACAGCGGAATGCCATTGTTTACAAACTGTCCCTTCAGGACAATCCCCGAGGAGTTGCATTAAAATGCACCCAGGGTATTTTAATTTTAAGTTCACCGGGGCATGAAACAAAATCTTTTTTTAGGAATCCGAGCCGTCGTTAAGGATAAAAAAGAAAAAAAAGAAAGAAGAAGAGGCTTACCCTCGCCCATGTAACCGTAGCCGGTGACGGTGCACCTCTTCCCCGCGGTGTGGCTGACGCCCCTCGCCGGCAGGCAGACCAGGCAGACGCCGTCCTTGAGCTCGGCCTGGCCGTGGAGCTTGAGGAGCGCGATGTCGTTGTCCAGTGTCTGGCTGTTGTGGTTGTGGTGAATGTAGGTCGTGGCGACGCGCAGCGTCTGGGCTCCGGGGCTCCCGTACTTCCGGGTGAGGTCGACGTCGCCGACTCGCACGTAGATCGCGTCGCCCGATCTCACGATGCTGCCGCGCCAAACACGCAATGTCATTTAGAGGCAAAAAAGAAAATAAACCGAGGATTCGCTTTCCCTTGCGCTCACTCGCTCACTCGCTCACTCGCCGGTTTATCCGCCTTTATATCTTCTTTTTATCTTCTTACCTGTCGGCGCAAAACCAGGGGGATTTTTGCCGCGGAAGGGAAAGCGACCGTACCATTTGTTATATTTTGCACAAATGGTTATTTTATTTTTATTTAATCAGTCGCGTTGTAAACGTGCATAGTTAGTTTGCATACAAGTTACAGCAAGAATTAACAACTTTGATTTATATTTTAGTATTCATATTATTGTAATTATATATTTGTAATATAGCACGTATAAAATATATATATATATATAATAATGCGTGGTGCTACTAAATCATATAAAAGGTATTCTTTCTATCTTTTTACATCAAACTTGAACTGGAAAATACAGCATTTCTTAAAATTGTTAAGGTGCACAATTTCTCACGAGAATTACATTGTTATCATTTATTATTACGATTTGTAAAAACTGTTGATAATTTAATTGTAATTATTTATTACGAGATTAATAATTGATAGTTAACAGTTATTAATATTTAATATATGTATAGATTTTTAATACATTTTACATTATTGATTAATGTTTTAAAAGTAAAATTTTGTAAATTTATAGTACGTTCAAACTACTACAAGGCTGTCAAGAAATTAATGTTTGATTATTTTCTATTGTTTTATTAAAGTAATTTTAGTTGTCAGTAACTGGATATTAAGTACATTTCCGTTATAAATTGTACATTTAGAACTGAATATTGAAAAAATAAAATTTTTTTGCATTTGCATCGAAAAATTCGCAATCGCACACTTAATATTCGAGTCCGCGTCAATTGCATGCATTGGAAAATAGAAAGAAAGCGCGAGAAACAACAGTAATTAGTAATAAGAATAATTAAAAAGGAAGTGCTTACTTGGTGACGCAATGGGCGGCAGTGAGGACCCACTGGGTTCCGATAAGGGCACCCCCACACAAGTACTGGTTGAGGGAATTGATAAGGGCGACCTGCCAACACCACTCGTTGGCGTCGGCGTCTTCGCCCCCGACGACCCTTGCCCCCCTGTCCAGGTTGCGTGCCTGTATGGGGGCGCGAGACGTGCCCTTGACCCCGCACACGTATTTGTTGTACACGGGGCTCTTGGCGGTCGTCGTCGTCGTCGCCAACGTCGTCGTCTCATCTACTCGCACACATCCACGGATTAATTATAATCAAACTTTGCCTTTGCAATTAATCCGGTTTGCGGGTTACAGCGATTTCAATCGCCAACTGGGCGTGGAAGTGAAAGCTGATCGCGATTTTATTGAACATTGGTTATTTTTTTTTTTTTTTTTTTTTTTTTTTTTTGGCTCAGTTGGCGAGCATTAGTAGCCAAGGATCTTGACTTTGATAGCGGTGCACTACAGTGATTTTCCTTGGCAAATTTTCAAGATATCAAATATTCCAACTTTAAAATTTAAACATTATTTTGGTATATTTGGCTGTAAATTTTTTATCAACTGGTTTCGACAATAAATTCTGTTACTTTATTCTAAAAATGCATGTTTTCCTTTCATTTTATTTTTATAATTATTAGTTGAGTATGTATTTTTAAATAAAAATGGTTTTGAGTAATATTTAAATAAAAGTGAAAATGAATGCGAGTAACGATGAATAGGTATTAAATAAACCTATTGTTATTGATATGTTGAATCATCAATTTATTATTGTCTATTATTAATGCTACTAAAAGTTCTGATATTATTATATACGTAAATGCATGTTTATACTACACTTTTAGTTTATTTGATTCATGAGTATATATTATAAAACGCGAATGATTTAATTAAAGTAACAATGATAAACATTTTGCAGGGTTTAAAGGATACCTTTAATTGACATTAGTTGCTAAAAATATTTAACAAATCTTGTTAAAAATTTTTGACTAATAATTTTCGACTGTAATTAAATTAAAAAGAAACTTTAAGTATAAAAATATACCTTTAAGAAACATAAACATATAAAACATTATTTTACATCTCAAGAGTAAAACAAGCCCTTGTTCTAATTGTTTGATCTAATGAAAATCCGTAACTTTAGTTTTCTTTTTTTTTTAAACAAAATTGAAAATTGAAATGAATGATCAATAAAGGTCAACTCACAAAGAAGCGTCGTCGAGGAGGTTGTATATGATGGATGTTGTGTAATGGTAAATATGGTATCATTTCTATTGCTTAAAGACAAATCAGTCGTATTGTCGCCTTGGATCCCTTGGAATTCTCGAATCACTGATTTCGCAGCGCAACATTGATGTCCAGGCTTTTTACACTTGAAGATATTCGTTAATTCTGCATTATCTGTTCACAAAAGAATTTTTTATTTTAAAGGCGTGCCTTGATTTGATTTGATGAACGATCGTGTTTTGATGAAAAAACAATCTTTTATAAGCAATTTAAAGCATGATCAATGCTTTAAAAAGTATTACACCGCGATATAGAATTTATTTGTTTGATTTTTAATTTTTAAAAAACAAATGATAATTACAAAAATTGGTTCATAGATATTTGCAACAATTTCTGCAACAATAATAAAATTGCCTATTAAAATTAAAGAAAACTTTCTTACAATATCTACGATACATAATAATTAATTTATATAGAATTAAAAGAAATAATTAATGTTTTTATACAGATCGAGCGAAATATTTCAACATTACTAAAGTAGTATCTTTGATTTGAATTGCCATATATTTTCTCGGTATTAGGCTACTAAAAATAATAGTTTTCCATTAATTTTTAAAGCGTACATTATATATCATTTAATTACATTTAACTTTAATGATAAAAACTGATAAACTTACTAAAGCAAGTGAAGGACAAATAAGAAACTATACATGATCCCCGGCATTCTGGCCTTGGATCCGGTGGAAGTGCAACAGTTGTTACCGATGGCCTAGAAGTCGTTGGTTTTGGTTTTGGTCTTCTTGTCTGCAAGCGAATAAAAAGATCTTACTTGTAAGTTAAATATAGAAAGTATCGTTAATTGGTTGCAAGATCGTGAAGCGATGCAACCGGATAGAGTAATCGGATCGATTTTGCTTTTACGTTAATGCAATTATAAATCAATATTATTAAGCAAATAGAAAGAAATATTTTATCGCTAAAAGCTATTTTTATTTTATGCAGTCCAAATCCTATTTTGCCCCGCTTTACAATATTAAAAAACGAATTTTTTTTATATATATATAAATAGATTTTAATGAATCAAATTACGTACTGGAGGACTTTTAGTGTTATCACAGCAGAACTGTCCTGTCGTGCAGGTGGATGTTCGGTAAATAATGACATTTGGCCTTTCGCAAAAAGCTAACATTATGTTCATGAGGCAAAAGCCTGGACAAGTTGGCAGCTTTGGTTGGGGTGGTTTTGTCGTTGGTCGCATTGTCGTTGTTGTGTCCTAAAAAGACAATTTCGAAATTTTGATAACAAAATAAATGTAAAATCTTTTGATGTAAATAAAAGAAAAATGAGCTCACTCATTAAAATTTTGAGATGAAAATCAATAAGGATAATAAAGCAATTAGATATAATCAAGTGGTTTTTTATAACTCAAAAAACTTATTGAAACAAGTTATGCTAAATTAAAAATGTAATTATGTTAAGATAAATATTCAATACTCTTATGCATTTAGTTTATAAAAAGTTTTGCCAAAAACATAACTCTCTTTGTATCAGTGTAATGATAATGCAATGGTAATATTGTATGTGATTAAAAATGAAATTGATTTAAAAGGGAACCCTATCGATATAATAAAAAATCATAGTAAAATTATAACCTATAACATTCAAATTCTTTTCAATAATCCAATAAATAATACGAGTGAATGTTCGCACTTTTGCAACAAAAAATGTTTAATGATAATGTGATATTGCATAATCCTAGGATTATTTTGGAAGAAACATAGCTAAATTTGAAATTTGTACAATTTCTTTTTAATGGTACAGTACAATTTTTCACTTATGCAAATGAGCTTATTACATTAATGAGAAAAATAGTTTTGAAACAAGTTGGTACCGAGGTATTTATAAGAAAGTAAGACGCTTGTATCAGCGCATCGGATTTCTAGATCAAATAATTACATGTAAATTAAACCAAGAACAAGATGAAGAAAAAAAAGATGCTCTACCTGTTTGTTAACACTGCTTCTTATGCAACAGTATCCAGAGTCGCCGCAATCGGCATCGGTGTCCACGTTCTCGCAGATGAGGGCGAAGAAGGGGCTGACGCACTCGCCACCGCAGGGCTTGGTCGGTTCCACGGAGGCGGGCCTCGGCCTGGGCGTCGACGTCGTGCTCGAGGTGCTCGGGGATATCGCGAGGATCGTACTCGGCGAGGGCGAGACGTGGTGCTTGATAACTCCGATCGTCGGGGTCACGGAGGAGGGGCTGGCGGGGCTCGTTTCCTCGACGCGCGTCAGATTCGATTTGGTGCGGTCGATAACCAGGAGCTCCCCAGGAGGCGAGTCGCCGAAGACGTCCCGGGACACGCAGCACCGGTAACCCGGTTTGCACAAGGACTCCACGTTTAGCACCGCATCACAGTAGTTGGCGATTCGCTCCGCCATGCAGATGCCCGAGCAGGTCTTTACTACGGAATTGAAAGTTTGCGTAAAGCTTACTTTAATTAATTTATAGGTCCATTAAACATATTTCACGCGGTAATTTGTCTTATTGTACTACATTTTATTTTTTAAAACAAAAATCTTTTACGATCAATTTTAATTATATGAGTTTATTACAATGCTGCATTATTACAAGATCAAATTGTGCAATTTTTTTTATTCTAATTAGCGTAACACGAATATTTATTTTGAATTATAGTATGCTGTTATACTTACTAGTTGGCTTATTGGTTTCATTTATTTTATTTTCCTGAAATAATAAATTTTTATCTTCAACATTTATTTAATTCATATTTTAAATAATTTATGGAAATAATTAAGAAAACAATTACTTATATTATTTATAATGATTATTTCCAATAAGTAAAAATCGGGGTAAATAATCTAGATGGCAAATAATGGGATTAAATCATCATTGTTTGTGTCATCATCAAATTAAACATTATATATATATATATATATATATATATACATATATATAAATCAATGATCATATTAAATAAAATCATTATTCACTTTTAATTATCAAAATTTTTAAAGCTACATGTATATTTATAATTATATAATAAATTTTAATGAATTTTAAGCAAATTAAATTATATTTATTTTTATTTTATTATTTTCAATAAATATTATATAAATACATATATTAAAATTATTACGCAATGAAACTTTTTTAATTTTCATGTAATTTATTTATAATGATTAATAAAAAAAATTAATGCTTAAATTTTAACAGCATAAAAATAGTAACATGATGAAAATAAAAAAAAAGAATTTTTAAATATAATAAATTTAATTCTTATTTAAAAAATCTATAATAAAATATTTTTAAGGAAAATGACAAAATTTGAATAATATGGCGACAATTTTATCAATGAATATTTTCGTTTAATTTACCGAAGTACGTTTTAATGTAAAGACTAATTATTGAGTAGTTTTCTGAATATAAGTTCAATTCGTCCTATAATTTATGAAATTATCATTTTCAATTAAAAGACAACATTTAAATACTTCATTATATTACAAGATGATCAAAACAGTGATTAAAATAAATTTGCAAATTCCTAATTCTAGATAGTGATGTTATGGGATTGATATTAGATTGAAGATGTTAATCATTCGTAAAATTGCTAAAAGCTTTTTAAGAAACCTAATAATCATTCAAGATTTTATCAAGGGTAAGAGGAAACATTAAAAAAAATGAATTTTTACAATCATTCAAATAATGGATGTAGGGTAGCCACTTACCACAATTGGTTTACCACTTGTTGTGGTTGTGGTTGTGGTTGTGGATGTGGTGGTTGTACTACTGGTCGTTGTTGGTCTCTGAGTGGTAACAATCATCGCCGTAGTAGTGGAGGTCACATTTTCCTGCTTTTGGTGTTGCTGTTGTTGGTGTTGTTGTTGCTGCTGATTTTGTTGCTGCTGATGTTGCTGATGTTGATGCTGATGCTGATGCTGATGCTGATGCTGATTTTGATTCTGCTCGTGGTCTGAATTGCTGGTGTTCTCGTGCTCGTAATCGACAACCTCGTTGGAAGAGCTGCCATCGGTGCCATTTAAGGGTGAATCGATGCAGCAGCGCATCGAGGGTTGGGGACAAGGAACATCCTCGAGGACCTCGTAGCACATTATCGTGGCTATGGCGTGGACGCACATTCCAGGACAGTTTTCGCTGTTGGCTGTACTCGTGATTGAGTCCAGGAGGCCTGAGGAACAAAAAATAAATAAACCCAGTGGTAAAAATCCGGGAGATGGTTAAAAGCAGCTTTTTCGCTCATAGTAAAATCGGTAATGAAAATGTTTATTTAACAAAATCATCTTATTTTAATGCAAATTTTTGATAAAAATAGTGTTTTTTTAACTGGTTAAAATCTAATGGTTAAAAGTAAGATTTTATATGTGATTGTGACTTATTATTGACGTATAAGTTAAATTTAAATTTAATATTCTGAAGGCTACCTTTTTTATTTTCATAAATTAACAATAAATTTAAAATGAATAAAACGCTTTTTCCTATATTTTTTTTATCTACAGCTCTTAAAAATATGTTATTAAATTTACCATCAGACATTTATAGCTTCTACAGCTACGCAAAAAACTTTTCTCGATTCATTAAGAATAATCAATAGAAGCATACAATTTCAAATGGAAGACTAATTTTTCAATTAATTTTAAACTAAAATTATATAGAGATATAATATTGGGTAGTACAACGTCGCGAAGAAAGATAAAATGAAAAATAAAATAACTAAAACTGAGACCAGACTTTTTTCAGTTATGACATATCTTTGTGGATATGAATTATCTATGTGAATTATCTTGTGTCGTATCTATTTAAATCGAGTGAAGATGTAATTTGAGCGAACTGTATTGTCTGACCAAAAACAATGGGTTGCATTGGAGAAAAAACTGTTTCGAAACGACAACCGTTCATTATCACCACCACCGCAAACGACGAATGACACTTTTTTAAATTTGCATTAGAAAAAAAAATAATTTCAATCCTTCGTCCATGGGTACTTAACGTTTCGTCGTTAACAGCACTATATGCAAATTACATACGACTACCACGTATTTCTAATGGTCTCTTGGACATGGACACCCGGCTCGCAAGATATTATAAGATGACAACATTTAATTTAGTATTGAAACGAGTGGCTCTTAAATTAAATGGAAACCTGCTTGCTTAGTCACACATTGACCCACTTACAACGATAATTTTCCGTCGTGTATATTTGTCCCCGGCATTAGGCGTAAAAAATGCGCACGTAAAAAAAGAAGAGGCTCGTAGTGTCGAAAAGAAAAAATAAAAAAAAAAAAAAAGAACTCCGACCCGGAGACCTTGACAAAAACAACAGTTAGGTTACCGTTGGCTCGTATCTCCCTAAGAGCTCGAGCGTCAAATACCGATCGGCTTCTAAGACAATCGAAGATCCCGTCTACGCCGCTCCTGCAGCGGCGTACTTTCTCTCTCTCTCTTTTCCTCTTTTCCTCTTTTCCTCTTTGCCTCTTTCCCTCCTCCTCGAGCTGTACAATAATATGTACCGTATGCCACATTTTACAATAATGCGCGCGAGATGTAACGCGAGGAGGGAACCGAACCATTCCAGCGATCCCAGGCCAATGAGCCTCGCGCTAACTGTATATAACACTTATGCGTCCTGAGGAGGAGGAGGAGGAGGAGGAGGAGGAGGAGCAGGCGTAAGTGTGTGTGCGTGAGGATACCGAAAGAGAGGAATTCTTGCATGCGTAATCTGCTCGTCCGCGTATAAATAGTCCGCGGGATGTCTGAACTTGATCATGACGTCGGGTAGTCCTTGCAGTAATGAGGTTGAATAACCGGTGAGCGCGATCGATAGAAATCGCAAGAGTTCTTGGCCGGAAGACACGGAGAAATCCGATCGCGACAATCGTTCTTTCTTCTGGACTCGCGCAGACCGGATGCCGCCGGCTCGGGAAACGCGAAAACCATCGATCGTCCGACCGACCGATCGATCGATCGATCGATCGATCGAATTCTGAATCGGCGAGTGATACCCGAGCGATCGGTGTCGCTGGCAACCGGAGCGGAAGCCCGTCGAGCCACTTTTACCAACAGCTCAATTATTGATAATCAGTTTTTTTTGGCTACCCGACAAACCTCGCCGATTTTGTTACATTGCAACTGAGATTGCTCGTGGTGCTTGTCATGTAGTCCACATATCCCATTAAGAAAGTACTTTCATTCGATGTCAATTGAATTCAGACTTCTTTGTAGAGTACCCAAAGATTGTTTTGTTCTCCGTCTCGGACAATTTGTAAATTTTAAACACCTCTAAACTGTGTAATGAATTGCTTTAAATGTCCCAATATTGATAAAAGTAGTTCATACTATTTTTCGAGGATCTAAATGAAATTTCAACTTTTCAAAAACAATATTTATGGGCAAATACGCTTAACGGGCTCTAAATTTGTATTCAAATAACTAGTCTACTTAGCTGTAAATTTTCAGATAAATGTCTGGCTTAAGAATGATTTAAAGTACGAAACGTCGCTCGTGCAGGATTATTTTAATTACTTAGCATTTGACTCACACTGCTCACATTGGTACTTAATTATATTTATATTAGTGCATCACTTAGTTTACGATATTATATCGAAAAAAAATTTTGTGAATTTTTCTTGCTTTAATATATGCATGTATTCTAAAGAATTCCCATACTTAAGATACTCTTACCGTTATAATACTTATGGTAAAATTTTGTAAATTTGCAAATTTTTTTTTTTTTAATATGGAAAACATTTTTTATCTAAATTAGAGATTTTTTACCATGAACTTTTAATTGGTGATATTACAATTCAAGAAATATCCTTTTCACACGTGCTTCGAATTATTATGTACAATTTTTAATTCGACACGAGCCATCATTGCATTCTTTATACAAAGAATATTTCAGCCCGCAAATTCAAAATAATTCGCAATGATTTAACGCATCATTTTTTACAGCTTCATTTCCGCTCGAAAATACTAGTGGTTTCAACTCATTTTGCATGTGCCATTAGGAAAATATAGCGGTAGTGGAGGCATTATCTCAAAATTGAACTACTAATGTGTTTTGCAGCATACAAGTCTTAAAACAGTGGTATCTCTTGTGGTATCGAGTTTATTAAAATTCTGCATATGAATTTCCTGCGGAGGAGTCCGTCCAATGAATATCATAACCCATACGCATAATCTGCCATAACAGTTGAGCATTTCATGAAATTGACGTAATTCGGGTTTGGATATCTTCTGGGCATTTCAGAGTTTTTTTTTTTTTTTTAAGAACACGTATGCTTTGGGTTTAAAACTTCATGAGAAGAAAAGTTGATTAGCGGTTAGCCAGACTAATACCACACTTCGCTGAATTTCAACCCCAGATTCTTTGAATCGTTCAAATAGTTGAAGATATTGCAGGTATTGCATCTTCGATTTTAAAAGTGAGAATCACAAAAGCATCAATCGATGTACTCAATAATTAATTTTATTAATATAAAAATGCTTTTAAGATTAATATTATGCAAAGCATTTGAAAGCATAAAAATTAGAAAGAAGAAAACAAAACTATCTTGAGGATATTTGCAAGTGTGAATAATCAATGGTCAACCCAATAATCAATGGTCAATATAATGATTTTTCTTCTGAGTTTTTATCACGTGTTTTGTGCAAGTAAAAAGATTTACTTTTATTCTACTTCTTGTATTAATACGAAAGCTTAATTTTATTTTTAACTGTAACCATTTTATACAATGGAAATCATTAATAATGTTATGTATTTCACTTCTTCATCTGAATAATCCATAATATTTCTGTATATCTTAATTGCATCATATATATGATAAAAAAGGTTTACACCAATACAAAGAATCATTAGTTGTTTCAAAATTGTTTAATTAATCCTTATAATAATTTATATCAAGCGTTCTTGTATCAAATATCATACTAGTGAATAGAATTAAATAAATGCTTAGCGTCAATTTGTATACGATAATTATTTACACGCATAACAAAATAAGCACTTGTAATTAAATTTCCAACATATTTAAAATTTTCAATTTTACAAAGCATGAATGAACCAAAGTATGTTAATCATTTTGAATTTAAGGAAGTAATCAATCTTAAATAAATCAAATAATTAATTTTATCTTCTTATAATAAATTTAATCCTTTTACCAAGATTTAATTTAAACATAAAAATTAATATAAACATCAAAAATATAGTAATAAAATTATCGTGCAATCACTTATAACATAAGTATTTATAAAATTCATTTCAAACATCAATGATTATGCATATCAATTCTATTTTAATTAAAATATTGATTGATACTTGTAAGAATGCATAAAATCCAACGTCAAAATTAAATTTTAATTATTATTTATCACAAATAATATTGAAACATTTTTATAAGAATAAAAAAAAAAATTAGTTTAAACCTGAATAACTACAATTTATTATTTCATTATTAATAAATAATTATTACAACCATATTAACACAAATTTTATATTATTCTTTTAAAACTAAATGAATTTATTATTTTAAATAGCAGGATATTAATTCTGAATATGAATGATAATTATTATGAACTGTAATAATAAAATAAATATTTCATCGTGAACGTCTTTTTTAATTTTTTTTTACAAATTATGTTCAAACGCATTTAGTTAAATAAATATTAAGATGAAATATATATAAAATTTTATATATTATTATAATAACTTTATTGAGTTAAAATTTTCATCCCCACCTGTGCAACCTCAATTTTTATTTGTGTACTGTATATTTTAAATTTATGTCCAGACGTACGTGTATTTAAATTTATCATCATTGAAATTTAAATTTTTAGTCATTTAATTTACGTATAGTAGTATTAGTTTTACATGTAATAGTCTATCAGACCACGAATACAACACTTTTATGAAAGTTTTTTTTGTGTAAAATTATAAAAAAAAAAAAAAAAATTTAGTAAAATCTAAACTTCTTCATTAATTTAATGAGTATTACAAATATTTATTATAAAATTAATTTTATGTAGATTGAATCTATAGATATGATTAAAAAGCCAATTATAAAATGATTAATATAATATTTTATATTTAATTCACAATTATAAAAAAATGAAATATATTCCAGATAAATTTAATACATTGTGTATACACGTACTGTATATTAGATACAAAAAACGAACAGTTTTTTTTAATAAAGTGCATAAAATTTTTTTATAAAAATGATAAAACATCAATAAGTTATGTGTGGCTGAATCAAAGCACAAATATCGAATAACATTTTAATTAGGCTTATTGGGCATTAATGTCAATAAAAATATAGGTCGTTGAGTATTTGAATAAATGATCATTCCGTGGATATTATATTACATTATAAATTAAAATAATGAAGCAGGCCATAATTAAAAATAATAGTTCTAGATAGTAATTTAGATTTTCTTGAGAGTTTAGAGGAGGCAAGAAATTTTATCACCAGTTCTAATCATCCATTCGTCCACAATTAATTACCATAATACGCTCGGTATTCTAATTTTATTTGCAGGGTATTTCGGAGGTAGGGCGACAAATTTCGCAGAGATTACCATATTAATCGACGGACGGAATTTGTCTTGCTGCATTACAATCCGGCGAAATTTCAAACGAAACCTCAACTTCCTACCCGAATATCTCGGCGCGAATAAATTTTTTTATCGCCCTTTTTAATTTTTACAGTTACATCATGCATTGCAGTCACGTCGGCGGTCAAACTATTAAAAAATTCATTCAATACATCACGGAGGATCGGCCTACGCATTAGGCTGAGCAATTCCGCTGCCTCCCATAATATAATATAATATAATATAATATAATATAGTATAATACAATACAATATAATATAATGTTTTCTTTGATTGTGAGAGGCGAGGCGGAGGGTCCGGAGGTGGCGAGAAAATCCCCGTTAGATTAATAAAAAGGAAAATACTAAATAAAACGTAAACAGAGTGACTTATTAGCATTCGACACTCATTCCGACGAATTTTTACTTTATATACATTTTTTTCGTTTTCATTTTAAGTTTACCGTTATCCTCCTCGGTATCCGATGGGAGGCTGTATTTTAAAGTTTCTATATCATGTGAACGATGTGTACCCGCGTTATCAGATTATATTGTAAATTTTATTATGCTATTATCGAACTTTTTTATTGGATGATCGAGTGATAAAATTGTAAGCCTGAAATTTATTTATATATCGCGCGTATCCTTCGAGGCAGAGAATGATGAATAATTAGTTGTGTGTATCGCGTGTGTATCCCCTGGGATTACAATTCATAAAATTTGACTGGCTGATAAATTATTGTTCAATTAAATTGTTTAAGCACAAGCCTGTATATTTTTAGACTCATTATTTCATTTGCTAATTGAAATTTCAATGTGACGAGGAAGTATTAAAGCTGCAAAATTTATGCTCTTCAATATCAAGAACTGAATTATAAAGCACAAAACTCTCACTGTAATTCAGCTGAGTTAAAAATTAAGAACCGCATGGTTTATTCAACATCACTTTTACAACGATATTGTGTTTTATATCAGGGAATCGGAATTATTTGCGTAATACGTGAACATAAATTTTTATAAAATAAATTCTTTCAAAAAGATGCCTTTAAAGTAAACAACACTAAAATTAAGTATTAAAAAAAAATTTTTTTTTGCCTAGATCTTATATACATATGCTTCAAAATATAATATATATATATATATATAATAGTTCTAATATTCATAATGCTATAATGTATACAATAAAGCACATGTCAATTCAATTATTGTGCTTTTATATTCATATTTTCAATACTGTAATTACTATGATTACAACAATATTTCACACAATTGTCATAAATATGAAGAAAAAGTTGGTGCATATGCATTCGATATTCTCCTATCTGTCTGACAACTGAAATAGGTCTGAGATTGATCATAGAAGCAAAAATTGGCAAACCCCAAACTAGATTTTTCTAAAGCATTGATCAGGAAGAATAGCATCATCGAGAATACACTTGATTTCCTGTTCTCCAAAATAAACAAGGACACCCGATGATGCAATAAGCTCGGATACGTGATCATAAACCTCGGGAAGGACGAACAAGGATCTTCGCTCGGCAGTGGGGAGCTTGGGGTGACCGAGACAAGGTCGACGGGCAAAAAGGGTCAGCTACAGGTGTAGCCTCGAAAAGTGACGTCGACCAATGAAAGTTATTCGCGGACAGCCGAAGAGGGAGGACACGTGACCGTGCCGGGACATGCGGAATTCGCGCCGGTTTCACTTGGTTCGTATACGTATATATATGTGAGTACATATACATACATATATACATATATACATATATATATACATATATACATATATATATATATATATAGACATATATATATAGACATAGACACATATAGGCACATAACGGCCCCAAACAAGCGTAACGGTTGTCCCAGGCGACGACGAGGATGACACACACGTGTGTGCACCACCTCCTCCTCCTCCTCCTCCTCCTCCTCCTCCTCCTCCTTATCCTCCTTATCCTCCCCTAGAGGGATGCGAAACACCGCCGGTGCCCCGATTATCCGAATACCCCTCTTCCTATTTGGATCGTCGGAAAATAATTGCTTTTGACTCGGCGGTAACCGGAAAATTATCAGAATTTTTCGTTTTCGGGTTTCATGAGACCTCTGGTGACGCCTCAAGGAATGTGGAATGCTCTCGCAAACTGTTTACTCGAGTTGTTAGTCGTACTTCAAAAATCTCTCGGCTACATGCATTGCTAACGGAATAAAGTACCTATGAATTATTGAGAATCCGTAATAGTGATGCTGTGAGAACATTATCACAATTTTCGACATTTCTCCAGATCTCTTATGCAATTTTCGCGACAGCAAAATTAATATCTGTGCTTGTGCTTCCACTAGAATTGCCCGATAATTTCAAATACCAATTTGAAACATTTTATTGGCAATGGACTTCATGACGGCTTTAGTATAAAATTATCACTATTAAAGAACGAAAAGACTTCACTAAATTTAATAAGCTTGACGTTCCAGGAAAATCATCGTTAGAATAATTCGTTTCATGGTGCTTTCAAAATTCATACTCGTAGTATAAAATTAATGTTGCAATTCAGAAAAGATTGTAGACAAACAAAATTATGCAGGTATAAAACGGTACAATAATTTCGATTACATGCACAGCGTTATACAACTGTTAATGTAAATTTTTCTGATTACAACTAGATAAATAGAATATAAATTTATCAAAACCCCTATTCATTTCAAGTGCAATTTTTAAAATAATTCGATTAAACCCTTGCTGTTTATTTTAATCAATTTAATATTTTCGAATCAAATTTATCGAATATTTAAAATTCAACATAGTTTATTCATATATTTACTTAGGAAAATAAACAACTATAAAATATTTATTTTAATAAAAAACAGTACAACTTATAAATTTTATACCTAAATTTATATAAATTATATTTAATACTTTGCATAATTTTATAACTGTAGCTAGTGTAAAATAAATAACTATTATATATTAAATAATGAAGCATGTTAAATGAATAACTTTTATTCATGAAACGAGTTTTTTTTTTTAAACATATGATAATGTTAATTCACTTAATTTTTATGTAAATTATAATCATTTTAAATCAAGAGTGAAACCATCCTATTTTACAATTTTGTAAATACATCGATAAAATCAACAATTTATAGCCTGAGTTGATAAGAAATATAATGAACTTGAATTTTTTTTTTTTTTTATTAATGAGACAAAAAGGTTTATTTATTTACACGTTATTTAACTGTACCATATAATACACTGTGACTTACGTTAATACGCTTTTCTTAGAAAACCAATTATTTTTACGTCTTTTCAGTTCTCGTTTAAGCGAATTCTTACAGAATTTCTACCGTTTCACAAAAGTAGGCAAAATATTATACTATAATTTGCATATATGTGCATAACAATACTTTGATTTGTAAAAGTACGAAAGTATACTGATTAATATTTATCACTATACTGTGTAAATAATAACTTATATTTTGATGAATAAGACACGTATTCATTTAATTGCGAATTGAAAAAGATACTTTTTATGATAAAAAATATTGATAACAGTGATTATTTATATGTATAGGTGACACTAGTACAAGGTTCTGCAAAGAGAAATTATTTTGCAAATATTTGCTCTAAATGCGAATTACGAAATATTATTTTTTATAATTGTATAAAAATTGAAAAGTAAGTTGTGCTATTGATTAAAGTGAAATTTAATAAAATTGATGAAAGTTAAAATTAAAATTCTGTAAGAGGTATTTTTTGTAAAGCAAAAAACCAAGATAAAGATACTAAAATTATAATTTGCGGTTGTAATTTAAAATTAAAATTTCGAATATAATAAAATTATTAAAAATTTCTTTAATTTTGAGTTGCATGTCATTCTGTGTACAGTGAAATGAATTTTATTCTACTAATAATCTACTTAAATAAATAAGAAGGCTGTTTGGTAACTTTTTTTGATTTTATATCTCAGTAAACTTTGTACGAATTTTAATAAAAATTGATCAATAACAATAAGAAAAATTAAATTTTATTCAATTAATTGACTCCAATATTTCTACATATCATGGTACATAATGTATGTTAAGATCAACAAATTCGTTCCCCCAAAACAAATAATACGAGTATTAAAATGGGTGACCACCAATATCCCACCCTCGTTTACCTAATTTCTTTTCAGATAAACGAGTGCACTTTTTTATACAGTTTTCACTATAAATTGATGGTAAAAAATAGTCAGCCCATCAAATATCAAAACCGGACCACCCGCACTTTCGGGGATTTAAAGCCGTTTTGATGGATCGCGAAAGGAAATTAAGATCGGGGCGGAAGAGGAAATTCCATGCATTTCCGTTTTGTTTTCTCAACTACTCTCTTGTCTCCCATGGACTCGCTCCTCTCTTCCTCTCTCTCTTCCTCTCCCGGCTAGATATACCGTTGCCGTACATGTATAGCTCAAAGCCGGCCAGCGGCCTTCTTTCCCGCCGGTAGTTGTGTGCAGGTACCCCATCCCAGCGCACACACACGCAAGTGCGTGGTTGTGGGGGGCGCACCGTGTGACCCCTCTCCTGTCCCCGGGAAGTGGGCCAGTCGCATCCTTCGAGGAGAGATATAACTGTGCCATCGTAAACCCAGCACGCGCGAATTTCTATTTTTCCGTAAACGCGCACGCGCCCGACGACGACGAGGAGGCAGAGGATTCCGCGACACCCGGAGGACGTGCGCGCGACCGAAATTTTCGCTCGGTCGCGTGCGCTCGATTTTTTTTTTCCTTTTTTGCGGCAAAGCTGGTGGTGGTGGCGGCGGCGGCGGCGGGACGACGACGCTGTTGTTGCGTTGTTTTTTCCGCAAACAACCGCCTCTGTGTTTGAAGGAAGGCTGTGGCTCGCTCGTAACACACTTACCGCGCCCGAGCTCGCGCGATTATTTTTTAATGTCGCTAAGCGATGCCAGCCTCGTCCATTAAACCCCTCGTTCCTCGCTTCGCAAACCTTTATTCCGCGTCTTTTCTTTGTTTTATCCCAGAAATCGCTCTTTCGAAGCGTTGTTAACATTCTGTAAAAATTGCTATCCTAGATATTTAAAATCTCGAACGTTGTCATACGCGGAGTCCAAGTTCATTCCCATTTAACAGTAAAACTTTTACAACTTGTTTTTATTATAACCCCAAGTATGGAAAGTAATGCAACTTTTATTACTTGTGAAGGAGGAAGTTACGTTGTACATAAAAACGAAAGAAAAACAAGTCACCTGTGGTGCATTTTTGTTTTTTTGTTTTTTTGTTTTTTTTTTTTCGGTTTATTTCGTGGCCAAAGTTATGCACTTGTCGGTGTCTCGAGCCTGGATGCAATCCAATGAAAAGAGAAATTTCTCTATCGCGACAATTGAATTCTCCAGATACGAGAAATGTCCTGTTATTTTCAATGAAAGTGCCGCCGTCCGCGAATCTTTCGAGGGTGAGAGTTTAAGAGACGTTTTTATCGTCTTAATCCTCTTCTCGTTCGAGCCGAGAAAAAAGGGGAAAAAGGTCGAGCGCCCGACATTTAAATCGACAACACGAGCTTGATATTCATTCAAGCGGAATCGCTCCTTTCGCTCGTCATTCACGAAAAAAAAGGACTGAAGGTCGAGGGTAACTTACTTTCAATCGGCTTATCAGAATCGCGGAGAAAAGCGCACCGACCAGTCGCCGAGGTAAAAGTGTGGATGCACCAGCTCCTAGTTACCGGCCGGTCTTCCCGGTTTACTTCCAAGTGACCCCGTTCCGCACTTACCTGACAGGAAGCTGCCGGCGAGGGAGTCGTCGTCTTGGGCGACGGCGACGCCGGCCACCAGCAGCAGCGGCAGCAGAGCTGCGGGCCGCATCTTCCTCTCGGGTGGCGAGGGCCTAGTCGGGGCTTGCGAGGGCGGCGACTGCTTCCTTCTGCGCGGGTGGGGACTGCTTCGTTTCAGGAGGCGCGATCCGATCTCAACCCTAATCTCGCGCGCGCTCCAGCCTCATCGCCTCACTGACGAACTGGCGGCGGCAGCGGCCCGGCAGCTCCGATGATCCCAAGTGTTCTCCCAAGTTGTGGGTCAGGGTGTGCGGCGGTGCCCAAGGTAAGAGCCACTGGAGCCGCCGTCGCCGCCGCCGCCACCGCCGCGGCCGCTGGGAGAGAGCCGACCTGGTGGGAGGGGTTTACCGGAGGTTTACCAAGTGACCACCACAAGTGTCTTTCCTCTACCTGTCCTCCGTCTGCGGGAACATTGCCCTCCTTCTCTCTCTCTCTCTCTCTCTCTCTCTCTCTCTCTCTCTCTCTCCTTTCACTCTACTTCTCACTACTTTTCTCTCCCTCCCTCCCTCCCCCTTCTCTCTCTCTCTCTCTCTCTCTCTCTTACTCTTGCAAGGGGACACCACCGCCACGAGGAGGAACAAGGATCTTCCTCTTGCTGTTTCTCCAGACCCCACCTCCCGTCTTTCCATTCCTTTCCCTTCCTTTCTTTCTTTCTTTCGTACATCCGACGCTCTCGGATCTTCCTTTTCCTCGCGGCCCGCCTCTCCTCTCCCTTTTCCTTGCGCTCCAAGAGGACCGACACTCTTTTCTCTCTTTCTCCCCTGTAGGTGCATAGAAAGAGAGAGGGAGCGAGAAAAGAGAACAGCGGATACAATGACTCGGATTGCGAGCGCTCGGAAATGAAAAACTCGACTCGATAAATATCCTTTCAATTTAATTGACAAAAAAAGAAGAAAAAGAAGAAAAAGAAGAATAAGAAGAATAAGAAGAAGCAGCCAAACGAAAAAGCGAACCCGCGCGCCAACAAACAATAAATAACGAGCTTTTGGCGCAAAACGATAAAACGACGAGGACTTCCTTTGCTCTTTTAATTTATGCCCCGGTAAATGCTCCGTGAAAAATTGCGGGTCTCGTAATTTCAAGCCTGTTAACGTAATGCAATAACTGCATTTGTCAAAAATTAAAAGTAAAATATGTATGTGTGTATACGATTCGCATTGCTGAAAAAGAATTAATTTATTATGTAAACGTAATTAATTGTCAAGTTCGATGCACACGAATACCTGTTGGCTCGGTGACCGGGATATAATAACTTCGGGACTTCTTATTTGTAATTACATTGGTGGTAATTAAATCCCTACAGAGCTATATTGATACCATGTTAATATGTAATGCGATTGTAAGCTTATTATAGATGTGAGATTTAAAAATAAACTCGAATTAAATTCAAAGCCTTCGTTTTATTCGGTGATTTTAAATCAATGGTCTTTCCATCAATTTTTTTTTCTTTTTTTTTCGTATTTCAAAAATTGGTATTTAATATGAAAGAATGTAATGGATATTGCAAATCTAAAATTAAAATGATGTACAAATTTTAGTACATAATATAAATAATTAGTTGTTGGATCTACTAAATTTTTAAGTAATCATAAATCGTTGTTAATTAAAAATACCCTTGTTGTTTAAATTATCTTCTTAACATATATGAAGTAGACTATTTATTAAAAATGTGTAAAATTAACAAATTATAATACTTTTAATATAATAATCTACTTGTTTTACTTATAATAACAAAATAAGCTTCAATCAATCTGATATTTTATAATGATATGTATATACATGTATGTATATATCAAACGATAAGTATAAATGATGTAACAAACAAAAAATTGATCATTATTCATTACCTCAATATAATTTCATAATAATGATACTTCTTTAATATTATTATATAAACAGACAATTGTCACTACGGGAAAGTGTATAAAACAATTTTATGTGTCGTTAAAAATTTGGATACATCCTGTGTCATATTAAAATTACGATTTGTTTCCTTCTTTTTAAATTTAAAATCCGATAATACCATTATAAAATTGAAATAAAAATGATAAATAAGTGTCTTTTATAAGAATTGATGTTGAAAAATAAGACGTTTAAAATATAATTAATAAAAACGAATCATTAACAAGATTAAATTTAGAAACTATCTTTCCAGTGTTGTCAAGTAATTTATATCCCATGATTTTTAGCTCTATAATAAAAAATTGAATGCTTAAAATTTCTTAAAACCTTCTTGCTCAATTTGAACTAAACTGCTTTGCATTTACACTAAACTACCACGTAAAATAAGTTTTATTTCAAAATATATGGTATTTTCAATTAACAGCGTTATCAATTACTCGTGTTAAATTAATTCTGATAATGATTGTATAAAATATATATATATATATATACAGTCGAGTTGCACATTTATTCTCTAAAAAATGTTTGATTCGTATTACTTTCAACAAACAATGTTAAAGCTTTATCTACCTTGATTGAGATTATCAAATTGGATAAGCCTTTATTGTTCTGCATGCATAAATTAAATATTGCTTCTGCCAACGATCGAGTAAACTAATTTTCTTCGGCATAAATAAAGTGCACCACAAAAATAGAGTTGGTTTTCTTTTTTTGAAACATTGCCGTCAAAGTGGGATTGGTAAAATTTTTCGCACCTGTGCAGCCCCGGACGGAGTATGCGGAATGGGTTTCTAAGCATGCATAAGCAATTTTAATTGGGTTTTAGAAATTGCATATTTGTATTGTGGGACCTCTTAATAATAATAAAGCCGGTTACATTACCCGACACCTCAATTCTGGATGCATTCCGTTATTCCCGCGTTCGCCATGTGAACGAATTAAAAAGGGAACGCTCGAAACTTTCGCTGTGCATTTATACAGGAAATACGCTGTCGCCTGGGACATTTTGGAGCGTTCCACAACGCAAACTCGTACCAGAATAACGGAATACTCCCCCCCATAGCGTAATTGTATCGCTATTATAATTATAATAAATTTGTTTTATTGCGATTGACCATCGATTGATACGCCCCCATAATCAATTTGTCCTACGTACGAATTTGGAATTTGTTACCGTGAATTAATCCTGCCTTCGCATCGAATTCAAATGAACTCTAGAGGCATGCTATCTTTTTCTTAAAATTTTCAAATCTTTAAGTAAATCATCACCGTTGTATTTATAATTTTTTAAATATTTTTATTTCAATAATATGGCGTTGACTAATTTTTAAGCCAAAATTCAAATGTTTTTCGAATATCAATTTAACAAAATTTGATAAATAATCCGAAATAAATTATTTAATTATAATCTTTCTTATTTTATTTGAATAGGAATATTCATTTCTAATTTAAATAGGTTTTTAAAAACAAAACTATTTTTATATATTGAGCATCAAAGAGCAAATTTGATATCATAATTTTACTTATAATTAATTGCAATTTCACGTAATATTTACACAGATTTTTTTTTTTAACAATAAAAATAAATCACTTATTTTAAAAAATAATAATTAGACTTTTTAAATTATCAAATATAAAAAATAAGTTATATTTTGTAAGCCCGATTAAAAAATAATGTATATAATGTGTAAAAAAAATTTAATTTGTGAATTGAAAGAAGTAATTATTATTATTATTATTATTATTATTATTATTATTATTAGTAGTAGTAGTAGTAGTAGTAGTAGTAGTAGTAGTAGTAGTAGTAGTAGTAGTATTGTTATTATTATTTAATTCTGTATATAAAATATTTAAATAAAAAAATATTAGGTATTTTTGCCTGAGTAAACATAATGAATAAAATTTGTAATAACCTAGCTAAAAAATGGATATACCTATCAATTATATTAGAATTATATACATTGCAATATGAATAAAATTTTTATCAGATAGCAAATTAATAAATATAATTCACTGACATCATTTCCCAAGTAGATCAAGTTAGATCACATGGTTTCCTTCAAGAATCGTGGGAAAAGGGGGTTTCTCTTTAGAATAGGAGTAAGACCAGTTCGTCCAAAATCGTGTAAAAGACAGAAAAATTAATTAAAAGTTTTTAGCTATTAAATACGTTTAAATTGAAAAAATAAATTGATATTTAATTTCCCAATACGGACGTCATTGTCTAAAAAATCTAATTATTTTATAAATTATGCACAATTTAGTTTATTTAATGTAAGTTTGAATGATCTGCGCTAAGCTTTGACAGCAATGACAATCTGGGAAGTACCTCGAGAATTTTAGTTTAAAAATTTTAGATTATTTTTTTTCTACAAAAGATTCTTATCAATGAGAATATCTCTAAACGAGTTCCGAATCAGCATTTGCTTTATACGGTGAGTTCCCTTTTCCTGTGAGACTTTACAAGTGTTTAAAAAAGACGGTACCTTGGTAAAGGTAAGCGTAACCATTAACAAGGGCTCGCATGTGTATTTTTTAAAAACAAGTTTTACGAGCTTTCTCATTTAACATCAGATGAACGAAAATTTTCTTTTTCTAACTTTTAAAACTTTGATACTAAGTTACTTAATTGTCTGCAATGGATACTTGATGAACTTTGACCATAGATCCAGTTTCCTCTGGAAGTCTACTTCTAAAAGAACCCACTCAAGAATAGCTTAACCGTACAAAAATTTAAACTTTCAAGAAAAATAGTTATTCAATTGTATATAAATTCAAAATTATAATAATATCAATTGGATAGTAATGTCGTATAAAAAGATCAATTATAATTCTATTGTACAGTTGGAAATTTGATTTTAATAAAAGTAAATATCACTAAGAAAATTGTATTTTAAAATTTTTAAATTTGCATTGATTTAAACTGCTAAGGTGTTGAGCCGAAGTACAAAAAAGAAATGTTCAACTTCCCTGTAGCAACAGCTTTATGAATAGTTTTTGAATAACTTAATGTTTATAAAATAGACTAATATATCGCTATACGTATATAAAAGACTTTTTAGTACCTTAAATATATTATTGATAGAGTTTGATATATATTTTAGATTCGAAGCTGACTCTTATTTATTGAAATTGCATGATTTAAAAAAGAAATTATTTTGGATTCAGAAATCAAACACTCGGTGTTGGTAACCTTTGTATAATGATTACCAAATATTTTTTATTTTTCCATGTTCTAACTGAATAAATTTAATGCACTCTACAGTTTTAAGTAATTGTACATACAATGGAACCTTGCAATAATAATAATAGAAAAATCATCAATAATTGCCAAACCAATTTTTTATTTAAACGCCTCTTGATCGACCTATTTTCTAACAAATTAGAACAATTAAAGTTTTTCTATACCAATATATAATTTACATAATTTATATGACAAATAAAAAAGGGACGTCTAATAATGTAATAATATTTGCTGACATCCAACATTATTAAATTCCTATAATTATTTATTCGTGTATTTTATTCTAACATTCTCAAATATTTATTTATTTTATTTTTTTAATGTAGTCTTTGAACTGTTTATAATTATTTTGTTGTTTTCGTTTTATGCATAGCTGTCTTCAAATTATGTGCAAACGTTATGAATAACAATAAAATTGTTTAAAACAAAGGCTTTATGTGATTACATGAGATCTAGATTACAAAAGGAACTACGATATTGGTTTGAGAGAGCGAGACGGAAAAAAAAGAATGAGACAATAGCTTTTCCGTGGCCTTTTTCATGTTCTCTCGACAAAATTGCATATAAACGTGCCGGTACTTTTTCGTAGAGTTAACTGATTTTCCGTTTCGGCTAGGGTTACTATTATTTATACTCTATGTTTAAGTAATTCATTCAATAATAACAAAAATTTAATAACAAGACACAAACTTAAGTGATTAATTGATACGTACAAATAATGCAAAATAGTGCACGCAATTTCAAAGGGACAAAGTAAATTATGTCGGTCCGTTTTAATAAATTGATTTCATAAAGGCAAAGTTAATGCACAATATGATAGTGAAAAATTAAGTTCTAGACTTATTTTTGTTACAAAACAATTTTATATGTTCATGATACCACGGGTCTTAACTGTAAAATTAGATATTATAGTAGTTTTGATACCAAATAATACATTTATTGCTTTTAAAAGCATTTTTAACAATTGAGACTATTTTATATCTACATGAAAATAATGATACAATTTCCTCTTCAATAAATGATATTTCTCGATTATATATATTATATAGTTCAGAATGGTTATTCTTTTCTTAAGACTTATTAGTCCAGAATAAATTTTAAACTCATTGAGTTCTATAAAATTAACTATAACTCCGCGTACATAAACTACTGGATACTCAATTTTTTTTTTTTTTTTTTTAAACACACGTCACAAATGAATGATAATGTTCACTTAAAGAGACTTCCGATTGGTTCAATTCTATTTCCAATAAAAAAATTGTCAACACTCGATATGGCATGGTAAGATCGAATGGAAAGCCGGTTACGTCGCTTAATGTGTACTCCGAGGATTTATTCCACATTCGATTATGTTAAAAACAATTGATATTGATAGAACCGGAAATGAAATTTATAATTATCAGCATTTTATTTAATTATTGCAGTTTATTTCTAAGCACATAAACACATTGCACCTTTTTTCATTGCAATAACATTCTGACATTGTTCACATTAAATTTTCGTAAAAACAACGTTCCCTATGAAATAGTAGATAGGATACTTTATTTTTTTAATTATAATCGTAGAGATTAGTTAATTGAGTAGTTAATGTTCGCTCCCTTAGTTCACAATTGTATAAATTATTTTAAATAATAAAGATAACAATTTTGGTAAAAATTATTCGACAAATCATTCGTATTAATAAACCTGTTTGTAAATTCATAGAAGAAAATTCTTAATAGAGAATTTGAAATACGCTGTGTGTGAAAAAAAACTGAAATTTTCGAAAAATATAAAAACATTTATGTGAAATAGTATAGTAGAAAATTTTATACTGTAATTTACTCAAACAATTTCAATTCTAATTGAATAAACGAAATATTAGAGTAATTGTTACTCGATACGTGGGTAGTAAAAAATAATTTAAATACTTTAGAAAATACAAACCTGATATTAAATATCATAATTTTATAAAATTTAATTCATAATAAAAATCCGAAAGTAAAACGAATATAGTAACTGCTAGTTTTTATTTTGTTTAATACAATAATTAATATGTTAAAATGTGACATTACAAGATTTAGATTAAATTTTCTGAATAAAAACTCTTAATAAAAAATAATTGGTTTGGAAGATGTAATTTATCATTTTTTTTTTTAGATAGAATTTTCAATACGACTATATATAATAATAATATATTAAATTATATAATTAACTTATTTGTAACAAATGTTTATTATTACGTATTTTTAAATACATGATTAATTCAATATTTTAATTACAATACAATGAATAAATATTTGTTGCTACCAAACTTTCAAATACTTGACGAGTATTCAAAGACAATTGTTATTTGCATATCTTAAATCAAAATATCCTTTTGATAAAAATCAATAATTAATTTTAAAACACCCATTATAACTGAGCAAGCTAAAAAAATAATATATTTTCTTATAATAAAAAACCTTAAAAGTAATCATTAAGATTCATTGAGTTTTACTTATTTGCTATAAACTATTTATCTTTGGATTTTTTACCATGAGGAATAAAATATTTTTTTATGTAAATACTGACTTTTTAGTATATTTTATAATAATTGCAAAATATATTAACTAAACTAACTTTTTAATACATACGTAAAGAGATTCAACGTATTATATATAGGATTTACTAATTCACCAATCTCTTATGAAACGTTCACCTCTCAATGAGCAAAATAACGAAAGTGCTTCAGATGAAAAAAAACGAATAAAAATCCCAGCTTCCAGAAGTCTTCGTGTGCGTATCTTCTGCACGAGTTTCTTCGCATCTTTTCACCTTTCCATAAGTATATGCGTACCTGTATGTGCGTGTATGCATCGGATTAGCGGTACTTCCCCGATAAACTTGCATGATACCGTACGTATACACGATGAGGATTCTCGAATAAAATCATCTTTTCTGACGTGTTCCAACACAAGCAAATCTCAATGGTTCGCTGATTTGTAATCGACGGAAATTAAACATCTTTTAGATCTTTTGAGGGTGCCTCGGGCTATTATCGATTCACATTTTCCTACAAATGATTCTTTGCCACTCTAGGCAATCGTTCTCCTAGGAAGCGAATTCGTCTTTGATATGATTATGATTATTGATTGGGAAATGAATGATTGACGTATCAGTATTTATTTTCAAGGTAATAAATAATTGCAACAACTTTATGTGAACAATTTTAATTCTGTTGTAAAAATACTTTATATACATTTTATTTCTTGAATAAAACAAATTCTTTTTTCTTTTTTTTTAATTTTTACACAATTGTGTAATAACTCTTTCTTAAAGCAACGAAACATAATTCAATGAGAGGTGGTTAATAAGTTTAATTGTTGGTGTATTAAATATAACAAACTATATTTATTTTCTAAAAAAAACAAAGATAACTAATATTAGTTTTGATCTAATTAATGAGTATTATGTATACATAATGTATAAATCTTTTCAATATAATATATGTTATAAATATAATAATATTAACTTTAATAAATTTAAATTTATTTGTCTAACTCTTTTGGAAAAGTCCAAGATCAACTGGGTCTATTAATTTAAATTTTTGAATAGACTCTACAAACCATAAAAATGGTAAAGTTTTTAAGAATGGCATATTGTAAAAAATTCGATTGGAATTATTTTTTGAATCCAAATCAAAATAAATTATGTAATGAGTGCATTTATGTAATGAATGTTTAGGATCGTGAGCAACATGAAAAGGACTTAGTGAGCCTTGTATATCTTCTGGTCTGGGTTCTCTTGTCAATATGTTACCATCACCTGCTGTTACAAGTTTTATCAAATTTTCTTTTGTAATTTCTATTCCATCAAATGATATTGAATCGTAATTTTTTACAGCAAAATAAAAGTTGCAAGAGTTAAATAATTTAGGATTCTGAAATTTTTAATATAATATATTTATATATTAAATGATACAAATATTTTAAAAAAATTTAATTTAATAAATTGTAATTAAAATTTATACTTGTTTTTCTACGTTTTCTCTAGAACGAATAAGAGCATCATCTAACTGAGGCGAATTTATTTCAAAGAGATTGAAATCATTCATTATAATATTATCACTTTCTTTTAAAATTGACAAGCCTAAAAATGGAAATTATAAAGAAAAAAGTAATAAAGTTTAATTATAATTAATATTATTTACCATAAAATTGCTCATATTTCAGTAAAATTTTAAAAATTAATAAAACATTGGAATGACTTACAATCACTGCTTACTAGCCATTTTCCATGTAATATAGTTAGCAAAATATCAATTGTTGGTTTGAAATAATTTGTTTCACTTGGATCAATTATTACATGAGTTACCGAAGAACTGTAACAGAATAATATTTTTTAAATAGATAATAATCTGAATTACATAAAAATATAATTCAATTTAGAACACAGTATGATTGTATTACCCATAGGTGTTGACAATTTTTAATTTTTTTTCTATTCCTAGTTCAACTAGAAGCTTACGATTTTTCTGATTTAAATCTGATCCATATAAAACAATTTTTGATTCAGAGTCTATGGAAGAAATTATTGATTGATCTAACTCCATAGTTTTTTGGTGCTCAGAAACTGAATCTGAAATTGATTTGTTATCTGTGCATTTCACTGACTTTAATAAATTAATAAATTCTTCTGATTTACAATATTGTCTATTAAAAAAAAAAATAATTATAGTGAATTTAAAAAATAATTTGTTAATATTAAAAAAGTTCCTAGAATACAAAATTATTTTACTAACAGAGGAGTTTTTCCTTCATTGTCAAATACTTCTATACTAGCCTTATAATTAATTAATAGTGAGGCCATTTTATAATCATCATTAATCACTGCTTCATGTAATGCTGTTCTATTTTCAACTCCACATGTATCTGTTAATGCACCAGCTGCTAAAAGCATTTGGCAAATATCATAATGTTTATAGCTAACTGCCTCTTGCTAAAAAATCAATATTTTAGTACTGAGTTTACAAACATGCATATTTTAAGTTTTTTTAAATATTACCAATGGTGTCCAGCCTGCAAAGTCTTTTGTATTTGGATTTGCTCCTAATTGTAATAACAATTTAGCTCGTTCTACACTATTCTGTAATAATAATAAAAAAATAATAAATATTCACTCATCAAAAACATTAGTTAAATTATAGAATTTAATAATATATAAATAACATACACGGCGACAAGCAATATGTAAAGCTGTTTCTCCTTTTTTATTTTTTTTATTCATAGATTTTGGTATAAAACTAGTAGATTTAACAGAATTACTTTTACTTTTATTAGATTTATCATGTGTAGAAGAGTTTATAGTTTTTTCGACATTAGATTTAGAATCACTTTTAATAGACTTATCATTTGCAGAAGAGTTTATAGTTTTTTCACCAATAGATTTAGAATCACTTTTAACAGATTTTTCATGTGTAGAAGCATTTGTAGTTTTTTCACCATTAGATTTAGAACCATTTTTAATAGATCTATTACGTACAGACAAGTTTATACTAGTTTTGACATTAGATTTAGAATCCCTTTTAATAGATCTATTACGTACAGAAGAGTTAATAATTTTTTCAACATTAGATTTAGAATCACTTTTAACAGATTTATCTTGTAAAGAGTTTATAATTTTTTCGACTGGTTTAGATTTAGTAACTTTATCAATAGTATCTTTTTTAACTGTTTTTTGTGATTTTTTATTTACAACAATTTTGATACTACTACTGCTGCTGCTGCTGCTGCTGGTGCTGTTGCTGCTGCTGCTGCTGCTACTACTACTACTACTACTACTACTACTACTACTACTCTTTTGGTTTTCCAAATTATTTATAAATGAACTACAAATGAAAAAATATGTTAAATTAATTATATTCTATAAAATAGATAATTTTTCAATTTATAATTATAAATTAACATTAAAATAAATAATATATCAATACAATATACACATTAAAACAAAAAAATAATGGATGTATTATTTATATAAACTTACGGCAAATTTACTGCTTCTGCAATATTTTTTATATTTAATATTAAATTATTTATTGTAAGATCTGTATAAATATCTGATGCATTTCCTGGTATTTTACATTTTAAACATTTAGTTTCATCTCCAATGCATTTAGAACAAGCAAAGTGACCACAATTTAAAAATTGTTGGGCTTTTTTTAATATTTTATGACTATACATATAAACATATTTTTTTTGATTAATTACAATATACAAAAAAGGGGGAAAAATTTCAATGTATGTACTTACCATTTTGTACAGGTTAGTTTTTCAATAATATTATTTAAAGCTTCATGAGTTTTTACCCACATATTGCTCGTAGACATATTTCAAGTATTTTTCAACGATTAATTCCTTTAACGGTTATTTAACAGCAAAATTAATGTATTTCATAGGTAGACTAAATGATATTTACAAGAGTTGTTTACGAAATCCAAGTGTTGGAGTTTTCGCGCCATAATGTAAAGAAGCTTTGTAGTGAAAATGCAATGTCCCTTTTCTTTGCGACGGAACAAAGGACAAGATTTTGCTGGATTTCTTGGAATAGATCGAAAAAGAGAATTAAATTTTTTTAAAGAAATGTATCCAATGATTTATTTATTAATGAAATTATAATAATAATTTTATAGAGAAAAAAAGAACATTATTAGAAACTTGCAAAATCAGTTTTAAAATAATAGAATAAATTTGAAATTTGCGTTATTTTTTCTTAACAACTTACGAGTTTCTCAAAGTATTGAGATTTTATCAATATAAAATATTATTTTACATAACTTGAATAGTCATTATATCATGAGCAGTCAAAAGTAGCAAACAAAAACAATAAATTACAATAAACAAATAACATTACTGAGTATTCGAATGTGAATGGTTTGAATATTCGAATAGATTAAAATCGAACAAACTATTTTTTCTTACCACATAATCATTTTATTTTTAAATGAAGTAAATTTCACCAAATAAAATGGTTTAGTGCTGTAAGGATTCTAAATAGTTATAATAATGGACGAGTTAATCTTGAGATTATAAGCCAAATACTTAAGTGAAACACGTGCTTTCACAAAATAAGTTTGAAAATGGAATGTTTTGAATTACAGAAATGTCTGTGAGCAATAAAACGCTCGTTGTAAAAATACTGAAAATACTCTCATTCTTTTCAATTCATTTTGTAGAAAAAATATTAAGATGAATTATTATATTATATTATTGTATTAATTATTATATCGCAATGTACAAATAATGCAATAAAAACCACCAAGAAGTTTACAGTGTGTGTAATCATAAATATGATAATGTATATTAAAAATGTTCATTCGATAAAGAACGCTTATAACTTTATTTTTGTTTCTTCTTCGTCTGAGACAAACTTTTTGATATTATAACTTTATAATTATGTATATTCAATATAATATCTATATCTATATCGGTAAATAAGCAATGTATCCATATATAAATTTATTTATTTATATTAGTAACGCATACAATAGTACACCATAGAATAAAAAGTTACTTGCGATATCGCTGAAAAATGTTATTAGTCGTGATAAATTTAATTTTTTCATATATAAAGTTTTGGGAGTAAGAGTAAGTTATTATTATAAAAATCATGTATAATTTAAATTTTTTATTCAGTTCAAGAAATTGTAAATCGATACATAAATTCCAGTGTAATCAGAACTTTTGTCCAAATATTTTACACACAGAAATAAAAAATACATGTATATACAGATTTTAAATCCATTATCAAATACATAATTATATGAATTGTTTTTTTTTTTTTTTTACACAATTCATCTTTTTATAGTTTATTCGTATATTATTTTCTTTGATGATTAATTCGAACGCACTGGAATAATATCTCAAATAATTTCTCTGTAATTTTTATTGAAAATATAAAAAAATAGTAGTTTTTGCATAAATTATTTTTGCGATATCGTTACGTCCTTGAGCGTAAGTAAATAGGATTTTTGTCTTTTGTAAAACTCGCGTTGAGTTCCCGAGAGGGGCGGCCTTTTATTTATTTTATCTTCGACGACCGTATTATCCCCGTATGAAACTGCCGTACATCCGAGAAGTTTCTCCATTTTAAGCCTACGGTTTCGCGCAATAATTCTTGGGCAGGTGAACACACCTGGCGATCTCGAATTCATCTTAAAGAGTGAGACAAAAGTGTGCTCCGTAGCTGTCACCTGCGAAGGATCGGCAAGTGAAATAGATATGGAAAAAATAAAAATTTGTCTATCAATTTGTAAAATAATAAAATTATTGTTTAACAATCTTACTTTGTCCTCTGTTGTGGAATTTCTGCCTCCTCAGGGGAGGGCGAGAGGGAGAGGGAATGGTATAGACCGATGAAATGGTATGAACTTGAGCACAAAAACTACTCTCTCAATGCTCGATGCTCATTTTTATTCGAAATCTATCCCTTTTTATACTAATTACTGGATCATATGGGGGGGGGAAGAGGGGATCTTATCAGTTTCGTAGCCCAAAGTGTACCAAAGGTGTTATGTTATCCCTTCCTCTCAATCATATCTTCTCAATTGTTCGCAGCTTAGCCAATCGAGATGCTTTATTTTTAATAAAAATTGATTATTGTTACTCATTTGCCTAAACTATAACAATTGATGATTTTTTAATTATTTATTTATGAATAATTCATTGTTTATTTGTTATTTTGCTCATTGTTAAATGATTTATTAATTTGTTAATCATAAATTGTTCAAGTATTTATTAGTTCATTTGTTATTTGTTTAAACATTATCATTCAAAAATTATTCGTTAAAAATATTATTTATTTGCTGTTAGTAGTTTGTTAATTAATTTATTCAACATGTTTTTATTTATGAATTTGTTATTTAATTTGCTCAACAATTCATTATTAATCCATGGATTATTCATGAAGTTATTGCTTAATAATAATCATTAAAAACAGTTTATTTTTGAGCCGCGGAATTAGGTGGATAATCAATTTTAATCAAAATCTTCATTAATATTGTTTCTCAATGTTGATTTTTCATTAACATTATTCCGGCTTATAATAGTTTTTTTCGGCACCTTTGATTTACAATTGCATTTCCGTATTTAATGAAATTTTTTGTGTGTTTTTAGAATATTTCGAAATTTTGTTAATCCTAGCACGTATTTGTAATTGCGTTATCGACAAAAATTTCCATATTTTCCGGCATTCACGGATTTTTCTCCCTCGCCTCGGCTTCTTATCAAGTCGTTGATCTACACATTGAAGCCAACAGAGTTTTCTTAATCTCTCTTAAAATATTTGCTGTGGATTCAACCGACCCTATTTTCTCGGAGATGAGGATTTTCTCGGACCAATTACTATGTTTACTTGGGTACATATGGATATTATACTTTAAATTCATTTTGAACTCAAAAGAAAAACAAGCCGGTTAATGACCCGTGCCGTAAAGAAATCAGCTTTCTTGAATGCCATTATTAGAAACATTTTACAATTTAATTTTAATTTTAACAAGCTTTTTTACGTTTATATTAATTAATATTTATAACTTGTATATCAATGACTTTTCAATTATAAATCTCGCCAAATAAATAATATGCAATAAGAAACGATTAATGTATAAGAATCAAAAAGATATTTGCATACTTAAAAAATAACAATTAGTATAATGTATATGTAATTGTATATGAATTCAAAAAAATTAAAGTTCTTACTTTTATTATAAAATGTTATAATTATTTTCTCTATGCATGATGATTGAAGAATTTAATTATAACGTTGAGAAAGTCTTTTGAAAAAAAAGGTTAAAAAAATAACTCTATCTCTTTATAAGTTAAATTAGTTGAAATTTTATTGAATTAAAGAAATATTTTAATGAGTACAATATATTGTTTCATAATATTTGCTTGGTAAGTACAACTAACAATAAACTATCTAATACAAAAAATTTATTTATTAAATATATATAAAGACCATAGTGTCAATTAAAAAAATAAATATTATTGTAATTAATGATATATCAAATTATTAACGAACGACATAATTTATACAGTGTTAATAAATTAAAAAATAATTGTGTAAAAGGAGTACCAATGAAAATTGTTTATCAATGTCTCGTAAATCTAGAAAAAAAAAGCAGAAAAATGAATTGGTAGACAATATTTATTTTAAAATTTTTGGTGATAAAAATAATGTTGATAATGCAATCACACGATAACTACAATGTCGTTCGTATTTAGAAGTTTTTGGAACGACTAAAATTTTGATAAAGTTTATCGAAGAAAAAAATGCTTAAAAAATATCTATTATGGAACAAAGTTGTAATTAGAAATTATTTAACAAGTCGATATTAACAAAAATCAAAACTAAATTATACAATTCGAACAAACAAATACTGCATTTTAGTAGTTTTTTTATAAATTTAAGTATTATATTTCTTGTTCTACAAAATTTTTCTTTTATATTATTCTATTACATTAAATTTTATTAATATATTTGAACTAATGGCAACATTATTTTTAATAAAAATAATAATGCTTTGTGAAGCTCTTAAATACATATATATTTTTTAAATAAAAATACCAAATAACAGTAGCTATTTACAGTTTTGTATAAAAATTTTATTTAGTTTTTATTATATTGGATTTTTCAAATATATATAATTAAGTATGTTAATTGTATGTTATCACTTTTATACTAGAAACAAAATCTTTTGATCTCTTACACATGCAAATTTTAAATGCATGCTACTCATAATTCTAATTACAATACTAGAGCCTTTTTTAATATCTTACGATTTTTCCATATAATTATTTCGTTATAATTCCTTACCACTACATTATTAATCTTCTTAGAATATATCTTTTAACTAATGGAACTAATGGAAAAACTTAAATCCATTTTTTCAACTATTTATTCAAATATCGTTATTATGCGTTGATTTGATATTTATTGAATAATCTTTATTTTTTTTTAGTTTTTAAAAATTACTCCTCCTTTCAAAATTTTATTTCATTTGATTATATACGACAACACATACTATTGGTTACTATAAGATTACAATGACTTTATTATTAATAAAATATTATACATATAAATATATTCTTGAAAATGTAATATTAAAAAAATAAAATAATAATTTAAAAATCATTTATATGAAAATAAAATATGTGATACCGCTATGCTACCTGGTTGTTACACATCTGCACGGTCGGTTTTCCCCAAGATCGGTAATATAGCAGGGGGTTTACAACCCTTGCCAATAAAATCCAAAAGTAAATGACGTGACGAAAGTCTTTCTCCGGTTGAGAATTAAGTGCTAATTTATATCGTAATGCAAAAGTATAATAAATTATAAAGGAAAATAAACGAGTTTGCTCGAAAATTGATTTGTGGTACTTCCACACTATTTAATATTTATATTCTAAAATAAAAAACTTTATCTCCATTTATGTATTATTTTATTGCCTGTACATTTTAGTTCAATTGGGTTTCTGGCAGTTACTGTATTATTGTAATAAAAAAAAGTTTGTTTAGTAGTTAAACGAACATAATAAAATATGAAATAAAATGAAGATTTTTTTTTGTTGTTCATAAATGAGATGCGAAGGGTAAAACTGGACGATTCTTAGCTTAAATTCTAAAATAATGACATCTGATCACAATATGGAAATGGTATGCTTTGTAGTCGTGCAATATACTAAGCCGTGTAAATAATAATTCATTAATTTATGATAAATTATTTATTTATAACAATAAATTTATATATTATAAGAATACTATATAAATATAATATTATTGATGTGAAATTATAAAAATACAAAAATATACAATTTTTTATTTGGGCTTAAAATTACTTTGTAATGAACACATTTAAAATATTTGTTACAAATACATAATAATTAATTTAAACTTTATAAAATATTAATTTATAATATCTATATATTCATCACTTTCATTATTAATATTATTTACAGAACTGATAAAACTTATATATTTACTGTCATAAGAGATGTTTTTAAAATCTTTAAAACAGTATTCGTGTATAGTTTTTTCAGAATCATGTTTGCTTTCTACTTCCATTTCTTGTATTGTTTTAGAAACAATGATATTATCTTTGGTTTCTATTAAATTATTAATATTATTAATAATGTTGTTATTTTTAACATTTTCAAATACTATTTTAATCTCATTCTCTAAATCACTATCATTAGTGTCATTTTTAGAGATTTGTTCAGAATCAATATTTTTTATTTCTTTTTTCATTGGTACATTATTACTTATAATTTCATTTAAATTATTGGTATTGATAAAGTTTGTATTCATAAAATAATTGTTTGACTGATTATTTTCATCATAGTTTTTTATACTATTTGCCTTGGAATTTAAAAGTTCTTTTATTTCTCCAAATTTGCAATAATCTCTAAGAATTAAGAAAATATTTTATATATTAATAAAAAGTAAATGTTTCAACAAGTAAAACATTACTCACTAATTACTTTATAGAGTAGTAAAATTAAAATCATTAAAATATTATAATACTATAATCATTAAATTAACAATAAACAATATAAAAAATAAAAAAAATGTACTTCAAAAAAAATTATCTCAACATACATTGCCTTTTTCCCATATTTATCTAATATGTCTGTTTTAGCTTTATACTTTAAAAGTAATTTTATCATATCTAAATTATTGTTTTTAGCTGCCTCATGTAAAGCTGTTCTACAATCATACCCTAGCTGATTCACATTAGCTCCAGATTTTAATAAAAGTTTAGCTATGTCATAAAAACCAAAATCTGCACTTTCTTGCTAAAAAGGACAAAGTGGATTTAAATATAAACAATTATAGTTCAATAAAATATTAATAATTACCAATGGTGTCCAATTGGCATTACAATGAGTATTAGGATCTGCCCCTAAATTTAATAGTATTTTTACATTATCTTTACGTCCCTAAAACAATGTTAGTTTTAATTTAGTTATTATTTAATATAAAAACAAAAGTTTTATGTTTAATTGAACATATACTCTTAACATATTTATTAAATACTTACTTTCTTGCATTCTTCTTGTAATTTGGTTTCTCCATGGTGATTTTTTTTATTAATATTTTTTGGAATACTAAATTTTGATAAATTATTACTGTACTTAGTTTTTTTGAGATTTTCATTACTAAATTTAACATTTTTTTTGCGTTTTTTCGATTTTTTTATAACTTTATGTTTGAATTCATGTAAATCATTGTCATCACAAGTGTTATAAATATAATTAGAAATTTTTGAATTATTAAAATCCAAATTCATAGGATTTACAACTACATCTGAACTATTGTCAGTATTTTCTTTTAATGATACACATTTTAAGTTTTTTTCTATATTTTCTACCGTTTTCCTACAAATATAATAATAGAATAGGCGATATAGATTTGAAGCAGAAAATTAAACTACATTGAGCATTACTATTATTTACTATATTTTTAATTATTTATTTTAAATAAGCATAAATATTTCTAATCTTATTAAATATTAAGCACTAACTTTGAATTATTTTATACAACAGAATAAAAATAAAATTATTCAAAATTAATTTGTAAATCATTTATCATTATATTATAAATAATTGATTAGAAATGTAAAATTCAAATATAAAATATTTTAATTTTTTTATATGTTGCAATTAAACTGAGTATTATACAGTTTAAGTTTATAGAATATGTAGGAGACATTTGAACATACTTGTATATAATCTTTAAATTACATAAATCATTAATTTTATATTAAAATCAATTTTCTACAATAAAATTATTTTATTAGACATTTCATAATTATGAACAAATTACAAAAACCTCATTGTTTATACACTTTTAAACTTTGGAAATTATACAAATGCAGACTTTATTATGAAAATATGTATCATTATAAAATATAGTAAAGCAATAGTTATTTAATTTCAATTATATTAATAAGTAAAATACTTAGATAAATTTTACTTAAATATTTAAAAGATTTATCATAACATCTTTATACATATATGATTGTATTATATTTATTAAATTCTTAACAAAATATTTACTTAAAACCAAATTTTTCTGCAACATTACAACAAAGCTGTATGATCCTTTCAATGTTTTTAATGGTTTCAATATCATCAGTTTTAATGAAGGTTCGACAGTGACAACAAGCTGCATTGTTATATTCAATGCATGTTGTACATATCGTGTGACCACATCTTAAAAATTGCCTAGAATTATGTAACTTCATATTACTGAAAAAAATAATGTTATAAAATTATGATTTTATTTCATTGATTTGAAATATAGTGATCAATAAAAAAAAAAGAGAAAAAAATATAAATAAAAACGAATTTTGTGGATAAAATTTTACTTACCACTTTGAACATGGTATAATACTTAAAAGTTCATTTAATTCCTTAAATATTTCGAATGATGTATTATTCATTATATTAATTAGCCTTATAATACATTGAATTGCTGCTTATGATACCGAAAAATGTATAAAATAATACATCTTGCACGTTTTTAAACGAAACAATGCCGATTACCGATTTTCATTTGCGTTTTACTCTAAAGAAATCCTCTAGAAACAAAATTTGGATTCTGCATACAGTTTAACAATTATCGCCTTTTACTTTCAAAGTAATGCGTCATAATTTATTGCTGTAAACAAATTTTACACGTTAAATAAATTTTGTTTAATAAAGCAAATTTTTAGATTGTAACTACAATGTAATCTTTTATATTATATTTAAGATTTCATTGGATACAACTGATAATACCATTATTAATTCTCAAAGATTTCATTTTAGCATAATATAATCGACACGTAAGTTCATTCAGCAATGAGTCACAACGAAATATTGATATATTCAGATTTAAAAAAAAAAATGTGTAAGAGATAAAAGTATGTATAACGATGACAGTTTGATGTTGAATATTATCGTTACTTTAAAATTATTATAAACACGAGAAGATAAATAGTGTAACTCAATACATTAATCTATATATATAAATATAAGCTTAATCTTATTTATTAATATTTTTATTTAGAAGAATCAACTACAGTACCTCCGTTCATAAAGATTATGTTTCAATAAGTTTTAAGTTAGCCACTTGAGATTATCAAATTTGAGATAAAAATAGGAAATAATATTATTAGATTAAATTTAAATTTTAATAAATATTGTTGTAAAAAATACCGAATAATAGGATAATTAATATAGTTGATTAATGGTTAATAGATTACTTAAGATCGCTGAAGAGTTTAAACTATAATTTACTTTATATTATTAAAACATTATTTAAAATACATTATTTAAGAAATGAAATTTTAGAATAGCAAAAATTAAAAAAACATTCAAATAATGTTCTATATATAAAGACGTTAAAATAGTTGAAAAATAAATAAAATAACCGTTATTTGGATATAAATCGAATGTGGTTTGACCACTAAAAAATTCGTTGAAAAATATCCAAAATTATATGTGTTTCTTTCATTATTTATTATGTTTTTATCAACATATATTTAAAAAATTATTTGATTCATTAAATTTTATTTTTGTAAATATCGAGTTTTTTTTTTATTACTGAAATTCAAATTATATTGACAAAATTAATGTATTATCTAGCAACGGTTTAGTAAAAATGGATTACTAATACTAATTATTTAATTAAATTACAAATTTATCAATTAACAACACATTTAAAACACTGTCATTTTAAAGACCATATAAAATATTTGAACTCTTAAAATATAAATATTTAATGCAGTAAAAAATATTAAAAACTTTAAAAATTAAAAAACAATATCTATTAATTATATTATTTGTATTCTGTCACATTAGTATCATTCAAATTTACTGTTTAAATTAATTGTTTCGATCACGTATTTTTATTATTATTTTAAAGCAGATTATTTATCGAGAGCTTTATAATATTAAGGATTATTTTCTTTTTAATTAGTCATCATAAAGCACCACTTGTAGCCAACATGAAACACAATTTCTCACAAAATATTTTTCAAAAATAACTATTTACACATGTGAAACTCACCCCCGTGCACCACTTTTTCCTACGTATAAAATGCGAACACTTTTTTATACCGATTCAGGTGAGTTTGAGTGCTACGCGAATCTCGGGTTTGTTGAACAATTAAAAGAACAATTTTACTTAATGGTGAACTTTATTATACGAAAAGCACGAGAAAAAAAAGAGAGAAAGAATAAGGTCCTCGAGATTCGTCGGTCCGTTCTTGTTCGTCCGGAGGCTCAAGTTTATCTGATGCAATTCCGTATTTGTTTCATTCATTGGCCCCACCAAACGCTAGTCCATTCCCCCCCCGCGCGCCCACCAACACCCGAATACACCAATCTTTACCATCAAAGAAATAAGTTCTCCCCGGGTTTGTATCTTTAACTGAATGTCATATTGAGTAAATACTCAAAATATTTGGCTGTATTTAGTCAGATAAGCTCAGATTCCTGTTCAGTTTATCTGTTTTGCTATGATTAGAATATCCATTCAAGTAATTATATTATATTTTTAAAGTAACGTTTGTATGATTTGCCTTCTTAGTATTTTGAAGCTTGTAAATATATAGATCCTTTTTCGTGGGGAGCGAGTGCTTTTTGTTTTATTCCACAACTTTACAATAACCAAAACCACTCGCTCCCCACGAAAAAGGATCTATATATTTTCTAAGATATTTGCCTAGATTGCTTTTGCACTGTAATTCATAGTTGTATCTGCATTGTATAAAGCTTTAAAAAATAGTAAATTATACATCATAAAATGGCGTTTAAAAAAGTGCGTAATATTTAGATGTGACTCGACGTTCAGAAGAGCTATTCGTTTGTTTTATTCGTAAAAGAATTAAGAAGAATTAATGATTATATTATGTTTTAAATAAATAAAAGTTTAAATTGTAGGCATGTCATTGCTAAATTCCACTTGCAATCAAAATAATTAAACAATAATTTTTATTGTATGTATTATACCATATTTTGTTTTAAAAAAATCAATTCTATTTATGACATTAGAGTTGACTTGTAGTTCAAAAGAACAGTAAGGCTTTAACAAACATTATAAACATCCAATATATACTTTATACTATCGGTTAAGCCTTGCAAAATCTTAACTTTACATGCACCTCTAAGATTCGGCAACACGAGGATTTTTGAAAACCAGAACTGAATCGACACAAAAATGACACGACGAAATCTTGACTTCGCGGATATCTAAGCTGCTTTTCAAACTTCATGAAAATGCCGGTGTTGCGGAGGTTCATTGCTTGATAGAAATATCAGCTCGGCAATTTAGCAAAGGATTTACGATCGGCGTAGACTGGAATTAGACAACTATTGCTAAGTATTGACAAAGGTCAACGATACGCCAAAAATGATAATGAGCCCGATAGGCCTACGGTACAATGGAGAGGGTAAAGTTTGATACAAAAGAGGACGGAAAAAGAGTTTGAAGGCGTTTTTTCCAGAGATTGGTAGCTTTTTTGATATGGAGAACAGTGATTCATCGCGGGAAATCACGAAATTAATACATTGAATAATCGCGCGCGCGCACACACACACACACGCGCGGGCGCGCGTAACGCTCTTCTCTTAAGTCAAGCCTAATATTATTAATGGAGGTGATTATTATAATTAGACTGCACCAATTATATGGACTTGGTGCTATCCAAATTTTTATTTATTCAAAAAATTAAAAATAAATTATACAATTCTCAGGGGTACAATGATAAAAACTAAAATAAGGAATAGCCAATGCAATATCAATTGAATATTATTTATTTTGAAAGTACAGTAAAATTATTATAAATATTCTTAATTTCTTATTTAAATTATTTTACGCAACTGTAAACTTTTAATGTGTTTATTAAAAGGACCGAATTGCCATTAATCTTCAAAGAAAAGGAAATGTTATGTAAATCTTTAGTATTTTTGTATTTTACGTAAGTTCTAGTTTTAGGAAACAAGTGATAAAAAACAAGACCCTCGATAATAAAGTGCGACTGTGTACATGAGTCTGACATAAATGTGTACTTAAGGATACGGACGATCACCTTCGCCTCGAGGATGCTTCAAAGAGTCCCGAGGGACTTGGCTACCAGTGAAACACCCTTGCTTTTATGCTAAGCAGACCATAAAAATGTCAGGGTGTTTGAAGTCGCATAAAAATTAGAAAATTTAAGAAGTGACAAGTAAGCAAATTCTAAAATATAACATTACCGTGAAAAATACTTTACAAATGCCAAATAATGGCCAGAAGTGGCGTACTATAAAAGTTTGTGCAAAGTAGCATTCGATTTTATTCTGTTGTGTCGTAACTTACTTATCAATATTTATACTGATAACAAATAGGTAAACGATAACTACACGAAAAAAAATCAATATTCTCTTATTTTTATAATTTTAAATTTCAAATTTGGCTTTTCTCACGCTTCTAGAATTTCAGTACGTGGATTTTATGTCGTACATATTATACTTGTGGTGTACCACGCAAGTATAACAAAACACTCGTAATGGTAAAAAACCAGTACTAACACACATGTATATCGCAACATTATTTACTGTTATGTGTGTTACAGATTTCTGACGTATGTTAAACATTTTATTGCGTTTAAAGATTTTTCAATAAATATTCGCATATTTAATTTTAAGACATATTACACAAATAATTCCGACTGATTTTCTTAATTCGTAAATTTTAACTTACATAAAATCGCTCATCAAAGCACACTATATTAATTTATTTGTTCATTATTATTTTATTTAATAACATTTATAAAAACACATTGTTTATAAAATCAATTAATTTATTTATTATCATTAAACATTGGTCATCAAAACATTATTAATAGTTATTTGTTTATTGATTTTTTTAATCTTTGTTTTAATAAGTTGTGTTGTTTTTAATTTGTTTATTAGTTTGTGACACAATATATATACATATTTGCGAATGCGTTTATTTATTTGTAGCTTATCCTAATAATAATATATTATTTAAACATTGATCTACTTAAAATGATAGAAAAAAAAAATGTGTTTCATTTTGTTTCTATTTGTCGGGGTAGTTAAATACATTTCGAATACAATATCGCAAATTTGGGGCAATAGTGGTCAATAATTGTCGCTCCATAATTTCTTGGTTGGCGTTCTTCTTATACCTTTTTATTGCTTTACGTTTTAAATTTGTCACAGAAGAAAATGGAGAAAACTCCTTTTGTCGAATATCTGGTTGGGTTTACCTTATATTGGAACAACACTGAAGCTCTTACTGCGTCTGGTAATTATATTGAGTTAACGATATTTTTAAGGATCCTAAAAGTGCATTACATTTTAGCGAATGAAAAAGATGGAAAACATTTACTCCGGCACATTCTGACTTGAAAATATGTTTATTTATTTGCAAGAGTTCTGACGTGACATAGGCATGTAAATATTTATATTTGATATTTATATACAAGCGGTAATAAGAAATGTAAAATTTGTATCGCAAGACCAAGCGAGTAATTTTATATCTAATACGGAAGTAATTTGTTGCTTTACACGGTGAAATGATTACATGTGTGAGGATGTCAAATACTAAAAACTCAAAGCGATCATCATACCATCATAAATCATCATTGTCGATTTCTGCTGTATGGGCGGGGTGAGGATCGCGATCGTCCGCGACATTGATTTCGCGATCTGTGCTCGTTTCGCGACAGTGCGATTACTTCTTTTTTTATGTCCATCAGACACTTCTTCATTATTGCGAGGTTGGCGAGCAGTGCTTCTGCGGTTGATGTGGAAGCGGCGGCGGGTGCTGGAGCGGCGCCAGGGACACGATCTGAATTCGAAGAAACGCCGTGAATCCGATCGGCTATTTCTCGGAGTTTCGGCATCTGCTGATCGGGAATCGATGCCAAGATTTGTTGCATCTGTACAGGTAGACGGCTGGACCACAGCTCTATCAAGGCCTTCTCGGGGACAGCCGCATTCGCCAGAGTGTGGAGGTGACGCCAGAACTGCGAAGGCGTCCGGTCGCCGAGCTCCTCTTGCTCGAGGACTTCCTTTGTGCGCACCTCCAACTCCCAGTTGGCAAGCTTGAGAAGCTCGTCCTTTAGAGTCCCGTACTTGTTGGTTTCGGGAGGAGCGCTTATGATCTGCTCGACCTGGTCAATGTGTTCCGGAGCAAGCGCGCAGATGACGTAATTGAATTTGATATAATCGTCCGTCACTTTTCGGGCGGTGAATTGCGCTTCAATCATGTAGAACCAAAACGCGACTTTCTTCGGCCAAAAATTGAGGATGCAAATGATTGGCGGCACTAAATTTGGCGTCGCACTGCTTTGTCCGGCGTCACTTTTCTCGACACCGTTACCACTTGTTTCCACCATTGTGCGAAAACTCGGTACACCTTCGGTAAGCCTTTTTTAGCTTTTTCAGGACACTTCACACTTTTACTACTCCACTTTTTGCCAATTGCCTCACCAATTCGTTATCGATGCGTTATTGATGCGTTATTGATGGTTAACACGAGAAACAATTATCAGCACTTATTGCAGGGATAAAATGAGTACTTTGTTGAAATATAGACTTGGGCAAAGGCGAGGATGACGCGCAGCCGGTGAAGGTCACCAAATAAGTGACGCTTCAAGTGCCGGGAAAATTCGGCGGCGCGTGCATTTGCCGGTATTATGTTTATCGCCCTGATAATACCGGCAAGTATTTGTATACGCGGTGCAAGTTCCAACAGGCACAGGGTTGTCCTTGCCATGCGGCAGCCCAAAATCCCGTTGCCACGCCCGCTACACCCTTAATGATTTAACCATCAAAACTATTAGTTGTCAACCTCTCTGTTAAGTCTCAAATAACATAAAATTACTTTTCCTATTTAATAACCTAAACTTACTATTAAAAAATAACGAGTGACTTATTTACTTTTCTTTGAATGTTGATTAAGATTAATTTCTAACAGGTTGTTGATATTGAAATTAATTTCGGAAAACATTTTCTGTTAACACTTATATAATACGTAAAAATTTATGTTTAATTATCTCTCAGTACTCTTGAGTTGTACATAATGCTTTAAAATGTTACGATTTTAGTTTTGTTAATTAATATTGTATATAATAGTATAATAAATAGTTATTCATTTATAAAAAAATGATAGAGAAGATTTAGATAATTTTCAATACTTTTATCTTTTAGTTTAAATATTCTGCTAATTTTAATGCATTGTTCAAAATATTAATACTGTTATAAATTAGTCGATTTTGAAGATGCAATCTTCAATTATAATTAAGTTTATAACTAAACTTGTTCTTTCAATAATTAATTTTTAATATTAATTAATTCTGTAAGTTAATAACTTTTAAATTTACATGAACTCTTTAACTCAATAATCTCTTGGTTTCTTTTCTTCCTCTTCCCTCTTATTCCATAAAATTTTATAATGTAAGCTTGCAACACTCTTGCTTTAAAATGATTTTTTGTACTAAAAAAATTTACATTAGCTCAAGTGATCGCTTCTTGTCTTGGTCATAAGTATACATGTATATCAATTTTGTAAATATTCAATCTCTTGATTTATTAATTTGCTTTCCACCTTATTAACTAAGCTTAGTTGTACATCATTTTGTTGACACTATGTTTATTATTCGAAAAGTATATTAACTTTATTATATTCTGTATTTTATGTTATATTTATAAAGATAATTATTTCATTATTTTGTGAAAATCATATTAAAAATCATCATTTATTCTTATATTAAAAAATGTATTTTTATTAATATTTAAAATTATGTGGTCTACATTATTTATTATAATTTTTTATTTTTATATTTTTTTAAGCTATTTGAATTCTGATGAGAGATGTATTTAACACTTTATCACTATTTAAAATAATAAACAACTTTTTTCTATGTTTTCTAAATGATGATAATAGATTACGCGTACTTTTCGAAGTTTTGTAAAGAAAGATCACGTGTAATCAGTTTTAGTTTTGTATGTATTCAATTCTTTCATCGAGTGTGAAATCTCAAATGCTTATTTGTAGGTGCGCGCGCGTGTGTTTATGTATAGTTTGATGCACAACGACTACAGTGAGAAAATACTATTGTAATGCAATGTATTTGGCATTTATTGACAGAAAGAAAAATTATATACGATGAAAAAATTAATTCACAACCACACAATAGTATCTTATGGAAATAAAAAGTTTGTAAGAACAAAGATATAAATATTGCCAAGGATTATGATACATATATCTAGTACTATTCATAGTTAATAAATTTATATTGCTCATAAATTTGAGTAAATTGAAAGTAGCAATTTTCTTTAAGATAACATTAATAAAGAGAATTAATGTTCGGAAGTTTTGTGACTCAATTACACAAAGGGTTCTTAACAAAGAAACAGGATGATGCAGAAAATGCAGAACGACAGGTGTTAAACCGGTATGAGCCGATACTAAAGTAATATGGCTTCACACTACACCTGGATAGAAGGAGGAAAGAAAATATCTAAACACATTAAGAAAGTTTAGAAAAGGAAGGATATTTACGTGATTGCGTTAAAGAAAGTTATTTATCAAACGGAAAGTCAATCGATATACAGTCTACTAATGTCAGGCGCCGGACAAATCAAGAAAATGTCAAAAATACAATTCGTGTACAACTGGGTCGTAACAAATTAACCAAACTGAAAATAACTAAATGGGATGTGTTTAACTAGGGCACATCCACCAATCCGATAAAAAAAGTATCCAAGAATGGGGCCACCAACACATCAAAACATAAAAAGTTGAAAGGTTTAGGATATAAATAGATCATAAAAGAAGAACGCTTTATCGTAAATTTTCAAGTATCCATAAAACTTAAGTAATTTTCTTGTAATGTTAATACGATTTTTACCGAAAGTCACTCGATGTTGGTGTTTTTAAATTTTGAGCGCCCGCACGAATGATCCAAATCTACATTACCGATCGAACGAGCGCACGAGATGTCGCAACTTGTCCAATGAATGGATTGTGCTCACAAGTTTTTTGCAAAGTGAGGTTGTGTGTATGTGTACAGAGGCCACGAGTCCAAACTCGTGTTTAGTTAAATTAACAAAATGACTTTAAAAAAAAAATGTTCGAAATCCGGTGGATTTCAGTCAATGGGCTTGAGTTATCCAGTTGTCAAAGGAGTTTTAAAACGTGGATACAAAATACCAACACCCATTCAGAGGAAGGTTAGATCATTCATAAACAGTTTTATAATTTACTGGAGCTTGCAATATGTGCTAATAATATCTCTCTTTTTATAATTTTTTATTAATAATATTAATATACTATTATAGACTATTCCCCTGGCACTTGAAGGTAAAGATGTTGTTGCTATGGCTCGCACTGGAAGTGGTAAAACTGCTTGCTTCTTAATACCTTTATTTGAAAAATTAAAAGTAAGACAAGCAAAAGCAGGAGCCCGTGCCCTAATTCTTTCGCCAACAAGAGAATTGGCTATTCAAACATCAAAGTTCATAAAAGAACTTGGAAGATTTACAGGATTAAAGGCATCTGTTATTTTGGGTGGAGATAGTATGGATGATCAATTTTCTGCTATACATGGAAATCCAGATATTATAGTTGCCACTCCAGGTCGATTTTTACATATTTGTTTGGAAATGGATTTAAACTTAAAAAGTATTGAATTCGTAGTATTTGATGAGGCTGATAGGTACATATTTATTTTTCATAATAAATTTTATTTACAATATTTTTTTATAATACAAATATTTTAACAGGTTATTTGAAATGGGACTTGGTGATCAAATAAGGGAAATAACAAATAAATTGCCAGTTGATAGGCAAACTCTTTTATTTTCAGCAACATTACCAAAATTATTGGTAGACTTTGCAAAAGCAGGACTTGAAGATCCAGTCCTTGTACGTCTTGATGTAGAAAGTAAATTACCTGACGAATTGCAACTATGCTTTATTACGTGCAGACCTGAAGAAAAGTTAGCTGCATTGCTATGTTTATTAAAAACCGTTATAAAACCTGAGTCTCAGACTGTTGTATTTGCTGCTACTATGCATCACGTTGAATATATTCATCAAGTAAACTTTTTATATTAGCTTATTAATTTAGAGTCATTAAGAAGTTTTATATTTCATACTAAAATTTAAATAATATTTATAGATTCTTGAAAAAGCTGGTATTTCGAATACCTTTATATACTCAAATTTAGATCCATCAGCGCGTAAAATAAATGCAGCTAAATTTCAAAATGGAAAAGTCAAGGTTATGGTAGTAACAGATATTGCTGCAAGAGGAATTGATATACCTTGTTTAGATAATGTTATCAATTTTCATTTCCCTTCAAAGAGTAAATTATTTGTGCACAGAGTTGGTTAGTTACGATATTTTTAATTTTAATGCGTTTTCATATCTACAAATTAATGAAATTTCTAGATTATTATTATTGTTATTTAATAATTTTTTAAGTTATGGTTTCTAAATAGGTAGATGTGCTCGAGCTGGAAGAACTGGTACTGCATATAATCTAGTTGCTCCAGATGAGTTTGCACATCTTTTAGATTTACATCTGTTTCTTGGACGGTCTCTTCAAATAGTTCCAACATGTGGCACAGAAGATATTGCAGAAGAAGCAATAGGCAAATTACCTCAAAGTATGATTGAAACAGAACTTTCTGAATTAATAATATATCACGAAAACAGTACTGATATAGTAAGGCAATATTAATTTATTTAAAAATTTAATAAAATTTTATTTTGAATTTTTTTATTGTATTTTTTAGTCAAATATGCAAAATGTTTGCAATAATGCATATCAACAATATATGCGATCTAGACCTGCAGCATCTACAGAGAGCAACAAAAGAATAAAAGAAATGAATATTTCTGTTGCTGGTATTTTACCACAATTTCGAGACATACAGAATACACCAGAAGAAATATTATCAAAAATGAAAAGTTATAGACCACGTGGTGTAATTATAAAAATTAATTTTTTATTAAAAAACTTATTATTATTAACAACATATTTCATTGCTATTTATGATTTTTAGACAATATTTGAAATAGTATCCAAACCATCTTCTATGGATTATAAAGTAATGAAACAAAAAAGAGCATTTCATAAAAACAATATTCTCAATTATCACAAAAAAATTGATGAAATTTCAAATAGAAATTTAGATTGTAAATATTACTTCATTATTGCTTTTTCTTTTAATTAAAATTAAAATAATTAATATACTATGAATAATAATACAGGTGTAGCTGAAAAAACCAAATTACCAGTAAGTAGTGCTGATGACATCAAAGAAACTTTTCAACAAGTTGTAACTGAAAAAAAACGAAAAATGGATGACTTGTACAGAAATGAAAAAAAGAAAAAGCAAAAAGTTCTAAAAGACGATGAGTATTATATACCTTACTCAGCACCTGATAAACATACCGAGGATGGGTAATTTAAATTCATATTTTTAATATTAAATAAACGGTAAATAAAATATTCAATGTATTTATTTTTTTAAATTTTAGTTTAGCTGTAAATAGTTTTGCCACAGAAGCAGATAAAGCTCATTTTGATTTTACCGCTGATAGCGAAGATTCAAGACGATTACAAACTCAAATAAAAAAATGGGATAGAAAAAAGAAAAAAATGGTCACAATTAATGTAAGAAAATAATTATTATTTTTGTAAGATTTAATAGTATTTTAATTTATTATTAATATATACTTTTCTTACAGAACTCTAAAGTTGGAAAAATTCAAACAGAATCAGGAGCATGGATTCCAGCAACATATAAAACTAAAAGATATTCACAATGGAAAGAAAAAAATAAAATTGATTATACAAATAATGATGATGATGCAGATGAAGAAATATCTCCTTATTTGAAAAACTGTGAGTTTATTAATATTATTGACATAAAAATTATATAATTTTTAATAATATATGCAATATTAGAATTAAAAAAAAAAAAAATAATTAAATTAATCAACAATAAACAAATTCTAAATTTTTTAATTTTTTGTTAGTACTGTATTCATCAAATATTAATCTTTTTTTTTCAAATATAATTGACATTAAAAAGTAATTTATAGTTTTTTAATATAGAATTACGTAAGTTATTAAATTTTTTGCTTTTAAAATACATTACACGTCATTTGAATACTCGTCATTGATGTAAAATGCTATCAGTGTTACGCGAATAAAAATAATTGTTTCTAACGAAAAAAATAATTTATTTATGTGGATATTATATTGAATAAAAATTATAAGATACAATGGATTAAAAGATTTTACTTAAAATGAATATATCGCTAATGTTAATTAGGTCTATTTGTTGACGTAAAACGATTTTTTAATTTTCAAAAATTGAGTAGAAGAAAAGCTCGTTTTCATGTTTAAAAAAGGAGGCTGGCTTGTGGAATAATAACCATACAATTAATTATGTAAATAATCCGGGTAGGGGAAAAATGAAAGTACAAAATAAACTTGATTGCCTTGGTAGACGAGCGACTAATTGGTTTATTCGACTAATAAGGGTTGAGTTTATTTTTATCCTTACGCGTCCGTGGTACTCGCAACTGGGAATTTGATTGAGTAAAGCACGATCTGCTTGTTAAAAGCAGGAAGAGAGTCATTGATCTATCAGTAGGTGAACATATCGTTGTTTAAATGCTTTTCTTTGCAAATTGGCTCCTTGTATACGGACGTTTCATTAAAATCTTTGAGATATCAATGGAGTTAACTTCTATGATAATTGCATACTGCGGAATACTCGAATGATAATCTATTATCTTACATAAAGCGCTGGATTTATAAGTAACGTAAAAAAGGATTTATTTTATAGGAACTCGTATTGAAAGACTGTAGTTGAACAAACGCGGAACTTTTTAACTTATGAAACTTACGTTGCTTCTTTGGTATTATTACTATTATTATTATTATTATTATTATTATGTAACGACATGTATTTATTAATGATATCTTTTGTACACTATAACTAATAATGAGAAGAAATTGTTTTTTAATTATTAAGTTGTCAACAAGAATTTAAAATTCATAAGTAAGTATCGTGTGGAAAACGCAAGTCTCTTGATTATTTAATTGCACGATTAAACAAATCTTTGTAAGGTTTTAATCTGAATTATCGAAATTATAATTTGATTCATTTCGAATAAAAGGGAAGAATTGAATTAAAAATTTCACTTGTAAAAAAGTTGAGTCAATTTATGCAAAAGTTAGATTACAAATACATTTTAAATGAAATGTTTTACACAACTTATACGTATATATTTTTAAAAGTTGATTTATCATGTAAAATAAAGGTTTTGCAATGATACCAAATTACATTAAGATAACAATACTTTAAAGTGTACAAGTTTTTATCTTTAAATGTATAATTTTATCGAAATAGTCTATAAGTATTATTTTAAAAAAAAGTAACAAACAAAAAGAACTTGCCCCAATTTGTTACTTTTTATTTACAGTGCAAACACATCAGAAAACGCATTGGGCGAGGCACAATCAAAAGCTAAAAGAAAAGTCGACCGTCAAGAGCGAGCTTAAGAGTACCGAACAAATATTGAAAGCACGAAAATTACTCGAGAGGAAGAAGCAGAGAAGTCACCGTAAAAAGAAGAAGGGCGGCGGGGGAGGGGGTGGTAGGGGTGGTGGCCGAGGCAAAGGCCGCAAGAGAGGTTGAAGTTAAAATTAATAAAAATTTATGTTAAAATTGTATAGTATTCGTAAGGTATGTTATTACGGACTTTTAGTTACGAAAATACCGAAATAAAATAAAGCAAAAAAAAAAGAAAAGTAAAATAAAATAAATGTATAATTACATTGGAAAATAGTCTTGGTGCATAATTCAATTACTTTCCTCTTAACTTTCCTACTTTGCTTAATCAGATCCTCCCCCATATTGTTTTATCATTCAAAGTGGAAGTGAATTATTTCACAATTTTCGGCTCTCAAGGTTATCTCTGGAATTATTTTTAAATTGCAGAAAAAATTCGGCGCACTTGTGTGTGCGTGCGTGTGTTAATAGATTTCATATTCATGATTGCGTGTTTCGCTAAACGCGGTATAATCGCGGAATCCACATTTGTATATACGAAGTTATTTCTTTGGTTTTCACTCGTGTGCACTTAGAGCTGTGCATCCGAAGTAACCCGTAATTATGCCAACCTGCAATTGGAAAAATTCCTGCTCTTTTTCGGATGCAATAGTTACTGTCATTATCAAGTACAAAAACGAAAAAATGTTACTTTTAGAGCACGTTTTTGAATATTTATATAAAGAAAATTCAACATTATTTAAATGTTTAAAGATCAAATTACAAATTTTTAAATTTAAAAAATGGCCTTAAAGTACAGCGCGCTTAAATATTTCACTTGAAAATATTGAAAAACCGATAAACTAATATAATAAAAAATTAAGCATTCTTAAAGTATAAAAACTGAAGAAACTTATAAGAAGTACAAAAAAAAAAAAAAAAAAAAAAAAAAAAAAAAAGACATATTTCAATAAATATTGAAGATAAAAAAGTAATGAACATATTTTTTTTAATAGTTAAAAAAATATAGCAATAAATATGAATTATTTAAGTATAAAAAATAATATTAATGATATTTATAGCAATCGATATTTAGTAATATACAAAGTGTAAAAAATTTTTAAAAATAAAGTATATTTCGCGAAGCATTGCAAAAATCATTAACATTGTCTTATTCCTGAGAAAGAATGCATTGTCGACTCTTATTTTGTTAATATTTGAACTGGAAGATTCGCTGGAAGAATATAAAAGTACAATTATTCCACATTATTTCTTTACATAAAATGTCATTGGTGTACTTGAAGCAATTACGCGTTAATTATTTGCGTGTTTAAATGCTGTAAAATTGAGTAAGAACTTGAAACAAGGATTTTAAAATTGTCATTTGAAAAATATTCATAAATATCTTATCTTTTTATTTTAGCATGCGCAATTGCGAAAATATATAGTATTACATGCATATACAATTTCAATGTTACATGCAGGATATGCATCATCGATTATATATCTTTGATAGCCATTGCGGTACAGGTGAAACAAAAAACCACGAATTAAAGTGCAAAATTATTTTGTAATTTGAAATAAAATAAAGAAAAGGAAGAAAAAATTTAATTATCTTTTATAGTAATGAGCAGGAGGACCCTCGTCCGCTCCGGGAAAAGCGCAAAGAAATGTGAAAGAAAAGTTTGTAAACAAGCGCGCCACATTTACGTAACTTCTTGCGCATAAAAATACAAGTATACGGCTTTTTAAAATAACGGAAACTGCGAGGTCCTGCAAGTGTTTGGGTGACGTCGCGCTAATCCCATTACAAGGGTCCACCCTGTAACGGCCATAAAAACCTGCGGGATACCCTGGAGAGTTCGAATTCGGGGAGCCCGACATTTCGCACTCCCGCCCGCATTCCTCTCATCTTTCCCGGTGCGTATAAAGAAGAGAGAGAGAGAATAAAAAAAGAGAAAAAAAGGCCACGGATTCCGCGGTCAAGTACATGTACTTCTTTGAAAGTCGCCCGGAGTCGGGACGGAATCTCACGCGGCTCCCTTTCAAAGGGAAGCTTTTGTTCGGCGCGCCACTCACACGCACGCACGCACACACGCACGCACGCACCCGGGAGGGGGGAAACCCGCTCCTGTGCACGTGTAACCGGTGCAATAACACTGGCCAATTGACCGACCGATTCGCCTGCACCCGCCGCCATTGCCCGACTTTCAACGAGGACGGGAGGAGCGGACGATAACTTCCTCCGAAAATTGCAGCAGCTCCTTTGCGTGCGTGCCATTTGGTCCACGAGAGCCCCGGGCCCCTCCGGAATTTTAATTAATCCATAATGTTTTACGGGGAAGCTGCGCCGTAACTCCGGGCGTCAACGGGGAAATGCCTCGGCTCTCCCCCTCGGGGAGCGATTAAAACCCAATTTATCACGTGTTTTGGAAAACTTGTGAAAACTCGACTCTCGGGGCTTCTCGGTGGGCAACGGAATGCGCGACTCCGACCCATCATCTCTACCTCAAAATTATATTTAGCTCGATTTACATTTGGACGTACCACAACACGCCCACCAAGCATAACGGGCTCCGGCAATTTTCGAGGAATGTTTCCGACTTTAAAAGTCTTATCGAGGATGTTTTGTGGCTCGAGCAACGCTCTTCCAGTTGCATTACAATCGCAATCGGACAACATTACAATTGCGCAGCGAGGCGATTGCGTTGTTGCAAAATTTACTCTCAAAAAAGTGCACGAGCGCTGGTAATTTGGCGAGTGTGGTGTCGGCAGGCACGCACGAGTCGTGATTCTCTTTTAGAAAACTTTGTTGGCGTGGACTAGAACGGTTGTCGGGGGGGGGGGGGGGGGGGAGGAGGAGGAGATCTAGAAACCATAAGATCTGTAACCGGAAATCCCGGTGCGTCCTTGGACGTTTTGTGCGTACCGGAAGCTTCGAAATCGTTGTGCACAATGGAGAAAAAAGGAGGGCTACCCTGGGCTGACAAAAAAGCACGACGAGGCGCATCGGCGTAGAACCTCGTTGAATGCTAAATTAATTGGAAACACGAGTGGCTTTCACGCACGCGCCCCACTGGTCTTGACGATGATGACGATGATGATGATGATGATGATGATGATGATGATGATGGTGCGGGTGGTGGTGGTGGTGGTGGTGGTGGAGATGCTTCCTCTCGTGTCCATGACGAGGAGCCTTTTCACGAGGAAATCTTATTTCGCTTTCTGATTTCTATTCCAGGCAGATTTATACTTTCCGCGCATATTACCTCAACGGCTCCCAATACGCGTGTGTGCGTGCGGCTTGGGTGTGTTGGCTTTTACATCGCTCGATAAAGTCTATGGGGGTTGCGAGCCTCGGGGAAATTTACTCACACGCGGGCACGTTGCTTTCTCCTTATCTTTGTAATTTACAGAGATGATAAGGCGAGATCGGATGTTGAATAAACTCGGGGCATGAGACTCGAAGAAAAGTAAGAGCAATTTTACATGCTCATTTATAACGGCGAGTCGAGTGCCCGAGAAATATTTGCAATTTTTATAACTTGGAGTTTAATTTGCAAATGAAAATGTAATTAATGTGAAAACATTCTTTTATGGACTGCTCTCACTTCCATGACACTAAAACTCTATCAAAATTACTTTTTTCGTAAAATAATGCAGTTTTTTTTCCTGTATGTTGGTTGTGTCATGTACTTAACGTAATATTATCTGCATTTATATTGTAAAGCTATAATAATCGAATAGATTACTTTAGATTACATTTTAAAAATTAAATAGTACTTTTCATTTTATGATACTTCGTAAATTATTAAACGAACATGCTCTTAACATTTTTCCTTTAATTACCTAAGCTTAAAATAGTCCAAGCACATTTAATTACTAAAAATCAAATGTCGCTTTATAGCTTAGGTTATATAAATTTTAATATAAATTAAATATTATAAGATGTATTTTAGCTCACTTAATACAGACATTAAGGTGAAATAACAAAATGTATTTTTTCATTACATGACAAAATTCCATGTTTTCCTAACTACTAAAATGTTTATGACTAAATTTTTAGTACGCCATAAAAAACTTTTTTATATTTTCACCCGATTTTGATAAAATTGATATAATGATTAAATTATTAAAAGATTTTTTATTTTAAATTAAAATCAAGCCACATTATTTCAATAAAGTTTCAAATTCACGCTAAACGATCTTTTACATTAATTAATTCATTTAAAAAAATTAGGCTTGCATTTTTATTACCTAAGATTAAATATTCAAATAAGAAAAGACAAATGCGGAACAAAATCAATGACAATAATCAATCAAGTATAATTATGAAATATTGCAGTTGCATTCACGTAATAAACATAATAAAGCTATTGTAATTTTTCTTATATACAAGGACAATTACTAATAAATTTTACTTATAGCCACAAAAATTTCTATTTTGATGAAACCACATAATGTAGGTTTTCACGCATGACTAATGTGTTACGTATACATATCATTATACATTACAATATTTTGTAAAACTAAATATATAATTAATATTCATGTTCATCAATCCACTTTCTCTGGTTTTTTGAGCCTTTATAGTTATGATTAAAGAAAGAAAGAAAAAAAAAATTGCGTTTATGTTAGAAAAAAATCTATTACGCGGACATTCTTTTTCGCAATCAAGTTTCTCGTTGGATACCCTTAATTTTATAAAAAAGTTTCACTTCCATTTTCACCAAATAAAATTTAATCTGTTGCGGAGTGGTTAAACAAGTTATTTCTTAGACAAGATGAAATATTTATTTGTTGAACAAATATGATATTAAATAGATTTAAATAAAAGTGATCGATGTTAACGTATATGAATATTTAAATTGATTTCTTTCTATAATAATATTAAAAAAACATAAAAAATAAAATTAGAAAAATATTAAATATTTTATTTATATTCATATAAATTTCACTTTTTATAAGATATTGTGTGACCTCAATTAATTTTCTCAATTAAATATATTTTCCTTTTACTATTACCAATGAAAATGTATACGATATAAATTAATAATAGTGTAGAAAGTAACATAATAACGTAGGCTTTAATCACGTATAAAACAGAATTTTAAACTCGCAGAAATCGAAATGAATAGAGCAAGTTAATTATTATCAATATTAATTTCTAATTATCAATTGAATTTATTCGAGACGTTTTAGAAAATCAATACGCACATTTAATTCAATTTGTATTAATATTAGCTTTATTAGTTATTAATAAATGTAAAATGATTTTTGGCTATTCATTTTATTCATTTTTTAGATTACACAATCAATAATAATTCAATTTTTTTTTTTAATTTTTATTTCCATAAACAAACGATCTATTACAAAAAGAGGTGAAGTATGCACATTGTAAACATGGACTTTATTACAAAATGATTTTTCAGTCCAGTTATGTGTTGAAGTAATATACATTGCCATTGACCCTCTCCTTAGAAAGTTTCGAAATAAGTTCAATCAATAACTTTACTGTTTTAAAGTGCATGAAAAAAAAATGAAATATTTTTATGAATACTCTTGTTAATTGGTTGGAAATAACTATAATGGATACAGTGTGGCCAATATTTTTCAATATATTTTATAATCTTAATATATTTTTAATTAGCATGCGCTCTTTTAAATAACTATGTGGAGCACATAGTATTTTATATTTTTATATATAAAATATTTATAACATAATGAGATATCATACATTTTTATAAGAGAATGCCGCATAAATCAGTATTAAATAATTTAATGAATGTATAACATTAAGTACTTCTAACTCTAAAAAAGTCGAAAGAAAATAAGGTGCTTAATAAAGTTATTAACGTTATTAACATTGAAAAAGATAAATTTTTATTCTCGGTGTTTAATTTTATGTAATGAGTTTAGTTTCGAATTTATACTTGCATATTTGTGTAATAATATTTCATTTACGACGTAGAAACGTTGAGAATACGAAAACTCAGGAGATGATGCTATTGAAAAAACATGTTATTGATTTAAAAATAGTATCTCAATAGAGCATTAAAAATCAGTCAATTATGAATTTATCATTGGAACAGATATTATTCTCTCTAGTGAGAGTAGAAAGAGCCATGAAAACATTTTTATATGTTATAAAGTGAAAATTATAAGAAATTTATCTAAAAATCTTGGGAATAATTATTTAATCGCAGTTTCTACAAAGTAGGATACGCGTGAGTTGGTAGCCTGTCTCAACTGTCAATATTATGCTTATTAAATTAATGGATGAAATTTGATCGATTTATCGTATTAAATAAAAAAGCCATTCCTTTTCCACAAATAAAAATGAATAAAAGTTCGAGCCTTGACAGAATACTTTGTTTTCTAATTTATTTTATGATTTTTTTTTTTTCATTTATTTTTATGTTTTTAAATGCTTAAAAAAAAAAAAAAAAAAAAAAAATTACGCCACTAAAGAATAATGGAATACAAGCCATCAATAAAAATACGCCATGGTCGATCATTTCACCTCCTCGCTACCTGATCCGCAGGCGTACCATTCGAAAATCCCTATTAATTCACCTGTGTTATTTAATAGTGGAAAAGAAGGCGAGTGATGATCGCAAGCATTGTGAACAACAATTTCAAAAGCGAAATGACAGAGGATCGTTTAGTAAAGTCTCGAGCAGGTGTTGGAAGCAGAAAAGTACTCGGAGAAGATCGTCGTCTCGGTTCCTCGTTGCAAAAGGAGTGAAAGGACTCGCGTGACACAAAGTTGGAGGTACCGGTGGGCGCCGTTTGGCGTCGCCTTGGTACCCGAGTTTGATTTGACGCGCCTACGGTCCACCTGACGTGTGTCTCAACTCCCACTCATTTCCCGCAATTGCACAAGTCTAATCACCGGCCGTGAACCAGTTTTCCGATCATCGTACACTCCCGCCGGATTTTCCACGGCCGGTCTTTCCGCCCTTTTCTCGGCTTTGCTATCGGGAGTGGCTCTTCCTTCCCCTATAATGATTTTAGTTCACTTTAACTGTATTAGCTATCAGATCCCTATCGCACTCTGACCAGAGGTTCATTTAGACGCTAATCAACAGTTGTAATGACGGATGAGAGTCGCTTGCGCTAATAAAATGTACAGGTTGCTCGCATCGATTTTTTTTGTTAAAGGATACTAAAGGAAGTAGTGTAAAAGGTGAAAATACCGTTTTATGCCATATTTGGCTGAACTCACTGATTAATTACAAATTTGATGAATTAATAGCTACTAATTGGATGCTTATCTTTTGTGGAATAAAAAATGGTAAAATGTAAAAGTAATTGATGCACAGTAGATAATAGCGCCGTTATTATATTAATAGTATCAGTTATGATAGCGCGACTTTTATGCTGTATAACGTTTTCTATTAAAGAAAAATATGTATGAATAAAGTAATTAATAACGAATTCCTCGGGCTTTACGTCATTACTATGATTACAGTAGGTCGATTGTACGAAGGAAAAAAAAAAGTTCCCTTTAAGAACATTGAATCCGCATGACATCATCGCGGCGGATCTTTCCGAATCCGCGTATAAATTATCCGCGTCCTTGACGAGTGGCGCAACCAGGCGGATTGCGCACGCGAGGAAAGAGCGCCGCGGCTCCCTTCGTCGGGAAAGAATCGTTCCACCAGCTAAATCCAGGATCGCCCGAGGTCGGCCGATGTTTGGCGTCGTCGTCACGCGCCCACGCGCCCCCACGTTAATGGAGGAACGGCTAATAAGCCCCGATGTAATCGCGATAAATGGGCCTTGGGCGCTTCCCGTGACACGGTGGTTGGCTGCAACGCCCTTTGTGCCCTTCACCCTTTACTACGCCCAGGTCTTTACCAAACCTTTGGCAAACATCTGCGGTTAATGGGAGGAATACCCGTTGCCATGGTATTAAGCCGTGGACGGTGCATCTCGATTTATTTGCCGCGAGGCGCTCTGCCTTTGATCGAGACCATAATGAAGATTCATCGGCTGCACAATGGATTAAGTGTATCATTGATTTATCGAACAATTTCTTTTAAGGATCGCCGTTTTCACAGGTATTACGGTGCAGAACTTTGCGCTTTTTGTTGAAATAAAACAATGTTGCTCGATATAGTCTCTGGGTAAAAAGTAAAGGAAAAGTAAAAATATTTTTTGTGCTAATGGAGATTGATTTTGATAGTTGGGATAGTTTTAAATGGTGGTCAGAAGAAATTTGAAATCTTATCCCGACTGGCATTGAATTAATAAATAGTAATTCATTGATTATGCAAATAAACTCATTCAAGACAGACTGGTCTCTGAAAAATAAAACAATTATTTCTATCTCAACCTCATCCAATTGAGTCAAGAGATTTTCGTTGGCTAAAAAAATATTAATGCCCTCGACGCGAGTGCAATTTCAAATTGCAATTTTATTGCATCACCTGCAACGAAGAAACATTGTGAGCTATCCTCCTCTGGAGTTTATGGGATGACCTGGGATACCCTCATAGCCCTGTTTACACTCTATTGCAACTGCGATGCGCAAATAATTCTTCATTACTCGAGTTTTGTTCTGCCTGGTAATTGCAATTTGTCATGTGCGAGCAAAAATTAATAACGAAGGAGATTGGGAGTAACGCCTCCGAGTGATCGGACCCTCATTTTCACTGGTTCTACAAGAAAGAATAAATCAATACAACACGTACGACTGTTCCACTCCTAGAAATTCCTGAAAATGCATAACTACGATAAGTGAATTGAATTCTTATGTAAAAATGTATATTGCATTCATAAAATCTATAAGGCTCTGAAACGGTGGAAAAAATAAAATAAATAATTTCGGTAAAGTGTTTGCTTAATTTAAAAAATGCCATATAAATATTTTGATACCGTTTAATAAATTAGCAACAAAAATACTGTTAGTTATAAATAAAAATTTGTTCAAGAATGCGGATACTTAAAATTTTCTTATCACCGTATGTTTCTTTTGAGCAAAGTGGGAGTAAGAATAGATTTACTTTATTATTTTTAATACACAATTTTTAATGGTCCTATAAGTTCCATTCCAGTGGATTATAGAAATGAAATGTTCCGACGAAGTGCTGGTAATTAATTGCTAATTTATTCAGGAGGAAAATTATATTGTTTCCTTTTATTCATGTAACATGATATTACTTGAGTTTCTGCATACATTTTATAAAATATCAAGGTAAAATCAGTACAACACATGTTTATTAACGTCGATTGTTAAATGTTCCGAGCTGCCTTGGATCGTTTCATTATTTTACGTGCAAATCGCTTTTTAGATAAACCTCACTAATGATAAAATAGCGCAATTCCCGACTCCGTTAACTTCATTTAAAACGCCGGAATCAGCGAAAACTGGTGCTCGATCTCCAAGGAAACCCCGTGTTCCCACATACGACGTTTGCGCGTTTATGCAAAGGGTCAGGATAATTCGCACTCGCAAAACCCCATTGTCCCAGGACACGACGTCACTCCCACGCCCTTGAAATTTCCCGGGAGGAAGTCCCTACAGCGATGTGAGTCCGCACCCGCCCACCAGACCAGAACCTTTTTGAAGTACCTCCACGAGGATGAGTTTCTTCACGCATCCTCGCTTTAAAACGCCCTGAGATTCTTTTTCTTTGTGCATTTTGGGGCTGCAATAATGAGATTCGGAAGCTCGTTCCGGGCGAGCGACATATTATCTATTTTTATTGTTGTTTTATGTGTTTGGAAAATATCAAGTAGCTGTCGGCTTTTTAATCACCGGAAGAATATCCGTAAAAACTTATATTTTGAAACAGTTAAAGCATCAGCTACAAACATTTTTCGACCAGATGAATTACACTTTAGTAGTTTGAGGTAAATCGAGTAAAATTGATGCTTTGTAGTTTTAAAAATATACTTTAACTGGACACAACAAGTGAAAAATTGTTATCTTCCTTATTAAATAAAAGTCTTTTTCGAAAAAGATCTGATAAATTCAACTTTTTTTTTTTTTTGATAAAATTGTTACTAAAAATATCTCATTATTCATTAACATAGCGTTAAATTTGAGAAAATAATAAAGTTATATATAGAATCATAAAATATTAAAATATATATGCATTTCAATACTACGAATGATTATTTGAATCTTTTATATAAAATAGTGTCTCTATTTATTTCATTAACATACTTAGGTAAATGTTCCCAGCATAACAAGATAATTTATAGCATTTCAGTGTAAAAATTTTTTACGACTTCACACCAATGTACAATTTTCCATCAAAAGTAATGAGTGATGGATACGAGTATTTTAAATTAAATTTTTATATCCCGCATTTTAACCGGTATTTATATTTTACTAATCTTACCATACCGAATTATGTTTTGTATACAATGATTAACTAAATAAATTTTTAGATCATATAAATAACGTAATAACTCTTGGGAATAGAAGCTTAACAGAAACAGTGGCTAAAAAAAAAAGTAATTATTTTATGTATCGTAATTTTTCCTTGTTTTATATGTCAAGTTTGTGACATTATCATTTATGACAAATATATTTCTATGATTGTGCGCATCTGTAAAGTGGGTATAAATCATCTGTATTAAAAAAAAAATTTAATTTATCAGTTTGGTATAATGTGTAAATATTATTAATCCTCAACGCTCATTAAAAAAAAAAAAATACTAATAATTTTATACGATTTTTATTGTTACTCTGTATTTTAATAAATCCTGATCTTAACAGTAATATATGAATTTAATTGAAAAATGAGAGTCATGTTTGCTCGTTTTAGTACGAGTCGAAAGGAATATTTACACGGATTAGACGCATAATATTTTTTCCTTCTCATAGCCATAATTTTTACAAGAAAAGCTCAGAGGCGTCACTGAGGAGATTTAATTCTACGAGCATTACGACACTTAATCAATATTTCATTAAGCTCGCCAAGTTTATATTTATTTACGGAAGACTAGGCACTACCTTTATCAAAGAAATATGCCTCGAATCCTTTTTATCGGATGTGTTTTCCTTCTTCCTCCCGAAACAAAAAGGCTAAGCTCTTTCGTAACTTATATTTATCGCACGCAATAAATCAGGTGTTAAGGGATTTTGACCCAAGCCAGCATAACCAACATTTCACCTGTAACACAGAGAACGGCACCGTCTGTTTATCTACCTGTGCATACGTACAAACAGTCTGAGTAAGTATACATTAAGCACACAGGGGAGCGCATGAATTGTGATGGGAACTTGTAATGCACGTGTACTTGCTTTCTCTTTCTCTCTCACTCGCCCTCTTGTGTGCAATTTAATTGCATTTCGAATGCAATTAACAATGGTACCGACATGTCGTATTCCAGCTTTGACGATCTTAATTCACAGGTTGTACCGTGTTAACGACCCACGAGAGGACCAAAATAAGATGAATTCGTTTTGTCGGCCAAGCGAATTCCTATTGTTGGTCTAACAATTGTTTTTTATCAGTTCATGCAATCTTTTTTGCGCAATGAAAATTGGTACGTTTTACGCACGTTGAGCAGCCGTTAGTGACCAATTTAACAATTACTCACACGTGGGGATTGATGGTGAAACAGGACGACGGCTGAAGCATTGTTTATAAAGAAAAATTATTATTAATAAACAATAATCTGTCATTTTAACAGCTTTTCCTTTGTCGAGAAGAAAACGCGGCCTTAAAGATGGTGAGCAAACAGTTCGAGCGCAGTATTTTTAGTATTTTTAGCCATGTACTTTTCAAACTCGAGTTTCGAAAACTCAGTCATTTAAATAATAATGTAAACTCAAAGAATATTGCAAGTGTGCGTCGTTCCTCGTTTCTCCGAGGAATTTAGCTCTATTATATAAGGCACTTGCACGATGATAAGAATGTGCCAATCATTACGAATAAAAATTGAGAGTACGCGATTGTATTACAATACGTAATAATTTTATGACAATTATAAATTCATTTCACTTGACTATGTGCGTTAATGAATATTGCGAATTTTTACACACGCTTTTATCTGCCATAGGAATTCCAGGACAATGCCGACTTTACACATTGGTTTATTACATGTGTATTAATAAATTATAATACATCTTCGCATCGCCCTCAAAACAATTAGTTGGAAATAATGAGAAATTTATCTCGCCACTTGCCAAAGATTAAGACTAGCAGTTTTCTAATAGACATTACATCACTGATAAAATTATTACTTTCCCAAACGTTTGAGAGAGGCCTTTAGGAGAAAGAAAGAAAGAAAGAAAGAAAGAAAGAAAGAAAGAAAGAAAGAAGGAAAGAAAGAAAGAAAGAAAAAAAATGAAAAAAAAAGAAAAAAATGGAAACCTTTGTCTGACTGAGCATTAAAACGCGAAAGGCTTTTAATGGAATAATAAATGAGACGGCGGGCAAGAAATAAACCTCGATATTAGCCGTAAATATCGTCGAATCATTTGCATTATTTATCGGTCGGTTTACAATAGACGAGAAATTCGATCATTTAGAAAATGGGAAAAGGAAGGGATTTCCATCGCGGAGAAGAAGAAGAAGAGGAACGCGGAAATTTTATTGCCTGTAATTGGGATAATCACCGCGAGAAAGCTTAGGACGTCTGTCCCCGACTGAATCACGCGCAAGTGCGCGAGATTTTTCGACGATAACGTCACTCCCGATCATTGTGATTATGATTATGATTATGATGGTCGCGCATACCCGGCCAGTGCCGCCAACTTGCGTCCTTTGTATTGTTTCATTTGATTGATCGTATTTGTTCGTCCTCAATGAGATAATCTATTTGCGCATTATGTGTGGGTTAGTGCTCTCTGAGTCGGCCGATTTTATTTTATTTTTTTACAACGTCGGAGATGCGGGAGGGAGGGAGGGAGGGGCGCGGGTTTAATGTCGAGAAGAATTGAAATATTTCTAAGATGTTGGCGCTTTTATTTTGGCGGAGCCTTACAATGTTCTTAAGAGAGTGAAAAGTATTTCTGAACTACATTAAGAAAATAATAACTCTCTCACGCGTTTCAGACCAACACGTTCACATACATCTTCGTTTATTTATATCAAATTAAACAATCCTTTCCACAAGATTAACTTGTGTATTTGTAAGTGTCGGATTTTTATTAATAATCGTTATTTATAAAATTTATTCATTTATTTTTGACATTTTACATGAGCAGTGAACTTGAGTGGCTGCAATTAAATTTTTTTCTTTTTTTTAGAAACATTATTTTTTTCAATGCCACGAATTATCTCTGGTTTCAATACAATATATGGAAAATAAAAACTTTTATGTATTACTAGTCAAATTAACCAAATTCAATTTTTATTGTTTTAAAAATACTTATTTTGAGTACTTTTTTTTAATAAAATCTTTTCCAATGCTATTAAAAATTAAAGAATTTATCTAAGAAATTATACGAACCGTTACAATTACATTTGTTTTAAATATTGATGTAAAATTTATGTCAATATCAACTATATTTTTAACTAAAATTCATTTTTAAATTTTTGAATAATTGGAAAAATTTTGATGAATATTTGAAATATTATCTTCACATTTGTTTCAAGAGCATGTGTGTTTCATTTTTGTAAAATCAAGAAATTGAATAGTTTGAAAGAAAAATTACGTGGAAAAAATATGGTTTAACCGTAAATTTTATTAAAACAATCGAAAGATGCCAAGCGATATTTATGTAATAAATTTCTTTTAACGTGATGTTATTCAATATTATAAAGACATGATAAATTGCAATATATGAAATAATAAAATGAGTTAAAGTCCTTGATTCTGTTATTATATTAAAATTTCTTTTTGAATAGACAAATATTATAAATTATTGGATTTTTTTTGATATGTAATAATCTTATATGTATAGCTATAATATAATTATAATTAAAATAAATTTTTTTTTTTTTATATGCCACGGATAAAGTATTTAATTTTTAGTAAGATAAATTCACATACCTACAGTCAGGATTATTTACAAAAATAAACAAATACATTTATTAAAATGTTAAAGAGAAGATGAAATATTTATAAATAAAATACAAATTTAATTGAGATAGATATTTTCTATTCATAGAGTTCGAAAAAATAATTTCAAGCATTTGCTTGATGTGTAATTCGTGTGTATTATTTTTAAACTATTCATACTTAAACTATTAAAAGATATTCTTGTATGTGTAAAAATGTGTGAAAAAAGATTTAGACCAATGAAGAACTTTTGAATAAAATAAATTAAAAAATAGAAAATGTATAACAATGTCTGCTTGTCTAGATAGTATACGTATATTTAAACATACACTTATGATTTAGATGAATTAATTGAGACAACAAACACAGCCATAAACTAAATCACTGAAAATTAAATTTCTGTTTGCGTGATTAGTGAAAATTATATACGATCTAAACATTTATATATTATTCTGTTTGCACATTAATGAAACATGAACGTATTATACTATCTTTTACACACGTCATTCATCTGGGATTTTACTTTACAATATTTATAAGTCCGTGAATATATAAACTGAAGATTTTATGATGCTTTTACAATCCAATATATTTATTAATGTGTATATTGAGTTCCAATGGAAATACGTTAACACATAAAAGATAAATACGGATATTTTATGAATAAGGTCATTACATGTCCGAACATCCTCACTATATCAAAATAATGACAATATTTAATAAATTTTGTTATAAAAATACAATATATGAATACTCACTCTAAAAACCAATAAGTTTTTTTAAATTTATTGCAGCCATAATTTAAGTGTTATTTAAAAAAACTTCAGTAATGATTCATTTAGCTTGAAATAATAACCGACAGATGTTCGCTGCTTTTCCACACACACACACACACGCTTACACTTGACTTCACTATCACTCACTCTTTTTACGCCCATATCTCTTTTACCATTAACATCGGAAATGTGCTACTCTTTTGTCATCTCGTGTTTGCATACATGCATGCACATGTATATATCGATTTTCAGCAAGTATAAACACATGCAAGAGGACACACGCGATGCAGATCGTTTAATCGATAAGCGAAGACACGGGCTTTCACGCTCCTGGTAAAAGTTCGTACTTTTACGGTGAAAGGAAAATAGAAAAATCGAGATAATAGGAACAAACTTGAAGATGGAGATAAGGATTTATGTGTAACTCGTTAGCTTAAGTTCAATGCGCGTGGACTTTGCGCAAAAGTGAAAAAAGTGCGACTGAGACGAGAATAGGATACTTTATATTTAGATTTATCGGTGGATTTTGCGATAAAGTACATGGCTTTGAAGCTGAGGTGATAATATATCGGAAAATTCGAAATGTTCAATGGTTGGCAGTTTCGTATGCATAAGCGGGTTACGAACGATAAAACGATAAACTTTCAACATTTTAGAATTTTTAATTCCATTTTCTGGGATACTTAATCATTCCGTGCGACTTTATTTACATGATTTAAGCTAAAAAATTTATACTTCGGGAGAAAAACTCGCCGTGAGTCTTGTATTTTTATCGATTTTTAGAAATCATAGGAGTAGTGTAAGACTAGGATCAAATTTTTATTGTTGCAACATCGACGTTCGTTCGTTCGTTCGTTCGTTATTTTCTTTGGAAAAATGATTTTCATATTTTTTAAATATAATTGCACATTATTATTACCTTATAATACCCATGAATCTGAAAACATTACATTCGGAATATTCAATAGCTGGCATTAATGGTTTGGCATTTATAATTTTTATTTACAGTATCATTAAAATTTAACGATAAATACTTAAAATTATATTTTAGTGCGTTAACTTTGATCAATAATCATTTTAATTAACTTTGTACAATGGAAATGAAAATTTTTAACTGCGATTGAAATGCAAAAAAGATTTTCATTTAATGATGAACAACACCTTCTTTGTATTCTAGGCTGCAAAATAAAAAATATCAGATTTTGCAGGAAGTAAAGAGTTTACAAGTATAAATGAATAATTCATTAATAGAGAAGTAATTAAAATGTTTCCGTGCGGTATAGTGTGAAAAACGTGTCTGAAAATTTGTTTAAAAAAAATCAAGAACAAGCGCTTGAGGCTATAAAAATCTTAAGCAGACACGACGAAAATCATAGCGAAAGATACACGAAACTCGAGATAAAAGGAGGAGGAGCATTAATGTAGTCGTTGAAATGCATAAAATACTAAAAGACGTTCCGGATGTCTTTCGTGTGGCGTTAGTCATGCTCCGAAATTAGAAGTTCAGTAACTGGAGAATCTATCAGTCGAGAGGCGCCCCACAGCATCCGAGTGCGAAAAAGAGTTCAAGAGGCGAAAACCCGAGGGTTTCTTCTTTCCAATTTAAACGAGAGGAGAATAACGAGATCCAATAACAGCTGCGCCCATCCAGATTCATGTAATCGAGATTTTGCTCTTTCGCTGGAATCTCGTTGGAGGGATCGCCGCGATAGCAGGTTATCGATGATACCAGTCGATTCGAATTGTTAATGAGGCGACAGACGCCGAGCATTATTTTCCTCTTTTCCTCTTTTCCTCTTTTCCTCTGCTTTTCCAAGGAATGTCACTCGCGGCTGAAGCTGTACGGCAGCTCGAATGCAGTTGCATGCAATTCTTTATTACAACGAGATCGTGATTCGTGAGATGATTGAAGCTGTAAAGACCTCTAATTCACAATAATTCGAAACTCGGCTCTCTACAATTAATTGGTACCGTTTCTAATTTCGTTTTTTTTTTTTTTTTTTTTTTTTTTTTTTTTTTTTTAAAACGATTTTCTAATCATCCACTGTTTTCAATTTCGCAAGCGTCACACTCGCGAGTAATTGCCTTTGAGTCACAATGAGCCGAGGTTCAGTATGCCAATGCCGGTCAAAGAAATCGGCAAAAGAACGAAAATTTAGATTCCGCTGAATCGCTATCGAGCGAATAACCACTTTACCGCGAGGAAATTCATTAAGTGAAATTTATAAAAAAAAAAAAGAAAAAGAAAAAGAAAAAAGGAAATTCCACTGTGTTAATTTAATTTGAACTTTTCACGGGGGGATGAAAGTTCCGTAGCGTCAGTGGGTATATTGTTCGAGGAGCGGTAAAGGAAAGAGGAAAAGGGGTGATTTTTCTATATCCCGAGCTTTTCCGTTCGTCCACAACGCCAGACATTAATTTCCGCAATCCAAGTTGTGGATGTCGGCACCGTTTCTTCCTTCACCTCCAGTTCATCACCCGGAAGAATTGGCAATACCGTTGAACCCGAAGGTACAACATCAATGTCTTGTTGTCCTTTGCATTCGCATTCGCATTCGCATTCGCATTCGCATTCGCGTGATTGTCTTTTCTCTCTTTGCAATTTACGAACGTTGCAGGGGAGTTTTAAAGCTTCCCCGGCGATTGTATTTTTCGCACAAACGAATAAATACTTGCCCTTTTCTGCATATTTTACCTTGGCATCACTCGTACATTTAGCAGATGCTCACAAAATTCAATGCACAATGTCTCGTTTTATCAGTATCGACTGTCTCTTATTCTAATGAAATGTCAGCTTCAATTGTTTGGTTGGTTTTGTTTTTCGACGAAAAAAAGACGTAATAATCTTTTTGAACTAAAAATTGTCTGTTATTTCCAGAATCATTATATGTAACAATCCAAAGTAGCATTGTTTGTTTCAACAATATATCTACATAATTAATATAGAACGCAATTTCAATTCCATTCAGTTCACATTGTTTGTATAAATTGCCTCGACATTCTTTATATATTTTTAAATGCGTTACTTATCTTCATTACAACGGAAAATGAGAACGCGGAAACATGTGGAGCGATAAAATTCAAGTAATGATTTGACATACAACTTTTGTCACACATTGTTCAAAATAAGATTAGTACTACTTTGTGAAATCGTGCCGTTGCAACCAGCAAAAACCAATTGTTGTGACGGTTCGACTCAATTCGGCACCATAAATTTGTTGGGCTAGTACCAATTATAAAATTGTTGCATCGCCGCAGATATAATTTAAAAAATTATAGTGCAAATTTCCGTTATTTATAAAGTTAAAGTCAAGGTTGCAAGAGATCGTGCATCGGATGTCAGTAACGGGTACTTTTCGACTGGCTGACATATAATCACACGTTCATTCCCCCTCCCTCCAACCCGCCCCCCGCCACCACGATTAAGCCATTACATTTTAATTGATTGTTAAAACGCGTGAAATCGAGAGAAGATTGTGCGAATTGGAAGCGATAAAAAAAAAAAAAAAAAATAAAGGTCGACCAATAGGGTCGTTATCGCGACACATCCTTTGATGATAATGCCAATGAAACGAAACGTAGGGGGTCCAGTTCGGATAAAATTTCGCGAGTGACTAATAACGATCCGCGGCAGCAAATATTTTGCAATCGAGGGACAACAAAAAGAGGAGCACCGGCTCGACTCAAATAAACAAGAGACTTCCTCTACCTATCAACAAGCGCAGCTGCACTGTCATGATGGCCGTCGTCTCGTATAAACAAACCAACAAACTGCCGCTTTGGAAAAAAGTGCCGATACAATCGCGCATTATACAGAAATAAGACACCGAGCCAGCCAACAATAAGCCTGAGTTGCTGCATTGCTCACGATAACAATATCCGAGTCAACAACGATCCTCTCGCGTGCGCCATCTGCAGGCCCTTGATTAGCCCCTGACTCACCACCGTCGAAATTACTGCCGAGGTGTGCTGGAGCTACCCACCCCCTCCGAGGGGGTTGCTTCCCTTGTTCCACCTCGTTTTCATCCTCTTTCGCGGGGGCCCGAATGACGGCGAGATGACTCACTACTTCTTTCGTGTCCGAGCTCCTTGGATCGACTCGGGGTTGCCAAGCACGCACCGACTCGTCCGAGTCACGTTCAATTACCCCCGGACAGCCCAAACGTTGTACGTGTCTTTTCACCCCTGGCTTAGTGCTCGTCTTTTCGAACATTTGAAACCTCCTTTTCCCATTCTTTCCCCGCTCATTTATACATTATTGATCTCGAGCTCCGTTTCCCTACTTTTTTTCATTCGCCTTTATATTCTTTATATTCGCGTTTTTGCTTTTGCTTTTGAATAAATGACATTTCGGATTCGCGTGCGACCGGCATTTAGAAAAACTTTGAAGCAGCGCTCCAAACTCATGTTTCATAGTTTTTTGCGTTATTAATTAATTTTTTTCAAACAAAGTTCTTTCTTTCCTCGCGTCCGATCCATGCACTTTGCAAAAATGCTTCTTTTTCCGTTTTTTTTTGTTTTTTTTTGTTTTTTTTTGTTTTTTTTTTTATCTTGAAACCTTTGCATTATGGAATAAATTTAAATGAAAGTAAACAAATAATAATTAACATTGTATTTTTAACGATTGGGTTCACTCTGCGACACATATCTCGAGCGTGCAGACCGAGTGTCGCGACATTATGTAATGAGCATTGTCAGCTAATTAAGATGAATTTGTCGGAGAATATGTACTTTTTGCTTTGGTGGTCAAAGTTTATTTGCAATACATTAATATTGTTTTGCATTACATATAAATGATGTTTGGAATATTACGATACACTCTTTATCACTACTGATAATAATTACATTTATTTGAATGTGTATTTTGGTATTTTATTTTTGTTTTAATTTGTTTTTTTTTTTCATTTTCTTTTTTATTTTTTTTTGAATCAGTCAGGTGCTCGTGAATTATTTCTTGACGCATAAACGTTTAGCTTCTGTGTAACGCAGAGTTAAAAATCTGTATTACTTAAAGCCGTAATAAAATTAAAAATTTTCATTGTACTAGGTGTTTAGTGTTTTATTACTTAGGACTCAATGTGCAAATTTGATAAACCAATGACACTTGCAGATTGACTCACATCCATGTTCTTATGTGGTAAGAATATTACATGGATAAAAAAGGAATTTGAAAACTCGAGTGAGTCGACTCATACGAATTGGGTATTATTAAGTAAGATTGCCTCGGGATTATGTACAAATGACTAATTTAATCAAAGTAGTAACACCTTATAATCACTTGTTCGCAGAAAAATAATGTGATATATAAAGAAATATAATTGATAACAGTTATTCGGAAAGAAAAAAATTATTATGAAACACATGATTAATTTAATTGCTATATCTTATAAATAAATACCAAAAAAAGATTCAAATAACATGTTTTTGAGGCTCTAAAACTTTCAACCTTAGTTTATTAGTTTACGAATTTGACATTAAATAATTGGTTTAATTAAAAAATGTATAAAATACTTCCATGCGTCACTTTGAATTATCTATATTCCATTAGCACGTTATTACAAATGAACTTACTTACTCAAAAGGTGATTACTTTTGTACCCAATAAAAAGTATGCGAAACTACCTTGAGAAATTCTTAAAAGCATTTATTGCAATTTTTACTCATATTGTCGCGACATTCTCTATTCCTTGTACACATGTGACTGGATAAATAAGGTTTATGCGTGTATGCACAAAAAATTAACAATATTTCTCGGAAGATTTAAAATTATCTCTCATTAAATTTGAAAGCAATAAATTCTGCCATTATCATTCTTTTGAAATACAATGAATCGGAATTTTCGCGCACAGATAACGCGCTCGCAATCGCAATCGTATCACTTAAACGCGAAGCAAAAATCAAATTTTAAAACTCGGAATCGAAGGATTTTACCGGTAACCATCAAAGTAACGCAATTCCATTTTCCAGTGTTTTCCGCTCTCGGCATCGAACGCGACTCGCATTCACATATGTACATTGCACTCGGAAAAGCAATATCCTATATGCGCGGCACGTGCACTCGCTATTGGAGCACGCGACGAGCATCTGACACCTAGAGATAGAGGATCTCCTTCGTTGGGAAATACGAGCGGAAAAGCCGTGGGTGGTCTCGGGACCCCGGTGAATGCATTATCCACGTTCCGATGTTCCGATCGATTTTCCTTCTCGAGGAGCTGCTTAACAATTCTTTGACAATTGCCGCTCGCCCGAAACTATTAACGAGAGTTGGCGAATTAATGAGAATTGGCTTTAATGGCATTGGAGTCGTATGATTTTTGCATCTTTGAAGCGAATCATCGACTCTTGTCCCATGCAAAATGACTCTTTCAGATTTCGTCTGACAGGTTAATTCACGCGGAAAGCAATAGAGTCAAACATAAAAGAGAACATTTCCCCTTATTGAAATAATGCTCGCTTCGAAATTGATCCGAGTATAATTATTTAATATAATAAGAAATGAGTGTGCTGCTTTAGACAGTAAGCGTTAAAGAAATATCGTTTAATGAAAATTAAAATTCCATTGTTGTATAAAATTATAAGTTCAAGCTATACCGGGAAATAATTTTTTTCCTTGGCTCTTTATTTATATATGTAAGCTAAAAAAATTAGTCATTCACGGCGTTGTAAATTTTACGATACTTCAGTATGTAATTTCATTGTTTTTAATTTAATTAGTTAAAAATACGTGATTTTTTATTGACCTGAGACTAATTAAATCTGTTTAATACGCATGAAATTATTAAAGATATTAGTGTTGGTTAATATCGTTAACTACATAGTGTTGGAATGTACAAAGAGTACATTGTTATTAATTAGACTTACATTTATAAATCGTTATACATATGAATTAATTACTTTTTAGACCCAAATAATCTTCTTCCCTTATTAAATGGAGCGTAATTAGTTAAGAAAACAAATTAATGAAACATACGATTAGTTTGGATCTTTGAGTTTGAATCTGTCGACAAAGAAGTATCTGTATTCATGGCATTACATTTTAGAGAAAAATAAATGTTTATGTGCTGGTATTATGAAACTTTTCCTTTAAAATAAAAGAGATAGTTGTTTATTTTTCTAAATTGAATCTTTCAATGCGGGTGCAATAAAATTGATTCATTGGTTACATTCAACTATTGAGGAGCTTTTATCAAGTTATTATACGTCATTATTATCAGGGATTTGCTTATAAATTCCTCGCAAATTGCTTCCTCGTTTCGGATTTTTATTATTGGACGAATGGGATTTGAGTGTTAGAGTGGTCGTGCCGGCGAAGGAGCAACGACTATTTCTAAATTTAAGCTCTCGGTAAAAGTCTCGTTAAATCTTGGGAACGAATTTTCAAACAATTAAAACGAGCATAAACGACGGCTTGGAGCTCCGTAACTCCGTAACTCCGTCCTCACATCCGGTCCAGCGTTTACGTCCTGTCCCGATAAATCCGTCGGTGCGGAAGAATGACGCGGAGGAGATCCGATCCATCAGCGATGATCCGCCCGGGCGTTGCGCGCGCACGCGGAAAAGGGAAAATCCGGAGCCCCACATGTGGGGGTTTGAATGGGTTGCATTAAGTGCGTTCGCGAGGGGGGCCACCGTCGATGCGACGCGTAGCGGTGGAATTTGGAAGCTCGGGGGTTTTTTCTCTTGGGAGCTGGCAAAAGAGCGGCGGCACGTCTGTCTCTCCTCGTGTGCGTGAGTGAGTGCAGCAGCCGCTGTAATGAAAGAAGTAGTGCTTACCAAGTGCCTCGGACTCCTAGTAAGCCACCGGATGATTGGATAAGATTCGCCTTCTTTACTTTGCTCTCGTTGCGCTCTCTCTCTCTCTCTATCGAGAAATACCGCTCTCTTTTTATCAGCGCTTATCTCGTGTCTGCTATTGCTCTTGCGGCTGCTGCGCCATTCTGAAGGGATTCTTGTATAGTTTGATTGGCGATTCTCGTGCGCGTCCAAGGGACTGCGTGTGTGGTGTATCATTATTGCTATTCGAGTGGAGAACACATATTTCACGGTTTAGTTTGGCAAGAAAATTGTGCCATTAATAGCTGGAAAATTGCATCGCTCAAGTAAGTACAAAAGTTAAGAGATCTTTATTATTATATCGGTATCTTTATGAGCTGTCGCGCACTTATTTAGCCTAATGACTATTGTCTTCAAATTATGCTATTATGGCATTTCTTCCTCTCCTTGCCCCATATGTAATGAGCGGTCGAAAATACTTAAATTGCCAAATAAGTACTATTTAAGGCTGAATTAAGCGCTCTTACTAATAATTATTCGTATCATTAAGGTGATTAAGATAAAGGAATATCGTTAAACGGATGGCATGCATTGATTAAAAGTAAATTGTATTTTTGTAAATTGATGTCATTACCGGTTTTTCAAGATTCGATTCTTTACCAATTAACTTATATGAAAACAGAATTCATAAATTATTTGATTAATTATTTCTACTGATATTCTCACAACTTACATCGTTGTACGAAGAAATTTGTTTTGTTTTTTATAAAAAGTATGCAGTGAAAATAGTTTAATTATATACTAAATTAATAACAGCAATATTTACTTTTAATGCACCGATCCATAAACAAGATTTCAATACAATTAAAAAAACTTTTATTTATTTAAGTATTAAATATTGTTACAAAATTTTAAATTGTGTTTATCCTCGTAAACGTAACTACACATCAATAAGTTATTAAGACATGATAATTAAGCTCTGTTTTTTTTAATTAAATACATTATCATAACATAATTAATATTTATTAATATTCATTCATCATTTCAAAACGTGTTTAAATATAATTTAACCTGTTTACTTTGAAAAGTAAAGTTAATTATTATTTTACTTAATTTAATTTATTATATTTAGTTGTATTAAATTAGATATATAATTTATAAAAATATCATACAAAGTAAAACATGATTTTAATTATTTAAATTTTAGAAATGAATTTATAATTTCGATAAAAATAAATTACTAAGGATAATAATATTATTTTTTCACGTCACGTTTTACACTGTACACTTTTATTCGAGAAGTTAATTTTTATTTTATCTTGATAGCCCCTATTTAAATTTTTAATGTGAACTGTAGATTAATTAATCGCTAATTATTATTTGCATGTGTTTTTGGAAAAAAGCAATGCTAAACTTGGATATGTGAAAAGAAAGTCATTTTATTTTAAAAGGTTTTAATGGTATTTAAGTCAGGGATTTATTTTGGAATAAATAATAAATCTATGTATACATAATATAGTTGAAAAATGTAGCAAAAAAAAAGAAAATAGTCGATCGAATATTTTAATTTTATTTATCAAAAGGACACTTAAGCTGTTTTGGAATTTTAATCATAGATGATTGATCCGAGATTTTATGATGCTCTGTATTGACTTTACTTTTTGCGAGTTAAATCTTGAAGATTGTTTTTTATTGGCCAAGAGTAAAGCCGAGTGCGATCGTTGTATATAACTTTAGTACACCTATTTTTAATGTGCATGTAAGATAATTGTCATTAATTATTATAAAAACGTGGCATTAATTATAACGATAAGAGGTGGATCGAGTTAAAGAGGTAGATGGTATGCAGGAGGTAGATCAGCAGTGTACAATGTCAGACAATTAATCAACACTTCTCTCCTCGCATATCTGAATCGGATCAACTTGGAATTCAGCGCCAATGCCCAACTTTTCCCCGAGAATGCCAAGGCACGGGGGACACCCGCTATGTTGCTCTCGAAAACAAACGCCACTCCTCGCCAAAAATAATACGGTTTTCTCCTCTTTCCAAATATTTTACGAGCCGCTTGTGCTGCTTCTGCCGTTGCGCCGAATTCGCATCTCGCGGTTTCGGGGGGAGAAGGGAGAGGAGCATCAGCATCAGCATCAGCATCAGCATCAGCATCAGCATCAGCATCGGCATCAGCATCAGCATCGGCATCAGCATCAGCATCCGCAGCATCAGCATCTTCGCTCCCTGAAGCGACATAAACAAAGCACGCACACGCACTTGAGCGCCTCGGGCGATTCGGCATTCCGCCGGCGATTCGCCGTTATCCGCGCGGCCTCTCCGCACTGCGAAATCAAAAGGAAAAACGCGAAAAATTCTTTACTCCCGGAGTGGGAAAGCGCGCACCGATGATGCGGAATCTTATCAACCTGGGCATCGTTGGCACGACCGTTAATGTTGAGGCTCGTCAAGCTAAAGCAAATATGAGGAGGAGATTTGAGGTTGCGGATTTGTTGTGGGAACCCCATTCAATGAATGGCTTGTCGGTGCTTTTAAGCTTGTGGTAGATGTCAACGCATTCGCTTTTACATGACATTCGAGAAAAAATATAAAAATATCAATTGAGCATTTCTCTTTATCGGGGCGCTTGTAATTGTCTGGTGATACCCACATTTTTAAAGCTAATTTCATTTTAATTCCATGTAACACCGTATAATTTGTAATCCAAGTACTGACACGTAATACATGGTTGTTATTGCTTAAATAAAACGCGATGGAAATTTTTTTCATTCAAACTAACTGTACGGATGTATTATAACAGTATGTAGCGTTATCTTAATAATTGCACTCAATAAACGAGACAGTATATCATTTATTTTACATAATTAAAATAACCATGCCAGCTTCAATACATTCTTCTTACAGATCTATAAAATAATTCGAAAAGTTCTGAATTAAAAAGTTATCTCAACGGAGATTTCACATGGAAATTTAATTCGATTAGTATATCTTTGTGAATAAATATCTACTTTACTCGTGGAAGAATATTTTGAAATACTGACCACGTGTACTGTAAATTTTTTTTTTATCGTTCAACAAACATTTTTACAGATTCGTAAAAAGAATTTTTTTTATACCGAAATCAACGCAACTACACTATATTCTTAATGCTTAATTTAAATTTATTTTTTATTTGCGATAATATTTGAAAATTACTGAAAATTTACTTTATTGTCTAATTAATTATTTTGTAATTTTTTTAAATTTAATTCACCTTTGAAAATATACGTTTTTGTACTCTTGTACATCATGTGTCAAGGAACAGTGATAAAGCCACTTCATTAAATTAATTTTCGCAAACTTTTTTTTTGGATAAATAATAAATGTTAAAGCAGTTTAGCATTGATATGTATACATAAAAATCAAGCAAATACATTTGTTTGTTCAAAGAAACCAAAATTCATTCTTTATCAACTTGGAATGATAATTATATTATTATCGTAAGTCAAAAAAAACTTAATTAAAAAAATACCTTTAAATTGTTTTTTAATATTCTATTACATTACTCAAGTCTTCGATAAAATTAATGAAATAAATTGGACCTTGTATTTTGTACTTTTAATCGAATGATATCTAAGTTATATATTACAGGAACCGGAAAATAATGCTCAAGTCAATATTTGATTTTCGGTTATCATTTTATTGTGTATTTCAAAATCGTGCCGGAGATATTCGAACGCTGGATTCAATTTGTTACTTGTAAAAATTTTTATTTAATTAATTAATTTTTATTTTTTTCTAGACATTTGAGGGATTTAATAACCAATGAAATTAGTGCACAAGAAAAGGTTCACATTAATTATTGTATAGATTTTGGAGTGTGTATTTTTAAATGCAATAGTTGCTACCAATTATGGTATTTATTGAAATACATTAGTCATTCATAAATACTAAAAGTAATGATATGAGTTTAAATGATTCCGATCTTTATGATTTATATCGAGAGGTTTTAAAAATCGATATTTTTAAAGAGTGACGTTTTAAGCGTGGGAGTGACCATTCAAACACATTTGTATGAAGTTTTTAAAGCAAGCACTGCAGGTGTTTTGATCTTTCATAATCTATTAAAAAAGAAAAAGAAAAGCAATCGACTCACTAAAAGCATCGAGTTACTTTTTACGGCTTAATATAGAACTGTTTATGATCATTTTATCACTCAAACTAAAAAATAGCTCGTGGAACAAATTCCAAAATACAAAAAGTATTGACTATTTCTGAATGAATCGCTACAGAGTTCTGCTAAGCGAAGTTTACATTCTACAAAAAAGGGTTTCTGTGTTCGGTTGAGTATTCACAGAATCGATTATGTTTAAGTATTAAAGCCTGGATGAACTGTGAATGTAGTTTTACTGTGAACGATGAGATTTGCATCGAGTAAATGAATATTTAATTCAAGTGTCCAACATTTGTTAACAGAAAGAGTATTATTCAACAATAAGATAATGCAAGTTTGTACTGTTAAAAAAACGATCCATGGGGGGAAAAAAAACGAATGAATTCGGATGCGAAGTGAATTCTCAGATTTTCCATATTCACTCGATATTGCAATATTTGATTTTCATTTAAAATCGTTGATATAATATTTGATAATAATTTGAAGTCATTCAAAACAATTTCCAGATGATTAGAAAATCTGATACAAATAATTGATTTTTATTCATTCTACATTGAAATATGTACATAAAGTTGTGGATGAGTAAGGAATTTAAATTGTGAATTAAAAATAAAAACTTCTTAGAAAATTATATTTTTAATTCACGAAATATGATATTAGATTACAATTTTTATAATATCATTGGTGGTTAAAATACTATTTATTATATTTTTGTTGTCAACTTTAATAAATTTTATGCACAACTTTTTTAGAAAAATAAATTTTGTATTTATTCATTTATATTTTATCACATTACTTTATCATATTATTTATTTTTATATATTGTATCTTTAAGTAGAAAAAAAAATTAATATATTTTTATATTTTTTGGAGTAATTTGAATACATTTATCTTTTTTTTTTACTTTGTCGCTAGATTTTTAAATCTTTATTTAGAACTTTTATTATACAAATTTAATATTGTGTAAATCTACGTGACGATTATTGCATTTTTGAACTTTGTCGAAATTAAAGGTCAATCGATTAAAAACTTTAAGTAATAAACGTTTGATAAATGTATACATTTTATGACATTTTATATCAATAAAAGTTGGCAATATACTGATGTTTATAAATCAAATTTAAAAAACAATATAATTCCTAAAATTGGCGATTTTTTTCTGAAATGGAAAATTTCATTCCTAAATTTAACAATTTATAACGTATTGCTAATATGAAAAATAATAATTATAATATTATTAGAAATAATAAAACTATTTAATATGTAAAAAGTTGCTGTAACAATACAAATTTTTATTGATCTAGTTAAGATTTTAATTTATTTATATCATTTAAATTTGAATTTTATTTAATTAATTTATGAACTTAATCGTTCTCTTGTTATTATTTTATAATGCAAATAAGTTTAAATCTATTATAAATTTGAAAAAACCCAACTTTTCTTTTGATAAAATTCTATGAAATGAAATGCCGAAAGCCGTCCTTTAAAGAAACAACATAACTTCTTACAATTTATTAGGATAAATAATCTTTCTTATGGACACATTCCTCGAGTGTGTTATACCGTAATATGAAAAATATTGATCTGAAACTACCTGCCACTCAGAGAATGCAGTAGTAACACGAATATACAAAGAATATAATACAATGCAATGTGACCCAAACATAACTTTTCATTACCAACGGCTTAGGAATCTTGACCTGAGTTGACGGGTGAAAAAAAAAGAAAAAAGGGCAAGACGTCATTGATCATCAACCAGAATTAGGATTCGTCGTGTATGTGGGTTTTAGGTCCGACAGGCATCACTTAAGAAAAAGAAGCAGCCCAGATTAAAGAAAAAAAAAATAGGATTTCCTAACTCTGAATGCACAAAGTAAACATCAAGTAATAACTCTCTTAATCGATTTTATCGATTAATGCTCGTTTGTAGTTGGAAATAACTCGATTGCTTGCGGGCAGTAGAGGCAATCGACGAGTCCTACATTTTTCAACTCTAACATTTCTCCTCGAGCGTCGAGCACCTTTACTTGTTTTTTCTGTTTTTTTTTTGTTTTTTATTATTATTTATTCATTTATTTTAATTGTTATTTGCCTATCCAGTAATGAATAATAATTTTAAAAAGCTGTTTTCCATAGCTTTGGTCAATATAAAACACCTGTCTCAGGTAACTGTTTTGCCATGCATTTAAGAAAATATTACACAGTAAATATCTTTCTCCAACATCGGAGATTCTTCAAACGATTGTATCTTCGGATTTACAATTTACGTGAGAACGCAATCCTGGAAGAGAAAAAGAATAATACAAGCACTTAACATTTGGCGAGTGTCCAACAACGAAAACGTGAATTTCAAAACTCGCATTATTTATTGCAATTTATCTTTCAACATCGATGAAGCTCTCGACGTACAACTACTTGCATTAATTAATCCAGACATTCGCTTTTTGCATTTCCGTGTCGTAACGCCGGCCGCAAAAATTGTTTCAGCGCCATTATCTGCGTGCCTCTACACCCTCCCCCCTCCCCACCCCCTCCCCTCCCTCCCCTTCGGGTTTTTCACTCCAAGAGATAAAAGAGTGGCGAAGGTGACGAAGTTTACCGACGACGCCTCGGTCTCATTGGAAAAGGAAAACCGCGAAGGGAAGACTCGTAGGTGCAAGGCCGCAGAGATGACGACCTTAGCGTACGTGTGCACCCGTGCACGTGTGTTTGTGCAACCGCGCAAACGTGTGTGCGTGTGCCTGAATGAGATCGTGCACATTTTTGCGGCTTTTGCGCGGTGTGTCGTGTCTCGTGTTTTTGTCATGGAGGAGATGTTATTTACATAAATTGAGCTTCATCGAATGAAATTTAATTATTACCTTCTTTCACGTTGAGCGTGCATTTTGCATATTTGAGAACGTACTTGACGTTTTTTGCCTTGTAGAGTTGCAATTGTTACGTAGCTGATTGCATAAACTTATTAGGAATCGTTAAACTATAGGATGAAATTGATTTTTATTAATTTATCTAATACAAAGTTACTTCATTTTAATCCAACTCTTTGCATTTAATTGAATTAAGTTGATATGCGATATGATGTGCGATGCTCTTTTATGGAATTATTTGTGTATATTTACGCGATTACTGGTTACTCGATTAATAGGAAACAAACTATTGAAAACAAATGATCATGCCGATCATGTATATTTCCTTTAATAGATATAATTTTATTAAAATTTATTGTACCGAATAAAATTCCATAAATACGTCGCATAATAAATTATTGATAACGTAAAACTTCCATCTTCGTATATATAAATCTCAATTCAATACAAATATTTTATTAACATTTAAGTGAGCACGTCAATCTAGTTTATGATAAGTAGACTCTTGTAATAGTTTCTAAGATGCAACTGCCATTAGAATATTTCAGAGCAATTAGTTATCGTGGAAAAAGTACTTTAAAACAAAACAAAAAAACCATAACAAAAACATTTATTATAGTATGTATATTGTAATCGGTTTAGTAAAAAATAATTAAATATTAGTAATTTTCTCCTTGGAAATTATTAAATTTAAATTGCATTTTTGTCCAGTACTTATAGTTTAATTAAAAGCGGAACATTTTCTTGATTAAATTTTAAATATTATTTATTATTATTTCCAAGTCTTTTAAAACCAGTGGAAAATTTTAAAATAGCTGTGCGTTTTTTAAGACTGGCGTCTCTCTTTCATCTTTCATTTTCTTAATTTCATTTAGTGATATAAGAAAATTTCCCCCAATATAATTAAATTTATTAATCGAATGAATCATTAAAAAATGAAAAGTACGTTTACGACTAAATTTCTTGTATATTCGAGAGAATACAATTGGTTAATTAGCCTGAAATACATTGGGAACTATAAAACTTGAACTGACTTTGGAATGAACTTTGTCAATTCTTCTAATGTGAAAATCCTGCATTAAACGCTAAATAATGTGTTATCGCTTAATGAGATTTTTTCGATTTATTTCCACAGCTTATTCCAATAGGAAGTGGTTATGACGCCTTGAATTTTTTAAAGGTGAACTTGATACAAGATATTACGTATCCTATTTCTTAAAAAAATAAAAGAAAAGGAATCCTAATGAAAAATATTATTTTTATGAAAAAATAGTTTATATAAAATGATATGATGGATTATTGGATAACGTTTCGGTTCATTAATCTATATTAAAAACATTTTTACAGTGGATGTGTTAAGATACATGTGTTGGTACGACGATGATTTATCTTTTACGAAAAGGAGAACAATTATTGCGTTCGGTATTTTTGAGGATTTAAGTGGCACTAACTCCCAAACACCACAACGCAAATTGGATTGCACTTGTATTAAATTGTTACGTAAGCAAGGGACAAAAGCACCAATTAGCGTTTTTGAATCGGCGGGACAATATTCGCAATGAAAATATGAAACTAAAAGTGGCGAAGCCGAATAAAAGAGTTGAAAAGAGGTGAGCGGGGGATTCGAAAGCGAAAAAAACGTGCCAAACAACTTCCGACACTTTTACAAAACCGATTGGCGGAAAGGCGCCGATTAAAGCGCGCCGCACGCGGAAAAACAAAAACGGGGCACACCATCCTTTCCTTTCGATTTCGTTCTAAAGCAAACAAAGGGAAAAGGAAACAACTCGCGCTTTCGCCGGGAAACCCGAGCACGACGTCAGCATCACACGTGCTCTCCTAGATCTTTACGAAAATAATCTAGCGGGGGAGGAGTCCCGGTCCAGGGTCACATGTTCTCTTGCCAAATAACGGGTTATCGACGTGTGCTGGTGGTCCAAGCGCAAAGAGCAAAAAAAAAACAGAAAAAAAGAAGAAACACGCGTGTCATGTTGCGTGTTGTTTGGAGAATTACGCACACGCTTTTTTCGCGGGTGGAGGGGGGGGCGCGACATCTATTGATTTAATCATGAGCGTTTGCCCGAGTTCGGGTGGGTCTGCGAGAGCAAAAGCGCGCTGTTTGTATTTCTTCTTTTTCTTGGCGGGGGGCAATGCGTATTGTATTCGCTTCGAGTGGGCAACGCTTTGATAACATTAAAACTTTTTTTGAAAATCATTTCTGTTGTATAATCGGCTCCGTTCATAATGGATATTGTTCCGCACATACGTAATAAAAAACAGGTATTCAGACAAAAAGGCATTCTTTTATTGAGCAGTGACGAAAAAAATTATGCGATTCGTGAGTGACGATTTATTAATATAATATACATTTTTATTGTTGTTCGATTTAAATACAAAAGATAATTAAGCTTTGCGCAACGATATAAAACAATAAAAAATGAGGCGTTTGGCAACATTTCTTTTAGAACGTGGGCTTGCATGTTTCCTGCATCGTCGCCATCGAAGAATAAATTTGGGAATATGAGGGACCTACTTGTAGAAATTCACCTACGAGATCCCATTGTTCGCCTCTCGTTCTCACGCCACTCAGCCTCCATCCATTTGTCTCCGTCCATCGGTCGCGACCCCCGTGGGCGGAATCCAAGCCAAGGGCTCACGGTTCCCATTGGCGATGGGACTGCAAAAGTCCACTCCCTCGGAGACCCACATTTATGCGAAAAAACATGGTTTACGAGAATCGTCCCCAGGTTCGGCGACCTTGATAAGCATCACGTTGATTTAATTAACGAATCCACGGAATCTCGGAGTGTCGACGCGCATTGACTTTTGATTTTTGCTGGTCAGCAATGAAAACGACACTCCGCGATATTGACTTTGGAATTACTCGGTTGACCTTCGGGGAATTTTTCGCCCTGGTTATCGAGGCCATCGCGTTTTTTTTCTATTTTTTTTTTTTTTTTTTTTTTTTTTTTTTTGTTACTATTGATTTTTATCTCCTTTATGACGTGATTTGCCCATATTGACGACTCGTTTCAAGGGGAAAAAACTGTTTCACCTTTTTAATTTAGGGAAAAAGTGCGAAGAGTGCAATTAACCTTGCTTTCGTTTATATAGAGTGATGTTCTCCTTGAATAACGCATTAATAATTAGAAGCCAGATAAATTGTAACTGAATGAAATTCATTTTCCAGCGAGCAAACAAAGAATTATACATTTCATACCATTAAAATGAACCCTTTGAATTATGTCAATAATGAAAAAAGGTGAATTTTAAATTATGAATAAACTTGTAATTATGTTAAATATAAAAAAGTAATGGATGTTTTTATACGTTCTATATAAATACAATTATATTATACATCGACACGCTTACCTTTATGAATCCAACAAAGCAATTTAATTATACATAAATTAATTTATTGGTAAAATTAAAAAATTCCCCTGCAAGTTATTTACATAAATGTATTATTAATAACCTGTATCAATTCTCATAAAACGTTCTCTCAAAAAGAATTTACAGATAAAATTTGCTAAATGCGTTTGAAATGTATCATTTCATATGATGTTTACCATGTGGCAAACCCTAATATTCCGTGTGACGTATAAGACTAGTTAGTAGTTGAATTCAGCAGACGAATTGAATCCATTAGATATGAAATATGAATATATCTTTACATTGGCTACCAAATATTTTTTAAAAAAAAAATTCTCAAGTGTTCTATAATTATTTTTTTTATATTTTGTTTTGGAATATTTCAAAATAAAAGTTTACATTCATTTTTTAATCGCATAAATATGTACATTTATATATATATACAATTTATTGATTAAATGGATTGCTTAACAATTTTGAGTAATTTATAGAAAATGTAAAAACGTACAAAAATATATGTAAAGAATGTGATAAAGATGAAACTATTCGCTGAAAGCTATTTAAAAATTAACATTTTTTACAAAATATAATATTCTAGAAGAATTTTCGCATTTTTACAATACTTTCAGATAATATTTTATGAAAATCATCACATTAATATATCAGTTAGATAAAAACTTCATTTATTTAATCTTTGTTTAAATATATTATAGATAATATTAATTAAAGCAGCGTTGCTTTCTTCGATTTGTTGAAACAAATCAGAAAAAAATTTGTTTCTTAATAATAATCTTGTAGATTTAGTTAATACTCTAATTCCAATCAATACCAAGTGTCTGTGATTTCGAATAAGGACCAGTTCCAGTTATTTTACATTTTAGATCTTCATCGGTTGCTCGTACATCTTTTGATAAGTTAAGAAATTGATCCAGAGGACAGAGTGTCGCACAGTTAGGAATAGTTAGATCTACTAATTTTTTCAATGAACCTTTATAATATGAAATCTGAAAAATATGGAAAATAATAGTATATTTTCAATAATTACATCAAGCAGAAACACTTTATTACTGCGTCTTACTTTTACATAAAATGTTTCACCGATTGATAAAAGCTCAAATATTATAGCAGCACTATATGGGGGTATATGTGGTTTATATATGTTTAATGAGCTCAGTATACCATATATATTTATATCGTGACCACTGTAAAGGGATATTTTTCTTGTATAATTCGCCGTTTTGTTGCTTACGAAAAGCATATTTTCACTTATTTCGCGAATAAAAGGTCCTGAAAAAATATGTAATTTACAACTCTGGATTTTAAATTAATAAGTTGCAGACGATTTTCAAGTGAGAACTGGAATATAAAAAAATTTCCATGTAAATGATACACACCCAACATTGTTAAATTTAAGATATCATTTCCAATTTTAATGTAATAAAAAATTGTAAAACAGAATTAATGAATGTAATGCTTTTTTATACCTCCGTTTAATCTTTTCAAATATTTCGTGTAACTATTATATTTATATTCAAGCAATCTTGCTTTTTTCAATCTTTCATCTGCTTCTAGAGTAATCATCCATGGTTCCATTGGCAATCTCAATTTTTGTTCACATTCGAGTTGAGACTGTACAAGAGAAACATCAAAAAGAGTAAAATTATATTTCGCCCCCGTAAGCTCTTTTACGTAATTAAAAAATGGCTGTAATGCTGTAACTTGCGTCTGTACTTCGGAAAAATTCATCACTTTAAAGTGTTCTGCTGTAAAGCTAAATATATACATATATATATATATAATATTTAATAATTTTCCATTTATTTTTAGTCTCGTATTAATAGGACGAGTAATCAAATGTATAATTTTATCCTAATCTTATCAGGGGAAACTTTTAAAACATTTAAATCAAGATTTTACAAAATTGTATTTAATCATTATGTTTGCTTATTTGATTTCTTGATATAAGAATAAGGCCGTTAAGCTTGTTACAACTATGTACATGAACCGAATAATTATCTTGTACTTTTTAATAAAAATGATTTTAATCAAGATCAACATTATTTTAGTAAGTATAAACTTTCTTGTCATATAAAAATAGAAAGGAAAAAATTCCTGAATACCGCGTCGATAATGATCAACGTGATTTACAACTAATACAGCAAGAATACCAATAGAAAGCTTACTTATCGCATAAGCTCATGAAGAAAAGGGTGTCCGTCTCGAATTCTCTATAATACGTGGGAATTGGCTGCCAATTGAGATGTTTATGCCATCTTTCTTTTTCCAAGAATGGAGGATAAAGTGCTGCAAGAACCAATTGCAACGACATTTTTGTACGCGATGAACTAGAACTGAGCCCATATACTTTCTTCTCCTCGTAGACATTGCCAAGGAAATCTTGATACTTTTGGCGTAGAAATTTTCCCAGAAGATACATATGATATTTCCCCAACTGCAGGAAAAAATTTTTTATTAATCATCTACAAGTGCGAGATTTTAACTACGCGATTTACGTTGGTCAGACCGGCATAACCCATTGGGTAGAAGGTTTGAGGTTCGTCCATGTATGGATCGTTGGGCATCAGTTCTGGAGTGTAAGTAGGAGTACGATCACCGTGCCTGAAGACCTGAAAATTATTCGAATAATTTTGGTGTCAGTTTGAAATTGATTTTGACTTGTGGTTTATGGTTGTCAGTACTCACTATGTTGAGTTGTCGCAGCGTCACTTCGTCGGACAGACTCAACTTCACCATCCGGAAATACATTAATATTAGGGCGACACGTGACAGCAGGGATTTTGGCATTTTTTTTTTTTTTTTTTTTTTTTTTTTTTGTTGTCAAACTTGTCAAATTTTTGGTATCAAGGCTTACGTTCAAGCTTTTTTTGGTGCAGATATGTTTACAAATTATCGTTAGGCATCAATCAATTTTAATTAGTAATGTATGGTTACTGGCAAAGCCATTGAAAAATGTTTATAAAATATAAAATCGGCCATATTTACAAAAGATTATTGTTTTTATGGTATGTAGAGTGGATAATTCGAATTATCCAATTTGAATATGTCTAGAAATTAATTACTGCTTTTCACAAATCACTTAGAGAATATAACAAGTTATTTATGTACCTAATTATTATTAATTATTGGTTAAATAATTCAACGATATTTACAAAACGATATTATACAATAAATAAAATTTATCGCCAACCTGGTATACCGTGAATTCGTAAACTGTCAACTATACAACAAGTTTTAGCATAAATTTGACTTATAAAGACACCTTATCTGATTTTTTATAATGTAAATTTTATTTCGTTGCAGTATACAAAGGTAAAAAAAATATCTTAGATAATGTCTAGATATACATATTTTTTCGCTGGATCATTTTAAAATGTTTATTTCCTTATTTAATTAAAATGTATGCGTGTTAGATTATGCATATATTTCATTATTTATAAGAGAGAAATTAATATTATATGCGTAAATATTAATAAATTATATCTACTTGACTAAAAATACTTAGAAATTTCACAAGAAAATTTCTGAGATTTATACAATCATTAAGTATGTTTAACTTTTGTATTTCTTATTTTTCATTTTTTCATTTTTCAATAAGCAATGATAAAAATAGTATTTTTTCTAATCACAATCACTTATGTTTAAATATCACACATAAACTATCTAATAATTATCGATAATTTTATAATCTAAAGTTTTATTGCTTATCTAAAAAACTATTATATCAATAATGTTTTATGAAATTTATAATTTATCTTACGTTTTCGATGAAATTTATAGTTAAGCGAATTTTTTTATTAAATTAAATATATAAGATAGTCTGATAGCTTCTTTAAAAATAAAATAATATTTATATATATTTGAATTTATGATTTAATAGAATTTTTTTATAGTAATTTAAATATTTTTTGTATAATATATTCAAAGTTGTAATACAAGATCATCGATGCTCAGAAAATAATAATAATAAAAAAGTAAAACATTTTCATATGAATGAACAAAACACAAAATATTGTTAAAATATTCTATTCTTATTAGAAATGTGTTAACTGGATAAAGGTAACCTGTATAAATGTTATTAAGAATTGAAGCTGAAAGCATAATATAAATAGTTTATCTGATTCTATCGCAATATTAAAATCATATTACATTATTGAACAGTAAAAGTAATAGATTTTTCTCCTAATTCAGTGCTTTTACGATTAGGAGATAAAGTTTAATGTGACGAACTAAAATGATCTTGTAATTTGAAACAAAATTCAACATTAAATCAGATCCAATTTATAGATGATGGACGCGTTTAAAATAATAATTCCTGAATAATCCTCTTACTCGCGTTTATCGAAGCTGCACTTCCACAAGTAGTTTATTGAGGTTAGTGTAAAAATAGAAAATGAGCACGTTGTGTACATCCACAAGAGAGAAAAGAGGAAGAGGAGAGAAGGCGAGAGAAAGAAAGAAAGAAAGAAAGAAAGAAAGAAAGAAAGAAAGAAGTAAAGAGAAAGAGGAAAAAGGAAAAGGGGAGTAGTAGTTGCTCGCGTACACGAGATGGCTTTGGTTTTTAAGCCCCCGCCCCAAGTCTACGACTCGGCGAACCCCCTATCACATTCTTCCGCCGAGGAGAACCGCGCCCAAGTCCTTTTTTCGTTTCCAGAGGATGGCTCCCGTTTCAAGTGAAACTAAGTAAATTCCACCGCTAGTAACATAAATATAGAGCGGCTTCGGGGAGTCGGCGGGACGGGGAAAATCACGCGCAGAGCATGGCAATCACGTGAAAATAAGAGCCCACTCGGGGGCTTTTTAGTGTTATGTGGGGTTCTGTGTCAATGTGGTGTTAATGCTTATACTATGAGCCCTCGTAAAATGATTTCAGCGGTGGGCATTATTTATAAGTGAAAGCAGAAGGGGATGCGCCGTCGGTATTTTCTTTCTTTTTTGGGGGGGGGGATAATTTCATGGCCTTTCCGAGCATCTCGTCAAACTCCCCCTCGCTATCGTTGACTTTTCAACGTCTATATTGTACGAATTGAATTATTATTTTAGAGCGCGTTTGTCACTCGTGCCGACGAGTTAAGAGCCTCTTCGTACATTTGTTCAAATGAAGAAATTTAATTTTGGATGTTTATGCGGGCGCTTATCCGGGAATCTCTATAGAAAATTCTACTTGTTAAAAACGTCAATATAAAAGTGTGTGAGTCAATGGGCGGGGGGGGGGTGCGTTCGTTAATTATTTCTGGAAATTTTAATAACTTCATTTATCATATTTTTTGTAATTTATCAAATTATTAATGATTGGTACTTTAAACGTGTCAAATGTATTAACATATATATTAAAAGTATAATTTTATCGATTATTTAAAATATGTTTGGTATTTCGTTGAACGCTGCTAAAATACCTTTTCATCTATCTATCTATCTGTCTATCTATCTACCTATCTATATACGTATCTTTTTTTCAATTTAATCATCTTGTTATCAGTGAAATATGTTAAAAAGAAAACAAAATAATAATTAATTATAAGCTATTAACTTAATAAATCTCACACACTCATATGAATTTCATACCGCTTATGTTGGTTTTTTATACTAGGTAAAAATAATTTATAAATGCAATTGTAATACTACTATAAAATAAAATGTTTTAATTTTTTTTACTAGTATCTCGCCTTAGAATGTTAAAAAATATGAAAAGTTTTTTAAAAAATAGCATATGTAGATTTTTTAAGGGTCAAATAAATTTATGTTAAATTTATTAAAAATCTATAAGTTATAAAGAAAAGATTATGGATACCTCAGATAATAGAAGTGCTTCTAACATCTTTCTTGTTCCGATGCATTATTTTCATTGATTAAAATTTTTTTTATAATGTTAAAGAATGTTTTAATATCGTTGCATAGTTAACTTGGTAATAATACATTCTACTTAGTTTTTATTGTTATATTAGAAATTAAAAAAAAAAAAAAATTTCTAAACTATTTCTGATGCTTATTATTAATAAAACAATAAAAATACAAGCATTATGAGTTATATTGAATTTTTATTAAAACACGGTTTACATGATCATATTCATTTATTTCATTTATTTTAGAATGTTTACTTTATGCTTATCTATATTTAATGTTCAAAAAGAAAAAAATATTGAAAATTTTTAACTTTTTTAAAACTTAACTCTTTCAAAAATTTTAAATTATTGCGAGCAGTTTTCGGTCGATAATATTTACTCATTAGCCTTTTTTATATTATTTATATTATTTGGTCAAAAATTAAATAATAGTGATTTACTTAATACTTTTAAAGATAAACTTTCTATTTATGATAAAATGATATATAATTCGAGTGTATAAGGTATTTTTCTTATGATTTTAATTAAGGTTTCAAGTAATAAAATTGTTGTATCAATGAGTTATATTGTTACATTGTATTTAAAGTGATGGATGAAACATGTATGTCAATGAAAAATCGAATTAAATCTTGTTCTTTATTACAACTTAACTCTTAATTTATTTTTGGTTAATTAAATTTAATTATTATATATGTATTGTGTGTCACAATTTCATTATGTATTGGAGTGGAAAAGCCATAATTTGATTCTTCCTTTGATGAAGTGGGGAAAAAATTGTGTTCGTCCGAGGAATAACTAATCGAATGAAAGTCCTAACTATGGAGTTTTCTATGGCTCTTTTCTAAAAGTTACTCCATTAAGTTATTATTATGTCGTCGGTAATTTATAGAGGCTACTTTGTTTCTTGCTATCTCCTCTCCGGATCTAATATCTAAATAGTTGATAAATTCCGCACGCATTTTATGCGCCGCCATCCATCCACTTAATTGTCCCATTTGGCTTTACTTATCTCCTTTCTCACATTTATGTCTAATTAGTCTCGGGTTTCTGTTTTTTCGTGAGTTTCTAAGTTACTTCATTAAAGACTTTCATGTCATTCGTCCTGCATCCATTGTTTTACTTTAAAGCGTGGCTCGCGTTTTCCGTATTCGCCTCGTGTTGCTGAGTCAGTCGTTCGTGAGGTCATATAACTCGGCGTATGACTTTCGTAAATTTATTTAATAACGTTAACAGGGATGTTCCGAGTGAGTTCTAAAGTGTGCAAAAATAGTCAATCAAGTCATAACATCGATCCTATCAGCACGAATCAAGTTGAAATATCCGTATCTGCAGCGAATTGCAGTGATTTCCTCTTACAAACGAGCGAGTAATTTTCCAATGGAGAATTAGTGGAACGCGTCTTCCGCGGCATTTCCTTAATTGTATCCGGCGAATTTTCCTACGCGAGCCATTAAAAACAACCGCTTCAAAATTCTCCTGCCGGTGCTCTGGAATTTAAAAAACAAAAGCTCAAGCCCCGTTAATCAAGCCAAGCGACGATATCCAGATACCGCCCATGGCTCCTCAAAAACCCAGACTCCACCTCGGAGTAAAGTGGTCCATCGAGTTGCACAGCCTCCGAGATTCACCCCGGAGTACACGCGCCACCCTGGCTACGCAGTCTTCGAGGGAGTGATCGACAATTAGCGCGGGTTTCCCGATTTCGTGGTGGATGTCACAGCCAGTTGGGGGAGGGAGGGAGGGGTCGAGCGAGAAGACAGAAGGAAACGTCAGAGTCCGGGGTCGAGTGCAGCTGCACTTACGGTTGTTCGACCTTTCCCACCTAAACCCATGCCACATGCACATGCACGTGCACGTGCGCACGTGTGTACGTGAGCGAGGCAACAAGAAGAGTTGCCAACATCGCGGCATCCAATACTAATGCCATGACTTTGTGGTTCGATACCCAGCCTCGCTCACTCCCAGCTGATCGAGTATCAGCAACTTGGATCCGATCCATTTCTCTGATTCGCATCGGAAATTCAGAAGCGAAAGAACTAAATATCAATCGCCGCTCCTCACCTTCTCAATAGTAATTATAGCAATCGGTCGGGTTCGCACGACTTTTGTGAAATTGTGTAATGGCTTTCTAATGACGAATACTTAGGCGTATTTAAACAAGATTGTTTTAATTATGAAATTAAAAGTCGGGTATTAACGTGAACAGAAGGAGGAGTAGGAGGAGGAGGAGGAAGCGGTGCCGGGAAATGATGTAACGAATTATGCATTGTGTAAAAGGAATTACCCAAACCAATACTTTCTTATTGTAATTTTAGAATGTGCGCATATTAGATTGCGTGCAATATACCTAAGGTAATATTAGAGCGTTTGTTTGGGTCGTTACATCGAAATGGCGCCTACCTTCACGAGAATGAGAATGAAGGGCAGAGAATGAAAGGATTATTAAACAGAATATGAGAACGTACTTTTTATTAGAATCGATATCAGTTAGGGCTTGCTTTTCATCTGTTTCGCCAGGGAAAATTGATATAATTCGTACAAAGTTTCTATAAAATTGAAAGTTGGGTGGACTAGAGTAATTTAAAATAGAATATTGTTGCATGCGTTTGTTTAGAAAGTTCGATTAAGCCGAGTGCTTTGATTCATCGTCATCGTAGGTGCTGAAACTCATAAATTACCGCATGCGACTAATTGTAGAGACGTGCTCTTTGAAAAATGATTTACTACGCTAGAAAATACGTAACTAATACGAGTTTACGTCGATCGAATTGATAAAAAAAACTATTGAAAAACAAAAAACAAAAAACAGAAAAGAAGTAAAAAACACGATGAATAAACGAGTCGGAAATCAAAAGTTAAAAAAAAAAGAAGAAAAAACAAAACAAAATGACGAAACAATCGATGCGTGACGCTCTTCGCTAAAGCCCAGGGCTTTACGCACACATGACGTCGCTTTGTTAATTTCGAAATAGATTATCGGGGAGGCAAATTGGCAGTTTCCAAAGTGCCAAGCTTTGTTTACGGCGCAGAATTTGCGAAAATACACACACGCGCGCGCGCCTGCGCCCGTAGCACATGCAGTTGCGGGGGCGGGAGCGGGGGGGAGGGGAGGGGGGGCGGACACTCGCCGGCGGGAAACTGAAATAGATGCCTTTGCATTCCAGTGCTGCACACTATCTGCATCATTTTCGTCGAAGAACTGCGCCGCGCACAAGACACACAGCCTCCCGATTATTATCATGTGCATTTGCATTACCATCATCATCATCACCATCATCATCATCGCGGTCAGGGCCGTTGCGAAGTGGCGCTTCGAAATTATTCGCGACTGGTAATAAAGAAATTACTGATGAATGATGCCCCCTTTTTCACACTCCCCCCGGCAATCTCGAGTGGGTAATCGACATTTATTATTTGTATAGGCGCTGATAAAACTAAACCGGGACGTTGAAGCATTGGTGCTTTGTCACGCGCGATTTCTAGGAACATTTTTCTTTTTGTTGTATCAATCCACTTCAGCCGTAAATCTTGTGGTGCATCGTCGATTGACACTCAAATATTTGCAGTAATAACCGGCAGTATTCGATCCAGATACATTTTTTAGTTTTCCGTTGTGAAATTAATCCTCGGGTCGGATGTAATTGCGAGCATTGAATTGAAATATAATTCAATATCAAAAATAGCATCCGAATCGGCTGTAAAATCGCTGAGAAAATGTAAACCCTGCCATTGCCTGAAAATGCATTTATTATTCTCTGAATAGACAAAGTTAATTTGCCAAGGTCTTCAATTCGTGTTTTACCAAAATTGCTGTATCTATTCTTCAACAATGATTTACGCGCGTATTAATTTACAAGCTGGTTAATTAATCAAAGATGATGTCGAGTGCTCAATTTGAAAAAGAAATGATGTCAGTTGATGTTTGATTGCCTGGGTGCACAAGTGTGCGAATAAAAAATCTGTGAACAACTAACCAGCCGTGACGGGAGAAATCCTTGTTGAATTTTAGTCGAGGCAGTTTATTTTCTTTGCACGCGGAACAGTTATCGAGTTGAGGGAAAGCGGTGCTGGTACAAGTTTTCCACCACGACTAATTTGTCCATTTAAATAATCGTGGAAAAAGAGCTGGGAAGCTAATTTTTATTCCATTTGATACAAATGTTTTACTTTGGTGTTATCAGACGAGAAATATTGTTTGCGGGAGATATAAGCATAGGAATGTATTCAGTTAAAAAAGACGATAACAGTAGAATAATATTTTGTGTTATTGGTATTACGTGTTTTTATTATTTATTTTATGTAATACCAAGGTATATATATTTTAGATAGATGCTTGAACATTTTCATTGCGAATATTAGCAATGCATAATTTTCTCGAAAGTCTGCTCTGACCATTTAAATGTTCTGCGTTGTAATTAAATGGTAGTAATTCACGATGATATTCAATTTTTGACGTAAATTTGGTTACGTAAACACGTAGCTCCGATAAAAATGGAAAATAATGCTCTCGTGCTACGTGATCCAGCCTCTGAGGACAATAACACTAAAGCTTAAAAAACTTAAAAAATCTAAAAAGCAGAGATGCAGCTGATTGCATTGTTATGACACGTTTAAAGTTCCAAGTCGTTTCGGTTAGGAGAACAGTTTGGTTTGGGTTTACGGGTGATGATAAGTCAGCGGCCTCGGATTATTTGAAATCCCGTTGAGATAATAACGCGGCCTTGAGCCTGAGGTCGCATTTTTTGAGAGCGATACCGGTTGTTTCCGCCTCTCATTTTCTTAATTCAGGCTAGCGCCGTCGAATCTCCCCTGACCGGGATCGGCCTGCTCCGATACAAAAGCCACGACACTTTCTTTTTGGAAAATCGAACGAAATCAAATCCGCGACGCTCGTGGAAAATTCCAAAAGGCTGGCTTTTCACGATGCCACGTACAAGTCCACGGAAACTTTGGAAAAGTATGCTTGGGATTGGGAGTTGTAATAGGAGACGACACTTGGCATGAAAGATTTTTCAGCTTTCGGTACGCAATGACACCAAAAACTGTGGGAATATATCATATGCATGACGGCTTTCACTCCTGCTTTCACTTTCATACTCTTCGTAATAAAGGAATTGATTTATTTTAGAGTTTCTTTTAAATTTTTGTTTAACATTTGCAATGGATAGCCAATGTCTGAAATCTGCGACAGATGCGAAAATTGACATGTTGATATTAGTCATTTGGGCTTAGAACTTGGTTTCATACTTCTCAACGTCAAAGTTGTGTTTGTTGTTCCAAGTCTCGCCTCTCCCGGAATCATTTGTAACCCTCATTTTTTTTTTTGTCCCATCCGTTAATAAAAGATATAAAGTAATTTCAACTAATAACCTTTTGTTAAAATGAGTGGTTTTGCAATTACGTGGAACTTTGTGCGAAAAGTGAATGTTTATTTGCATATAGCAATGTTTCTTTTTATAAGTTCTTAAGAATAATATTTAACTGCGCTTTTATATTAATATAGTTGTATCAGCACAAAGGTATATCTAAAGATTGCAACCGTCATTAAATAGTAATTTTACAAATTATACTTAAGACAGGGTCTTTAACCCACATAATATTAACATGTAAATGCGCCGTTTTCAGAAATTTAATTTAAAGATGTATTTGCGTGATAAATATCGGTTCAGAGGTGCCGCTGATGAAGCAATATTAATTCTTTGAGACTCAAGTTCTGTACACGTGATATTTCGTCAATAATCTAGCATTAAAAATAGATATTCGAAAGTATTAATTCAAACTATCAATGAACATAAAACTTTCCTTAAAAGAATCTTTGAAAGAACGTAAACGACAGTTTGTCTTTTGCAATTTTTTCGCTTATATTTGTTGTTACACCAACGCCTTTAAAATACTTTACACAAGAAGAATAGGGCACGCGAAAACGCTTGTGTTCATGGAAATAAGATAATATTATTATCGAGCCATACTGTCGGTGCTAGTAAAGGTCTAAAGAAAAGTGAGTCAATCCGTGCATTATGGATGAATAATAATTTGCGATCAGAATTATTCGGGACTCTAGGTAGTCTACGGAAATCCCCTGTTGTCTCAATGTTTATAACTCGGGAAATGATCAGGGGGGAAAGAGTGTCAGCCGCCCGGCGCTATTTCGGAAAAGCGGAGCACCAAAAAGGCGGCATAATAATGCAGGGAGAGTCGTCCAGGTTTTCCAAAGCGGCGTCGCCCGGAGCCCCCACCACCTCCGCCAATCGGAGATCCGCCCCCGCCTCGCAAATTTGCACCTCGGGCAGCGTCTTGGAAAATCCCCGTCGATAATGGCGGGGCCACCGGCCGTCTCGGGCGCGGGTCGCCCCTGCTACGGCCCTGCCGCTCGAGCTCCTGTGCCGAGTCGGTGGAGGGGGCCGAGCGCGCCTCGCCTCGCCGTTGGCAACCCTGGCCCCGGTCCCCCCACCACGCCGCCCAAGCTCCGGGGGCGCAGGCTCGGCTTGGCTCGGCGGCAGCGACGACGACGACGACGACGACGGCGGCGGCGGGCGTGCGACTCCCACAGTCGTACACAGTGTCACGCTGGTGCAGCACTGCGCGCGCGACTCGCACTACTCGCTGCCCGTGCGCACTTCCGCAGTCGCTCGGTCCGTGTGTACTCGCTCGGAGTGCAGTAGCGGGAGAGAGGGAGAGGTGGAAGCGAGGACTGAGTCAGGCAGGGCATTAACTGCAGCTCGGTTCTCGGGCTCGAAGGCAGCGCGCGCGCGGAAACCCCTGGTCCCGGGGACGACCTGCCCCGAGTGTCGGCCCAGTGTGCACCCTGGTGTCTTGCGCGTGTGTGCCAACGTTTGCATGTGTAGGTCGGCGTGCCTTCCTCCGCTCGAGGAGCATTCCGCGGGAGAAAAAAAAGGAAAGTAGAGAGAGAGAGAAAGAGAGAGAGGAGACGCGGCAGCGGTGCCGAGGATCAACAGCAACAGAGGAGCACTAGTACCAGCAGCCAACACCGTGGAACGAAGCTCGGCTACGGGAGGGGGGACCCCGTCAGCCATTTGCACCTCACGCGCCTCGGCCCCGAGTGTTTATTACGCGGAATCTCAGGAATTCGCCTCGGCGGAGGGAGTCTCCGTCGTCCGGAGGCATTGCCAGCGCGACACCACGGCTGAAAGAGAGAGATAGCGGCGGCCCGACGATAATGGCCCTCTGATCCGCTCGATCCCTTCTTCCTTCCTCCTTCCTCCTTCTGCTTCTTTTTCACCCGTCCCCCTGACACCCACGACTTCTCATTCCTCTCTCCTTCCCTTCCCCTCTCTCTTTCTCTCGCTCATTCTAGCCGCCGTCGTCTCATGCGCGTACGCGCGCACACACCGACGGAGACACCGCATACTTCTTACCACCACCACCACCACTTTTCGCGCACTTGGAGGCGCGTGAGGCCGACGTAAAAAGCTACCAAGGTGAGTGCAACGATGTTCGCCCTCCGCTTCCCTGTCCAAGAAGCGATGCACTTACCCCGGTGCCCCAATGCTTGCCAACCCCTCGCATGTCCCCGTTCATTTGATATCTGCCTGCCTGTCTGTCTGTGTGTGTAGCGAGTGCATGCATGCAAGAGAGGGGTGTCGGGTGTGCTTTTCCCCCCACGAGTCAGTTGACGCGCGAGATTGATTTCGCCGAGTCGCCGTCGCTCTGATCTGCGTCCTTGGGTGAGGAAGCTACCCGCGCGAGGTGTCACCCGGCGGGGGGACTAGGGGGCCGAAAACGGGGGGTGGCAGTTGCTCGTCAACCCTCCGTGTGCTGCGTGTGCGTGTGCGTGCGTAGGGTCGGCCGGACGAGGCATGGCTGCACGATGGGTGTGCCGCTGCCGTCCGTCCCCGGAATATAGGTACGAGTACACACCAACACGCGACTACCTACATACGGGGAGGCCCGCGCGCGCGCGCGCGCGCATGTAATATGGGGACGAGAGAAAGACGAGGAGTACGAGTACGAGTACGAGTACGAACGAGTACCTCCTCCCCCCACCCCCTCCCTCGGCCCATTCACCCGTACCCTCTCTTTCTCTTTTGAGGAATTCACGTATTTTTTTACTACGCGAGGAGGAGATACCAGGCATGCTAATCCGAGTATCAGTCGCGGTCGGAGCGTCCGAGGGAGAAAAAGAGACAAGACGCTCGTCCGCGCATAGCCGCATTCGGCTGGGTACGCGTGTGCGTGCGCGTGCGTGTGTGCACCAACACTCGCAGAGGCATTTCGATGAAAGACATGTGAAAATCGACGATCGTCATCGAGTGGATTCCCGGTGGCTGTGCGTACGTGTTTACGCCTTATGCGCCTGTGTTTGGGGGCTCATTGACAGGCGGGTATCGTATCTTTTCCCACTGCATGCCTGAGCGTGTGTGCGTGCGCGTGTGCGTGTATCGTGTGTGTTTACGACGGTGCGTGTAACCGCGACGCGAAAAATATATCTCACGAGAGAGCGGAATGCAGCCGCTGTCGTGTGCTGTAGCCTACATTCCCCCGTCGAGAGAGAGGGAGAGAGGGAGAGAGAGCGCGAGTCCTTATGGTTTTGTATGTAGCGAGCGGACTTTCACGTCTTGTCGCCGCTCTTACAGTCTGGATCTCTCCGACTCTCTCCCCCCCTCCCCCCTCCCCCTCCCGCATTTATGCACTTACGCGTGCGCGTATGTGGATTGTGGATACATTCGCGCACTTGACACGGACTGCACACAGCACGCGATTTCGCGAGATATTCGCAGAGGCGGAGGAGGGGGAGGGGGAAGAGGAGGAGGAGACGTAGGTTTTTCGGCCCTCGACCCTCTCGGATTTTCCCCTGACATCGCGAAAATATAATTTTCTTTGCGTGGAATCGTGGAGGATGCAGTTCTGGTTTGGAGCTTTTGAGAGCTGAGGCAATATTTACATTGCGAGAGTCTATTTTCTCTTTAAATTTTATTATGCAGACACAGTGTGGTATGTTATCTAATGTGATTTATTTATTTCCACGGTGTATTATTTATCTCTCTGTGATAGTCGATAAAAGAATTGGATGTACGTTGTGGAGATTATCTTTGCGTACATTGAAAACTTTAATAATAACAATATTTGAGAAAATAAACGATATTTCTCGGAAATAAAATTCAAGGCTTAGCAAATTGTAATTGAATTTAATGCAATGTATAATTTTAAACATTGATTATATACACAAGTAACATAGGAAATATACTTAGTTTATACTCGCACGAGGTTGTCTTTTGTATTTGCAAAAGCTTTTAGGATTGACTGTGAGCTCTCCTATATTTATTTTCAAAAATAACATCCATTTACTGTTAGATAGCTCTTATACGGTAAAAAATGTGTTATTGTATAATTATTAATTCAATATTTGTATGAAATTTTTACGAAAATAAAAGAAGAGTTAGTTGAGATCTTTTATACTTATAAACTTGTTTTTGGTTCTTTCTTTTTTTTTTTTTTTTTTTGAGAGAGTAAAATAATAACCCAATATAAAGTGACCGTATGTTTTAGTGGTTGACTCTTTTCTAAAGGAAATAATGATTACGTGGTTTAAGAAATTAAGAAAAACCTTTTGAATTTATTAACGTTTTTGGCAATTCATAGTTTTGTATTTTTAAAAGTTTTAAGTAAAATAATAATATATAATAATCAGTGTTGCAGTGTAAGACCACGTATTCAATAAATTAATTGATTTATTAATGGATTATTTTACAATACCTGTCTAGATTATACAACTAATTATAATAATACGGCTGTTTGGTATGTTAAATCTTTTTAAGAAAAAATGTGTTTAGGTTTCCTCATTTAAATATTTCGCTAAAAAAGTAAACAAAAAAGTTATTAATTCGCAGAATAACTGTTTTTATTTAAAAAAAAAGCTTATGCACATTGAAAATATTTTTTTTCTGTATTTTATTAATATTAGCATTTATAAATTATTAATGAACTTTGAATAGTAATAAATTTTACAGAGACATTAAAAATCAATTAATAATATATGTAGCATCATATATAAGTGTTCAAAATGGATTAGTCATTGTTAATTTATTTATCCGTTGTACAACAGACAATAGATTTCAAATAAGTAAATTTATTATTATATTATAGACTAAAACGGGAAAATTAAAAAATTGTCAGCACATGTCGTATATGTGTTACATTCGCAGTTTTTGTACATTTTTTTTTCTTTTCTTTTTTTTTTTTTAACATATATTATTTTTATACAATAACAATAAATTATTATCATTTTTACAATTCAGTTTAAACATTGGCTTGAAACTTGAAATTGTACGAATATTTCTGTTATTGGCATTTAAATTATTTCTTTACTATCAACTTTAAAAGATAAATGTAACCGATTGCGATATCGCTTTCTTTTTAAGAATTTCTTACCATTGTCGTGAGAATAAAAATTTCACGTTGTAATAGTTTTTTTAAATAGTTCGTGATGCTCTGAATGGGTCAACAGGTTCACATTATGCGATTTAGGACTATTCTTTTTTAAGTGAATTATCTGTGTTAGTAGATTTGAAACTTGTTCTTGGAACAAAGATCTTCCCTCATGAATTTTCACTGCAAATTAACTGATTATTATTGCCTGAAATTTAATGCACTTTCTTTGCTCTAATATTTTTTCTTTGTATTGTGCTTACTCGTCTGTGATTTTTTTTCGTACTTTATGCCTATTTTGCGACTGTAAACATTTCGTGCACTTCACTATAATAGTATATCATGCATTGTTTGTTTTAAGAGTCTTTATAACTTCCTTGGTAAACGAAAGTTCGAACAGTTTATACATTGGAGCATTTCATTCTAGAGTATTAAACTGGTTTTGCGAATAAGTAGTTTGCACATACATGTTTCTAATATACATTTATGCTTTACACATCCTGCTCTATTACTTTGAAGAAATACTTGATGTTTCTGTGGATAGGCAAAAATGAAAGTAAAAAGATGTTCCGGTTGGTAATTTGGTCTTTGTTTTTATATTACTGGATATACAACTGACGTAATCGGTGTGCATTAAAATTATTTCTATATAATTTTTAACTAAAGTTATGTTAATCGTTTACACGTAAATTTTTATTCATTTTTAACTAGATTTCAATAGAAAATTTGTAAAATGTTTTTATTATCACGAATATTTGTGAATATGAAAAAAATTTGTCGTTACAACTGACATAAAATATCGATCGATTGTGTTTCTTTATCGTTATGTAATACATAAGAATTAAATTTTAGTTTGACGTGTAAAGGGTTTTGTTACATTTTTTTCTTTATGCACGAATAAAACTAATTTTATATTTTAATGGCATATAAATCTCGTAAATGTTGAACATTATCCAAATCATTCAAAACTTTTTTGACAATATTTATACGTGAATATTCGCTTTAAAACTTGTTTTTTTATTTTTCCTTGCTTTCAGTCTGCATACTTACGACTTAGTTTTTATTACTTCTCTTTCAATAAATTATATATATGAATTAATTTTCTTGTTTCAAGAATTTGTGAATGACAGAATTTTACATCGTTTGGAAATAATATTGAGACTTCGTAATGGTATCAGTTCAATATTTTAAAAATATATATTTTTATTAATTTAAAAAAAAAAATGTATTAAACGATGTTTTTGATTGGTTCATATTAATTATTATTGTAAAATTAGAGCATTATTTTATAATTTTATTTTTATATTTTTACCATCAACATTCAATGCAAAATTAAGAACAAAGATAGTTTAAATATGTTAAATTTTGTAACAAAAATTATCTTTTATAATTGGTATTCATTATGCACTAAAATGACTGACCTTAAATCTTTCAATGTAAAGTTACTATATTATATTTAGCAATTTTTTGTTATAATTTTGTAAATTTCATGCACAAATGAATATATAATTTATGAAAAATATGATTTATAGTTATGAAAATGAGTACAAGTGAAAAAAATAAAAAATAAAAACAAAAAATTAAAAGCGTTATCTGATCAAGTTAACTTTTTTTATTGATCGCATTGAATTAACCTTTTGAATTTAAATATTTTATTAACTTTTATTTTTTTAAAAAATGTAAATTTTATTTTGTAATAATTGAAGAAAACGGTACGGATTATTTGGTGTTAACAAATATAATTTAAAAATTTTGCAAATGTTCCAGAATTAGTGTCCGTCATTATCGTTTATTTTAAAAAAGAGAATTACATCATATAACGTTTGTTCGCTCTGCGTTTAAGAAAAAGAGAAAATAAAATTTTATGTTTGTGCGAGTTATATAATTAACAAAATGAAAAATAATAACCTCAAAAATTAATTGTAAAATGTGTACCAAATACAGTTACATTTTTTAAATATATATTTATAGAATTGCACATTATATTAAAGGAATTTTTCAATTTATGTACTTATATTTCCGCATTTTTCTCTTCCAATGGCTACACATATTCATGTACATTACATACTAATTTACGTATAACTGAACAAAGAAGTAGTGAATATAATTGACGATAAAAGATGTGATTAGTTTTCGTACATATTGTTTACGAAATTATTATCAGTACAATTAATATTGCAAGATTTTTCAATTTATTTTTACAATGTAAAGGATAATTATTGCTGTATTATTTCTTTTTGAAAATCGTTAGCTACAATCTTTATGATAATGTTTATGAATCAATTAGTATTGGCAATTATACGATGTTTTTAAGTATGAACGATAAATTAAAATTGAACATTCTTATTGATTGCTCTTCTTTCACGTATTATTTTTTTTTATTTTATTTTTTTTTTTCATTGAGCATGAAACCAATGATTTACGTATGAAATTAATAAAAATTAAGATTAATTAATTAAAAAACGGATTTTATGCTTAAATTGTAGCATATATTATTGTAATTGAAAATTGATTGGTTAACCAAGGCATAAAAAGTTTTCACATTGATAATTATTCAAAATAACTGATAATTACCATACCAACCATTAAATAAATTACAATAAAAAAATAAAGGAAACAGTACGAGTAAATGTTTGTAAAAAATGTTAAAGAAATTCGCGATAGAGGACGGTGGTGGTGTAAGTGCAAATGATGGATGCTCTTGGGAGATTGTTATGATTAACCTATCATTGATTTCAATAATAAAATGGCCGTCACACGCCTGCTCTAAAGCAATATAATATATGTTTCAGATAACTGATCATGTATCTCAGATGACTATAAGCGAATCAAGCGCTCATTTGGCTTTACTATGAGCGAGGTAATAACTGTGCCAGTGTCCGGCAGTGGACAAACTCGTCAGGAGAATGTCACACACTTGAAGAGACACAAATTAAGTGGTTGCAATGTTCCACTTGTTCACGGTAGACCGAATCCACCGGTCAATGCACGCAATAGATTAACAACCCATCAACGAAACCACAGTCTAGACTTCAGGTATTTTGAGAATTATCGAGCAATTGTTTAAATGGGTTTAAAATCGGTTTAAAATCGGTTTAAAATCAGTTGCGAGGGTTTTGCTTTGTCGATTCGAGACAAAACACGTGCAACTTCATTAAACATTAGATTAATGATAAATTTTGTTGTCTTACCGAGAGCCGAGACTTGCAATGGACAATGTAGTTTTTAGTTTTTTCTTATAGTTTGAAAATTAATGGATGATTCGAAGCCTCACTCTGATATTCATTCGATTAAAATAGGTCAATGGGTATCTTGTTACCACCAGTCCCTCAGACAACGGCGACAACCTTAACGTTGCATCACAGAAATCGTAGTTTGGATTCTGCTTTACAACGGATCCCTGAGGTTGATGTTACACCAAGTCCAGAGTGCGAAACAAGTCCGACTCCAACAACTAAATCTGTACCAACTAATAAGGGCCGAAGTAGAGAACGCGATGATCTTGCTAGCTTAGGCTCTGACGATTCGGGAATATTGTGTGGTTCAGACAGTGGTTCTAGTGATACCGCAAATATCACAACGAGGTAATCATAAATAAAGAATTTCTTTAAATTTTCAGATTAAAGAAGCTTTTGTAAAGTTGTTTTTTTAATTATTATTTAAATTATTATTATTGTTATGTAAAAATTTTCTTTTGATTGCGTATTGGTTAATGTATAAAAGGTCAATTTTTGAAATATATTTTAATACACCTAATAAGGCCTTTATAACAAAGCGAAGCTTCTTTTAAACAACATTAAACATTCAAACAATTCACGTTTTTATTATTTTTTTAGGGAGTCGAGTGTTGATCACTTGCACAGTAGGGAAAGCTTGGATTCGTCGTTATCACAAGCCGGAGACATGGACGTCGATGTGGTTGATGGGGATCTTTGTAATCTGTCTATATCTCCCGTACAGTTGGGACTCGGTGATCCCGTAGACGATGATCAAGCGATTGTTGCTAACGATTGCGAGCAAGAAAAGCACAACGAGTGCGTGTCCAAAGAGTTACGAAATGTCTGTGACTATTCGGCCAAAGAACTTCGTAGTATGAACTCCGACATAGCAAAAATCCAGGGCAATTTAGATATTGCTTTGCAGCCTCGGGATTTGGCGGGTGCGGCAATGACTCTGTGTTGCGGTACTGGTCAACCGGAAGTAGAAACTGTCAATAACGAGCCGAAATTACAGAGGCAAGAGACTGCACAACCGAAACCTTCAGAAGGATGCTTACTTAGGTTATTCGAAAGTCAAGTTTTCGATATGTCTATGGCTATATCTTATTTGTTTAATTCAAAGGAGCCTGGAGTACAGAGTTATTTGGGTTAGTATTAGATCGTTACAATCTATCTCAATTTAAATGTAAATTCTTACGAAAACTCGGCAACGTCGATGTTTTTGATAAGAATTATAAAAAATAAAACGTAAATAAGTAATATATTGATATATTGTGCTTCACACGTATTGAACCATGTAATAAATTTACAAATTTGTTTTTTAAAAAAAATAATTTATTTACTAAAGTAAGTAATTTAAAAATGAAAAATACTAATTTTTTAAAAGTGTATAACACTATATTAGATATATAAGTCAAATTATTATTTTAAAAATTAGTCTAAAATTATAATTTATTATAATCACTAAACGCAATACATAATTTCAGGTAATAAACTATTTAGCTTTCTGGATAGTGATGTTGACTTCTACTTACCACAGTTGGTTTTAATGTACATACAGTTGCACGATGTTACAGAAGTTCTTTATCCGTATCTTGTTCACAGGTTGGTAAATGAATAATAAAAAATGTAAAATTATGATTGAATAAAAATAATCCTTTCTTACTGTGTTTTTTTACATTTTAGATGTAGGCATTCGGTAGATTTTTCATTGAAATGTGCTTGGTTATTAGATGCATATAGTTCTGAGGCTCATTTGCCATCGAAAAAGAAATCTCATGGGACCAAGCTGAAAAATTTGATACTTTCAGATGAACTCAGGTATAAAAGAAACAAAATAATATATATATATATTTATTAAAAACCTTCTTTTTATTAATTAAATAAAATTGTGTAAAATTTAGACCAAAGGGAAAGAATCGTCCACTTGGATTGCATGCTCCGCCTGTACCTCCTTTACCTATTGTTCAATCTGTATCATCTCCTAATAAAAAAACCCACCAAAGATCTCAATCTGATGCCACTGGACTTTTTCAAAATTTACGTCGTAACCATTCCGGTAAGTTAAAGTTTAAATAATCTTTAAATAAATAAATTATTGATTGCAACAAAACAACTGATGGATTAATTTTTTATTCGGATATGTAAGGTTTCTCAATTTTATTTTGTTCATTAATTTGATATTTTATTGTATTATTAGACTCAATAAAATTGTATATACGTCGTCAAAATAATTTATTATATAGTTGGTTTGTAGTATTTAATGTTTATTTAAATATTTATAAAGCAATTTTTTTTTATTTTCATATTTTTTATAATTATTTTGCTAATCGTTGTATAAAATGCAATTCAGGTTCAATAAATAAAGTTAGTCTCGGAAACCTTAGTTCCGGTAGAGCGTTTGACAATGGATGTACCTGCTTTGATTCCTGCCAAGGAGTGGTAAATGATTTACGGGGCCAGAAGACTGACTGTGTTTGTAATGTTAGTATTTACTATTATTTATTTTTATTTAAAAGAAAAAAGAAAAAATAACAATTTTTTTCGTTTTCATATTAAAATATTCGTATTTATAATAAAAATAATGATAATTGTCAGGCACCTCGGCTTGCACCAGAGCTGGAGTTCATTCGGGCGCTGATAACAATTGGAAAACTGCTTGGAATAATACCTACAAAAGAGGGGAAAACTGTCCAACTCGTCGCCGAGCTCAATACTTTAAACTTGAATCTTCCGGCAAGAGTGTGGGTTCCATTGCATTCAACTGTACCTCATCACATTGTGAGAGTTCCACCTCAATATGCGGCTGTTTTAAATAGCAAAGACAAAGTAAGCAAATATTTGTTTTATATTATATTTGATGTATAAATATTTTGTTTTTAAAATAATAAAAGTTTTATATATTATTTTATCAATGTTAAAGTCTGCAAAAGTTTGTAATATTTTACATTCATTATAGATTTAATTTAAAAAACTATATATAATTTCCTTTATATTGATTATTTGTGCGAATGCTTATAATTCAAAGGGCATTTAAAAACAGCAGTTGAAAGGAGTATTTGTGGCAGTATTCTTACGCAATATATTATTTCTAGGCTCCATACATTATATACGTAGAAGTTCTCGAAGTTGATGATTTGTACACATCACCAGTGCCAACTAAAATAATGGGAAGTTCATTACGACATACGAAATCGGAAGAAAATTTAACGGGCGGTGAGCCATCCGATAACACAAATGTGCCAAGTGAAGATACTCAAAATTTATCAGCTGCAAAACAAACTCCGGTTAGAGCAAACTATACAAGAAATCCAGATGTATCGTTTAACTTCATAGACGACGATCCCAATGACTGTTGGAGTCAAGAAGACGACGAAATCACACAACAAGTAAATAGTTTGATATTAATATCGCTAGTTTTAAAACATTTATTTTAAAAATATAAGTATACTTTTTATATAGAAATGAATAATTTATAAATAATAAATGAAAAATCTTGTTAATTTCTCTACTTGACATTATTAAGTATTTTTCAAACAGCAAATTTATTTCTTTTTATTACATGATAAAATAAAAATCTGATTTTATTTAAAATTTATTGAAAGTAAACATTAATTTATTCAAAACCTTCGTTAGAGTACTTTTATTTATTTAAGTACTGTTTGTGCCATTTTTTTTATGTTTTAAATTGAATCAAATTCAGTATTTTTTAAAGATAATTTCATTGATCATGTATTTTTATTTTTAATTTATTCATTATATTATTAATTAAAGCCTCGAGAGTATTAATTATCAATCTTTAACGTAAATATATTTATATTAATAAACGCTTAAAAATCATGATGGTTCATGATATATTCAAAGAATTTCACGACTAATGTAAATTTCAAATTTTACAGTATCTACAACTTCGTAAAACAAAGGATAGAGACACGATATCACAATTAAGTCAGGATTCATCCGACAGTCGCGAGCCGGTATTTGTTCCCGGTGATATAAAGAGACGATTAACCGAAATGGCTGCAGCGCCAAAGGTTACCTTCAATCATGATCCGGAAGATCCGTCGGCTGCCGTGCTGAAGGAGCCTTGGGAGCAAAAGCAGAAGCGTATACGCGCCTCGAGTCCGTATGGACATTTGGCCTCGTGGCGGCTACTCGCGGTGATCGTGAAGTGCGGCGACGATCTGCGCCAGGAACTGCTTGCTTCTCAACTTCTGATGATGCTTAAAAAAGTTTGGCAAGAAGAGAGCTTACCTTTATGGTTGCGCCCATACAAGTGAGTAAATATGAGATTTCTCATTAACAATTCATTTTATGTTTTTATTTCATTATGAAATCTTTTATAAAATGTTTAACAATAATAATAATAAAAAGGTGTACTTTCGTAAAGTAAGAAAATCTGTTTTGATTTTCTGTAATCTATATCGTATAAAATATATTTATTTCTGTTGTTTGTAGAAAAAAAACAAATACACATTCAACATTGATTTTTTAATTCATAGAAAGTAAATTATTATTGAAAATAAAAAAATTTATACATACTTAAAAAATTAAAAGTCTAAAATACATATTTTAATTCTAATTATCAATTTTTTCAGAATTCTATGCCTCTCAAACGACAGCGGACTTATTGAACCAATATTGAACACAGTATCTCTGCATCAAGTTAAAAAACATTGTCAGTTAACTTTACTTCAGTACTTTGAAAGAGAATTCGGTCCTACCGATTCTGAAGCTTTTCTTAATGCACAAACAAATTTCGTTCGGAGTTGTGCCGCTTACTGTCTTGTCAGTTATTTGATTCAAGTAAAAGATCGACACAATGGTAATATTCTGCTACATAGTGATGGACATCTGATTCATATTGATTTTGGTTTCATTCTATCAACTTCGCCTCGGAACCTTGGTTTTGAAACAAGTCCATTTAAATTGACTCCAGAATTTGTTGAGGTTATGGGAGGAAAACAGTCAAAGATGTATAAGGAATTCAAAATGTTAATTTTACAAGGTTTAATTGCTGCAAGAAAACATATGGATAAAATAGTGAATCTTGTTGAAATAATGGTATCAGGTTAGTTCATTCATGTTATACTATAATTATTTTTATTTTTGTGTAGTTAGTATAAAAATTCATTTTAGAAAATATTTTAATTAGAATATATTAATTTTATTTGTTTTTATATTATTATCTTTTTTTTAATTAAAAGATAATTATTGATTATTCTTGTATATTTATTTAAAAAAATATTATTTATCATTAATGATTATTAACCTCAATTATGGATTAAACTTTATACCAATTAATTTCAAATTTCTTAAAGTTAATTTTTTTTTTTTTTTTTAAATAAGTTATTCTGAACTGTTTTTAATTTTATGTAATGAAATGTTTTTATATTTATCTTTAATATTGTAGTTTTTTTACTAAATACAATATCATCAACCATTTAAACACTAAATAAAAATTCCGTTTGTAATTCTGAACATTTATATTTTTATAGATTTTGTATTTAATACAAAATTTAAAATATTTTTTTAACATTTTCCTTAATCTATATTTAACAATATTTCACACCGTATATTTAAAAGCAATTTAATTATATTTAATTAACATTAATATATTTATATAATTGATATGCAATAAAATAAAAAAATAATGAGAAAATTTTAATTATTTACAGGCTCCCAGTTGCCATGTTTCCGTAATGGTGGTGCGTCGACAGTTCAAGGGTTAAAAAATAGATTTCACCTTACGTTAACGGAAGATCAACTGCGGAAACACGTCGATGATTTAGTTGAAGGAAGCCTCCATTCATGGTCCACAAAACTGTATGATAGGTACCAGTACTTTGCGAATGGCACTCTTTAAGCGTTAATATCTGTATAAAAATTATCCTTTCCGATTCTCACATTCGTCGAGTTTCCTATAGAAACTGATAAATTCAAATTTCGCAAATGTTTCTTCGTAATTTCGAAAGAAATACACTTCATAGCATTCCAGAAGCCAAACAGGTATATCGACGAGTATTGAACAGTGGACGAAGACTGAAAATATTTAGTATTTCATGTGTCACAGTTTTAATCTTACACACAAAAAAAAAAAAAAAAATAAATAAATAAATTGTGGAAAAATATTTCGAATTGAAAAATAAAATGTAAAAATATAGTAGTCATTATTGGTGAACTGAACAAAAATAATGCGAGGATTTAATGAAGATAAGTGAATAATCGGTAACAAAAAATAAAGATAAAAACGTTTAATAATAATTGAAGAAGTGTCCATTTTTGTTACATAGACTTTGGTATATATGTATGGATTTTAACTGACGTTACATGGTGTGTTACAGATTTAATATGATTATGTAAATCTGTAACATTGTAGTTAAAAACTCCTGTTGTCAGAGTAATTTGTTGAAGGTGCCTTATAAGTAAAAAATGCAAATGTGAATGATGAGAATTAAGAAAATAAAATAAAAAGTGCAGTGAAATGAATTGATCGTCGTTGTTAAGAGGACAATCTAATATTTGTACATATTCGTAAATTAAAAAAAGAATGTCATCAGTATGTAGTTATAACTTGGTGAAAAATGATTTGATGAGTGTATGAGGGTGGGTGAATATTGAGATCCTGAGACTAAAGGTATAAAGAAAAAAAAAAAAAAAAAAAAAAAAAAAAAAAAAATAGAAAAAAAATAATATTAATGGGAGACGAATACTCAAAATATTTCCTACTTTATATATGTATAATTACAAAGGCGTTACTGCTGCTATTTACGATAAAAGTGTAATTCCAACAGCAATTAACTGTAGTAAACTTTTTAAATTTGCAATCATAAGTTTTTGTATGTTCTTAATACATAATTTCATAGTTGTAAAATCATAAGAAGCGCCAAGAAATGTATCTTAATTCAAGAAAAATAGTTATTTAATGAAGAAAATGAAAAGGTTAAGAATGCGATTTTGCATTTTCGTGAATGTTTGAGCGATTAAAATAAGCTATTAAAAGAAAAAAAAACCTATTGTACATATATAATTAAAAATTCATTGTTTAGCATGTAATTGCAGATGAATGTGCAAAGCTTAATCATAGCCACGGGAGGACAAGTCCAAGTTTACCTTTATGGAGAGGTTCTGTTAAGCCTCCGTGACTTCAAAGTGTCTTATCTCCTTTTTCTTCTATCTTTGTTGTCTCATCAATCGACGGACAGGCCAGCGATGTTGTTGTAAGAAGTGTACATGGCTTTAAACGATAAAAAAAAAAAAAAAAATACAAAAAGGAGACATGTTCCTATTTTTTGTGGATTGAGAAGTCTTCTCGTAGCGTGAATTTTGTCTCTTCGTTATATTTCTGGTCTGCCTCGTTCTTTTGCCTCATTACAAGCTATTAATGACATTAAATATCGAATAAATATAAATCACAAGTAAATTGAATTTTTTTATTATTTTCATATGACGTATTGTTCCTACATTAATTTTTTTTTTTTTTTTTAACATTTCCTTTGAAAAATTATCATTAATTCTACACACGTATAAAAATATTTAAGTAAATGAAAAAACATCCTATAGAAGTAAAAAATTTTTATTTTTATACATTAATTAAAATTATGTACTTACTATGTGTAATTTACACATATTTTATAGTGTTTTTCCAATTTAATATATCAGTTATCACAATAAATATAAAATGATAAAAAAAAATTGATGAGTTCAAATTTTATGCACATGTTATTTTTATTTGTACGTTGAGTTTGGTAATGCAAATACTTTTAATTGACTTAAATTATTAATTAATCAAACAATTGTACAAATATGTTAAATTATCAGTCCTTAGAGTACAGTTTCACGTTGTTGAAAAAAGGGCAATATGAAATATGCTTACATACACAAATAGATATATACATATATATTTATATATATTTCGTTCAATAAAAAAATTGTCAAAATCTATATATCAGACAAAGACTTTCTTTTAATTGTTTTAGTAAATTTAGAATGCCTCTTTTTATCAATAATTCGAATCAATGGAGTAATGAGTATATCATGTATACAGTTAAGTAGCATTGATGAATGTTGGAAGATAAGAAACGAAATTAGATAAGTAGCATAAATATCACATTAGATCCTTGGGTATTCAGATACCTGGTAACAATATTATTATTTTAGAAGATTAGTTATTTTCCATTTAATTTTATAAAAATATTATATTTTTAACACAACTATTCATAATTGTTAAAAATATTTTATGACAATATGGAAAGTTTTTATAATCCTCAAGAAATTGTTTATAACAAATAGTTGTTTGTTATAAAGTTTTAAAAAATAATTATGATTTAGTATTTGGTTTAGTACTATGTATACAATAAATAAAAATTCTCCACTATTAAATCATAGTTTCTTAAATTTAATTCAAGAAAACAATTTTTCTTTTTACTGTTAAAAGTTTTTCAATTATTGATAAAAGAACCAATATGTATTTGTTGAAATTAATAATATATATATAAAGTTGTTAAATAGATTATATTTAAGTTTTTACATAAAATCTATTATATACATTATTTTATAAGAAATCAAAAACAAAAGAAAATTTGTTTAAATAAATTATAAAATATAACAATTTTGAAGAAAATTAAAAATTGTAATATTTTTACCAGGTTATCTTTTACAAAAAAAAACTGTTTTTACTTATATTCTAGATAGTTGTTGCAGGAGATTCGAAGGTAAAACTGCTTCCAACTTGTCAAGGATGTAGTGAAATGGTAGAGAGAACCAGGCTAGCATTGCTCTTGCAACGACTCCCATAGTATCAGGATATTGATGTGTCAATAGTGCTACCAGAGCCATGAAAGAACATAATCCAGCAGTAAATATAATGAAGAAAGGTAACTCTTTTTTTGGATAAACACTGACATCGTGAAACGATGGTAAAAGTTCACGATCTGCGCATTCTGTACACGTAGAATAAGGATAAAATAAATGTCCTCTTTCAAGTGGATATGGTAACATTCTGAATGTTCCTTCCCATGTGCAATGTAAAAGATTTAATGCTCCTTCCATTTGTTTCCAGTGTGAAAGATGAAAAAAGGCATAGGCTATTGCTTCTGAGTCTCCTCTTTTTAGTACATGTTCGGGTGGTAGAATCAGAGGTTTCATTTCTAATAAATATTTTGGAACATGTGGATTAAATTCGACAGCTCTGTGAATTGCCTCAACTGCTGACATTTCTGCAGTTGTTAACCCTCTCTTGCTTGCAATATCAGGAGAAAATTTATCGGCAACTAACCTTGCTTTTAATAGTGCAGCAGTATAACATATTGTTGCTGATTTTGGTAAACTTATGTCATCATATTTGGCTAAAACTGCTTGTACATCTGCATATGCTTGCATTTCTAAAAGTGCCTCTATTAAATTTTCATGAATATTGAGTACATTCATGATTGGAGGTACTTCTTTAGTCAAATCTCGAAACATTTTAACAGCTTCTTTTAATTTACCTAATTTTCTAGCACACATTGCTAGTCTTCTTTTTACATAAATTAAAATATTTGTATCCCTTCTATGAATAGCTTCAGCAATGGAACCTTGATGTTGAGTATTTTGAGATTTTCTGTAATTGTTTTCTGCAACTTTAAGAGCTTGTTTAAGAATTTTTTCAGCTTCTACAATCGTTGTCGCTTCTTCTTCGGCAAGTAAAATATATGCAGGTGCACAGTCTGGGTTACGTTCTAATGCATTGTGAGCTGCTTTTATCCGTACAACTGGATTACGTTCTCGCCATGCAGTTTGCATTATTTCATATTCTGCTTTACCTGTATCACCTTCACAGGTAAAATATGTTTGATGATCTTGAGCCGATAAATTCATATCATAATATGTTAATGGTTCTTTATTTGTAGCCCAGTAAAACCTTTGATACTCGGCTCCTCTGAATAAATTAATTGGATTACGCCAGACTTTACATTCAGGCACATTTTGTTGACTGGAAGAATTGGCATTGCTAACATTTGAATTATTACTTTCAGATCCATTGTCTCCACCACCAATCCATGGAGAAATATGATTTAGAGAAACTTGTTCAATGAAAGATGTACCATACTTTCTAAAATACCACCATTCAAAAATTAAAATTAATCCTGATATCAGTGAAGATGTTCCAGTAAGAGCTACATAAAATTTTGGAGTCAGTGTACTAAGGAACATTGTCGAGTCCCACATACTTGTAAATAAAAGGGCCATTTAGGTACATAAAATTATTTTTATTTCAATTTTTGTAGCTTAATATGTTTGCCCGTAAAATTGTATATCTGTAAATAATAATATACATTTAGTCATAGTAATAAGAATCAATATTTAAAATATAAAATTTAAAAAAAAAATTCATCTATTAATAATAGTATTTAGTTGAATTAAATTAGAGTGTTGCAAATAAAATTTGTGAATGCCGAATTTTTCAAACACCGAATTAAAACAAAAAGTGTGTATTTATTCACCTTTTTTTTTACTCCAATATAAATAGAATTACAATTACGAATAATATGCGAAAATATAAATAAGTGTTCTATATTTTTTACACTCATTTATATCATATTTTTAATACTTTTATTGGTTATATTAACCTCGCAATTCTATAAAGCGAAATGATTTATTTCAATATGAAAAACTAGCAGACTGATAGTCATTGATTAAAAGTTTCACAGACGCAATTTCTTATTTCGTTGTAAAAGTTAAGGTAATCGTCTATAGTTGTCTACTAATATTTTCTAGAAAGTTCCAAAAACGTGCAATAGAAGCGTTGATGTCGAACTGCCATATTACAATAAGAAAAACCGCCTGAAATTAAAATTCTAATTTATCCTTGTTTAGAGGATATAAAAGAATAAATGAATAATTTTTAATTAAAATTAATTAGATTTACAAAGAAAAATTTATTGTATACATTGATGTTGTTGGGTTATTTAAATAAATTATAAATAATCGTTTACATTTGCTGCAAAGATATCATCTTTGTTCTAAATTTGGAATTTCAATATTTTTCAAGAGTCGAAGCAGGTGCCTCTAGTGATCAGATTCCGAAACTACGTGCGTCAGGTAACGATATTTTATTTGAAATCCCATTGAAATTATTTACTTTTGTTTTTAAATAAACAACGGGTTTATAAATAAAACTAAAGCACGACGAAAGAAAGATAGATATCGAGAATTCGCAACGAAGTACACGAAGAGCAACAAGAAATACAGTATAATGGATAAGAAATAATACGGGTAAATTTGAATATTTTTAGCAAAAAGAACATAAAAATTGGATCGTGCAAGCAATAACTCGTAATTTGTAGAATCCAAATTTTTATAACAATAATAGACAAAATTTGTAACAAATGTCTAATCAATATACTATTTTTAATTTTAAGCTGCATTTTTATTGATTCTATATATGTATATATATGTATACATATGCACGTGTGTTTGCGTGTGGGTACGTTAATAAAATGATCGATGAGATGATTATCTAACATTTAATCCTATCGATCAATAATAACGATACCACTTTAAATGTAGAGTATGAAACAAAAAACAAAGACATGTTTGGAATGTTACACCTTTGATAACGTGTAAGCGAATGCGATGAGAATATAAAAGTGGATTTGCGTAGGTCAGGAATCAAAATTAGAAAAACACAGCGGGTGGGAAGGAGAAACATGTGTAAGACACGTTGGTAAGCTGAAAAAGAATGTTTAAAATAGGAGGCCTGACCGATGAAAAAGATAACAAAAAGATAACAAAAAGATAACAAAAAGATAAAATTTGCCATTTTTCAAATATGTTTCATGAAACTTCTCAAATATAGGGTTTTTATCTTTCAAAAGATATTTTAATTCATTTTTACAATTGGATTTTTTTTTTTTTTTAAGCATATAAGCTTTCAACTAAATAATTTGGATTAAAACAAAAAATAACTGAAGAAAATCCTATAAATAATTCAAATATTTTAAATTAATTACTATGTATATAAATATGCAAATAAATAACGAGCATTCAATAAAAATTCAATAAAACCGTTATTTGGAAAAAAATTAATTGTATACAAATTTTTTAAATAAATTTTTTATTAAAGCAATAAATTTAATATTACCTTATTTTTTGTAATATTATATTATATTATTGTTGAAAGTCATTACATTAAATCGTTAATGTATCCATTTAATATTTTATCAATTTTTTTTTGTTTTGTTACTTTTTAAATTTATTTTTATCAGCTTGTTCATCAAATTGTACAACAAAATTATTTTATCCACGGGGTAATAAAATGAGAAAATGAAACTGAAAATACACAAAACAATTTTTAAGATGAGACCATAACGTTATTTTTCGTTTTGTAATCGTTGCTGCACATTGGAAAAGGAAGTTTGATGAGCAGATGATGCGGTTTCAATTTTTTTCTTTTTTTTCCGACGTGTATTGTGTTGTTCATCACGGAAGTTTACATCACTAACTTTCGAGTGCAGTTTTGCAAGTGTCAAGAAAAAAAGGAGAGGAGAAAATAAAAAAACGTAGAATGTGTCTCTCGGTGAAAAAAAAGAAAAAACATGTGGGAAATGAGTGACATTGCAAATCCACTGCCCGAGTAATTTAATTTACAACACTATGGATTTTTGAAGGATTAAAGTTATGGAGAAATAATTTAGAATCCTTGCATCTGTTAAAAAGTTTTATTTCGCGATCAAACATAAATGCATAAAGGTAAAGATGAAATAGAATAGCAAAATGTTTTAACAGCATTTCTTGAATCTTTAATGCCTTGTTCTTAGACAAATCATTCTATTGTTATCGATGAATTTTAATTGGTAACATTTTCAATCGACATTTTTTAAAGTAACCGACTCAAAACTTTGATGGGCAAATGACGAATATAAGCTGTAAAATTTAAAGACTTTTTCTTTGATATATGTATATATATATTTTATAGATATTGGTGGAAATAAAAAATAACTTCCATGGAATTTAATAAAATTCAAACAATAGAAAGTAATTATTCAAGTAATATAAAAGCATACGAAAGTATTCAATAGAGTTTTCTAATAATATATTTTATGAGTATGATGCAGATGGATTAATTAAATTAATAAAATTATTGATGTTACTGAATTGACAGCGTTGCATCTTCAAATTAATTATAGTACCGAACAGATACAGACAAAAAAATTTTATCGAAAAATCTGTCAGAAATTTTGCAATTATTTTTCACAAAAATGTTTAAAAAAATAAGTGTAATTATACTTTTAAATTCTTAAAAAATATAATAAATCTTATCATATTACTAAAAAAACATTTATTTCATCGAGAGTTCTATTATTTTTTGAAAAGAATTCATATTTTAAATTGGTTAAAAATATTTTAAGACAATTAGATTAAATTGTAATTTGTAAGTTTAGCTGTAAGCAAGTAATTTTAAATTTCTTGCTAGTAATAAATAAATTTGAAAATTTTCGTATTTTTCATCATTTATGGTACAATGGGAAATATACTCGAGTGGCTATGTATTCATATTTTTTAAACTTATGAAATACAGAATACAATTTATCAAAAGAATGAATCGTAACTATTTAGAGTTTTACATTTTGTGAGTAGGTCGTTTTATTTATTATGTTTGAGATTGTTCTGCGTTTTCGAATATCGATTGAAAAAAGCTATCAAGTTAGGAGTAGGAAATAGAAGAAAAATCGAGGAGATCGTAGAGAAAATCAACAACGCCGTGTTTTTAGGAAACAAAAATTGCGATCGAGTACACTATCCAAGTTAACAGCTAGTACTTCATTTCTTTTTCTTTTTCTTTTTTTTTCTTTTTTTTTTTTTTCGAGCGAATTCACGACAATCCACCACAAAGACTAGGGAGCAGGTGGCCGATAATTTCCGCGTTCAAAGCCCTTGTGTACTCCAGTGAAAAGAAACGTTGACCTCCGGTTTTTTGCAACCCCAAGTAATATCCTCGACAGGATCAATCCTGGAAATATCTCGCCTGTGTTTATCGTTCCCCGGGAGTCGAGAGAGCCTTCGAGACTCTTCCCCACCCGCCGCTTGGAATCCGTTAATCCTGGACTAATTGCAAAGTGCGGTGCAAAGACGAATGCCAGAGGGAGGGAAATAGGGTGACGTCAATTACTCGATGCGAATTCACCGGACGTCAATATCTTCGAATAATTTATGACAGTATATTGAATTTTTTGAAATATTTGAAGCTTAAAAGAAAGCAACGATAAATTTTTATTATTATTAAAAAATTTTTTAATTAAATCTTGGAATAATTGTAAAAATATATTATACAAACAAATTTCAGTCGGAAATTCTTAATGAATTTATTGCTTTTATAATAAATATCCCGGGATCTCACGTAAATAACAGAAATGAAAAGATGCCTTTTTAAGAAATCAGAATTTTAAGAATACTCATACGTCTCCCAACTCACTATTCGCTCTTATAATATTTATAGTAAATACATATAATTAAATAATAAAATAAAGTAAAAATAAAGAAATTATTACGTTTGAAAATCAATTAAATTGATAAATAATTGAATTCATTCACTTTTTAAACTATGCTTTTTCATGTATTTTTCTTTGTGTATTCATCTTTGTGTATTTTTGAACTAATGATTTTTTTTTAAAGTCCTTTCGCTTCATTTTCAATTTGCCTTTATTGCTTTCAAAAATCCAGACTAATAAACAACTTAGTTTAATTTTGATCTTAATAAAGTACAAACGATGTTTTATAAATAATACAAATTATTATATACCAAATGAATATTCAGACTTATTGATTGTATAAAGCAAAACTAAAACATTATTATACTTTTTTTAATTCATATTTTTATCTGTTATTATTTAAACATAAATACCCATTTTAAATTCATCGCAACATACTTATTATGATATTGATTTTGCATAAACAAATATTTGATCACATCTACCCACAAATACGTATACGTAATATTAAAAGAATTTTATAATAAAGCGATATACTTAAGAAATTTAAATTTAATTTTGATACATAAATTTTCTTCAATTAATTTATTTTATTTCTAAAATAAATATTTAATTATTTGTGCTTCTTTCTTTACTTTGATATTTTTCGTATCTTTTACAAATATTTAAAACATCTTAGATTTATAAATTAATTTTATTTCTTTTATATGCTTTTTTTTCTATTTTATCTCAATTTTTTAAAATTATATTTATATTTTTCATTATATATTTTTCGTGTTGATCGTGACAATAATATGTAGTATTAATTGATATAATTATATGTTTATAATTAAGAATATAGACCTTAAATGATTTGTTATTTTAATTAAAAATAATCTGATTATAACTAAAACAGGTAATTTTTATTATTCGATATAATAAATTTATTAATTTTATTAATTTATTAATTAATTTTATTAATAATTAACAATTTTTATTAAAAAAAGTATTAAATGTGAAAATTTCATTTTTTCTTTAAAACATTAGTAATAATATGATCAATAAAGATTTTATGCAAGTTTTTTTTGTGGAAACAGTTAATTTAAATATTTTATAATTTCTGGATTATTCTGAATTCCAGACATCATTTTGAAATTCCCGCGTTTAAAAAATCAATCAGTGAAAATTTATATTTGCGCAGAATCAAATTGTGTATTTCCCTTTCGGAATTAACCCCCGGATGAAGGTAATTTCTTTAGTTGATTTGTCAGTTGTGTATCAATATGTTATTTTAATTAGTTGGAATGATTCAATGAGAAACAATAAAAAAAAAAAGAAAAATATGAAAGATACATAATTAAAGATATGTTGCATTTTTTAAAGCAAGTTGTAATTCGCTATAATCATAAGCCGTTAAGTGTAAGAATTACAATTTTTTTCATTAGGTTATGATACATTAAATGCCTGAGATTAACAATACTGTTATTATTATTATTATTAATGGTTAACGGTATATTTTTATTAGATTTTCAGTCGTTACATAAATAAGAATAAATGGTATAAAATTAAAATGAATAACAAAAACATATCACATAGAAGTGATCCAGTCATTATGACATTGGATTCTCCAGAATTTAAATCATTGTTTACAGAAGAATTAATTACCCTTGCTGACATTTTTAAAAAATATGAATTTGATATAAGAATTGTTGGAGGAGCAGTTCGTGATATATTGATGAATATACAACCAAAAGATCTTGATTTTGCCACTAATGCTACTCCTGATCAAATGAAAGAAATGTTTAATAAGGAATCAGTGAGGATGATCAACTGTAATGGAGAAAAGCATGGTACTGTAACGCCAAGGATTAATACACAAAATTTTGAAATTACTACAATTAGAGTTGATGTTACAACAAATGGAAGACATGCAGAAGTTTTATTTACAACAGATTGGTTATTGGATGCAAATAGAAGAGATCTAACGATAAATTCCCTGTATCTAGGTTTAGATGGAAAAGTTTACGATTACTTTTATGGTTACGATGATCTTATGAAAAGAAGAATAAAATTTGTAGGAAATGCTGCAGAGAGAATTTGTGAAGATTTTCTACGAATTCTTAGGTATATTATTTGTAAAGTAAATAATTATGTATATTTTATTTTAATGCAAAAATTTGTTTTTATGTAAATATTTACAGATATTTTCGATTTTATGGAAGAGTGTGCGATGTTCCAGACAATCATGATGATGTAACAATAAAAGCAATTAAGGATAATGTTAGTGGTCTTGAAATTATATCTGGAGAAAGAATATGGAGTGAATGGACTAAAATTTTGGAAGGAAATTTTTATAAAGAACTAACTTTAAAAATGTTAGAATGTGGTTGTGGTAAATACATAGGGCTTCCTGAAAATCCTGATTATGAAGAATTTAATAAGGTTTGCTTAACTGCAGAAAAGAATAACATTAAACTGCGACCTATTACTTATATTACAGCATTACTACATACTTTTGATGATGTAATGCATTTATTTGATAGACTTAAACTTACAAAATATGATCGAAATTTAGCTTTATTTCTTGTACAAAATCGAAATAATAATGTAGATGAAAATAGTTTGAAAGTATATCAAAAATTAGTTTTGAAGACAACAACGAAACTATCAGATGCAAAAGAATACGTATGTGAGTTCTTTAAAACCAGAGGTGCTGTAAATCTTGCAGAAGAATTTGAAAAATGGGATAAGAAATTTCCGTATCAGGGTCATATGATATTATCATATGTAGATGATAAAAAGATGATAGCAAATGTATTAAATAAATTGAAAGATTTGTGGGTAGATTATGATTATCATATACCTCAGGATGATTTTGAGGTTTGTTTACCAAAAATAGTTCAGGAAGTTAAGAATGAATTACAATCTGGACAGAACAAAGAGCAGCCTGATGAATTTGGAAATCCTAAACGGTACATAAAAAAGTATGGAAAAAGGAAACTTTCAGTTAATTAACTATATATACATTTTATATAAATTTATAAATTATTTAAAAAATATATTCTTTAGAATATATATAAATATATATATACAGAATATATTATTATTAATACTTTAATAAATTACAATTAATTATTAATAATTAATTATAAATAACTATTTATAATTAATTAGGTTCAATCTCAGGATATTTGAAAAACTCAGGATTTGAATAAAAAAATGCTTTTATTTACAATATATAATACATTTATACAACTATATGGAGGCTATATGGAGACATATTTTTGTAATCTTTATTATCTTTGAATATATTAATTGTACGTAAGAAAGAGTGTATATTCATAGACTGTTTTTCTATTTTGCATGATTATTATTTTATGTGCAAATTATACATATTTATAAATGTATGTATAAAAATTAAGCTTTAGTATTATATAAAAAAAAAAAAAAAAAAAAAAAAAAAAAAATTTAATTAAGAACAGTATAACTTAATGCTTGTTCAAACTGAAAAGTGAATTTTAAATAAAATCACTTTTAAAAAATATTTGTATTTTAAACAATCATCCTATTGTTAAGTTGTATTAATTTTGTTAATAAAATGAGTTAATTATTATATTTGAGTTAAATATCTGGATAATGTTTTATTGTGTATAAATAAATTTTCTTATAAGTACGAAAAAGAATGAAATATTATAGAAAGCCAAAATCTCATAGTAGTGACTGAATTTCAAATTCATATTAAAAAAAAGTTTTGGAAAAATTGTCGCATCGGTTCATCAGTCGATAGAGTGTAATTACAAGTCTAGAACTCGTTTCGATTTCGAGCGTATGTCAATTAACCAATGCGACCGTAAAACTATCTAGAGTTAGTTTAAAGTGTTCAATATCTGTTTTCCTGTCAGGAATGAAGTTTTTTTAATTAAATTTAACCTCGAATCAACGATTTGTTTGAATTCTATGGCAGCCCAGATTTTGAGAAGATTAAACATAGTATGTAAAATAATTCCTCGTGATTCAATATGACATTAAATAATTTACAATTTTTTAGTAATATGAATTAATCTCTAGCAAATACAAAATATGAAATTGATATTTATACTGTAAAATAGTAAAACGATAATGTACAACATGTTATTGAAATTTTTTTCCCCGAGAATATTCATTTTTTAAAATAATATTAACATTCATGTATATAATTTGAGGTACATGTATAGTGATTAAAGGAATACTAGTTTGTTCTTTGATTTATTTTTTAAATTAATTTTTTTTCATAAAAAAATTATAATTTTTAATATCATGATTAAAGAAAATTTATTTTTAATGGAAAAAAATAATACTCAAATAATACATATATGAGTTAAAGTTTTTTTGTTTTATATTAATTTTAAATATCAACAATTTTTCTTTGTGTTTTATTAATCATTAAATATAATAAATGCTTGTAGCTACATTTTATTTAATTCATAGAAGACAGATAAAAACTATTTTATTTTTACAAAAACATTACTACGTTTATTTTTACTCATAAATGTGATACTCGCGTTGTATTATTAAAATTTCAATATTATACAAATATTGTATAACGTTTCAAATAAAAATAAACTTTATTAATGAGGAATAAAAAAATATTTTAATTGATATAATTCGAGCGATCAATGAGTACAAATATTTCATTTTTAACACAAATTAAGGAAATCAAAAGTAGTTAAAAAAAATTTTATCTTGAAATGTTTATTGTGTATAATGAAATTGATACCGACGAAAGAATATCTGAAAAATTATAATATGTGAATGGAAATACACTAGCTTTAGGTGAACATTTATCCTTCTGGTCACGTTTTCTTGAACAAATAATACTTCGGTTATGTATGATAGCTCGGAGAGCTTTATAGCGTTTCACTTAATATTATGATAGATGAGATAATATCCAATTTTGAAACTATTTATTTCCCTTAATTTCTAATTATCAAAAAATTTGAATTAGAGCTCAAAATTGAAATATTATTAAGAAAGACATAATTTAAACAACTATATCCATCTTTTAAATATTTTATTATATAAATTTTAATTAAATGTGTTATTCTTGATAACAAATTGTTACTTTTAGTATTTTTGTATGCAAAATTTGAGTAACAGTTTCAAAAGTTTTTGAAGCTCAAGTTCATCAGAAATTTTGCAAATGTTCGAGTGGAATTCATCTTATAAGGTGGTCTAAAATTTTAATGAAACTTGCTGGTTATTTGAAAATTTAGTTGAAATTTCAGAAAAGTTTCAGTTTGATAGAAGTTTTGCAAACGTTTAAGATCTGAAGTTTCGAAAGCCGTTTTTCTTACTTAAACCGACAAACGTTTTCGAAATTTCTACCGAATCATCTTTGTTACTTGAAATTTATATGTGAGAGATCATTTAATAATTTCATGCTTTATCATCGATTTCTAGTAAAGTACAATATTATAATAGAAATCAATGTGAAATTCATTTTAATGTACAATTAATAGAATATATATTGTAACCAATTATTTATACATGTAGAACTATTTTGGAAACGAGTGTTTTGATTCTGTAAAGATCTGATTATTTATATTTATAATATAAATTATTTATATATTGCAATTATATCAATTACAACTTCTTACAATTTTTCTATTTCATAATTATTATTTTACATTAATTTTATAGATCAATCCATAAAGTACAATGCTTCAAATTTTAAAATTAACTTTAAAATATTTTTGTCACATATCAATAGTAATTAAAATAATATTGTGAAAGTACATCTAACAAAAATGAAATATTCAGTTCTCTTTATACTTTATAACGGTATAATATTAATAAATTAGGTTTAAGCATTTACATAGGGCATACATACATCATCCCACTAGTTTTTAATTAATATCAATTGTCTTTATAACTACGTTTCTAATTAATAAATTTGAAATTTTGAATAAATTATTATATTCAATTAATCTAATTTTTAAAAAAATATTTTTATTCTTGTTGTATTTTTATTTGCAATATGAATTATTTACCCTGATTGAAATTGAGTAATTTAAAAATTAATTTTTCTTTATAAAACTTAAACCACTGTGGAAAGGGCGCAAAGTTTTTAATCATGCAAACATTTTGTTACTGACTTTATGAAATAGCTGCAAGCCACATTTCACATAAAATGCTTTTTGTATAAGCTGCAATGCGAAAATTCCATCGCTAACTTTTCATCTCGTTGTACATACGTAAATATTTGTTTCTCTTTTCGGTAGGCATTACTGTGTCGAGCAGTTAGATTCGTTACTTACCTACACGTTTTTAGTATTTGCTCAAAAAGTTAAGAGATACAAATGTAAATTTATTGAATTTAATGTGATACTGATCAGAAGTATCATGAAAATAAATATTTTGATTAATATTGACCTCTTGGTCTTTTAATAATATATCATTTTTAAATAATTACCGATAAATAAATCCCTCTTTAATGCTTAGTACTTTATTAATTTATCAATTATATATAAATTTATTTTCATGTGATAAGGTTTAGTTCCATTTTTATATTAAATAACCTATTTATGCTAAAAATTCATGTACGTTTCGGAGGAATTACATTTCGCGGGTACTTGATACCTAGAATATCACAAGACAAGTAATCAAAGTGACACTCTAATATCAAATGACATTCAATTAAATGGATCAAACAAACTAATGACTTAGGACATCAAACAGCTGAAACTCAACATCAACATGACTCAAAGTCAGAGGAGTCAACTGCTAGAAAGACAACAATGGAGCGAGATGCTGACACGACAGAACAGGAGATTGAGGCTTGGATCTCTTCTGTCTTAGGAACCTCGGAGATTCGGCTAATTTAAATTTTACTTACAAGTGGACATTTATTTAGCCCTTACCACCTTTTGCTTATAGCATTATTTTCTTCGATTACGGTATGTAAATGCATTTACAGGAAAGGGGCCTGATCAAAGTTTTGTTTAAACGTTAACCATGCGTTTTTAACAGTAGCTATTTTATTTATATTGTCTACTGTCTATTTATTCGCATATCTTTGTATTTTTAATTGGAAATTCTTTGAAATATTCACGTAAGGTATTTTCAGGAAAATTTATTTTGTCATTGAATTTCGCAATTTTTTTTTTTTAATACAAATATATTTATATAATTATTGATGGAAATAAATGTTTAATATGTATTTGGTACAATAACTTAACTTTTTTGTCTGAATTCTGGAGGGTCTGCAATTTCCCAAAGCCGATATTCAATATTGTCAACCACAGAAAAATTGGAAAGACGAGAGATGTAAGAAATTACAATTGCGCATTGCAACTAATAATTCAGTGATTAGAAATAATATTTTTTTTTTATAGAAATATAAAGATTTGTCAGAGCTTTTATTTGTTTATATGCTAATTTGTTGGTGTATCTTTTATATAAATTTTCATCATTTATTTTGAGATTCACATCACTGCGCCAATAGGTATTGATATTGCTAATATGTATATCGGTATTGTCAAGATATCGTAATTAATATTACAGATCAAGTTAATGTCGTTTGTCCATTATACAGTTTAAACCTACATCGATGATTCGGTAAACATATTATAATTGAGATTTTAATTTTACCGTTGGCCAATTTGTATTTTAAGATATGACTGGAAAATGATTGAATTAAGTATAGTTAGATATATAAATCGTTTATAGATTTATTTTTTAAATCGAAAGTTAATGAACCAATTTAATATCTTCAACATATACGAGTTTATTAATTGACTTGCCAATTAAATATTTTTAATGGATTCAATTCGATTCCCTCTTTTTTCTTTCTTTTTTTTTTAACTTTAATTATTAAATCTTATTTTCGTGCATAAAATATATGACTGAATTAATAATCATTCCAACGCATAAATAATTAAAATTTATTAAAAATATTATTGAATTAATTAAAAAGAATCGCAAAAATAAATTTTACTTTAAGATATTAATTACCAAGTTGCTCATTAAAATGGATTAAAAAATTTATGATAGTGAAATATGCATTAAAATACAGTGATTATGATTAAAGATAAAAATAATGTAAAATATTTTTTAAAGTTTTTAGTTCCTAAATTAAAGTTGTGTCGTTGCAAATGAAATATCAAATTTTATTTCTTAAAAAAATAGTACATTGTAAATTGTATTTTTAGATAAAACCAATAAATAAATAAAAAAAAATAATAAAATAATGGTAGTTATCTAAACATTTTATTTTTATCAAGGAATAAAGTAAAGAGTAAAGGTTTTTTTTTGAAAATACATAAATAATTATATTTAATTTCAATTTAAAAGCGAAGAATAGGTAATGGAGAGGAGGACAAGAAATATCCACTTGTAATATAATATAATTGTATATAGAGATATATTTCCTAAGCAGTTTGTCATTATTTATTATTCTTTACGTAAATTAAAGTAAAGTTGTTTTTAAAAACAATTGTACCTCGGAGAGGAGAATTAAAATTAGGTGGATAGAGTAATGAAGATTATAATGTGAGAAAGCAAATGCGCAGTCTTACATCTTTGAAGAGTTAAAATGTTTTTCATAGAGACAAATCGAAGGATGAATAGAATGGGAATAGAAGGTATTATTCGCGTAGGATGTATCGCACGTATTTTTCCATAGATTTCCAAAGTACCGAAATGGGAAATGCGAAATGCGAGCCCAAGACTCGATGTTATATTAGGTGGGAAAAAGGTGAAAAGCCAAAGAAGATAAAAGATAAAAGCGGCAGTCTGGCAGCTAGATGACGCCATATTAAACACGTTTTTTATGCTTGATTTTCCGTGGGTGGATAGGGGCACGTAGAGCAGGGGGGGTGTAGACGGGGTGGCAACTCGAAACGATAGGGGGGGGGGTACGGAAAAAAAGGAAAAGGAAAAGGAAAAGGAAAAAGAAAAACAAAAAGGGCGGAAGGCAACAGCTACGGAGAATACGGGGTAATGCGAAGTGAAGGGCGAAAGGTAAGCGACAAAGCGGCGTCATCGTCTTTCGTTCCCTTTTCAAATACGCTTTTCGAAAAAAGGCGCCGTCGAGTTTTCCTTTTTCCTCTTTTCCGCCCGGGGCTTCTCTAATTACTCGCGGTCCTCGCAATTAAAGTCCGGTTAGTCGGGGCGCGCACGTGGCTTGCCTTGCAAAGCAGGCCGACTCTTTTATTAGCTTTTATTGCGGGACGTGACCGACGCGTAAAAACCGGACGGCTGCATTAGGCACCTTCGGGATGCTTAATGTCGCGTCCGGACAAAGATTTTCGCGCTTTTCTTCCGGGAAAACCGTCGGGACGTGCGGTCGCAGGTGCACCCCCGTGAAATGTTTATTTTCTATTTACGCGTCGACCTCTTCTCTTCTTCACGTCACCCGGAGAGTAAGTATTATCTCGGGGAAGCGTCACCCAGTGCATTTGCCTCGACACTTTTTTAATTCGACGATGACGGGGATGAGGATGCACTTGCAATATTTCCGTGGCGTTCCGAAAAGCGCAGGGGAATTTCCTTGGGAAGCTCTAAAAGAGGTATGGCTTGAATAAAGCCTCTCGCATTTGAAAATAAAACTTATGGAAGAAGAAAATTGCTTTACGGAGATTCTAACGTTTTGCTGCGGGAAATTATTTCCGTGTCGTTAATTTTTATATAAGTATTCGGAATTTCTTTGACTCCGATAGAATCTTTTAAGAATTCATGAAACTTTTTGCCCCCGAGTATTCTTATTCAAATTTCAGGGGTGATATTATTGCTCGTTGTCGTATCGTTCAATGAAAGCGGATATATTATGATTAGTGGCATTTAGGATGTTTAAGAGCCATTCTGGTCTTTTTCTTCGCATTGATTAAAACCCACATATTAAATTTAAGGATTTTTTAAAAAAATTTCCTCCTATTGTTCTGATGCGCTAGCCAAATAGAAATTTAAACATCTTCTTCGATGCTGCTTTTTAAATGCAATTTTTAGATCTGAAAAACATTCCTTAACAATACGAAAATAATTAAGAAATAAAACTTTGATGTTGATAAAACGTACATTCTTGTAATGATATTATTTTATCACTGTAAGAGAAGGATTTCTCCTTATCCGAAGGACAGTTTATTATATATAAAAAAAAAAAAAAAAAAAAAATCCCCTACTGCATTAAAGGAGACAATTCATTTTACTTTCAGAGTTGTTTCTTATGCTAAATTCGTAACTTCTTCACGAAAAATCAATACGCCTGAATTATGTTAGCATTTTAATTTTTAATTGAATTGTAACATAAGCAGAGTGAAAGCTTAATTACTTTGAATGCATAATATTTTTTTTTTTTAAACTTCAAAGTTTAATGTAATATTTAAATTAGTTGGCACGTTTATTTATCTTAATATTCTATTGCAAATTATAAAGCAATTGTTTTAGAAGGATTCATTACATAGAATTCGTCTGCAATGTATAAATATTTCGCAATGTCAACTTTGAAATGCTCTCACTTTAATTAATTACATTTGAATAGATTATAATTGTAAAACATTACTTATGTTTAAATATTATATTCTTGTTAATTATTTAACTTAGTTTAACATATTTAATGAAGACTTGTTACTCTAAATCAATTACTTGGTTTCACATAATTTATTATAACATATTAAATATTTTTATTAATATTATAACTGTTAATAAATTTATGAAACGAAATAAATTTATACTTATAATGCATTTAATTTTAACGATAATATAAAAATAAATAATTAAAAGTGCACAAATCAGACATATTGTATGCATTTTCGATCAATCTAGTTAATGTGTAGTAAAAAAAAAAATTGCGTACACAAAATCCAGTTTTAATTTTAATTATTTTTTTAAATTTAAATAATCAAATGTCTTCATTCTAACTTTATTTTATATTTAAGTTTATAAAAATTTATGCTAAGGTTAAGGAGAGGAACGAGACAAAAGACAGTAAATATCGTGGGCAAACCGTAAAAAATGATAACTACCACCTTTTTCTTATTTTATTATCAAAATTCGCAATTTCATTCAGAAAATTTCCACTTTAATTTAATAAAACGTAATAAAATATTTCTTGTGATTTTGCAATTACGTTGGGAAAATCATAAAAATCAAATATGCTTGCTCGACAGGGAGTTGTTGAATGAGTTGAGCATGGTTATATATAATATATATATATTGTGAGGACAATTTTTGACAACCCTCAATTTATCTTTACGTAAGGGAAAATTATTTTTTTCTTCAAGTTTTTTTTTTCTCAATTTTTTTTTTTAACTGTAAAAGCAACTCAGAAACATTTTGCAACTTTTCAGCTCTTTTTTTTTTCCTCTAGTTTTTGTGAAGATTTCTTGTTTGTTTTTGTTAAGCTTGAACTGTCTGCAATTTCCAGTGCACAGCTTCCTAGTTTAAGCTTTTTATTTTCATTAAAATTTTAAGTTCGTGTCTTTTTACTTTGGTTATTTGTGTTTTTGTTGAATATAAATTTCTTTCAAGTGAGCTTGACTTGATTTTGTAGGAATATTTATTAAGCTGCAAAAATACGACGCCGCATTTGCAGGACCGCAACAAGTGTAACGAAAAGAACGAGTAATCAAGCAAGTTTTATGTTTTGTAATTTTGCCTTTCAAACTTAAAAGATACGCATTTACATACGTTAAATATTACAATTTGTTTACCTCATAAAGTCTACTTTTTTATTGGAATTGTGTGCTGTAATCACTTATGTTGTCTGTGCACATTATTTGCTTTTATATTTACATAAAAGAATTATTAATTTACATGTACATATACATTGTTAGGTACAAAAATATATTGATAATGTAAAATCTGCAGCAAACGCTACTAAGAGTCATAAGTTTATGATGTTTTACTCAATTTCGAGCTATCGTATTATTGATATCGAAATTTCTGTGATATTATGAATGTATTGAAATCATATTAAAATCGATTTTTGATTTTAATAATAATGGCTATTTAGGTAATATCGCTTATCTTACACTTAAATAAAATTTTATACAAGCCAAATTTGCTTTACTAATAGATATTGTATAAAAGAATATTCTATGAAAAACTGAGCAATTGTAAAATTGTTGGGTAGTACCATTACAATTCTAATAGAAAAAGTTGTGATAGTTTTCCTTGTATAAGCAACCAATAAAAACCAAACTTATATGAAGCAAGAATAATTTAGAGGTAAATTTAGTCAAAGTTGCATGGAATCTATACATATTCACTAAAATAAATATAAAATTAAATTAAAGTTTAGCCGATGTAATTTTAAATTTTATATAGTACATCCTTTTCATGAAAATAATTTGTACTCGTATAAAATTATTTGATCTTGTTTTTCATAAACATCATAATTATTAAAGTTGCGTATAACATGTCTAATTAGATATGTTGAATAGAAAAAAATATGTTTTCCAAACATTTTTATGACATTTTAATGTTTTAAATAAAAAATATACATATGATAGATTTTTTTAAAAATGGATTTAAATTTTAATTAATAAATATTATAGAAAACCACAAGAATAATTTAGGTATTACCTTGTACTGAAAATAATATTATTATTAATTTATAATTTTAACTTTTGTAAAATAGTACATTAATTAATATATTAAAATATCTCGCTATTGTTAAAAAATAATTGATAATGAGAGTTTAAAATAAATAGAAAACAAATTTGGAAAATGAAAAACACAATTAAAAATAATAATAATAAGTGCAAATGAAATAAAATATCTGAAAATTAATGCAGTAATTAGAGAAGAGTATTCGAAATGATATTTTTAGAAAAATATCACATTGGTAATAATTCTCATTGCACGTTCAAATTCAGTGTAAATTATTTAATGAATTTTTTGATAAATTGATTATTATTTATTTTATGTCTTTCATTTTAAAAATTTTTATGATTGAATTTTTCAATGTAATTATTAAAAAATATTTTTAAAAATTATTTTTGTAACCTTTATTTCACATTGTGAGAAATATTATTATTAATCCTACTTTTCCCTTTATTCAAATTTATCAAATCAGCGAAGTTTAGTTCTTAATCGATCTTCTTCTTAATGGCATTAATATTTTTCTAAGTTTAAGTTACTTTTATATAAAAGCAAAATTATTTGCTTGACTCTTATAGAAATAGCCATCAGTACTGCTGTTTGCTTTGTTTGTGTATTCGTGTATACTTATACAAACATCTATCTCTAAGTATCTTCATCACTTTGCTTGTGTACAATGTACATCTAATACGGAATCGTTCCGATGTTGTCCCTTTGGTGATTCTATCACGTGGGATACATGCACGTGTAGGTTCACTTGTACACGTACTCAAGGATAGCAGAGGCTAAATATGTGCGTAAGACCTTGTGCATTAGGTCTACACCTGTGAAAATACACATCGAAACGCTCGCATGATAATGTACTCTTCATTTTTCTTAAGAATTACCGGAAAAAGAAATGAAACGAGCGAAAATTAGCAGTTGGTTATTTTAAATTTTTATCAATTGAATTGCAATGTTTTTGTAACAATAATGGTTAATGAGACTTCGCAATTATAGGGCAAGGGGTGAGGGGAGGATCAACTGCCGCGGGGAAAATGAAAACTCGCGGTGTCCGGTGTCTACTAATCAATTGAATACGGTGCCTTTATTAGCACGGCACAAAAACTCCCTGCTGGTCAGGGGGAAAAGCCTTTGATGTCCTAGAAATTCCAATACAATTTTCATTTGCAATTAGGTTCGGTGCTTTCACACTCGAACCTCGGCGTCTCCAAGGCGTGAAGGGTCACCGGAGGGCGTCAACGGACGCGGACAGCGAGAGGATGAACCGGAGACCCGGTGCTCGTCGGTACAACTACACCTGGGCAGTTAGTCACCAGGCAGCAGGAACACGATCACGTGTCCCGTGTCAGAGCGATGCACAGTTAAATCTACCGCAAGATTACACACAAACGCTCGCAGTTCAATTCTCGCACCACTGGGAATCTTCGCACGACAAGTGACCTTCTCCCCCGATTTTCGGGGTCACACGGGGGTCAGTTTTTCCTTCTGGCTTCGTCCCGTCACTACCCAGGGGACAATAGACGGCGCGTTTTCTAATTTTCGGCTTTCTCCACGACTTTACCCGAACAATAATATTTTATAAATAAGGTCCTACCGTTCGATTCAATATTCAAAAATATTGTTTTCAATTTTAAATATTATAGTTGTTACATTTACGTATTTAAATTCAAATTTAAATAATTCTTTATGCATTGTTAAGAAATTATTAAGAGTAAATTGCAAATCCAATGATGGTTATTCCTTTATACATGTATTTCTTAAATTTTTCAATATTTTCAGCCATAATATTATCTCAAATTCAGTAGATGTACGTATTTTCATATGAATTTGATATTTAAAATAATATATATACATTTGGTATCATGAAAAATGAAATTTTTAAATTAAAAAAGATATTTCGAAAGAAATTTACAATATTTTTGTACGATAAATTAATAATTGTACGACAACTCATTGTATTTATATTGATGTTTAACTGGATATGTACATACAGAAATGAAGTTATAGATTACACTAATTACAGAAATGAGATAAACGCTAAATAAGCCAATATTTTGTATAAAAAAATGTTTTTTTAACATATATTGTATGATTGCAATTGAATTTTGTTTGTTGGTACAAACAATAAACAGCAATTGGACATTCGCGTGATTCTCCTTATTTAACACGTGAATAAGGCTGGGATGTCTCATCAATAAATCTACTAATTGTATACCATAAAACAAAATGTATATTTACAAAAAATTATTAACGTAATTAAAATTACAGTAAGAGAAAATAGTATTGCAACGAAATCAAAAGAAAAAGATAATCAAAGGCGAAGCTTACGATAAACCAGGACGATTATGCAGGTATAATGCAGTCGAACTATAATGAGCTTTTGATTAAAAAGTTTTTCGAGAATTGACGAAACAAAGAACTATTTAAGGGGAGGAGAGAGCACACAAATACAGATATATATAGATGATACACAGAAATTTAGTAAGAATTACTCAAGAACTGGGAGGAATATCGCGTAAACACTCTCGAGAAAAATTATTCTATCTCTTCATTCGTTTGAGATATTCTAGAGCACAGAAGACAATCTTTTAGTGATAACAAGCACGTTTTCACCGAACATAATTGGCAATATTTTTTACCTACTTTATTAGTAATGATTTTTTATTTACTATTAATTTTAAGACATTGTAGACTGTACTATATTGTTCTATAGGCTTAGCTACTTTAAAAAAAATATATTATTTTTTTTTATTATTTAAATATATTTTATTTTATTAGAAAGAGTAAAAACTTGACTATTATTTAAATAGTCAAATTTTTTTAGAGATTTTTTTTGCATCATCATTTTTAATTTGAAGTAAGAGTATAGTATTACTAATGAATTCAGTGTAAATGCTTTTGCGATGATTAATGTTTACATTTAAGTGTTTCTCAATTGTGCTGATTTGCAATGATTAAGGGTATTGTTCAAAATGATATGTTCATTTTAATCTAATTATGAATTTTATAAAGTATAAGTTAATTTTTTCTTAATTATTGTAATGATATAGATTATATATTTTTTTATATTTAATATAATAAAAATTTTGTTTAATTTATTATATTAAAAAATAAAGTATAATTTCACTTTTGTCATTTTTAAACGAGCGATAAAATAAAAATAGTTCTGTTTGTGAAGTTATTATTAAAATTCTTGAAGAATAATGACTAAAAAAATATAATATATTAGATAATTTATATGCAAATTAGATAAAGCATTTCAACAGATAAATTGTAGAAATATAAATTTAAAAACCAAAATATGTAACAGCTTGATAAAATACATGAAGTTTTTTTCTATTTTTATGGAATCAAAAATTTAAATAAATTTATACTATTATAGATGTCATAAATCTATAATAATATAATATAATACAGAAATATATTTAGGTTAATTATTTCTTAAATAATAATTTCAGACGTAATACTAATATTTTAAATAAATTTTTAGAAATATCTAGTATTTACTTAATACGCTATCAAATATCAATTTTATTGCAAAATATTTTAATATAACATAAATTTTTAGTTTATATTTAATATAATAAAGATGGAGTTCTATTTTATACTTTATTAATTTAATTTCATATGAAAAACCTTATTAGCACAATTGATTTGTTTATTTCAGTTGTAGATTGTATTAGAATTTTATTCTTTGTAATATAAGCAAAAATATTACACGAATTAGTTATTAGAACTGTTTCAAATTTTATTATTTATATTAGAGTATATAACATTTGAATATTACAAATAATTATGGAAAATATTTTCTCCATATGCAATTTTTTAATGAAAATATTTTTTACATCAACATATTTTATTGATACCTTAAAAAATTGATGGTAGAAAAATTAATTTTCGAAAGATTCATACTGAAAATAATTTTTAATTTAATCGGAATTTTACATCAGATTTAGTGTCGTAAATATTGTTATTTTTATATATATTGCAACTTGGCAATTTAATTTAGTTTTTCTAAATAAATAACTCATTTGTATATTGTATTGTATTTAATTTGTTTTGAAGTTCATGGGAAAGTTTGGAATTCATTTTTAAATTGCTTTGAAACATGAAAAATAAATGTTTTTAATTAAAATTTAAAAATTATTTTAACATTTATTATTATTTTATTTTCTGTGATACTTTTAAAAGGAATTTCTATTATTATCAAAAAAATTTGATTTGTTACATCTATATAATTCTGATGCATATGTAATAGGTGTACTTATTACTTCATGTACGTATCGTATGACTGGTTTGGGTTTCCACAAATGGGCTTATAAGAACCACATTTCCGTTTACAGAACACCCTAAAGTATAGTCGTGTGATATTACAAGAAATGTTTTTTTTGTTGAGCTGGAGTATTATTTCGCAAATAGGTATATAAATCTATCCTATATTATTTATTATTACTATTATTTTTAAACTATGTTATTAATTTTTTTATGCATTTTTAATGCGAGTGTGTGTAAGCATCTTTACATAAAATATGATAAAATATGATTAGTAAATAATTGCATAATTGATAAGCAATAAATAAATAATATAATATAGAGATAAATTTGTTTGGAATTTTTAAGCATAATAATTAAATGTAGCTGTTATTGAACTTTTAAAGTATTTTAAACCGAATATTTTGTTAATTTAGTGGTGATTCGGTTAAAAAATTGAGGTATCAATTTTAGAGCAGAAGAGTTTAAAAAGAAATTAAAGTTTATAAAGTAAATACTTGATTTCTGTTTTTCATTTAAATTGTACGAATAAGAGGATTAATTTATTAATTAATAAAACATTTAAAGCCCTTCATCTCATCAGCAATTAAAAAAATATCTTTTATAACTTTATAAATTTTCTACTTAACGAAACTAAATAAATTTAATTATTAGAATTATTAAACAGATTTTATAACTTCAGATTACGAATAAGTTCTTCATAGAGTGAGACTTTACTTTTCTTATAGTGAACTGTAATTTCATAGATATTTAGAGAAACTTAGTGAAAAAGCTTATATATCCATTAAATAAGACGGTTACATTATTTAGTTAATAAAGTTACAAGATAAAAAACTTTGTATTTAAAAATCTAGTAAAACCTAAAGCTCGCCCTTTGATGGTTTAGTTGCTGTGAATATATTTTAAAATACAGTGACATGAACTGCAACAAAATGTAAATGATGTCACGTACATGAATATTTCCAGTTTCTAGATGTACCAGTGTCACAAAATATTTGATGAAAAATTTAAGTTGATGCTGTAACGAAGAAAAATATGACGCCAGTATATAAAGGACAAAAGTTAATAAGATTTGTATTTTTGCATTGCTATTGTAGAATAGGGGATGCTTCAATGACATTATATATCTCATTAAAATGATTATTTATACATATACTCGTTTACGTATGCAAATAAAAGAAAAACCATGCATAAATTATAAAAACAAAGGAAAACTAATATGAAGATTAAATAAACAAGGAAATATTGCATTTAACGAGTATTTTTAAAGACAGTTTCAAAGCCCATACACGTATTTATTCTTTAAAATATACTTTTTGAATAAGGTACTTTTAGTGCTCGAGATACATTGATAACGACATTTATTTGCAATGTAATGTAAAAATTAAAAGGTATTCAAGCGTTAAAAAATTGGCTGCCAAAGCTCGTTTTATGCCGAAGATCCAATGATTTTTATTTTATATTATTTTTATCTTTTCGGTACATTATTCGATGGTTCAACAGGGGATGTTGTCCCTTTTGCAGTTGTAGGACTCGAGGGACTAGATCTGAATTGCTGAGGTTTCACGTTGTTGTTCTTCAATCCTTGTCCCGGCAACAATAAACCTTTAACATATTCCGGCAAATTTCGGTTCCCCACACTAAGAGCTAAAAAACATTTTACAAAATTGATTTATGTTTACGTTCGAATTAAATTAAGCTAGTGATAACACTTAAAAATGTAAAGCCATGAATTATTTATGAGGGCAGGTTTACGCTTTATTTATTACGCTCGCCGTAAAAATATTTTTTGCCAGTTTATAGTTACTAAAAATCAATAAATAAATGCTCAAGTGCAAGTGGCCAAATTGTTATTGGGATTACAATGGTGTAATAGTTGGGTGGCACCTGCTGCTACACATCTCGGAGATGCTTTTGGAGACGGGGCCAACCGTTCCTGGTGCCTCGTTTCACGTCCTCGAGCATGAAAGTTTTAACAGGACGGGGGACACCCCGGGCTTGCTACACTCCTGACTTACTAGGACACTCTTCTTTCCTCTGCAATTCTTCGCTCTTACCCTTTGTTTACGACTACTCATTTCCTCGTCTATCTCAATTCTACATCTCCTTCCTTTTTTTTCGCATTCTTACCCCCTTTTCGCTCTTTTGTTGCCGTGTTTTTTATCACCAACTTGAATTCCTTCTTTTCTCTTTTTTTACTCTTCTGTTTTTGTTTTTAAATACTACAGACAATGAATCATTATAACTGCGAAAGCTGGATTGTTTAAATCAAAGATTTTATTGAGTTACCTTAATTTATGAGTTTGATCATCTAACAATTTATAACTGCCCTTTCCATTTTAAGCGTAAAATGTAATTTAAAAGTATTTTAACAAAGTACTATTTCTGTAAATTATATCCTCCATTTTAATTGTTGTATCAATTTGGCTTTCTTTCATTTTCTAGAATATTACCCGCATACAGTAGCTATTGTAAAAATTATGTTATTGTGAAAAATATGATTATTACATACTATTATTGCTGTTGTTTTTATTTGTTTTTATACTTTCTTATATATCTTTATTATCGTCTAATACTTAAATAAATATTGAAGTGTATTTTTTTTTTTTTTTTGATAAATAGTTTTTATGATATCTTTTTCATTTTATATTTAATTTAAATTATTTATTGATACGCACTTTTTTAAGTACATATATTTTTATAAATACATTTTTCATAAATATAAAAAAAGCTATGTAATAAATACTTTCATATAATGAAATTTTTATTATTGATTTATTCATTCTGATAAACTGATTTTAATTAAAAATTTTTTTATAATCCGTGACAAAAAAGAAATTAAAATTGTTAATTTAATTTAATATTATTATTATGTAATATTACCGACAGTTTTTATAAATAGTATTTCTTCATATGTATTTTACCTTGCATCGTAATTATTAAGTATAGTATTAAATACAAATATATATACATATATATATATATATATATATATATTGATTAAGTACAATTATTCCTTCTCTCAAAAATTATTTTTCATAGAGCATTTAATTAATTTTACGCGAATTAAGATAAAATTTTTAAGTTTTTATACACGATATTTTATTAAAGAATTTTTCAATTACAACAATCCAAATAAATATAAAAATTTTTCATTATAGCATATTATATTACAATGAATGCATAAAAAGCAACGAATGTATTATAAAAAAAATATTTCAATACAAAATAATGTGAATGAAATCCTTTAAAGTTTTCACGTGTTTTATCTCATTTAGAGTTTTAATATTGCAACATACTTCATTTCTACAGTTGAATATAATGCATACAATATTTTTGATACATAGTTTTATTGATAATTCATTATTTTCAAATATTTATTTATATGTGTTTTTACATGATCCTTATAAAGTATTACCCACTCGTCGATATAGTAATATTTTATTATTATTTCATTTTTATATAGTAATTCAGTTATTTATTTTATGAATTTTATGAAGTATTGTTTACAATTTTAGTGTTTTCAAGTAAATCATTGCTTATGAACAATGTATTGTATTATTGAATGATATTTTTATTCTATTACTGTAAGTTACGTAATAAATACATTTTATTTGAATTTAACAAATAAATTGGTTAATTTTTCCTTTAACAAATAAAATAATCGAATAGATTTTATCTGTTACAAGTATAAATATTTTATACCCCTATCTATATTTTTGATATTAATTTAAACTGCTCCACCTTCTTTTTACATTTATTGGAGATAAATCTTTATTCATTGGATCAGTTATACAATTTAAATTGCCTGTCATTATCTTTATTGTACTTATATTATTACAACAAATGCAATGTTAAAACCAGGGAAATAATTCGGATATAAAATTAATAATCAAGTCCTCGGCACCAATCATTTTATTTACTTTTTATATTCATTAATTTAATGTCGGTGTCTGATTATTAAGGAAAGTTTCTGGGGCTTATTAGTGAAAGAGAAGATTAGGTCTAGTTTTAAGAGGCAGAGATTTAGAGAGGTCGATTCTTTTAAGTAATTATTCTACCGTAGCACATCGTCCTACTTTATCATTATCTTGGTGAAAAATATAAAAAGATTCAATGATAGCTTTTAATAAAGAATAAAGTTCTTGATGACAACATCTTATTCTGATCAGTGAACAAAATGATAGTTTTTGAGAAGTGTAATGGGCACATAAAATTTTCTGCAGCAGCAGTACGTGGATTGAGCTTTAATTTTAAAGCTGCTGATACGTGCTATTTATGTCAAGAACTGTCTCGAGTTAAGCTTGGTAAATAAATTTGATGAAAGTAAAATTACTGTGACATCAATGGCTCAGACACTTTTGTTATTAAATCTTTTAAATAATAACAACTTGGAGAACTTTTTGTCATGTAATAACTTGTTACAAGTACTTTCTTGCCGAAAAAATGGACTGCAGTATTATTAAATTTTTTTTTGTTAAATTATACATAAATTTAAATGAATTGCTTTGCGATGTTTAATTTTATAATTGGTTTATAACTTTTATAAAAATTGTTTTAAATGAACTTTTCTTTTTTTTTTCTTCTTCTTTTTTTTTTTTTTTTTAATAAATGAGTGCCGGTAGATGACAAATAAGGTAAAATTTTAAAGACAGAATAATGTACAAAATATGTGGAATTTTTTAATATTTTTTTTTATTACGAGTATAATGTAAAAAATATTAAAACCAGATGTATAAAAGTAAAAAATCTGTTTTAATTACTTATAAAATTATTCTGTTTAATTTTAACAAATATTATTTTATTATTGGAAAAAATGAATGCAATTGAAGTTTAATCATTAGAACAGTTTTTTTAATAGTAACTAAATACTTAATTATTCTTGGCATAGAGTGAATTATTAGTATTTATGCATTATAATTGTTTTAAAAATTGTTATATTATCAAGCAAATTTATAATTCATATCCAGAATTTTTATGATGAAATTCTTTTTTTGCTTACTCGACATATAATATAAACATAAAATAATAAAAAGTTTAAAATTTTTTTTAAACATCAATATAAATGAAATTCAAACAATTTCTTATAAATAAATGTACAATTTTTATTATTTTTGACAATAATTAATAATAAAAATACTATTTATTATAAAATTTATTTTTATATTCGAATAATTTATAACATTTATTGAAGCAATTTTGTTTTCAATTTTCTATTTTCATTGATTTAAATAAACTAAAGTTTATGTTATAACATGAATTGTGGCAAGATGTATTTTGTTGAGATTTTCAATTTAATTTGGAAAATTAAAGTTTTAAAACTAAGTTAGAAACAAAAAGTTAATTATAATGGAAATTTTTTAAATGTATCCATTTTGCAAAAAAGTGCCTAATTTTATTCAGAAATCAACAAAGTTATTTACACAGTCTTTTTAAACTACTTGAAGCGATCATAGTTAAAAATATATTAACATTTTCATAATTTTTTTTCATTTCAAGTATAATTCAAACAACTAAATATGACAGTATTTCATAACAATTGCGTTTTCAAATAAAAATGTACTGCGGTTAGTACTAAACACATAAAGATTAAAATTTTTATAAAGTGAAGTTCCTTTTAAAATACAAAGTGAATAAGATTTTTAAAAAGTTTTAATAATAAGTTTAAAATTTTAATCCATAAAATTTTATATTAATAATGTTGACTATGGACTAAGTTTAAAAAATCAAATTCCAATATTCCAACTGTCGAAAAAAATTTTATCATTAAATATTATACTATAAACTTATACTTTTAAAAGTATAGCAGGAGATAAAAGTTTCATATGAAAAAATTCCAAAGGATAAACATTTTTTGACTGAATGTTAACATTTCTGTAACATTTGCAGATAAAGGAAATGCATTTTATAGGAACTTGATTAACACAAAATTATTAAGTATATGGTTTTGAATCATCACGTAAAATGAAAAAAATGTTTCAATAATGTATTATGCAAGTTTGTTTTCAAGATATTCTTATTAGAATATTAATTTTAAAGGTAATATAAGAGTTTAAATACAGGTATAGATTACTTTGAAGATGTGTTAGATCACGTATTCGAAAAAATGAATCATTTTAATATTAAGTTTAAGATAAATTTATACTAAGAAAAACAGGAAACAATCAGCGATATTTATATTAAAAAATAAATAATATTATTCGTGTTTACAAGATTAAGTGATAATTTACTTACGTGTTTATTGTTGAAAATAATTAATAATTTTCTACTTTATGTTTTCTATAACAAATATTAATGTGTACAAAAATTAACATTTCAAATATGGTATTGAGATTATTTTGTCTCGAAATTTTTTTAAGGTAATAAAATGTGAAAGAAAACTTGTCCAATATTATTGTAAATCGTAATTTAGTGTAGATTTTAATTTTAAAAATCTCATTTTTTTAAATGTTACATTTATAAAATTTATCGCGATTGAAGTTTATATTAAAAGTCTTTATTTTTAAAATATAATGTTTTGTTACATTCATTTCTGAATTATGATATTATTGTAACTGAATTTGCAATATTTCAAATTCTTAAAGCAAGGTACTATTTAAAGTAAAGCCAAAGTCAAAACAATTTTTTTTTTCTTCAGTTATTAAGCATTTGTGTCCCATTTTAGTTTACAAAAATCTTTTCATAGTATTAATGTATATTTTATACACAAAATTTGTTCATCTATAATACAATATTCAGTTAAAAAATTATTTTTACGGAATATGTATCTTGCAAGTTTATAGGAATTTACGCATAAATTGACAAGTGAGACTTTCAAGAGTTCAGATAAGAATATCTGCTGAACAGGATAAAAATATTTTTATTTTATGGAAGATTATCGATAAATTGTTTTATTGCGTTAAATTAAAAATCATATGACCGTACAACATGAATAATACATTGGTAGGCATAATTATATTTACAAGGATCATATTCAATTATACCTACACGTTGTAATGACTCTACTAGTTCATGGTCATTTCAGGGTTGGTACTTTTCTGTGTACCTTCTTTTCCAATTTCACAAGTTCTACAGTCGATAGAACCGAGTCATTGCAAGGGTTTGGCGAGTCCGACACTACCTTATTTTACTTTATTTCTTGAGGGTATCAACAAGCATTTTTGTCCTCGCTGTCCTAGATTTTTCCCACTCGTTGATGAAATAGCAAATACTTCTGGAGCGTGGAAAAGTCGTCCATACTACGCTACAACTCTTTGACTCATCGAATGCCCAGAGAACAGAGGAAAAATGTGCTCGTTTAATTTTCATGCTATAATGAATTTAATCACAAGGCACTTAAACCTTTGAATTGAGAAGGCTGTTGCTTCTATTTTCAAATCGGTTTCCTTAGCCACCAAGTGCACTAGTGATCAGTCGAAAGGAGTTCTCTTTTCTTTTTCTCCTTTCTAAAAAAATTTCTTTACTTCGTTTATCATGGGTCTTTTCAGGATCTCTATGATTAGTTCGGTTTTGACTTTGCTATTAACTAGTTTGAATCCTAACTCTCAGCGTTTTTTGATTATAGATTTGATTTATTTGAGATCAAAATGGTGAAATGGCCTTTTCGTACATTAGGTTAGTCTTTTGACAATATTAGTTATAATTACAATTAGCTTAAAATACTACTTGATTCTATTCTATTTAGAGTCATTGAACCTTATCAAGTCCACGTCTCTCCTAGGTCAGATTTTAAGGAGTAATTCAGAAAGTCTTTCCTTAATTCATAATTTTCGACATGTTATTTCTTTTCTAGAAATATGTAATGCTGGTTTTTAATTTATTTAGTACTTTGTCGGGTGTCTCCCAAAGTCCTGTTCTATGTTGGTTTATCTTTGAAACTCGTGTTTTAATTATTCTTTAACATCTTATTTTTAAACTGTGATAGATAGTATATACACATGAATATAGTTTTAAAGTAATTATATGTAGGTAGTTACAGTAATGTTGGATTTAATAAAATTTTCTTCCAGAAAGACTACACGATCGATTTTATACAGATCAATTTAATTTCTTTTTGATCTTCAATTTTTATTTCTTTTTTTTCACGACTTATTCTAATAATATTAGAATTATTTGTTTTATTAATGTTACTGTCTCTCACCTTAGCGTTCCATCAGGTCTCGGTGACAGTCATTACGTAAAAAATAAGACGAAGGACAACAAATGCCTTACCACCTCAATATGCCCTGTGAGAGAGTTCACATTGAAATGACAGGATCTCAGATAAGGACACAGAGGAAGAAGAGGACGAAGTGGTAATATTAGAGTTTATGGATGGTCTGGGAGCGATGATAGGGATAAGAACGAGGTCAGATGACTTAGGAGGCATCATTAAGATTGAGGTAGGTGTGGCATCAGAGTTGAGAAGCTTCACGATGGAAAGGTGATCATCTTCAAAAAAAATTATCCAAATCTGCAGAGGATGAGATGATAAGCACCGTTGTTCCCTTCTTCTCCATGACAAAAACTCTGCCATCGTGGACAAAGTAGAAGAAATTCTTGTCCTAGGCTGCTTGGCGCTCTGTATTGCGTAAATTTTAGAGGTTCCTAGTGAAGTACTCATTTCAGTTAATAAGACCATGATTTTAGGGAGAGGGAGCCTTGGTTTTCCAGATTAGCTGTCCATTCAGAGCGAACGATGATTTTTGCCTCGATATAGAAACGCGCCAAACCGTTGTTGGATATTTTATGCTTGAATTGTTCAGAATATAAGTCAACTACGAAAATGTTCGACGAGAAAAAAATTTAACTTCGAAAAAGCGATGTCGACCGGATTTCTCAATATCCTGTAAGCTATTGTGCTTGCACTTCGCGTGCCAGCGCGACTACCCCTATCAGTACCGCAGGACCCTATTTATTTCTCTCACAATTTTTGACAACACGTCACAAACATAATATAATTTTGAGTTGGTACTGAAATGTATTCAACGTAGGATTTATTTATAGGCTTTGCTATTATATTTAGTAATTAAATGGGTGTTTTTTTAAATATATAATTGACGATGAAATTAGAGAAAATGTAATCTTCCAGAATAAACTCCATCTGATAAAGTTGATCGAGAATATAATTAAAATATTCATAGATTAAAAGTAATTTAATATTTAGAATGTGACAATTAATATTAGAACTGACAACTTTTTTATTTTTTTTTTTTTTAAATGGGTTGAATTGTATTTGATATATTTTTTATATATTAAAATGGATAAAAGTCCGTTTTATTTATTATATATTACAATGTCTAACAGTGTTTTTACTTAGTCATGAACCAGAATTGAAATGAATTATCCAGTAGTTTTTTTGTAGCTAAACATGTATTCCATTAGAATATACATGCATGCACAATGCGTGCTTATCTTTAGGTATAATGGTATTCTTAGTTGACCTCAGAGCTCCAGCTACACTAGGGAATCAGGATCAGGCTTCGACGCAGACTAGTGACATAATCTGATAGAAATACAACTTCCGCTTAAATTGCTCTATCAATACTGCAATGTCACATCTTCAATACTTTTACAGATATTTTACTTTTCTATTTTAGAACTTTTTAACATAAGGGTATATACACTTTATTGAATTGAATATATTCGAAAACTGCTTATCCAAAACCTAATCCCTTCACTTCCTAAATATTGATTTGTCTGATCTAAATTTTCAGAAATTCAATGAAATAATTTTTCTGTGATTAATTCAATTTTAGATGAGAGTCGAGATAAACATTTGAGATAAAAAAGTTGAGTCATTTTTGTTTCTAGATGGTCAAGACAATTCACTAAAATCTGATAATTTACAATTATGGGTCTATTAAAGAGCAGCTTTAAGACGATTAAATTAAAACTGCATGATGCCTTCCTAGTTGAATCCAGATGTGATATCTCTGAATTATCTTAGCTCAGAGATTTGAACGGCCATGTCAGGATGAAGTTTGTAAAACTCAATGTTGTCTGTATCAGAACACCTGAGATATTTCGGAAATATTTATATTTTAGATTTCTTTATCAGGAGGATTTGGGACGGTGTAGATTCATTGATTCATAATAGGGAATAGAAAACTTTAATATAAGATTTAATAATGTACCCTGATTTTGTTCAAGTCAAAACTTAATTGTAGTTTAAATAAAACTGAAGTTTCATCGTCTAATAATAAGCTGTCTAATTATAAAAAAATAATTTTTTTCAAGTATATTTAAATTTAATGCCCTATTATGGAAATTTAAAAAGCAATTAAATATTGTTAGTTGAATTCTCAAGAAATCTTCTAAAATTCATAACATTGCATAAAAGATCATTGTAATTAATACCCAGAGATAAACTTAGTATCGTGAAGCGGATTGTAAGAGTTCATCAAGGGTGAAAGGCTAATTAAAAAAAGTAAATAGTATTCTAGAAAGCATTCAGCACATGATCCTTTTCGAGGGAAAGTACATGGATGTGGATTAATAATTTCATTAGTAAATTTGACAATTCACGTGTATCGCATGGAATATTCTGGAGAGTGACGTAGCTCCGTAATAAGACGAAGCCACAGGGGTGCCGCGGGGGTGTAAAAGTGGCCCGGAATCGCTTGTACGCGATCGAGTGTTCATTAAATGGGGAAATTTCCTAGGAATTCCTCTGTGCGCGCGTGAGGCTAGGCTGCATCCGAGACAATAAGACTAGTTGGGATGTGCAAGAGGGTGCACAGCTTGTTCGCTGGGCTGATGCAATTTCAGAGTAGGAAGTTCAGCTACTTGTGGTGGGTGAAGGACCGTCCACCCCCCCACCCCACCCCACTCACCCCTTCTTCCGCAATCTTCGCCCTCTTGTCGGTTTAGGGGGTAAGTAGCTGTGCCTGGAGTACACCCGCGCTAATGTGTGTGTGTGCGTGCGTGTCTGTGTGTGTTCGTACCATCTTTGCATTTACGTGCACGTGTACTTCTTGCACACACACTCGAACGAAACTGCTCCTTTTTTCTTCTTTTGTTCTTAATGCTCGCGGTTAGGGCTATTTCGATGAAATACTGCGAATTCCATTTGTTAGCGCTGATGTCGTTCGATCAATATGTATGAATTGTCACTAATTTTCCTTAGGATGAAATATACATTGATGCTGAAGTGTAGGCAAACACATATCAAGGTAGTTGACATAAGATCCATAACATAATTTACAAGATTAGCACTTGGAGATAAACACGATCAACAAAATAAAACTATAGAAAAAAGTTTTATGTGTAATTAAAGCATCTATTGTTTTGTTTTATTAATAAATTTTTTTTTTTTTAATTTTTCAAAATCCAATTTTTTAAATCAAATTATATTTCAGTTATAGAGTTTATATAATTTTTATCTTAATAATACTAAAATTAATTCGTTTCGTAATATAATATAATATTTAAAACATGATTAAACAATTTTATTTTATTTATATTTTTATATATATATATTATAGTGTTTATATATATATACATATATATATGTATGTAATAAAAAAGTTAATCTATATAATTTTTGTTATTTTTGAGTTTTACGTAATTTTATTATCTTTGTTAATATGCATGATTTTATATCTGATGTAATATTATTAATTAAATATTAATACTTTTATTGATGTATATTATATGCAAAATAAAATATATATTTTAATTGAAAAACAAAAAATTTACAGATCGATAGCTTAAAATTATTTATAAAATCACAAATCCATACTTATTTGTTTTTAAAAATTATTCAAATATGAGAGAAATTTAATTTAATTTGTTTTAAAAGTATTATTAAATATTATTCAAAAATCACTTTGCAATTCCGATTTGTTGTTCTTCTTCTCTAACTATACATATTTTTTTAACGAGCTTTTATTTTATTTTAGTATATTTTCCATCTTTTATCTGTATACGTAATTCCAACACATGGTTTAATTTCATTTAAGTAGCACATGTTCTTCATAATTTTACATAAAATTGAAACAAGAGGTTTAATTTTAGAATTTTTATAGTTTTAAATCAATCGATATCTTAAAAGTGGTACTTTAATACTTCATGAAATTTATTATAAAATAGTTATAGGTACTTATTCAAGTACCACTTCTTTTAAAAAACAGTTCAAGTGACCTCAATATACGGCTTGCGATTAAGTGTAGGTTTTGAGTAAGGGAGATGTCGAAAGTTTTAAGCACGTATACACGATAGCAAACTTACAAGGATTCATGAGCATAAATATATTCAGAAAGTCTGAAGATTTTAAATTATTGAATACATGGATTTAAGTGTAAAACAGATTAAAAAGAAAAAAATATCTTACTCTATAAGTCGAGTGAATTCATTAAATTGTTCTAAGATAAAATAATTAATATTTTTTGAATTGTATAATATGTATGTGTGCGTGTATGATGGCGCGCACGTGTTTATTTATTTATATTGAATTATATATACATATATATATATATATATATTTATGTGAAATAATTAGATAGAAGATTTTATAAACTTAAACATTATGTAAATAGAATTTAAGAATACCTATATAGTAGTTTTTACCTACTGTGTTCAAAATATACAAAATATTTGTATTGTTTTTTTTATGTAAAATATAGATTAAATAAATACTGATATTTTAAGGTGTAAAATATTACTCTGAAAAAGAGATATAAAACATTGTTATTTTATAAGATAATTTAAGCTTAGAATTATCTATATAATATGATTTGTATTATTTTTATTGTATTATTGTATTATTGGAAATTATATTAGATTTTTGATAATTATTTTATTAAAAGTATCATGTTTCTTATGTTCTTATACTGTCTACAAATGACATCGATGTTATAATGAACAGTAAATAATATTACGAGTCTAATAAGACCCTTAATCACATTATCAAAACTTGTTAATGGAATATAAATTAACTTATAATTTGTATTTAAGTACATAAAATTAATATTTTTGAACGATAAGTTACTTTTACTTTATAATTACCTTTTTAAAATTAATATTATAATAATGAGTGTCAATACCAAAATTGAAAACCTATTCAAGCGCGACGAGAAAATGCATTCGCATATTTGGTTTAATACTCGCATTATTAAAATAATGTATCGGGTTAATATATGTATCTCAATATATTCATATTACATACAATTAATATATGTTAATATCGTATGTATTAATTGAATGTCGAATTTCAAAAGTTAATTTAATTAAAAATATCGATAGTTTTTTATAACAAGTAAATTTCATCATGATTTCAAAAATTAAAATAATTTTTTTTTTTAAATTTTGAATAATTAATAACATTTATTACACATCCTTACTTCAAATTTAATTTTAATATAGAAATATTTATCATTTATATATTAGTATTTTTATTAAATTTTATTTTGAACATTATTTTTATACACTTGTGTACAATATTTGCTAGCAATATTTATAGATCAAGTAATAGAGCACTTTTTAGGCCATAAGAAAAAAAGCAGCTAGTGATGCATATCAAGATTCGTAAAAAAATTCGTAGTTTCTTATTTTGTAAAATGTCACTCACGATTTTCAAGGGTTTTATTTTTTTACTAACAATTTTAACGGAAAAATGCATTTTTTTCACTTTCTTTGTTATAAAATGAAAAGTCATAATTTTAATACTCTAGAGTCAATGGATGAATGGTAGTTAATAAAATTACGAAGAAAATTCAGTTTTAGATAAATCGATCAGAAAATTAGAAGCGCAAAAATTTGTAAAAATTTGTAACATATTATTTTTTCATAATTAGAATTCTAGTTTTGGGAAATTTAAGTTATTAATATGTATTTTTTTTAGCTTGACCGGATTTTTGGTTTTCGACTAATATTAACGTTAATTAAAATTTATTTTCAGATTATTTTACCAGATAATTTAGTTTTTTCACCGATTTTAAAAAATATAATTGTAGCACAACAAATCGTGTATTTTACATTTTATATAACTTTTCATTTTATAACAAGAAATTAAATTAAACAAAGAAAAATAATAATTAATAATAAAATTAATGATAAATAAAAATAAATAAATAATAAAGAAATTAAATTAAATTAAGCAAAGAAAAATAATAATTGATCAATATGAAATCAAAATATTAAGTTAATACTAATGCTTTTCTATTATTGAAAAGATGTGAATTAAAAGCGCACAATAAACAAGTTGTATGGAAATAAAATCTGGGATTTTTTTTGGAAAATGAATGTTTTTTTCATCACAATTATTGAAGGCTAAAACTTTGTTATGCTTTAACAATTTCAATATTATAAACGGATTAAGAAACAATATACTCGGTATTATGTCTGATATGTAACAATGCATAACAGTTAAGTGAACTCAGCGATTATGGGATTACTACAAATTCTAAATATATACATATTTTTTACTCAAATTATGTTAAAAAGAAAATTATTTTTTATAATTTTAATTAAAAAAGATTACAAATGTTGTTAAGGATAATTATATTAAGATATAATATAAAAAATAATTATTATATATAAAATGTACTGTTTTAGTTTTATATTAATTGTAGGATACAATATACTATCAATATATATATATAACTATACTTGAAAAAATTTAATTATGAATACATATTCATAACGATTTCTAATTTACAGAATATCTATTATCAGTATATTTTAAAGAATTTTTTATGAAATATTTTTTTTTTTAAATAATTATATTTAATGCAATAATATAAATAGTGCATTATAAGAAAATAAATGGATAATTTTAAGTTTATATATTTGACTATTTTATTTTGTATCTTACATTATTTTACATGGAATTACTTGCTCATAAGGCAACGTATATTTTGAATGTTTACTTGTGCGTTAAATTACAGGAATAAGTTTAAGATGCTTAAACCAAAAGAAATTTCGAGGTGTATTTAAAGATATATATGCATTATCTGTACTTGTGCGTGTGTGTATACGCACAGTGAAAAACAGAAAATTTGTGGAATATGTACGTACACTCATTGCCAGATGTAACTACCCCACGTTGTTAATTAGTAGGATGTTTATTTCTATGTGAACGGGTTTAAAATTAATTTATTTTTTGTGTTGTATATAAAACATTGTTAATAATTATAAAGTCTATGTATACGTATAAATATTTTATATATATATATATATAATATATTATATATATATATGTAGGTAGGTACACATGAACATTTAAGGGTTCTCAGGTTGAACTGCTTATTACAAGACCGATAAACTAATAATTGTAACGCTTGCTAGAGGTCGAACATATTACAAATAACGAGATGCAGTAACAATCGATATGCGACATCTGAAATTGATGACATATTACTCGTGAATGACAGATAAGATTAAGTTAATTAAGTTGTTCTCTTAAAAGTTGCCTAGTGTACAAATGAAGAAGTAACATTTGTTGTGTTAGTACTAGTAGTATGTCTAAACGTAATAGTTGACTTCAAAAGTTGATGCACTGTTGCAGAAAATTTGTGTTATTCATTATCGAGTACCAACGTTAAAGGTAGGTTAAGATCCCTTTGAAATTGTTATTGTAAAATCCATTTTTTAAATCAGGATTCTGCGTATTCAGGGCTTTGTTTTCATGGATTCTACATATATAATTTATGTTGGAAGAGAGATCAAAGAACGAATAAAATTTACAGTAAATAATTAATTTAAGGAAAAAATGTAAGATAAAATGAAAGATTATTTTTAAGAAGAAGGACAGTAGATTGAATCATAAAAAATATAAAGTAAGGAAAAAATGTAAAATATGTTTTTGTATAACTTTTATACTAGTTAATTTTTGACCGGTCTAAAATAAATCACTTACAATAAACAGTTTTTAGCTGACGTCCGGGAAGATATTCAAGGATTGAAAAGTCTGACTTATAGGCTGATTGACGATTAAATGGAGGTTCAGAAGGAAGTTTAATGAGGAAAATTTAGTATTAGTTTCACCGTGAACTATTGTACTTCTCTCTGTACATCTATAGTAGAATAAACGTCCATTCACGAGTTTTATTGAAAAAATTGTGTTTGATTTAGTTAACCTTTTCTTTATTTTTCTATATACAATACACACTAATTTAAAAGAGTTTAAAATTATAAAGATTTTACTGTTTTTGAAATATACAGAATAAAAAATAACTATAGGATTTTCGGATATGGTAAATAATATTGTTATAAACTTATTGAAAAAGGTAGAAAATAGGTTTGAAGATAGAAATAATGTATACATGGTATGTTCGGAAAATAATGCTAATTTATTAATTTTAAAGTTACTATTTATTGTAGTGATTTCGAAAAGATCAGAAAATGTGTAGGGGAGTTGTTTCTATTTGTTCCTTTTTTTTTGTTGTCTTTCCGATCATTAAAAGCGGCACGATTTGAATTTGCATCAAGGATTTTTTCAGTTTTGTAACACAGTGCGATGGACCGCCTAGGGAAATGGCGTTATACGATAAAACTTGGTGTGCGATTTGGAAAAAAACACTGAGGAGATTTTGAAAAAGATTAAATGTTAAAAAAGGTTTTTAAGGGCAACTTTATGCAAATTTTGATGAATGCAAGGTGGTATTGATTATCCTGATCCTTAAATGATGATTTGAACTGAAAATTTTTGCACACTTTGGGTTGAAGAATCGATTCGGGTTATTTTGGGTTTTGAAAATAGGGCTCATCGGTAACCTTTTGGAAAGCCCTATACGATTTTTTTCAATTACGATTTAGATGGAATTTTATTCTTAAAGACTTTTTTAACTTTTAAAAATTTGTACAGAATTTGATCAAACCACAAACAAATTTTTGATGTGTAAATCTGTTCCAACAGTCACTCCATCATGCTGTGTTGTAAAATTGAAAAATACGCTTCGAACGATGTTAAATCCTGCCGCTTCTAATAATTGAAACAAAGGAATAAATAGAAAAAACTCCCCCGCCCATTTTAAAAACTCTCCCAAATCGCTACGGCCAGTATCGAGTTCAAAAATAATAAATTGGCGTTGCTTTCCGGATATATCATTTAAATATATATACAATTATTTATAATCTATAATATTATATTATTAATATAACAAGATGTTGAGTGAATAGTACAAATATGTAAATATGCGACATAGTGTATTTAGAAATTTTAACTTCTCGATAAAGTATAGTTCGCGATAAACAATTTTAAATCAAAAATTTTGTATTTAAATTTTCTAGAAAATTTGGAATCTTCAGCATCAGAACATTGTACATTCTATTTTTTCGGATTTAAAAATTTTTATTAGATTATTTCACAATTCTTAAGGATCTTTAATTAATTGATTATTATTATAAACAATAGAATAATATAAGGATAAATGTTTTGATTTATTACGTAATTATTTATGAGATCAGTTATACAGGAAACTCATTCAAAAGGATTTTATGTACCAATCAATTTTATAACTATGTTGTGATTGTGCGTATTAAATAGTATGGAATTTAAAAGTATTCATTTTGATATAAGCCAATGGACACGTCATCTTTGTTTTTGGCAAAATTACTTTCAGATGTATATATTTTTTTTTAAATAAAGAAAGAAGCAGATCATGCCAGAAAGTACAATCATTCTAACATAGAGATATAGATACATCCTCAAACTATCAACCATGATAATACATATACATTCATTATTTTCCTCAAACAGATTTGGTTTATTTGTAATTGTTTTAGATTTAAATGGGTTCCAAGTCACAACTTCATCATGAGTACTATTAAATGTTTAATGAATTATGATCTCGGTATGATTATTATTTAATGGTATTAAAGTTGTCATTCTAACCAGTTGAAATGTGTCTTCAATCGCAAGTAAACAAATATTTAGTACACATGTTATTATTTATTTGTGTATCGATAATGTTGGATTGAGTGAGTTTGAGAGAAGTTATTAATTGTGTAAGGTCTGCGCTTCTCTTATTGGAATCATATTGTGCGTTAAAAACATTATTAATCACGTAGTTCTATTATCTTTTATGGGTTTGTCCATATTCCCCTTACACAAATTTCTTCATTTACTGTTAGCACAATTGAAAAGTTGAAATTCTAGAACGAGATACCATCATATCATCATATGGAAATTCAATGTCAGTTGACACTTTTAATTTTTCCAGTTGTAAACGCTCAAGATTACTATTGGAATAAGTATTTTATGAACTGGTAGTTTGCTTCCCTTATGCTTGTTGTTATTTTAGATTTAGTGTTTAGGTTTTTTATTTCTGAGAATATTATATTATTATTTTACATATTTATGAATTTTTAGTTTTTAACTTCATTGTCTTACATTTATACGATTTTTCTGACATTCTTTGTTTATTTTTATAATCACTTTTATAGCGGTGCGTTTTATAATCAATATATAATTTCTATAAAAAAATTGTATTGTAGATTTAAATTAAAAAATTGCAAATAAAACTTATTTGTATAAAATTTGTGTACATTTTCTAAACAAATCTTAAATATATAAATTTACCCCTTATTCAAATTAAATATATATATTGTTACTTATTTTATTAGTTAAAAATATTATTTTGACTCTCTTCACCGAGCACACAATACAACATAAAAGTAAATGCAACTAATTTTATTAAATTTTAACAATTGATACTCATAACATTGTCATTTTTTAAAATGATGTTCATTCAACATTCATTAAATTTTAATTTAGTCGCATTCTAACTGTTAAACTTTTTTAACGACTGCACTGCAACGACGAGCGTATGTGTTCTCATTTTACTATAGAGTAATAGTTTAAAGTTGCTAGCAAGATATTATTTGAGATAATCACAAAGTACTGATGTAACAAGAACTCTCATACTCCAAGGCTTGGGTACCTAACATATATACCTGTGTTATCGCTACTATGAACCTACGAGTGGTCTAATACTTGAGTTATTACAATCAAAATGAGTAACATTCAGTTTATAAGGACTTATGAAACTTCAGATTTAAATAGATTTTAAACAAGAGCTATGGTGAAATTACTATTTGTAACTATAGATAAAGGGGGGTTAAGGTATTGCCAGTCGAAGAGCTTTTTAATTAGAATTTGAATTAAAAAACCTTCTATTTACAAATTGAAGTAATCTTTTTTATTTATTTATTAATTACAAGAGTTTTGCATTTGTCGAGTAACTACGTGTATTTAACCAACTATCTAAAAATCATAAATATGATGACTTTCAACTATAAATATATTTAATTTTTAAACAGATTCACAACGTACTAATAATATATGATGAATTCAATCTTTCATTTTCTCATTTAAAGATTTGTATTAGGCTGATCTATAAAGTGATGGGGTATTATCATGATTGACAGCTATTCTTAAAAATATCAGTTTATAAGCACAATAATAAGATATAAAATATGTGACACTTTCATTTCCCTGTATTTAAATTCACAATGTATATATATATATATATATATATATATATTGTGTGTGATGAATGGGGAGATCATTTTTTGAATAATATTGGAATATTAATATATAATAGTGGAGAGCACTATTTGAGTTATGAAATTTAGAATGTGTAGAATGAACTGGAAAAACCAAATCAGCCTGTTTAACTTCTTATGATTTCATACATTATTTTATCAATAAGTTAGATTTTCAATACCTAATTTTTTTGTGTAAAATAATGGAAAAAATATGTTGGATCTAGTGTTAGATGATAATTAAATATGTCCAAAACTAAATGCGTGTAAGTGCATACTATTCTTATGAGTTTCGTTCGTGTAGTATTAAATTGATGTAACTTAGACATGAATTTATCGGTTAAAATACTACTATATTTAAACAATATAGATAAGAGAATGTAATTTATTATAAGTAAATAAAAATAGATGTATTATTAATAATATTATTACGGGAGATAAAAATTTTATATCGAACTCATGAAAGATTATTATTAATTTTCTATCGTGTACAATACTGTCGTTACATACAATAACCTGGTAACTGATGTTCTTCCTTGTTAACTTAACTTTAAGTGTGCGTCACTGGAGCCATCAGGGAGATGAGTGTCCAATTTAATAGAAAATTATAAATAAAATAAACAAAATAGTTTATCTGAATTTGGTTAAACAAATCGTAAATGATATTTTCATTGCAAAAATTTAAATTAGTTATAAACGTAATTGGACAGGTTTTTAAGCATGAGAAAGTTAAGTGAAAGCATTTACGAACATAGTATTACAATCAATTGTTACAATAATTCTTAAATAAATACATTCGCTTAATAATGTACATATTTTATAAAATGATAGAGTCGCGTTACATTCACAAACGAAATTGTAAAATCACAAAAGATTATTGTTCAAATTTTACAAAACTTTAATAAAATAAAATAATGATGATAATACAATAATATGCACTACTCGAAAAATCTAATGAGATTTATTTTCATGATTTTTCCTCTTTCATTCGATCTTTTTTTTTGAGAATTTTTATTCTTACCCATGGATTTATATTAAAACGCGACAAGTATTATTTCCTTTACTATTTATGTTAAATAGATATCGGAATCTTGTTGCAATATATATTATAGTTTTAATTATATGTGTGACTTAAATATATATATTAATTTAAATATATATTTAAAAATATATAGAATATATATCCTGTAAATTAAATTCAATTTATGGTTTAAAAAAGGAAATTATAGAAGAAAAATAGAAAAAAAAGATGAAATATTGTACACCTGTTTAAAATTACAACAAATTTTATGTTTTTGTTGGTCCAACATATATTGAGTTTTGCATTATTCAAAAATAATTGTCTGAAATTGAATTGAGAATTGTTTAAACTTAATGTAAATATATAAACAAGCAATATATTTGCATTTTTAAATTTTTTGTATCAGCTGTTTTAGTACATCTACTTTAGACTGAAGGTCGTTCTTGTATTTAAAAATCTCTATGCGGCGTTAAAATGTTATATTTTGGTAAAAATATATATGCATTAACATTTCTTAATAAATTTATGCTTACTTGCTAAATTTAGTTATAAGCTTTTAAACACATTTCCAAAAAAAAAAAAAAAAAAAAAAAAAAAAAAAAAAAAATAGAATTGCAAGTTTTAATATGTATACATTAATATTAATACGGATTTTAAATTAAAGGAGTTGCAACGTGTACTACTTTAAAATTAAAGTTCAAGCTAATAATTAGTATCTTCTACAAAAGATATTTATAAGCATATATTAAAAACATTAGCAAGTAATAATTCTTATGTTGAAATATAAAAAGTATTATAAAAGATAATACCAGACTCTAATATCAGAAATTAATAAAATTTATGAGGTTTGTATAATTTTTTAATTATTTTAAATTAAATTGAGTTTTATTAATTAATAAATGTGTTTTATTTTATCTAAAATTTGATAAAAAATCTCTATTTTTAATATATTTTTTAATTACCTTATTTTAATGAAAACATATAATTGAATATATTAAGTTTATAATTGTTATCTGAGCGTTAGGAACAATAAATTCTGAAAACCGTAAAAGTAAGAGTTAACATTTTTTATACCAAGTTTTTTCTGGTAATTTATATGCACATTTGATACTCGTCAACACAGATTACTTGCTTAATAAATCAGGGTTAAATATATGGTTGTGTAGGGATTAGTCATAACTACTACGAGAATTTTTATTTTTTGATGTAAAATAATCTTAAATTCGCATTATAATAGAAAAATTCATAATTTTTTAAATTGAGAATATTTTAATAGAATTATATTGCTATGATTTACTATGAATATTATTAAAAATTTGATAAAGAATATACTGCATGTATATCATATATATATATATATATATATATAAGTTGAAAATCGAAAGGAATCAGGCCTTTTTCATTCGAGTAGAGAAAGAATAGTAAAATGAAGGAAAGAAATGAGAAAAATAAAGACAGGCAGTGATAAAGAAAAATATACGTGTTCTGAGGGAAAAAGGGGAATAGAGAGAGAGAGAGAGAGAGAGAGATAGAGAGAGAGAGAGAGAGAGAGAGAGAGAGAGGAGAAAATAGAGAAAGAAATGAATAAATGGAGGCGAGAGGATAGAGTCGTTTAACCTTAACTTTGGGATCTAATATAGAACCCGGAATGAAAATTCCTTTTGTTACAGAAACTTATATCGATAAGTCAAATCACCATGCAGAATCCACGTACGTACACATGCAAGACAAGTATATGGTGTTTATAAAATTCCTGCATGCGAATTGGCCCATTGCGTAAAGAAGCACATATTCCCATGCGGTTTCGCATAGTTGGTTGCTTACATTTTCATGAGGAAACCCCATAAAGGAAAACTACTGTGCATTTATATCAAAAATAAAACTTGCAATGAAAAGCAGCAACGGATTATTTGAAGACTCTGGATCATTGATGTTGCACTTGGCTTTGGAGAAATACTGAGAGCAAACGGGGATGTAATGGAGATGATGGTATTTTTAGAAATTGTCGATGTATTTGTTGTACGTAAACGAGTCATTCTTGTATTTGATTGCGTAGTTTTGGATATTTTTGAATTAGCCGACGTACGATCAACCCAAGTACGAAAATATCACAAGGGCCATTTTCATGAAACTGTTTCTCAAATATACGAAATTTATAATGTACACGCGAATGAAGACTGCGTAGTTTGCTAATGGTACTATTAAATAGGAAGAGTTTAAGGGTCAAATAATCGTTACAGGGAAATATTCTTGAATGCGGTATTTTTCTGTTTCATTAAATATCTTTAAAATATTATCATTTTTTAAAGATTTGGGCTGATTAATTAAAAAAACTTTTATACTATCGTTGATTTTTGATAACAAATTTTATTCTATAATATTAAATTTCAAATTGACTCTGTCAGACGTGGATAGTTTTTCGGGGATTTACAATCATACCACATGTAAAAATTTTCTATTTTACAATTAATTTTTAGTGAAAAATATTCGTGTAGAGTATGTATTTTCTTAATATTTCCTGTAAAGAAAAATTTATATTTTATGTAATTATTTTTTATCATATTTTTAATACATTTTGCAAAACACATGCTTTCTATTATTTTTAGTTTTTATTTTTTTTTTAACGAAAAACCTTTTTGTTTCGTGAAAGTTATATTTTCCTAAGAAATTTTTGAAAATTATAAATAAAAATTGTGTATTATACTTTATAATTTGAATTTAGATACTCTTCTTTACTTTTACACTGTTTAAGTTTATTTAAAATAAAAATTATTAAGGGACTATGTGTTGAAATTGTTAGGAAATTCATAAAAAATTTATTTTTAATAAAGCGAATACTGAAAAACATCTTTTCCATGGGTATTAATGGTTTTTTTTTTATATAAATAAACCTTTACTTTTATTCTTCTATTATTTTTATTATATATATTGGAATATTTCATGTGCAAGTATATAAGGTCAGATCGTTCAAAAGTACTCTCAAGAGTACAATATCTTTAGAACAACGTTTTATATTTTGTATATTTACTTTAAATATAATTTTTATATTTATTGTAAAAATATCTTGTAATTTCAATACATATTCTTTAATCAAATAAAAAATTTTGTAATCAAATATTAGTATAAGGTAAGAATCAATTCAATGTTTTTAATGCATTAAAGGTTTTTTTTGTATTTTAAATCATAATAGCAGCAAAAAGTAATAATATCCACTTCATTAAATTATACAAATACTTTATTTATTTACCACACAGACAAGTATATTATGTTTTTTCAGATTATCATATTTTTTCAAATAGAAAAATTTTATAATGCCGATAATATTTTTAATACAATAGTGATAATAGCGATGTAATAGACGATAGGAAAAAGTGAGTATTTCTGGTCCAGTAACTATTCATTGATCAGAAGAGAGGAAGGTGTTGGATCAGTACGAGGAGGGCTTACGAAAACTGTGTATTGTACTAAAATTGAAAAGTTACTAGTAAAGATTGTAGTACTTGTCGAGTTAGTAAATTCACCCCGATTTTATTTATTTTTTTTTTCTTTCACCGGAAACATCTCCTCTGCGGATGTTGCTTTTACAGCGTATTCCAGAGTATCCGGTTCCGTTCAATAGTGGTAGCATCACCGAGAGTAAGACGGTCCAAATGTCCCACGATTTTGGAAAAAAAATTTTAACGTTGCCTATATTTTTATTGCAATAGCTTTTTACATCGAAGATAAAACGATAAAATTTTATTTATGTACATAAATATAAATTATAATTTATATACATATATAAATATTGGGTATTGTGAACAAATTCATATGCATTAGCATTTTATGTTTTTCTTTATATTATTATGAATTCAAATGAATTCATTGTTTAATTCTGTAATATATTCAAACTTTTTACATGTAAAAAATTATCATCATATTGTTCGTTGGAGTTTGGGAAAATAGTTTTTTTTACTTTGAATATTAACAATTCGTAGATGAATGAAATTAAATGGTAAATAAGCATTGGTGTAATAAATATATTAATATTATTTGATATTATGCTGATTTTTATGAAAATGAATATCTTTAAAACGTTTGCGAAAATTATATTAACTTTATGAATTATATATTTCACAATTACAATCTTTAATAGACTAAGTAGGACTCACTACGGTATATTCCATTGAGTCACGTAAAAGTAAAATATACTTAATCATATCTGAGCATTTAAAAAACAATAATCAAGTTTTTACGGAAAGGGTAAAGAAATATACATGGATAGTGTACATATTCAGATATTTGTGTGCATAAGCAAGCATATATGCTTATGTGAAAGTATTTAAACTTTAAACTAGTCACCACTTCTCATATAAGTAAAAATTAAATGAGTTGCGCGTAAAGTTTATTTCAAGCATCATTTTTATTTGATAAGGTTTGTGTTATTTCAAGATCATTAAATAAAAAAAAATTTTTACAGACATACGTCGCAGAAGAGGATATCACAACTGGGTACACCGACTTAAGAAAATAGTCCATTAATTTACGATCGATCCTCTATATGTACTTTCTGAAGGTAAATATATTTTACGATAAAATTTTCATTTACTTTGGTTTTTGAAGCATTCAAAACTTATATGTAAGTTTCAGTTAGACGAAAAAAAAAAAATAATGGAATATATTTGGAAAAAAATTTCCCAGTTCTACGTGATACGGTATGACACAGTATTACGGAGTATAAATAATACCAAGTGAATTTGCTGAATAAATAATATCATCAGCCAACACTTTTAATTTTACAACTCATCTTATAGCTCATTTAAATCATGTTCTGATTTCAATGTTTAAAAAAAAAATTTAATTTGTTTGACAAGATTTATGTAAGCAATTTTAAGAGCTACAAATGAGTTATAAAAGATTATAGTAAAGTGATGATTTATTATAATATAAAAAATTACCTTAATTAGCTGATATTATACATTATAATTTTTTTCAAATTGGCTAAAGAAATTTTTTTTTAAAACTTAATTCAATTTTGATGGTTTTGATAAATACATATCGCTGGCACTTTTGTTTTCTATTTTCTAATATTCATTATACCTATTGATGATTTCTTAAGATTCCCCTAATTTTCTTAGAGTTTCTCTTAGGTTTTACTCAGAAACTTCATTCTTGTATTTTTGAATACAAGTGTCTGTGTAATATCTCGAATAAGAAAAATAATATCAATAAATCTATGCTTAGGTTAATAGTAATAATTTTTTGTAACCTAATTTAAAAGTTTTCAGTAAAGAATTGTTTCGTAATAAAACTTTTAAAATATCCATAATAATACATGTTTTATCAAAATATATCATTTTTTATAAATTTATATATGTGCATTAAAAGATAAATGTTGAAATGGATTGAATTATTTTAATGCAAATAAAAATTTAATACTTCTTATTGATTATTCGAGAATTATTTGAAGCAACGTATGGTCTGTATTCTTAACAAATTTTTTCTGCTTAAAAAAGTTTTATGACATTCAATAAAAGTTTTCGTGTAAGTTTTAAGGATTCGTAAAATTCGGAAAAAGTTTAAATACAATCTGTTATGTATTATTCCAAGTGCTTGAGATAATATATTTTTTAGTGTTGTGAAGTGATTATTTGCATTTATAGAAATAAATATTTTTTATTTTTTGCTCCTAAGTGAATATCATTTAAAGTAGAATGATTTATTGAGTATCTGATTTATAAATCTGATTCATAAATTCAAATTTGTAAAAATTTATAATAAATAATTATCATAGTTATAATTGTAAATATATACATATATATATATTTATACTAATTTTTCCAAAAGACCAGTTTTTCAGTTTTTATAATTTTTTTCATCTTTATATAGAGATAGTAGATGGATTTATTTATCACTATTAAATTTTTTGACGGTTTGTACTAAAATACAATAAAATGTTTGATGTTTGAAATTAATGTATAATGCAGTGTAATATATAATTATAATTTCAATAATTTCAATCAGTTATTATCAATTGATTATGTGTATAAGTATAAAAACCATAAAAATATTTTGGATTAAGAATTTTAGAAGTAGCTTTGATTATCACACCTACGGTAAGATATATTTTCTTTAAAAAAGTAAAACTCTTAAAAAATTGAACCTTATCACATGTCATTAAAATATATTATTTTTAATATTTATTATTAAGTTTATACTAACATAGAGATGGTTTATAAAGTATTTGATTTTATCCTTTAATTAATAAAAAAAAATACCTGTTAATTTCAAGTTAAGTTTTATACATCATTCATCTTTTATCTTATCTGCTGTGTTAAAATATATTTATTTTTTATATTAATTTATATTTCTTGAACGAATAAACAAGTTAAAAATAATTTTAATTCTGTTTATTTGTATGTACCGTACATTTTATCATTTATTTCTAGAGATAAAATTATAAAGATACCCATAATTCTGAAATAAAATTTTATACCATTTAAATAAGAATTAACGTAAAAATGATAAAACCTTAAAGTGAATGCTATTTTTATATTATAATTTTAATTTAATAATTGTCCAATACATTTCTTTTCATGTTAGCTGTTTGTAGATTTATAACAGTAAATGATATTCTTTTATTTTGCCGAATGGCAATTATCTCGAAAAACAAGGATCCATTAGAATGAGTTATGGATCGAGGCATTTACTGTTTGATACAAGAAAATATTCCCTTTAAGTTTTACTCAAATCCTTACTTTTCAAGGTTGATGTTCCTCTTGTAAGTACATTGTTAAAGTAATAGGTAAGAAACTTGTTTGCGTTCACATCGTCGTTAACTTAAACATTAAAGTTTATTCTTGAATCATCCAATTGTCTCTATTTATAATATGATGAGCGTTAGCTATTAGCTTGCATATTTAAAATGAAAATTATTAAAATAACGACAAGTACAAATGGATGAAATATTTTTAGCTGACATGTTCATAAATTAATATGAAAGAGCTCAATTTTAACCAATTTATATCAATATTTTGATTTCACATACACATAAACACACACACACACACACACACACACACACATTATTATATATATTGTCAAAAATATTGAGATTTATAATTAATACCATTTTAATAAAAATGTTCAAAGATACGTGAAATAATTTAAAAATACATCAATCAGACTTTTTATATTATACCTTTAGCGTTTTTACTACATTTAAAAATATATATTTGTTTGCATTTACTTCTGATCAAACTTATGAATATAAATTGCTGTTTCAAGTATTTTTAATCATCTGTTTTTGCGTTATTATATAGCTCTTTACTTTTTCGTAATCACTTTCATCTCGACATATTTTTTACGCGTTGCATCTAGTGCCATTCAAATTATTTCCAGCTGCATTAATAAATAACCATAACGCTTATGAAAAAGCTTGTCATAGATTCAGGCCAAAATTTCAATAATAGTTTTACTGCAAAGCATGAATTTTTGGGTCGAGCTCTCGCAAGTTTGTTCCACGTAAATTTACTTATACGCGTGCGTGTGTACGTGTTTTAAAATGCATGTATGAGTTTGTAGATAAACGGCTATCTTATTTCAAAGTCTGTTTATAACACACTGGGAGCCGGAGTGCGGAGTTCAGGCTTTGCACTACTGGTATTCTGTACACGATTCCTATCTGAGCTTGGAACTTGGGTCCTTTTCATGATTGTATAATGAATACAGTTTAAATAATTTATAATCTGCATATAATGGAAATCCTCTCTCAAATCAATATCTGGCATTATACAATACCTGTCATGATAAAATGCTCGACTGGTGTTTCAAGATTACCTTGGAAAAATCGCAAATCGTTCTTTTCAAATTTTCTTTTTATGAAGGATGTGTAGCCACTTACTCGATTATTCAATAAGAAATATAATACATAATTGCTGGTGCACCTTTACAATAGATTTTTTTATTTGGAGACAATTTTACTGCTTACGTCGACTTTTATTTGCACGGTAAATTAAATATTGGCCACTCGTATTTCTAGTATACTAATTAGCTTATGTTAAATTGGATTTGAATTGTAAAATACATAAAGCAAAAAGTTAACAGTACTTGCACATCTAGATGATTATCCATTACGACATTTTTTGTTTCTACAATATACAAAAACTTCGTTCTGTTCTTTCCCATTATCCTTTGAATAAAATTTAATTTTGGAATGTGCGAAAATTCACATTATAAGATTAGTACTTGGTTTATTCCTAAATTTATTGCAACTACTTCCTATCGATAGCAGTAAAAGTATATTTTAAAAACTTAGGAAAGTGTATTAAGAATTATAACTTACATTAGTTTAATTGGGATGAATTGTATCACTAGTAAAAATGTTAATTTTTTTTTTTTTTTTTTTTTTTTTTTTTTTTTTTTTTTTTTTTTTTTTTTGTGCAACTGAGGAATATTGTAAGTGCAAGAACGTGTTGAAGCAACTTTCCTTAAAAGCTTTCAAAGTTTGAAATATGACGATTCACAAACGCTAAAAGTTGATAGTGTAATTTTTAAATGTAAAAATAGTAATATCATAGAAATACAAGAATATCCATTACCTTCAATGAGTATGTGATGAATTATAATACTGCTAACATTGTCAGAAACCGTTAATCGGCTCCAAGTATAATAATCGTACAATTAAATTGACATTGCAAAGAGTTCACAGCAACTTTATTCGAAAGGTTAGATTTATATTATTGTACAATAACTATCGTATTTACGTGACTATCGTAATTTGAAGAATAAAAGAATAATGATGGTAAACTTGATTGGAAAGTGCTATCATACTTGGCGTATTTCCCAGGTGTAATGTTTTCTGATTATCGATTTCTTAACTAACTCTAGCACAATGTTGATATCAAATGTCTTTACAATATAAAATATATATTATATTAATAATTTGATTATCTTCGAATCTGAGAAAGGTGATTGATCTGAAAAATGAATGAAATGAAACAAAAAATTGGACAATCAGGAATTTTTTTTTATTTTGATAATATATATTTTTAAATTAAAATTTATAAAAAATATTATTTTGTTTAAATGGTACATAATTTATTTATATATTTTTATTAATACTTTTTATTTCGTTTTAGATTGTTCTTATTTCAATCGATTTCTTCAGACACTCATACAACAAAACGTTATAAAAATATTTTTTATATAAATAATAAAATAATAATTGTAACTTATATTTTTTATATGATATAAAATATTAATATATTGAAGTAATTATTTCTAAAGATGGCATACTTATAAAGTTTAAGCGAAAAATATATTTATGGTTCAATCAATAGTAATGTAGTTAGTGTATATTTATTGATTTCAATTAAATAAAGTGCTTCTTTGGTAAGAATTAATTAATTTTTTTTTGTTTATAAACTATTTAGATTCCTGGTAAAGTAAAAGATAACTTTTGAAAGTTAGCATGTTTTTATAGTGTATATAAAAACTAATATAAACTTGTACATTAAATAAATGTATTACTACAGATATGAATATCATATTTTAATGGAATTAATAAAATTTATTAATTATTTATGTAAAATAAACTTTCTTTTATATATTATATTAACGTATAAATAGATAAAATAACTTAAAATTTATTATAATTTGCAATAAATATTAAAATGTTAATTGTAAAATAAATAATTTATTTTGGTAATATTTTTGGATTAATCATTAATAAAATTCACATAACTTCTATGATTTACCTAACATAATGGAAAGCATAAAAAATTACCGTAAAAATTCTCGGGTGAATATATATCAAATTACATACTTGCACTTTTTGACTCATTAATTGCAAAAAATTTTTTATAATTAGGATGAAAAACCTTTATATTTTGTATTATAAGAAACGGACTTTTATCTTGTATTAAAGTTATAGATATTAATTATATTTAATAGTTAATATATTGTGAAATAAAAATTAACTGTAAGTTATCAAAAAACTATGGTATATTCAGTTTAATTTATGTGTATATGATATTTAAAATCTTTGTATATTTAAATAAAAATATTTTAAATTTATGCATTTCATATTTAAATTAAATTTAAATTACAGGACTCATAATTTGTCTATTTTAGTAGGTAAAACGAAGTAAATTTTCTTAAAATCACTCATCTGTCAAAAGTTATTAAGGTAAATTATTTAAAAAATGAAAATAACTTTTTATTAAATTTGTCAAGAGGAAATTCTTTATAATATTCTGGGGTACAAATGAGTTATTAAATATAATTTTGTAAACAATTAAACTAATAAAACTACTTTCATTTTATGAACTAAATATATATAAACTAAAATATATTTCTGTAAATCGATATTTGAAACTAATACTTGGAGAATTTAAAAATAAAAAATAATTCATTAAAAAAAAAGTTATTATTTTGTAAGATATTTTAAATTCATTCATTGAAATATTTATTTATTTAATATTTGTGAAACATGTATAAATTATTAAAAACTTCATAGATGTTATGTCGTAATTCATAACTGACATTGATCTGCCCACAAAAATAATGTTAATTTGATGACAAAAATTATACTGTGTATAATAATTTGTAATAATAGTATTAAAAGGATGGTGACAATGTTCATAATAATAAATTTCAGAAAGAAAAATTAATATTAGAAGCACTTGTAATGAATTATGGTTAAGTGGTAGATTATTATACATTTTTAATGTAAGTTAATCAAACGATATGAAATATAATCCGTAATATTAGAAAAGGAAAAGTTGATAAAATAATATCATTTCATTATTTACAAACCGTTAATTAGAATTTGATGTTAACTTTTCATAAAATAAATTCGATTTATCAAATGAAAATATTTAATAATGATGCTAAATAGTAATGAATTACAATAATTATAAGGAGAATTCATTAATTTCTAGATTTTGAATTAAGAAATGAATTAGTAAAAAAGAATTTTGAAGTTGAAGAATAGTTGAAGAATGAAGTTGAAGTTTGAAAAATAGGACTTGAATAATAATATTATTAATTGAAAAAAAATTATTCTTATGAATTCTTTAATATTAGTGATTATAGAGTAATGATTACGTTAATAAAATTAAAAAACTTCTTTGAATAATATTAAATTGTAGTTAATGACGAGTAACAATAAAAAATTTTTTCTTAAACATAAACTAATAATTGAAAGTAAATCTTAGTATTGAATGTCTATATATTAATATCAATAAAATAAGTAGGTAACCAAATAAAAATTTTTAGTTAAACTTTCAGCCAGAAATTAAATTTGAACTAAGATATTAAAAATCTGAAACATCAACACAGAATTTATAAAAATATGACATTAATATTTTTAAAACTTTATCTATAAAAATTTGAGTGTCTTGTCATGAGACAATAGTTAAGTAACCGAAAGTACAGTAAAAAAAAAATTCAATTTAATTTCAAATAGTTAATATAGTGCTAAATTGCTGTAGGGGATATATAATTCAAAATAAAGGTTTATGATATATGAAAGAATAAAATGTTATTTTTCTAATTTTTAACAAAAAATTCTAGTTTTGAAATATAAAATACAAAAATTACTGAAAAGTTGTTTAAAAATATAAATTTAAATAAAATAATATTTACTTAATTGACTAGTAAGATATTTAAAAGCATATAAAATGTTACATCAATGCTATTTATAAATCTTGAGATCAATAAAGTAAATTAAAAGTTTTATTAAATGTTAATTTGAATCAAATTAATGAAAAAAGTTGAGCCATGTAATAACACCTTCGAGAATTAAATTGATAAAAGAATATAATTAAAACATACATCAGTATCACTTTCTAATGAAAAACTATTTTAACTAATGACAATGTTAACTAGAATTTTTAACAATTATGTATAATTTATATATGTATACCAATTGAATTGATTTAAATTATTGATTAAATAATTTTAAAGATAATTATAATCAAGAAATTATATCTTGAAAGAATATTTAAAAATATTACATAATTTAAGAAAAAAATGAGCATGTAAATACTAGATTGAAATTGATATATATTTTCTGTTTCAAACAAAAAACAAAGCTATATAAATATAAATAATAGTAAACTTTTTATCAATTAAGTATATTATTGATTTGAGATATTTAAGCTAACAAAGGACATGTGTTTGCTCTGCAATTTGGACACAATTATGGGAAATTATATTGAATTCGTGTCATCTAGTTCATCATAAGATCATTAACTGAGAGTAAGCATCATAACAATAAAGCATTACTGATCTTATGATGCGTAACAGGGCACACATTCCCAGAAGAGCTGATGGTGGTTTGATACATTGACAATTCGTCATTTGAATCAGTGTCGTACAGATCTAAATTCGCTACAGAATCAGCGCTGGACCAATTAAGGTAACCAACTCTCGCGAATGTGATATTTTGCCATCTATTTTAATCAATAATTGCTGCCAATAGATAATGAATTGTCAAAGGGAAAGGAAAACACTTTTATTTAATAAGGTAATTTTAAATTCAGTTGTTGGATTGTGTAGTGGTTAAATTGATATGCGGAAACAAGTTTTTTAATTATAAATATGAAAATATTTAATGTAAAATAGAAAATGAAATTAATTACAAAAACTAAAGGAAACTTGTTGAAGTAAAATTTTGATGAATCATTTTTAAAGAATTCAAGTATTTGTTTTAAATTTAAATAGCCTTTTAAATTCTAATTTAATGTCATGTACTAATTAACCAATTTTTTCACATTTAAAGTAGAACAAAGCAAGTGTAAAATATATGGAGTTACAATTAGGGTAATCAATGAGTTGGTGGTAAGTGAATTTGTAAAAAATCTAAAACGTAATTTATTTTACCATGGTATTTAGCTTTATTTAATGTGGTAAAGATTAAATAATTATATTTAAATAAGAATGTTAAAACTTCCAATAAATGAATTGGTAAAAATATGTATGCTTAAATAAAATTGGAATTCTATTTTTTATAGATTTATTAAATTATCTCGATAAAGAATAATAATTTAAATAAAATTTCTTTAGAAATTTACTGAATTTTAAAAAAATTTTATTCTCTTTATGTTGATGTAATGGATATACGACCAGTTTACAAATTTTGAAAAATTCAAATACCTTCGTAGAAAATATTTTTTCAAATTTATGAAAATTTTTAATATTTCGATTTTGCGAAATATGTAAATATTTGTTTATATATTAAAACATTATCAGAATAACGCCTAAAATTGTTAGAATAAAGAAATGCATAAATATTTACATCTGTTGGAAAATATTTTTTAAAATTCAATTTAAATATCATCTATTACAATTTTGATAAATATTACTGTATACAAGATAAGAAAATAGAAGTTTTGTCCATACATATGGTAGTACTTAGACTTTGATTTAATTTAAATATTGAAAAACGAAAAATCCAGCACTTTTAGATACAATGTTTCTCGTAGTTTCATCATAATATATAAATATATATATATATGTATATATATATTTTATGAATAATAAATAAAAACAAGCAATTTGGCAATTATCGACAAATTTATAATATGCATGTGTGTTTTTGTATGATTTAATAATCTTGGTTAAGCATCAAGGATAAACTAGAAATCGTTGGGTAAAAAAATGACTCATATTAATCACTGCGGTAAGTGCCCGTATTTGTATTAATTATTAGTGCGATTATGTTTTTATTAAGTGAAATCCCCTTTTTGAAGGATGCATAAACGAGGGGTGCTCGAACAGCCCTTGTTGAATCCGAACGAAAAATTCAGTGGGTTCTCTCTTTTCTTATCCGTGCTATTCCCCAGCCCATCAAACGCAAAAAAGTCTCGAGAAAGAGAGATTTATTTCCGTAAGGCATCAAAATGAAAAGGCACCAGATTTTTTCCTCGGCCGTCGCTCAATTGTATCAAAGTTCCAGAGCTTAAGTTGTTAATACTGCGTTAACGAGGGAGGCCGCATCCCTTTTCGACGCCCCACCCCCTCCATCTGGGCGTACGTCGCGGCGACGACCTCTCCGGGGTTAAAGCTACAGCCCGCATTGAGTTGGGATGTACAGGGTGAAAGATGGCGGAGAAGGAGCAGCAAGATTGCGAAGGACGAGAGAGAGAAATGATAGATGAGCCCTAACTATGCCGGGCAAGAGGCTGCGCGAGCCAACTTTTTGCTCAAATAATCTCGCTCGGGAATTTTAGTGGCTGTGCTTTTGCTTAAAACGTGATAATGGCTTGGGGACACTCGCATACTCCTCGCTCCATCTCTATCTCGCAATCTCTCCCTCTCACTCCCGCCCTTGCATGATTAATATTTCGGTACGTGGTCCGTATGCCATCCTTCCCTTTCCCCCCGCCCCCCGCCCCCGCGCTCGTGTACTTACGTCCCTCCCCCGCTCGCACAAACACACACACACGCAGACACGCAGACACGCAGAACCGCACGTCTTTCCTCGGTGTGTAGCTGTGTCCTTTTCGTTCTTTGCTGTGTATTGGTAATTTTATAAAAAACCGCAGGAGCCGCATAGGCCTTTTATCAATATATATCTATACGTACATTTCGAAAATGCATAAAAAGGAGGTCGTTTGTTATGAAACATCATTCGAAATTTGAATTTTTTTCGCTGTTTCTGTACATACTTATCTTATTGATAAGATTCTTAAGATTGTATAAACAACCCCAATACCATTATATGAACTTCACTTATTAAACTTCTTTTTTCTATGTGTATGAAGTATTTGATTTACAAAAGCATGCAATATAATGTTTTTAGATTTTATTTTGTTGGAAAAATGGTGAAACGGAACTTAAGAATATAATTAGTTGATAAAATTACGTTTTTATTAAAATTCATAAAAATCATGAATTTTTCAGAATCAAGTATATTTTTTAAACTTTATTAACGTAATTGTGCATATAATTCATTTTTATAATTGAATGACTAGGTACACGTCTAACATAAGAGTTTACTGTTTTTACAATGTTTGAATTAGATGGTAAGGAATTGTAAGAAAACATTAATCAAACTCAAAAAATTTAATACCAATTTGTAAATGGAAAATAAAAAGATAGTTTCATAATAATTAATATAAATTTATAATAAAGATATTAAAAATTATATATATTTATTTATTAAAAATCGTAAATAAAATTCAATAAATATTACACTTATAATTTATATTAATTAAATTTTATTTAGATTAATCACAAAAAATACACTGTATTTTTCTTTTTTTACATAATATATTTTTTTACAGTATTGATTATTATTACATATATTAAGTATTATCAAGTATTTTTAAATATGAAATTAAATAATTTAATATTTAATAACTAGTATTCATATAAAAAATATTTATTTTAATTTTCAAATAAAAATTATTTTTAGATATATTTAGTTATAGGTTAAAATTAAAATTAATATTAAAATTGAAATTCTAAATATAACAATAAATGAGACTTTATTAACTACTAGTAAGCTCTGAAAAATGTAATGTCAGGATACAAAAGAAAAAATATCACAGTTTAAATTTTATATTTTTTTTTGTTTACAAATTTTTTAGTCAATAAATTTAGTTATTTGTTATGGTTTTTTTTTTAAATCTATAATGCCCTTTTGATATTTTTTAGAATTTTTTAATACATTGTAAATTTACGTGTGATACTTTTTTATGATTTTTGATATAATATAATTAAAATTTTTATAAACATTTATTACTAATTTATTTCTGTATTTTTGATTTGTAACACATTATTAATATATTAAATCTAAGAATCACTATTTTAGGTTTATTTCATGTATACAAATTGTGACTTAAAAATGCACATAAATTTTGGAATAAATTATTCAAAGAATATACTTAAACATCAGTTGTTGTTTTCTATTTTTTAAAAAAAAAAAATTATAGCAAATATCTTAATATTGTAATGTATTATAAATAGCAACAACAGATTTTCAGAAATTTAGTCTTTTTATTTATAACATTTAGTATAAAGAGTAAATGCGGTCCGAATCAAGCGGAAAATTACAGCCACGCGGAGGGGAAATTCGTTACCCTCGTAGAATTTCCGTACAAATCACCGGATTGTTTGGGTTTATATTTTTGCGGTACTTACAAGGCTCGCACGCTAACGCTATCGGTCGCAGCTCTCAGTTCTTGCACGAGATCACCGAGGTTTCGGGCGAATGTACGGCCACTCGGGATTGTCCAGGAGTATTCTCGTGCCTCAGCCGGGGCACTATCGGAGAATCCTGGGGGATGTTGTTGTCTCACACCCACGTAACAGCTCGGAGATTCCAACAGGGTAGTCACTCACACGACCGAAGCGATGATCGCAAAAAGAAAAAGCGAGAAAACCGCGAAGAAATCAAAGGAGGGCTCTTATGCCAATCGAGGCCTGTAAAGCTCTAACTCCCTCCAATACTTGTTTTTTGAAAAAGCTACAAAAGCTACCCTCCACTTTTCTGTTTTCGGGACCCGATGGCCCTTTACACGCGCTAAAATTGACGCCACTAATTCAAGGACTGGCATTATCGGCCACCTCGTGGAAGCACTAAATTAATTCAATTCACACTACTACATTCAAATTATCATACAACAAGATATATATATATATTCCCGCAATACACACGATATATCTTTCTCTCTCACTCTTACTCACACTATGCAATAACTCTCTCTCACTCTAACTATAACTCACACTACGAGAATAGGGAGCGTGTCGTTCGCCTAGAATTCCGGTCACATTCAAAATGCAGGCCGGCCTCGTGACAGTTGATAAACAATGGCATTCTCACTTCTCAAAGTGGAAGCATGTTGAAAAGAAGAAACTTCTTTTCAACATGCTTCCACTTTCAAGGAGGACCCGTATTTATACATTATTTTATTTATTTTTATTATTTCCCCTTTTTCATTCATCTCCCATAATTCTTTCTTACATTACTAATTAATATATTGTTTTTTAGGTTAGTGATGAAAAATAAAATATTTTCCATCACAAACTTCCCCTCTAAATCGTGACTTCCCCCGAAGTAACGCATTTGTGAAATCCACTTACTGTTATCGGTCTAAGCTAGATTTTAGGGTTGGTCCACACTACTTCCAGGTTTTTGGGAGACTCATACACTACTCTTTGTTAATTGGGGATGGTCAACACTACCTTGGGTTATTTGGGAAAGGATTAAGGATAAGGATAGGAATAGTGGTCATTTTGTTGGTTGGCCCGAGAGCCCCGGGGAACCTCTACTGATGCAGAGATTGTCCCCCGAACACTCCCCCGACAACCATAGCCCGGAAGTCTGGGGGCATCTCTCTGATATGATCTAATAACCGGAGGACCCTGTCAAGGCCCACCCCCAACCTCCGATCGGACGTTACTCAGGGTACTCCCCGGGATAATCCCCGATCAGGAAGGAGTGAGGGCCCCGACACTGCTCTCCGGTTTTCCCCCGTCTGTGTAGCCCCATCCATCCTTGCCACCCTCGCCCAATACTCCCTACTACATCTCGGACAGTCCGAGGGATCGACCCCCCTCCTCCTGCAGTTGTAACAAAAGACGTGGGCTGCCGGATGGGGACAATCCCTCCTCCGGTGCCCACGTCTCCAGCAGATAAAACATACCCCCGCCGGGGGTCCACCCTCGGATCTGTGGAGATCCTAACTAAGCCCCCAAAGCTGGTGCCGATTTCCCTTACGGGAAGGTGCTCCAGGTATCTCCACTACCTGTCCTTGGTCCTCCTCCGGTATTCCTTCCAATACCGGAAGGAAGGGCACCGATCCAAATTGGATCTTAACACTACTTGATTTCATTTGAAACATAAAAAGAATTAGTTTTGGTCCCCCCAATCCCCACTACTTCCTACCCTACCGGAGAGAAAGACCCTACTCTAGGAGGTACAAATTTCTTGAGTTCCGTGATATGAACCTTAGAGATTCGTCGGCCCCGACCGGCAATCCCATAAACGACGGGCGATAACACCTGTAGTATCTCATATGGGCCTGAGTACTTTGGTGCCAACTTCGCGGAAAACTTATTTATCGCGCGCGACAGTTCGTGACTCCTCCTCCTCACCAACTCCCCGACTTGGAACGTCACGTTCGCTCGTCCCTCATTGTAACGTTTCTTTTGTCGTTCCCTTTCTCTCTGAATGAACGTCACTACCAAATCTCTCAATGCATCCAGCCTGTTTACCCGATCTACCCAAAGGGCTGGATCCATTTTGGTTAACACTAATTCTCCTTCCACTGCACGTCTAAGACTCTTCACCAGTCTGGGATGCCTTCCGTAATTCAGGAATGCCGCAGATACCTGTGTCGTTACCTGTACCGTAGTATTCACAGCATGTCGAAACTCATGGATATGTTTATCCCAATCCCGGTGATCCTCTTTAACGAACGTAGCAATCATGGTTTTCAACGTCCGATTACTCCGTTCCACCGGATTGGCCTGAGGATGATATGGCAGAGTCGTCACATGTTTCACTCCATACTCATCCAGGGTCTCCTTCAGCCACTTATTAATAAATTCCTTACCGTTATCAGTCAATAAGTAACTGGGCGTCTCCCATCGGAAGAGTACGAGCTCCTCAAAAGCCCTTGCCACTGCTTTTCCTTCTGCGGACCTCAATGGTTGTACCTCGATCCATCGGATAAATAAATCTTGGAAAACCAACAAGTATTTAAATCTGTTTTTACTTAGAGGGAATTCTATCAAGTCCGCCGCCACCACTACCCAGGGTTTCTCCACTACCCTGTTACCAAACAATCTTTTCGACCCTGCTTAGGATACTTTATATTTCTGGCACTCCACACATCCCTGTACGAACCTATGTACATCGTACCAGATGCCAAGCCAGTAATACTCTCGGGCTATTCGGTCGTACATCTTGTCCACTCCCAAATGTCCCGAACTTGCCTCACAATGAGCCTCGGTCATCACTTTTAATCTCAACTCTTGCGGCACTACCAATCTCCACTGCTCTTCCCGAAACAAGATAGGATCTAGCAATGCATCCTTACGGTAGCAGTAAATCCTACCCTGCTCTACTCTCCACTTCGGATACTTGTTTGGAGCCTCACCAATCTCCTTCATTCGCTGCAGATATCACTTATCCTGAATATCCATCAAGGATGAAACCTCTTCATCCTCGAACATTCTGTACAGGGCATCTGGAACGTGGTGATTCGCTCCCCTACGGTGCTCTATTTCGAACTCCCACTGCTGCATTTCCAAAGCCCAACGAGCCAATCTTCCCGTCAGATCCTTTAGGTTTCTCAGCCATCTTAGAGCACTGTGGTCCGTTACTGCCTTAAACTTGTATCCCTCGATGTACGGTCGGAATTTCTTTATCGCCCACAGCAATGCCAAACACTCTTTCTCACTCGTGGTATAATATCTTTCCGCCGCAGTCAACACTCTACTGATATATAAGATTGGGTGTTCCCCATCCTCAAGTTCTTGAGTCAGAACCGCCCCAATCGCAAAATTACTCGCATCACACTGCACTACAAAAGGCTTATTAATGTCCGGTCTACTAAGTACCGGTGCTTCCGTCAATGCCTGCTTCAGTTTTTCGAAAGAACTTTGCTGTTCTTCCGTCCATATCCAAGGTTGGCCTTTAGTTAACAGCTTCACCAATGGGATCTTCAACTCTGAATCCTGTGAACTGAACCTCGAATACCACCCTATCATCCCTAAAAATCTCCTCAATTGTTTGACATTATTTGGGGCCGGATACTCTACTACTGGTGCCACCTTCGATTCATCCGGTCTTAGTCCATTTTTGTCTAGGATAAACCCTAAATAGGTCACTGAAGTGCATCCGAATTCGCATTTCTTCTTGTTAATCGTTAAGCCTGCTTTCACTACCTTCTCCAACACTACCTTCAGCCATTTCATGTGTTCTTCGAACGTTTCGGTCGCGATCAAAATGTCGTCCAAATACGCGAATATATATGGTTCAAACTCAAGTCCAAACAGGGCATCAATTAATCTTTGGAATGTCATTGTAGCATTCGTGAGTCCGAATGGCATTCTTCGAAACTGCCACAGTCCTGAACCTGGGATGGCGAACGCAGTATATTTCTTGCTCGCCTCGTCCAACGGAACTTGAAAATATGCCTGTTTTAAGTCTATCTTAGACAAGTATTGAGCCTTTCTCAACTTGTCCAAGATACCGTCCATCGATGGTAATGGATAGGCATCTTTCTTCGTCACCTTGTTCAAATCCCAATAATCAACACAGAAGCGATAACTACCGTCGGATTTCTTCACCATTACCGGTGCACTGCTCCACTCGCTGGCTGATTTTTCTATGATGCCTTCTTTTAGCATCTCACTCACTTCCTCATGAGCCACTTCCAACATTTTAGGCGACATCCTCCTAAATTTATGTTTTATTGGACTGGCTCCTTGCACGTCTATAAAATGTTCAGTTAGGGTCGTTCCTCCGAGCTTCCCTATGTCCTCAGACAAGATTGATTCCACTATCTTACTTATTTTCTTTTTTTCAATACTACTCAATTCGGAGATGCCTGCATATTCAACCTGAATGACAGCATCTCCTGAATTATTATTTCTGCAGAATTCTCTCCATTCCCCCTTCCTAACGCGCCACATCCCTCTCCCTAAGCGCGTATCAAGGTCGAAGGTCTCACAAAAGTCCTTGCCCAAAATGATGTCTTGGTCCAGTTGCTTCACTGCCTTGACTTTGATGATGGCTCGTTCCCCGTCTACGTTCATGTTAAGGGACAGGATTCCCAAGGCTCTGCTTATCGTTCCTGTCGCACATTTCACTCCCGTCGACGTCGGAGTCAACTTATCCTTAAGTTGTTCAGCGATTCTGCTTCCGACCAGAGATATCATGGCTCCTGGATCACATAACGCTTTATAGCGAACCCCTGCAATATCCACATCGAAAAAATTACGGTTTTCCCATGAAGAACTTTCTACTCCCCGGGGTTCCTTCACTACGGGAGAATCTTTTGTATTATGATCATTATCGCTTTTCGATAATGTTTTATCCGTAATCAATGGATTCTCCTCTTTTCTACACAACATATCACTACGGTCTACACTACCTGGATCTTCACTACTAATATGAGTAGTTTTCCCAAGCTTCACTTCTTTATTATTCTCATTACACTTCACAACACCATTATTAATATTCAGAGGTAATTTTTTTCCTGGATTTAACTTTCCTGTCGCTATTTCCCTTTTTGAAATCAACTCCGAATTAATTTGCCCGTTTTTCATCTGCTTTGGATCTCCGGCTTCCTTCCCTTCGTCCAAAATTTCCGATGTTGCGGGATGATTATTTCACACTTCTTTTTCTGTAGAAATGTTATTTTCCATAGAAACTGCTAACTTCTCAAGCTCCCGTTTGCAAATTTCGGGACTTTGAGAAGGTACGCCACTACACTCACTACTCACTATTTTCACCGACTCATTTGTCCCTGGTTTCACTACTGAGGGGGTGTGGGACAATTCAACCCCCTCGTCAATCCATTTCCTAACTGGGATACCAAATTTTTACAATTTGGGCAGGTCCTCACTTCGCAATTGGGCCTGCCACATAATTGACACTTTGGCCCCGTATCCAAGGCGTTGTTGGGGCATTCTCTCGACATATGTCCAGTTTTCCGACACCTGAAACATATTCTATTAGGGCAATCCCTTGCCTTGTGTCCTACGGCTTGACACACAGCACACGCTCCATAAAACACCTCAGTCACCGGCAGATTTTGATTATTACCTCCTGTTGCACTACTTTCTCCTCCTTGTCCTTGATTGGTCCAACCACTGCCTGAAAATTGTGGGTTTTGTGCTCCCACCGGAAATCCATATGGCTTCTTCTTTTCAAACGATTTATTAAAGAAAAAATTCGGCTGGCCGATCACCGCTGGAGTGATAGGTTGAGGAATACCTATCGTCGCTGGTACTACTTGTAGTGCAACAGCAGCCATTTCACTACCTTTGTCCTACTTTTTACTTTTTGACTTCTTATCGACTGCATTTTCTGTCACCTTTTCCACCTCATCTACTTTCACTACTTTCTTTGCCTTTGATAATATCTCCTTTAGTGCTGCTTTTCGTGCTGTCATTTGTTCTGGTGGAAGTGGAGGTGCATTTTTAATAAAAAAAAAAATATAATTTTATACTAAAAAAAAATATGTTATGCATAAATATATATTAAAAGAAATATAAATAAAAAAAAATTTAGTTATAAATAACGATGAGAAAATAGAAGAAGAAAGAAAAAAAAATACATCAGATAAATACATATATAAATATAAAATAAAATACAATTAAATAATAAATATATATATAATAAATACAATAAATGATACAATTTATAAAGATTAATTCTGGCGATTACCTTATATAAGAAAGATCTAAATAAGGAATAAATAAAAAAAAATATAATAGAAAATTTATAATTGTAAGCATGTAAATATATAAGCAATTAAATTTTAAAATTTTCTTCCTGTAAATAATAACAAATTATTATATCTAGAAGATTAACTTTCCAACGTTCTTCCCGAAGGTCAACACTACCAAAACAAAAGTTGTCAACCTTTATAATTATGATAACTATCAAAATCGAAATAATCAATCTAATGAAATCATTCAAAATTAATAATTACAAAATTTTTCCTATCACTACACTACACTTCACATCACTCATATAAAATTTCGAATCACGCATAAATTAAAAATTTAAATTAAATTTAAAATTACCACGATGTATCAGCAACCGCGTCCCTGTTCGGGCGCCATTTTGTAACAGCGCCAAATTTTACTTTACGCGAAATCTCCCGAGCGGCTTTACAAGTTTTATTATTTTTAAATTCACCAAATTCCGCACAACACTGCCTAATGATATGTATAATTTGTAACACAATTTCTTATTCTCACTGCACATTAATCTAACTTTTATTTTTAATCTCGGGACGAATTCTGCTGCTAAATTTTGCCGTCAGGCCGACAAAATTCTCGTGGTCTACACTACTTAACTTAGTTTCTTTAAATTTTAAATTATCAAGTAATATCAACATATATTTCAATAAAGATTATATTATATTATAATTATATTATAATTATATTATATTATATTATATTATAATGAAATTTCTTACCAATCTCGTGGAGTGTTTACATCAATATGGATAACAATATATATTAGAGATATAAGTAAAAAATGCTCCTTATTTTTCCACGTGGTTTGATTTAGAAATTTACAATTATCAATTGGATGATTTATTTTATGAATTATACGGCGATCCTCTCACTCTCTTTCTCTCCAATGATCTCCCAAATACAAAAATTAGACCTTACTCGTATTTAAATAATTCACTTACTTTATTATAACTTTGATAATTTCACGAAAACAGATGCACTCTATTTTACTCAAAGGTAATAATGAAACTGAAAAATGGCTTTCCTTTCTTCTCGAAAGGAAGCCAAATTTCCTAACACACACTACTATGAATTTTTGAAATTTTGTATAATTACACCTGAGCTTGCGTGTGTAACCCTTTCCCTTATTGGTTACACACCGTTAAGCTCCCCCTGGTCCTGTGCTTTCGAAATCGTGCAATCTCATTGGTCGTTTGAAAAACGCCGCAAAGTTGCACGATTTCATACAAAATTTAATATTGCTGTAAGATGTCGATAATTCCGGGACTGGCATTATCGGCCACCTCGCGGAGGCACTAAATTAATTCAATTCACACAACTACATTCAAATTTTCATACAACAAGATATATATGTATATTCCCGCAATACACACGATATATCTTTCTCTCTCACTCTTACTCACACTACGCAATAACTCTCTCTCACTCTAACTATAACTCACACTACGAGAATAGGGAGCGTGTCGTTCGCCTAGAATTCCGGTCACATTCAAAATGCAGGCCGGCCTCGTGACAGTTGATAAACAATGGCATTCTCACTAGAAGAAACTTCTTTTCAACATGCTTCCACTTTCAAGGAGGACCCGTATTTATTCATTATTTTATTTATTTTTATTATTTCCACTTTTTCATTCATCTCCCATAATTCTTTCTTACATTACTAATTAATATATTGTTTTTCAGGTTAGATATAAAATATTTTAGTTTTTATAGTATTTATATAAAATATTTAGTTAAAATATTTTATTTTTCATCACACGTTATGCGCATTCGCCTTACTAATGGGAATACACTTAACCCATTTCGTTAAGAGATCCATGAAAACTAATAGGTACTCGTTTCCTTTCGCCGAACGAGGGAATGTACCCATCACATCTCCCGCTACAGTTACCCACGGGCCATTGATACTTCGCTTTCCCATCAGTCCCGGTGGCGGTCGTTACTCAACCTTGCATTGTTTGCAAACGGCACAACCTCGAGTGTATTCAGCGACTTGCCTTCGCATTCCGAGCCAATAATACAGCTTCGCAAGCTTCTCGTGGGTTTTCCACGCGCCGAAGTGACCTGCAACAGGTGTTTCATATGCCTCTCGGATGGCTTTCTGTCGCTCGGCTTCTGGTAATACCAACTTCCATGCTTCACGATCCTCGAACAGTTCTTCAACGGCGGCGGTGGGTCGATATCGATACACTCGCCCGCGTATTATTTTCCACCAAGGGAAATCGGTAGGGGAAGCCTGTACCCGATGAAACATCCGTGAATACCAAGTTCGGTCGTTCTCGTCCACAGCAGCGACTACGGCGATTTCGCTCTTAGGGTCCTCTTGATACATCCGAGACAACGCGTCCGGAACTGCGTTCAACGCGCCCTTACGGTGTAGAACCTCGACGTCGTAGGCTTGAAGTTCAAGCGCCCAACGCGCCAACCGTCCTGTCGGATTTTTCAGGTTATGGAGCCATCTCAAGCTACTATGATCAGTAATCACTTGAAATTTGTAGCCTTCGAGATATTGTCTGAACTTACGTACGGCCCATATCACGGCGAGACATTCGCGTTCAGTAACAGAGTAGTTTCTTTCCGTGGCATTCATAGTTCTACTCATGTAGGAGATGACTCTTTCCTCTTCGTTGATTTGCTGAGTAAGGACCGCGCCTAACCCGGTGTCGCTAGCGTCTGTCTGCAACACGAATGTTTTATCGAATTCAGGACGACTCAACACAGGCGTCGTCGCAATTACCATTAGCAGCTTTTCAAAGGCGTGCTGCTGTTTTTCACCCCATACATATTGAACATGACCTTTCGTCAGGTGAGTAAGGGGTTCGGCAATCGTTGCGAAGTTCGCCAAGAACTTCCGATACCAGGATGCCATGCCAAGGAATCTACGTAGCTGCTTCAAGTTCTTCGGTGCTTTATACTCGAGCAGTGGTGCTATTTTATCGGGATCGGGGCGGAACCCGTTTCTGTCGACTAGCATGCCCAAGAACTTAACTTGCGCATAATAAAACTCACTTTTCCGGCGATTGACCGTCAGTCCTGCATCGGTTATCTTTTTCAAGATGATTTCCAATCACTTCAAATGTTCCTCGAATGTCGACGTAGCTAAAATAATATCGTCGAGGTAGGCAAAGGCATAAGGCTCCATATCAGGGTCTATTAGCCTATTACTCAGCTGTTGGAAGGTAGCTGGTCCTCCAGCTACTCCATAGGGTAACCTAACCCATTCGTACAGGCCAAGGCCAGGCACTGTAAAGGCTGTCAAATGTCGTGACTCTTTCGCCAACGGGATTTGATGATAAGCACTACTCAAATCCAGCGTAGAGATATACTTCGCATGACGTAATTTTCATAAGATGACATCCATATAAGGTAGCGGATACGCTGGTACCTTTGACACGGCGTTTAGCTTTCTGTAGGCGACACAAAAGCGGTACGCGCCATCTTTCTTACGAACCATAACCACGTGGCTCGATCACTCGCTCGTGGATTTCCTTATCAGGCTTTGTTTCTACATTTCCCGTACCTGCCGGTGCATCTCTTCCTCGATTTTGCCACAAAAAGTTTTGTAAAAAAGTAATTTTAGGAAATTTTATGAATGAATTCACACAATTTATGCGTAGATTTATTATAGCATATAATAAGCAAAGTTACATGCGATTCGCCAGAACTAAGCATAAGTACACACTATTAATATTAATTTTATATACAGCACATTTGTTGTCTTATATTTTTAAATTTTATTTATATTAATAATTTCGTAATCATTTATTAATTGTTTATTAATTGTTGGTGACCTTTTAGAATTTATGACTGGGTTGTTTAATATTATTTAATTAAAGTAGTGATTTTTTTTAAAAAAAGTTTATAATTTAAGTTACTAATGGCAATATAGTGCATAGTTTAAAATTTATTTAATTTAGTAACTGCACATTAGCTACAACCAGATAATCATTAATTTAGGTTTATTATTTCTAGTAAGGGTTCTAAATAGCATTTATAGATTGTTATTTAATCTTTTCCATACAATATATGTAATGTCATATAATGTGTATAATATATCTATTTAAAGTGAAAAAGAAATTATATTTAATTTAAAGAGTGTTGTACTGACAAAATTTTAGAATTTTTCCTAAATGAATTAAAAATAGATTATGATGGACATAGTACAATTAGAAAAAAAAGGTATATTAAATATTGTTTCATTTAAAAGAAAAGAGTAAATAACAAAAACATAATATTATCAATGAACTTAGATTTTATTATGTGTGAACCTGACAATAACTAATCATACAAATAGTGATAATTATATTATTAAGTAAAATTTTATAATTTTGTATTATTACTTTTGGAAAATCAAGAACTATAAAAGTATCATCAATCAAGAACTTTTTGTTTTTAGAAAAATTATTGTGTTTCCAAATTATCTATTTCATATAATATCATTCAATTGATTTAGTTTTTATTTCAATGTTATCTTGTTACTTGTTATCTTTGTATTAGATCTTCTTAAGCATATACATAAAAAAATATTAATTGAAACCATTAAAGTGTTATTGATTTTGTATTTAATGAAACTTTTGTTTTTATTTAAAGAAGTATAAGTTTTTTATGAAATTAGATGAGTATTATTCATATAAAAATATTATAAAAACTTTATATAAATTTATAAGGTAACTAATCTTATGTTATTATATTTATTCTCTTTCTGTTTGAAGAAAGAAAAAAAAAATATTCAAGGAGGAATTGAAAAGGTCACCAATTTTTATTCAATAAAACAACAAATGTGTTTTGCAATGTGTTTATTTTTTAATTCTGTAAGTTGCCCGCTTTGTTTCTTTTCTCGGAATTTGCCGCGTGCAGACGCTATGTAGTTTTTCTAAGAATTCGCGGGGCACACGCGTTCATACGAAAATTTCAATTTTGATGTATTTACATAGTTTTCATTTAAAAATAAAAGTAATAAGAAAATTGTATTTGCAATCGCGGGTATTTATTATTGTTGGGCGCCATATAATGTATTATAAAAAGCAACAACAGATTTTCAGAAATTTAGTCTTTTTATTTATAACATTTAGTATAAAGAGTAAATGCGGTCCGAATCAAGCGGAAAATTACAGCCACGCGGAGGGGAAATTCGTTACCCTCGTAGAATTTCCGTACAAATCACCGGATTGTTTGGGTTTATATTTTTGCGGTACTTACAAGGCTCGCACGCTAACGCTATCGGTCGCAGCTCTCAGTTCTTGCACGAGATCACCGAGGTTTCGGGCGAATGTACGGCCACTCGGGATTGTCCAGGAGTATTCTCGTGCCTCAGCCGGGGCACTATCGGAGAATCCTGGGGGATGTTGTTGTCTCACACCCACGTAACAGCTCGGAGATTCCAACAGGGTAGTCACTCACACGACCGAAGCGATGATCGCAAAAAGAAAAAGCGAGAAAACCGCGAAGAAATCAAAGGAGGGCTCTTATGCCAATCGAGGCCTGTAAAGCTCTAACTCCCTCCAATACTTGTTTTTTGAAAAAGCTACAAAAGCTACCCCCCACTTTTCTGTTTTCGGGACCCGACGGCCCTTTACACGCGCTAAAATTGACGCCACGATTCGTCACAATATTAAATATTTTATACAGAGTATATATAAAATAATTAATATATTATAGTTATTACAAAGTAGAAATTTTGTTGAATTCATAACGTAAATTTTAAAAATCGAAAATGATACATTAAATAATACAATAATATTTAAAAATTTTTACAATTCAATTTATTTTTTACATTTGAAAACGAAAGTTTAAAAGTAAAAATTATCTGATAAATGTTATTATTTATAGTTTAGAAGAAATGATTGATTTATTATTATAATTCATGACAATATGTATTATTTCATTTATTATTTTGATTTTCTTAAATGAATAAGATAGTAGATAATTAGTTAGATATTTTATGTTACGACTCATAACTTATTGTTTGTAGTTTTAATAAATTACATTAATGGTGTCGGAAAAACCATTTTATCTAATGTTAGATAATATGAAAGATGTAATCGAATAATGGAATTTATTGATTCACGATTTATCATTTATTTAAGGTAATAATTAAATAAAGTAAAGAAAATCTATCAAGAGAATTCATCAAAATGACTAACTTTATAATCATAGTTTCAAAGCAAATTTTATTAGAATTATTGAAACCTTCATTCATAAATGATTGAGGTACATGTCATAGCTATAAGATAATAAAAGAAATAAAACAAATTTTATTAAAAATATCAGGTATATAATAACTCATTTATAATATTTTCTATATTATATTAAAAATATTTAGAAATAATTATTAAATTAATAAATAAACATGGGAATTATCTTGTAATGTATTAAATTTGTATATTAATAAGGTTTGATAGTATGAAAAAATGATGAAAAGCTTTCGATAAATTAATTCCATATATTTTATTATAATGTAAATAAAATTTTAATATTTTTTTGTAAAATTGAAATAATACTATCTATAATTAATTTTTTTTTATAAATACGTAATGTTTAATATTTAAAAGTATTATATATTTAGCTAATGTAATATGGTCAGTAATTATTGATGTATTAATATGTTGGTGAATATTAGACAAAAAGAAGTTTTTACATAACATTATGATTACTATTAATAATAAATTAATATCTACATACGTGATATATAGAAGTCCATATATGAAAATTTATGGTTATTTTACATTGAAATTAGTTCTTAAACAATTACCAAATAGAATATTTAGAAAGTTTGGAACCCTCTTTGCATTTAAAATAAAATAAATAAAATTTATGAAAGTGTTATAGTCGATTAATAGTTTAATTTCTCAATGATGATTATAGATATATGAAAAATATATTATATTATTTCACATAAGTTACAATTAAATATGTCTTTAAATATATATGAAGCTGATAATAATTTGTATACAAATACATAATTTTTAATATATGAAATATATATCAATATTTAATTAACTACGTACTTTATAGAGGAAAGTGCATTTTTTTAAAAGCATAAAACAAACTAATATTTCACCTAAGCCTTTATTTCTAAACATATCATGTAAATCCTTGTTCTTTACTGCTTAGATTATACTTACTTTTCAGGAATACTAATGCGCAAGAGATTTTCTTAGCTAGAAAAATGTATAAGCACAGGTATATATAGGTAAAAAAAATAGTCTTGTAAAAGTAATATAATTTAAAGGCAATATTTCATGTTGTAAAATCTGTTAATAAATGGTTACCATAGTAACCCGAATTTTGAAAATATTTTTTCGTTTATATTGTTTTAATGTGTATTTTAATTTTAATGCAGGAAAATATAAAATATTTCATAATTAATTCAATAATTTATTGAAAATGCATTTGCATAACATTCTTTTGATAATTTGTATATTTATAAAAAAATAATTATAAACATGTTAATACTTTCATAATTATTAAAATAATTTTGCAATAATATATTATATGAGGTAGAATTTATAGTATACCACGAATATTTTATCAAGTCTTGTATTTTAACAGTTCTTGTTAAAAGCTAATCACAAAGAAGTTTATTTCAGTTTCTGATGATATAAAGCTTATGCATTGATTATGTCATTTTAAAAACAATTTTAATACGTCAAAGTTTAATCTAAAAAAAAAAATAAAATTTTAAGAGTTTTCTGATTTATTCAAATTTGCATATGTATTTTAATTAATAAAAACTTCAGTGTTATCTTGCGATACATCAATGTGATAAAATAAGTAAAAGAAATATAAAAAAATAATAAACATTTGTATTTGTTAGATATTATTTAGCAAGAGCTTAATATTTAATAATGATTTTTTACAGTAAATATGTATGACAATATATTCAGGTAAAAATAAAGCTACTGTTAGCATTTAGATGAAAAATTTGATCTGAGATTAATGATACACAGGATACTTTACTAAAAATGATTATCTTGTTTTTGTTTGTATTTAGTTGAAATTTAAATATACCATCAGGGTAAAAAATAAATATTGAACATTTATATTTACGCAAGTCAGATGGATACTAGATAACCGAGTGGTCACAATAGAAAATCGTTGATAGAAAAAGAAATGAATTCAAATTTTAAAAAATAAAAAAAAGTTTATCTTAAGTTCAACTAAAGTTTAATTAAAGCTTATATATATTAAAAAAAGTACACAATACGTTAATCTATTTCTAAGTAAGGAAATTGATAAAATATTATCTTGATGTTTGTGGCATCGTAATCAGGTTGAAAGAATAATTAAATTGCTGAGAATAATTTGTATTTTTCTATTTACTAATAAGATACATTTAGACATATTTTTTTAAAAAACCACGATATTCTCTTGAAAATTGATAAACTAATATTATAGAAAATTTTAGGATTTTTTTATTAATTTTCAACGAGTGTTATTTTATTATTATTGTATAATAATTAATGTAATTAATCCAGCAATATAATTATTTTGGTAAGTAAAATTATTTCATTTTTTCCCAATATTTTTCATCAGTTTATATTATTTTTAAAAATATGATTAAAGAGGTGAATAGCTTAATTATAAATTGATTAGGGGCTTTAATTATTTTTTATAGAAAGAAAAAATATTTACTTTGATAAAAAAAAGTTAATTTAAATATACATAGATATTGTACTAAGAATTGATATGTTTATTAAGAGTTAATTCATACAGCATTTTCATGATTAGTGAAATAAAAAATTATTTAAAGAAAGATTAATTTGTATCTTTATTCGATAATTCAACTGATACAAGAAGAAAAAAAAAATTGTAATTCGCCCTGGGTTTTTTGGTTTAATGTTTTATTTTTTATGTCTTTTGACTTATTATATTGTCAGGGTTATTCCTTAGGATTTGTCTTTTTATGGTCAGTTGATGACCAAAGGCATTAATATGATAAATATCCTGTGGATTTGGTCAACTGGATCTAATACACCTGAAACATATATTCCTGATACTTTACATTGGTTTCTTAATGCTTTGTACATTGCTGATTATAATGAGAGTAAAATTAATACTCGTGGATATATTTTTTCTTGACAGTGAAGTATCATGAAGATTCACTTCTTTTTATTTTACTACCCTCACTATTTCTGGTGTGGTCTTGATTTGGTATTTTAGAATATGCGTTTCAATGGTTCAATTCAGAATTTCGTAATGCAATGAATACTACTATTTATTATATATATAATAAATATAATAAAATATAACATAAAAATATATATAATAAATATATATATATAATAAAGCCCTTTTGGATAATATATTTAATTTTATCGTTAAGTTTATGTGACGAATCTGTGGAGCAATTTTATTCAGTAAATGATTTTGGCTTAATTATTGCATTGGTGTATAATAATGGTGTGCTGTTTATATTATTTTTGCATATAATTTTTTTTTATTATATTATTCATTAATAGTAATAGCCCTATTGTAAATCTTATTCATTTTTATAATTATTTTGTAATATAAACTAATAGCTTTTAAATTTTTGTATTACAGTTTTAATTTTAGTCCTAATTTTCATTTAACATTTATTTTGTTATATTCTATAATAATCAAATTTTTATATTGTTTCATATACAGTGATTATAAATATATTAAATCCATAAAAAATTTATTATTATTATTATTTATTTTTTTGTTTTCTTATTGGAACAGATTTTATTCTTCATCTTTTCATTTTTTTTAATATTCATTTTGCATTGTATATATGGTCTTAAATTTTATATTTTTTGAAAAAATCTTTCTTCCTTTTTATTAATACAGTCTTTTCTAATTTCTCTTATATATATGCAGAGATACTCAGATATATTAATTAGTGACGTAAAGAAGAAACTAATTTTTTTTCTATATATTAAAAAAAAATGTTTAAAAAATTACTCTTTACCTAGAGTATATATAACGGATGAATAATGTCAGAAAGGAAATTAATTTTTTAAACATTTTTTTAAACGATAAAATTTCTTTTTTCAATTTTTTTTCTTTATATTATATATTAAACATTCAATTTTCATTATCAAAGATTAGAGTTCTAAGATCAGACTTATTATAAATTCTATATCATAGATTAATATTTAAAATTGAAAATATTTGCTTGTACAAAAAGTTACTTCTATGCAATTGTATTGTAATGTAATCATTAAATAATATTTTTGTTTATTTTTACGCAGATTACAATTTTCAGTTTTATTTACAGTTAATCCTTAATAGAAAACGACAAACAATTCACAGGCTGATTGCATTCTGATATCATCTGAGGTGTTGAGTTTAAAAAATTAACCCACTTGACGTTTTCCACTTCTGGAGTACTTTTAAAACGGATGGATCTTCTTGGCCGGTACAATTGAAAGTTCGTCAATGGTTGACCGTTAATTTATCGTCTTTTCATTACTTTTCTCCTCAGACTTTTGGCTTTGGTCCCTTATTTCTTTTGTTCCAATGTGGCTAAGCTTCACTACCTTGGACCTTTTTAAAGCTTTTGTTTTACTCTTAATCTTTTCCTTTTATTTTTTTTCCATACCCTCACAACTCCACATTTTCGCTTTGTTGAACCCGTATGCCTGCAGAATTCATAGACTGATTCAGTACTTTAAGATAGTTGTGCTTCCTAGATTCGTTATAACTTTTCAAATATTTTACACTAATATTTTATGAATATATTTCTAATATAAGGCCTGTAAAGTTTTCATAATGGAAATAACGTCGTCTTACGAATTAACCATAAAATGATCAGAGTGTCCTCGATGATAAATGTTAATAAGGAAAGCAAACCTACATTTTTTAAACAGAGATGTTACGCCTGGTCATTAACCCAGTGTGGGAGATTATCGTGATAGCTCAAGTTCCCTTTTCGAAAGTTCATCGTCATAAGTTAATTCAAGAGGTGATAAACAGCGCGTAGTATGACCTGAAGCTTCAGGTGTCAAAGTGCTCTCAGGCATTAATAAACAGGAATCAATTAGTTAGATTACCCTCTTGGGCTTGACTTTTCCTTTTAAATTTTTCGTCATACTTTTAGACAGAAATTACAAAGGGAAAAATTAGAAATTCAGTAGGAATTAAAAGAAAAAAGAAAAAAATGTAACAACTTTTTCGACACTTATTTCATTTGGTTAAAGGATAAAAAAAATATACGAGGTTAAGCAATTACAAAGTATTGCATAAAAGTAAGAAGTAAAAAAATAATTATCATAGATAAACTTTGAAATTTGAAGTCTTACAAATTGAGTAAAAACGAGCATATAAGAAATCAAAATTAAATTAAGATAAAATTTTGAATATAACTTAGAAAAAGAGGGAGTAAAAAATTAAGTAATACCACAACAATGTAGAAAAAGTTATAAGACATAGTATTTCTCATAATGAATATTTATTCGCTATAAGTACATAAATAATTTTTATTATAATAGCATATACAAACTTGTTTCAAAATAAAATTCCACATTTGTTACAATTTAGTAAGTCGATAAAATGAAAAATTTATATTTTGATTGATTAACTTAATTTTTTATAAGTTTTAATTTACGAATAATTTTTAATATATAATTTAAATTATTTTTAAAGCTTATTAAAAATAAGTTGTTCAATTTAAAAAACTGTTTATATAATTCAATAACTTGTTTTCTTTTTATTCAAATTTGTTTTATGTATCTGAATATATAATAATGAAATGAGTAAACTAAATAATAAAATAAGATAAAAAATACGATTAAATACAAAAATTTTATTTTTAAAATTAACGAACTGTCATTAATTATACACAATATTTAATTATTAAATTCTACTGGTTTTTTGTACATGTCAAGTTGAAAAATTTAATACACAGTTAAAAATTACATAAGGATTTACTTAGGAACGTTGATGTATGTATTCATAAATATTTTATTCTGAATATTCTATTAAAATAAACTTTGTTGTTATTATTATACATTATGAATAATACTTAAACGTGTAATATGTTGTGACTTAAATACATTTTTTAGCTTAAAGAAATATTTTTCATCATAATAAAAATGAATAAATTTATAAATTATTTCTATCGTCTTTTATCTAGCAACTTATCTTTCGATGCTACAGTAAAGTCATAATCGCTGTAATTTTTTATATGATTATAAATGTACGAAAGCTACATTAGCTACAAATTGTAAAACTCATTAGTCAGAATGCTCGAGACTCCAATGCGTATTAGAGTTTTGGGTACTAAGAGGAAAGAGATTTCTGGTACTGTGAAATATCTTTCTCATTAATGAGGTTTATGATATAAATTATAATTATATCTTTATATACTTAATTAACTAACACCTAGTACTTAATTTTGCTGCTGACAATGTTTAAAGTTTCATAAATTTAAGTACCTAATATCATTTATTATTAAAATATGATGAACAAAACGTAGTCATGGTAATTAATTAAATATTTTCGTGTTTTTAGTATTCATCATTGTGCGTTGTAAACAAAATTTCATTTAAATGTATATACAAATGGATTGAATGATTTTAATATTAAATATGGATCAAATTTCGAATAATAATATGTATTTTTTTTTTCATATTATATTTGTCTTATTAAGACGTTTAAATTTGATTGATATTCGACTTTAATAATTGGCATTTCCTACAAAGTTAATTATGTGGAAGTAATAAATGCGCCACTTTATTTAGTATTAGGGAATAAATTAGATGTAAGCTGGTATTATAATTTCACTAATATTCAATAAGAGTTGGATAATGCCAAGACAGAAATAAGATAATAAACTTTTACCCGAAAAGTAAAGAATTAATCGAGGATGTACAACTAATCTGAGGTCCCTAATAATCATCAGGAGATCCAGCAAAATGAGAATATAATAAACAAAAGGTTATCGGAGGCAAAAAAGTATACATCGCTTCAATTTACTTTTCTGATGAGGATTTTATGGTAGCTACAAGAAATGAAATCGCCTACTTTTGATGATTAATTACGGATTGTGCCGGGGTAGCTTTGTCAAGAGAAATAAATCGGTTAGTCAATCGTCTAGCGATCACAAAGGCGAATAAATTAATTGTAAAAGTAGTTCTGACAAATACAAATGGAAGAGTTAAGCAACTGAATAAAACTATCAGCAAACCGAAATAGGTCATTAAGATATGTGAATAAGCGTGTCATCGTTCTCCTACGCCGATCGAATCCGTCACAAACGAGCTATAGATAAGGAGATTTCAGTGACGAAGCTGACGTGCAATGGAAGTTAGCATATCTTTCTCTTTAGAAATAATTGCCAGTGGTGAATGATTAAGGGTTTTATAGGATAGCCGAGTGTCGATTATTTAATAATTTTCGTATGACAATGAGTGCTTATTGCTTCGGCATTGAATCAAAGTCAAGTGCACAATTTGTCATTGGGTTTTAGATTGTTAATTATGCCCACAAAATTAAAAATTAAACTTGGTTTGTAGGTAAATATTGAATTTTTTCAATAAGTAAGCAAAAAGTTTTAGAAATTAGTTCTGCTCGAGTAAATCTTTATGATATTTATTAACATGTGATGATACTAAAATTTATGAATCTTGGTAGACTAGTTTAATTTACGATATTTTAAGATATAATTACGATATACACTGCATAAATTACCTTTTTATAATTAATTTGTATATTTAATAATATTTTTCGAGTATGTATTATAGTCTATTATGATGCAAATTAAGAGGAGAAGAGTTGAAAGTAGATCATCTAGACAGGATATTAATACGTGAATCATAGATTTGAATAAAATTTCAGAAGACATGTGTTTATGCACAAAATGACATGCAGTATTTATTACAAGATTTTTTTTTATCTATATTATGATACACCATAATTAAAATGTATTGGATTATCGTAAATTTGAGTACATATAATTTGCATTGCATTAGTATCAGAAATTTGTAGAAACTAATTGTGAAAAAAGATGCTGTGTATGTATAGAACATGAATTTAATCGTCAATAAAAATTATAATAAAAATCAACTCACTTCATTTTAATATCTAATTGAGGATTAAAGGATTAATTGTCAATGGTAATATAACGTTCTAACGCATTTGTACTTTATAAATCTAAATATTTATAATTTAGATTTTAAACAGTTATAACATCATTTAGAATTCGTATTTTACCTTCCACCAGTTCCAGAAGCTTTTGAAACGAGAATGTGGCAGTGGATTTCAATTTTAAATAATAGAGCACAATTTCGAATGTCTGATTAAAATTCGAGATTAGATGACTAGAATCGCTTTGTGATAGTGGAGAGAGAGAGAGAGAGAGAGAGGGGGGGGATCGGAGGAAAGAGAGGGAGAAGAGAAAATGCATTCAAAAGCGTGACGCGGGTAACGTTTTTAATTTTAAATAGTACGTATAAACAGAATTTTTACTCAGCGATCCGTACGAGATGAAAAAAGGGATGAAAGAATCCACAATGAAGTAAAGTTGCCAACATCTAAAATTGCTATAGTTTTCCCAAGAGATTATGCAACGCAGTAAACATTACCTGCACATCCAGCATATGTGTCGTCAGATCCGACATTATATATCCTTAGCTCACGTAGACTCTTTCTGTTCCTCAGCATCCAGCATCCAGCATCCAGCATCCAGCATCCAGGCTCGTATTCAATGTGCAAAATAGAGAAGTAATGGCACTGGTACTGGCTGCTAAAACGAGAAAATAGGAGACGCGTAACCCTGTATAAAGAAGAAGAAAAACCTACGGAGGAGGAAATCGATGTTTCCTTTGTTTTCCGGTTATTTTGTTCCCTCTTTTTATGCACACTCATGTCACGTAAGTCGCGTAATCATTGTCCGTTGGCTGATTAAAAAGCTAAATGAAACTCTGCCTTAGAAAAGGAAACGTTTGTGAAAACGGGGGATTAACATTCAAATGCGCAGAAGTACTCTTTTCAGCATTATTGGAAAAACTTGGGTGATTAATTCGTTAAAACATATAAATTTTATAATATGATTTATGTTTCCTTTTTATGTAGCATCAAATCTATCATTAAACGCCACTGGCGTACGTGTAAAATTGTTTTATCTATTACTTGAATCCGAGTATTTTTATAGATGATAGATTTTTTTATTAGGAAATTTTATGAACATTTTTTTAAAATAAATTTTAAATTAAATTATATATTTTTTTTAATCTACAATATTATAAATCAAATGCGGGCATAAATCATCTAGAATATTTTTTGTATCGGATTTTAAGATTATATATTAAGTCCATTATTATACATCGTTTTTATTAATTAGTTATCTGAGAACTGTATGTACACATTTTTTCAACGAGAATCGATGTTGTTTTAGATCAATAATAATATTGTATGCAAAAGTGGATTGAAGAATCTATGTGATTACGGGTATTTATATTAATGTATAACATAATATAGACGTATAAATGATATGTTGCGAAAAAAATCAATATGATGATGTTTGTAATGTATTTAGAATTGAGTTATAATTTATGAAATATTATAAAAAATAGCATTTGTACAAAGAAAATATCAATTGAATTCAAACATTTTAAACAAATGTTCTTTTATAAATTTTAACCATCTAAGGAAATTTTTAAACTTTACATTATTTTTTTGTTCAAATTTAAAATTTTGTTTAATTGTAGAAAGCAAAAGTTCATTAGGATGTAGTAAATTCATAGCTATTGAATTTATTTAGAATTATAAATTATTTTATAATTGAACATGTACATTTTTATATCAGGCAATTGTCATTAATTTTCCTCTTCGTGCATTGCAATATTGAAAAGCAAATTCCTCATTTAAGAAACAATATCAAGTAAATAGTAATGTTACATTTAATAGATTTTTTATGTAAATATTGTTACAATACAAATTTAAATATGTTGACGAAAATAATTACGAATAAATTTTACATTTGTATAATTATATTTAATTGAAATTGATAGCACATTTGAAAAAGTATTAAAAATATTTTGATTTTTAAAGATAGAATCGCTAACCTAAATTAAATTATATTTTATGTACTCATTGTTGCTTATCGATATGTTACATACCAAAAGATTATTTTTAAAAAAAACATGTACACGAAAGTAAAACTCAATTTTAAACTTCGACAAACAAAGCAATAATATAGAAATTTTTAATAAAATAATACTAAATTAAATAAATTAAAATTAAATAGAATAAACCAAACGATATTTCTTTTTGCAATACCGTTTATTCATAAAAGTTATTTGAATCAAAAGCTGTTGGAGACACGAAGTGCTTGCTGGGGGTTATAACTTTAGACTAATAAATTTTTTTTCTCAATTCAGTTTACAAGCGACTATTTTAAACTGCCATTAATTTTAGTGAATTATATTTTTCAATTGATCGACGTCGGTTACGTGGTAATTACCTGGTTAAGTTTGTTTTTTTGGTTAAAATTAATCTTATATCGACATTCCTTATTTCCTACGTATAAAGAAAAGTTCGCCTGCTGTTGGACAGAAAAAGCAATTATAAATTATATAAAATTCATTCGTACATTTACCTCGTCTGCCCTTTAAATTTAGGTTTTAGGCTGTTGATGTATCTGTTCTTATTCTTCTGTTCCATACCTTGTAGACACGTCTGCCTACAAATTTTCTAGACGAAAGTTGCACATCGGCATCGAAAGCTGGATCATATAATGTCCTAATAATAATCACCAGGTTAATTCAACCAATCTGAGTTTCTTTATGAAAACCTCTACATTGAGACTAGTTAACAACTGTAATTTTTATTACAAATTCTTTATATATGACTGTAAACTTATGCCATACATCTCTATGATGTAAATTACAATAATAAATGAAAAGGAATAAATAAAGTGTAAAATTTAGGAGAAATGCGCGGAAAAATATAGTAAGACCAGTTGTCCTGAAAGTAAGAGAGATGGTCAATGAGTGTGGGAGTGCATGAAAGAGAGAGAGAGAGAGAGAGAGAGAGAGAAATCACCTGAACTAGAAGGAATGAATAAATAACACGAGTGTGACAGAGACAGCTGGTACACGAGCAAAATTTTGAAAAAGAGTGAGACCTTGTGAGGACAAGCAAGAACGAGAAAAAAAAATTAAGAGCAACCTATCTTTGTTTTTTTTGAAATAATTTGTTATCTTTTTTCACATTTAAATTTCAATCCTGATATATCAAATAGATACAATACATCCACGTTTGTAATTTAAACAAAATTTTGTTTACCCCAAAATATTTGACTCGCGTAGCGACAGTCATATTATTTTCAATAATCAAAATTGTATATTTTGAAAGATCAATATTTTAACGCGGCATTACACTACTTCCTATTACATATACCCATGCGTAATTAACACTCATTGTTTTGTAATAAATGCATAAATTAATAACAAGAACGTTATTATTATTTTAATAAAAATTCATGGTTTTTTTTCAAATTATATGTAAAATAATTCTTAATTGCATAAATGCATGTACAGAAAATTTATTTATAATTTATTTTTTAAAAATAGATTCTGGTACGTATAAAAGTCAATTTTATTTATTTTTTGATATATGCAAAGATAGATTTTATTATTATGTAATGAAATACGGTATAGAATGAAAAAGTCAATTTGTTGGATGGCAACTTTACAATACCACTTAAAACGGATTAATGATTTAACTTCTTTAAAAATAAAACAATTATTGAAATTTCAAATATATAAGTGTACTTAAATAATAATTTTTTTATTATAAAAGAATTTAATGTATCATTAAATACGAGTGAAAGATTGTTAAATTAAAAAATTACTTCCATATTTTTTGTTTGAATTTTATAAAATTAAGAACATTGTTCAGGAGAAATTTCTTAAAAATAGAATTTTAAAATAGTATAGAAAAATAGAATTTTTAAACGTCTTTCATGTAATAAATTGGTTTTATTTAAAAATTATTAATATTTACATATTAATTCATGAATACTTTAAAAAATCATAGTATCAGTATCTAAAAGCAATAATTTTTAAATGATTTTTTGAATACAAAAATCATAATTAAGATAGTAGTTGAATAACAAAAGAAAATTAATATTAAAAGAATTTGCAGAATAATTATATTTCGATAAAAATTATGATAAAAATTACAATTTTTTTAAAATAAATTTTTCTGTATTATGGATTACAATATCACATAATGTCAACTTTTTAATATTATATATAATTTCAGCAATTTTTTTCTCAATAAATTTTTATCTGTTTTATATATTCATCATTCTTAATTAAATAAAAAAAAGTTTACATTTCAGTATTTTGAACTTTAATAACAGAGTAATTTAAAATTTGTAAAAAATTTATTTTTAGCAAAATATAATTTAATTTTATATATTTACATGAAATCTCTTTCAGGAACTTGTGTATATATTTATATATATATACATTGTTTAATTTTTTATCCTAATTAAATTTATTAGTAAGGATTATTTATATTCTGATATAGATATACGTTTTATAATGCGTATTCATGCATATTAAGAATTGAATTAAAAAGTAATATTTATAAATTATTAAGAGTAAAATAATTATTTTAAGTATAATATAAAATAGTTTTTTTTAATTAGATTTAAATTAAAAACCTTTGTATTTTTCAATAATATAAGATAAAGTTTTCAACATATTAAATATTTTTTGCATTATATTTTCACTATATTATATCCACATGTTCGATATAATTTATAAAACTACAATATAATTTTTTTTTTAATACTATGAACTTCAATTACAATTTTAACATTTCTTTTTTTTGAAGATAATTATTATTTATTTGAAAAATATTTGTAAAATAAAATTATTATAATCATTATCCAAAATAAACAGTAAATTATGTGGGTTGATCAATCATTTTAATTTTAAAAAATGAACGGTTGCGCATGTCACGGTTAAATTAAAGAAAGTTAATGGAAAAGTACAGCCAATGTAAAAATTGTATAGTTTAGAATAAAAATTTTACCTTGGTAAAATGTTACTGTAGATAAAATGAGTTTTTAAAAATTTAGTCAATATAATTATGATTTATTGAAAAATGTATCATAATTTATTACATTTAATAAAAAACAAATCCGTACTTCTATTTTAGTATTTTATAAAGACATATCTTAACAAATATATAGTTTTATGGCAATCTATCGTTAAAAATAAAATTTATTTTTACCATTTAATTTAAAAGTTTTAGACAACTATTTATTTAATTATCTAATCTTATGAATGTATAAGATAAACTTCAAATTGGCGAATGGAGGTAAATTCTAATAAATTGAGTTTTTTATGATATATCTATAAATAAATTTTAAATATTTCAAAGAATAATATTTAGTTATTTAATATTACTAGGTCTTAAATACTATTTTATTTATTCTTCAGTATGTTAATATATTTCTTTTTTCATACAACAAAATCTTATTTTTAATACAAAATTACTATGAAAATAATCTTTCATCTACCCAGCTATAAATATCAAATAAATAAAATTAATTATTAAATTATACCGAATATAAGCAGTATTATTTTTTTAAACTTAATGTATTGCATAAAAGTTTCAATAATAATTATTATGAGTCAGTATAATAACTTTTTTTAAATTCACAAAACTAAGTTTTATAAAAAAAATATAGTTATAAATGTTTATTGTCGTTTTAAAGATTTTCTTTAATTATTATAAATATTGAATGGTAACAAATTTTAATTCAGATTTGTTTTTTTTGTTGAAATAATTCAAATGCTGTGAAGGGTTCTTTAATAAAGCCTTTGGAAAAATTATAAAAACACTGGCGATTACTTTATGATATGGCGATCTCCTCTTGTGAATGCGTAATTGTCGCGTTCAGCTAGATAGTGATAAAAAAAAAGAAAAGCATAGTCCTCTTACTCGCTTTTCTCTTACTTTCTTTTTCTTGTGAAAAACTGATTTGGGAAGGCCTTTGTAAAGTTTTGTTGGTTTGGACTATTTATATTTTTCTCAGATTAGACAGTCTGTTCAAATTTTAAATCTTTGTTCTTTTTCTTGAATTACATTATATAATTAAGTAATAAGAAAAACAAAATATCACGATAATTAATAAAAACATTTTCCAAAATATATTAAAATATCTAATTAATTATAAAAAATTCATTAATTTATTTAGAATTTTACAAAAAACGTATTATTATATTTATATTATGATTGCAATCGTTTATTTATAAAAGTAGCCGAGAATTTTTTTAAAGAATATAATTGCTTAAAATAAAATTAAATGTATTTTGTAACAGAAATTTTTTCGTGTTATATAACGTATTCAATGTAATTAAAAAATTTTTACATTAAAAAAATTAAATCTCATTATATAATTAAAAAATAGTATAATTACACAAAAATTCTTTAGACATTGCAATTATTTGTATTGTATAATTTAATAATGTTTAAAATTAGGATCCGATATCAAATTATCGTTAAAATTTTTTTTAATAATGTCTTTAGTTTAGAAATAATTTAACTGATATTTTAATAAAACAAAAAAAAAAAGAAAAACGAAATGTATTTTTAATTTCTTCTTGAATGCATTTTATCAATTCATGTATTGAATTCTTATTCAATTAATGCATACATCTCTAATTGTTTTGTAATTATCGTTATAAAAATTTTTTAAGCTTGAACAAGAATCCAGTACTGTAATGGTATCCTAATATATAAATAAATGCGTATTTTTTTCTTTTTTCTAATTACATTTAAAGTACCTGCTCACGCGGAGTCTGAATGACTTTTAATACAGAGGCTGACCATCCTAACGATCATGTCTGATGAATTTTGCTCTCTAATAAAGAACCGCATTACTTAAGATCCCGTCACGTAGAAAGTTCTTTTTGGTTTATTTTACTCGATGGCCAGCATCCTCCGAAGCTTATTACGTCTCATTTTCTTGGGTTCGCAAAAATACCTGTGCAAAAACCAGAGAGGGGAGAAAAATATTGCGATTTACTTTTCCGTTTACAACTGCCAGACAATTGGCTCTTGTGTTCGATACTCGTTATCCACTGCAACGAGCACTTCTTCCCTTTCCGGCCACTCCATCTCTGGTTTTTTGTTTTTGTAAAGACGATTGATCGGACACTTGAAATCGGTTCGGGGCTTTGTTAGCCGGAGTCAGACGTGCGCGTAACTTTTTATTTAGCGCAGTTTTCCGCTCGATGCAATAACTCGATGGTCTTCGACGTAAGAAGCTTGTAATACGTCGTTGTAGGTCGTGTACCTTCGCATGCACACACACACACACACGCGCGCAAAAGAAGTACACGCACACTCGCCCAAGGGTACCATAGCAATTCGATAAGAGCTTTTATTCACTTTTAAATGTCGTCGATCGCTGGATTTTTCCCCCTTTTTTCGTGCTTCTTCGCTCAATCTTCGACCTATTTGTAAGTGAGATATACTCTATTACGTATATCGGGGATTTCATACATTTTTTTTCTTTTTTTTTTGTTGAAAACTTTTAGAGCTGAATAATTATGTTAATAATCTAGATTACAACGCAGCCTTTGGGCATTACAACTATTTGTAGGAATTAATGTAAGCTGATCGTTGAGATTATGCATTACGAATGTAGTTTTTCATGATCTTTCGAATCAACCCAAGTTTTCAGCTCACGTGCAAGTGAGTTCATATGATCATATGAATAGAAATAGACGTGTGTATTTGTTATACTTTAGCTTGTATGCGTATATTCATATTCACGAATAAGTGGATGCACGTACATACGCACACAGATGCATTGCATTATATAAATCGTAATTTAAAATTTTCAGATTCAGAAGACGTTAAGCATAATTTATTATCAGTTGTTCTTTATTTTTAGCAAGGAACATTTTATATTTCATTTTGTCTTTGATCAATTATAACAATTTACTATAATTTTTGATTTGATGGGTAAAATATTCGGTAATACAAGAAATAGATATTTATAGAATTTGTGTTTTTACTCAGAAAAGTTATTTCAATAATTTTGATAATGGAAGTCTATTGATACAATTTAGAAATCATTAAAGTACCGGTTATAATTAAATTATTATTATTTAATAACAAAAAAGATAAAAATATTTATCCTTTTGCTTACTGACAATTATTTTCAATCAAATAGTTAATTCATAATAACATAGTTATTTTATTAGCATTTACTGATGTAATTGAAAAATCAGTGGAATATAGTTCATTGAGTTAATTTATAATTAATTTACTTTTATTCTATAAAAAATAAAGGACATATTTTCTTTCTTACTTATTACGACTAATTTGAACAAAAATAATTCACACTAATACAATATTAAAAATATTTCTTTTAGAAAAATTTTACCGAATTTTTAAATATTATTATTATAATTTGTAAGTATTGCAACAATGTAATCAATTAAAATATTTTGTAATAATAAAAGTATAGTCATTGATTATATAAATAATTTTACTTTATCGAAAAAAAATATTATCAGGAATATAAAAAAAGAGATTGCGTTAGTTAAAATGCTGACTTTATACCAACTACTTTAACATAATTGTTAATAATTAATATTCAGATGTGATTAATAATTCATTTGTACAGATTTCAACTGTGAACATCCGATAAATTTTATTCTTCTTGAATGAAAAGCAATACTACAATTGAATTTTTAAAAGAATGTTTTTTTATTTGTAAAATAATAAAGAGTAGCGATGGAATAAGTAAATTCTTGAGCTCGAGTAACTTAATTATCAATTTTTTCAGGAATTACGAGTAGTACTTCCTGATGTCCGAATGACCTTAATAATTCATCGGCAAACGTATTTATGTCAGTGTAGACGAGGAGTAAACAGTGTATTTGGAATAATATTGAGATTTGGGCGAACCGAGTATTAAGAACTCGTCGAGCTTGTGCACACGTACCCCCATGTGATTGCCACCGCAAAAGTGTTTGGGGATTTGCAGTGCGAGACTGTTGCAACCCCCGTAACACCAAGAAACACCCCCGCACACATCGAAACCGCGGGGGTGAAGAAGGTCCAGGGTGATCCGGGGAGTTGCGGTCGGAGTGACGCAGCTCTTCCAAATCCTCCAGCTACTTTTCACGGAGATATTTTTCGAGAGTGTACCGACCCGGTTATATCCCACATCGATTAGGAGTGAAAGCGCGCGCGAGATTATTTAGGGGGATTTGACGTATTCTCCGCCCCTCAAAGAGTTTAAAAGGATTATCGCGTGGGTGGTTCTCTCTTTCTCTCTCTCTCTCTCTCTCTCTCTCTCTCTCTCTTTTATTTATTACCATAATTTTCTTAGGGAAATGAAGGGAGGTACGTGAAGGGACTTTGTCAATGGAAATTAAGTCGAATGAGGATTCTTTGCTAGAGTGGGGCGGGGGGGGGCACTAAGAGGACATTCTTATGGAAGAAACTACCTCGTGTGTGGATAAATAATAATATCATTTGTTTTCTCTATAAATCATGGCTTTTATTGAATTACCCAAACGAAAAAGTTATAACGATAAATAACAAAAAATTTTCATAAATTATATTTTATGCGGTTTTTATCATAGAGCACTATTTCCAAGAATTAAATTTGAAGAAATTCATAATTTATTATAAATAGTAACATTAATTAGTTTGAACTAAAAGAATACATTATGGGTGTGATGGTATATCATTACTAATAGTATGATTAATTATTTGCATTATTTTTTTTTAAGTATTTTTTAGTCGGTGTGGTTTTTAATGAAAGAAATAGTTATGGATAAGACCTTAATTTTTAATAAAGAAATATCTAAAATTTAAATACATATTTCAAAAGCAGTTTATATGTAATTTTTGTTTTTTAATATTTTTTTTAAAAATTTAAAGATATATTTTTCGATAATTGATGAAAATTATTATGTAATCATAGATGTGTATTTGTAATATAATTATAATACCATAATAATTAATAAAGGAGTTTTCAGAAATATTTTACATAATCGTTTACATAATTAGTAATATCAACTAATTAACAACTTGCTATAAAATATGGCTTGTTATATTGCTATAAAACATGAAGTTAATTTTAAATTAATTTTACTTGGTATTCACATATTAAAATTGCAGTAAAATTAAAATTTGAGAAATTTTTTTATTAGAGATACATTAAGGATGTTTTTTAAATTATTTATAAATCAAGAACAGTACCATATTAATCCACGTCAAGTATGATTCAAGTTTAAATTATAATACACCACTATACCAGTTCAGAAAATGCATTTCAATGGAAACTGTTTCATAAAATTAAAATAGCTTTGGTCGTAAAATAAATGTATTTTTATTTTTAATTGTTACAAATATGTCATATTGCGATTTTTGAAAATAATATTTCACCTTCTTATTCTGTCACGGTTGCCGAATTGATAGAATTATAATTCATATAAATATACTTTTATGCACACAATCTAAACGTAAATTAATCCACGAACTACATATAAGCACATAAATCGTTCTCGTACTTTCATGTGACAAGCGACTGTACATTCTTAGCAACTTCTTACACATTAATCAAAGACAAATCTACGTGCTTGTGAGAAAAAAGTGACAAGTAGTATATTACTCTCCAGTGACCAGAGGCGCTTTTTCGAAAAAAAAATAAATGAATACAAAAGCTTTCTCGCTGGATGACCGCCTGACAGATGCGTTAGTAATTGACGATTCCCGCTAGATGGAGCATAAATTGAACGAGGCGGTAATAGATAAACCCGCAAGTAAAACACGAAATTATTTCAATCTTAAAATGATAAAGTTTTTTACTTCATGAACCGCAGCGACAATACGACACTCTAACAAACTTTAATACGACAATGTACAATTAATATTTGTGATTAATGAACGTTTAATCAACATTATTGGGGCCGGTAATGCCAGGATTCTCCATCTGGCGGCTACATATTTACGATGCTGTATGGCGCATTTTCCCAAGCGAGGGCCATGGTATTAGATTAGTACTTAAGCGAGTCCTCCCTTGTTCCCTCTTGGAGTATAAGGTAGGGAGGGTCATTCAATAAAAGTCTTACGGACGAGTCCAGGAGACCAACCCCGGATGAAACGTGTAGACATTTATAACAACTCTCTTACGAATTACTCCTTACTTCCTCATAAAATTCCTTATATTTCTCGAAATTTCTTTTACTTTATTACGTATTAATTATTTATATATTTTATTTTATTACTTAGGGGCAATAAACAATTACGTAATTTAATTAATAAAAAGTTTTAGGAGTACAATTGAATCAAGAGTATAAAGCATGATGTCGTACTAATATTATAAGTGAATTGAATTTTTTTTTTTTTTTTTTTTTTTTTTTTTTTTTTAATAGTAATTTAGTCATGTATTAATAAATGTTATTCTCGAATTGTGATTAAACACGAGCAGTTTATAATTGGATAGTTTAAAATTACTTTTGAAATTTTATAATAAATCAGAATCGCTTTTTATTTTTGAAGTCGACAGTTTGTTTACTATGTATTTGAAAAAATCTTCGTTCATATTTAAACGTTGAACCAGAAAACAGTAAACAGTGCGACTTATAAATATTTATTATATAATGTTCAGAATTATGTACATCGTGATAAATATTTTTACACAAATAAGTTCAATTTAATTAAACAGTCCAATAATGATGCTTTGGTTTCCATTACTTTTAATTGCTAATTAAATCTCTTAGAGCACAATACAAATACAGTATCTCATTATTTATTCAACTTAGTGATCAAAAAGTTACATTAGTTACAGAATGTGGAAGAATCTATTTGTAAACTTTCGGTGTACTTTGAAAGTATGCTTAGTTATGATGAGTTAGAGATGTCAGCGCGTTGATCAAGTATCTATAGATTTTCGATATCGAATCATATAAAGTTTATATGTTTACTACAAAGTTCAATGAATTAAATTTAAATTAGAGATTTCATAAATTTATCTGAGATATTAAACTAATAGACAAAGTCCATTTAATTTCTACTAGATCGCGAATACTTCAAAAAACATTTAAACGAATCGAATAATTTGTGTTTTTAAACGCTGAATTGAAAATGCATAATATTATAATAAAAAGTTTAATTCAATCAATCTTTCGTTATTTTTTGCTACTATTTTAATATTAAAAAATTAACGATAAATTTATTTTTTACGCAAACATGAAATATAAAATTATTGTTTTAGGTGTACATACATATTACAATGAATTAATCATAAGTAAGTAAAGAACAGTAAATATTTTCAGTATAAATGACGATTTCTTGAAACAAAAAATAATTTTTTTTAATTTTTTAAAAAGTAGCTTTATTGATTTGATAATTATAATAAAAAGTACAGAATAACTTGCTGCAGATTTGAAAAATCATAGTTTAAACATGTTTATGATCTTACTGTATAGTTCTGTATAATGTTTTTATTTGTTTAAAATAAAAATTAAACAAGAATATTTAATTCGTTTCATTTCACAATTTTGTTTTACGTACATATTTTTATCAGGATGATTACTGAAAATATTTTTGCATACCCATGGATTCTTGCAAATTTATTTTTATTGAAAGCAGTGAAATAAACGATAAAATTTGTAAATAATTCATACTCATATTATATTTTGATTTTGTAAAAGAACTTGTATGAAAATAATTTTTTATACAGATTTTCATTTTCGTTTTTCGAATTATTTTCAGTTGTATTAGCTTATTAAAATATTTTTTTTATATTTCATATTTAAATGGAAATAGTTGAAAGTAAAAAAATGCTCTGCTTAAAACAATGTCATAGTTTTTCTTTTTCATTTTATGAAAAAAATATATTTGATATTTTCCAGAAGCCAGAAAGCTTATAAGCTTGGAAATACTGATGAAATAATATGAAATAAGTACTTTTTTCCCCAAGAATATGCTATAGCTTTGTAATATAAAAATTAGAATATTGTGTTTTAAAACGCGAAGAATAATAACAATCCTTTTTTTTTTGTAATTTTCTTTATTGATTAAAAATAATATGTTTAAAAAATATGAAGAAATTTCATTCGCATATCTGATGTAACAGGAATATAAGCATTATCTATTAAGTATTAATCATTCTAAAATTTTTATTATACTTTCAAAAGCATAAAAATTTTTTGTATATATATATAGATTATAAAGAAATATTCAATAAATACAACATAAGCTTTAAATATTTATATAATTACTAATTTAATTTATTAATAAATTTTTTATTAAATTTATACAAGCATATTTACAGTTTTACAATGAAATGTTTGAGATTTTTATTAATTTTTTTAAAAATTTTTTAAATACTCTTGAAATTATTCAAAGGTCTGTTTAGCTACATTTTATGCAAATAAAAAGTTAAATAAATTCAATTGAGAATTAATTAGAATTATACAAAATGCATGACGTATAAAAAGAATTCGCAGAAATCATATGATTATTCGTTTCTGTGGAAGTATTTTATTTATTTTATTCGTAATATCCGAGTTAAATATTTTTTTAGTGTATTTTATCACGATACTTTGAAGGTAAAAAATCCATTATGGATTTTTTACCTTTTATAATTATAATAATGAATTAAAAACATTTTTTAATTTAAAAACTCTGTTTATAGATTATTGGAATATTGCTCAATTTTATTAAGAATAAAGTATTTTCATGTGTTACAATTCATATGTATGTATTATGCATAATTTTGAATGGAAAGATTTATTTGAACCGTCCGTTCGAGCCGAGGGAACTTATTATTAAAATTATTGGCTTCAGCAACGTTCTTTCAAGAGTATAGCAACACGTTCCCAAATATATAGTAGCGATAGTTTGAAAGTCAAACTTCATAGCGTTCCCTCGTTGACAGTTTACATTCGAAATCTAGATGAAAATTTAAAAGTTCTCGCGGAGCTTCAAGAAAGCCTCGATCTCCTCGAGCTCTTACACGAGCTCGGCACCAGGGGTTGATTCAACCCCTAAAATGATCGGGCGCGGCCGGTCGTCCTCTCACCTTCTCGCCTATAACCTCTAAGCGCCTAACCTCCAACCAACGGCGATAAATAATCGCGATAGCTGGTCGCACAATGAACCCGACAAGTGCAACCCTCGGCGCGTCCGCGTGCTCTAGAGGTCAGGAGGTGGTCTACCGCTGCAGCTGCGACTATGACCCCGGGACCGACGATTCTCCGGAGTCGCGGATCCGTGACCTGCCCTTCGCCTTAAAGAAGCTTAAGGTAATGAAGTGCCAGATGAGGAAGTGGCAGCTCGAGCGATTACAGCTCGAGAGTCAGAGCAGATCCCTTAAACTCTTGCTTCAACAGCACGGTATACATATATACATATATATATACACACATATATATTGAAAGGCCATTCTCAATAACTAAGGATAAGGATAAGTTAGCTAGCGGCTAAGTCGGCGACAACTCGAAATTTCAACGAACCCAAATGAACAATGCTTTTAACGAATAATTCGATATAACAACAATATTACACGAGACTCATTCGAGTATCATTTTACTACCTTCATTTTCTATTGTTTATAAACTTTGATTTCAATATCTTAATGCATATTGAACTGTGCAGTCGTGCACATAAATGAAGCACTTTTGTAAATATAATAACGTTCCTTTACGTCTATAGTTAAACAAAATATTTATTTACTTAATGTTAATTTTAACGTAAAATAATGGAAAACCACGGATATATTTATTATCTCCAATTGCTTATACAGATAATAATGTGTTTACTTAATTTACCAATATTTTCATTTCAAAAAATTTTTGTAGATACCTGATGTAGGATAATCAATATACAATGAATAATTAATTATATCTATTTATTAAAAAATATATAATTGCATTCACATAAATCTTTTATAATTAAAATATATTTTGTATAGAATGAAATTTCAATTAGAAATTTCATTATTATCAAACAAGAATATTTAAGCGCACGGATGGAGGGAATTTTATTATAATATGTAATAATTAAGATTTATATGCACATGGAAATTAATAATCTATTTATATCAGAGATTTTTAATTTTTTAATTGTAAAAATTATTCCTATATTCCTTTTATACATAAATTTAATTCCTTTTTAAATTAATTTTTTATTTTTCTAAATAATTTGTATTTTATTAAATTTATAATTAAAATATTCCTAGAAGTGTAATTAAAATTTGACTATAAAATAAAAATTAAAAATTATATAAAAGAAATCTGCGTTATTACAATAATATTTGAAAGACTCTTTAAAGATAATTATTTAAAATAAAAAAAATTTTTAAATTAAAATTAATTCGTTAATGTATTGCCACAATTTATTAGAGTTAAGACTATTTATTTTAAACAAATTTTCAGGTTTTTTAAGGTACATAAAAAAATTTTTCTATGACGCATACTTGTACTTTTATAACATTGTATACATATATTTTTAATTAAGAATGCCAGATAAAAGTTTTTTGATAATAGTATTGAAATAAATAAATTTAAAAAAGTTATAGACTTTTCTTTGATAAAAGATAATGTTATATTTATTATATTTTACTTTAGAAGGTCACGTTGGATTATTAGGCCGGCATTTGATAAGTATTTGCGATACTGCTATAATATTATGGAAAAATATTTTCGAAATCAATTATTATAGAAATATATATGAAAAAAAATCGATTTTTTGAAAGTTCGTAATTAGGTAAACCCCTCATTGACGTTAAATTAAAACAGATTATAATTAAAATAAATAACTAAAAAATTATAAAATAAATATATATTGGATGCTTTACACGATTTAAGCTATATAAATTTTATAGTCCAAGCAATAGACTACTTTTTAGGCCATGAAAAAAAAAACTAGTGATAGATATCAAGATCCATAACAAAATCAGTAGATTTTTATTTTTTATAATGTCACCCATGATATTTAAAGTTTTATTTTTCTTCACTATTTTCACAAAAAAAAAGAATTAACAAAATTTTTTTTTTGTTATAAAATAAAAAGTCGTAATTTTAACACTATATTCTCAGTAGATGAATTGTAGATAATGAAATTGTGAAGAAAATTCAGTTTTAGACAAATCTATCATTATATTAGAAGCGGAAACATTTGCTAAAATCCGGAAAATTTTTAAATTAATGAAAAAATTTGTAACTCTTTTATTTTTTAATATTGAGAAACCTAGATTTGGGAAATTAAAATAATTAATATGTATTTTATTTCTAAAAATAAGTACAAAGTTTTTTTCAGCTCAATAACATTATAAATAATAAAAATGTACTAATTTTGTTATGAATCTTGATATCTACCACTAGTTGCTTTTTTTCATGACCTAAAAAGTGGTCTTTTACTTGGACTATTTAATCAATTGTTTATTATCCTTTTTTGAAATATATTAAATATATTATAAAAATAAAATTATTTTTGAATTTATAAAAAATAAAAATTATTTAATTAGATTAATTTATTATTATTTGATTTAAGACATTTGTTATCAGTATTGTCGCAAATTACGTAAGGATTTGTATTTTAATATATAATTATTTTTTCTTTATTCTTATTTAATTTCAATATTTATGTATAATTCATATACTGTTTTATATGTTATAAATTATTACATATTATATAATTATACAATTTAAATATATTTAAAAATGTATTTTGATATTTTTGCATTTTCATAAGAATAAATATCTGTAGGACATTGATTATTATTATATATTTATTTAAAATACATGCAAAATCTTTCGAAATGATATTTTTTTGCTTGAGGTACAATAAACACTAATGACAATTACTTTATTTATAATTAAAATCTTTATGTTTTTCGATTGCCGATATTATATTCTATAATTGGGATTTATAAACATAGATATTGATATAATTGTATTTTTTCATTTTTTATCATAATAAGTTAAAAATGAAAAATTTATTTATTATAATAATAAAATATTATTTTTACTATTATTTCTGATTTTACTCATGTCTGTACTCTTTATTTTAATTTTATATGATTATTTCCATAGATTTTGTATAATTGAAAAGCTTTTAAAAAGTCTTAATGTATATTATTAAATTTTGAAATTCATACAATTTTAAATTATAAATTTTTTTTAAAAAGTACGATAAAAAACATTTTTCATTAACTCAATACGTATTGAATTTATATTATTGCAATTTTGAAAGTATTATAAAAATTAATTTATTATTTTTTTATTTATTAAATAAGGTCTGATTGTATATTACTGTTATGGTGGTATCCGAAAAAAGAAAACTTTAAAAAATATAAGATACGAATGTAGAATATAAAGCACATGTATAAATATGTACATAAATACATTATAAGACAAATAAATATTACTATACTATGTATTATTACATAATATAAAAATACAAAAACAATATTTAACTATACATAATTATGAATAGTTAAAATAATTAATTAATAAGAACTAACATAAACAAAAAAAATGATAACAATTAGTAATAATAACTACTAAGTATAAGTAATAATAATAATAATACTAAGTAAAAATTGCATCATAACAAAAGAAAAACTATTAAAATAATAAATTTATAAAAATTACCAATGGTATAATAGTAAATCAAAATCAGTATAATATTTGAAATAATTGATAATAACGGAACAAATTTTAACACTGAATTGAAATAAATGCAAATAAAATTATAGTAAACACAAGCAAATACAATAAGCATAATTAAATATAATAAATATAAATAAATACAATAAGTATAAATAAAATACAATAAATATAAATAATAGTAAGATTAATAATCAAACAAATAACTATGCCAATATTAAAATTAAGTTAATAATATTTTTTGAAGAAAATATAACTGAAAGTAGAAATACTATCTTCTCTCTCCCTCACATGATTGAGAAATTTTAAGATACTAAAAAAGTGTCACTAGCTGCAAGATCTAAACTGGATCTATGAAGGGTATATCTAAAAACTATCTAAAAAAAGAAGGATGCAAAACAATTGGAAAAAAAAAGAAAGAGAGAAAGTCAAACAAGGGAAATTCATAAGCTTATAAATTTAGATAAAGAAAATTTTATGTAAACAAAGAAAAATGTATTAAAAATATAATATACACCTTATCAAACTCATTTAAAATATATCTGGAGTGACCGCACATCATTTGCATAATAATTCCAACACATATTTAAAACCCTTTTTATTAAAAAATTGTATTAATTATAACTCAAACTAAACTTAAAACTAATTGCATTCACCTCCTAGTTTTCAAAGACAAAAATCTATTTTACAAGAAATATCAAAATATATTTATATAATCAGGAAATTCACAATATTATTCAAATGTGACACACCCTTTTTAATAAAAATTCATTATTTTATTTCAAATATCACACTAAATATATAAAAAAAGATTGTAGAAACATGAGTTGAACCCATTCACTTAATTAAATCAAATAAAACTCGACACTTTCATTGAGCTTATAATAAATAAATATATATTATTATTACTCTCAGTAGATATGAACATATTTAAATGCGACATTAAGTAATATCGTAAACAAAGTTATGGGCAAGAGGATTACATAGATGTAATTCATGTTAATTAAATAATTTTTATTGTATTAAAAGAAAAAGAAAATTCATTGTGATGTTATCTAGAAAAACTATAAACCTCCCCGCTTGTCCATACACTCTCTAGTTTAGGAATAGAAAATCTATATTGAAGAGAGGAAATTCAGGTGCAAGGGCAGTTAATCATTTTAGTTTTTGTGCGACAAGTCACAAGGTCAAGAAGTGTCCTGCAGTTCATCTGAATTTTCTCTCCCTGTGGAAGCTGTCCATCTTCATATCCCATCAACGATTTCAACCATTTAACTTTTGTAATCCACTCATACACACACACCAGCAAAAGTAAGAAATAAATTTATACTTTAATTTTCTTTTTATTTAACGTATTTTTCAAATGCATATTCTTTTTCGGTTTCCCAAAAACCTCAAGTATACACTATTAAGTTGTTCACACCATAACCCCACTTTGCGATAATTATTGAAGTTTTTAATCGAATTACTCCTCCGTCCCGAGTTAGTACGTGAAAATGGAGGCCAAAAAGGGAATATATTCTTTAAATTTTATGCGGGGAAAAATTAAACAAACACAGTTTCTAATAATTTCAGTGCGCGTTAACCTGTAATATTACCGTATAAAAATATAATACAATTTCAAAAATATGAAATATACGGTTGTATAAACTTAACTATTATATATTATATTGGGACTTATAAACACTTTTATTATTTTTAATCTGAGATGTTTTGAATTTAATTCAATTCCATATTTTTATGATTAAATATAGTATATAATATAAAATTGGTCGATAATATAACAAAAAATTTGATTATAAGTGAATATAATATATAGTTATATAAATACCTTTTTTAAATTTTAATACTAAATTATTTTCTTGAATAATCGGAAAACAGAGTTACTTATCACTATAAAATTAGCCATTGATTAATTAAAGGAAAATTAATGGCATGAAGCAATTCGATACATTTGCAAGCATACAACTTATATTTTGATTGTCGAAAATAAAATTTATTTTTTTTTCACTGAGGATATTGCAATACAATGCCTCTAAATCATGCAGAAACATTTCATTAAAACGAGATCTATTACTTTGAATATACGGCTTAATTAAAATTTCATAAATATTAAGCCAGTTTGTTTAATTCTGATTATATTCTATTATGTTATAAACCTTAAATCTACTAAGTTTAATAAAGGAAGATTTGGTTTTTATATTCAACTGATTTTACAATTTATTTATGCATAATCAAAATAATTTATGAATTCATTTATTTAGTTTATAATTTGTATTATTGTAAATAAAAAAATAGCATAAATTTATTTTGAAGTAATCTAAAAAATGAAATATAATTTGAAAATTCTGAAATTTACCGGTGTCTAATTTAATTCCTACATAAAATGTGCTTTTTCACTTTTTATTATTTAAAATATTTACAATTCATTTCAAAATATATTAGTAAAAATTTAAATAATATATAATTGTTGTAGATTACCAATCTGTTAAAATAAATATGATAATTTTTACACTAATTATTTTTAAATATATGTAGTGTATGCCTTAGTTCTTATTAATATTCGATCCAGATCAAGCCAAATAATTATTTAAAATTTTCTTTTAAATATAAAACACAGATATATTTTTTAAATGAACTCTCTTCGTTGAATATTTCAATTGTCAGTATCAAGAGAGAAAATAGTTTTTTTATGAAACTGTCTCGAATAACTGCTTTATCTACATTTTGTATTCATATTACATAAATAATGAGAGTTAAGTTCGTACGATTCATACAATTTTAAAGACTCTCTCTGTAACTGTTAGGTGTTGACGTGAATGAAACTGTGAAATCCGATCCACTGATTAACCATCTTCGCAATGATAATTTGAGACTCCAAACCCTCAAGGACGAGCTCGAGGATCAAGTTAAGGATCTGAAGGAGAAATTGAATGAACCTCATGGCAAGGAGAATAATTTTGACGAAGTAACTGACCATCTAAAGGAGAAGATACAAATGATACGTCGACGCTATGCTGTAGAAAAGAAAGAGTAATAATCACTTTATTTTTGTTATTCATTATAAGTATACAGAAATTAGCATTTATTTATAGACGAAATCAATCGAACAATAAAAACGAAAATTAAGTGCTATTTATATGCTTTCTAACACCATTTATTTTATATATCATACGTTCAGAAAACGAATATAAATTTGAAATATACCATTGACAGGTTGTACCTAATTTATATACGAGGCTTTAAATAAAACATTCAGTATTTAATTACATACATTAATTTTATTATATGTTTAATTTAGATTAAATTATTATACTTTATATAAAATTACTTATTTTAAATCAATTTCAAGAATGCCATATTTTATAATATGGAAATCAACATAAATTTAGCAATAATTCATGATTTCTAAGTTTTAGATTAGTTTGTAATTGCAAAATGTGTACTTGACTGATTAAGGAGATATTGTAGTATTATTAAGTAGAATGAATACAAAGATGTAATAGGAGCTGAATGATAAATTAAATATCTATAGAATACAAAAGTTTATAAGAACAAAAATAAGCAGCTTAAAGCATGCAAGATAGAAAAAAGTCAACTAATTCCTTATATTAAAATTTTTTATGATTAATATAACAATTTAAGAACAAGAAAGTTATAAAAGAATATATTTAATTGTATACATATCTATATAAATTTCGTAATAATAAAGTTATTGTTAATAGAATAATTTAATGATATAAATATTATTTAAGAAATAATATTAAATCATTAATACTTGTGTAAGAAAGTTGTTTCGTTATTATTTTGATATTCCCAAAAAATATAAATACTTTAAATTTCGATAGAATCAAAAGTATCAAAAGAAATTTGACATTGATAAGCGTAGTAAATATTAAATAAAAATTATTAAAAGTATGGAAAACTATGAATTTTATAAATTCTTGTATAAAAAAAATTTTTATTTGGAAGAATATTTAGATTATATATAATATTTATAAAAAAAGAGAAAAGGCATTGTTTATAATTTGTTTATAATCCTCTACCAAATTCATTAATGTAAATATCGTAAAAATATAGGCTGTCAGTCATATGCACCACTTTTATATTCAATACATATTCGTAATAAAAGTCATGGTCGGTAAGATTTTCTTTTTTTATATTAAATTCCTTTTTCTTTTTTTTTGAAAAAACTAGTTTTATTTAGCCTATAGCGTGTTATGTAATATAATATTTGTATATTCATCATCTACTTAGGCTGAATGATACAATAATTTTTTTTCAGTTATAGACATGGTTAATACTATTGAGTATTTTTTGAATATTTTAATATGATCGAAGCAAATTTTAGTATGATTTAATCGTTTAATCTAGAGAGCTTTTGCCCATTGAGTATATTCTAATATTTGCATAACCCTTGCACACAAAAGTGGAATCCTTTTTTTTGTTTTATTTATTTTTTCTCTTCAACTCGACGTCAGTTTCATAGTTATCTTACATTTTTAGCTTTCTTTTAATATTTTTCCTTGTTTATAAGTCATTTTGCACTACGTAATGTCAGATGATATCAAGATAGCAGGTCACTTGATTCTCCTTAAACATTTTTACTTTTATTTTTCTGTTTCAATGCAGTATATTGATTAGAAATCTATTTAATTCTTATTATTGAATATATTCATTTTGTTAGTTTGAAATTATGAAATATAGAAATGATGTTTGAAAATAAATAAATTATATTTTATCAAAATTTCTTTCTTCTATATTCTAAGAAATAGTCGTAAATATAATGGAAAATTTAGTTTTCGTAAGAAAATTTTTTGTATATAAATAATTGTGATACTTTTATATTATCATTCTACCACAAATGAACGTCGATATATCAATACAAGTATATATTAATCGTAACATCTTAAATCAATGACACAATGGTGGTCATCTACAGTGACGATTTTAAGCCTTTCTTATTAATTTTGTAAAGATTTCTAAGCATGTTTTGTTACACGCCCTCTATCAAGCTTAGCCGGTACTTTTCAATTTCAACAATATCATAGTTATAATAGCGTTTTTCGTGTCCTCTTCAATTAAAGGTAGAAGGTAGTGGCAAAAAAATTTCATTAGGTAATAATTAATAAATAAAGGAAAATTTTATTTCGAATGATTTTTAATTTTCACTTTTATATAAAAAGCGAAAATATTGTTGTCCAATTATTTTAGAATAAGAAGATATTTTTTCGAGGTATTTCTAAAAAAAAACTATATACTCTTTTTCATTTTAATATTTAAGTATTTGAAGTTTCATACCAATTTTATAATTTATAATAAACGAATAAGATATGGATAACTCTGAAATATTGAAAAATATTGAAATATAAATAAAAAAATAAATCGAAGTGACACTAATAAATTAGTATTATACATTTTTTAGTAACAATTATTATTTAATCTTTATTAATAATCATTTAATATTGTACACTATCAAAATGTATTTTGAAAGTTATGTAAAAATTGTAAATCGAATTGAATGGCATGTGTAGAATTCTAGCACATAGAATACCAAACGTATGAATAAATGTGTCCAAATTATTATATTTTTTATGGAGTTTAAATGGTGTATGTGGTTAATAATCCATAGGAAAAGAAATTAATGTATGATAATGATAATTATTCTAAATCAATACATTATTTATTAATTATAAAATATTTAGTATTGTTTATTTATTCAATTCCCCCTCCCCCCTTTTTTTGGTTGAGGATTAATATTCATGGTGATACGATATAAATTTTATTCTTAATTTAAATTAGTATTAATAGTAATATTAAAATAATATCATTAATATTATTGCGTCATTTCATGAAATATCTATACTGCACGAAGCTGTAATATTATATTTATTATTGATTTATAATATAGTTTAAATTACATACTCGTATTAATTAAGTAACTTGTAATTAATTTTGTTAACTCTTTTTAGTAGCTTTGTTTTTATTTTGGTGGTTGGTACTTATGAGATTTAAGTACTTATATTTTAATGTATAATTATGCATTATTTGTTGTCTTTAATAACATGGACTGTACGTATAATAAATCTGAGAAAACAATTTCACGTCTTTGAACAATAAAAATTTGCCGTCGTAATCGCCAGGAGGTCTGGAATCAAGGAGAGTATTTCATTAAGGTAACATCAGAGGCTTTTTTGGGTGGATAAGGTTCAGTCAAGATCGTCGGAATAACAAATCTCTTTCTTGGATCATGGAAATAACAGACCTTTCTCGAATCATGTAAATCGTTATCTGGAACAATTGTGTTTTCAGACATAACGAATATTGCGCTATAAAATCTTTTCAAAAAATAAATGTTCGAAATAAGCATTTCTATTAATAATTTATTAAAGTGAACAACAATTGCTTTTTGTTATTTTAAATATAGATTTTTTAATGTTATCAGTAATTTAATATTATTTGAATATAAACTTTATTTGGAAATATTAGGATGCATTGATTGACGATGAATATTATAAAATGAGTTCATTTCATTAATAAAGTGTTTAACATGTTTTTTTAATGAACCATTCTTTAAATTATTGGAGATTTTTCAAACCAAAGTGCAGCACTTACGTAAAACACAATGTTGTGGAAGATTATTTTAAAATATATATATATATATATGTTGTTATGCTAATTTTTGAACGGTAACTTTTACCGATAACGCTTTTTTAAAAATTAATGACTTTCCAACAGTGTTATTTACAGATATTTTATCGTGGAATACAAGTTTCATAATTCTGAAGCTTTCCAATATTTTATCTTGCAGTACAAAATTACCTAATTGTTTTAAAAAAGAATACCAAAAAATTTATCACTTAAAATATTTTATAAATCAATCTTTTTAAAATGTTGATAATGCGATTGGTCAATAGTATTTACCAATTTTTAATTTAGTTTCTTTATATGGGATACGTATGGATATTTCAATATTTGTTCATTATAAAAAAAAATAAATTACGTTTACTTGTAAAAATAAGATGAAATAAAAACGCAGATTGCGGGAAACAATCGCAAATCTGGAGCTGAGACTTCAAGAAGCCCAGACTGAGAACTCCTCCACGGTTCTAAATCGTTTACGCGCAAAGCTGCAAGAGCTGATGAAGGAAGGAAAAAAAGGCGATCAGCAGGTGTCTTGTGCATTAGAGAAATCAATAGAGACATTGGTTGAACTTTCGAAAAGCTGTGATGGGCTTAGGAAGGAAAATGAGCGTCTCTTGACTGAGGTCGAAACTTTGAAGTAAGCCATTGCCGCAGAATTTTGTTCCGAGAAATAAAACAATAGAATGTAATTTAATAGTTTAATTAAATTTTATGCTATCAATGATTAAGGATACAGGCCCTTCCAAAAAATTGGAACCTTCATTGTGCCTCGCGAAACTTTAGATTATAAATATGAATTGTAATTGTATAATCGTTATTCCTTTCAAGGTCAGAGATAAAAGAGGACAGTTTAGGAGGAATGTTGATAAATGAAGATGATTTAAAGAAGACGGGCTTAGAGACCAAAGAAATACATAATTTATACAAGAGAATAAAAACATGTGAAAATTCGGCGAAGGAGATGCGATTGCAACTCGCCGAGAAAGACAATATGATCGATGAGTTACAGAAAAAACTATCGACTAAAGTGGAGGCAAAAGATCAAAAGGTATTTAAAACATTTTTAGTTTCTTTAAATATTAATGCTTATTATTTATAAATATATGATAGCAAAACTTTGAAAATCCAGTTTAAATAAAATATTTTCTGTAACTATTCAGAGATATTTTGAAAATTCATTTATGTTCACTAAATTAAACGTTTTTATAAATAAATTGTTTGTTTTAATTTTATGATCTTTTAAAGTATGTTTCAATTTACTTCATTTATTCTACTTTATTTACATTTTTTTATAAAGTTTCATTCAATCGAACCTTTTGCACTATAAAATTTTTAATATATGAAATAATTTTTTCTAAATTTTTTTTTATATATATAAGTACTTCTGTTTTTGAAAACTTTAATACCAGACTTTAATTCACTTTACTCTCTATCAAGTACACCTAGTATAAAGTAATATTTATTACCTAGTACAAATAAATATTTATTAGTGAAAAATATACAAGATGTTTTTATGAAAAATATTTTTTTAATTATCAGAAGAATCAAAGTACATTTAATATTATATAGTTGTAATATAAATACTCTTTATATTCAATTAACATGTGTTATATTTTAGAAGATCTGCTGTTTTTACTTATAAGTAAATAATGATTGGAAAAATTAGAGCACGTTAATTTTAACTGATAATTATTGATTTTTTAGAATAAATAATTGAAATGAGTTCCATGTCATAGCTAATTTATTAAGAAATTGATTAATATATTTTGTTTTCATTTTAATTGAAGTAAATATTTTTTTGTACTGAAAATATAGGAAGCTATGCATATATACATATATAAATTGAAAATTAAAATTCTATTAATTTTAACTAGACATTTATATTAGTTTTTCGTTTAGCTTATATTTCTAGCAAATCAATTATGAGTTTTTAAGGGTGTTTTTTGCATAATTTTGATGAATTTATTTTAACAATGTCATGAAGTTTTTATTAAGATAATACTATAATATTAATTTTTCAGTTATTATAAATTAGGAATTATAATATAATATTAAGAGCAAAAAATTTATGTCATTGCTTATTATTTAAAAAAAAGTTTAATTAAATTTTCATATATTTTAAGAAAAAAATTTTTAAATATTTAACTGGTGTTATTAATTTAATAATTTAATCTACAATAAAAATTATTGATTTATATGTATAATTTTTATAATGCAATTATAACAATATATATATTGAACAGAATGTATATTATTTTATGACTTAATATTTTTATGTCACTTCAGTAATTATATTCATATAACTTACATATATATGTATAAAACGAATACTCATATATATCAACCAAATATCTCTTTTTATGTATATAAATGGAGAAAATAATTAATGAATATATTTTGATATAAGACCAACTACTTTAAGAACAACAAAATATGAGATTTAGGATTTTTAGTTTTTTAGTTTAGATAAATGGAATATTGTTTATATTATAATATTCGGTTAATCTCTTTGTTTATGATGAACATTTCAAAAGTGTTATATTATTAATTTAATGTTTATACATAATTAAATAAATGAGCTTAATTAATAAGATTCCATAAAAAGTATTTGAAGGAGAAGATTTTATATTGAACTAAGCCATAATATAAATTCGTGTATTCTTCTAATTTTTTAATTTAAAAGATATACTTGAATATTTATAAAAACAGTGCAATAATTTGTATTATCGAATATTTCAGATGCTTTTTTTTAAGTAAAGCAAGAATTTATTTAGAAATACTTAAAATATTTAAGAAATCTATCAACGTTGGAAATGGAAAATATTTATTATGTAAAACATTATAGTTTTTTAATAATATATTTAAAAAATTATATACATTTTCAATATTCATTTAAATTTTGTATATTATTACATAAATTTAATACTGTGAGTTCTTTTTAGACAAAATAATTACTTTTTATAATAATTATATTGTGAAAATTAGTAAATTTAAAAAATGAATTTTTTGTACATGTTTTGTAAATTTAATAATATTTTGGGGAAAAAACAATTTTAGTTTCAATTTTTTATGATATATATTAATTAAGAACTAAATTAAACTTAAAATCAGAATGTAGTGTTTGAAAATAATCAAACTTCATCATTGCAGAAGAAAAACGACGAATCGATAAACGAGCTAAAAGCCTTAGAGAAGTGTTTGAAGAATGTAGGTATTGAGTTAAAACAAGAAAGAAATGTCAACGAATCTTGGAAGAAGGAAATTTCAAATTTAAGATAAGGCTTTAAAATATTATATAAATTTAGTGAATCATTTTAGTTTTTAATTTATTAAAGTCAGTGTTTTTATGTAGAATAATGAGCAGATTTCTTTGAAACATTGCAAAGTGAAATGATTAATTAATAACTTCTCTTTCACATTAACATATTTCGTAATTTAAAAGCGAAAAATTAGTAATAAAATGTTGCTTCAACTAAAACTATAAAAGTTAAATATGATGGATAAAATTCGAATACTTTTTAATATAATAGTTTTAGTGCAGCAAGTTTTTGATTCATATATACTTTTTAAAATTTCCACTGCTTATAAAAATTATAACAAAGTTGTTTGATCATACATCTTAACATTAGGTTGTGTAAAAATATTTATTTCAATACTACGTTAAAATTTGGTTAAAAAAAATTTTTTTAAATGATTCTGAACTTTTTGTAGGCATTTGCATAAAGAACAATTAACTTTTTGAAGTAGATGATTTTATCATTTTCTCACTATATATTCAATAAAATATATGAATAAAATAATGGCAATAAAATAATAATAGAGAAAGCAACTATTTAGCAGATCTTTACTGTTTCAGTTTTTATAATTTTATACTTGTTAAGGAAAATATTTCTGTTTATGAAACATTTCTTTATAATTTGATGGAAAAGTTATTATTTAAATTCTGAATATTATAAAACTTTATCATAATAATATTATAGAAGTTAAGTTAAAAAAATAAGTTATAATTCAAGAGAATGTATAATTTTTCGTAAATTTACATAAAAATTTGCGTAATGTATCAGTTACTGTTTTTTTTTTTTTGTTTTTTTAAGGGTAATAAAAAATAATATTTATATTATTAAAGTTCAATATTTTTGTATTCGCATGTGCTTACAAACTTAGCATATACAACTGAAAAATAAAACAAATCATAAATTTTAAATATATATATATATATGGACTGGGATAAAAATTAATTTCGCGTTTATAAAAATTGATAGGGTAATGATAATTTAGGTTGGAGAAGGAAAAGTTGGAAGGGAAGATGGACTCCGTATGCGCGGATAACGAGAAGCTCAAGGCGGAACTTGAGTCGTTTAGAGCTGAGTGCTTAAACTTAAATAAGTGCGCTAATAAACTTGACACCGAGATCAATGCGCTAACGAAGGAGAAGCTCGACTTGATGAATACAGTAGAATGTTTGCAACACAATGACGAGGCGACGAACAAAGAGCTGGAGGTTTCCCGGCAACGTGTCAAGGAACTACAATCCATTCTGGCCAACGTCACCGGGGACAAGGACAGACTCGAGCGCGAGGTCGGCGACTTCAAGTGGCAGCTAAATAAGCTCAAGAAGGACCTGGAGCTCGAACTCACGGTGAAGAATGATTTGCAGGAGAAATTTAAAAGCGCGAGTCTCGTGCTCAGCAGGTGAAGAGCCTTCTTGGCTTTCAAACTTCCGGTCCAGCTAAGTGGATAAATGTGTTGGCCTCTGTTATTCTGAAAAATGAAAGATTAAGGGTTGCATTTTATTGCATTTTGATGCGCAGATACATGGTGAATGCATCTCGCTAGATGTATCGTGTAATGTAGAAGTTTATGGACACTGGATAATGTGTAATAAACATGGGTATAGTGGGAAATGATCACAAGCCTATGATCATTGATAATGAGTTTATAGTCTTTCTTAGCATATTGTATTTAGAAATATATAAACATTCTACGAAATTCGTTTCTTTAATACACGAATACATCAATTTTTATCTTGATACGTCTTGGTGTTACTCACGAGAGATATTATGTTTGTGAATATAATATTATTTTCTATTCTTAATTTCAGAATTATCATGGGGTGTAATATTAGTCAATCCTTTATTTTTTCGCCTAAACTACCGATTTTAATCTGTATTTATGTCTGAATTTTTTGCTTTTTATTTTAATCTTTACACGTTTAATTCATCATGTCCAAAATCAAACCCATACTTTTATTTAAATTCATTCAATCTATTATCAAGAAAGATTTTAATATTGATTGCAGTTATTAAAATTTAGAGTATTTAATATGGATTTTGAAAAGTTAAGATTTCCTATATATATATTCATTTATTTGTGATCAATCATCGAATGAAGTAAAAAACAATGTATTGTACATTTTAATATAAATTTTAATACAAATGTATTCAAATGCAGTATTAAGAGTTAGCGTTAGTATAATGTATTTTTTTATGTGCCTTATTATGAATTTCTAGTACCTTCATTTAGTTTGAATTAATTATACTTGTTGCATGCGGTATGTTGACATTAATCCTTTTAATTTTTTAAAATACAATGATACAAGTGTGACACATAAGCTAATTATTGAAGCTGATATAAAAATTAAGTATATTATTCCTATTTATTTCATTTTACAAAATTTTTCAAGCCTAATTGAACAATGAAATTGGATATTTTTATCTCATTTAGTTTATACACATTTTTAGCTTTTATTAGTGGAATATTTGTATTGTTACTCATATTTGATAATTAGGAAAAAATTATTTTTTTAAATAAATCTTTTTTATCTTTTGTTCATTGCCAATTGGGTATATAGTTTTATTTTTATTTTTTATTTAGAATACCGTGGTTTTTCTAATTAATACTTTAAAAAAAGATTTATGTTTCTTTTTATTTAGATAAATTCAATATTTGTAAATTATTGAAACGATAGATGTATAGTAACAATATTTTTCAAAATTTGTACAGAATAAAGTTTAAACTACTTTAACACAACTATCACGTATTGTGGAAATATATTTTTTGCTATGACGAAGTTAGAATTTATAAAATATTCATTTGAAATCTCATAATGGTAATTTATCATTGTTGAGGCAAATTTCACGCGATTTATATTTAAATTTTCATAACTTTTTTACATTAACACTTTTTGGAATATTTTTTAAGCTTAATTGGATTTCAATCAATATCTTTTTATAATTGTATTTGTTAAAAAAATAATAAATAATTTGCTCTTATTTTTAGAATATAATAAAAATCTTGTAAAAACTTCTTTTAAAAAAATTTATTGGTTTCAACTTCAGTAATGATTGATATAATTTGCTGATTGACAAACGAGTTTAAAATTTTAAATGAATATTTTTTATGTTGAGTAATAAAGGTTTACATTAAATTTTGTATTAAAATTTTTAATAAGCTTTTGAAAGAAAAAACAATAATTTGATCGATTTGATTGTCTATGCATTCTAATGATTATATTGATATACCAGTTATACCTCGACGAATTCTACAATATTGGCGCAATTATCTGAAATAAAGAAGGATAGCCAAACGGTTGAGGAAAGTAAAAATCTGCTAACTGGTGAATTAATCATTCGTAAGAATGAGATGGAATTAATGTCTGTGGAAAATAAGCAGCTGAAGTCAGATCTTGAGAAAGTGAGATTGTATACAGAACGTTTAAAAGTGAAGTTCAAGTCTGAAGTAAAAAAATCAACGTCGATGAAACTTGAGTTGAAAAAGTTACGCAATTTGAACAGTGATGAATGTAAATCAACGAGCAAGAACTTTGAAATACCAATATATGAGGAGGAATTGAAAAGAGATGATCGTATGACTGATTTCTTATATGCAAGCACGAGCCTTAAAGAAAAAATGGAGTTACAAATTAAAGGTATGTTTTATTATTTAGTTGGGATAATTAAATATTATAAATATATTTCTACAATAGATAAAAATATTTTTATTATTTTTAATGATATCAATAACTATATTTATTATTCATAATTAAAATTTTATACTTCATTAAAAATTAGTTCTTAATTGAAATATTAAATTATTTAAATGTTTATTTTTTGTAATTTATGTTACTTGTTTTCAATTTTACTATTTTCATTCAAGTTAAGGTTATTTTATCAGACTTTTAGAGTAATTGTGTTAGTGATGGTTATTCATCTAGTCGACTAACTACATTTTTTTGTACACAATTGGGGCAATAAATTCACCATATTTTATTAGTCTTGAAATAGAATTTTAATATAAATATCTATTTACACTAAATTTTAGAGAAAAAGATTTGAATTGAGTTTGCACTAGATAAAAATTTTATGTATACAAAAAATTATGTATAAGCATTTAGATGAAAATGGGTTTATATAAAATAGTATTAAAGGAATTTTAAGACTCTTGAAATTGTTTCACACATGGCTCTAATACAACTCTTTTTATTATACATGTAACAATAAAATACGAAATGCATATTTTAAAACTCACAAATGTTAAAAATATAAAAAAAGAAATATATAAGCTCGAATGAATTATTTACATATTTATCATAAAAATAATTTATATTTCAAATTATTTTAAAATTAAAATTTTATTTTAAACTAAATAAGTCAATATTCATAAGTACTATTAAAAAATTGCATATAGCTTATTATTTTTTATATAAAGTTTATTTTCAGTTTTTTTAAGTTCTATTAACTTATATTATCTTTAAATTAGATCTCTGAAGAATAATGATTTTACAATTGCAATAGTCATATAATTTAAAATATTTTAGCTGTTCAAAGTACATATAAAAATTTATTTGATATATAGTACATTTAAAAACTTTTAATTTATTTTCTTGAAAATTTTATTTTTATCATTTAAATATTGTAATCTTCAGTTTTATTATTTTAAATTAATTTCATTAGATTAAAGTACCTATATTAAAATAAAATTTTTCTTTTTCAATAAAAATGCAGTTATTAATGTAATATCTATGACATAAAAATCTTTACAGTTTGAATAATTTGTAAAATTTAATTTAAATATTTTATTATCGTTTTATATTATCATAAAGTAAAAAAAAACTATAATTTTACTTCATTCAATTTCGTATTAATCTTTTTTTTGTAATAAATTGTAAATGTAAAAAATGTTAAATCACTAAGGTTTTACATTATTAATATATGAAATAAAATAATATCAAACCGTAGTATTATATTTTTAACTAATATAACTTATAATTATATTAATTGATAATTTAATCTAAGTGTAATTCTTTTCATTATAATGATAAGTATGTAATAACAATAATCATAACTCTTAGTACTAAGTGTTTTATATTAAGTTTTTCATATTTATTATGCATATTTTTTAGTAAACATAGTTATTAACTTATTTTAATTTTTTTTTAGAATAAATGATACTGAATTTTATAAATCTTCTTAAAATACTAGTAATTTTTAAATACGCTTTTATATAAGATAGAAAATATCCATGAATAAATTAATGAAAAATAGATTCATATAGGAATTTTAAATAAAGAAACACAAAGACTAAGCAAATATATTAATTTTGTATTCATATATAATAGTGCATGTAATGCCGTTTATACTCGATGAATAAGGATGTATACATATTTTATAATTGAAATAATTTTAAACTGTTATTATGGATACAAATGTATTTTTATAAAATTCATTTTTATAATATGTGTTTAACATTTTTATATAGAATGTTTTAATTTGATTTAAAACATATTAATATTATATATATACATATATTTATTGCGTTAGAAAAGAAAAAATGAATTCAAATACTAAAATTAAATTATGTGAATTATAGTATAGTTTGTAGAAAAATATAGATAATAAAACTATTGATATAAGAGTTAAAAATAATACATACAAAAGATATAACGGCTACTTTTGAAAAGAGGCAAAATGAAAAAAAGAGAGAGGCGGTGCTAGGACCCCGAGAGTAGGGAAGGGGTGAGAACGAAGGAAAAAGGAAAAATTGAGTCAGTCCGTTTCTCGAAGTCGCGGAGGGCACAATTGATTAGGGATCGATCCAAAGTTTTGATTTCGCTCAATTGTTCGGGGATCTTTTCTGATTATCTAGAAGAAAAAAAAAGTAAGAGGGGTAGTTTGGTATGGACCTGTTCACGAGATGGGTAGAGTGTGTCCCTATCAGGAAGGCCAACGCCCAAACTATTCTCAAACATCTGAAAGAGAGGGTAATTCTTAGACTTGTTACTCCGGAAGTCTTCCTTTCCGGAAATAATGGAACCGAATTCAGGAACAGGATGGTGGATCAATTTGTACAAGAAAATGGTGTTACTCATATGACAATCCCTCCGTATCACGTCCAGCGAACCCGGTCGAATGAGTGAACCGTACATTGAAAACCATGTTAGTGGCGTATATGGGAGATTCGCATCGTTCCTGGGATGAACAAGTCTGCGAAGTTACGTTCGCCTATAACACGGCAGTCCAGGAATTTACTGGAGTAAGTTCTGCCTTTCTTATTATGGGTAGGAATCCCATGGTACTTTGAGGCGCCAAGAGGAGGTTAAGGCGGTGGAGACTGAGGAGACACGAGCGAGTGAGGAATGGCTGAATCATATGCAGCAAATGGAAAAGGTACACGACGTGGTCTCCCAACGGTCACAACAGGCCCAATCAAGGCAAAGCCCGCTACTACAATGCCGGAAGGAGGGCTAAGGAGTATCAGATCGGCGAGAAAGTATGGTGCCGGAATAGAATCCTTTCATCTGGAGTCCAGGGTATTTCGACAAAGTTAGCCCCGAAGTTTAGGGGGCCAGGTATTGTGACATCCAAGGAAGGCTCCTGTATTTATGTTATCAAGGATAACGGAGGCCAGGAGTGGGGTAGATACCATGTCGGGGATTTGAAGCCGTACCGTACGGTCGAAATGGGGGATCACCCGAATTCCGGGGAAGAGGAGTCTGATAACATCTACGCAACTAGTTGTAGAACCTCCCAGGAAGCGGGGTAGACCAAGGAAAGCCCGTGTTCTGGTTACCCGGGGGGCCTTGCTTGTTGGAAATCGCAAACACTTAATCCCGAAACGACCCTCGATAGTATCACCCACTAATACAAGTACTGAAGGTAAGAGACCACGTGGAAGGCCAAAGGGCAGTGTTAAGAAACCTTCAACAACCTCAGTACCCTCACCACGTCGAATTAGGAACCGTGCACCTACTCTGCGATAAAAACCCAATAGCTGGGAGGTGTTCTGAGGCGAATCTTTGCGTCTCCGCATCCGCCACAATTGTTGGTTTTTGGAGAATGTCATTTTTCTGACGGAGAGGTGTATTATCTCTCTCTTTCTTCACTATGTTATGTGGGATTAGTTTTTTTTACCCAATGCGGATGTACTTTGCTATAGTTGTGATGATAATTGTAACGGTGAACTGTATCGGCGTGTTATCTTTTTGCGTTTCCTCTACACTTAATCTTCTCTGCCTGCTTATCTAGTGTGAAAGATTTCTTAAACAGGCTTTGACAAAAAGTCACTCTTTCTTTGCTTACTATCTGCTCTGCTTTGCGTGATCTTCTAATCTAGAAATCTATTCCGATTCTACTCCATTTCTGTCGCTTTGGCTTTGTAGAACTCTTTATACGCTGCTTGGCATGTTAGCATATTAGTTTCTGATTGAATACTAATCCCTCTTTTAGTTTCAGAGTAATGGAAAAACAATTGGTAGAGAAGAAGGAGGTAGAGCGGGCGAGGTTGGTCATGATTCTGTGGTTAAAAACTTTAGACATAACCGTGGACCTACCTCCAACTGAAGGCGGGAGAGAAGCCCGCATACAGCGAATAATCCGGCAGTTCGGGAGCGTCGCTAAGGGGAGCGAGGACCTCCTCAACCCCGACAAGAAGATCCAGGCTTTTGCGCCGGAGGATGCTCTAATCCAGGCGGGGTTAGAAGTGGAGGCTGGGGAACCAGCAGGAACCCCACTCCAAGGTTCGGAGGGATGTCTCTTAACCTCAAGTGTTGCGCCAGAATCGGCGCCTATCGTTAACCTTATCGAGAAGGGGGCCGAGGACAAGATTTCCTCAAAGCCACTAAAGAATGGGCATATCCCACGACCGGGAATGTCATGGTGGGAGGTTGCGGACCAATTAGATGACCTTTACCACTGGGAGAAATTCCTTTCTAAGAGGCGCACCGAGGTTCTTCTGGGGTACCGGACCTGGTGGGCCAGTGCTCCTCTTGGGTAGCGGGACCTGCCCACCTCTGGTGATGTAAATTACGACGAGTGGGCACGGGACGCAATGCAAAAACATGACTGGCTGAGGAAGTGGGAAGAAGCCAAAGAGCTGTTCCAACAGGCGGGAAAGGACGTTTCGTTCATTCGCTCAGAGATCCGCTCGTTCCAGCAGAGGATGGACTTGGAAACCGCGCAACATCAGGCGGCTTTAAATCGTGCGACGCAAAGTCGCTACAGCCCGGCACAGATTGCCAATGTCGCGCAAGTGATGGCGGACTTTAGAGTTCGCACGCGGAAGGAGGCCGAGGCTCTGCACGAGAGGCCCATAAGAGCCACGGTGACCAGAAATCGCGCCGAGCACCAGGGCACCGCTCCCAGTTACGTTGGGGTAGTACACGTGTGTAACGTGTACGGGATAAGGGGGACTCCGCGAGAAAAAGACTGTGCTAACAGGCACAATCATGCCGACTAGTGTGGAGATCCAGGGGCCTACTAAAGAAAGAAGGACTATTACAAAAATCAAACTATGCCCACCTCCTTCAAGATGACTCGAATCAATTAAATATTATGAGATTGGCTGTTAAAGAACAAAATATAATAATAAAGGAAGAAATTTAAATCCAATTACACCTTCATGTTTTCTCTTACTTAATCCAAAGAAAATTTTTTTTTTTTTTCCTTCCTCTCTCATTTCCACTTTTCCCTATAAACTGCATGAATGTTTACGTCTAATGCGGTAACAGAGATAGACGAAGGTTGACTAAACCCCGGTAGCAGGGCGTCTTTTGCGGTGGGGGGTATGACGGCTACTTTTGAAAAGAGGCAAAACGAAAAAAAGAGAGAGACGGTGCTAGGACCCCGAGAGTAGGGAAGGGGTGACAACAAAGGAAAAAGGAAAAATTGAGTCAGTTCGTTTCTCGAAGTCGCGGAGGGCGCAATTGATTAGGGATCGATCCAAAGTTTTCATTTCGATCAATTGTTCGGGGATCTTTTCTGATTATCTAGAAGAAAAAAAAAGCAAGAGGGGTAGTTTCAACCAGCGACGCGAAGTCTCTCTCTGTTCTTGCTTAATTAATTTTAACTAATGGTGCTTCCGCTTTCCTTGCTTGATAGTCCCGACGTGCATGCGTTCGCTTCGTGTTTGTGTTAACCCCGCTTGTGCATTCGGCTCATTTTTCCTGAGCACCTGAGATGAGTATTGGCGAGTGGCGCCGAAATTTTGTTCTTTATTACAGTTTATGCGTGTATGAGAAGCGACATTTTCAACAATAAAACAACTGTTACAATTAATAATAATACTATTATTTCTATTCTTATAATTGATATTATTGTTCAGTTATTATGTTTAATTTATGTCAGATTTAAAGTATGAATGGTGTTCTAGACATCACAATATTTTGTATATCATGGATAATGTCATTCGAATGTACGTTCCCAATCATATTATCGGTAAACTGTAATGAATGAAACGTATGATTCGTTAAAATATGGATCTATTCTATTCAGAATTAGAAAAAATGTTTTTATGTGCTTGTTATTGCCTTGTATTTTTAATTTGAATGATAAATTGGAAAAATCTTTTATTTTATTATGACATTAATATAATATATTTATTTTCAAGTTCTTAGTTTATATCTATTTGTATCTCCGTCACAATAAAAATACATTTATTAAATTATAAATACTGTTTTATTAAATTATTTAATTTTTACTAGGACTCAAAAATAATTTATTAATTTATTTTTAAATAAATATATCGAATATTAATTTGACTCAGTTGTTTCTTTAGATTAATATAATTATATTCAACGAGTGATAAAATGACTTATATTGCCAATCATTGAATAATTTATGTTTATAATATTTGATGCATCCATCTGTATTGTAATATATTTTATCATTAAATAAAATTTTTTTTAATATATTTACGACTAAACTTATAGCTGTAGATTGCATTAGAACAATTATTGGTTATGCGGAAGGTTTAATAACAAAAAAGCCAGAATTATTAAAATTACCAATATCTGAATGCGTTGAAAAAAATTATCCAATACCAGAAATAAATTACCTTTTCGAAACATCGAAAGAATTATCAGAGACAATTTACAAGGCAGAACAAGAAATTTTGTATCTTGGAGATAAAATACAAGTAAATTACATATATTTATTGGTAGATTTATTTATGTAGATATTGTGTATGTTTTATTAATTTTTTTTTATTATATATAATATTTAATGCAAGTGTACTGATTGAAATATATCAACAATTGATTAATTTTTCATTTCTTTTTTATATTTATCAGGGAAGTTGAATATTGTCATAGTTAAATCAATAATAGTATAAAACAAAATAAATAAATTAGCACCTGTTAATATGTTGTATTTTATGTTTTAAATAGAGTAATTTTTGGATGTAATAATTTAGAATTATTACAATTCATTTATATTTTGTACTTTCTTTTCTATTTTTTCTTATCTGATAATTATAAGATAGAACACGAAAATTTCTTAAAATATATAATGTTTTTATTACATTAATGAATATAATTTTTTTTTATAGCAATTTAATTTAGAAAGATACATAGATTTCTATAATTTAAATAATTTCGATTTGAATTTATGCATATAAATATTTTTTATGCAAAATTGAAAAAGATTTATATAATTTTACAAAAAAAAATAATTTATAAACTTTAAATAGCAGAGGAAAGAAAACGAAGAAATTCTAGAACGTAATCATAAATTTTTTAATTCGAAAAGAGACAAATTACATTGTGATCAGTCACCACTGTTAATATGAATCAAATTATATTTATGTATATATGCAAGAGAACTGTTTATGTACGAGTCAAAATTACTCAATAAAATTGAATTGATCTTTTGATTAAAAGTAAGTTGAGTATATAATCTTTTTTAATAATATATTAATAATTTAATAAAGTCATCAATAGTTTATTATAATTTACAGATAAAAAAGTGATCAAATTCCAATATTGTAACCGTGAATGAAATTAATTGATATAATATATTATAAAATATTTAATTTTTTTTCATAAAATTGTATATAATATTTTGAAAATATTATATTAAAATAAAAGTAGAAATTGTACAGCATATTTATTGATCGATTGTTTCTTAAAAATAAAAATTTCTTACAAAATGATTCAAATTATATTACTAAGTTTTATTCGAATTAAATTTAATAAATCCTTGAACCAAGTAATTCCAACATATCGTTTCATGAGTATTTTTATACTACTACAATAGTTTTAATTTTTTTATTCAATTTATTTCTTATATAATAGTCTATGTAAAAGTAAAATTCATATATAATATATTAGAAAAAAAATGGAGCTTATTGGTAATTAAAATTAAAGAAAAAAAAAGGAAATAAATAAAAAAACTATTTCACCATTAAAATTATATTATAATAAAAATCCAGTTTTATGGAAAAAGTAATTTCATTTCAAAAGTGATTGATTTAAATAGGAAGAAAGGCTAAAAAATAAATGATTACAAAAAGCTTTCTCAAATAAAATTGTGAGTCAACTGATTTTTCTTTTTAATGTAAATTAATTTTAGTAAATATATAAGTTTTTATTTTTTTAGATGCTCTAGCGTACACTAATTTGAAGTATTTTATGATAATAAGTTTTGATTATAATTTAGAATTATTATTAGAATTAGTGCAGGTTTAGATAATGATAAAGGCATTGGTGCTTTGTCTCTGTCTCGGCTTGGACTGATGTCCTACTGCACGCGACATCTACAATTTGATTTCCGCTTTTACTAATCTTAAAACCAAAAATTGTAGTAAGGTCATGTATGTAGAGCCTTAATAATTACTTTTTTTAATTAATGATGTTAAAAAAACCGGTATTTTAAAAACTAGAAAATGCTCCAGTTACATTTCTAGGCTCAGCTCGTATGACGACCATCTAGTCTTGAATTCATTCAGGGAATTTTAATATCTAGTTTATTTATTAGTACATATACAAATGCCTTGTGCAAATATAAAAAAAGTGCATTCGAATAGATAAATAAAAAATAAAGTTGTTATTCGGAAAATGATGCTGTTAATATTTCAATGTATGACAGATGAGAAAAGAGAGACAGAGAAAGGCCACGAATAGAAAATTAAAACAAAGAAATAATGGGGTATGAAATGCTTTTGTATGAATGCCGATTTTCGATTAATAATTCAAGTTTATTATTCAACTGGAGATTTTACTTGATCTTTTTACTAGTACTGAGTATCAATTAATGATTTATATTTTAATATTACGTAGGGAAATATAATAGCAGCATAAAATTCCGAAAACGTAAGATTAATTTAATTTGTGGTTAGTAGTAAGTAAATATAATATGTAATATAATATAATAAAATGTACAATGTCTTATAAAAAATATTTTTTAAATTATATTTTAGACTGTCATTTGAAAAAAATATTATTTTGTTGCGTATGTAACGGAATTCACATAATTAATTAAATAAATAATAAATGTTGTATAAAATAAGTGAAAATGGGAGCAAGACGCAGCATAAAGAGAAATATGTGAGAGCGTTAAATTGAGAAATGGTATCAATAATGCTTCATTATTAAACAATATATGGAGAAATATAAACAAAAGTCAAGTTAATAAGCCTAAAAATGAGAACACCTCCATGGTGGGAGGGCTTGGAAGAGTTAGCAGTTTGTCTCTATAAAATAAGGAATATGAGTGATGTTCGGGGTCTTTTTGTCTTTTGGCTTTTTGACTTGGGGCTTTTGCTTTTAGTCAGATTATTACGCGTGATTCGGGATTCGACAGATTGAAGTAATAAGAGGCGTAATAAGTAACTCGGAGTAATATAATTCCGGTCGGCGACTCTCGTCGAAAAAAACAACACGACACTCACACGTTCAAACGATAACGCAAGTATTATTATAATTTCGGACACATACGTAGGACGCTAGATTCGTAACACCAGCCATTTAAATACTTACATTATCTCTTCCGATTTTATTATCAGTAAATCGGTATTTTAAACGTGAAATAATATAGTTGTATTTATTTTAATCCTTAACCCTCACAAAGGCTGAATCGCTTTCACCGATTCAGCTACGGCAGAAAAATAACTGGGAAATCGTTACGAAGAAATAAATAAACGAGTAAAAGAAATACGCGACAAATAAACGCGATAGGTAAATAAAATATAAATTAATAAATATATATATATATAAGTAATTAATATAAGTAGAAGTAATAAACGTAACAATTTATTGTTTTATTTTTCACTTTTTTAAATATAATCTATATTTTTATTTATATTTTTTTTAATGAAAATAATGAATTAAGTTTTGTTTTACGTTATTTTTATGCACTTTCTTTAATTTCTTTAAAATTTCTTTCCATAATTAATGCATAAATTTATTTAATATAGGAAATGATTCCAATAATACTAATAATAAAATGTTATAATATTAATTATAATAATATATTATATATAAAATAATATTTTTTAATATTATTTTCATAACTATTATTAAATATTTTTTTTTTTATTTATCTTATCGATTTATTTTACCAATAATATATTTTGACCTATTGTATTATATTTTTCCATTAATAAATAATTTTCATTAATTTGTTGGTGGTAATTCTACCATCAGAGCAATTTAATTAACAAAGTTTATTATTAATCTTTTATTCAAGTACGCATGAGGGAATATTATATACCAACTTGTTATACATTAATGTATACATTTTCATTCATTTATTTATATTTATTATCTTTATCATAAACATACATTGCACATCAATGAGATTTTATTAAGTTGTAACATTAAAATTATTTATTAAAAAAATTCATTATTTTTTATTTTAAAAGAAGTATAAAATTGTATTGTGCTAAAATTTATAAAAAATAGTCTTAATAATTTAAAAAAAAATCATTCAAAACAGTAATGGAAAAAATAATAATAATTTTATATATTGTTTACAAAAATAATTATTTGACTATCTTTTTTTTAAAAATAATGATTTTAATATATTTAAATGCATGTCAAACATTGTTATATTTGCAAATTTAAAAACACATTAGAATTATATTATATACCAAACATACGAAATCTATGCTAATTTTGAATAAATTATATATATTTATTTATGTGATCAATAGCTATATTATACCGACAGTAAATTAATAATTATATACAAAATAATAAATGATTTTAACGTAAAATATATTTTTATTATATTATAATATTAATTTCTAGAAAAGAGTTTAATGAATATTTGAAATAAAATATTTTATTAAAGTAAAGTAAAATAAATATTAATCGCTGTAATAGTGCTTACATGAGGTTAAAATTAGATTGTTCGATTATGTCTCAGTTGTATAAGAAAATTTGTTCCTTTAATTAATCAAATGAGAATATGCTAAAGGTAATGGATGCTATTTTTATGAATCATCGATATATGATTACATTAATAATGTATTTAAAGATTTTAGTGTACATATAAAATTCAAATTTATACAAGTTACTATACATTGATGCCGAAGCCATTTCGTTATTTCTACGATGAAACTACGTGAATTTTGTCATTTACGATATACTGAATTTGTAGAAGCGAAACGAGCGAGTGTGATTTCAAAATTTTATGAGTGGTTATTTATTGCAGTTGAATTTTATTATTAAACATTTTTTTATAAATCTTATGTATATGTATACAATTTTGTTCGTAAAATACGTTTTCTGTCATAAAAGTATTTCATACTATTGAATAATATCTCGAATTAGATTTTTAGCTTTATTAGTTTGTAAGTAAGTAAATATATTTTATATAAAAATTAATTTTGTGTAAACATACAGAAAAACGTAGCATATAATGTTCGTTTCTCCTTGATATTTAGGTTTTTTTATACGACGCTTGATTAATTTTTGTTGATTTTTTGATTAATTCTAAGTCTAAAAGTACAATTTCTGTCAATGCTTTATATTTTTCTTGAGATTTGAGAAAAATATATAAAAATACATTATCAAATGAAATTATTTATTAGTTTTATATATTAAAAAATATTTTAAAAAATAACTACTGCATTTAAAAATTAAATGATAAAAACATTAAATCTTAATAATAAATACTTGTGAGCTTGTAAAGCTAAATATTTTTTAATAAAATCTATCTAATAGAGATTATTTTATAAATAAATATTATTCAATCATTTGGGTTTTTTTTTAATATATATATCGAATTATTTCTATGATTAAATATTATATAAACGTATTTATAAAATTATTGATAATTTCCGTACATAATGGTAGATATATATCTGTGACTGAATGGCTAACAAATAACTTACTCGATTTATACAAACATTTTTTAAAGGTAAGAGATTATTTGAAGATTAAATTCAATAAGATTTTATGTGGAAGCATTACACTTTAAATATTTAATTAAAAATAATTTCTATTATTAAGGGTGGTCAAGTTAAATCTACGCGATAAAGTAGATTTAACAGTTATGTATAGTTAAATTTTTAGTATTAAAAAATGTACGAAATTGTTTAAGACTTCAATCTATACAACAAATTAATAATAATGTAAATATTTACTTAATAAAATACTATTTAATGAATAAAAAGAATAGTGGAATATTTGTAGGAAAATCTAGTACTTTCATAGTAAATTATTTTTAATAATATATGATTCATTAAATCAATGTATATAAAAATTTTTTTTTAAAAAAAATAAATTGTTTTGGAAAACATGTAAGTTATTTTTAAAGAAATTTGTATAATAAGAATTTAATATTTAAACTGTTCGTTAAGTGAGGATATAATCAGTAATTCTAGTATATTTTTATCATTTACAATTAAATAAAAATAAATTTTAAAACATAAATTATTTGGAATTTTTTGATTCTCGTAATTTATATGACAGCGCATAAAACATTTAAATTACATATTTAAATATCAATAACTGAAATTTTAGCTAATACATAAATAAGGAATAGAAATTGAATTATTAAACTCGATTAACTAATTAAATAATTAAGCTCAATTAACTTAAAAAATGATGTTTTATTGAATGAGTAATTCATTTTTCCGGGTTGTAATGAATTAAAAATATGAAATAAGAACTATTAAGATATCATTTAAATCCTGCAAAATAAATTAAATCATAAATCAATTTGAAGCTTTTTTATAATTAAAATATTATATATTAATTCGACTTTTAGAATGTTAACTATATTTATGAATAATAAGTCATAAATATTTTAAGTAATACTAACTGTTTCAATGCCTGACGCAACGAATTTTACAGTCACTAGATTACTTGAATATTAAGATCAATTCACTAGTGATTGAAGTAGTTAAAGTCAAGAATGATCAGGCACATAAACGTTTTGAATATATGCAGAGTCGTGATATATTTTTATATTATTCAAAAATTTCTAGCTGATAAGGTGTTCTATATATTATGTGTAAAAATGTTTACTTAAAAAATAATATATCTGAAAACAATTAGTATTAAATAGAAAATGAACATGTATTAAAAAAAAAATTTACATTGTGTCGATATGTATTAATTAACATCAAGAATAATATAAAAAGAATCAATTTTGAATTGTATTATCCATTTTTAAAATATTTTAATAATTATTATATTAATTTCTTATTTTGAAAATCAATTACTTAATTTTTTATGCATTCATTTTTCAGTATATGTAACACGACCCAAATAAAAATTTAAATTCATATCGAAGAAAAAATTGAAAACAATTTCAAGTTCATTTTTGAATTTTAAATAACGAACAGAGCCTAACTAATATTTCCGCATTCCTGACTAGAATCTACAGCTGAATGTCATGAAAATTTTTACGATGTTCGTTATCAAAATTGGTATACAACGGTTTCAGAGGTCGCTGATTACGGATTTGATATTCAAATTAAAGAATTCAATTTGTCGGGTTCTATATCTTCGCGTTAAAGCATATGTTGAAAATTTGAGTAAAGAAATATTGTTAAAGTTAAAAAAAGATTTTCAATTATTTGGCGTTGTAGATTACAAATTTATATTGAATTTAATAAAGATAAAATAAACAATCTTCAGTATAATACATAAGAAATCCGCTATTAATATTATATAAGTTATATTAAATAAGTTATTTCATATTATTTTTCTACATGTACAATAGATATAAATAAAGCATAATTATTAAATTTTGTACACATGGATGTCATTATTTAACTATTCTTTTTTAACTTATATATCGATTTTGTGCATGTAAATTATTTTTGTCTTTCGATGTTTTTCTTCCTTCAGATTATGTATACCAATTATTTTTTACATAATATGCCAAAGCAGTGTAGCTATTTACATAAATTTTCATTTAATTTGTAAGCAACATATAAGTACATTAATTACTTTATAATTATTTCTTTTTGAATTTAAAAATTTTATTAAATCATAAAAAACGTAGAAAATAATTGTTAAAAATTTAAACTTGTATCTTAAGAAATAGTGTTTTAAATAAAAAAATGTTATGAATCTTTTACTTTCAACTACATTAATTAAAAATTATTAATCAAATAATTGAAGTTTTTACAAACTATGTGTATGTAAAAAGTTATTTTGTGAAAATAAAAAGTATTGTAGCAAAGTTTTATTGATTTTCTATAAATAATTATTTTATGAATTTTATTATACATAATGTAAATAAGAATGTTTGCGAAGTATTTGTTTGTTAAAAACATTTTATAAGCAATTATTTTGTGGAACTAACAAGAAATACATGTTATAATAACTGAAAATTATAATTTACAATTAAATTGGAATACTGATTTTAAATTTTTAATAAAAAAAAAATTGCGCTTGGGGTTTAAAGTACTGTAATGGTGTGTAAGTTTTGCCAAGCCAAAAATTTGTAAGAATTTTATGGAAAGAATGGTTAGGGAAAGCTAAGCTAAGGGGCAAAGATCTGACGTATGTAAAAAAAGTAGTTCGGTCAATAGTAATCGGACGTCCTGTTCATTCGTCTTGACTACGATTATGTATTTCCGTGTGTCAACGAATAGCCCGTTATTTCCATTCTTATAAAAAAGGGGTTTATGTTTGGGGTTGAATAATGCGGAGGTTTCTTAATATTCAGGAATACTATGAATGAGATCATTCTTATTTTCACCCGTTAAATGTAAGAAGTAAATTTGAGAATATTTCACATGTCGACATTAGACTGAATTATTGTAAATTATCCATGCATGGATTTTTACAATATAATTATATAAGATACATTTATATCTTCTTCTGCATTGATATTTTTTACAAAAACAAAAATCTTCGATAACAAATACACATATTATACTTTTAATATTATTTAAAAATTGGTTTAATAATGTATGCTTGATAATATAACGTATAATAATAAATATTGATAGGTGACAATAATAATAATAATAAAAAAATTGATTAATATTTAAAAGTATTTAGAAATACCGATCCTCAATTTTTCTTCTAATAATAACTATAATAAAAACCTTAAAAAATTTTTATTTTTAATTTTATTTATAATTAAATTTTCAATTTATATAACAATAATTTTTTTTTAATAAAGTCACACAAGTTTATGCGAAACATTGGTTATTTTATTTTTGATATTATACAAGTAATGGATTACTTTTTTTGAAAATAAATATGATCTAATTTTACGTATTTTTTATTTCAATTAATAATTGCATGTACCGATATGTATATATTGAATATTTGATAGAAAAATAAAATATTAATCTACTATTAAAAGTTTTAAAAGTTTGTGCAGAGTTTTCTAACGCAAAATATATATTATTAATTGTTCAGTGTAAAAATTTTTAAATTTGTTTGAATTTTTATATTTTATTTATTAATAAAATTATACTTGTTATGATTATTCTGTGTAAAAAAAAAGAAATAATATTATTACATACATTTAGAAATCCAAATAATTCATATAATTGCCTTATAATAAATTAATAGAATTAACAAGTGGTTATGGTAGAATTCGTATCTATTACTATAAAATTATAACCACTACGTTTATATTCATCAAATAATTTTATATTTCGTTTAGATTGAATTTTTTTAATACATTATGCACGTATCTATTAAATAACAACTTCACATGATAGGATAATAGCATCACGTTTAATAGTTAAAACACTTCGATCGTTCTAATAAAATTTACCATTTTATATTAGACATTTAAGGAAATCTATTTTTTATTCCAAATAATATAAGACTACTTTCATTAGTCAGTTTACAAAGGTTGCATTACCTTATATTAGGGGTTTAGCTTTATCATATACATGTATATATTCCAAAACACTATAAAAAAGAGTTTGAAAGATTATTATTGTTTAAATTAAAGCAAACTGCATCTTTTTTTATCATTTTATTGTCAAATAATAACTATGTATTGTGTCACAATCGTTTTTGACAATTTTAATCTTTGTTTCTGGTTTAAAACTTTCGTCTTTTTGTCTAGTAAAGTTGGGCTCCACCCAGTTTCATGAATGTCTCTATTGGCACGGAACGAGCTTTTAGATGTGCCGCAGTTTCCAGTCCCTGCACCGGTATTCCTTAGTAACAGAAGAGAGGGATTCCATTAAATAATAAGATAAATGAACGATTTTACTATTGGCATAAATAACGTTTCTATTTGGCAAAGTTGATCAAAATTTACGACTGTTACATTAGTTTATATGGTCATTTGAACATCTTGTTATTGGCTGAATAATACTTTTATCGTCAACTTAAATTAGTAAAATTAATACAATAGTTAAATCAGTCCATTTAGCCATCCCTGATTATATTATATTTAAAAATGTATTACATTCTGTAAAACTTAAGTATTTCTAAATTTTAACATTCAAATATATTTATGACTATTATAAATGTTTAGTTTTGTTTATTATCGTGTATGAGGCTGAAATACTCAATTATCAAAAGGGCCATACGCAACACGTAGTATTTACAATATAGATATTATCTGGTGATATTAAAATAATCCTCTACCTTGTAAAGAATTGCTAGATGGACCAGTGGAAGTTAGACTCCGTTATAAGGAGAGTAAAGATTATAAAACCAGCATCCTTCGTTTTTTATCTATTGTTCTTTGTGTATCGGTTTTCCTTCTGTATATTACTAACAAGGAAACCATTTTCACTTATCGATTGTCTCTATAATTATGTGATCCTTAATTGAACTGGAGGTAAAATTGTTGCTTGTAGTTTTTATGTGATAAAAATTCTGAACCATATTTACTAGTATACATAAATTTTGATTATTTGTGATGGTACATTTATACTAAAATTTTATTATTAATAAAATAATTTTTGAAACAATAATTGATCATAAGTTATTATTAATAATCCTATAATTATTTAATATTTTATCCAAATGTATTAATTTTCAGATGTTATTAGTAATACATTATTTTTTAACAAATACATAATATTTATTTTTCTAGAACTTTAATCCAGATGTTCCTCTAATGTATCATATTTGTTAATATTTATTAATAATCATTTTAATAGTTTTAATAAAAGTGAAAAATAATAAGCAAAATTTATTTCGTCAAAAATCAATGTATATATTTGTGCTTAAAATTTGTTAAAAATTGTAACATATTTTTTGTGACGAGAATTTATCTTTCCTAAACAACATGTCCGTGACTTGCGTGTAACATGCAAAGACGCATTCGCCAGGGAAGAAAAGCGCGTTAAATTGCATAGCAAAGTGTTTTGAACAGGAAAAAGTAAAGTTAACCCTGTTTTAACACCTGAAAAAGTGGAGGTAGAGGAGGGGAAAAACAAGTGACAGTTTACGAACTAACAAAAGGCCCACATTCAGTTAAGATAACTTTTCTCAAGGCTTTTGGAAAAATTTCGTCCTAGTGGAGTTACGTTGGCGCATACTTGATTGTTGTTGGAAGGATTGTAGTACAAGTTCAACAATGAAAAGTAGAAAAACAGTCAAAGAGTAAAAAAAAACGTAAGTTATCTTGTAGTTCACAAAGTGTTTTTATTGTGTCATTATTCTTTAGATTACAGGTGCAACAAGGATTGCAGTAATTTGTTGCAACTGTAGAAATTAAATTGATGACTTAATATGTTTGATTCTTTATTGATCAATGTTAAAATATTTTTTAAATTTATTCGTTTTAAAAAAGAAGTTCCCTCGTGGTATTCTCCTTCATACAGACTCTTAAAATCTGCATTTACTTTTCTTCAAATATCATCGACTTTATAAAATCTTCAAAAACAATTTTTAATGAGTATCTTTAACTGTCAGTGAATGAATTTACACGAAATTCATGAGAATATTTATTATCATGTAAGTAGAATTGACAATTGATGTATAGATAAATGCATTTTGAAAATTTTATCTTATCACTGGTTACGAAGAAAAATTTTTTTCAAAGTTCTATTATTATCCAGTTTAAAAATATTGAATAAAAATGTAATCTAATCTAATCTTTTAATAAACCATAAAGAAGCATTTTGAAGGCATTGAAATACATTCATCATGAATGAAAACTATTCGCTATTCTTAGAATAATTAAGCTCTTAATTTGAACAAATAGGAGTCTATTAAGTTTTAAAAAGGATAAGAATACAAGAATAATAAAAGAACGTTTCCGTATATCTGTGGTATATTGATTTTTTATGAAAGCTGAGTTTTAAAGGATCAATAAAGTCAGAAAATTGTACAAGAAAGTTCTTCACCAGAGTTTAGAGTTTTAGTATATTATCCAATTACTCGGAAGATCCGTTCAAGTAATTTATGAATGATTCCCTTCACTTACATGTAATGAAAAATTGCGAAAAATCTGACTTTAATACAACCCATCAATTATTCGTTATAATTCATGAAAGGCAGCAGATCATTTAGCGTCACTTCATGAACGATTCAAAATAAAGAAATGTTAGTAAAATTATGATTGCCTGAAAAAGTCCACCATCTTTTCAACCAAAACGTCGCAATCCATCTCCATTCGGATTCGATTAAATCTTCATATATATATAAATCTTTGCACTTGCGATTGGTTTTTATCTGTTTGTGTGTGAGGCTTGATGCGTCTGTTCTTTCCAAGAAGAGGCGCGAATAAAAGTGACCCGTTTACTAGACTTCGATTTCGTTCATGTATATCGGAAATGAGGTAGTCGCATTTTTTGTCCAAAAACGAACTTCACTCCGGGTCACAAGATTCGCGCACCAGGTCGGCATTTTGATTAATTGGTAGTGGACCCTTGGACCCCCTGCAGATTGTCATAAGAGTACCCCAGTCCTTTGGGCCATTAATCAACATCCGGTTTGGGGGTGAGCCTGTGGACACTGGACTTTTTTTATTAAGTTTCATTTTTTTTCAAACCTCATGATTACAAGTGAACAATGGACTCAGGAATTTTTGTGACTTTTGATACGTCTGGTGAGATTACTGATGTTATCCTAGTGTCATGTGAATGACGGAGAGGGTTTCAAATATTCTGACATATGAAATTAGATCAATCCAATATTTTAATACGATTTAGCAATAAAATCCATACATTATTATACTTTATAATGCACAGATTAACAAATTAAATATTTCTTTTAGGTATGGCTCAAATTTTTTTTACATAAATGGAGTTCCGTTTATGAAAATAGTTTAAATTTTTTTAATTCAAATTAATATAGCTCTTCTACACGATATTTTTGTCTATAATCTCAAAATAACTTTCGATTTGGAAGAAATGTCTTTAATTTTTTATTAGATACAACTGTTAATATTTTGTCGGTTTCTGTATTTCAATAATATTATACATAAATTTACGCATTCATAAAAGTATCTATTTATATTCTAATCAATATCATAGGTAAATATCAATTTATTTCAAAAAGTAATTTTTGATTTACAATTGATATACATATTGTTTTGAACAGACAAGGTCTGTCCGCTGTTTCTCGTTGATCTTTATTTGATTAAAGTTAATTTAATCACAGGATAATTATTAAAGAAATTAAAGAAATGTTTTATGTTACCCAGACAAGATAATTTATTCAATTATAATACAAATATATCGTCAATTCGAAAACCCGTGAAAGTAAGAAGGAAAGTTCTCGGGAAAGCAGTCTAACAAAAGTGACTTGAATTAAGATAAAAATTTTTAAACTACCTTTTTTCTGCGCTCCTTCTCTCTTCCAAGTCTCAAATTTTATAATAATACAGCTCATTATTATATTACTTATTATTAATATTCGAATATTTTACTTTACATTAAGTTTACTTAATGCTCGGCTTTCATCACCGAAACGTTATCTTTTCCCGATTTTCTCAAAGGTAATTATACGTCATACAATTTCCCTGCTCATGACGCGATACAAAGTATCACGTTAGGATTTCAAATCGTATGTTGATCCATTGAAATCCTACCTGCCGTTATTGTATGTCGCCCTAATACACCGGTTTTCTACGGGAAAAACACTCAAAATTTATAAATGATTTTGATCATTTCGCATTTCAATGCCCGAAAACCAGGCCGGCCTTCGTCTTGTTCAAAATACTCGAACAACACTAGTGTTTTATCAATTTCGCATAATAATCACACAAATATTATGCCTTACACTTGCTTAAAACTAATTTCATTTCTTATTTATACTCTAAAATACTTATGTTATATTCGCTTAAAACTAATAATTTCTTACTTATAATTAAAAGTATATATCAATCGCATATATAAAATTATTTCTGTAATCTATAAAAAATTTGAACAGATGAAATATTTCAAAGTAATGAATGTGTATAAGTTGATATGCTAAAGTATTAATGATATTACGAGTAAATTGAAATATTATTTATTAAAAAGCGAAATGTCGTCAAAAGATTTAGATCATCACTTGTGATTGGAATAACTTTATCGTTGTTTGCTCTTTTACGGGACGACGTTGTTGACTGGTTACTGATTATTTTGTAAATGCATTTTCTAAAGCAATCTACTTTGTGCCACGAGACTTTATTTCGTTCCATTTTAATGTTGAATCATTGCGACAGCTTTCAGGATTAATCTTTATTATAAAGCTAGAAAATACTTTAACGTTTGTATTTATATAAAACTGGCAGATTCATTATGATATATATATATATATGTTCTGAAGGTTCCTTTTAAAAGTATAGTTTCAGAGTTCTTAATAGTATCTTTGATGTTTCTACCCAACATTGAGTAGCACTAATTATCTCCATTAATGCTTTAAATTCAAACAAACATACAAAGTTATTCATTATAACTTTATCGGAGCTTAATCGTCAATAAATACTTCTGCATGAATCGTTAGTCGTCGTGACCAAATCGTAATTCGTATTATCTGATAAAGTAACGCGCATTTTTTTTTTTTAAATTTTATATTGGCGAAGAAAGCCGTGCGATGGGAAAAATTTTATTAGGCATAAAAAATGTGTCGGTTTTTACCAACTAAACTCTCCCAGCACACGAGACGGAGTTGCAATCACAGAGTTTATTTAATTCCTACTCCGAAGAGATGAATACGAGAGGAAAACTCGAAAGAGTTTAAAAAGTGTATAAAGTAGCACCGAACAACTGTGGAATTAGTGAGCAAGATTTCATAACTCTATCTTTGGGAGGAGGTGAGAAGTTGGAAACGGCTTGAGTAAGGGGGTTAAGAGTGTGAACAGATAGAGTTTTGTAGATCTTTAGATCTTAAAGAAGCTGATGGAACAAATATCGAGTTCAAAGAGAATTCTATTATTACTCATATACAGTTGGGCTTGTGTGAATGACCGAAGGGTTTTCGTATTGCCTAAAGGGTGTTGATTTTGCCGCGAGAGGAAGTTTCCCATGGTGAAGCTCATTTATTCGTTATCATATTTATCATGTCGTATAATTATTCTTATTGCGTCTATTGCAAAATAAATCATTTCCCCCCTTGCTGATGATATCTGTACATGATATAAGCTTATTATCTGCCTTTCTCCCACACACATGTATATATATACACATAATATATATATATATATAAAATATTATTTATTATACATTATAAACATATATACAATTCACATTGTAATCCACGACATATCAAATACATAATACATATAGACAAATATATGACATAAATAAAAATATAATATTTTCTCAATTATTAAATTATTTATTTTACAATTTTGTTATTCACATATTTAAATAAAAAAAATTTGTATTTAAAACATAATAACGCCATACAAGGTATGAACTTCTATAATTTATGTATATATTTATGATATTAATATATTATAATACATTTAATTAATTATTATATATATATTAATATTATAATAACATATTAATTTCTTATAATCTTGTGTTTTTTCATAATACTATTTACTAAATAAAAATTATTTGCAAAAATTAATATTTTTTATTTTATAATTTTATGAAAAATGAAATATGTTATAATTATTTATGGAATTTGTACACACATCAATAAAATTTTTAGCACAAATTTTATGTATAATTAAAAATAAAAAATATTTTTTAATTAAAAAAATATTTTAAATACAAATTTTTTAATACTTAAGCATTTTTAATTAAATAGTACTATAAATAAAGTTTAAAATTAATTTTGTAAAAATCTAAATTTACAGAAACTCAAAAAGTAAAACATTTGTAAATTAACATTTTTATTAAAAAGAAATTTAAAATGGCATTCTTTGTATTTAGTAATTAAATATTTTGGTAAATAAAATATAAATAAACAATACTTTATAATATGATCAATATTTCAAACTTTTTAAATTTATTATATGAAAAAAATATGTTACAAATACCATAAAAATACATTCGGTAATTAGTTTAAATAAAAGCGTAATTTGATTGATTTTTTCAAATAATTATTTTAATTAAGTAATAGAAATTGGAATGATTTTATACACATAATATTAATATAATGCTTTGATATTAATCAATATTTGTATTTATATTTTATAAATTTGGGAGTAAATAAATATAATTTTATTTTATTGTTACAATTGTAATGTACCTATCAGAATTGTCTTTTATTATTTTTAAATTTATATGGAAAAAATTATGTGCTTTTTATCATTATGAAAAATAAAAATTTCGAAATAACCCTATTGAAATAAAAATATAAATAATATTAATTATTTAATTATAGGAATAATTTAATTATAAAAAAATGAATATTCAATTTAGAATTATAATTCTTCTGTTGAGACGAAAATAATATGCAAACTTATAATATATGTATGCATAAATTAAAGATAATAATTATTTTTTATTAACAAATCTAAATCATATTTAGTTGATTTAATTTGTACCATTTTAAATGTTTTTATGACAAAAGGTAGAAATTGCTTTCATCAAGGTACGGAATTCATTGTATTATTTTAATTAATTACTATAACGGTTAGTTTTTACGCTAAGTTTAATATTGAGTATTATTATCGAGTCATTACTTTCAGGAATAGCAAGTCATGACATTCACGTTATTTCTATAAAATGTATTGTGTTAAGAATTGAATTAAGTTATAACTAAAAAATTACATTTAAGTGTATAGTTAGACTTTCGAGGTAAAACAACGTAAAATTTTTGTGTTAAATTTTAAATCATTATATTAATGGATTATTGAAATCATATTTTAAATAACATGAAAATGTTATATAAAAATGGAAATAGTTGTAAAGGTATATTTGAGCGAGAAGGTTGTACGTACAGGTGTAAAAAACCTTTTATTTGAATTATATTGATAATTTTAAATTATTTATATCAGATTGGATGACAAAAATTCAATTTAAAATAATATAATATATCGCATAAATATTTATGTATATATTATAATGATTATACATTGTCATTAATATTGTAAACATTTCTGCGTACTATTATTTTAAATTTCGGTTAATTGAATTTTTAAGATTATTATTGAATAAAGAAATATATAAGCTTGGGTTATATGTATGATTATCTAAATATTATGCAAGAGAATTATAATAAAACAGAAAATCTGGTATTTCGGAGATTTTTATACGCTCTTTTTTATATCCTTTTAGCCATCGTCATTTCGTTCTACCGTAGGATTTTTCCGTCATTCGGATAGATCTCTCGCATTCAGATAGTACAACTTATCCCTTTGATGGCAAAGCCAAAGTGTGACACATTGGGCATTGACGCAAAGGAAAGCAAAAGAAGAAGTAGAAGAGAGAAGAAGAAAAGAAAAAGGAAAAGAAAAAGAAAAAAAAACAAAAAAAACACGACGAGCCACTACTCGCTAAATGGACGGGAAAATCGACATTGTATCCAATCCAAAGATAATAGGTTCGCAGGAGCTAATACTCCATAGGTTACATGAATCTTGATTAAGTTGAAGTGACGATTCCTTCTTTTAGATTTCATTCAAAAGCTGGAAGAGGAATGGAGAACAATTTCTTATCGTTGAGCCGCGCCCGAAGACTAATGGTCAATAAGTGAGCCCGTGCAATTGGATTGCGCAGTAAAGTGCAAAGCCTTGGGCTACAAGTGATGGAATGGTCCTGTTTTGTCCTGTGGATTCCGCAAATTTCTAGCTCACTCTTTTCCGGAGGAGTCATCGCTTATTACGTGTCTTCCAACCTGGATAAACTCCAATGAGATGGAGATTATTTCCCGGAGATTCCCTCTCCAATCTACTGGAACCTCTAAAAATATGGACCCGATCCGCAGATGCATTTTAGCAAATTAACGATTTCTATTTGACTTTATCATCCCCTTCTATCCGTTAGCCATATTATTTTGAGAAATTTCGTTAAATTGCCAATTTTTTTACTCAAAAAGGAACAATCTATAGGCTACCTTTCCATGCTTAAATTTACTCTGAAAAAATAGGCATTAAAATTGCTTTTCCAGAACAATGGGTATATCGTTGTGGAATATAAATGCTTGCAATGACACGCGCGTGACGTTGCTATTAGTCGGATTTGATAACTTAAAATATCACAAAAAAGAAAATTCTAGATAGAAATACAAAGTACGTTAAAGTGTCACAGCATCATTTCGGCAAACGTTTCAATTTATTAGTATTAACTGTATATTCAGCAATTTACATAAACTTTCATGTATTTGACGTACTCATTTTTACATGCTAAATCCGCAAATTTTGTAATGCACGATTCAAATATTTACAAATTTAGTTAAGTTTGCTCATTAAAATACTGATTATGTAGATTATATTTCCATTCAAAACGGAAAATTACGTATTAAATTGTTTTCGAATTTCAATAAGAAATCAAGATAATATTTTATAAATTATATTTTTATGTAATAATTATATACAAACAACAAAATTATACTATTTTTTAACATTTTTTTTATATTTTTCATCGAAGATGCTTAAATTTCTATTTATATTGCTCTAGAGATTATTAATAAAAAAGATATTTTTTTACTTATTTTTTTTTTATTTGATTTTGCATGATTAAACGTAAAAAGAAAATTTTTTTTTTTTTTTTTTAAATAATTTTCTGCTGAATTTGAATCGAAAAATTTCCTGAAAATTTTGCCTTTCGGCTACGAAACCACTGATAATTTGCGACATTGGAACAATTATTGTTTTTCTTGCTATGCGAAACAGCTAAACTTACCCAATTACATATATACATACATGCATACTTATGAATAGGTTTTTTGTTAGTTGAACCAACGATTTAGGAAAGTTTTTTTAATAATACATGTACATACAGTCGATATAGATATTGTGAATATTAAAAATACATGAACATTATTGTATTGTTAAAATGTAATTTATGAAAAATAGTTAAAATTAAATTTTTTATTGCTATTATGGATACAAATTTCAATGAATTAAGTAAATTCAAAGAATATATAATTTGAAATATTATTTCCCTATTGTTTTTAAATTATATTAACACAAATATTTTATAGAATATTCATTATTTCTTATATTGGGTATGTTAATTTAAAATAAAATCATTTATTTTAATAAAAGGAATTATAAGCTTTGAAAGAGATTAGTATTTGCATATTAAGAATATTAACAAAATTGCACTGTATTTTTTATTATAATATTTCATAAAAATGTTGATTGTATTTATACAAACACTCGTCAATTGTTAAATAAACAAAGTTAACTATATGCAAATATATAATGAATAATTAGTATTTGATTTTTATAAAAAATTTTTATTTTTTTTATTTTCAAGTTGAATTTAATAGATTCAACCTTGCATATTTAAAGAATTTCAATTTAACCTTCTAATATACGTTTTCTAGATTTATGTATTAGACTAAGCAAGGAAATTTTTTTTCCAATGCAAAAATTTCTATATTGAGTTTAAATATATACCATTATACATCTTTAAATTTATTTTGACCAAGCATTAGAAGCATCTTTGAATTCCTAATCGTTAATCTTATGGAAAATATTGCCATAGAAATATAATAGCACAAGAATAACAAAATTTAAAGTAATCAAGAATTAATTAAATTGAAATTCATATAAAAAGTATTTAATCTAAGTCATTCATAAACATAGAGTGAATTTAGTGTTGATAGTTGTGATATTAAATGTGCACGTTGATCTTTAGCAGATAATTGCATTTAAGATATGAGAATGTATGATAATTGCAAAATTTCATTTGAACACATTCGTTATATATCTAAACTTTGCTATTGTAGAAGAAACCATTTATACAGTAAAGAATTAAAGAGCCATTCAGATATATTTTAGGCAAGAAATGAATTAGCTCAAAGTTGTCCTGACAACACGAAAAATAATTCAACACTCAGACATGAGGCTGGGCGCTTTGACTTATAAAAGGGAACATTAACCGTTCACCCGATGTTATATATTTCTTCGTATTTAAAATGAAAGTTTGAACGCCCAGGAACGCAAATGTAGATATACGGGGGTGAATAATGAAAATAGGTAAAGTTGTGTAAGTGAGGTTTGCGGCCAACTGGACGACTGCCAGTGTTAACCACCAACATACGTGTATTTGCACGTGTCTGTAGGAACTTGTCTTATATTAAAGAAAATCTTGATGATAGGCTATCGGCATGCAGTTGGGGGTGCAGCGATGTTGAAAAATAATTAAAGGGAGGTAAGACAGGTTTTTCCGTGGTCCATACCCCTTCTTAATTCTGATGGAATTTTACAATTAAAACTCTGAATCTCTCACCGTATGTATACTATAATTCGTGAGAGTGAAGAGCGGGGGTGGAAGAATAAGCGAGGAAAGAGTGAAAGAGAGAGGGTTAGACAATGAAAATAGAGTGAAGAAGTTAGGTTTGCTTTTGTTTTTAATCTTAATTACAAAATAGTTTGAATTTTTTGCGTTATTCTCCGTTTCTACATCATATGAATTAGCGTTTCATTTGGTACCTAAATAAGCTACTGGTTTATCTTTCTGTTTTCATTCCCATTTGCTGTTATTCTTTTTCCACATTTTCCTTTCTCTTTTTTCATTTATTTCTCTTTCTCCCTTGGTTTAATATGAACATTTTTGTACTTGTTTTTAATTACTGTTCGAGTCAAATGCTTTCCATTGAAAACATTGTGAAATTATTTTGTGAATTTAATATAAAATTGTAAAAATATTCTCAAATTGTAATTTATGAGTTAATTTTTCATTTTTCAAGATATCTTATAAAAAGTTTTTTAATAATTTATTTAAATTAGAAGAAAATGACGATACAGCATTAAAAAATCATAATAATTCTTTTCTCGCATAATATATTAAATAAAATAGTAATTTGTTTCAATAATGTTATTAAAATATTTAATACTAATTGCTAAAATATTTTTAAAAAATTTAACAAATATATTTACCAAAGATAATTAATATCAATGATGAGGATAAAAAACAAAGAATATGATATATATATGTATAGATGATGGATAGTATGATTATATTGAGATTTGGTTAGATTCTTTACAAATAATTCAAAATTGTTTTAAAATTTTCATTATGCCAATAGATCTTCATTCACAAGAATATACATTTTTTATTTTATGAAGAATATAATCCTGTTATTGTTGTCAAAAGTATATCACAGTTTATCCTGTTGTATGCCACAATAACAAAATCTGGTAAATCTCCTTATTAAGTAATATTTAGCATTAACATGCATGCTATAGAAGAATATTATTGTAAATTATGTAACATTTTTTAATTTCTGTATTTAAACTTAAGATGCTTAATAGCAGAAGTTTAAAAACGAATAAACAATTTAAATAAAGGATAGCTTATTTTTGATTAATTTATTACATAGACAAATTTTAATAAAGCATAATGACGTAGAATAAATGCTTGTAATATAAGGTTTAAGTGAAATCAAGTATTTATTTAAATTGGTATTTAAACATAATTATTTCTACAAATGTAATTGACATAATTAAAAAATATGTTTAAAGAAATAAATTTTTCAAAAAGATAATAAGACTTCAAATGCACGAAAGTAGCTTAATGTATAATTTAATGAGAATATAAATTTTTAATTTATAAGTAGATTATTACAATACATAAATCATGTAAGACCTGATTAAATCATAAAACTTTTAATATTGCTATTTATTTATTAATCATAACATTTTATGTGTTTGAAAAAATATAATTTTATATTTATTTATAAATATTCATATACGAATCTTATAATTTCTTGTAATGTAACTAAACTTGTATAATGTAACTAAATTCGTATCTCTAAATAGAAATAAGAAAAATTTATAAAATAGAGCTGTTTTTGTGACTTCTCATATGAATATGTGAAATTAAATTTTTAAATTTTGTTGAAAAAGTGAGTTATTTTGCACTATATGAGAAAAATTCGTAGATTAATTTCGGAAAATTATATTTTAAACTGTTATGAAGTTCTATACATATTTGTATTATAATGTATTTTTATCAGTTCAGCGTTTACTAAGATTATAAGCGTCCTGAATGTTTTTGAAAATCTTTCACAGTTAAAAAAAAATTATACAAAAAATGTGTATATGAGTATATAGGAGTATATTTTTCGTTATGTCATTCCTTTGATTCATCATTCCTTAAAGTCATCCTAGTATGATAAAGCAGAAAAAAAGTTAGTGGATTGTAAATTTGAAAATCGGTTTTTTGAAAAATTACAAGTAACAAAAAATTATTGCAACTGTGCTCTGAAGAATAATGAAAAATATATATAGTACTGAAAGCAGCATTAAACAATAAAAAAATAAAAAACAATTATATTGCATGAGATTCTTTTTTCAATTTGTGATAAGTCTGGAAATACATTTTTTATCTCAATGAATATATTTACACACGATTACCACAGTTTTATAAAATTTTATTTATGTATCAACTGGATGTCCTGTACTATTTTTTTCAACCACCTGTTTCGTTTTATCGTTTGCTCATTTGTCCATTTGTACCTCCCTCGAATCTTTTTTCACATATTTCAAAGAAAGGAGCTTGACGCGAGCTTCAATATTTACTGTATGGGAGGAAAAAGAAAGAAATGCTTCAATTCCGAAACGGGATAACTAAGGGCCATACAAACACATTGAAGCTTTCATCAGAAGTATTGTAAGCTTGGATGATGAGCTTGCAATGTAAGTATGTGCACGCAAACAATAAAACAGCATATTGATCTCTGTGGTTTTATCGATGTATTTGCTTGAAGAATATCTATTGTATCTCTGTCTTTGTGCAAATAATCATTCGTGCAATTTTTTCAGTGCAGTAATTAGTGGCGTTCGGAATTTTTCCTAGAAATTAACTTAAAATAACTGAACGTTTTACAATTATTTAACATTGCTTTTCATGCATAAAATATCAAGTATTTCGTATTTGTGATGTTTTGTTCATTTTAATCTTCTTCATTTTTATCTTTATTTTTTTTTTTAATTTGCTAGTTTATTGATTTGTTTCTATTAATTATAATTGTAATCGAAATTTTTTATTCACATATTATTTATTATTTTTGGAAGCGAAGTCGAATTTATGATTTTAAATGGTTATATAATTTATTTCAAGACTATAACTATTTTATAATTTTAAATTATAGTTACTTAAAATTGTTATAAAGTTAGTTTATACTAGGAGTTTTTATAATATGACCATAATTTTAAATTATAAAATTGTTATAACCATCAAGAAAATAATAAAAAGTCATTCGACACCAAAGTATTTTTTTAATAATAAAAATTTCTTCAGAAAGATCAACAGTATACTTTAATAACTTTTAAAAGAAGTTACATGAATAATAACATTATTATAACTTAAAATACTTTATGTTAACTATTTTTATTTTATTATGACATGAAAAAGTAAGTTTTATTATCAATATTTATTATGACAAAGAGTGTGTGTGCGTATTTGTGAAATTTTTATTGAATGCGAAATGTAACATATTTTTTAAAATTGAATAAAATATAATAAAGCTATTGTAAGATGTAAATAATTTATTATGTCCTATACTATGTCAGCATCTATTGATTCAGATAAAATGATGAAACAGTGTTTATTGATCTTATATAATGATTGGTATTGATACACATGTATAACCTAATTTTACAATTTTATAATTTTATAATTTATAATGTTAAATACTTAAATATAATTTATTTCTTTGAACATAATGCTAGTTAAATATATTAATTGAAAATAAATTATTTTTTGATTTTATAAGATTTCTTTAGTATTAGAATTATGTATTGTGAAATATTAAAATTACTATTTGCATGATTAATATATATATATATATATACCTACTATGTTTTTAGTTAAGATTATAAAAAATAATTAAAATTTTATTGTAATCGCTAGTTAATCTTAAAAAACGTCCTCACTAAGTTTTGTTTAAAAATTTTGTATTTTTTAATTTATATTTTGATACTTGTTTGAATTTAAAATATCGATTTGCGGAGTGGTTAAAAAAATATATAATGTATAATAATAATATATATAATAAATAATATAAAATATATACTATATAAGAATATATGGTAAGTATTTGCACATTCAAATTTACTGGTTAATTTTTTATTTCTTTCATGGAAATTATAAATGTGATTATAAAAATAATAGTTTTTAATTATCGATAACAGTTTTTATGTTCTCATATTCAAGTTTTTATTAAATAATACGGCTGGCATAAATGAAATCATAATGTTGATTTGACATTTTGATACAGTAGCGATGTGTTGCATGAGTTGTTGGTGATATATGACAATGAAGGTAAAATTAGAAATAATCAACGATATGCGCATCTACTTAAATGTGAAAACGTTTTCTTCTATCTACGAGGAAAATGCAATTACTGTTACATTATTCATATTAGGTAGATGTGTTCTGATTACGCGCAAATTTTATTTGCTTGACCACTTAGTCGTACGTTTCTAAAATTACCATGTGTTTATTCCATTTTCGTCTATCATATTTACGATGCGGTATCCAAATATAATAACAGTCTGAAATAGAATATAGTTTTCATTCCTAACTAAATTATAAAATTTCTTTTTCATACAATAATTTATTGGTTAAATATTTACAATAATGAAAAGTTTAAAGATATATTATTAATTTTCAAATTTGTCTTTATCAAATTTTATTATTTCCCGATTACTACTACCTTTGAGTATTTAAAAAGATCATTTAATTTACATTGTATAAAAGAAAACGATATAAATTGACGTCATTTGTATGAAATATTAATAATACCTTCTGCGAACTCTGCTATATTACTCTATATATGATGTGATTTAAAAGTAATGAGAATTTTTAATTTTCTTGAGAAGTATTTATTCAATCTTAAATATTTATCTCATTCCATAAAAAAGAGATCTCATGATATTATATACTTATACCAATTTTCATTTGAAAAGTTGTAAGGAAATGCTTCTATAGAAACGACTTTTAGGAACGGTTTGTGATTTTACTTATCTATTGTTGAAAAACGTTCTTCTTTAAGTATTCTTTTGAATTTTAGAACTTTTCTTACATTTTTAATATTCTTTGATATATTTGGATGCTCAGATAAATTAAACATTTCAGCTGAAATCTTTGATTTGACATTTTGACAAAAAAATATTTTAAATTTACTTATTACTTTATTCGCTCACTAAATAAATATACTTGGGGTCACATAGAAACATTTATAAGATTATCAAAATAAATCTTAGATGTTTAAAAAAAAAATTTTATTATTTATCTGTATATAATAAGAAAAAAGAAAACTATTTTAAAAATTTTTTATAGTATCAAAAATCTTTGTAGCAAAATATATTTTCGTGATTGACACATGAGAAATTATTTTCTATTCCTATGTGTAGTAAAAATTTTTCTTACATGTTTTAAACTTTTATACAGAAAAATAAGATCTTTAATCAAAATTCTTTTCTCATTAACAAATTATTCGAAAATTATTCCAATAATAATTTTAGAATATTTTTTATACTTATTTTGTATAATAATTTTTAATTATTTTGTTTAACAAATGTTTATACTTATAAATTATTTATTCTTAATATTAAATATACATTCTTAATATAAATTATACATAAAGTTTTATATACAAAATATATTATAAAAGAATGTTGAGTTTATTATATTATAATTTTTTAATTTTTCCATGCTTATAAAATTGTAGCATTAGTAAAAAAAATTTTACTATTACTATTTTTTTGAATTTTGTTAATATTATTTTTTTTATTCCTGTTTGACCTTAAATTTTTGTTTATATTTCTTTTACAGAAATATTTAAGGATTGACATAAAATAAAATATTATTTACTTTGATTAATTGATAATTTATTTTATTTAAAAGAATATTTAATGAAAAGTACTTTATCATATTCTTGAAAATAATGGGTAATAGTTTATATGCTTATTATTTTTATTTCTAAAGATTTGAAACGTTTATTAAAAATAAAGATATTACTTTAACATTTTTTAAAAAATCATGAATAATAATCTGTAAATGTACATAGATTGTTGATTAGCCAACTAAATGAACCACGATATTAGTCATTAAACCATGTACGTACATATATTATTTTCTATAGAAATTTATAAATCTATGTTATCCCTACACAATAGATATTATAATAAAAACATTATGATTTAAAGTTATATATTGTAGTAATCGTAATGATAAATTGAATAATAAGACTATTTTCATATTGTGTAAAAACCATTATTAATAATAAATATATATATGCTTTATGAGTAGTATGTTATAATTTTAAATCATTTTCAGGCCATTTAAATTATTTCATTTAAATAATAATACGCTCGAAATAATAAAATAATCTTTGGAGAGATTTTAGTAGTGGGTGAGGATTTAATAAAATATTTGAAATATGGGGTAGAAATATACAGAATCAAGAAAAGGTAAAAGAATATTCATAGTCGAAGATTCATGCCTTCCAAATCAGATATACAAATGTTTTGTTCACTTACATTCTAAGCAAAGAAGAGCACAGTTATACGTAATCTTATTAAGAGATGTATGTCCGATTTTAATGAAAGTAAATTAGAGCATAAGCCAAATCATTAGACGAAGATACATTGTCTAATTCAAGCAGATGAGCAAATAGATATCACGTCACACATCGCAAAAGAAAATACTCATTAACATATTAGTAAATGAAGATATAGAATTCACGTGAATCTTGAGATCCAACGATAATATAGAGTTTATGTCACGATTGATTGTATATTCTTTTAAATACGCACCTCAGCTAACATATATCTAGTTAGTTTTTTTATATTTATAAATATTTTTTACTTTTGTTCATTTGGAATTTTAAATAAAAAATAAAAAATCGAAATTGAGTGTATCATACAAGTTTCAGTGAAGCCAAAGAGAAAAATTAGCATATCTAAAATAACGCTTAGACGATTTTATCTTTCATCCTACACGCAACCAAAATATTATAATTACTATTTTTGGTATTGCTATTAGTGTCAAACCTAAAATTTATCGAAAAACAATGACATGTATTATTAAATTTGAAAATTCAAAAGTTTTAAATTGGATTGCTTTTATTCAGAAGTATCTAAAGAAATAAATTTAATTTTATTAAATTTTTGTCCTGCAAAATATGATATATGATAAAATGAGCTTTGATGTACTTGGCTATTCCTTGTTGTGATTTTAAAGTAATTGCACTTTTGAAATACCTGTGGGAATCCATCACCTTGAATATTAACGAAAAATTTTAAAACTCGTTAAGCGTTGTCCCTGGGTTGTAAGAGTTGCACTACATTCTGTTCTCAAAATTACTCAGATTTTGAACGACATTAATTATTAAAATATTTGAAATTAAAATTTTTTCTCATGATTTTAGTGTTAAAATTTAATCATTAAATTAAGATTTTATATACTGCATATGTAACAAAAAATTTAAGTTAAAAATATACATTAAGTATAATAATAATTTGTGAGATACTCAACAATATGAAAAAATCAATGCAAATTACCCAAGAGAACAAATTTTTAACAATATCGTAATATCGTAATATTTCACTTTATTAAGATCTAATTACTTACAAAATTCTGTAAATAATAATATAATTTTTATATTTCACGGAATAATGTTAAAAAATATAATATGGTGTTCATGTCAATAAAAAATAATAAAATTTACTTTAATTATATTTGCATATTTAAACGGTAATTTTACTATTTAGTATAGAAAATATAATGATTAGTACATGAATTTCCTAAATTATGTATTACGTGTAAAAGATAATTCTACAGTAGAGAAAAAATTACGGGTACATTTTATTATATAGGCTAAGGCTTTTTTAATGATTTTATAAAAAATTTTTTAAAAATAAAATAATATATTTATTTAAAAAGTATTTGAATTCATGTTCTTAAATGGATCATGATCGATTTAAAAATAGTAATTTCATCGAATTTTAATAACAATTAAAATAAGAAATTATACAATTTCATCATGATACATTTAAATGTTAAGATTATTTTTTCAAGAATAAAACAAAGAATCGATAATTTTTTTATTTTTTTTTTCATTAATGTAAATGTTATTTTTTACTATTTTTACATATTTATAAATTGAAAAATTTTACTTAATTACTTTTATCTAGATTAAATAAGTGTCTAAAATAAAAAGAATTAAGATAATTTAACTAGTCGTTTAAAAATTCAATTAATTTATATTCATTAAATATTAGTAATCGGTTGTTTTTATCACATGTATAGTAATTTTGTTTCCAACTAAAGGTTTTCATATGACTACTCATTTACATATAAAGAAATAACTTTTTGTATTTATTATAACTATGTAATATAAGTAATAGTCATAATAAATGATTATTCAATTATATAAATCAAGAATGTTGTGTAGTTAATGAAGATATAAGAAATACCAAGTCGCTGATAAATTTGTACAACATTTATATGTAGATGATTTGACACGCGAACTCTTTCCAAACCTAAAACTTAGGTCCACATATGCAAGAATAATTATGATATGCCTAAGAGAAGATCAAATGTAAAAGAAGAGAGAGAGAGAGAGAGAGAGAGAGAGAGAGAGAGGAAAACTAGAATGAGGACAATAGGCAGATAAAGAGAGTGATAAATAGAGAGTTGAGCAGAGTGAACTAGCCCCCAACCCTCGGAGAGATAGAAAAAGAGAAAGATGAGGCGGAAAGGTAAGAGAGAAGGAAAGAGGGAGAGATTTCAGATCTGCACTTGTCGCTACCCATACATACAATCCTTTTCTCAGCGTTGGTTTGCGCGGGCGAGCGCATGTATGGAGGGACGACCCCTGCATGGTTTGATGTTGGGCGTACCAGAACGAGACGGAGGATCCACGCGTGGGAGGGAGATAGAGCAGGGGCTCGTAGGGGTGGCTCCGGGAGGGGATGAATAGTGGTCGAGAAAATACCTTAAACGGAGGGGGTGCGTTGGCGCCGCGGCTGCGACCGAGGCCTGCCGAAGATGCCCGAGCGGGCCCGAGGCGGGGCGAAGGCTCGGTCTGCGGAGTCAGTAGGGCTGCCGCAACGCTGCAGCGCGCGCGCGACTAGTTCAACCCCCGACGGCAACATCCCCCGGGTGGCGCTTCACCGAAAACTCAGTGGTTAGGTCGTCCGCGGTTCTCTCCACCCCGCCTCGAGATCAAATGTAAACGCGGATCGCTGAGCGAGCAAATCTCCAGTGATACCGCCATCACTTGTCCGATCGGGAACCCAGAAGATCTCGCGCGAGGGATGAGGATCTATAGTGGAGCGACGGTGAAGCGGCGATGATCATTACCCGCTGGACCACGATCAACGACTATTTCTCATCCCTGATGATGTCACCCCCGTGCGCCACTACTACATTGTCCAGTGATTCATCCAGCTGCCGAAGGATAATGAGTTGGGGGATGAAACTGACATGTGGCGGCTCGAGGAGTCGGCCGTTGGTGCAGCAGCGCCTCATCCGCTAGTGATTCTCCGATGTTGAGTGATCGGCAGGAGGAGACAGTGACTCACTCGACAAGTTGACCCTGGTTGCTCAAGAAAAACAGAGAGAGAGAGAGAGAGAGAGAGACATTGAATTGCGAGGGAGATGGACGACGGAGGATTGAGGATGTGGGCACTTTTGCTGATGAACGTGATTATCCGGCTGGTCGACTCGGAAATTTTGACGAGCCCGCAAAAATTCGACGAACCGAGTAAGTGATGCAAAGGTTCTGTTTGCGGTTGTGGATGTCCTTCCGGATAAAATTTAGGGAGGAGCACCAGAAATCTCGGATTGTCATTCAATTTTAAAAATGTATGCGTCCTTTAACAGGGCGTTTCTTTCTTTTCCTTACGAGGGCGCGGAAAATGTAGGTTCGCTGGATACGGAGGTTTACGATGATGCTATCGGACCATCAATTGCCTTTATTTTCAGTCCAGGAACTCCGTTTTTTTCAATAATACGATTGGTAATTCTGGTACTGTAGATCAATTACTCAAAAACTCGATAACTTGTATTCATTTTTATATTTGAACAAATATGGATCATTATGTTATAATTATTCATTTGTACAGTAAATTATTTTATTAAAAAAAAATAATAATATGTTTAAAGCTTGGTGTATCTCAAGAAAACTTCATGACAAAATTTTTTAACAAAGTAAAAGATTTCTGTATTATTTTCGATATTACCATTCATTATATATTACATTTATCAAACTTGTCAGGTATAGATAAAATGTACATAAAATAACTAATAAAAAATATACATGCATTCTTAGTTGGAGGAGATAAACAAATATAGTTATTTTATTTTTTTAATTTCTTCATCAAAGAATATGTAAATAATATTTACTAAAAGATTTATATATTTGTTTAACAATATAAATATAGGTAATTATTTTTTTTATTAAATAAAAAATTTCAATAAACATTTTTTTTGCTTCAAACCTTTATATTTTATTAGAGTTTGAAACAATTAGTTTGTGTAGACAGTTGGGTTTACTGGATGTTATTTTAAATTACAATGCATATTAGAAAAATATATAGATTTTGAATATTGTATGTAATAATGATTTTTGTTTTTACAATATCAAACACTTTATTAATTACAAATGATATTAAAAAATTATATTTAGAAAAATTGAATTATCCACAATTTATAGTACTTTATTATATTATATAAACTTATAGATAAAATAACGAATGTAGGGAATGAAATTTTTCAAATGCGTATACATTTTTTAATTAAATTAAAATTCTTTTTAATGAACTCAAGGATGCAGTAAAACCTTATGTTTCTGATTTAATATTAAAAATATTGAAGTTTTTCGATAAATCATTATGTACTCTTGTAATTATAATACACATATGACATTGATTTTAATATTTCACATAAAAATCCTTTATTAATAACATTTTCAAGTATCAAAATTTTTATTTTAATTCACAAATTAAATTATTAAAACCCATTTAATAATTAGTGTAACTGTTGGTTGTTTAATTTAGTATTTTTACAAATTATTATTTATTTAGAGATAGAATTCTTTATAATAACAATAATGTATAGCATTTGAAACATAATAAAGTATTTTAATCTTATTCAGTTTAGTAAACATTATCCGATGCTTAAATAATTTACAGTTATATGAACAAATATTCCATTATTATTATTTTTAATAATTTATTCGAATGTAAACATAACAAAATTTACGTATTCCGTTGCTATTTTAAAATTTAAAGATATTGAATTTCTAAATATTTATCTAAATATTAATTTATTATGAAATAATTTAATAATATATTAAATAAACAATTATCAATAAAGACTAACAAATAATATTAATTACTTATATATTAATTTTATTAATAATATTAACATTAATTTTATAATATTTATAATAATGTTATTAAACATATTTAAATTTTATCACTATGGATATTAAAAATAATATATAATTTAAAAAAAAACAAATATCATGCATTTTATATAACCTTACAATTTATTAAAGTTATTAATTTTAGTCATTTATAATAAAATATATTTCACATATTTATAACTTTTTTGTATATTACTAACTAGTATTAATTAATAATATTAATAACAGATTTTGAAAGATATGTAACATAATGTTCCATTGTTAGTCAACTAAACCTTTTTAACATTAAGTATTTTCAATGTTGTTAACTTTTAATTTTTTCATTTTATTAATTAAAAAAATAATTAATTATTGTTCAATAGTATTTTATGAATAAAACATCATATTAATAATTAGTTTCTGTGGTATCAATTTTATTTTAGCTAAAACATGAATTTTATATATTTATGTGGATAAATATGAATACTTTGGAGAATGAGGTAGAAATGATACTTAAAGATGATTTTGAATAATTAATAACTGTTTACACTATAATAATACTACATAATAACCGTCACACTACTTACTTTTAAAAATAAGGATGTTCACTTAGGTTTCTAAATTTTTATCACTACTTGTTTTAAAGATAAATGACATCATTCTTATTATAACTTTAATGAAGCAATAAAAATTATTTTTAATGTAGAAAAGTGGCTCTTTTATTTCAGAAAATTTATTATATTCTTTAAAAGCTTCAAGAAAAATTATTATTTATTGTTTTTTTTTTATAAAATTGGCTTAAACACTAAGAAAATTTTTAATGATGCTTCGTTTTTAAAAGGTAATGGTTTCTTTAATTCATTAAAATTCAATAGTACGATTTAATTATTTTTCAATAAAAATAATATCTTACAGATAATGAATTATTTAAAAATCGTTTATAAATGAAATTGAATAAATTAATTACATAGAAGAAAAGCAAAATTTTGTGCAAAAGAAATGAATTTTTTATATGAGTAAAAAGTTAAAATTTCATAAATTAGAATATTAAATTAAAAAATTTTTTCATTTAATTTAAAAAATTGATGAATCGAAAAATAAGTAGAAGTAATTATTAGTATAATGATAATATGTAATGTTTTGTATTTTCTATAAAGGTATAATAAAAAAAATTTGAATCTAAGGTTCAACATTAAAAGAAAAAAAATCATTAAAACCAATTTTTATATCTGCAATATATTAAGATTTTCTTATTTTTTATTCAATAAATCTAATACTAAGGACATACGAAACAATTGCTTAAAATAAAAAACTATATTTAAAATTAAAATAATACACAGCGATGATGCATTTTTATGAAATCAAATTAATCAAATTAATAATATAATGGTATGTTGAGCAAGTACCGACAATATCATCGGTTACGTTTTTGTTTTTTGAAAAAAATTGCATTAAGCTGAAAGTAAATTCAGTTTCACACTTCAAAGACCCTCTGTTATAATTGAGGGTCAAGCAAAACGATGGGAAAAACAACAAACTGCCTGCGCGATTCTTGTTTAAATGATAGGAAAGCGTTTTCCCTTTGCCAAGTACAACATCAATATTAGCACATTATTATACGGTCATTTATGCGCTTACGACGTTTGCCACTGCATTTTCGAATATTCGCTACCCACGTATTCCAACACGTGAGCCAACCTACAAAACAATAGCATTACATGATAAGTCGGCAAATTGTAATTAAGTGGATACACGTATAAAAGTTTTTTTTCATTGCTAAGAGCTACGAGTTGCTGCCTGCACATAAATAAATTCCTAGCCGTGAAGTTGCAAGCATGGTAAATGAGACTTTGGTACAGGAAAAAATTTACCATTTCCCATAATAATAACTGGATTTAATACTTTTCTATTTTTGGAAAGCTCTTGAATACTATATAAAGGAATCGCTTTAAGTTTATTAATATTGCTAACAATTGTATTTTTTATTAAGTTATGTACTCGTAAATAGAATAGAGTGCGTTTGAGAGTGCTGCGAAATTTCTAGACGACAGCATTTCAATTAAAAAAACTTTGCATCAATTTTTATTAAAAAAAAAACAAAAAAAAAAAAAATCAATAAATTATAAAGTAAAACATTCTAGTGTATAAGCGACGACGATTTTGCAAGTTTTTTAAATGATTATTTATCATATTAAAAAATATCACAAATAATCATATATTGTATATTTAGAAAAAATTAATAATTGAAGCACTATTTTTCATATATATCATTCGTATTTTATTTCTATAATTATTTAAAATAATATTATAAACTACTTTCATTAATTGTAATTTACACTATTAAATTTTTTCAAATAAATGAAATGAAATTTTTAAAAAAGAGATGCATTATTATAAACAGAAATTAACATTCTATCCCTATTATATTTAATTTATTATATTTAATTATGAAATACTATACCAAAACAAAAAATTGAGTGCTTTTAAATAAATATTTTTTAAAAATTTTTAATAAACGTACATAATCAAGCACTCTTTTCAATAAATAATACTTTTAAAATAAATAATTTTTAATTTAATTTGTTTTAATCAGAAAAATATACGTACTAATATGACAAGGTTTTTCACATTTATCATGCTTATTTTATTTTATGCTTGATACACATTATACACAAGGGAATTTGCTCTGTTTGAAAATAATTTTTATAATATATATATATATATATACATGTGTGTGTGTGTGTGTATGTATAAATTAATTTTCAGTTGTTCATGTTTTACATTTGGCTATAAAAATGGAATATTCTGTACATTTCATAAATCCTTTCTCTTATTTTCATTCTTATACTATTTTAAAAAGTATGCGTGCATTACAAATGAAATAAGAATTACGGTATGATTCACATAATATTTTCATTATTTTTTCGCAGGTTTTACTATTTATTTAAACTTTTTCCAATCTATTCCATAGTTAAAATCTATATTAACTTTTTTTTTAAATTGAGCCTGGAAAAAAGTACTCAAATACAAAACTAAATTAAGTGTTCTGCTAAAGTGAGTAAAATACTAATTAAATTAATAATATTTGAACACATTGTGGTCTTTGTTTGAATATCATAATCATACTTGTTTGACAGACTAGACACAATGGTGATCTCGAAATCTGCGTTACCATTGACTATTTATTGTATGAATGGTGATCGTGTTTGTTCAAAACTAGTTTTAAATATTTGTATGTCGATTTTATATTTTTTATTGATTTACCATTAAATACGTACGAATTATATTCAATTTTGTTTTTGTTTAAATGAGTCACAAATTATACAACTCTAAAAATATTTAATGTGTATGCATTATAAGGATTTGATTTAATTTATATTGAAGTATAAATAAATGAAAGATGACACTTAATAACAAATAATTAACATTCTGAAAGCTGCTAAAAATAACATAACTTAATGATTGTATATATAGTCTTAATTTATATTTCTATGAGATGATTTTTATTATTAATATTATTAGTTATTATTTATAATTATTATTTCACATAATAATAAGTGGATTTAAATATTGCAAAATAGCGATATATACAATTTTAGGATTCTATTATAACCACTAATTATAGAGAATTATGATGTAACTCAAATCAAAATTATAGATCGTTGGTATTTCATTATAATTACGCTTAGTGCAAATTTTATTTTAATATATTAAAGTATCACTTGCAAATATGTATGTGTATATCAATTATTTATTGAATTGGTTATTGTATTCCGTAAATTTTGTGTAATATAAAATATAATCGTACTTGTATCATGATAATCGAGTTAATTAAATATTGCGCAATCAATGCAGATGGCTGGTATTATATTTTCATGTGATAAATGAAGATGCGAGTAGTTATTTACTTATATCACTTATATGCATATTCATGTCATGAAATGCAGTTATTGGGGCGAGACATGAGTATTTGAGTATTTGCAAGCCGCCCACCAATCGGAAAAAAAGATAAAACTTCAAAAGTATGAACCTCAAAAGTATGAGTTACACATACCCATTTTGCGCACACTTTAGTGCGATCCGCAGTCGGCCAAATTTCGATGCAAATATAATTGAACAAGGGTTGCACCAACGAGATTGAAATAGAAAAGTATTAAGACGGAGGATGAATGAGCGAGAGGCAGGATGAAAACAAAAGAGAGAGAGAGAGATTGAGAGAGAGAGAGGAGAAAAGAAATTAGAAGGGAGAAGACAAATTGAATTTTCTTATTAGCAAAGTTCGATAACTTAGGCATTAAAAGCAATTACGTGAATTACGCGAGCTAGAAGAGTTTGATTTCTTTCGCGACGCGTCGGTAAGGGCAATAGCTCGTAAAACGTTTTTATGACAATGCAGGCCAGAATTGAAAAAACTATTCAGCACGAAAAATTCAGATTTAATTGACCCGATAACGCTGCTGAAATGCTAATGAAGCTACTTTTCGCGAAAAGACGGATGGTTTACGAGTAAAAGAGAGATCGTTGTATGTTATTAAAATTGTAAATTATCATTAAGTCGTGTGTCTTGTACATTTTATATTTTTTAAAGTATACTTTCATTGAGCTCCCGGATCTTATCTATATAGTTTGCAAATTTTTGAATGATAACTGTAACTAGACAAGCTGGAACAGTTTCCTGCCTTGTTAAAGAAGTATGGTTAAAAAACTATGAAAATATGATTAAAAAGTACAATTACAAGGTTTTTATCCACAATGTAATTCAATCCATACAATTGTTTTTAGTTTTGTGATTTGATACCAATGGAATTTAATAAATAATGCATTTATTATTAACATATCATTATTAACATAAAAGGTATTCAAATACTCCAAATTAAAAGAGCCTTCTCTAATATGATGAATATGAAATTCCAACTATGAAAGCTGATTTAATTTATAATTATTGAAAAGCTTTTATATGAATTTTAAAGCACATCGGTTTCTCTTAAAATTATTAAAATATACAATGTCGAATGTATATACATATTTACTTTTTAATCATCAGCGATACGTATGTTTACCTCAAACTATAAAGTGTAACAGATAAAAACTTCTGTACTAAAAGGTTCTTTCTAAAAAGAGATGTAGTTACCTATATTTTAGATAACGGACTTGAATTCAAACGATTCTACGCTCATAAATAGATGATGAAAAATTGACTGACTTAAAAAAAGCTGCATATTAACTTTTTACAGTTTAACAGTAATACTATTTTATGATATGCAGATTTTCCAATTTTTTAAAGTAATTGAATATAAATGTGCATCATATTTTATTAAAATTCGCGTTTATAGATTTTAAATGGAATAAAAAGCGTATGGAGTACATTTCTGCGGGCCTATTAAAATTAATTATTATGAAATCAAAATAAATAAAAGTTAGAGTTTTATTTTTTACTCGTATGTTGCACAAGTTTTCAATGCTTCCTTCTTTTCCAAAGTCCAATTGAATAATCTCAACATTGAATTAATGCATACATAGTCATTTAAATCAAGCATTTTCCTCGCTCTATAAGCGAAACGAGGAATGAATTAATTTCAAATTAAATAGCTTCACAAAATTTCAAATAAATATCATCACTTTTTCAGTGAGTTTCAATGCGATGAAATTTTGCGAAACAACTTTTCCGCACCCGCATACGGAATCCGTAAAATGTCGTCAAAAACGACTGGAGCTCGGCGCGGAGAAGTCGAATGGAAAAGTCAACGGAAAATAGGTGGTGACAGGAAAAATCATCGGCCGTAAATGGCCGGTACGTGGGCTCAGGCTCATCGATCGAGGGGATAATAGCGGCAACAGGAATTTAGATGAATCACAGTCGCACCTGTGGTTGTTATTTTTTTCTCCGTGATGCGCGATTTTTTGCGCTATTCGTTACCGTGACAACAATGCTAAATGCCATTATTTGTTCTGTGCATGAGCTCTAAATTGTATTGACGCAGCCACACACGCACACTTGTTTGCCGTGGGAAATTAATCTCGATGAAAATTCGTGGGCGAATATTTGTTTGGAGGGTTGGTTATCGTGGATCGAGGAGGAGGAATTGCAGCCTCCGCAGCTCAGGTGGAACGCGCGCTCTCGTTCATGATGTTAGGTGTTTATGTTGGTATGCGTGGTTCGTTTCCGTTTAAAGGACTTTGGCTGTGCTTGATGCCTGCTTCAAGAAATGTTGGCACACGGACTGCCTTGTAATGGAGGCCACATTCCATTCCAAGGGCTGCTCCACTTTTTAAAAATTAAAGCTCACCCAAGATGTACACTTGGAAATTTTATTTTGTAATTTTATGGTCGTTTGATGTGTGATATTTATTTAATGTCAATCGATTGATTGGGCTTTAAAATGAAGTAGTTACATGGGAAACATTCGAATGTTGATAAACGACTACATACCGTGTTTCCCTTTGAACTAGAATTCGCAGCTACAACATCTTTCAAATTATCATTTCAAATAACTAATTTTATTTGAAGATAAATCCATTATACATGATTGATATCAATTAAAAATGTTATGATTGCTAAAAGGTAACCGCTAAAATTGTCACAGTAGCACCAAAGACCTACTAAAAAAATATGAAATTTATTCTTATCATTGTATACATTATTTGTTATAATAAAACGACGAAAAATACATTATTTTGGGTGTATTCCTGTATTTTTCAATTACTCTTTGTCGAAGAATGCTGTCAGAGGGAAACAAGGTCTTAGAATTAATCGTGGGCTAAAAAAGCTACACCGCGAAAAGTAGTTTGCGTTAAAAATCTATTTTAAATCATAATTTTTACCGAAAGGAAAACTTCACAGGTTCATCAAAGATCAGTCGAGTGGGTCTGACGTATCCTCTTAACGCATTACAAACGTGTCAGTGTATTGCCGTAAGGTATACTGTGAGTGAAATTTAGGTTAACCCGCGAATGAGGCTTGATGGTTTGTTTTCGAAACGTTGTATACTCCGTCATTTGAAATCAATCTTTGATCCCAGGATTATATTTAGTTGATTGTGTATGATAATTATATTTTAAAATCCATCAAAGAACTTTTATTTTCAGAGAGATACGGAAAAACGTTAATGTGTGTGTTTTGATGGTAGAATTGCGTTGGCTACTCTTAATGATTGTAGGTCTGATTGGGCGATTAATTTTCTGTCTTTTTTAAGTAAATCGGTGTTTTACTTTTTAACCATATGGTAGATATTAATCGAACAAATACGACGTACTCGACTAAAGTACTGAAATTTTATTTTTTATTTCACAAAAACTATTTTATAAATGCAACAATATATTTAATTCTACTAGATTAGTGGCCTTTACATATATTGCAAGTGGAAAATTTATGATTTTTCTCATTCCTATTTCAATTTCCAGACCAGTAAGTTAGGCGTTATTTTTAATCTTCAAAAGTATTTAGAGATTAAGTCATTCGAATTGTGAAACAATTTTAAGCACTCTCAGATGTAAATGACGTGGATTTTTCATTCAGGATTTATCTATAATTTTTTGTTTTAAAGTAAATGATTGATTGATATTCTTTGCCTTTGAATTTATAGGAAATGTTTTAAATGAACACATTTATTTATATTTGCATTTTAGTTCATTTAATACAATTTATAGATTTAATTAAAATTATATTATAAATGAAATGACTTATTAATTTTTTAAAATATAATTAATGGCAGAATATGTTTCATTATTTTCAGGAATATTAATTCTAGAAATAAAGAGAAGAATTTAAAATATTATTCATAATCTACGTTTGATTGACGAATAAAAGTATAAGTAATTTCATACGTATACCTGCACGAATATGTGCTTTAATTTATATAATTCATAAAGATTTAATAAAATTTTACATTTTTTTACTTGACAGTTTTCATTTTGTAATTATCGTTTACATTTTTAGCTTGGAAATTAATATATAATATCGTTGATGAGAATAATATTTTTGGTATAAATGCAATTAAATACAATTGTTATTTTGAATAGTACTTTTAAATGTACCTTCTGCTTCTGCTTCATTAGTTATTGAATGGTAGTATTTTTTAGAACAGTTATAAATGAATTCTACAGAAATCTTAACCTAAATTCTTAGACAAAGGTTCTTTATCTAGAAATGTAATTAAATTTAACACATATATATATGAAACAAATAGCTGATTACTGCATAGAATAAAAACCAAACTCATAAAATATTTTTAAAATAATAAAAATACACAAAATACATTTTAAGATAACATAAAATAGAAATTTTAAGATTTATTTTTAAAGAATAAGATCATATAAATTAATGTAGCTTTTATAAAATTAATTTAATAATTTTTGTAGATATTCAAAAAAATTTAAGTAATCTGATTTGAAATTTAAATCTTCGAAAAATCTAATTATAAAATTATATTTAAGATAAATTATTTTTCTATAATAAGGTACCTCTGTGAATATTAAAATGTCTACGGCAAACCTCAATATTATATTTATACTTTATGCCGTATAATTTATCAGACTATTTTAAATTAAAAGAACTTATTTTTATAATTTTGTCAATTTTTTGATATTGAATAAATTTTTGGTTAGTTCTTCGTTTTTAAAATTAATATGATATTGCTTGATAATTACTTAAAACTTGCTAATTCTAAATAATTAATATTTAAATTCAAAATGTACTAGTAGTAATAATATGAAATAAACAGTTTAAACAATTTTCTACAGATAATATATAATTTTCATATATAGCTAAAGATATTTATGATGTTATTGTTAATTATTATGAAAAATAATTATAAAATTACCGGTTGGCAATTCAACCTGAAGCATATTACTATATATATTATTATTGTATTTATGTATTGTATCATGAAATTTTAATGGAAACTAATTTATTTTATAAAATATTTCAAATAAGTTTACTCTAATGTTCAATCTCTTTGGTTACCTTAAATTCAATTTTCATAACAGAAATGTAAGAAAACCTGTTAAAATTATTTATATTTTCCTGCAATTGTATTCATAATTCAACATAATTCAACTTTATTTTTTTTAATATATGTGTTATGGTAAAATTCTGTTAAAATTATAACATTTTGTATTTTCATGATTCGTTACATTTTCATAATATTATGTTATATTTTTTTGTAATAACTAATATTATATAAGATAAACTAATTTTCATTTTCATTTATTATTGTTCAATATAATTTAACAAATAATTTTTTGATTTATCTCAGACATATCTTATGGATTCACAATTCGCCTTTAATTGAATTATGGGAAACTAGTTGTATTTTTCAATATTTTAAATTATTTTATTTTAAATAATTTTAAAGTACATTCAATTTATTTAGTCATAATTATACATAAACACATGTGCACACATATAAATACACACACGCAACCATGTAAGTACAACTTAATTACGTCTTAATTCTTTCTTTAATTTTTTGGTGTTCTTGTACTTATTTTTTTATTATTATTAGTTTTATTATGTAGATTATTATTATTCTTAATATAAGTGCTATTATTATAATTATTATAAAGATTTAAATGCAGTTTTTATTAAGATACCCAAGAATTTTAAATTAAATAGTTTATAGGATTATTTAAAATGATTAACACAATTTTTAAATAATATAAATATTTGAAAGGTAATATAAATATTCATAAAATTTTATATAAAAATATTAAATGATCTGACTAATACATATTCATTTTTATTATTGAAATTAAAAATAAATTATAATATTGATAATTTTAATGCACTAAATAATTATGTATTCAAACAAAATATTTCTATTTTGATACGAATTTTAGATAAATAATTAAAACAATATAAATACACAAAAATTAATATCAGTCGAATTTTTAAAGTTTTATTCATATATTATATTAAATCCAGAATATTATTGAAATTTAGAGATTATATTTTTTTTTATAGTACTAAATATGTATACTTAAATCATACGCCATAATCGTATTGTATTAAGAGAAAATTTTATCGTGTAATTTCAAATCAATGATATTCATTCTTAGATTTCATCATTTTATTTTATTATCCGATAGTACATAGTCGTATAATTAACATAAATTTGACTTCGGTTATATTTAAAAAATTATTATATTCTTAATATTATTATATTATTCAATTTTAAGTATTTCAGATATAAATTGTTTATATGCTACTATTGAAGTAATTCATAAAATAAATTTTTTAAGAAATTTAACTTTTTTTATGTCTTAAGAATTAACAATATATAAAACTAGTACGTTTTTGTATATAGTTAATTTTTCTGTTTTTTTATTTAGCAATATAATTATATAATTAAGGAATTTATAAAATATATTTCTTAAAATATTGAAATATAGTACATCCATTTTAAGATAAACACTATAGTTTTTGATATAAACAATTAATATAATAAAAATATAAATAATAATACCCAAAAAATATATATTATTTGTTAAAATAAATGAAAATATATAGTGAAAATTGATTAGAACATGAATAATGAAATTTAATTTTTATATAATGATTTTAGTTCAAAATATTCTGATATAAATTTGAAATAAAGAATATATTAAAATTTTCCAATACCTTAAAATTTATATTGTAAGATAATATGACTAAGAATAAAATATTTTAGTGCTTATAAATAAAACTTTGTGTTTTTGCTAATTGAAAATTTTTATTGAATACATTATATTATAATTGCCAAAAAAGTTTATTTACCATAATTATCAGATATAGTAGTCATGTATTTCTAAATACGTAATTGCTTAAGATTTAAAATTATATATTTTATAATTACAAAAACAATTTGAATATTTAAAAATTTAGTATTTACTAAAAGTGAACATTAAATTAATTTAACATTATCAATATTAAATGATAAAGAATTGTGGTTTTTCTATTATTTTATAGGTACCATTTCATAATCAGAATCAACGTCATGAATTTGACATTTAACTTATTTAAAATAGTTTATAAATTATAATGGTTTATAAAATTCTTTAATTAAAAACTATCAAATATAATAAAATAAAAAATATAATTATCTCGTGTTAAATGATGTATTTTATTGATGGATAAGGTTTATGTCACAACAAAATTTATAGATCCTACGTTGAAAAAAATAAAGGTAGTTAACCCTGACAGTGTTTGTACATATAATCAAGAATATAATAAAAAAAAAAATTGTAGCAGCTATTTCAGATACGTATAATATTTAATTATAAAAAATTTTACATTTGTTCTTATAAATAAAAAATATACGTAATATGTAAATTATATATATATTGTATAAATATGTAAGTATGTAAGTAGAAAACGTACATGTAAAAAATTTAATTATTATTTTGAAGAAAATAAGTATTTCTAAATATAAATTTACGGTATATCAGGTCAAAATCGAATAAATGTCAATAAACAGTTTTAAATATATAATACTACAAAGAAATAATGTACAAGGGAACATGTTAAAGGTAACAAAAACAGAAATGAACCTTGCCGGTGTTCCCATTAAAATATTTGATTAATTATCGACGAAATTATTTATTCATCTGAGAAGAATTCACTGATGCAGAGTGCATTGACAAACGTGCAACATATTAATTTCCTTTCATCGACTCATTATGAACATTGATTTGACGCATGCGTGCATGAACGGGCATGGAAGCTTTGCCAGTCCTTGGCAGTTTTGATGTCAAAAAGTTGGCATACATTACGGGCAAAGGAAGCTTCTGTCACATTTAATGACGCGGACGCGAATGTAAATTTGGAACGCAATGTAAATACGTGGGTAAATTCGAAATTTTGAGTTGGCGATTTGAGGAGAATTTGATAAATAGTTACTCGATTCTCCTTTCTTTTATATTTTTTATTGAAGCGCGTCCCGGTGAAATGTAGTAATGCACCTATTTTAAAGTTACAAGTTGGCTCATTATAGTCGTAATGAGACTTTCAGTGTAATGTAATTGCCAATTGCAAGACGTAGACGCCAGATATTCGAATATCTAGAAACTTAAGATTTATAAAAATGCGATAGAGTTTGAATTTTATGAAAGTTTTTATCGATACCATTACGTTTTAAGAAAACTTGATCTGTAAGGATAAAATTTAGTTTTCAAGTAATTGTAAATTCAATCCGAGTCAGAACTATTAAATAGATGGTTAAATTTAAATTAAAAAGTAAGCAAATGATATCGTAGCTATTGTGATCTCATTAAAAGAAAAGTTTTCCAAATTTTTTATCTTGGAAAATATAAAATTGAAGTATTAAAAAATCATGATTATTACTAAATAGTACAGACACCTTTTTGTATTACCAAATTTTTTATTATAAATTCTATTAATTATGTTCTTAAAATTAAAAGAGAAATGTATTCTTTTACACATTGAAGAGAAGAAAGTTATAATAAATTTTATATAAAAAATTATTAAAGTTGGCGTGTTGATAATATTTAGATAGAATAGATTTCTATTTTAAGCAACTCTTTAGTATATAAACGTATATAATATAGTTAAAATAATTATAAGTTATAGAAGAGTACTTATATACAAAAAAATTTTTTTAAAAATATAATTGAAATTTATTTTTCTTTAATGAGAACAAGCGCAACAAAATATTAACGCTACCGAGTTAAATTTAAATAATGTAACATTATACTACTAGCACTATTGAACTATTTTTTACTATTAGATGATACTTTATTTTTTTAAAAATCACATGTAGCTTAAAAAATATCAATTAACAACAAAAATTGTTAATACATTAAGAATATAATACATAAAAGATTTTAGATTTTAATTTTTTGCTTGAATCGAGTTATTACATCGAATCTTTTATAAATATGTTAAATGATAGTGTGAGAGAGGTGAGAAAAAGAGAAACAGAGCTAGACAGAGAAAAAGACAGAATGAGATATGGTATCAGGACAGGTTAGGGCACGAAGGGAGTGTAGGTCGGTGTGCTTCGTTTTATCCAAAGGACGTCAGATTCACGCTCGGATTAACTGTCAACTTACGGACACGAGTTTCGCTTAAATACCTAAAAATTCAAAGAAATGTTGTTGTGAAAATAACGTTTTTTTTGTACAAGTGCTAAGCGAACTTATCAAAAAATGGCCAATGAATTGGAATTTTGACTATTTTTAACATTCTAAATCCGATGATGAATTTTACTTAGATCGTTAAATTAACGTATGTCCAACTTGGATAAATTTACTAATTTCATTAATAATAATAATAATAATAATAATAATAATAATAATAATAATTAATTATTACAAATTGTACATGTTATTGTCTCAAGATTCAATTATAGCTAGCCATTTATATATCAAATATAATAATAGTTGTATTAAATCTTTTCCCATTAAATTAAGTATATAATTTTATTTACAGTAATATTTGATCATTATTAGAAAAAACTTTTTAAGAAATAATTCCAATAAAATTGAAGTAAAGAGTTTGAAAGAATCGAGATAATATAAAGTGTTCTCGGTGATGTTATCTGAGAAAATTCGAATTCAGTATGTCTGTTACATATTCCTTTTCAATGTTTTACTTATCTTTCAACTTTTGCCATTTTTTTTAAAAATTTAATTAATGTTCAGTCTAAAAATTCAAACTACAATTCGAAAAGCTTTATTAAACCACTGTAACTCGATTCGTAATTATTGAATTGTACGATGTGCGATGATCAAAGTAACCTTTTGTATTTCTCAATTTGGTATTCTAATAAATGCGTTGCAGAAGCTTATTACACTTCCAATTTTCTATAAAATAAAATGTGAAAAAAGATTTTATTTTTTCATAAAGTTTAAATTCAGTCTTGTACTCTTAAATATATCTGGGCCAGTAGTCTTCTTTCAATCTAAAGTTAACGGGGAACCGCGAAAAGCTACGTCGGCGACTTTTGTACCCATAATCCTTCGTATTACAGAGAAATTCTGATAGTCAGCGTCTTATAATTGAAGTTATGCAAGTAAAATTTAGTTTATGGTTGGATCTTTACAATTTTTAGTCTGTCGGCAAAGCTTGTAACACTTCATGGGTATCCATGTGTTTTATAATATTGCTTTTAGTTTGAAATTCTATCTTCGGGTGTCTGTTGTAATTTTCATAATGCATCTGATAGACTAAATTTCTTCACTCAAATTAAAAACTATCTATGTAGTCAGACTATTTGCATAATCTCATTATCATATTATCACTTTTAAGCATAACAAATGTCTCTTATCTCATTTTGAATTTTAATTAAAAAAGTTGTAGAATTTGATTAAATTAAATCGAATTCACAATAATTATTATCAATAATAGAGATGTCCAAAAATGATACTATTTTTGAGTTACAAATTTTATATTTTTGAATGTAAAAACTCAATGCATTATAGTTTATAAAAGTTTTATTTTATGCCATACGTGAATTTACTCGTATATCAGTACAAAATACGAATGCAGTTAAAATTGCTTTGCGAATATATTCATTGATAAAAGATTATATCGAAAAAAAAAACATAAAAAATAATTATAATTTGCCATAATTGCAGGTATTATTAGAAAGACAAAAGTAATTATAACCTTTATGAGCAATGTGAAAAAATTGCATAACTATTTTATTATTGATACAAATTTAAATATTTAAAAATTCCTTTTTCCTAGTTGTAAATATTTATAGCTATAATTAAACCAATTTCAGCGTTTTCGGAAACTTTTTTCTCAGTAGAGCTTTTGGCAGTGTTGTACATTTTTTGATAAGATGGATGAGTATTTCTTTATCACGTAAGTCACGGAATCTTATCTCCTCTAATATATATACATAGATATATATATATATATATATATACATGCATCATACATATACGTATATATCTATATATATAAATGCAGCTTCATTTTTTATTAGTTTTAAACAAATGTTTACTATTGCCAGTTAATCATATATTGAGATATAAAGTAATTTCCTAGCCAATACCTCACGAATATCCTTTCTCTTAAAATTTACGTTGCAATATAAATTTTACTATTCTAATTAGAATGCTTTGGTACTTTATTCAGATAATTTCAGGTTCCCAGATTTTCAACTTTATTTTATATCTTCTAAAAAGTTTCACTACTACTACAGTACATAAAAAGTTGTTATGTTACGTAGCGATATTAAGACTTTCTTATCTAGAAATCCTGAGATGACAAAATTCTTTACAATGTAATAATTAAATATCTGCTTTTGATACAAATATGATTTTCTTTTTAATGCTTATACCTTGAATTATTTGTAATATATTACGCACTTAAAAAGTTAAAAGAGTATTTATTACTGTTTATAGCGGCGATGATTTCATGAACAGATGCTGGAAAGTATGTAAGGTTTTATTGCCATATTTCCTTTTATGAACAAGATGATATCCTTTCTTTCGCGAACTAAAAAATCTGATCTTCCAGGTTATAACAAATTTATAAATTTATAAAATGTATGGGTTATTCAGTAAGAAATTTGCAAATTGTTATATGTATTCAGCGGGGGAATTTATTTCGTGAGACAATAGAAAATATAATTTCACGGATATCGCATTGATACAAATCACATAAACAATTTTATATTTAATATGATTTAGAGTTTGTATTAAAATGATAAGAGGAACATAGTGAACTAGTAAATAAAATAGGGCATAAATTTCTAACAACATTATCTTACATCGTAACGATACCTGACTACAGCTGCAAGTCTCGTCACTTGCTCAAAGTCTTTGTAAATACACCCCATTTGAGGCAATATTTACAAGTAGGTCAAATAAAAAACAATGGCATTCCACAAGCGGCATGCCATCGTTTAAAAAACATCCCTCACTCCTGGCAAGGAGCAGTGACTATTATGCCGCGTGCACCAACTTTTATCGACGTGCAAGAAGAAAAAAGAAAAAGAAAGGGGCGAAAAGGGGATGGAAACCGGGTAGGGGGAGGGGAGGGGGAGGGGCGAGCGCGGGCCAGGTAAAAGCAACCCCCAGGCGTCTTGCACTTGCACAAGCGGGTTAGAATTGCTCAGGCGCCAACTTTCTCACGCGCTCGATCCCCATAAATATTCCGCGGAAGCCCCGAGAATGCGGGTGAAACCAGGAGCGTCGCATGCGCGCGCCAAACTGGAGGTCGCCCTTTAAAGGAAAAAAAAGGGAAAAAAGGAAAAAAAGGAAAAAAAGGAAAAAAGGAATAAAAAGGAAAAGAGAAAAGAAAATAAAAAATGAAGGGAGCAATACCTCGGACCTCGTGGCCGATACGAAATTGCGGCTTTTACACGTATTGCGCGATGACGTGCTCGCACGCGACTACTCCGACCCCCACCCCCCTGCCCCACCACGGAGCGAGTCAAGTGCTCGGGAACGGAGTTAAGGGTGAATCGGGGGTGGTTTTAAGGGGGAGTGGAACGATGGCTGATTAGTCGCGTGGCCGCTTCCCGGTGAACCGTCGTTTTTTAAACCTGTAAATAGCTTACGAGCACGACGCTTGTCGCTTAGAATACTCGACTGCATAACTTTTATCAACAGCTTTCTCTCTCTTTATTTTTATTTTGATCCGGTTCGGTAATGCAAATTTACATATGTACGTTTGTTGACTTTTTAAGCCATCGTAAAGGACATACGTATTTTATGGATCGTATGTGCGGAATTTAGATAAAGTTTGTGTGGATGTAATAAACCAGGATCCGATGTGTATTGTTACAAATGATTTATCCCCTTCGTTTACCTAATGTACGGCATTCATTTGTAAAAATCTCCGTAAATACATTGATGGGATACTTTTGAGATTGTATACCGGACAGAAAATCTATAAAAATGAACATGATTTTTAGCGATAAGATTGTTAGAAATAGATTAATAACGCTATATAATGCATTCAATAAATTTTAGATAAACCCGGCATCCAAAAAATCGTTAATTTATCACCAGATATATCGTTTTTTGTTATGAGAACTTACTACTTACATGAATGTACCAAGATAGTATATCGCTTAACAATTTTGTGAAAAATTATAGACTCGATTTTGAAAATATATTTTAAACTCATGGCTTAAACAATCTGATATGCACTTTACATAGTTTTATGTAGTTCATTGTTTCGTAATTTGAAATACATTATTTAAATTAAATTTTTCATGAATTAATAGTGTATGTTAAAATATTATCTCTAATTTTAATTTTCATTGCTAAATATCGATTTAGCTAATATCCATTATTGATTTTAATATTATAGATGAAATAGTGAATTATGGAAATGAGTTGGAGCAAATATTAGATTCTAAAATATACACATATTTATTGATTTCATTATTTGAATGAAATTCACAGTATTCAGAATAAAGTTTATGCACATATAGGCACATACTTGTCAAATAGTAATTTACACACAAATAGAATTATTGTGAATTTTTCTATAACTATAATTTTCTTTTATTTTTTCTTATTGCAGAAATGCAATTTTATACAACGAAATTTTTTTATAAAAAAATGTTTTATTTCAATTATTAGTTTATTATCTTTTCGTTATATTCCAAAAAAAAGTGAATAACATTGTATATTCTTCTACGAAATATTAGAGCATTTTACAGTTCAGTTTAAAAGTAAGTACATCTTAAATTGATGCATAAAACAATTTTTTTTTGAATTCACAATACGCAATGATTATGAGTACTTTATTGACTCAATATAAATTAAAAAAAGAGTGCAATGAAGAGCTTCATAGTAATAAAAATAGAAAGGGCTAGTGAAAAGGACGCAAGAAATAAAACAAAATGTACGTGAGAGAGAAAGTAAGTTGAATTTCCACGCTTGGGGCGACGTAATTATAGGGACACCAATGAGATTAAAGGTTGCGATTTACTCGCGCTTGGACATAATTGTATGTTCGTCGTGCGTGTTATTATGTTAATTGCATATGCACACAATAGCTGGTGGTGTTGATCAATTTTGGCTAAAATTCGATACATCCCTTATCAGTCGTTCGTATGTTTATAAAAAAAGCAATTAAGTTATTAATTTTTAAGTTATTTTGTATAAAGGAAAAATCTGTGAATCGAGAAATCGGTTCAGTTCTTGCAATCATTTTGATAATTGACAGATTAAATGCACAGAAAGATCTCAAAGCTACAGTTGAATAAAGTAAACAGTTCTTTACATGAGCTTTATTAATATAAATGATCTTTAAAAATTTAACGAACTTTCTTAATTTTTAATTACATTTTATAAAACAGTAATCAAAAGAAAATCTTTAAGTGCATCTTTTATACATTTTTTGTAAACTCTTAATGCTAGTAAATATCAAAGTCAGCTGTATTTTCTTTTACCTTTTAAAAAAAAACTTAATTGACATTTTCTTTTTAGAGTTTTCCAATGCACAGTAGATTTAGGTCTGAATATATTTGTTTCGTGATTCATCTTATGTAATTATAAATATCAATATAAGATTCTATACAATCATATAACTAATATATATTTATAAATACAATTTTATATGATTTATGTCTTTATAAGATTATGTATAATTATCAATGGTTATATCTGAATTATATCTTAATTGGGGAGAAAAGTAATTAGTTTCTAATATATGCCTATATTTTAAGATTTAATATTTAGATTATTTTAATTTTCGGAATTAGGATAAATGAAGGTGATTATTAAGATATAATGTTTATTATTATTGTTTTTCTTAAATTTTAAGAAATACCAGAACTATTATTGAGCAGTTATTTTTTTTGTACAAAGTATCTATATAACAAAAAGAGAGAAAATTTTTTCATAGAATATATATATTTAAAGTTTAAGGCAATTGATCATTAGATTTAAAAGCTAATCCATATAAAGCAATTAGATAATTCTAAAAAGATATGACTCTTTGAAAAAGCATGTGATCAATCGTTTTTCTTTTAAAATTTCTTGACGTATCGCTTCAAATTAAAAAGTATAGAAATTTTTTGTAGTATATATGCTACGTAAATACGGTTTTATTAAATATCTTTTATTTGCTTATATTTTTAATTGTAATTTTAATTAATTCATTCATTTCTTTTAATTTTGGATTTATAATACAGTTTTCTCTTTAATTATTTACTTTAAAATAATTCAAAGAATTTTTATTCCTATACTTTTATTCATTTATATTAAAAATATTTGTCCATTGTATGATTAATTTGATTAAAAGAAATGATTTATATACTACTATAAAATATTTAATAAAATTATTTTATATTTAAGATAAATTATGAATACGTAAAATCGCTGATAAATATTAATTTGAAATTAAAATGAATTTGAAATACATTATAAATTATTTCTTGAATTAAATTTTGATAAAAATTACATTAATCTAAATATTATAATTTTATATAGACACGGAATATTCACGTTTAAAGCTTATTTTAAAAATTTATTTGATAAATAGGTAGTTTGGTTTTCAGTTTAGAAATCAACTTACCTAAATATTTTATGCATTTTAATAGAAACAAATTTTAAAATCTATACAATAAAGGGAAAAATAAAAATAATAAAAGATACATATGTATTTTTATGAAAACTTGAAGAAAAGTCTATAATAAAATAAGAAAAAGTGAAGGAGTAAGGAAATTGTGTACCTCAATATTCATAAAGTAAATTATTATAGTGGTTCTTAAATAAATAAATAAATATATATATATATAATACCAAAATTTATTTTAGATTTTTAAATAAAATTTAAGGCAGTATTGTGATATGCATGTACAAATGAAATATTTTAGAATTCTGTTTTATAAATTTATCATTATTCATTTTATCACAATGGAACCCGCTGGTTCATTTTTTATTAATTATTTGTAAATGTAGTATGATAGTTCACAGAAAAATGTTTATTACGATATTCTTGCAATTTACAAAAATATTATTAAGATTAAGCGTGAGAATAAAAAAAGTTTTTGTAGGAATAACATTATTCAACTAAGCATATAATTTACGACTCAAAGGATAATGTAATACAAGGAATGGCATAGCAGTGACAGTTTGTGGTAGCAACGATAGGAACCTAAAGCTTTTAATATTTCAATACTGAATCTGTATATCTTTAAACTAGAACGCTGACATTTTTATTATTTTACAGCTTATTAAAGCTTAATTATAAAAAGAATATTCTATGCTTAATAATTTTTAGGGTGAAGAGTGTTAACGACTTTGATAATATTATTTGGTTGATTACATTAAAATTATTTTAACAAATAATCAATATTATACAGATTAAAAAATTTGATTTTTATTTATTTAAAATACAATAAAGGTTATAATGAAAGGATATAAAATATATAATTTAAGTATAAGGGAAAATATTCCATTGTGAATAATATAAACATTTAATAGTAGAGGCTTTATTAAAATAAATCAGAAAATACATATAATTGATCAAATAAAGACTAAAAAAAAATTTATTATAGAATAATATTATATTTTGAGATATAAATATTTGAATACGTTATACTCATATTTCAAAAATTTTTAAAAATAAATTCTATTTTTTTTTAAGAGATTTTTGATTGGAATTTTTATATAGTATACATCTTTATATTTGTTTAGGATATATTTCGGATATAATATGTTAAATCATATTTTATTTCGCAGTTGTTTTTTGACAATAATATCATTTCATATAGATTCATAAAAATTATTAAGGAAATTTTATTCGCATTTATAAAAGCTTCTTTTCTAAATTCTTTAGAGTTTTTTTATTAAATATAAATTTGAGGGACTAGTAATATTATGTAATGTGCTTTACAAATATTCTTGGGAATCGATAGGTCTATCTTTTTATTTTTTTGATGTAATATGTTATATTATAATTAATACATAGTAAGCTTTTTATACTCTTTATATAATATTTCAAGTATTTAATCAAATTTCTATGTTTTTACATTTTCCATACTCTTCTTACATGTTATACACATTTTAAAATGATATTAGTTTAATTTTTATTTAAATTTAGTTGTATTATTTTATTTTAACAGAATTTAATATTTTAAATAAATAACATTAAATTGTCTGTCAATAAATTTGTATTTAATATTTAATACATTTCATAATATACAATGCAAACACATAAATTAATTCAATTTCATTTTAAATACTTTACAACTTTTTAAAAAAAAATTAAAAATGTTTTAGTCAAATTGCTGTTATTTAATATTATTTCATTATAAAGTTGAAAAACATTAAAAAATAAAATAATTGTACATGTATACAAAAACCTTCATATTAGGAAACGAAGTTATTTAAAATTTAGCTTTGCTCTTTAAATTTAAAAAAATTGTATACTTCATTATTCCGTGTAAAGAATAGAGAATAAAAGTAACTTCTTAATTAACATTCATTATGAAAATATTTGTAATCAAAATGTTTTACATTAAAGAAGAATGCTAAATATTTATGGTATACCCAAAGTATGAGATACGTAAAATTAGCCAAATACTTACACGTGTTTATTTCCTTCAAAATATAAGTTGGCCACTTTCATCGTTGTCTATAATAACAATTGCAATTATATTTGGGAACCACAGAGATATCTTCTTTCTTTAATCATTAAATTGTAGTACTATTACGTACACGCAATCTTCTTAATAGCTAATTTTATTGCAAGCTGTAAAGCTATAAGTAGAATAAAAAAAATTGTACACGAAAACTTTTGAATTTAAAAGTTCTATTGTCATTTTAAAGTAGCGAACAAGTAACATAAATTTCAATAATGTCAATTATCTAGTTAAGACAATTAAACAGTTTTGCTCATTGTTTTATAATTTAAACTTACTCTAATCAATATGCATTCTTTTAGTTTTTTTAAATATAATTTAAAATATAGAAATTATTAATTACATCAATAATTATTCATGTATCTTGTATGAAAAAATATTTTTTAATAACATATTGTTACGTTCCAGTAATTGCTACATATTTTTTTATAAGAGTGCGAAATGTACTATAAAATTTTAACTGTTTTAAAGATTTGTTATTTTAAATAAATTCTGATTACATTGTAAAATGGTAAAGTGGAGTAGTGTGCCGTTAAATCGAATTCATAGAAAGATTAACAAAACTAGAGATATTTACAATTTTTATCTGTAAAGAAAATACGAAATTAAATACCTTTACTACCGTCAAGTCATAATAACAACGAAATCTATTGCTACAGCGACAATAAAGATTATCAACCAGATGGGAATTACCTCTTTACCCCATCTCTTCACACTATGTGCTATGGTGGGAGAGGAAAACTAAAAAGTTCTAAAAAATTGTCCAAAAGAAAGAGCTTTGCTTTTGCTATTTTGACCGACTGTCAATCAATTTTACATTTAAAACATTTAAAACATTTGCTGTGTAACTAAATCAAGATTATTATTTGTGGTAAGACTAATATCAAAGTTAAGGATCTCTAGGCCTCCATTTTTGCTGCCAACTTAATTCAACTACCCACATCATCCTTTCGAACACTACAGGATTCTTATAAAGTTTTGATTTACAACAAGAATATAACCAAGCGAAATTATCAAGTAACGTAGATACATAAATTATAATAAATATATATATATATCTATATATATCTTAATTATAATTGTAAATCATTTTGCCATACTATTATTTATTTTAATTATTATTTCAAAATTATTTAAATGCAACGTAATAATAAATTTGAAATATTATTATTTATATTCACTAACTTTTTCATTAATCTGTGAATAAATTAAATTTTTAAAATATAAGTATATGAATTATTTATTTATAGTTCCTTTTACAAAGTGAGACATAACAATATGATATTTTTTCTTCTTTAATCGCAACAGTCCAATTGTTTACATATTACTTGACAAACAGAAAGTATTAAAATGGTGGTTAAAAAAAATTGAGTTACACTTGATTTAAGCATCAGTAAAAAGACTTAGAAAGAAGAAAAAGTAAAAAAATTGCGTTGACACGGAAAAGCATTGTATATTTTTTAAATATACAAAAAACCTCTTATTTAATTGCAGTTTTTTTTAAAAATAAGTTAAACATTGCGGACAAATTGTTAATAAAAATAAAACACTTATTGCAGAATAAGTTTGAGCAGCTTGTGAAAGTTAAGTGAGAATAACAGATAAGCAAAAAAAAAGAAGTGGAGTATGTGAAAAAAGAAGTGTATTTTTAATTGTCAAGTGAAAAGTGCCAACAAACAGAACGAAAGCATTAAAGATATTCGAAGGAGGTCCTCGCACGAATACTTGGAAACCTGGAAGTTGCAATTTATAAAATGTAATAAATGGGCAAAACTGATAATATTCGCTTTCGAGTTATACCGGACGAAAATTACCGGCGGGGGTGTCACAATCGTTTTAAAACATCAGCTCACACTCGAAATAACTTCCATATGCACGTGCAAGTACACACGTGTTTGTTATGTGTATGAGTGTGTTTGTTTACGTAGAGAGACACACGAGATTATGCGAGCACACATGTATTTGAAGTAGAGAGAGAGAGAGAGAGAGAGAGAGAGAGAGAGAGAGAGAGAGAGAGAGATGCCGTTCTCTTACTTTTGTCCCCTCCTATTTCGTTCTCGCGATTCCTATCTCCGCGATGTGAAGCTAATGTCGTGAAAAAAAAATTAGCTTGATTTTTCTAGGAGGAAGATACGATGAAACAAGAAAGTTGCGCACGTATTTCATCCTAAAAAGTGATGGCGTTCTTTTTTCATGGCGATACTCGTGGATTTCATTGTTGCGGAAATTTTGTAGACTATCTGTTTAGTTTATATGTATGAATGTTATATTTTGTTATGATAGAAGTTGAATAATTTGGACGGCACTTCTACTTCATGTTGTGAATTGGATTTTTAATAAGCATTTTTTATACAAGTAAGCCTGCGTGAAAAAACAACAAAGCGAAAGAATTAACGTACATATGAGGATTACGCTCAACTTTAAATTACAATTGATCTAATTTGTACTTATATTTTAATTAAGCTTATGCACGCCTATGAATAATAAATAATTATTACAAATTTCGTTTAAACATAAGATTAAAATAAGTTGTTCAATAGCAGGAAGCCTAATTCTATCAGTATATAAAATAGTTTCTAATTTTGAACCTAATTCCTTTTAATACCCATCTCATACAATATATTTCAATTATTATTATTATTTAATTATTATTTAGATATTTCTGGACATTTTGAAGTTAGTTACATTCTTTCAATTCCTTATGACTACTCTTGGATAGTGGAAATTCCGAAATTTGCTATTGGTGGGTTTTTTATAGTAAAATGGGATTTCACACCGTTATTTTTGCAAAACTGCACAAGATCCCGACACAACGCCCTTGAGGCGGTTCAGAGCCCAAGGGATGGGGCTATCATTTGAAGCCCTTCGGCCCTTACTATGGAAACCAGAGATTAAAACATCGGAACTGATTCGTTCTCGACTTACTGGCTTACGGATTCGTAAAGCTCAGCTGATATTTTTAAACACAGTGGAAAAATGCTCTTGATGTTCATCACGAATTAATAAATAATGCATTTTTTAATAACCGAAGAATGTTTTATGATATCGTATTTCTTTTGAAATTAATTAAAAATACTGCTTTACCGTGTTTTCACTATCCTAAAAACCTTTACTTTTCTCTTTCGTATTTAAATTGTATACACTGGTCTTTATAATTTTGTGTTTTCATTATACTCATTCGTTCTTTTAATTTGATTTTAATTTCTTTAACTTAATTACTTTTAATAATTTTGACAGAATTTGATATTTCTTTGTTACAATCAAATCATTCTTGAATTATTCACTACTTTTATTCCCTCTTTCTCTAAATATTTTTATAATTCAATTATTCTTTTTAAATAATTTCAGAATAATGCTTTGTAAAATTTTATGGAATTAAAATATTTCTAAAAAATATGGTCTTTATATAATTTTTTGTATTATTTAATTTCTGCTATTAATTTAAAATACGTTGAGAAATAAATTTAATCGTAATTATTTTATTATTTATATTTTTTCAAATTAATATTTTATATAAAATTATTGATGGTTTTATATGACATAAATAAAAAACTGACTTTCTAATAATATTCTTTAAATCTGAAAAACCATATTTTTATTCAGTAATATGATTTAATAAGACTTCAACTGTCATGTATAACATTGTTAGAATTTAATAACGCATTCAGAATTGTGTAAAAAGACATTATATTATATTCTTACAATCTATGATGTATGCAACTCATATTTAATGTATTCTTTCCTATTTGCACATTTTATTCCACTCGTGTGCTATATTAACATTAGTGTATAAAAGACAAAAATTGTATAAACTATTTTTAGAAAAATGATCATATTTGAATTATTATTCACATTTTTTACGTTTTAGCTATTTCGAATAGTAAAATAAAGTTAGCGAACATACTTTTTCTTAAATCTGAATATTAGTGGCTAGTAAAGTTCCATAAATATTTTTTATTTCAATTTTCATTATATATATATATATACATATTTTTTGAGCATTCCTTTATAGTATATATAGAGGTAATTCTAGTTAGTACATTTGCATTAAAATTTCATGAATTGAAAGAGTTCGTGCAGAATTTCTTTCATCTCTTGAAAATATTTTAATTAATTAATTTTACAAGAATTTTTATGAATATTTGAATTTGAAGGATAATAATGTCAATACGCAATTCAATAGATCCCGATTCTTTAATTGGAAATTCAAATTATTTTTATATTATAATAATAACATTATAAAAATTATAATGTCGGGTAAAATATACATTCTAAAATGATAATTCAATGTATAATTAAATTAATTTATAAATTAGCTTTTGTGTATCATTTTTGTAATTAATCTATTTTAATAGCGAATTGACTAATAATATTAAGCTGTATAAAATAAAATATCTCTGGTTCGCTTTATATATAAATTTATTCAAAATTTATTTTAAAATATCTGTATTTTTATACGATATATATACAAATAAATGCTGAATAATTTATAAATACGATTTTTCTTTAAATAATGTTTTATTATTTGACGTATTTCTTTCTTCTTAAATTTAATTTTATATATAATAAAAGAAATATCAAATTATGATCCAATATGAATCTTATTATTTTTCTTGTATTAATATTTTTTTGTTTATGCTTTTATATTTTGATAATTTTTTATGAACCAAGATGGTATTTTTCTTATAAATATTATTAATTTTTTTTTTTTTATGAAGAATACATAATCTTACTTTTTCGTACTATTTTTTATTATTATAGTTATATTTTAATTTTATACTTGATACACATTCTTGATACAGATTAATTGAGTTTTTTAATCTATCTTAATTTCACTTCTTCAATATGCTTATTCTAAGTGAACGATTGGCTGAAATTAAGATTATTAAATCAGATATTTGATCTTCAGTATTCATTATATTTTATCGAATTTGTAAAGTATGATAATTCAATTTGTATTAACGTGTATTTGTAATTGCATTATAATAAATCTATTTGTAAAAAAAATTTTTATGGAAATTATAATTGGTTTGCCATTATAGCTGTTTGGGTACATATGTTTTAAAATTTAATAATAATTGGTTTAAAGTTTCATCGCTTCTTTTCTAAATGCATTTGTATACGTTAAATTTAAATAATTTTCCCTTAATTTTACTATAAGGACATAATTGTTTTCCAAGATAAATTTATTAAAATACATAAGAAATTTAATCACAATATATAATATTTGATTCAGTTAAATAAAAATTATGAATACTTATAAGATGTTGGCTGAAAAAATCATTTTTATTAGAAGCCATTTCTAGGTGAATAATATTTTTTTTTTTTTTATAATTTTAATTGGATATATTTGTAATAATATTTTAATATATAGTTTAGATGGTAATGCTCTTTCAAATTAGAATCTAGAATAAGTTATAGTTCACGCTTGTGCGTATGCCATAATTTAAAATAGTCTCTAGAGTCTCATTTGGCCTTGATTTGCAGGGATAATGTACTTATAACTCGACTTCGTTATCATCCGTCTGATATACATATACGTCGACTTTGGTGTGATCATATAAATTTATATGAAAACGACCGACTGATTCGCAGGGATAATGTACTTATAAGTTGCCTTCGTTATCATCCATCTGATATAAACGTCTGTATATGTAGACTTTGTTGTGATCGTACAAATTTATATGGAAACGACATTCTAGTGTGTTATAAATACTTCTTATTATAAATTGATCTTATTGTGAATATTGTGGTTTCGTGATTGCAATCATTTAATGTATTTTTAGTGTAAGAGTGGAATGAGATGAGACTCTGCAATATAAATTTGCAAATCTTATTATTCATAAAATAATAAGATTTTTATTTTGTGCGTCTAGAATGTAATATATATAATATTTTTCAGTTATAAAATAAAATGAAAATATTCCATGTGTATGTAGAATATAATATTTGAATATATTCAATAAAAGTTTAATTTTAAACAATTTATTTTATTTACCCTGAAATTGCGGATTGAAATAATTTTACAATTTCTTTTAAATGCTTTATCTGACTTAAACTGATTCTATGATAACCGATATGATGAAATTTATAACATCAAATTGATCGATCGTATCATAGAAGTATACGTGCACACGAATGTCGTAAAGTTTAAAAGAATTTATATATTTCATAAAATTTTAAGGATTTATTGTTAACAATACTTTTATATTTATTTTATTTTAAAAATTTATGTAATATATATTATCGAAATTGTATAAATTATAGCTACTTTATCCATTATAATTGACCATTATACTTATCAACAATATAAGTGGTTTGTGATTGCATTTTTGTTTAAATAGACAAAGTGATATTAAATCCTGAAAATATTGATTTTGAAGAAAAAAAAATGAAAGCGCAATACAAGATCGAGACAAATTTATTAAATCGGTGAAGAAAGAAAGAAGGTGTATTTGTACAGATGTGTTTACAAGAATAAATGAAGCCCTGTAAAAGAGTGAATATAAGAGAAGAAAATGCTCGCAGTGAACAAAACTCTGGTAAACTCTTTTTACTTTCCAGGATTGACTTTGGTTTTAAGCGTCACTGGCATCCTTATCTCCGATTTTCATCTTGCGCTCCTCCATTTTCTTTGTCATCGGTGACCTTCCCTATCATTCTGTCCGCTGCATCTGCGCTTTTGTGAGATAACGAACTTTGTCCCTACGACCTTCCATCACACAGATTTAAAGCGCAGTTTCACTTAACTATGAGATACTTAACTCTTGCTATACTGACATTAATGCACAGTGTCAAATATTTGTGAGCAGACGTATATTAGAGATGCATGTGACAGGCTGTTCGTTGTATTATCTAGTAAAAGTGTAGTATCTGTAAATCATGGAAAGTCATGCCATTTAGCTAATATTTATCGACTTAAATCTTCTAATTCTAAGTTTATTTGGTGTTTGTTATTGGCAAAAAAATATGATATATAGATTAAAGTGAATCTGGATGAATCATCCAAATTGAATAAGCGTATAAATCGCATTTTATATAATTTAGAAGGAATTCTTTACGGGTTAAAATTTTTTATAATAGATATAAATATGAGTATTATAGTTACACAGTTACTTAATTAATTACCTTGAGAATACATTATAATATTATCATCATTTATAATACGATATCTTAATAGTATTTTTATTACATTATCTCATAACCTGAAATGAGTTTCGTTCTTAAAATATTTATGATTTTTAATTTTATTCCATATTTTTCTTTTTAAATCTTGAATTATTAAAATTTAGTAATGCAATACATTCGACAGATTTAATTTAAATATTTTCATCTAAATATTTCCTTATTTTAGTAATATGCCTTTAATCTAAAAAGTATATAGTGTAATAGAGTATGCCAAGAATTTTAGGACCATATAAGAACAACCAATTTCTAAAATCTATATGAGCTTCATATCTCGGTGCATCTGTTTATTATAACATTAAATATACATTTTGAAGATGAATTTTGCTAGATTTAATGTCAAACTTTTGATGTACTTTTAAATTAATCAAACGAAATGATTAAAAATAGTAAATCCGTAGATATTTAATTATTTATTACAAGATTTTTAAAAAATTTTAGTCAATTTCGCTGTAATACAAAATAAAAAAATATTATTCTCAATAGTTCTCAAAAAAATATTTAGTAAATTATGGTGCTATTCAGTTATAAAATAAATTTTTAAAATTCCGAATATTGGGTTATAGAAATTAAAGAGTATACGTTTATCTTCATGTATACATGTATATATACATGTATACATGTATGCTCCATATTGTAATCCGTCACTTTTATCATTAATCGCAAAGTCAAACGAAGTGTTTCATACGCTGTAATAGCGTTAAATGTTGTTACATATTTACTGTACCAAAATTTAAATTTTTTATTATTTTTGTTTCTTAATTTTCGTACGAAAATTGTCAATATCAAAAGCACTTATATGCACTTGTCAATAGTAATATTGTAGTGGTAAAAATTTCACGCTATTTAACTTCTCGATGAACATGTTAATTTACACGCTACATCAATAACTTAATATCGTGCTAGTTATCCAGGGTTATATACCAGTCATGATACATTAATTAATTCGAATTTTCAAGCTTGAGCGTAATAGAAATTAAAATTATAATAAAATTATAAACGAATAGATTGAAGTCCCATTTTCTAGAAAAAAATTTTTACTTCAATTTTGTAATTGGACTGGAACCTTTTTATTAATTTTTTAATAAAATGAATGCTATTCCTAAAAAAAATATGAAAAATAAATATATCAATAAGAAATTCTGTTAAATGTAAATACTGTACCTTGTAAAGTGAATAAAAAAATATCAGAAATATTAATATTAATAAGAGAGAATATCTAGTTATTTTTATGTAAATTTGTTAAACGTTTATCCAAAGTATATAAATATATCATTAATACCAGAAAATGTATAGCGTGAAATATATATTTATTTTTTTTAAATAAATGAAAATCGGAGGTAAAGTAAATAGTATTGCAATCCAAAATAAATAATTGTATCTCGTGTAGATAGGTAAGTAAATAAATAACTTTAATATAATCTGCGGGATATTTTTTACAAAATAGTACAATATATGTTCAGATTTCATCAATTGAATTTTTCTCTAGTATTAAAATTTTACTAATGCAACATAGATTATTTATATTCTAATCATTCTTCCACTAATATATTACGATAAAAGTTTTATAACGTATTGATTGCCAAGCTTGCATCGTGATTCTAGAAGCTAACTTTAGAGATTTTGACTTTAAAGTCTATAAAGTTGGTTTTTATATCGGTTTACTTTTTCTCTCGCAAAGGATTTAAAAATCGTGGTACAGCATTCTCAATTATTTCTCCGTTGCTGCTAACTCTTGATAAATGTCAAGCACTACGTTTGACTCATTTTATTTGTAAAATCAATTTCTACTGCATGAATGTTGATACAACGCAACCTCGACATTTAATTCAACAAATTCAACATGATTGTCCCATTTTTAGGTTCTTCCTTAGTAGGAATCCTCTCTGTCTACTAACGAATGGCTCCTCGTTGGTCAAACTTTTTGAAATAGTGAAAAATTTCCCGTAGTGTGTCAGATTTTGTATAACTAATGCACAACTTTACTTCCTCGTCTGGCCCTTTTTGCCTTCCTCTCAGTTTCGTTATCTTTCTACTCGGCCAGTATCTGCGTTTATGTACGTAAATACATCATGATATTTTCCGCTTTTTTAACGTGCTTACATGGCGTAAAAAACATGTCCCGCACACATACGCTAGGTAAATGTCTGCGAGGAAAACTTTTTTGTTAAATAAAATTGTGTGTTGCAGAAGCTAAAAATACTGTCATATATTTGAAAGTATTATCTGGAAGGGAATTAAGAGGTAATTTAATATAAAAAATAGTCATTAAACATCTAATTGTAAATAAATAGAGTTCAATCAATCATACGTTAAAGTAAGAAAAATTTTAAAGTAAGAAACATAGTTCCCATGTGATGGCAAGATGTGACGCAATTGTAGTTAAAATACAATAATTTTTCGGCGATTTAATAAACTTTTTTAATCGAGAACAAACTTTGTCACTGTCTATTTACTTACTTTATAAATACTAAAATATTATTTAAAATTAAAATAATACTTATTAATAGATATTTTAAAAGATAGTTTAATTAATTTATAATAATGTATTTTTTGTATGTAGTTTATATCATAATTTGGAGTAGTAATTATAATGGCACTGGTGGTATTATAATTCTCTTCGAATTATAATTTCATGTTTTTGAAAAAGCAAAAAGTTGCATGAAGCTAAATCTGTCGAATAAGCTCGTTAGTTTGTTAGATAGAGGTTCTAACACGATGACTGACTAAGAAATTTACTATTCTTCATAAAATATGCGGGTACGGAATATCATCATGTAGGAAATATCTTTGAAAATTTCTTGCCCTACTTTTCTAACATTAGCAATTAAATGCAACAATTTCTTCAAATGAGTGGTATTACGCAAAAACTGTAACTCGCAATAAAAAAATATACTCACTGTGTTTACGAACTCGCTAAACTATTTATAAGTTTTATTTCTTATTAGCTTTTCAACACAATTTCGAGTTATAAACTATGCTTTACTAATTTCACATTTCTCGGTTATATATTCTTTTTTATCTTTATGCAAATTTGGTCACACAGTCTCCACATTATTTTTCAAAGTTCAAAGGAAAGCCTTGTAATCTTAATATAATTAAATATTATCACCTGCACTCTGGCATTCCATTATATAAAGTTGATTTAAACTATCTGTACGTTTCTTCATAATCTCTTTCATGGAACCTGTAATACCGTCTTTATTATTTTTAGTACCTGGGGTAGGCAGCATCCCCGAGCGTGACTCATTTTTCAACGGCTGTTTCTCCTGAATTCTTTAAATCAGTTGAATATTGTAGGGGTGAGAGGAACAGGATGTCCGAAAGTACTTTAAAAGTTCAGTAAAAGTAATTCAGAAAGGAGAAATTCTGATTTTAGACATGAATGAGTCTTCTTTTTCATTTTCCTCAAATCTTAAAAATCTTTTTTGGTTCATTAAATGGATAAAAATGATGTTTATTCATTTCTCGACTATGCATTCCTATACCAAGAACTTTCATAAATAACAGTTTTCGACGTAGACAATAACCATAATAATAATAAAAAATGCATTTTTAAATAAGGAATAATATTTATTACATTAAGCATACATTATTAATATATAATAAAGTACTATTTTTTATTAGAATTATCAGTGATTTGAATGTATAAGTCATAGTTGGTTGTAAAAAATAAATTTAAAAAATACGTTATGCAAATTTTTACCGTAAAATTTTTTATACATAAATTTTATTATGCAGTCATAAAGACAGTGTATACACATTTAATTGCAATTTATATATATTCCAAATTTTTAAATTTAAATAAATAAATATATATATATAAATTCTTATTTGTTTCTTTTATTCAAATATAACTAAAACTACTCAGATATATTGAATCAATAGAAATATATCAAGTGCTTACAAAATGTTTAATTTTTTTTTTTGGATTTAAAAATAATTAGAAAATTATTTGTCAATGGCGTAGTGCATTTTTTCATTTTATAATACGTTGATCGTAAGAGAATTAGAAAAATATTCTATTTAAATGCATATTAGTAATAATTAACAATACAATTAATTATAAGCAGTGATTTGTGTGCGCAAATCAATTCAGTTATTATATATACTTTTGAAGTATGTATTTCAATAATATATCGAAAAAATTGAAAATACAGACACTAAAGGACTGCAAAAGCGATAAAAATAATATTTATATATAAAATAAAAAGCTGTATAAAATAAAATATTTAAAATATTCTTAGTTAATTATAATTATGCATTGTTAAGTACAAAAATTATTTTTTCAATAATATATTGAATATTTTTTAAGATAATCTAAATACAATATCTTATGTAGATTATTTTTTATTATTTATATATATTTTGTTAAAGGAAAAAATTCTTAAACACATTCAATATTGATTATGTATTTAAGATTGACATTCGAGAATTACATTAACTGGTAAACGAATCAATTAATCAATAGTTTTATAGATTACATAATCACAGAAAAACCTATTCTAAAGAAAAAAAATGAAATTAAGGCGATTCTTTTTTAAAAAGAAAGAAAATGCACTGTGAGAAATGTTCATTTCGTAAATAATTATGTAGGTCCTGCGAAATAAAAAATTATTAATTATATAAATAATTATAAAAATTATAAAATATAAAAAAAGAATATATAAAAAAGAAAATTTATATAAATTGACATTTATAACAAAATTATAATTATACATATAAAATTGATTGATACATAAACTATTATTGTTATCACAAGTATTTTTTAAGTATAATTAAATATATTCTATAAAATTCGTAAATATATACAAAAATAACACTTTTGAAAAAAGATTGAATATCGTACTTTTCAAGTTTTCAATTTGATATTTAAACAATATTTCTTGTTGAACGGCGTTATATATTTTGGTTATTTGAATACATATTTTTTAAAGACAATTTTTCTATAAAAAGTTTAATCTGAAGGTTTATCTAAAACAAAATATTTTCTGAGGAACATGTGAATTCTATAAAAAGGTTTTTAAATTTTCAGAACCAGTTCGAGAGATATTTATGTAAAACTAGAAAATCTTTTGGTTCTTTGTTCTAAGCTAAAATTTAGTAGGCATGATTTCCATTTTGTAAAGTAACTGTCATAAAAATGACTTTGCCTAGTATAACACTAACATCGCTAAAATAAAATTTTTTTTTTGTTTAAAAGCGATTTTTTTTTATAGTATTGTCTTAAAAAATTTTAAATTAAGAAATTTTTCAGTTGTTCCCTTTTCAAATGTTACCATATCAGAATGTATTTTAATTTTTTTTTTAATTTTATATAAAAGAATATTATTTGTAGAATTAAAGTTAATATATTAAATGCTTAAAAAATCATTTAAATTGAAATATGCTATTTAAAAATGATTAATGGTAATACTTGTTTATAAAAAAATAAAAAGAACAAATATCTTATAGATAACTTACAAAAATTTTGTTTATTTATATATAGATATATATTATTCTACTGTAATTTCTTATTTATTATATATTTATATAATATTATTATTATATAAATTCAATCTAAATGTTTTTGTGATTTATTTACGAAATTTGATTTATTAAATTCTATAAACTCTGTTTACCTATATAATAAGAAATTTGCTTTTATGTATTAAAAGTAAATGTAAAATTGTTAAAAAACATGTAGGATAATTAAAATAATTTATTTAGTCAAGGAAGACATTCAATATTTTTTAAAGTAAATTATTAAAATTTTGATTTTGAATAGATATTATTGTTTCTATTATTAAAATTTATTGAATTATATTTTTTTATATTAAAGCATGAATTTATTTGAATTTGAGATTGAATTTTTCATCAACATGGCGTTAATAGAATTTGACAGTTGTGATTATTCTATTAAATTTTTAATATTAGTTCCAAATTTGAATTTTAATGAACTGTTTTAAAGTAATGATTTAAATTATATGCATATTAATTGGATCACATAGAATAAAAGAGATAAATTTAATTAGATTAATGTTTTTTTACTTAACAATATAGAAAAAATGCTACATGAATAAAATCCTGTAAAACATAATATGCTTGATGCTATATTATACTTATACATACATAAATAATAAATAAAATTTATAATAATAAAAAATGAATAATCTTTAATATTTATTATCTTAATTTATATGTCATAGTTTAGTTAAAATTTGAAATAGTATAAATAGATTATAATTAAATAGTTTAAAAATAATCCATCTTTATTAGTGTCAAAAATAATTTTTTAATATAAAATTAGAAGTGAATTTTGATAATTATTTTAATGTAAATATTATGGATAATATTCTGGTAGTTATTTGATGTGTAATAATATATTATGAAATATATGGAGTAGATAAAAATTTGAATAACATAAATATAAAAGAAAATTTAATATTAGTATGGTATTAAATGTTGATGATCAAATCGCTTCTAATATATTTCTACTAAAACTGATGAAATTCACTGTTTTTTTTCGTAACAATTTTATTTAAATTATAATTACTTTAAACACTTAATATGAAGTATATATAAGTGTCAATTTTCAAAGTTGATAAAAACTCAATAGTATTTCTTTGTCATCAATATCTTAATTATTAATATAATTATGTTGTACATTTAAAATTTTACAATCAAAACTAATTTGTATAACTACCTAGATAATTTTTTGTAAGCAATATTCGTATACAATCTTAAAAACAAATAGTATTAATATAAATTATATATTTTTTTTAAAAAACTCAATATTTTTTTAAAAAAATATTTATATATCCATAAAAATAATAAAAAAAAAATTTCCTAGAATTTCAACGTCAATAATTAAAAGACTCCCAACGTTTAGTAAAAAATTTATTCAAATGTGATTACCTATTAATTAAATATATTTTTGAATTAAAGAGAGCGTACGTTGTATAATAGAAAAGAGTTGTTGATGGCGTACTAAAGATAAAGTTTTCAACCGGAAAAGTATTGGACTAACAAGCGAAAGATGTGAAACACAAGAAATGCATGAATGACAAGCAAACAAAGGACCACGACTGCATCGGCTTTTAAAATGCTAGGGGGGACAAGTTTTTGCTGCTTGACTCTGTATTTCTTTCATATTTTTATATTGGTACACAGCATCCCTAGTACAGGGATACAGAAAAACTCTGGGAGATAAAATGGTTTTGTACGAAGCGCGAAATCAACTGTCAAACTGAAATAATTGTAAGCTCAGTAAAATTTCGTTAAACGTAGTCTTGAAGCCATTTAAAAACCATTTATAAATTAAATTTTCTTGTATTGAAATCATTAATTTGCTTCAATAATAATTTTAATTCCATTTATTATATAAAGATTATAATTAAACTGTATTGCAATTACTTTGCTTTGTAGCTTTGACGATTATTAAAAACTGCTCGGGTATAAATTTTAGACAATTACTAATCCATAATTTAAGATGCTTGAAAAACTTAATTAGTGTTATGATTAAAAAATAACTTTTTATATAATGTAAAAATTTTGTTAAAGTAGAGAATAAAGATTTTCCATTTATTGTGTCCCTACTATATATTATTTAAATTATATGAAATCCGTATAAAATTGTATTATTTTCTATGTTATTATATCGTATTACAATATTTACAAAAATATCAATTATTAATTTCATAATGACGTATTAATAATTATGTACAGACTTATTAACTTTCATAAAATATTTTGAATAAATAAAATCGTTGAAAATAATAATAAAAATCTATTGGTAAATATGTCATAACAGATAATTAGTAAAAGCTTTTTACTTGTATTAGAAAATCTTTTTTTCTTCAAATGATATAAACGATTCTCAACTGACGAATGAAGTAACGAGCAATTCTCACCAAAACATTCTTCTATTTTTTACCCGAAGCGCGAATCACTTCGTAAATGAAAACATCCTCACTGATTAAACGACTAAGGGATGCCCTTTCCTCCTTTTTTTTTTTATTTCTTTTCCTCTTTTCGTGAGGTACCGATACAAATAATGAGTTTGCCAATCTTATCGTTTGATGCAACGATGTTTCCTTCCCACTTATTAGGAAGAACAAATTAAGGTCACGCAAGCAGGATGTGCAAAGAAGAGAATGAAGACAAGAGAGGAACAAAAAAGAGAACTAAACGAACAAAGAAATAAACAAGGAGGGGGACAAAAAAAAGAAAATCAGCGAAAATTTTCTGGTACACAGGTTTCTGGAAAAACCGCGCGAATTCTCCATTGATTACTCTGTCGGGTCAAGGCTTCCTTTTTCTCCTTTGTTCACAATCCCTCATTCTGATCTATTCCTACATCTCTCTCTTTTCTCTATTTATTTCTCTTTTATTCACCCTCTTTAATTTTCTACGTTAGCTTCTTGCAGCATCTGGTCTTTTCTTTATTTGATTATTTTGCTATTCCGTTTTTTTTTTTGTCGCGAATGGAAAGGTTCATGTTGGTCTCTGATTATGCCTAATAAATGAAAATTTAAACTTTCAATTTTTCTTCTTTGACGTACACTGTTGAATACATTTACTGAGTATATTTTCGATTGTGTTTAATAATTTATCATTTTTTACGTTATAATGACATTCCTGTATGGAAATCAGTTTCAATTTTTGTATAAAGGTAAAGATAATATGACTATATTAAGCTTTCATAAATTTTATTCTAGTTTATTATTTCGTTTTTGATGAATTCATGTTTATGGATTTGATTGAAATTCATATAAATTTTTAAATAGTTTGTTTTTTATTTTTTACTTTATTAAAATATATTACTAAAGTTTAGTTAAAATAAATAATTTGTAATTTATGCATCATATGGATATTTTGACAAATTTGAAAATACACATGAAAATTATTTGAGTGAATATTGGATGCATTATTATTGTGACAAGAACAATTTTCTTAAACATATTATTTTTGTACTATTATAAAAATAATCAAGATAAATATATAAGTTACATAATTATGAACAGCGGTAACCCAATTATGGAAGCAATGACTTTATGCAATATTATATAAGATGTATTAATTAGCATAACCAATTATATATTTATAGAATTTTTCATTTTTATGTAACTAATATGACCAAATATAGTTGTAAAATAATTATAAATGTATTTTTCCATTAACAATAATAATTAATTGAAGGGTTATAATAATTTTAATTTAAAATTTAATTGCAAATGTGCAAAAGTCAACACTAGTAAATGAGTTTCATTAATAATAATCGTTATGAATAATATGACATTATGATTATTATTATAATAATACGGTTACATTTTTAAATTTGAATCTTGTGTACTCTTTGTTGTATATGCTTTTCCAATTTTATAAATTTATTATTTGAAATTTATACATTCTGGTTTTATCTCATTAATAATTTTATTCAGAAATATTTAAACACCATATCTGTATAATAAAATTGAAAAACAAAATTACAGTACCCAAGATTAATTTTTTTTCAAACATTATAATTCAAATATTTTAAAATTAAAATTTAATATAAAAATTTGAAAAATTCAATATATATATTTATTGAATAATAATTCTTTTAAAAATTTTCATAAAATTTTCATTAATTTACTTTTTTACCAATATTTACATAAAAATATTTATACCTTTAGATTTATTAATACATTTAAACTATTCATGCCTTTATTACAGTAGATGGATAGTCTCATAATTATGTAATTATATTTTTTGCTATTAAAAAATAGTGGGGATCGAACATATGGAATAAGGATTGTTGATTTCTGTATAAAATCTACAAATTAGAGTATTTTAAATTCAATGTTCTAAAATACACATCTTACCGTTATTTTAAATTTTACCTCAAAAATAACCATGTTTTAAAAGATGGTGAGTATTATGATATAGTGATTTATAACGGATTTTTTAATGTCAATGAATTCTTTTCAACAAAAAAAATAAATAAACAGATCTTTCCTTAAGGTCAATTCATAGGATTTATGATTTTTTAAAAAGAATTCATTTATTTTGTCTGTAGTTATTATTTCGACAACTAAACTTTACCATGAACATAAATCACTGCTTGACGTTGTTCACACTTGATCTGAGAGAAAGAAAAATACCCAAGTAATCACACTAAGGCTATTCTTCTTATGAAATTAATTTAATATAAGATTAAATGATTAAAAAATGGTTCGTATTATCATTGGTATTGTATGGATATCCTTGAGATTTAAAATAAAAAAGTTTTCAAATTCAGAAAAAACAAAAACTTATTCTGTAATGCATTATCTTTTAAAAATAATGCGCTATAAGCAATGTTTTAAATCGAATAGTTTTAAAGTACAATTTCAATAACAGCTCACCTGCAAAATTTCCAAGTTTAAAAAAGCCATAGATTTGTAAATAAGTTAGCACGATACACATTCTTCCATTACCAATAAAAGAAATTCAATTTCTCAGTGGTATCAAAATAGTCTAACTCGCGCGGAACTTCAGCTCCAACGCTAAAACTTTGGCTTTAAAAAATTCAGTGAGCACAGCCGCAGGTCCACATCCAGCATCCGAGTCCTCGGTCCCTCCCGTATTCTATTTATCAATTTATTCGCCTTCTTCTCACCCCTTCCACCTTCTTTCCTCTTCAATCCATGTAAAGTTTCGGATGATACATCAAGGCGGAAGGGAAGGGAAAGTGGAGAAAGGAGAAAGTAGGGGAGAAACGGAAGGAAAAAGCACCGGAATTCGAATCGCGTGCGGTGAACGTCGATCGAAGCGACTCGCACACTCCATTGAATCACGCGAGGAGAATCCTGGAGGATCCGTTGAAACAATTATCCTGTGGCTCGCTTACCAACCGTTCGACCGATCTTTCCTTTTGTCCTAGATCTCCTTTTTTCGTCCTTTTTCATTTTAACCCTTTACTCGTAATCAGACCCCTTTTATCGTCAGTTTTTCGTATTTCCGCCGGGTGAAAAACGTCGGTGGCGGCACACTCATTTTTCATTATATCGGATTCACTAAATACGTATTTGTGTGTGGAGAAAATTAATAATCTTAATTACGATGAATTTTTATTTGTTCGACCAACTACATTCAATTCTTTATAGACTTTTATTTAATTAATGAATCTCTTTGTAATAGCAAGTGAGAAATTTATTTGTAACTTGAAAAATATATCTCATTTTAAATGCGCAATTTAAAAATATTAAAAGTGTTATAAATAACCTTTTTTGTATATTATAAAATGATTACATTAGTAGTCTAGTATTTTCAATTATTTTCATATTTATTATGTTACAAATTAAGAATTTTGATTATTAATTATCATTTCATAGCATTTTTTAATTATTTTTGCAATTATACGTTTTAAAGAATTTATTGTTTTTAAGAAATATTTATAAGGAAATGTATAAAGATTGGATATAAAGATTGGGAACGTTTAAATATAAGAAAACATTTTCTTAGTATTTAGCAGTATATATGTATGTTGTTTATAAATTTTTGCATCTAAAATTTTTTTTTATGTTTATATAGATTTTTATTTAATAATAATTAATAAATTAATAATATATTTATCTTCTCATATGATTTTATATTAAACAGTTGTGAATTCATTCGTAATAATATAAATAATTAAAAAGACCATTAATACAGTAAAAAATGGGAATATTTATCGATTAAAGTATTTATATAGTCTTTGTATTAATTAGTAAATATTAAAAAAATAGTACATGATAAAAGTGTGCTCGGGGTATTCAAGCAAATCTTTCATTGGAATAAAAACAGGATTAGATAAATCGCAGGATTTATGCATCTGCGATCCGCGATTACCTAAAAATTACTGAAATTGTGTCTTCTGTACTCTCGTGAAATAAGTACTTCAATTAACAAGTAATCTTTTGCACTGTAGTGGTATTTTTGTAAGAGGGTAAAAATGGAAGGAAAAAATAGCGAAGAAAGGGGAACGAAGGCGCAAGCAGGAGAATTTTCCGGCTGGTTGGCATGACAAGTAGTCCGAGAGGTTTCGTGAGAAAATAAGACAGATAGCGAAAATAAAGAAAGGAGAAAGAGATAGACAGCGAGGAGAGGGAGGAGAGAATGAGAAGGATGGCATTACGGGTAATGAAGAATCGTAAAACTTTAATGAGATTATTTTCTCTGGCTGGTGTTTCGCAATTACGTCGTTCTGTTTCGCTCCAACTTCTTTTTCCTGCGTTTCTATCTACGCAAAGCTACGTAAAATTTAAGTGGTTAACACTTACACGTTCGTCATTCTCTTAAATACATACATATTCCATTTGTAAATATTTTTCCATCCCTTTGTATATCTTACTGTTCCTAAGGGTTGCAAAATATTCTCAGACAATCCTTAACAGTGCCTTCCTCCTTTTCCTTTTCAATGGCATTCGAGTTTATTATTTTTGCAACAGAAGCGTGGGGTTGGTTTATCATTAAGTTTATTTAAAGAAAAAAATGGACTAAATTTTCAATCGCTCATTCAAGTTTTTAAATTTTTTGCCATATAAATCAAACGACATCTTTTTAAAAGAATAGCTTTAAAATGCAAAAGCATTAGTGCGTTTGTAAAAATTTGTCATTTTTTAAAAAAATTAATTTCCCATCATAAAATTCTAACTATCGCAGGTACAATAAAAAATGTAATGCACTTAAATAAAAGCCCTGGAACTCCTCTATAAAAAATACAATATATTTTTAAGATTTTTTCCGTATATATAATGATTTTTAGTGCTGGTGTTGGTTGAATATATTGTTTATGCACATGACGCCCCAAGGCTTAAGGAAGTATAACTATACTGAAAACAGTAGAGTGCTCTGTTAAAAAAGAACCATATTTTGGAAACCGAAAAGGTGTGTAGAAATGAAAAAAAAGTCATTTCAAGAATATACTTGTAGCTTTTAAGTCATTTTTTTCAATCTTCTCCAGTGCTTTTTACTGATTTCGCAAATGTGTATATGGATTTTACCTTCTTTGGCCCTTTTTCGCGAGATTTTTTTTTTTATAAAAATAAATACCATTAGAAATGGCACTATTTATAGCTAGAATTAGTGAACTCTAATTTAGTTAACATTAATTTATAAAAAAAGAAATGGAATGCAATAAAAAAACTTGTACTCAAACGAAACTAAATTTTCATTTTAGTATTGTATTTGAGAAATACTAAATCGATCTTAATTAAATGTTTTAATAAGATATGGAAAGACATTATTTTTCATCTTTTTAAATGATTCGTCAGTGAAACTTGATTATAATGAAGTTATATATCATAAAAATCAATGTTACATATTTCTATTTAATAACTTTTAAATGAACTAGGAATAGCTTTTGTTGCATATTTCCTGAAAAAGAAATTTTTGCTTCGAAAATCTCTTACAGTGTCTATTCATTATTTGTACGATTACATTTACAGATTTGAGATAACCGCTCTCAATACTTTATTTTACTTTTTTAAATATGAATATTAAAATTAAATTTCATACAATAATTTTATAATAGTTATACAATATAGAATCTAGAAAGTATTATGATATTTTTTATTAAAAATCAACCAATATTAGATACGTTTATTTAAAATTTTATTTCCATATATCTATCTATACACGTATATAGGATGCATATATGTATATTGGAGAGATAGACTGGATAAAAAGTAATATACGGATTTATTCGGCCGAAAGTTAAATCTTTTCTTTTTACAATGGATGCTTTTTCTGATGAGCTACTAATTCTTCAAATACATAAAAATATGACACATTATACGTGTTTAATTAAAAATCTCAAATTGGCTTATGAAATAAAACTATATTTTGAAAAATAATTGATTTATAATTCTTTTTTTCTAATTATTATGAATAAGTTTTTTTATATTTTAATAAAAAGTTTGTTAGAAAATAGGAAATTTTTAAAAATTTTACCTTTATTATTCTTATGTTAACTTATCCTTGCAGAAAAATATTGTGTTTCAGTCTTTGTTTATCAAAAAAACAATTAAACATACAGATCGGTATATGTTACAACTATCATCTATTTTTCTTGTGAGTTTACACACATTTTTACTCTGTTGCAGTGTACATTGAAAAAGTAATTGAAGAGAAAATGGACAAATATTTGTAATACTAAGATCGTAATAGTGTAGAAATAGTTCATTTCGATCTTCATCGCTCATATCTGTTGAAATTTCATAAGATTTTCCGTATAAAATTTTTGCTTATTTTGTAAAAATATTGTAAAGGTCATTAGATTTGAAAAAAAGGCAATTTTATTCAACAGAACGACCCTAGCTTTCCATACTAAGAAAACAAAACCAGCTTTTGTCGAAAAGTCGGATTTATTGGATCAGATACATTCTCAAGTGAAGATCCTAGAGTAACTTTATTATAAATATTTCAAACTCGAAAAAGGATCGAGGTAGAAGACTAGCCTACACAAAACTTTAATGAAAGTAACAGACTCTTAACTTGTCGAAACTTTACAATTACCCTACAATCTGCCCCATCTCCGTGATTTTTAATTTACAAAGTTCGATGGACAAGGGATGGTTTAAAAGAGACTAATGACCGTAAGTTAATATTCGAGGGAAATGTTGTGCCGCTCGATATAGGCGCAACTGCTCTATTCGCCGATTCGGAACGTGATTGTTCGTCCGCACAACGAGCAGAATGTTGTTGCGTAAGTCGTTCGTGAGTTAATTATTAATTAACGCGCAACATTGTCCGATTTTGTGCGCGGCTACTGAAATTAAACAGATACTGAGGGGGTGGGGGTGTTGTGGAAATGGGATGAGAGTAGTTTACGTCGCCGGTGGAAATTTCAGGAAAAAATATTCGCTTCAATTTTGTCTCTTCTCTCTTTCTCTCTTTTTGTCTTTTAAAGAAAAGTTACTTGTATTCTTAAAGATTAATTAAAATTGATTGATTTTTGTTTAAAGTATCGCGTGTCATTTTTATCGATAAGGTAATTAATAACGTCAGTTTCAAAACCGTATATTTGAACAATTTATGCATAGAATGTTTCATAATATTTATCCATCAATTAATATATCAGTTTCTATTTCATAGATGCTACTTTATCATTTTAGTAAATTTCTAGATACAAACATGTATTTTATAATTTAGACACTCGGAATTTAAATTTTAACAATTTTTCAAGTATCAAGTGTCAGTAAAATCTCTAGTTTGCTCTAATAAATAGTGATGACTATTGATTGAGTTACAGTTTACAAATTTAATGTTAAGATTATTATGTATATTAAAATTAAAACTTTTTAATGATAGTTTATTATTTACTATTTAAAATTTTTTTTGCAAATTTTATTTTAATTTCAAGGAGCTGTTATTTTATTCGATTTATAATAAATCAGTCCAAGTATTTAAAAAGTTCTAATGTAATTAAAAATTGTAAGATATAATTAAATTTATATATATTTATGTTGAATTCCAATTTAACTTTAAGTTAATAAAAAATTACAGCTTACATACAGTATTAATCAGCATCAACAACTTTAACATTATAAATTATGAATAATAAAATATAGCTATCTATCAGAAAAGTTAACATATTAAATATTATCGTAAAAAAATTTTTAAATTCGAAATGAAGCAACAATAAATCTTTAATAACTTCGTATATAAGAAGGACAAAGCTATTAATTCTTTACAAGATATAACTTATTGTGAGCTGACATTAATGTACAGAAGTGTAATTTAAAAATTTGTTAATATTTGTACGGTAGTGCCAAAGATTTTAATCTATATTTTTCTCATTATGTACTTTAATGATTTTTTGTGTATATATATTTGGTTCTAGATCTTAAAAGAACTAAACACTAGTCTACATTTAGAAAGTTATAAACGACTCATTATAGAAAATTAGATTGGGTTCGAACAATTTCAATAACTACTACCTTCTTGAAAATTAGTAAAATTATAATATCAACCTGAAAATCAATAAAACTATAAGATTATAGTCATTTGTGAATAAAAACACAAAACCGACAATCACAATGCAGAAAATGAATTTCTCTTCTAGCCGTGGACTTTAAGAACGAATTTTAAAACAAACCATTGTTATTCTATATATGTTTTGATTTTATATTACTCTTATCCAAAATATGTATTTATTATTATTAAACAGACAAGTTGCAATGAACATTTTAAATAATAATAATAAAATTCTCTTTGTAAGTAATATTGGATATTGATTTATACACATTTCTTGCAATCTTAAATACCATATAATTTTATCGAATTTTGGACAAGTAACTTACAATCCTCCTAATCTAAATGTTGCTTTAGCTTTTTTTTCCTTTACCTTGCGTGACTTCCACATAACTTAGTTGAATTTAACGCTTACAATATTCGAATAAATGGCCCGTTAATTAAATTGGACATAAACTTTTTTTTTATCAGTCCATTTTGTTATCGAAGTAGTTTTTATATTATACGGTTACCGTGAATTCGAGCTTAATTCTTCACCAAAAAAATTCGAAGGATTCGGGATCGAGAACACCACGGTACGAGGAAAGGCAAAGAATTAGGATAGAAAAAAAGAAGAAGAAGAAGTAAAGTTGGCCAAGTTATTTCCAAATGATCGATTGGTGGCCGTTCGTGTGAGAAAGTCCACTAAGCGGCATTGAGTTGTTAGCACTGATCGCCATCGAAGTTGGGGATTTTGACTCAACCGTTGCACGCCAACAGTAAACAAACAACCGGGAAAACGGGCGATTTCTCGAAATACACTGGAATATATCCTTTAGGGCTTACGGGGATCCTGAAAGAAAATACAGTTTTTCAAGTGCCCGATATATTTGCGATGTGCATCAGTTTTTCGCGTGTATTTCGACTTTTAATAGAGCTTTATTATTACGGGGATAATATTCAGGAATATATCAATCTCGTGAATGAATGTTAAATTAGTTTAACTAGAAGGTTTATAAGAAAATCGATGAAGATATAGTTTAAAGTCATTGTATATTACAAGATTTGATTTGATTCAAAATATGCACACAGGGAAAAATACGTAGATAGTCTTCTATTATTTTTCACGTACTTGCGAAATAAATGTAATTATTAATGACTTGTTAGTTGAGATAAAATTTTTCCTATGTGTAATTCAATTATTTTTTAATAATTCTGAGAAATTTCGTTGAAAATGATTCGCAATTGAAAAATTATATGACGCTGATATTTATTTGTAAATCTGTATAGAACGACATTATTCTGCAATACATATTCTCGGAAGTTTTTTTCTCGAAATTTTAAATGCACGCATCGCACACATGTACAAGTGAATCTCGTCACAGTGATTATCTTTATTACTCTTGATTCTCGTGTTTTCATTCTCTTAATCTCTCGGTTTATCTTCATTTCTTCTTATTCTCATTCTTTCATTTCATTCGGTTTTTTGTAAAGCGAAAAATTATCCAAAAAAGTTTTAGAATCAGTAATGTATTTAAAAAAATGATATTTTATTTTGAAATTATTATATATAAAACTGAATATTTAACATCGTTTTGTACATAATCTATTGTAAACAAAGTATTTTTGTTTACACATATAAAGAAATGCAGAAGAACATATATAAAAATATGCAATCATACGATAATATTTATTATTATCAATGTTTTTGTTTTCGTTAACTTGCAAATAGCATCTTCTGAATTTTAAAATATGATATTAGTAATTACTGAATTTCATTAAAATATAATGAAATTTAATATTTTGCTTGAAGCTTATTGCGATTACTTATTTATTAATAACAATATTACTCATAATAATATATTATAATATTAATTATGATATCACAATGTTAGAATTCAATGAAATTCAATTTTATTTTATGTAAAATAAATCAACCAAATGTTTATGTCGGAATCTCTTATAATACAATTATAATATGAAAATATAATTAATATCAGTCTTGTTATACACTAACTTGTATTAATAAAATTATAAAAATCTTCTTTAAGAGTCATATAAATATATTAATTAAAAGTCAATAATTGGAGAATAAAATATATAATATATATAAATATGTATATTTTTTTAACATACTTCTATATAAATATAATATATATATATATATATAAAATAAAATATTTATAAAAACTGATTTTTTTTTTGTGATATCGATACTAAACTATATTTGTTCATTATTCTTCGACAGACTAAATGTTGAAATATAATGCATGGATTCAAAACATTTTCTTGATATGAATTTTCTATATTTCATAAAATATATAAACTATAATTTTTGAACTAATTAAGGAATATTTTGAAAACCAATACCTTATGGTAGAATTAATTTTATGGTTCAAAAATAAAAAAAAAATTTTTGAACTTATAGCAATTGATCTATGATTTATATTCTATTCTTTTATTATTTTTTTCACACTAAATTTATGAGTATTAAATACTCTTCCTTATTTATTTAGTACATTAATTACTTTATATACTCTTCATTATTAATCTAATTGTAAATATTATTTTTTAAGGCTGCAAATCGTCGTATTCCCTGAAACAAATATATTTTTTTTTCTCTAAGAACGTTTTCTTTACTTCAAGCGAAAGAGATTTCTGTACGTTGATTATTAGTTCTAATATAGAGCAATTTCGATATTTGGTTGGAACACGGAATGATAAAGTTTATTTTACTTGCACCATCCTTTCCTGCAATATATTATAACATGTAATAATATAAAATTAAAATCTTCATATAAAGTATAAATGTTGAAATTAAATGTTGTATTTATTAAAAAATTAAAAGAATATTAACAAATCTATTTTTGAATTTTTTATAGTTTAGAATCAAGAACTGTATTTCCACTTTTAATTTTTTTCTATGAAATATTTTTTTTTGGATAAATTATTATATTTTAGCTTCAGAGATATTTATTTTATGTTAAATTATATTATATGTTTAGAATATATAAAAATGTGAATATTTTGATAACAAAGTTAAAAAATTAATTTTGAAATATTTATTATTGTTAAATAAATGGTTTGATTCCTTTGCAGAAAATACGTATTCGTCAAATTAAAACATTGTAATTATTTTAACAATTCTACATAAATATCTGATTTTACACATACATATTCAACGAATATTCTATGAATATTTATTATAAAACTTCTAGAATGAATTAGTATATATTAGTAATGCATGAAATACAAATAAAACTTATAGCTTTTTAAATTAATTTTATATACTTTGTTGTAAGGATCTTTGTATAAGTATGAAAAATATAGACACGTGGAAAAATTACTACTTACAATAATAACTGTAGTAATTTGTATTCAACTAACGAAATTATTTAGGTATTTAATATCTAATATAGTAAAAATATAATATCTAATATATATTTAGGCTTTGAGAAGAATAACATAGTGTCATCGAAAATTTTTCTCCGTATTTATATTTGTTATTAACCACATCTATGTTAGGATTCTTACAATAAAATATGTAAACAATGTTGGGTACTTCACTCAAACATATTTATATTAAGTTTATTTAGTTTTTGGGATTTTATTGTTACAAATATATATATAATATCAATATTTCCATAGTTTGAGTTATGTGATTATTATTCAATGTTAAAAAAATCCAGCTAGAAAAAATAATTTTGATTGAATCTTTTGATAGAATATGTAAATAAGTATGTATAAAACTTAAAATATAAGTTTATTGCATACTATAATATGATGATAATTTTAAAACTGAAATATTTGAAGAGTCAAAGAACCTAATTTACAAAAATCTCTCATGAATTTGATTAAATTAAATTATAAAAAAAATAAAAAATATTGATTAAATGAATAAGTGTAGATAAGTTGAAAGATATTTTTATTTCAAAATTAAATTTAGTCAGGATTCTAATAAAAGCCTAGACAGCTTTATCTATCTCATAAAGGCGATCATATGATAGTAGACAGAATTCTTATATGATATTGACATACTTGAACATATAACAAAAGAAATAGATGACATAGTTTCTCAACACATTTAATTATTTTGTTGGTGTAAATATAAATTCAAGATTTATTATCTAAGAACATTGTCTACAGATTATATAAACGGTCTATCTAAGTTTATGGTATGACTTTTTATAATATATAATATATGTGAAAATAAAATAGTATTCTTATGCTGTTGTATAATTATAGATTATATAATATAATATCATATATATATATTAAGAAATATATTAAACAATTATAATATTATCTACCATAAATAAAGTTTTTGAATTATTATTAAAATTATTATTGCTTCAAAATTTTATATTTTTGTTTTGTGAAATATAATTAAACGTAATACATGAAACTATACAAATGTAATTATACAAAAATAATTGCAGTCACAATATTATTGATGATATTAAAGCGATATTAAATAAATAAGTAATAATTTTCAATTGTATTTTAGCATATGTAGGATGATGAGTTACACTATGAACATAATTTTATTTATATTTCATTAATTAAACATGTATTAGCGAATTATATTTAACGATTTGTAATTATAAATGTGTTTAATAATTATGCGTGTGCATGTGTCTGTCCAAATATCGATATAAATATATTATATGTATGTAGAACAAGTAGGAATAATAGTTATGCAACAATAATGCATTAATTTATTTGAATAAATTCAATCAATCTATTCTTTTTTAACTAATACAACAAATTAACGCCTATAAAATAAAAAAAAAAACTATTCTTTGAGTTCAACGGTTCAATATCTGTTTAGAAACAATTATATAAAGATAATATTAATTGTAGCATAAAATTTTCATTTTTTCAAGTATATAAATAAATTGTTTTAATATACGTAAATATAATGTTATACATACATTTGTTTAAAAACTTAATATTTTGTTTTTTAGAGAATTGAATGTTTTTGTTATTTTTCACATAATTTTTGCATTTTTTAATAAAACATTAACTTATATTGAAAATATTGACATATTTGTTATCATAAATCTTATTAGAATATAAAAATTTTATGTATTTTATTTATTGTATACTGTAAAATTCGTGTGAAATGTAGAGAATAAAATCACTAACAAAAAAATCTTGGAAAAATACACATTTAAAATAAAAGACGTATAAAAGTTACAGAAAAGTTTATTTGAAATAGAATAAGATTTAAAAATAAATTATTGATATCGAAGAAGTTTATCATTTTTTATCGAAATTATGTAAATTAGAAATATCAGTTTATATTGCGTAAATCAATTTAATATCTTCTATTAAAAAAAAAAAAAAAAAAAAAAAGAAAAGCAATAAATATTGATTTTAATAGTACAATTTAAGAATAATATTTTTTTCATTTCCTTGTATGCATCTATGTTATTTATAATTTTTTGTTAAAATATGTATATGCTTGTACATCTGTATACTTTTAGGGTTAAAATAAGATAAATATTATACTTGCTTCTCCACTGTCTTCTTAAATTTTATATTTATTTATATTTATTTTCTTAATACAGAAAATCTTAGATTTAGAAAAGAAATGTAAATGGATATTTGTGTGTGTATTATTCAGATAAAAAAGTCATAAGCAACATAAAGAGTAACATTTTATTTTTAAATCTTGTTACAATTCACATAAATCCTTCTTTAAAATTTCTGTTTGTGCTTTTACGCTTATGCTTTTTAAAAATTTTGTATTTTATGTCTTTCACAAGCATTAAACTAAAATTAAATATAATAAATAAATTTTCTTAAAGTTTTATTCTCTCTTAAGATTGAAATTGTTATTATTGTTTAATAGAAAATTATTTATTTTATAACAAATGTTATTATCATTAATAGATTTCATGGCTTTACTTATTTTATCATATAATTTTTTCAAATAAAATTAATCTATTCCTATGTAATTATTTTTAGAAAACAGTTAATAAAATTATATATGTATTTCAAGAAATATTCTATACTTAATAATAAAGTACTTGTATGTATTAAAGACAGTTGCAAAAATTAACATACACAATGTACATAGTAATTTTTTTAATTAAAGTTATTTTTAAAAATGTTTGATTATCTTTATGTTATTATAGCAGTACGAAATAGTAGTAACTTTTATAATAGTAGTAAAAGTAAAAGAGAAAAAAAATAAATTAATCAGAAAGTTCATCTCGTGTGGTTATATTAGCAATTTAGAAAGGGAAATGTATGGCCATTTTAATATATGATTCATTTTAAATTATGAGTTAAATTTGAGTTACAATTATTATTATAGTTTAATTATTATTAATACACACACATATATATATATATATATATATATATTATATATATAATATGTATTATTATTATTATTATTATTATTTATAATAAATTGTTAGTCAAATAATTTATGTAGACTCTTGAATTAGTCTAATGATATTCTACGTTCTACCTATAGCTGTTCTATCTATGAATATTAAAATAAATTTTCACCAACATATTGTTTACATATGGACCAAAGTATAAATATAATTTAAAAAATCACGGTCCATTTTTATTAATAATGTCAGTTTAATGAACCTTTCATGAGTTTTTAGTAATAATTTAAAACAAAATTACAGTTTTCGCAGAAGTTTCGTCCTTGTCAAGACTTTTATCAATCGCAATTACATATAAATTTAAAAAATACAAAAAACAGTTAAATATATTGTTTAAATAATTCTTCAATTATTATATGTAAAATTGTACCTATTTAATCTATTTGAATTTAAATTTATTATGCAAAATTCGTATAAATAATTATAAAAAAAATATCTTCTATCTGCCAACAGTAGCGCCTCTGGAGGTATCATTCGTCGCGGGTTATCAGGCGAGGCTCCCCTGTGATCTAACCCCCACAGAGAACCGGGAGGATGCCATTATGGTTCTCTGGTATAAGTTCGAGTCCAAGGGATCCCCAATCTATAGCACAGACGGACGTAGTAAGCCCCTCGGACAAGGGAAGCAGTGGTCAGACCCCAACATCCTGGGGAGCAGGGCGAGGTTGAGGTTGACGGGTTCGCGGGCCGAGCTGGAGATCGACGGCCTCGCGCCCGAGGACGCGGGCCTTTATCATTGCAGGGTCGACTTCCCCAATAATCCAACCAAAAACCAAAAGATCAATCTCACCGTCATCGGTAAAGTTCGGATGGCCCTGGCCATCGTATTTCACACACCTTACTCACACAAATTTACCACACTTTTTTTTTTATCTGGTGCGCGAAAATTGACGGGGATAACAGGTTTTTCTTTGTAGAATAAGATTTGCATGTATTTGGTGAAAGATTTTTTTTGTAAAAAGTTTATTTGTAAAATTTCTACTGTAAAAAGGAAATTTTGTAAAAACATGAATTTCAAAAAGTTGACCTATTTTTTAAAAAAATAAAAATTGTTTATATAATAATAGTTTTTAAAAAGAATTAGGAATTTTTTTCTCTCTATAAATATATATATATACATATATATATATAAAAATAAGTACACACACGCACACAAATATATATATTGTGTGGTATTAAAGTATGATTTATAAGAATGTTCTGTGCTCTCCTTCTATGAATTATGTCCCTGTGAAAAAATATTACTTTTTAAAATATGCAGACAATGTTCAAAATTAAAATTGACAAAAAAATATTAATTTTTGAAAATGGAAATTAATAAATTTCAAATATAAATAGCTATTAATAATTGCAAATATATAAGTAATTTTTTCTATTCGTTTGTATAGTAATTTTATTTTTAATTTAAAAAATTACATTTTTCTACTTCTAATGAAAATTTTAACATAAATATCTTTTTCTCATTTTCAAATATATTATAGATACAGAACATTAGATATTCAAATTAATATTAAAAAATTCGTCATGTAATAATAATTATATGAACATATCAAATTATAAATCTGAAGATGATATGAAAATATTTTAAAACCAAATTTTAAAAATTTAAATTTTATATGTTAATTTTATTTTAAAAATTTATTAAAAAAGTTGTTTTTGAGTAATATGTTCTGTATTTTTCAAATAACAATAGCTTTTTATCTAATAAAATAATTTTTAAATACTAGAGTACAGTAATAAAAATAATATTATTAAATACAAAATTGTGTATCTGTTTTTTATCTACTATTAGTAAAAACAGTAGATATCAGGCATTATCGTATAGAATTTGCTTCTATTTTTAATAATTCTTTCTAAAATGTAATTATATATAAAAAATGGATGTATTTTATTAAAAGAAGTATATATTACTTATTGTATTTTCCAATATAATGATTATTATAATTTGTAGATAAAGAAAATATAAAATTTACTTTTTTTTAATATATAAATTTTATATATATATATATGTAAAATTTTTCGAGCGAAGGTTTTTCTTTTATTCTTATAGGAATTCCATGTTAATTAATAGCTTTCAATGATAGTTCAACAGGTGTGAAAGACCTTCGATATGACTGAGCTCGTTGTTTTAACATATTAAGTTAATGAGGACTTGGAAAGATATATATCAATAAGTCTTTACTAATTTTTATTTTAATTAAATGATTGGAAATTAACAGAAAAGAGTAAATTTATATGCTATCATTTATTATAGTTTATTTTTAAAAATTTCAATGAGATATGAATCAAATATAAATAAAAATGTCATTTATAAGTAATTAAGTGAAATGAAGCATTTAATATTATTGCTTCTTAAATTCTTAAAGTATTTTAAAACCGAATTATTGATGTTATCAATGAAAAAAAGGATTATTAAAATAATTGATAAATATTTTTAGGGCTATTAAAACAAATATATTATATAAAATAATAAAATATGGCAATCGTTATAAATGACAGAAATAAAAACCAGAAATTTTTTAAGAAACGTATTTATTAAATATGAGTAAAATTACATAAATATAGCTTTAGAAATAAATAAAATATTTTTTTCTCGAATTGTCTATTTTAAAATCAATATTTAATTTGATTTTCTTATAATTTTTTTAAATATTTAATTAAAAATTTTTAATAGATTAAAAATGGAATCTATTTTTGAAGTTCATTTGTAGTTAATGTTTCTTGCATTTATTTTTCGCATAATTGATTTTTAAATATTTTACTCGTAATGATGGGAATTAAAATTAATAAATATTGGGTTATTGTTTTTATAAGGGCTATATAAACTTCCATTATAGTAACAGTTAGGAATAATAAATCGAATCTTACTATGAATTTTAGTTGAATACATGCTATAATTTCAGAACAATTTAATATTTTGAATTTATTAATTAACTACTATAGTTAAAATACCACATAATACAAAGTACATTATATTTAATTAATTAATTAAAAATAATTTGAATATATTTTCTTTCCTAAATTGTAAAATATCATTGTAAAAAATGTATGCCCATTTAAATTGATGTCATATCAAATGCGAGCTCAATTGCGACAAACAAAATAATTGCATTTATTATATAAAATTATTAAAAATATTAAAATTATAAAAATATTTGCTCATAGTATAATATCAATTTTAATTGAATAAATAAAGTCAAATAATAATTACATAATTTCAAAGTTATACAATACTAAGACTTGATAAAAATTAACATAGTGCATATATTTTCATTGAATTTAATTATTTAAATAATCTGAATACATGATGACAAGTTGAATTATTTTGAAATGTTATTTTAGCTAGTTTATTTTAAGTCTGAAACTTGTCTCCTTGATATTAAATTAACAACTTTGTTCTATTTTCCAGTGAAGAACATAGGTCTTCTCTTAGTCCATTATAAGCTAAGATATTATGTAGAAGTAAAGATATTGAAGTATGCATTATTTTGTATTTACAGTAACAACCAGTATAAAGACTAAATTAGTTTTCTGCAATATCGTAATTGGGTCAAATATTTTAAATTAAAGTATGATTAGTGCCTAATAAGATTCATATCTCCTCGCAATTACGTAAATGTTAGCTCTAATTTAAAATTTATACAAGAAGCAGGAGTATTAAATTCCTAAAATTGACTGCCACAAAATCATCACTCAATTTGTACGTTTACATCTCCAGCTGAAAAACGGGACAGCCTAGCGTGACTTATACTGGCCCGACACATTGAGCAAAAGTTAAAGAAAAACGCAATATTTCAAATTTCCCATTTCGTTCCCAGTGCCACCCCAGATCCCGGAGATCTACACGAGCGACCACACTCCCGCCAAAAATCACCAGCCCTTCAACGAGGACAGCACCCTGATGCTCGTGTGCGAGGTGACAGGTGGTTCACCTCCACCTCGGGTCACCTGGCATTGGAATGGCAAACTCATTGACGAGACATTCGTGCGTGAATATGAAGAGATGACTGTGAATCGTCTAGATATTAACTCTGTCACGAGGGATTTACTCGATGCAAGGCTCATTTGCATGGCAAGCAATACCCACTTGATCGAGCCTATCGCTTCAGAGATCATTATCGATGTCAATCGTGAGTATCGATCGCCGAGTCTTTGATCCTTCCTCGCACTCAAATCTCCTTCTTTTTAAAAATTCCTTTTAAATCATCTTCCTTAAAGTAACTGCATTTATTTCATCTTTTAATAGAATGATTCATATGCTTCAATTATATCCAATAATAAAATTCTTACATCTCTGTGGATAAAATTTTATTTACCTGCAAAGAAGAAGTTTTTAACAATTTTCTCAAAGCCCACAAATGCTCTATGTACTTAAATTTAAAAAGTTATTTTCACCTTAAAATTCATATAGAGGAAGTATCTGGTTTCCTATAAATATCAAAACATAATTATTCTGGTTTATATTTTCACTTGATATACTAACACTATATTCCATGTATTATGTTACATTAAAATATCTGTTTATAACGAAAATAATATTTTTACACCAAAATCATATTAAACATATAACAAAATAAGTACTAATTTGAAATAAATTTAACTGCAATGAACTAAATCAATCAGTTTTCATCCACCAGATTATTCTGTTGAGTGTTGTAATATTATATTCCAATTATTCATTTTAAAGGTACATTGAAAATTTGGTTATTTCTTATTAAATTGTTAATTAACTAATACTGAAGATTTAAAATATAAGTGAAATTAGTTATTTAAATAGTATAATTTATGTACAAAGGTATAAAACCTTTGAGAAAATATTTTTACTTCAAATTAGTACCAAAAATAAAATTATTATTTTTATTAAACAACGATATACATAATTTTATTTTTTAAATATAATTGAAAATATAATATAAAATGAATCAAAAAAATAATATCCTGAGATTTAATGTCTACATATATTCACATAAATATATTTCCTTTATTCATATATATATGTAAATTAATAACCTATGTCTAATAAGTGCAAAGTTAATATGAAAATAACTGTTAATGACTATTAGACGAATTATGAAATCCTAATTTATATAAATATTCTTTTATAAATTAGTGAAGCCGTTGGTGGTGAATATTACGAACAAAGCTTTTCATCTCTCTGCTTTGAGGACTTACGAGATCGAGTGCATAAGTTCGGGATCAAAACCAGAGGTTGTGATAACTTGGTGGAAGGGAACACACCAGATTAAACACATGGCGAGAAATGTGAATATACTGCTTCTAATGTGGAATTTATTAACACAACTATATACACGTTTCAGTCTTTTATCAACTTGTTTTTATTTAATTCTTTTCTCTTTCTTGGCTTTAACTATAAAATAACTCGCCTCGGAATATAATTTTATATTTAACTGTACTTTTATAAATTTAATATTGGTGCGGGATCTTTTAAATTTATAAACACTCTTATTCTTTGATGAATTACAATATTCTGTGTAATTCTGTAAATGCCTGTAATATATTTAATAAAAAAAAAATTTTTCAATAATTTATTAATGAATACATTTAAAATTCCATTTTAAATGTTAATCATTAATTTTATTGTTCATTAATTTTTAACTAAATTATATGCATTAAATTAGTATATTTACTATTATTGCAGATAGCAAACGAGATATAATCGTATAGACGCAGGTTTATTATTATCAAATTCTCCTCTCATCCTGTATTAAATTGATTAAATTTTTATAAAATATTTATACAAGTACAGCAACAACACAAATATTGTACTTTAGTGTATAATCATAGATTTAATTAATCTATGACTAACTTCAACATTTGATTTAAAATGCAAACTTTAAATTAAAATTCATTTGAAATCAAAATAGTTTATATTGTTTATACATCATTATACATTGAATAAAGATGAAAGCCTCGAGTGTGTAAATAGGATTTTACTCAACCTCAACGATACACTGAATGCCTATGCACTGAAATTTTCATAGATTGCAGAAGGTCCAAACACAACGAGGAGTGTAATGAGTTACGTGCCAACAATTGAGGACGATGGTAAATTTCTAACTTGCAGGGCAGAAAATCCTGTGGTCTCCGATAGTGCACTCGAGGATAGGTGGCACCTAATCATACATTGTGAGTGATAAAATGATCACATCGTTTGTGTTGTTTATATTTTAAAACTGAAAGGGAATTTCAATTCCATTCAAAGTAAATTTGCTTCAAAAAACATGTTTTCCTTTGGCTCAATACGCGTAAATATACATTAAAATAAAAAAATGATTTTAAATTTATTTAATGCATCGTATTTTACTATAATTGTTTTATTCATCATTCAATTTTATAAAATAAAATTTTATAAAATTCATTATTTTAATATCACTCAAAATTTTTAATTGAAATATTTATTATTTTGTGCTTTTAAATAAATTTTAAATGTTGTATGCTAATTGAGACTAAAATTAAATAAGTATATTCTCAATGGAAATCATAAACCAAATTTTATTGTTTTATAATTTCGAAAAACATGTTTATAATTAATCTATAGCCACGTCTTTTCCATGTTTAACTATGTTTCTAAATTTAAGCAAGTTTTTAAGTTATTATAATTATTTAATATATTTACATATTTTATTATTATCTAATGTTGTATCATATGTGTTTTTACTATAATATGCATAGGAATATCATGTAATTTATTAATTTTACATTAGTCTGTAACAATTTCCAATTATGCGTTTTACTTTACAATATAAAAACGTGACACGTGACATAATTTCTCTCACACGACTCAAAATCTAGCTTGATTCTTAAAATTTTAAGAAAAATTAAATTCATATTACATAAATAAAAAATTGTTTTCTAAACTTTTCTTTTGAAATTCTTTTCGTTTGAAATTTGAATGAGATTTGTTTTAATAAAAAATACTTGTTATAACATTATTGTAATAAATATATTGCTGTTATTTTAGTCTTTATTTTTTTGTTAAATTGATTATACAAAATAATATGCTATTGTCGTATTGATAAAACAAATTTTTAATATATTTTTCTGATTACAATATATATTTTAATAAAATAACTTTAGTCGTAATATTTTTAAACAGAATAGTACAATATTTCTTATTATTTTTTAAACTATTTTATTCTTCTTGTTCTATTTTATGTAAGTATCTTAATTTTTATAGCGCACTAAATAGAAAATATTTAGTTTCAAAACTGTAGAAATGTAATTGCAATTTTTATTTTTACATTATTATTTTTATTTGTGGCATGAAAGTTAAAATTTTAATTACTATAATTAAAAAAATTACATCATTTTTGATGAATGTTCCTTTAATAGTTTGTTTTACAAGAATACGTAAAGTCTTGTAGGAAAAAGATCTATCATAATGCTATCTTATTTATAGTGTCAGAAACTGGTGCTATCTTTTTAAAGATAAAATATGTTTAGTTATTATAGTGACTTAGTTTAGTATAAACGGAACTTTTTTACGATCAGCGGAAAGTATTTAAATGGTTATGAGATAGTAGATCTAATTTATTATGTATAGAGGTAATAATTACTTCACGTATATCGAAATTGCATGTGTGGTCTAAGACTTTTTCTGCAAATTAGGTAACTAAATATAAAAGGTAGAGATTGTTACTAATCTGCTTACAGATGTATTTCTATATGATTTCAGTAAATTGAGAGCGATGATTATTAATGTTTTTATATAAATATAATAATTAAATATTTCTGAATAATAACCATTAAGTAATAAATAAAAATTTAGCAAATGAGGATAGTAACAAGAATCAATATAAATAATACATTTAAATAGTAGATGGATTTTATTTTTTATTATTTTAAACAAATAAAATTTTGTGACAAAACTAAATGTCAAATTATTTTCATTTTTATTGATGTGAATATTTTATTTAAAATCTTGTTCCAAAACATAATAATCTTGAACATAAACACAATTTTCTTACATAATACAATTGAAAATTAGTTTCTGAAATTATTCTATAGTATTTATGATTAATAGATACAGATATTATAGAGAAAATATTATGATATCATAGCTATTATATAATTTGCTATAATAGAATAAAATTTACATATAAAGTTTTTAATAAATGAGACAATATTTCACTTACTAAGATCTTAATATACTGTACTTCACAATTAAAAGTGTTGGATTGTAATCAGTTTTTCATTATAATATAATATAATGAAATAGAATAAGATGAAAAGATCTATATAAATTTAAAATTATATAATATTATAGAAGAATTTTTTAAAAAGTAAATTAATTTTAAAATATATAAAGCGTTAACAAAGTTCGATAGTTTTAGACAAGAGGTCTATTGAATCAAACTAGAAGTTATTTAGAGCCTTATAAGTAATTCAAATTACGCAAATAATGCAAACTTAAAATGTTTCCATTGTAGTGGAGCATAAAGTGCGAAGCAACAAAGTAAAGTTTACCAAGACAATGGCCGTAATAATGCGCCTAAGGTTAACGATGACTTATTGGTTCGGTGCTCGAAAATTTTCAGATGTTCCGGTGGTGACAATCAAACTGGGCTCGAGTTTGCGCGCGAGCGACATCAATGAAGGTGATGACCTGTACTTTGAGTGCGAGGTCAAAGCCAATCCCAAGGCGTACAAACTTGCCTGGTTTAAGGACGGCAAAGAGCTCCACCACAACGCCTCGGCGAACGTCATCCTCCCGGGTGGTCATTCCCTCGTCCTCCAGAGTGTAACCCGAAGTTCCGCCGGGGAGTACTCCTGCATGGCTGCCAACGATGAGGGCAAAACAACCAGCCGACCGGTCACACTCGACGTAATGTGTGAGTAATGTCCTCGAGCAATTAAGGGCCCACATTACGCTCCCTTCAATTATGGGCTGCCCTATCCCTTGTAAAGGCTTTCATTTAGTGCATTGTACATGTTCATGAACGCATTCTCCTGTTGCCATCAGGATTGATACTTTTACCCTAATTTATGTATAATGCAAAGGATCTTTCGTCTTATAATGGGTAAAATTTTTTTTTCAAAATTTTATTATACCTGTTATACGATTTATTTATCTCTCATGTTTCTTGGCTTATAATTTAATATTAAACTTATTCAATTTAGTGGATCTGAATAATGTATACGCTTTCATGTAATTAAAAAAACACGTAATTTAATCGTAATATTTTAATTTTTTTAGTCATAAATAATGATATTTTTTTTATAAATAAGTTAATATCTCAATGTTTCAAAACTTTCTAGAATTAAAAAGTTATAATTTATATTATATTACTTTTTCAAAACCTACACTATAATTACCATGTAATCAAAATGAATATATAATCGATTATTTCAAAATATTTAAATATATACATATATACGGTTATATAATATATATGTATTTATGTATTTTTAATAATATATAATATAAAATCGAAAAATAAAAAGGGATGAAACGTTAATATCAATTAAACGGAGTCACGTTCGCTTAAATAAGAATTATCTTGACAGTTATTTTTTGTCTAATCTTCTATACCAGTTTTTAAAGAAGAACTAAGATCTATAAAATTAAAAAGATAAGGAGAATTTAAATTCCTGCTCAAAAGACTGGATGTAAACTTAATTTTTACAATCTTTTTATTATATATTCCACTTAAGTGTGTCAGGCTGACAAGATCTAGATTATTCTACTTACCATTTACAACTGTGTAAAACTATTTGATTAACATTAACCATATTTTTTTTAACAGTTTTTTTATTTATTTTATTATTATTATTTGAGGAATTTTATTAAATAATATATATTTTCCATACAATATCATTTAAATTTAAAACAAATACTGTCACATGACCATTGCGCCATATCTTATTTTTGTTTCACAGAGAAAATACTTGAACTTATCTTTCGTCTCGATCATAGACCATGAGCGAAAAAGAAAAGTTGAATCTCTGTCTTATCGCGTGTAAGTTGGAAGATTGTTTCGTATCTCGCTGAGTCTGCGGAAAAAGACGAAAGACATTGGCAAAAGAACAAAGATTGTTCAACCGAGTTTCACTACTTAAGCATAGGAGGAAATGAAAAAAGAGGGTTAAAGTCTCCATCTCCCGACTTTTTTTCCAGATGCTCCGGTCTGCAAGGACGGCAGCACCACCCAAGTCGTCGGGGCTCTCAAGCACGAGACCATCTCATTGGTGTGCGGGGTGCAGTCGAAACCACCCCCCGTCACTTTTCAATGGACCTTCAATAATTCCGGGGAGCTGATGAACGTGCCGGCGAGCAGATATGCTCAGGTGAAGCCGCAGCATCTCATTACGAGTCATTGGCATGGCTCCAGGTTGAACTACACCCCCACCAGCGACCTCGACTACGGGACGATGGCTTGTCTGGCCACCAATCAGATCGGCGTGCAAAAGGTGCCCTGTCTTTTTCAAATCATCGTCGCCGGGAAACCTTACCCCCTGCAAAATTGCTCGGCCTTGCAGTCCACTGGACCTTACGCCTACCGCATGGGTAAGCACGAATGGTTGAATTGTGAATCGCTTCGTAAAAAGGAATGGGCTGGGAGGTTTTTTGCTGGCTCCGCTAGTGTTTTATAAAATTAAATCATCCCAGTGCATTATATGTAAATTTGTGTTTTATAATTCGCATTGTATTTCAATTCAATTAATTAAATTGTTACATTTTTGTGCAAAAACTGCTAAATGATGGTCGCTTTAGAAATAAAATTGCACGCTGTTTAAATATATTCGCAAAAATTTATTTTTACTTGTGGAGAAAGAACTTAAATTTTTTACTCTAGGGTTTAATTTATCCGCGTTTTTCTCACAGTAAAACGGTTAAAATTTACTTCTTCTCTATACGCTATGTTGAAAAGTAGTTAATTTACTTTTTCCAGGACTTCAGAGACTCCATGTATGTTGTATTTCATGCCAAGTGGTTCCGTTAATAGTACATAAATATAAAAAATCAATATATCTTATAATTAATATAAAAAATAATAATTTTTTTTAATTTATACCTATAGTGATATTTTCAATAAAATTGAATAAAATTGTTTTAAAATATTCTGCAGAAAAATAGATTCGAAATTTTTAAAAATTTAACTTTTCACACATAGTTACAGTTTAATATTTAATTTTTTTTTTTATTTTTATTGCAATATTATTCCGAATAGTTTTTTTTATTCATTTTTAAAATTTTGAAAAAATATTCGTTTTATGTATATTATTTACTTGAAAATGAAATAAAAAGATTAAAATTATTATTCTAATTAACCTTTAACTTTATTTATAAAATAATATTGTATAAAATTTTTAAGATAGTTTTTACAAATAATCCCTTAAAATTTATGTTCTATTGATTCTATAAATTTTAATAGGAGTTATAAAATTAACGCAAACAATAAACTTTTTATCTTATACATTAAATATTTTTATAACAATTATTAGAAATATACAGTTATTCGTTAACTTAAATGAAAAGATGTATTTTTAAAACTATATGAAAAATAGGTTTTATAATAATTTATTTGTAATAATAATATAGTTTTAGATAAATTTTATTCATTAAGTTCAAAATTTATACAAAATATAAATTATTGTAGTGCAATTATTGTAATGAAGTCGGTGTAATGCCTGACATAAACTCGTGGGACGTTTTTGCAATGTTCGTACGTGCACCATAAAAACTTTTGTAATAATTATCTGTCTTTTTTACTTATATTGCCGTATAAGAAGGAGCGGAAGAAAATCTTTTCACTTCTTACTGGCGCATGGGTTTTAATAAGTTACTCGGCACTAAATTTAAATATAAGAATTTGTGCTTGATATTATTTTCTCATTCCTTAGACAGTTTTGTTTCATTAAAGAATGGCATAAAATTTTTTTTTATGCTTTAATTTCGTTCCGCCGCAAAATAAAATGTCTCCTTCGACTATATTCGAATTTAATTAAAAACAACAACTTTGTTATTTAAAAGGCATTATCAAAACAAAATTTTATTCCCTTATAAATTTTGAGCGAACGCGCGGGCGCCGGCACATTCCCCGAGATAAACCACTTTTTTTCACTTTTCATACGAACAAAGATCATGTCCCGAGCGCGCGCGTATGTGTTTCCAGCCAAAGAGACAAACACAATTAAAAAGGTTCAATTCAAAGAATTGTAAAGTGGAGAGATAGAAAAAGCCCTTTCACGCTTTTGCAGGTCATGAAGATTTGAAGGGCGCGGATAGCAGGGACACCGATTGGTTGATAGTTCGGTGTAACGAGGGCTTTGACGGGGGCCTGCCTATCACGAGCTTCGAGCTCGAGGTCTACAGCGACGAGAGCGTTTATCACGTCAACACAATTTCCATAAATCACACAGATAAGGCCGGGGCTCTTGGCCCGATCTTTGAGGTGCAAGGGTTGGAGCCCGGAAGGAATTACCGGCTTCTTCTGTACGCTGTTAACACGAAGGGTCGCAGCGATCCCGTCGTCCTTGAGCCTGTGACGCTCAAGGGTGTGGCCATGTACACGACAGGTGAGTCTTCCTGGTAGATCTGATCAACTCGATCCAACCTCCTCCTCCTCCTCCCCCACCAACCCCCGCCGTCATTCCACCTGATTACCATTCGCCTTGTATTCTTATTTATAATCCCGATGTGTGTGTGTGTGTGTGTGTGGATGGGGAGCTGGAATTTTATGCTGCGCCTCGGAGTGACATCGCTATAATTATTCAAATCGAGCATTACCATAGTTCACTTCCTTTGCGTTCAATAGTTTTATAATGACTGTGTTTTAAACAGCACAATCTTAAGATTTTGTTTTTGTTTTTATAAATAATTAAATTGCATGTTTTTTTCTGATGATTTTTTAACATCAAAGTTAATGCGTCCATTGTGTGAATTAATGTGTAAATTATCATTTTATTATTAGTATAACAATAATAAATAATGTGTTTGCTTTATACTTTGGACAATCATCGTGTAGATATTATAAATTATAGTATAAATAAAATATGTATGTAATTATTTAAAGTAGAGCTAAATTTCATTTTTATTTAATTCTTCTTTTGAATTTGTACGTAATTTTTTTATTTTTAAATGTTTTTATACGTTTTAATATTGAATATTTATTTTATTGAAAATTTTTAATGCAACACCATTTAATTGTATAAAAACACAAATTATAAAAAAGAGAAATCGTACAAAAGTTAAGTAATATTCATTATATGACGAAGCTACTCAACTTTGGTATATTCATTATATAATACAAATTAACATTATTCATAAACTAAATAAGTTGCTATTTTAAGTTAATAAATAATAAATAAGTTAATTCTTTAATTAAAACTTATTATTAATTGTAATTTGAAATAAAATATTTAAAAAATTATTTCAATATTTAGCAAAGTATTAATTACATAATTTATCTGTAATAAGGTAAAAAGTGCAACGAAGCATTATTAATGCACAAGTATATCATTATTAAATATTTAAAAATTATTCAAGTATATTAGTATGAAAATAATTAATAAATAATGAAAATTTAATTTTTTATGCAACAGTCTTACATTTTAGTAGACCAAAAGTAATTTAAGAATACAATATTAGAAAAATATATATTATTTTTTATTTATATTTATATGTTATATTAATGGATAAATAATATAATTGATAAAATATTTAAATTTCCAGACTAATTAATGATCATTTGAATTTATCGTTAAACCTATTTCAAGTAAAATTTCTAAAAATACAATAAAACTCGCATCGTATCGAGAATGAATATGCTGTTATTAACTTAATATTAATCAGAAGTAATCAAGTAAAATCTTAAACCTTTCCAGAATTAGTGCTGATCATAATAAATATTTATATCAAATATCATGGAACTTTAAATAGTTTAAAGCTGTGAATAGTAAGAAGTAAAAGTGTAAAAATAAGTTGTGCATCGTTTTTACAAAGCGTAATTTTCAAAAGAATATGCAAATTTTCGAATTGCTATTTCAATTTAAGGTATTCCATTAGATTCAATTGTAAAAATCAAGAAAACTGCCTCTTAATATTATATTCGATTTTGATAGAGCAGAAAAAGGATACACAAAATGGATGCATTTAAAATTATTCGCTTCATACGCGGTAGACTGAGTGGAATTTTCGGGTAAATCTGCATAAAAGACAAGTCGTCGTCGAGTTGCCCCTTAATTAAAAAGTTTCCCAACTTCCGCGATATCAGGCGCGTGTGCGTTCAAAGATCATTATCAGGTAAACAGTAGCAATGGCAAATCTCTCCATTTCGTCGGTTATTCCTTCGGACAACCTGAATTCTTAATGAGATTCGAATTTTGTGTACGCGTGCGAAACTTTGCGAAAATACCGTAACGCGCTCGCCTCATGAATGCGAAAGTATATAATGAATGCGCGATCCCTGCTGTCTGAGGGTCTACACGCATTTGTACCGGCTGCATATCGGACTTCCCTTCTCTTTCCACCCCCGCACCCTTTACACCCCTTGCTCGCGCGACCCTTTTAGATCTACTATCACATCATTACACGTCGCTGAATAATAATCCGCCACCTCTGCGGCCAGGCGATCATCGCTTGGGGTAAAAGATTCCTAAACGGAATAACAAATTTTTTTTGGGAGTACGGGGTATTTTTTGGCTCAAAGTACGGATAAAAAATTTAGAAAAGTCGAAACTTTGTGAAAATGAAGTATTTTATAATCGAAGCACGGGACGAAATTTTCATATGCCTTTGGTTCATATCAAATGATTCTGCTGCATATTCTTGCATATCTTGCAGCAGTTCAAAGTGAATGTTAGTTTTATTTTTTTTTTCAGAATTTTTAATCATTTCTAGTAAATCATAAATTGCGCGATTATTTATTTTTATTGAATTATTAAGTTATTATACAGCAATCATTGCCATTGGAATTTTTATTAAAACCATCACGAGAGTTTTTAAAAGTATTTTTCTACGTATTATTCTGAAGAATATTTAAGTTTTCGTTGCTAAAATATTTCTCACAATTTCAGAATAATTCATGCTTTATTATTGAAATGAAACAAATATTTTTATTTTCATAAATTAAGGGATGTTACTATTATTCAAATGGTTTCTATATGAATTATAACTTTTTTATTCAACGAAATTATTGTTTATCAATAAACTATTAATTAAATTAATAATTTTTTTAATTAATATTTTGTTAAAAATTTTCTTCATTATACATTTCTTTATGTTTAATTTTTTATGAATTTTTTCTGCTGTATTTAACAATTGTTTGTTCCACTAATAACAATTTATTTGTTAAAAGTTTTCATTCAGTTTTTGATTCAATATTTAGAAAAAAGTTTGTAAAATCTAATATATTTGTAGATATTTTACATATTGAATTTCGATATAAAAACAGAAATGGATTATGACAAATTGAAATTTAAATGCTTCTTTTCTAAATATTGAACATAATAAATAATAAGATATTTGAATAATTTATTTGTAGCTACTTACGCATGAAAATTTACAAACACATTATATAATAATAATATAAAAGAACATAAAAATAACTAGTACGAATATTTGATTTTTCAAAAAGTGATTATAAGTATTTTTAACTTCATAAAATAAAAATTTATATGAATTATTTAATTTTTTAAAAAAAAAATCTTTATAAAAACAATATATACTATAAAATTTAGACTAAGCATTCAATTTTAATTCAGTCAATATTAATAAGTAATAAATTATGAAAATGAATTTGCTTACAACATAAGTTTTACTTCAAGAAAATTTGTATCAAATATTTTTTACAAACTAAAACATATAAAACTTTTAATTAAAAAAGTATTTTCAGATAAAATGAGTTTCATACTAGACATGTTCAGAATTTTTTCAAAATATTTCAAACACTCTTCATTTTTTCTGAAATTTCACTGCATTAAAAGGATTGTGTTTTAAAAAATAAGGATACTACATTATAGAAATGCTGATTTAAATTTTCCAAATTCATGCAGATAAATAAACGGTTACACGTGATAATTTTTTCTCAGTGAAATTAGCAATAGTAATAATAAAAATATAAATTTAATATCCTGCGGAAATATCTATTCTTGTATTTGTTAAATTTTCAATCTGAATATTGGAGTAATTTCTTAGTCTACTTTACATACTAAAAGTGTCAAAAGCATTGATGCTTTAAAATCAATAAAACTTTATTAATGAATAAAATAATATTAAATAGAAGAATGATCTCAAGTAAAGTTTCATAAAATTTTGGAACTATAATATATCATTGAAATTTATAACAAAGAAGAAAGACTATAATAAATATTCATTTTAGTAAAATTTCTTTGACATCATAAGATATTACGAGAGTTTTTAGGACTTGAATTCAGTTATTTTCTTTTTATAAATATATTTCGACAGATATTTTATGGAAATGAAAAAAAAAAAAAAAAAAAAATAAAAAAAATATGCTGTCATTTTTGATAATAAATGGAATAAATCTGCAAGAATTGAAACCTTATATAAATTATAAATTATGAACAAGAATTTAATTGAATGATACAAAAATATATATCGATGGATTTCTAAATGAATATGTAAACGCATGTCAGGATAATCTAAACTTTTATTATTCTTATTCTGAATATATATGAATCGATTCTGAAAATTTTTATTAAGAAGGTGCGCGTTCCTCCGCTAATCTTTCCTGTTCTATTTCTCTTACTTTCGTCTCTCTCCCTCTTCTTTTCCTAACGTATTTCCAGGCTTAGCAAAAAGGCTTGCACGCGCATTCTCCATTTTCGCGAGTCTTGAATTAAAATCCCATAAAACAGAGACTCTTTCCACGTGGCTGTCTCATTCGGAGCACATTTATCGTCTTTAATTTCCATTCTCATGGGTTATTCATGCAGGTCTGGCCTATGCTCTATTGCTCTTACCCTTCTCTCTCTCTCTCTCTTGCTCTTCTGCCTCCTGTTCCTCCTCCTCCTCCTCTTCCTCCTCCTCTGTGCTTTTTGTGCCCGTTGTTTCTTTTGCACAACCCTGTATAGGTGAGTTTTTTTATGCGTATGCTGGAATTGAACTGTGTTTGTTCATTTGTGTGCTCGCACGAGTAGAAGCTGTCGTTCCTCCGCTGTTTTGTCTATCTGTTTTCACTTGATAAACACGTACACACAGACTGGTACATAGATACATATGAATGCTCACATTACATATATCGTGAATATCTACTGGTTTTTAATGCAGAAAAATGTACGTCAGCTATAAAGTGCTATTTAAAAAAATACATATTCATAGCGCGAAAATAGAGGGAAGTGTGCGTATTTGGGTATCCATTTAAAATTTATACATTTCGACTTGTATTTACAGTGATATTTTTTCTTCCTCCCTCGGCTCGAAAGTTGGAAACCTTTATATTTGTAGAGTGTGAGCAGTTGAGCTCGGGGAAAATGGGACATGGAAAAGCGAGAGAGAGAGAAAGAGAGAGAGAGAGAGAGAGAGAGAGAGAGGGAATGAGAGTTGGAGTGGCATCGCTGCACCGCGACTCAACTTCGTATACTGGGAGTCGAAGTAATGGACAGGATGACAGACAGGAATGGCAAGAGGGGAGATTTGTATAAAAAGCTTTCTCGTTTACTTAACTGTAACATGCTGGACACGACTATGGATAATTACATTAGGTAATTAAGTGAATTAAAAGCTACTAAAGGACAATAAGCTTTTAGCCGCGTAAATATTATATTCTGCAAATTGTACTTTGTGTACATGTGCATTTGGGTTATCGACGTGATTTAAAAAGGGGACGACCCGTAATTGATATAATTGCAGCAAAAATGTACTTGTACATGCTAATTTACGTGATACTTCATGAGGCATTTAATGATTTTTAGTGACATATCCAAGTACGCGCATCGACAGAAATGCACAAGTAAAGTTGTTTATGCTTTTACTGGAGAAATTAAGACGTGATGCAAATGGTGTAACTTGCTACTTAAACTTACGTCAAATTCTATTTTCCACATGTAAATTTCCATCGTCTGAACTACTTGTACTGCTCGAGTTTTTTATTGCGAAAAATCGAATGAATGAGTCGAGTTGGAACTCATGTCCCAAAAATCAAGAGGCAAAGATTTTTAACTTTTATTTTATAAAACTTTAATAGTTATTATAGTTTTAAGAGTTATTAATTTTTAATAACATATCGTTTCGTAGAATTGTAAAAACCTTAAAACTTTGATATTCTACAAGCTATAAATAAATTAACATTTATTTTGAGTATATTCTATCAGTAAAATGTTAATCGAAAAATTGACAATAATAGAGATGTAAATATAACATATTCATGCAGACAGTATTGTAGAATACACATTAAACAATAATAATTTTAAAATATGTATTATAAATTTTTTTACATAATATTAACCTTTAAGAAACATTTTCATGTTACCTCTTAGATTATTTCGAATTAGATAAAATAGAATCTCTTTTAAAAAAAGTTTATCAAGAAAATAAATTAGCCGTAGGACTGCTTGTTTTTAATTACTGGTTAAAGCTTCACCTAAATTTCTCTAAAATCACGTTTCTTTTAATAAGCCAGACTGACTATATTACAATACCAAATCCAAAATAAAGGAAAACTGTTATCGGGTACAAAATAGTTTTGGAGGAAATGTTTTTTTTTTTTTTATTTTTAATTAAAATTAATTAATGCGGTATAAATATGTTTTTTATAATGCTTGCATCGAGATGAAAGAACTTTTAAAGCTCTATAATTTAAATAATTTACTGCAGTATTTTTATATATTTCATGTTTATATTGTTTTTATAAAAATTTCTTAAGGGGTATGATAATCCTTAAATGTATGGACTATTGCACTTAACATTTGAGGGTTATTAAGCTCCTTATATTAAAAATGTTTTCAACATCACAAAATTCATTTTAAATCAACTTTTTTAAATCAACGTATTAACATCAACACGAAGGTGTTAATGTTATACGTAATTCCGTATAGTCGCAAATGTTCTCATCTACAGTAGGTAAGATATACATAAGGTTATCGTATTTAGGAGATTATTTGTAACTGGGACATCATAAGTCGGACATAACTTGGCAATTGAGGCATCGTAATTGAGACATGAGTCTGTAATTGGGACACTGTAATTGGAACACGAGACTATAATTGTGTTACTGTAATTGGATTGCAGAGTTGGAGGGGAAAATGATGGAAGAGGGAGAAGGTTCTCTCTTCCTAATCTCGTGGTAGTAGTGATACACACATATATTTATCTCGGAGTTAGAGTGGCTCGAAGCTGCTTAGAATGTGAATGATCGGCAGGTAAATCAGAATTAAAACCTCTTACCAACACACCAGATAAAAAAACAGGTAAACTTTTTTAATTCGCCGGCTGCGCCGCATAAAACTCGAAGGCCAAGATAATAACGAACGAAAGCAGATTAAAATGAAAATGTCTTGAAAAAGGAGAGAATTAAAGAAACGGAGGCGCACAGATAAGAAGAGACAAAACAAAGAAACGGAGATAATTTAAACTGAAAAGCAGCTTACGGTGATCTGTGGCAACTGGAGAGGAACAAGACGAAGTGGTCCAGCGGTAAATGAACGCCTCCCGGAGTGACAGTTCCTCGTCCACACTCCCCTCCCCCTCCCCCCGCCGCCCCACGATGGGTATATATTAAACACGGCTACTTAGCTAACGAACCAGCGCGTTTCCTGAATTCCAAAGTGACCGTCACTGCACCAAACCTCCCCCCCCCCACGTGCGTGGCTTTTTTCCCTTTTTAAGTTTCGAAGCGATCGCTCGGAGATGTCACGAGCGAGTATGAAAGAAGCAGAGACGAGGACGAAGAGATATTTTCTTCTAATCTTTGCTTTCCGAACGCAGCATCCTCTATATATGTATATAGTGAGATAAACAGAAAAGCTGAATTTCGCTCGCTGCACACGTTCGAGACGTGGTGCGCCATTCGATTGCTGATCCACGCAGACACTTTCTTTCCTCTTTCTCTCTTTCTATAGATCTATTTACACACATGTAAATTAAGGTATGGTCTGGTCGTTTGTCACCATCAATTTCTTCCAGCAATAATTTTAAAAAATCCTTCAAATGTGTATTTAATGTCGACTGCATGCAATATTTATGTATTGAAATGAAGGTCACGGATAACAAGAATAATTTGATGTGAAATTATTTTTTAAGGATGAAATAAGTTTTTATTTCTCTTGACGGCGAAATAAGTTTTCATATTTTTGTTCAGTGCTCCCGGCTATTTTATGTGTAATAAAGCTAAAGTAATAAATTGTACTGACAAGGAAAGTGTGAATTTATATAAACGAACATTACTGATCTTTGCTATTTACAACTAAATAGATTTATTATTTTACACTTACAATTAATAAATTTGCATTTTATTTCGATATATACTATTATTTTATTACAAAAGTAGTACATATGCTTTTTGAAAATAGAAATGTACTATTTTCTGTTAAAATACTTTAATATCACTGAACAAAAATGAAATGTTAACTGTAAAACTTTTTCATCGTCATAAATTGTAAACGTTCGTGTAATAATTTTTCAAGCGTAACGTATAGAATAAAACAAATATACGTGACACTATATGTATTTATACGAACATGCACTTATTTTAGCCGTGAGAAACAGCGAGAAAAGTGAGAGAAAGTATTGAGGTTTATAATTGTTTTTCTATTTATACAATGATCTTTTTCCTAGATCTTATTATTTACCTTTCTTTTATTTCTTTTAATAGAGCCATGTTGTGTAGAATGTGCAGTGTATATCGTTGTTTATTGAAGACGTGTATACACCTCCGGCGAAAGATACAGCTTTCTTCGAGCGTGAAAATTCATGTCTCTTTTCCACAATCTACTGTGTGGATATATATGTTTTATTCATCGCAATGATTTACTTTATTATTTGTAAAAGTCTTTCAAATTCTTCGTAGAATTTGTGCACTAAATTTGTGTCAAATGTCACCTAGTATTAAATTATTTTGGAGTAACATTAAGAACTTCATACCATGAAACTTCTGTTTTCGTGTAATTAACTTGGATAATTGTTGAAATCATTTACCTATTTGAAAATCACAAATTAAACAAAATACCAGTTCCGCTATTAAATCGAACAAATTACATAAAAAGAGAAGACTAAATTAAATAACGTATTTAATTATGCAATGAAATTGCCCGATGTGTACAAATTTTTGTTTTGTTAAAATGCAGAATTATTTGCTCTTTCCTCATTAAGCTTATTTCCACGTATATTTTGACGATCACCCCCAGGTCGTGACTCCAACGACGATGCAACGGACTACAGCCTTCTAGTGGCTTGTTTTGCCGGTGGCGTAACTGCTATTTGCATCCTGGTGGTAGGCGTGTCGCTGACCTTGTACCGCCGTAGCCACCCGCTGCAGCCGACGAAGACGCACGTCGTGCACTACGCGGGTACGGGATCTGATGATCACGCAGCCTCCGCCACGGGATTGCAGGAGAATCATCAACATGTGCAACAGCAGCAACATCAACAGCAGCATCAGCTCCAGATACAGTTGAATCAACATCTGGTGAGCCATATTCATCATTTTTTTTTCAGTTAATTTTAGTATAAGACAGAAGATATTCAATTAAAAATATTAAATATTTGTTAAGGACATTGCAGAAATGAGTATAACTAGTTTTATTTTAGAAAGTAGTTCTAATGGCATAACATTTTTCATTAAATGCAACTACGAGTATATTTAAATGAAAAAATTTTACTTGCTTGATATGTTATTATTATTATGCTTGTTTAAACATGTATATTTTATTTTTGGTAATGTGACTAACATAATTGTGTGATACTTGATTTTAACTTCCAATAATCATAATGACAATATCTGCAGGTAATCCGAATTTTATGGAGAAGAAAATTTTTTGAAATTTATTGCATCTTATAAGTATAGTAACTTCTACTTTAATAATAAAATAAATTCTTGTGTCAAATATAAGTTAGAGAAAAATCAAGTTGATATCAACGACGGAGTTATGAAGCTAATATGGCATTTAAATAAATTTCATTTTAAATGTCAAAAGTATTGATTGATATTTCCTCCTACATAAGCTATATTAAAAAAGAATAATTTTTTAATTGAAAATTTATTTCAAGTTGTAATAAAAGAATAGATTTTATGCATCAAATTCTTTATTACTTTCCAATAATATAAATTATATTTTATTTTAAACACTCAATAAAAGTTATTAGAAGCTCTATTGCATAATTCTCTTAAAACAAATGTATGCAAACGATTATTTCATACAAATGAAAGTATATATATGAATTACTAAATAATGATTCTTTCTTAAATAATGATAGTTTTTGTTTTTTAAAGGATTATCATAAATATAATGTAATCAATAGGAGTTTTTCCATGTTAAATGATATTAAATTAAAGTAAAATGATCAACTCTTTAAGCTTTTTATTTCAATTTGTAAATATAATTATATAATAGTATTGTAATAACCAAGTAAATATAAAGGAAATTTAGTAAATTGTTCTTTCGCTAGCAAGGACGTCAAGACTACAATCGTCCACATCGACGAATCGATGTATCAAAGAATCTTCACGTAGGAACGATAGTAACATCGACTGCAGCGGGTAATCCATGTGGATCTATGGATCAGACGGAGGAAGATCCAGATGTCATCCCGCCTAATAAAGCAGAAAGGCGGCCTGACATCTTCGAACCGAACTACGTGCCCAAACCTGAGCGTATCAAAGATTTCCGGCGTCACCTCCAGGACGAGGACTTGAATTTTCGGTTCGTGGGTTTGGGAACCTCGCAGCATCAGCAATTACTGCAACCTGTAGAGAAGGACAGTTGGCTTCACAAAAATGGTGGATACCAAATTGTCGAAAATAATCAGCTACAGGAGAGTAGCCCAACGAGGCCCAGTACTTTGCCGGTCCATCGGTCTCACGACATCTACACAAGAAGCTTAAGAGTGCAAGAGAGTTGTATATAATTGTGGAAAATATGAAAAGGAGAAAGTGAATGTAAAAGTGCGGTTAAAATAATTAGGTGTTAAGGCGATTATGATTTTAATAGTTCTTTTATTCTGATGAAGATGTATGCAAGAGACTACTATTATCAGTGTTTGTACAAATAAAAGAAATTTCATTGTTAAAATCTTGGAGTTTATTAAATACTTCTGTATTTGTTTATTGATCAAACTTTAGTTTTGATTTTGCAAAATTTATTTTACTTTTACACACAGTTTTTAGTAATATATTTCTAAGGAATTTTGTACATCTTATAAGTTAAAATTATTAAACATAAAATTTGTTTATTTTTATTTTATTATTTGATATAAAAAAATTTTTTATACAATTGCATCTATCAATAATTTTTATTATTTTTAATATTTTACTAGTCAATCATTGAAAATCATTGATATCATTAGTTTCCAGTGGAAATTGATTGTGTACTACGTGTACTGCGAGATATACAATTCAGGTAAGATATTTTCATTTATAAAGATACAAATATTATTTTATTAATTTTTTATTAAATCAATTATATTTTTAAAAGATTTTATTATGTAATAATTAAAATTTAAATTATTACAAATATTAAAAAAAAAATACAATATAAATATTTCTGTATAATTATATTATATTTCTATTAAAGAGACATATATGAATTATATACTATATGAATCGCAAATATTTTGTAATTTTAATAAAATGTTTTAAAAATCTAATTATTCAAAAAATGAAAATTTAGAATATATAAAAATTTTTCAATTCATTGCTCTAATTAAATCTGAAATAATTATTCATTATTACTCATAACTCAATAATCAATAGGCACATTGAATAAGTAAACAAATATTTTATAAAATATGTAAAATTTCTGAAATATTAAAAGTATTTCTGAATTATTTATTATATTTTCCTAGGATTGTGTTAAAGATAATTTTCATATGATAAAATAAAGAAGATTTTGCAAAATACCGAAATATATATTATCCAATACATAAATGGTTATAAATACTAACAGTTAATAGTCATAGATTCAAAATAATAGCATAAAAGTATTAAAATTACTCAAGCAAATGTTAGTTATAAAAATAAAAATTTTAATAAAGCGTTTAGTATATGTATTAATAAATACGTAAATATAATAGTAAAAAGTACCTCGCAAATGTGGAAATCAATATAAGAAAATATTACTTTCATGAAATTCATTTTTCCATGGTTATTTGAAAATCCAAATTTACTGTTATTAAAAGTATGTTTATACAGTGTAATTGAAGTTTGACAATTTATAACAGGAATGACAATTTTTAACGTATTCTAGAATTTGGAGCAATACAAAAAATCTCTATTCCAAGGATTATGAAACGAATATTTTACTTTGTTTAATAAATTTTAAAATAAATTCATTAAAATATATTCGAAAAATCAATTAGTTTAAAAATAATAGCCTAAAAACTAAGTTAATTTTTTATGTCATAATTATAAAATCATTTAATTAAAAAAATTTTAATACATCAGATATTTTATCTATACATTGTAGAAATATACTAAAAATTACTTTTATTGCTAATTAAATATTACTGTAGAACGTATGTTATTCTTAATCTATGTAGAAATATTTATGTTTTATTGAAATAAATTATAATTTAACAAACTTATTGAATCATTCAAATTATTTTTGTATTTTTTATTTTTATTTTTTTATGAAATTACATTAACATCTATATTTATTAAATCTTAAAAATCTTTATTTGTATGTATAGTAAGTTACAATATATTTTATAATATAATTATAATAATATTATATTATTAAATTATATATAATTGCATTAGAATAAACATTATTTTAAATTAAAGCAAAGTTTTAAATACATTGTCGCTCTACATTTAGTATAATATGCCGTATAAATTATAAAGCCAACCAATCAATTAACTTCAGATTAAACCATTAAATAAAGAAATGAATGTCTACAGTAGAATGTCAAATAAATGTCTAGATCATATATGATTCCAATTCAAAACTTAACGAGGATTATCTCATATCTATTAACATGGTGTGGCTCTTTTATGAATTTGTAACAAAATAATGTATGACAGTATAATTCGTTTATACAACTTGATGTTCTACTATTCAAATAGAAATCATAGAAATACGTTCTTTCATTATTGTGTATTGATATTAATCGTATAAAAATAAAAATATATAGTTGAATATATATTAACATTGCATTTTCAGACAAATAATCTTTCAAAAAATTTTATTATTTGAACTATTTTCTCTAACTAATAAAATTATGTAATTATATAAAATTAACTGCATAATATTTATGAATGTAATGAACATTTGAAACTATAATTTGATATCGTAAAAGTTATAAACGATTCATAATCAATTTTATAAGATCTTACTGGATAATATATGATATATTATAAAATTCCCTCCTGAAATTTTTGAAATTTATTAGTACTCAGTACGAAACAGTGCAATTTTATTGATTTTTGCTTATCGCAATCTGTCTTATGAAAAACAAATTTGTCTCTTTAAATATTAAATCGACCCTACGTATAGTGAAATTTTTGAACTTACAATTAGATAAAGCCATTCAGTATTTTCTGCAAAATATTACCTTATCAGAAACTATCTACAACGATAAATTTGATGTAGATACTCACATACGCCGTTACTGTCATGATTTATGTAAAATTATTCGTTAATAATTAAATAGAGTGCGAACAACGATACAGCGTTTCCCTTTTTTTAAAAAGTAGTGTTATTTTTTTAATTCAAGAATAATTTATTAATATGTTTACTATTTTGTTTATTATTACAAATATTTAAAATTTTTAATTGTGCTGTATGTTCTATGATATTTAATAGTTCCGACATATTCATTTTCTGTGGGGAATCAGCGTTTGAAAGGACTTGAGCATGACGTTGTCACATTTGATAAATAGATCGATATTTGATAGTCCATTGGGTGTGGTAATTTAATAAGCAGGTAGAAGTACGTTTAATAAGTGGTCTATGCATTTTGAACAATTATTTGAAAATATGAAATATGACAAAACAAAAACAGATTCTTATGAATTTATATTTGCACATTATTATTTATTTTATTTATTTTATTTATTTAATAATATTTTTATTTAATAATATATAAAATATATTTGCACATTATTATTATCTATGATTTTGTATAGTTTTTTGTAAATTACACCGTGAGAGTATGTTCTATTTAATATTTAGGCCTTTATAATTAATTCCATTATACAACAACAATAATAAATAAAAATTAAATAAAAATATAATACAAATTCATAAAATAATATAATATAATATAATAAATATATAATAATAAATATAATATATATACCGATTCGATTCTTCCTTCTAAAATAACTAGTAATCCAAAGAATTAATGTAATTCATTTTTTATTTTTCATTATAATAAGTCATAAGCCAGGATTTAACGAGTGGATTCTCATATAATCCACGTTAAAGATTGAAAGGATAATCCGCAAGCAGAAAAGAAAGTTGTAAGAGATAAACGTACAAATTTATTTAAATTCTTGGAGTGCAAGATGAGGTACTTGCACCTCCGTATGCAAAAACAAGGTTATCGAATAATATAACTTAGGGATGAAAAAAGTAACTCGATCGAAAAAGAAAGAGAGAAAAGCGTAGCATTTGAAAGCGGCATTTACAGCGAAATTTTCGAATCTCGTAATTACTGAAAATCGCTTTGGATGTGATGTTGTCACCAGGACTGGCATGATCTCCACGAAATCTAACATTTTCAGGAATAGCGGATCTTTCCTCCGGGAAAATCCGCTCTTTACTCAATTCAAGTACGAAAGCTTATCGATTATGTAGGTATACTATGCAGCACATTTTCAGCACCATGATTTTCCAAGTATCCTATACAGTGCCACGTAATTGCTTTGAAAAAAGGAAAAAATTGGGTTGTTGTGATTTTGCTTCTTTTCATCTCTATTTTACAGCCTTTCTTACAAAACAGGAAAACTGTGTCACTAGGGATTTTTAGTATCGCATGGTGTTTTCACCAATCACTCTGCTATCTCTTTCCTCCTCTTTCTTTCTCTATCTCGGCTCTTATTGGTTTTTACTTTTTCCACTTTCGTTCACATCATTACATTAATATCTCATCTATAGCTCCACCCTCACTTATTATACAATTAAAATTCGATTTACAATAAACGAACCAATTTATTAATGAATATTCGTCGAAAATTACACAAAATTGTCGATTATTATGGGAGAGATATAAGCAACAGTTATTTTTTTTTTTTGTTGAAGCCAGTATTTATCGTAGCGAGTTCGAGTAAGTCATAAAATGAGTGGGGGAGTTTTTTATATTTATCCTCCTTCTTCTTATATTTCGATCATTAGAAGCAGCAGTATTTGCATTCTTGCGAAAGATATTTTTGAATTTAGGACACGCCGCGATGTACCGTCTAGGAAAATAGCACTATGTGGTCAAAAACTGTATTCACTCATGGATTTCATCAGGTACGGTTCGTCACTCGTCGTCACTGAAGTACAGTTTTCTGACTTTCTGTGCAACCTTCATTCGAACTAAAGGTGATTAGCCGAAGAGTTACAATCCCCCAAATAGAATAAGCTATAATGAGTATAATAATTGCTCATTAACAGGTAAATCTTAGTGGGTATATTAGACCGCAATATGGAAAGTAATTCAAATAATTAATTGTGAATTACAATCATACAAATTATGATGAGTAATTAAATGCAAAAAAAATGTTTTGTTTAACAATTTACAAGCAAAGAATTTTTTGAGAAATTCGACGGGGGTTAAGCGGATTGTGAGTATAATAACTGTTAAATAAAGTTTACAAAAGACAGAGAGGGTATTGCTCAAAAAAGGGGTTAGGCACAGTAATTAAATGCCACTAAACTCGAAATGAAAAAAAAAACTCTAAAATTGAGTTTAACTAAACCAAGTATATATTAGACTTCTATGTATGTGGTGAGAAAATTATCTGCCCACGAGACAGACCTCTACGCTATATATACTATATAGAAACAAAAGAGTGAGAATAAAAAACGAGTAATGAGGGGCTCGTGTACATCACTTCACTAAAACTTTTCATAATAAGAAAGCTAGAATTTGAGAATACGCCACCTAGTGGATGAGAGCAATACTACTTAGCGCGCGAGAATTGAACAGCGCGATAGCATGAGTTTTATGTAAGATTTATATTAACTTCTTTCTTTTAAATACTTAAAATAAAATTTAAATTTATTTAAACAATTAAATAAATTATAAAGTTATTATAATTAAATTCTCTCGCTCCAATAATTAATTATAATTAAATTCTCTCGCTCCAATAATTAATTATAATTAATTATTGGAGCGAGAGAATTTACGCAAGTCAACAACATTTCTTTTTTATTACGCTTGTGTTTGTCGAGCTTATCTTTTAAGGGGGCATCGGCGTAATATTTGGGATGAAGTGGTGTTGGATTATGAGAGGAGGGGAGTGAAATTGCTCGGTTTTTTAAATTTCTCGAGCTATGGTAAAAAATGGGAATGTTGTGGGAGTTTTGGAGTAATTTTAGTTGATCCAGATAGCTGAAGGCTTCGGGGGGATAAGACTGGTGCTGTGCTTAGGCATTTCTAGAAATATAAGATGTTAGGATAAATTTTGCCCGAGTTTAGGGTATTTTTGATTGAGGCACATTGGGCAAAATGCCTTCTCTATAATTTAGGGATGTGACAATCGATTCTATTGGTGTGAGCTTTACGGTATAATATTTTATTGGAGGTTAGGCTGTAGTTGGCTGGGTTACGGAAATGCAGATTGGTGCAGGTTCTTAGACATTTGTGCTCGAAGATTCTCAGCTTCACCATTATGGGGAGGAGGGATATAGAAGCAGATAGGAGCACCGTATGTAAGGATAGGCCTGATAAGGATGGTGCAGCAGAGGATTTTGATGGAGGGGGGAATGTGTTTGGAGAAGAATATGATTTATTTATTTATTTACTTGGATTTAATTCTCATTGATTTATCCTTAGAACGATCTTACCGACTGCCTCATGTTAATAACTTGTTAACTATCATTCGTGACTATCTGCTTGCTCATGGGACAAGAGGAATACCGATTTTAGTGGAGCAGTTCGAGCAGGAGAAGCTGTATTACTATCCTCTCACATCTATTGAATTGGGTCTCATCAAGATGCGAAGTATGGGACCGGTTTACATACCACAACAGATGAGGCACTAATACGGATGGAGGCCAACTCCAAGAGGCTTTTCACACACTATTACTTCAAGAAGCATAAAGCATTACCCCCGATCCTAAACTTAATTTTCTTATTACCCGGAGTCCAAGCCTTATGGAAACGAGGCCACCCTGGCTCGTTGATGCAAACGTATAAGCTCCCCGATGCCGAATGGGTAGATATCATATTTGCCCCGGCATTCAAATTCAATTATTTCGTGCAAACGGCCGACATCTTTGATGATAAGGCTATATCACAAAGGTTGTCACAAATGATGCAGATCTACAGACCAAACTGATACTCGAAATACTGAATAAGGAAGTAGTGTACATCAAGAGTTTCTTTAACACTGTTGATGAGATGAATAAAAAATTCCCCTAGAGTGGTCCTTGGTTCAATTGATGGTCAAGGAGCGTTAGCTAAAGATTGAAGCTAGAGCCTTTTCCAGCTTAACCTTTGAGGCCCGAATGATGGCATCGTGTGAGAGGAACCTCCATGAAAACATCTTATCCTTGCAACGAGTTTTTCGATTCTGGAAATTTCCAGGAACGAAAAAGCCGTTGCTAAAATCTTCGAGAACATTCCGTAGCCCCCACCTCGAAGTTTCAACGGCCAAGGCCCCGCGCACCGCCGCGTCGCGACCAATCAGCGTCCGCGATTTACGGCGTAGCAGCGGCTGCGCAACTCCAGCGCCGCGTAACCGAGGTAATGTGACATCTCGGAGCGCTCGACTCGGGGGCAGAACTTTTCCGGCTCTTTCCGAATACGCTCCGCTCCTCATAATCTCCCGCTGTTCACGCTATCGTGTCAGCATCTCTTTCCTATCGTCAACTTATTTTGGCGATAAAATTCCCTTCGTCGTTTACGCTATCGTGTCAACTAATCCTTTAATTATCCTTCCATAAGTAGTCGGAAAGGTTTTGCGTCTCTTCATTAGAGGTAATATTGTGATTACGCAATATTGTTAATAAACTCGACATTCGCTCCGAAACCATCTGTTTTTTTTGTCTTTCGGAAAATTTCATTTACCGGTGAATTGATAAGCAATTATTTTATAATTGCTCGATTTGTTTTTTTCCGGTCTCACATTAAACATAAGTGTGATTCTCTTTATTATTTGGATTGCTCTATATGTTGCGGTCTTATATATCCGTTAATAATTATTGTTAAACAATTATAACAATTGCTCATCTGTTTGGTTTTCTCCATTTCTATTATTTTGTACTGCTCCCGTTGTTACGGGATATAGTTGTAGGAAATCGATAATAAATCGATTGCGCCACCCCGATTCAATTGCTCCCGCTGTTACGGGTTATAACTGTTGTAAATCGATAATGAATCGATTGTTTTTCCCTTGAAATGCTTTAATCCTGTTTTGTTAAATAATAAATTATCCACTTGATTTTATATTTAAGTAATCAAATTAGATTGTTTGTCCGAATTAGTAAAAATCCGTAAATATCTAAGTTCGAATATTGTCATTGATGGTGAAAGTGAAACCAAATCCGTTTATACACACGGGCATAATACAAAGTATGTACTGGGAGAAATCGCTCGTCCATTCGGTCCAACGGTAAATAGCGTTGACCGAGACACTTTCCTTTATTATTGTTTGTAACCTCCGGGTAACTTGCGCTTATAACCTTGACTTTAAGTTTGTAAATAAACAACTCAATTAATTCTCGTTGTATTGTTTGATTGTTAAAGGTGAAACAGGAATAAAGGACCACTTGTCGTGGATTTTATTTAATATTAAAAGAATCTTATTTATTGAAGAGCCCCTCCTGCCGCCGTTCGGAATCTCTGGCAGACCGGATTTCGCTTGTCCCGGCGAAACATATCTCTTTCTTCGACGAGAGCTCGACTTCCCCTTCACTCGTGAAGGGCAAACCGAGCCGTCTCGTCACATCCTTATTTCCTGAGCAGTCGTTGTCCCTCTCCGGAGCACAACTGAAGAGGCGGATGGATGCCCTTTCCACTCTCTAAGCCCCAGTTAATTGTGTATGGATCGCATTTAACATAGACCTTGAGCAGTTGAACTACACCTTCCGCCCTCATCAGCAGGCTAGAATACTCTGCTTCATTGATCAACTCTTTGGGACAACTCATTATCGGTACTATATATATAATCTTTACTAGTGCCACCTTAGTGACCTCAAACAAGTTTTATCCTCCTGGGACTCCTGGAGTCTTGACCAACTGGAAGGACCACCTGGGAGGGAATCAGGGCATATTGCAGAAACTGTAGACATTGATCACCATTGTTACCATCAAAGGAGTGATGATGGATATGGACTTAGTGCACCAGCTCATTCGATCTGGTGATAACCAAGTCCTATTCGTCCGACTGCGAAGAAATGATGTCCTCATCTCCACCATTCAATCCATTAAAACAGCCCTGGTTCAGGCCTTTCAGGACATTGGCCTACAGGTGAAACTGGAGGAGGCCTGGTTTTCTCAACATCTACTATACTAGCAGAGGAGATACTACATCCAAGGGTGTATTGTCCCTGTGGGAATAAAATTTGCAGCTCGTGCTTTCTCTTGTGCTGGAGACACTAGCGCTGGCCTGAACTCTCTCATCACCATAGCAATTAATGGAGGAATGGGACTGTCTGATCAAACATCAGAGCCAGTCTCCGGTTTAAACTCAAAATTGTGCGCACATATTTGACATTCAATTGGGGTTGTATTTGGGTACTGAGAACGGGAATAAGCAGTGACCATCTTCAAAAACTTATCCGACTTTTCTAATTACGATTTATACATAATTTTATTCTTAAAGACTTTTTTTTGCAATTAAAAGCCTATATAGCATTTTATTAAGCCACAAACAAATTTTAACTATGTAAATCTGTTCCAACAATCGTTTTATCACGCCGAGTCCAAAAATTGAAAAATATCCTTCGCACGTAGTAAAATCCTACCGCTTGTAATGATCGAAATTGAAAAAAAAAATTATAAATAGGAAAACTATTCCGTATATTTTTCATCTTTCTAGATATTATTATAATAAATAGTAGCTTCAAAACAAATAAAAATTCATTACTTTTTGGTCGAACCAATTATATATATAATGTACATTATGCAATATCAATAAAAAATTTAAGGAATTTCTCTTTTTCAATCATAATTTAATATTACAATTTAATTATGTATTTTGAAAATTATGTTCTTCATAAAAATATTTTTTATTTTAATAAAATGTTGAATGATATATGATATTAAAAGTTAATAAATTACGTTTTAAATGTCATAATAATAATTTTACGAATTTAGAGTAAATAGTTTAAAATTGTTTATTAGCAATATTTAATTCTTAAAAACATTGACAGTGAACATAAGAATTTTTATAATTTTTTTAAATTTATAATTTATACAAAAAATTTTTAATTAAATTCTTAATTTGAAGATTAATTTTACGTACTTTTTTTATATATATATATGATATTCATAAAATCCGAAATAATATATGAAACATATGGCTTATGAGAATCTATAATCAGTAGAAAGTATTAAAATAAAAATTTAATAAGTATTTCAATTTCCTTAATTTTATAGCTTTTAATAGGTGTACTGGATTATATTACCTAAGAATGGGGTTTTTTTTCGCTTATTCTTCGCTTACTACATTGTAATACTAATTTTATAGAGGTCCATTCTTATTGAATGAAATAAGCTATAATACTGGTATATTAATAACATAAAACGCTTAATAATAGTTTAATAATACATTGCATCAAAGAACAATGCAAATGACTTTTTTTCAATTATATTATATAAATTATTTGATTTATGATAAAAAATACCACCGATCAAACTATTATTTGAAAAGTTTCATTTACTTCAATCGAAAAATTAAATATTTGAAATCTTCATATAGTATATTTTAAAAATTATAATGCGTAATGTATTATTAAAGTCTTACCTAAATTAATGGACATCTAACCTCTAGTTTTTTATAAAAATCGATTTTTATCTTTTATATTAAAATGTGCCTAATAGTACATATATATTGTGATAGAATATTTATCAGGTTAAACACATTTTTTTTTAAATGAATATCGAAATTAATTTTTTATTAAATTTGTGGTAGTCAATAATTTAAAATTATTTTTTATGAAAAATGCTTTTTTGCTAAATCTGAAATATTATTTGTACGTATCTAGATCGATACACTTGAATTTTACTTTAATTTTAGAATGATATTATTGATTAATCAACCATCAATTTCACTTTTATAGAATGAATATTTTCAAATTTGTTGATGTACATTTATAGTTATTGATTAATAAATTTCCCAAGGTTTTTTTTTTCTATTGAACATGAAATTGTAAGGTAAAAATGTTTTTGATATGAAACAGCTGGCCATCATTAATTAGTTGCGGTACTTGCGTAACCATTAAAAATAAAAAGTTCATTTTGTGTACATAGTAGTAAGCCTTTATATATATATATATATATATATAGAATATATATATATACTTTTATTTCACATCGATATTCTTGTCTACTTTAGCAACATTATTAAAAATTAATAGGCAAGAAGAACGCACGCGCCTGCAAGGGAATTACCTCGAAGGCGAATAATTGAATGACACCTAAAAATAAGACCTCGTCAACGAACCTTTGGAAAAGCAAAAAACAGTAAAAAATCACGACAAAGGCACCTTAAAGATTGATCAGTCAGAGGTAACGAGGTGCGCTTAGAGGTTACAGCTACCGGTGTATCGAGGAGCGCAGGGGAATTCGATTTCACGTGAGATAAAGAGGATCGCGAGAAACTGCAGACTGTACCAACTCGCAGCATCCACTCGCTGTACCCAAGCATGAAATGGCCGTGCAATAACGACTTGACAATAACGATAAATCACACGGTTAGGGCGATGCATGCTGGCCATCGATTTTTGGAATTGCACTGACGGCCCTGGGAAAATAAACTACCGGTGATCGCGCGTCGCTCCGGACCGGAAGACCGATCTCTCCTCCAAGGAAGTCCCACCTCCTCCCCTCCTCCCCCCCGCCCACATTTCTTATATTGTTTGTCTACAGATATATCGCACCCCATTATATGTCCGAGTGTTCCTTTGGAAATAAGTCGTTCGTACCCCCGGACTCCCTTAAATCAGACTTATGTGCGTGCCTCGGGCGCAAGCGGCGACTTCATTCGACTTACATTGATTCGATGTGTCCTGCTCGAGAAAAATCTCGGCACTTTATTTCTCTGCGACTTTGTCTCTGTGCTGACGAAAAACTCATTAATTACATAATTGATTAATTAGGGGAATCAAGCCTTTCTTTATTTGCCCTTTGCAATGAACCCAGGGATGAGCAATAAATAGAAAGAAGAATATGTCACTCGATGCAAAGAAAATTTACCAACTTCAGAGCTCTCGAGGATTATTTATTACGTGTCCTTGATTTACAATAATCAATTTTTTTAAGTCAATTCTTATTAAGTTTTAGTAATTATTTACATTGCAATAAGATATTTAAAAAAATTTTTTTTTTTTAATTTTTTAGCAATGATATTTTATATGATTATTATATAAATAAATTTCGATATCATCGTATAGATAATACACATTCGTTAATAATTATTATAAATATGTATATATTGATATTGAATAACTTTTTCGTATTCTAAATAGAATATGTAATTCTATTCTCTAATAACTACCATTTGGCTTAAATAGAGGTGGATATATTTCTTAAAGTTTTCATCACGAAGACAGCAATTAATCAAATATTACTAATTTCAAATTTGAAATTTAACTTCAGAATTTGTGATATAGAATAGAATAATAGAATCATATAATGTATTTGAATGGTTAATTTTATTATTACCCAATTCATATTTATAGTAAATAATGTTTATTTTTATTAAAAAATTGTGCCTTTTAAATGTTTAACAATTCGTAGAAACAATACATTTTACTGTCGCAAATATTTCTTAATCGACATTATAATTTAAAAACGTGTATGTGCCATTGATTAATAAATTTATAAAAATTAGTACTATAGTTCATAGAGTAAATTTATTCATAGATATTTTTCGTAATTGGATCATCCAGTTCCAATTGAATTCATCGAAAATTTAAGCTCTATACAATTGAATTAAATGCAGAAAAATCTGTCATGAAATCATCAGACTCTCTGAATCATTGCTAAATCTGATGATCATTAACATAGATGAATACGGAGTTTCAGTTTGAACTATCACAATGTATTTTGAACGAGTATTCAATTTCGTATTCAAAAATTTTACACTCAAATATTAATTCTATATATATATGGTTGCTTTTTATTTTCCAATAATATAATAATAATAGAAGAAAAATACGATTCATAATAAAAATAAACAACAACAAAAACATTAAAATTAATAATCATAATAAATAAATAAAATTAAAATAATTACACATGCATACTGTTATATTATATTAAATAATTGCGTAAAAAATAATATTGTGCACTTTGTAAGAAATATAATCTAATTAAAAATAGGTTAATTGGATTCAAAATTAAATTCGAAATTTTCTTAATGCAATGTTCCAGTATTATAGATTTTTTAATCATTCTCATTTATTTTCAAAACAAAAAAATTAATTATTATATTAAAAGTTTTACAAAATAATATTATGAAGAATATGTGTATTTATTCATAAATATATAAAAAAAATATAATTTTTATGCTCGTTTTCAAAATCTAACAACAATTATTTATAGTTCAATAGAGTACATATGGAATGGGAATCAATAACTTGTTTTTATCGTTGTAAATAAAAACATAAATTTTTAAATTCAAATTCTATAGGAAATTTAAATACAGAAATTTAAATATTTGCTAAAAGTAAATTATAGTATTTGAAAAAGTAATAAAGCTACATTCATATCAATATTAATAGTTTTCAACATTTTTTGATCTACCAAATGTGTAGTTTAATAAGAAAACACTCAATTGAATATTGAATATGTAAAAAGAAAAATTTGGAGATTTATTAAGTGTTGCTACTCGGATAAGTAAGTACTAATTCCATATTGTACAGACTATAATTTTATTTTAAATTTACAACTTTGAATACAAATATAGATATTTATGAATGTTATGTCAATAAAATAACAAATATTATGTAGTTTTTAAAAAATCTTTTTTATTAATAATTTTAGTTAATTTTTTTAAGTATATTATTCATTATTGTATATAATTCGAAAATTATTAGTAGTATATAATTACAAAATATTAAAAATGAAAAATAGAAATATTAAATGTTTATTCTAAAAAATATATTAAATAAATTTAACATCAACGAGCCTTTTTTTAATTTTATTAAACCATTAAATTTATAATGGTAAATAAGATTAATGATACTTAATGCTTAAAAAAATATCTTTCTCTGAATTTAGCTTCATGTTAATAATATAATAAAATGGGTTACTCTGCAGCAGTACCTACATTTTATTATTATTTTTATTCAAATTACAAAATAAATTATAGTACCGGAAATCTATATTCTCTATAATGTTCATTCAAGTTAAATCATGACAATTATTAATTATATGCTGGTTGATTTCATTTTCTAAAATAGTTGTATATGAAATAATAGTTATGAAAAAATGTTTACATGCAATCCAAGTTTATTTCTCAAACTAGTACGAGAAAAAATAAATATACAAAACGCAAAGTCTGAGAAACTAGATTTGTAAGTTCTCTCGTTACTTCTACGCGAAGAGCATACGGCAGAAGATTGATGTATACCTACTTTGATCTCAATTCTTTGATCTCTTATACGTGATAGTCAAGAAATAAAGATTCGAAATATAGGAATTTATAATCATTACGAATGAGTATGTTGTATGATATGCACTTATATATCAGAAATCGTTATGAATGAAAGTTTTCAGGTTGTTATCATAAAAATAATAACCACAGTTTTTACTTTTTTAATTTTTTAATATTTTTTGATTTGGTACTTTGATGATATTTTAAAACAAATTGGAAGAAGACGCGATTTATTTACTTTCAAGAAAAGAAGATATAAGAGTTAATACGTAAACAACATCAAGTTTACTTACTGTCTTAATTAAAATAAATATAAATTATTATTCACTTTAAAATTAGTGTTCACTTGTTTAGTTTGTAAGAAAAACATGGACAAATAATTTCTAAAAATTTTATAAAGTTTTAAATCGAGTGTATTTTACTTTATACGATCCTTTTAAGCTCTTCACTTCTTCGGTCCAAAGACTTAAACCCTTTTCGAACAATTTCTTACCGTTCTTGTATGCATTTTAGTGAATCCGATCTATGTATTATTCCTAATGATTAAAATAAATAGTTGATATAAATTATTAGTATTATAATTATATTAACAATAATTTTTAAATTATTACACGATTTTAAATGAAATTCATAAAAAAAAAAAAAAATTGTTAGTAAATATTAAATTAAATGGTAAATTTTATTAATTAGTATAACTGCAGAAGAAATTAATCGCTGAATTTCAATTTTACAAATCAAATTTTTATTATAATACTTTAGGACTATAGCTATTGGTTTCATAAATTTCTTAAAATTCTATCGTCTAATTGTACCTCGTACGTTTAACACAGCAAAAACGAAACATTAAAGTCGAGAGTAAAATTTATGGATAATTAAACGAGTAGAATATTGATGAAGAAATACATAAATCTAGACAGATACGCAAAACAGACGTAGGGATGAGTGGAAGAAAATCCAAGTAAAGAGTGCAAAAAGAGGATTTTCCAGTGACAGGAGACTTGCAACTGGCTGATCCTTCGTGAGAAAAACATTTCGCGTTTTACGAGGGGCGATCAAACTACTTCCTATCGGAAAACCCGCGCCTCCGTCTCACTCTTTACTTCCGGTTTCTCTTTTGGTGGTTCCAGCGGACGTGGACGCTTTCCTTAGCGATTTATGGGGCTCGCGCTAAGGAGTTCGAGTCTCGTAAAGTCGGGCGTCGGAGTTGCGATCGAGTGCACTCCTTCGTTCCTGATTCGATGTGTCGCCAACTCTTTTTTTTCTTTTTTCTTTTTTTCTTTTTACTTGACTCATTTCAATTTATGTCTACTCCAAGTGCGAACGTTCTCGAGATTTTTCCTCCGTGACTTTCCAAGCTCGAATATTTTAGCAGAAACAATCGTGACGAGTGTATTAGAGTTGAATTTATTGGCAGGGGTGGTTTTTTTAGTATTTAAATGTCAGGTTTCGTTCACTGCTCGAGTGCTTATTTCTGAAAAGTAAAAATTAATGAGGAGGAAACTGGTATTCGGTCGCTTGTAGATTAATGAGAATTTTTTTAAAAACAAATTGTTGATTTTATCAATGATATTAAATCGGATCGATTTAATTAAAATATTTTAATTAAAATTCTGTTTACTTCATAATTTTTTAACTCGAATACTATTATTCAAAAAAATTATTCTATCTTTTTTAGGTAAAATCTTAACTGATTTATCAATGTCAATTTTATTAAATCTGTATTTTATTTCTGTATTATTTTATAAAGTTTATTTTATTTTGATCGCTTTTAATTTATATATTTTACAGTGTACAGCATTTTTTTTCTTTTAACCCAAAGTATTTTGGAAAAAATCAATCATTACTTAATTTACTAACCTGTTAATTAGTCATATTTATTTATATTTTACAATATTTACTCTTTTGTAATATAATTATTTTGATAACAACCAATCAAATTTGAGTAAATGGAGTATTTAAAATTATTATTTATAAAAAAATTCATTCGTAAATAGTAAAATATTCAGTATTAATATATATAAATTATTTTAATCATTCTTTCTTTAAGTACATTGTATATAAGAGTTTTCGTAAAGATATATGAAGTTACATAATTCTTTTTTGAAGTACATTTGTGTGCAATTATGAAAAATTTAATTATTTAAATAAAGTAAATTTTATTACTCTATTTCAAAAAAAAAACCTTTTAAAAGAGTTATTCTGATTTTATGGAATATTTTTTCTCAACAAATCTATTCAGAATATTGAAAATTTATTTTTAATATTAATATATATATATATAAATTTGTCTCTCATAAAATTGAAAATATTTTATTCAAGTGAACAGCATTATTAACTATGTGTTAAAATTCAAGAGTTTATATTATAATTTATAAATATAGATAAAATAAAATTTTTAGACAATAATAAACAAAAAGCATAAAATAAAAGAAAAAACATGATATATTTCTATTAGTTTCTCTCTCACGCTACTTACTTACTTACTCACACAAATACACATTGATACACTCTATTTTTCTATGTTTTCTCACACTCATTTTCACTATTTCATTCTTATATTTACTATTTACGGTATAATTCTCTTTTACGTACCAACGTCTTATTTCTTTTACCTTTATTTCAGATTACATACATTTCATATTTTCTCTGTCTGTTTATTTTTCTTCCTTTCACTGGCACTGATTAACAGTGCTCTATTAATTAGTTAGAAAATAATAAAAAACATTTTTATTTAAACGAAAAATCGTTATATAATTGAGATCTAAAAAATGTAGACTTATAAAAGATGTTGAAATATTTGCAAATGTATACAAAGAAATGGTAACTATTTAATAAAAAGAGAAGCATTTCTATCTCAATAAAATAAATATTAATATAAATGTATAAATATTTATTGTAAGTTTCTTAAAGTAAAGTAATTAGTTCTGTCAAAATTAATTAGTAAAAAAAAGTTTATATTAAATTATATGAAATCACAAATATTTTAAATTGGGTCGATTTTTTTTTTTTTTTGTAATTTTTTTCAAATAATTTTAATTTCAGAGATTATAGTAGAGAATAAATATTATAATCTATTGCATATATATATATAATCATAATGAATACTAAAAATTAGGGAATAGAACATTATTTTAAACTATTATTAATCGGCACCACATAAACAAATATTTGTAATTACTAATCAATGGGAAAAGAACAGGAAAAAAATCTTGTAATAAAATAAAAATAAAAATAAAATTAGGGTATTTTATTTTAAGTATTCTAATAAGTAAATATAATCGCATGAAAAATAATGGTAAAATTTATGTCAGTAATAGTCTGAAAATATTAGAGTTATAAAAACAAAAGTTCCGAAACGTATCACTTGATAAATAATTTAAAGAGACAATGACAAGCGCCGATAAGTTCAAGTGAGATTTGTAATCGCCTAAAAGCGGCGCATCAAAAGAAAAATATATAAAGGCAGACGATGTAATAAAAACTTAGTATTCTAAGAAGAGGACGAGGATGGAAGGGAAGGGGGTTATGACTGGTGATTAAAGAAGGGACAATTAACTGAATCTACATAAGGAAGGGAAATTAATTAACAGTTACTTTTTTTCGTTCTTTCTCGGTAATTCTGATGGCGAATGAAAGAATAAAACTTTCATTGTTTTATAAATTACATAGCGATTGAATCATAATTATCTAGATTCCTCGCGAATTTCACTAACGCAATTTAACATTTTTACTCTAATAGCCAATGTAAAAGAATTTTAAATACAGAGACAAGAGTATTTGTGAAATTTAAAATATTTTTTTGTTTTGTAGCACTGCAAGCACTGTAATATAAAATAAATTGAAGTGTCTTTATTATACGAAAAAGTTTTTTTATTGAAAGTATTTAAAGGACCACAAAATTCACGTCGTCAATTTTTGATTATGTAAGTAATAAAGAATGAAAAGAATTTGCGCAGTACACAAATGGACATTAAAACTTTCGTTGTTCAGTTAGAACAGTGAAAATACCGAGTGCTATTCTTGAATGCTGCAATTCATTATCTACTCTTCTTTGTCTTCCACATCGATTTTACACTCCGCCTGTATTCTCGCAGAGTTGGATTTCCTATAGGATCATTCACTAGTTTCATCAGGAATAAAATATAGAAAATACAACTTGTGGTATAAATATGATTTACTTTTTTAATTATTTTTTATCGATCCGATACATTTTTTATTATGATGACTGATTTGTCTAGTTACGATGTAATCAATTATAAATTGGGTAATAGTAATTAGTATTGTTGTTGTCTTCAATATAGATTTGAATGAAATTCCAATGAAGAATTTAATTTTTTTAATTATCAGTTTGACATGCTTTAGATGCTGAAAGTATTAGAATATATGTATTTAATTTAAACATATTTCAATTTAAATATTTTTTACATACTTCATATTTTTTTAAATTAAATTTTTTAATTTATTTTTTAAAATAATATTAACTTCCATTTTCAAATTTAATTTTGTAATTTTAATTAAATTATAATTATTTAATTTGATTTAAAATAATTTAATTTTAATTATATTAATGCAAGTTAATTATATAATATTGTTTTATTTTTTGATAAGAAGTTAAGATTCATTTAACATATACAAGTGTATAATGAATTAAAATATATATTAAAATATTAGGTAAATATTAATGAATAGACTTTCATAGTTATCAGTATAAATTCAGTAGATATTAGTAAATTTTTTATTTTAATATTAAATTTATTCAGTTTTTTCCAAATTACTTGATTTATTTCAATTATATTTATGGCCATTCGTATAATTTTATAACAAGTATTCACAAATCAGTAAATATATTTAATTTTGTTGCAATGAATTTTTAATCATAATCATCTTATTTTAAATTATTACAACTAATGAATTTTTTAAATTTTTAGAATTCACAAATTTAGTAAATACGATGTTGGAATATTATCTTCAAATATATCTTTTCAAATATAGTTATACTTTTCATTCTTCATGACTATTATTCTTATACCTTCTTCGATGGAACAGAAGTGAAATATAGTAATTTCATTTTTCTTCATAAATAAGAAGAGCAAGAATATAAATTTAAGAAAGGAAAGCTTGTGTAGTATTATCTACAAAAAAATTTTATTTAAAAAAATTACAATTTGATAAAAATGTAAAATCAAATATTTTTCTCAAATTTACTTTTATTTATAATAACCTGGAAATTTAAAGAAATCTATCGCATGTAAAATTTACAGAAATTGTAGAATTTTGAATTACAAAAGATCACATATAATGATGTTCAAGTTAATATATTATTGTTTTTGTAAATATCAATTGAGTCATTCATTTACCTATAAGAATTATATATTTGTACTATTGCATTTTTCAGTTTTACAAAATATATTGTAAATTTTATGACTAGATGCCAAAAAAGCCATTACCGCGCATTCAGTTTCTTTAAATTCTCTATTATTACATTACTGCATTATTATATATATTATTACATAGATATCTATTAAATATACTACATAAACATATAGTCAATACTTGTAAAATTTTGTAAATTTCACAATTTAAACATCAATGATCAATAAAGAATTTATTATTTTATCTTGAAAATATTATTGCATTTATTTTAATAATTTTTCTTTTATATTATTTAAAAAATTTCTAGGGTTGATAAAATTTAATTCTCCTGCAGGCGTAAATGAAATAGCTAAATTGCAGAGACACGCGTTGACCAGTTGATCGCTGAAACAGCTGCTTCCAACTCGAGATCCTGCCACATAAAAATTTAAATTATCTCTGTTGCATTTTAAGTTTGTAACATATGTGATTTATATTTTATAACATATTTTTTAATCTCTAGATAATACAACTAATCTTTTTGGATTTTTTTAGTTTTCAATATTTTAAAGAATTTTTATTTTGATTATTACTAATATGTTAATTATATACTTTATACTTCAATTAATATTAAAATTAAAGGTGTATTACAGAAATTTTTTTTTAATAATTTTTCTTACTATTATAATTAACTTCACTTTCCAAATAAATAATGTACCTTCTTTGCTTTCTGAACTATAATTACTTTCAGAATATTCGCTATTTATTAAAAATTTATTAATATAATTTCATTTATTACGGTTAATTATTAAATTATATTAAAATGAATAAAAATATGAAAAATGTATAAAATAGTAGTAGATCTTATGGTATTCTGAGTAGCCATTAAATTTTTTTTTTCATTTATTTCGATATAATGATCTAGGAATATACTTTTGATATTTAATCTAACCATTAAATTCTTCATTTTGTTATAAAGGATGAACAAATGAGATAACATAATAGAATTGACATAGTAGAAATAATTTCATTACACTTAGCTAGCAATAATCTCTAGCTTAAATTAAAATTTGGATTTAATCAAAATGACATTATTTTTTATAAGTTACTTCTAATAAATATGTCAAATAGTAATTTACAGGTGCATATAAAAATATTATTAATCTTTGATTAAAAGTTGAGTACTTGAGTACTTATTCTTATTACAGGTTCAAGGAATTTTGCTTTGGATTTTGGATGGATAAAATAGGATGAATATTTTTGATTTCAAGTTTATATTTTTCATAATTGTGCAACTCAATTTAATTTAAATATATAACGAATGTTTTCAATCTATTTTACTCAGAATCTCATGTTTCTTCCTTTGTATGAAACTCATTATGTGGCTAATTATTTATTAATAATCACAAATGAATAAACTTGGAGAAAATTTAATTATTAAAATTTGATATAAATTTTAAATTACAAGTGAAAAAATAATTTGTATTAAATGTTTATTAAAATATGTATGGTTTTGAATGTAAAAACTAATGTGTATAAGTTCAAAAAATATATAAAATTTATTAATATGTATTATTTAATATTTTAATATTTTCTCTGTTTTTAAATGTTCATTTATAATTCTAATACAGTTAAAAGCGTTTACAGTAATGTGATAATTTTTTTTTTCTTTAGAAAGAAGAGTATTAAATTAGCTATGATATAATAAATTATGGTTACGCACATACATCTAATACCATTTTATTCGCTTCATGAATAAGGATTTATGATTTCGACAGAAATAATAAAATAATTCTATTTGTTAAAAAGGATCATTAATAGAATTAATCAAACTATGAGTTGATAATTTATATTTATCAAAGTAGAACAAGGAATAAAGGAGAACTAAAATTAAATATATTTTTCGTGATATATGAGATATGTATCAAACGATACTTATAAGAAAAGTTGAATTGTAGCTTAACCACTAACCTACGACTATGTAAATTATATATCGAATAAAGATATTTATAAAAATTTAGTAAAATAGTTTATGCTTACCTCTTTCTCTAAAACAAAATATTTATACCTAGCACCAACTTTAACCTACATGCTTTAAAAAGTATAAAAATTTAATTTTTTTTAAAATGGCTATGAGCTTTGACACTATAACAAATATGATATATTAAAAAGAAAGGAAGGATACTGCCAAAAACTTAAAATATGAAAATTAAAAATAAATATAATATCTGAAGTGTATGAAATTCTTATATTATATTTAGTTACATTAATTAGATATCATCATGTTTATAAATTAAAATTTTTATTTTTAAACCTTTTAAAATTGCCTACTGTCATTTGCATTACCATGTGTTGTTATACGTAAGGCTCATCAAAGAAAATTATAATCTCTAACCGTGTATTTCTTATGCATCACGTAAATTACAATGTAAGCTTAATGGACTTTTAAAATGGCGTTACGAAATCCTGAATAGCTACTAGATATCCAAATGAAGTATACTTATTTGCATTTATAATTTAAATGGGGTATTTTTGATGCACGTATTTTTTTGTTCATTTCCATTATAAAACACATGGGGGTAATAAATTAAAATTAAAATAATCTTATAAGGTGCAATATTTTTGAGTATTTATAAGACAAATGATTTTTTAAAGATTAAATTTCAAGAAAATTATTTTAAAGTAAATCCAATTTCAAAATTTTTACCTTTCTGCATCAATTTTTTATTTTTACGGATTATAAAGTGAAAAGTCTTGTATACATCAAATTAAATATATACAAAAAGCATTTTATAATAGAGCATTTTTGAAAAAATCATTCACAATTTAAACTTGATTCAATTATTCACTTAATTTCAAACTTCAGATTAAGTCACAATATTTTTTACAGAAAAATGTTTGAATTTATATTATTTTAAATACTACCAAAGATTTTATTTTAAACTACTATTTTATTATTATATTTTAATAAATGTGCTTATTTAAATTTTTATTAAAATGAATATATAAAAATAAAAATAATTTTTTATTAGAAAATTAGATTCATGTATGGCATTAATAATTAAAATATCCAACATTTAATTTTTCGAAATTAAATTAATGAGTAAAATTTATGTTTTAGAATTTTGTAAAAAAAAGCTAAATAAAAAAATTGATCATATATTATTAGTTGAATATATAATAATTTTATACAGCTTATTTTTATTTATATTGAGATTTTTGTTATTGATAAAATGTTTGTTATAAATAAATGACATCCTAGAAATTATTTTTTTTGGAGATATTTTGGAATATAATGCCCTGATGTTATATGCTATTTAAATATAAAATACGTTATATATACAAAATATTTAAATAAAATAACTTACTTAAATCTCATATGTATATGAAGGGTTTCCATCTATAATTATTATGCATTGATATGTAAATGGATAGACATTTAAAAGACTTGACGCAAAGATAACTCACGATGCGTATATATATGTATATATATATATTTACATGTATTTATATTTATATGTATATATATTTAAATATATAAATTCATATCGACACATATACATGATCACATCTGCATACTATTTTGTACTATTAAAATAATCAATAGTAAGAATATTTAAGAAAATCTTCGATCTATCTAAGTTTAACGTATAAAATGATTTGTACTGTAAAACAGAAGTATTAATAATTTTATTAATAGTATTATTGTAAAATATTTATAAAATCAATTTTTATTTGTTAAAATATTATGTAAGGAACGTTTTTCATATTAATAAATGCATTATAAAAGAAACGTTATAATGAATATGTTAATGTTTAAAAATAACTATAATATTTTTATAATATAGTATGTTCAATACTCTGTTTAAATTTTTCGATAATATTAGTTATATTAAAAATATTATTGAGTACTATTTTCTGCAGAACTTTATTCATAAGAAATTTAAAGTAAAAAGTAAAATAATATCAATAAAAATTATAGATATGTAATTATCTATTAGAAAATAAATTGCAAACATTTTATACAGAAAAGAATAAATAATTTTTTTAAAGTTTATAATAAAAATATTATCACAAATATTGTGGAAATTAAAAGTTGATTATTATTAAAAGTATGTAATATTCTGAAATTTAAAATTCAAATATGAATCTACAGATCACGTAAATAATTTAAAAATAAAAATTTTTTATGGAAAATATTATGTTATTTTTTTATTGTATGCTTATACTTTCTGTTTCTCATTTTTTATTCCTATTGTTTTCTTAGTGATATTCTTAGTCGTTTATATTGCTTGTTTTATACTATTTGAATTTATATTATTTACATTATTTTATTTATTCGATAGCAAAGATATCAAAGTAAATTTCGCAGTGTAATGCAGATCAAGATAAGATTTATGAATACATGTTTGTTTACACATTTACACTTGCTTTTATTTTGTTTGATTCACGTTTTATGTTTTGGCGTAAACCAGTGAAAAGCATATTTCCACGACTATTAACACAAGTAAAAATAAAAAAGGTTGCTGGTAAACTCTTGAGCAATACTAGAATAAAAGCTTCAACATTTGACACGAAGGACACATGATTCAGCATTCATCAATAATACATGAAGAGAACAAGTTTTCACCGCCAGTTTCTCAAAGAAGTCAGCATTGTATATACACAAAGCATACGTTCGCACAGTGCAAAGCATTAGAATTTAAGTGCGTAGAATAAATGCGTAGAGCCAAAGTATAAGAAAATATCAAAAGAGAATAGCACCCAGGCACCCTTTAGAACTGACTTTCCTCTTCGCCGAATCCAAGTTAAGGGCGGAAAACCTACCCGGACAAAATGCACCCCGACTGGAAAGTCTGCAGCCTCGAAGCCTGACACTACCAACGGCGTCTTAATTAGAAGCATTACAGCATCCCTTCCGACAAGGGCAGAGACTTAGACGACTGGCTTACATCTCTGGCAATCAGCATCTCCACATAGTCCTCGTTGAACAAACAATTTTCTCGGCAAGTCTTACAAGTGCAGTAGAGAAACTGCTGATGCTGGAGCTTTAAGAAAAAGAGCAGGAAATTCTAGGGCTTCTAAAATTCATTTAGCTTCGATACAGCAATTGGCCATTACTAAAATTATGGGGAAATTGAACGGCGCATTCCCCTGGTACTGAAGTCAAATGCTGGGATAACGACAAGAAACTGATATCATCACAACTGCTTTTCTGACTGTATACTTTAGATGAGTCACCAATTCTCTAATTCGAAATGATGGTGATTCAGACTTTGATGATGATTCAACCTTAGCGTGGAAAAACCTTCGAACAAATGTTATCGCAAACCTAGCACAACAACTATTGCAATGCTATACACGCAGGTGTAGAAATACCAGAGTTTTGTTATTATAAATAAGTTTCAAAAGGGTTCATAAATATCAAAATGCTGTCAAAAATTATATTACTAATAGACGCATGCCAGTGGTATCTGCAAAAAATTTCATGAATGAGCTGTGCCTGAAGTATCTAATTTTTTTTTTCATTTGGCGAATACTGGTTATGACGATTTTGGAAAGAGTCGTACAATGTAGAAAAAATCTTTTCCCACTTGTCCCATTTTGTTTTATCGATATTTAGATAAGGCACGATTTTACTTCGCGCGAAGAGTGTTTTTCAATTTTTGGACACAGCGCGATGAAGTGATTAGTGGAAAAACGCTACGAGAGAATGTTTCGTTTAAAGATTCTAAAAAAAAAAAGAAAGCGCTTACCTTTTTTAATCAAATATGATTTATTGATGGATTTATAAACAATTTTAAATAAAAATTTTAAATTCTTCAAAATAATTTCCTCCTGCATTAACGTATTTACGAAGGCGAGTTTTCCAGGTCTCAAAAGCAGTCTGAAGCTCTTCTACTTTCATATTTACGCAAACTTTTCGCATTTCAAAATTTTTTTGCACTATATTGTGTACCGTAGATCGCGATAAATTCAGTTTTTCTGCGATTGCTCCAACTATTAATCTGTGATTCGTATTTAAAATTTTTAGCACGCGGCTCTCTGCCATTTTCCACATTGCGATTAAAATTATCTTTTATAAGCCCTTGGTAACATCTTTAATATTTTCGCACTGTTTTTCTTAAGTTGTTTTTCTTAAGTTCACGATATTTTGTATTTCCCATAAATACATTAAGGTAAATAATTCTTATATGAAATTAATATCATTCACGTTACTAAATTATTTAAAATTACAACTCATAAATTATTTTATATTTTTATAATAAAATGTAATGTTTTTAATAATATATTTAATTTATATATTTTAAAAATGTTTATTTTACAGCGTATACATGATTTAAATATGCACTAATAATAAATCTTATTTATCCAATTTTTTTTAATTTAAATACACATTAATAAGCATGTTTATTATAGTAAAGATTGTACTTTTTTGTGCATTAATTTTTAGGTACGAATTATGATTAATGTAAAGTGGTTAACATTGGATATAAATAATAAGACAGGTATTTTCTTTAAGTTTAGAAGTTTTCGTATCCTATTTACATTTACATATATTTGAAAGTAGGAACAAATTCTATCGAGAGTTTGTAATATATATATATTTGTTTGGTGACTTGTATTATATGAGTAAACATAGGCACATATAAAATTTAAATACATGAAGAATACTACTAAGTAGTAAAATATGTACAGATAAAAGTTATTAAATTTAAAACAGAAGTTTTAAAATAAGAACAAATATCGATACAGAATATTTCTTTGATTCAAGCTGTTTTAGTTTTCTATCTCAGTTTATCCCGAAAAATCAATTAAAAATTATTATAAATTTTTAAAGAATAAAGAAATTTATAAGAAATAAATATTCTTTACATATCAATGATATAATATTATTTTAAATTTTATTAATTTGAAAAGTTTTGAATCCCTTTTAAATTTAAATTATATACACAATTTTAATAAAAATAAATTTGATGATTTGTTTAATTATTTGTAAATTTATCCTTATAAAGTTATTGTAAGGATAATTTAATTTATCAATAATTACTTGTATTCGTTTTAACTTTATACATATTAAAGGTCAAATAAAGCGAGATTCATGATACATTTATGTTTGCAAAATAATAATTCCTTAGAAAGTTATTTAAAGTATGTGAGATTTTTTTCATAATCATAAACGAATTTTTTAAAATAGTAATGTTTTTTTGCAAATATAAAAAAAGTGAGTTGAAAAAGAACTTTAAAGCTAAACCGAAATTCAGTAAAATAATCACAAACATGGGAGGTAATTTAGAAAGTGAGGATTTGTATATCATAGTTCTCAACAAATTATTTCTTCCGAAAATAATAATAATGAGAAAACAAAATTCTTTTGAATTTAAAATAATTGATAATGTAATATAAAGCATGATAACAGGAATATAGTAAGTATGGAAACTAATAATCACTGCTACCCTTTCACTAAATCATAACATGATGATAATAGACTGGTTAATTTACATATGGTAATCTGAAGTAAATATTTCCAATTGCTTTTAAAATTATGAACAACAATTTGTAGAAGTAGAAAATTGTAATGTCAATTTGTTACTTGAGAGATAAAGAATGTTTTTCAATTTTAGTTATTGACATAAAAGCGCACTATGAAAGTAGAAAATTCGAATTACTAATGATGTGTAATAGAAATGCGAACTACACATTTTGAAAAAGTTTAGAATAGTATTTCCCTCTTGAATACGATTAAAATAAAGGATTGAAAAAACTAAGGGATGAACCACATAAAGTATTTGGTTTGTTGAATTTAGATGGTTAGAATGTGGCTTGGATTTCTGCCATATTCAGTGTACTAGTTATAAACAAGATAAGTTTTTCTCGAAAGAAAAAAAGTTAGGCATTAAAAGCCCACGGTATTGACCAAGAAATCGCAGATTTTCACTTTTTTCAGAGTTATTCATAGCAAGAGAGTTAGAATGAATAATGATATTAAAAAGAATTTGTTAACAATTAAATTAAAGATAGTTAATATATTATAAATGCTAAGGAATGACAGGTTTCATTTCTAATATTAAGAGCACCGTCTTTTCATAAATAAAATATAGAATTCGTTAATAATTTAAGAGAGAACTTAATTTTACATAGATTTACGTGAATATAAATTAATTTCTGAATTTAAAATTAAGGAGTGTGAGTAGTATTATTAAATTTTAACGACTAAAAGTTTAATCTTTATTTAACTAAAATTCCCTGGTATCAAACAAAATTTCATCAAAATAAATCTTTGCACATCTGAATTCCAATTTATTTTTAAAATATGAAGATACTATCATCGAGGAAAGAACCTTCAAAATATATTTAAGGATCTTCTAAGAAGGACAACTGAGTTGAGTCGCATTCGCCAAAGTATTCGCCTACCGACTAAAACCTCTACCGAGTTGGAGAAGGGGATCAAACACTTTGGTTAGACCTCCGAAATGGAATTGTGGTAATGATAAAAGTTTGGATGTAGTGGTAGGATGTGACGAGGCTAGAAAGGATTTATATTAGCGGATTAAAGAAGAGAGCTTATAGATATAGTCATAGGCCTTGGGGTCAAAGGGGAAAGGATTTAAGTGCTAGAATTCGGATGATTCGCGATAACGTTCCAAAGGTCGGAGGTTTAACTTAATACAGATTCATGGGGCGGGGGAGGGGGGGTGGAGGAAAAATTTCATTGCTTATCATATCTGTGTATGTGTCTGCGAGATAAATTTTTCGCTTATACCCACTCGGCGTTTTAATACTTTAGCATGAAAAGATCCGGGGCGCGCTTTTCGAGGAAAATAATCACAAGATGGCATCTGTATTAAGCACGTCTTTTACTAAGAATACAACTCATGAGTAAAATAGTAAACTGTAATGTTATCATTATTATTATATATATTTGAATTGGTTATAATATGATGTATTGTCGGAATATTTAAAACACCGTTAAAATGAAAATTATTTTCCTGAATTACAACAGTTTTTAATCAAACAATGTGTATCCGTTGGTAATACAACAGTATTGAAAATTGAATAGTTTAAATGATGTGTAATATATTTTATATTTTTGAATATTGAAGATATACATAGTAATTATTTTTGTTGTAGTTTACGCTTATGATTTTACTCGCATGTTTGATTACGGCGTTTGTTCAGGTTAATCGCTGTAAATTTACTAACATGAATTGAATGTAATAATTAATAACAAATACAAAATGAAAAAAAAAACATATTTGTGTTATCTCCTCTTCATATTATAAATCATATTAAAAAATTGGAGATCCTTGTTTACGTAGATATGAATTTATGGATCTAATTTTAATTTTCGATATGTGAATTATACATGAAAAATATTCTTGTAGAGTTTAGAGTCTTTGGTAAAGAAAAGGCTGATTAAAAATCCTTAAAAAATTTTTATTAACTGTAAAGTAAAATATTATATAAATATTATACTAGTTTAAAAATTTTAGAACATCTAAATGTAGTGTTATATAAAAATATTTGAAATAACTCAATAATATGCACGTTAAAATTTGTTTGTTATTCATTATTAAATACATAATTTGATCAATATCTTCGTCTAATTAAATTTAAAAAAATATTAAATTGGGTCAAAGTAAATTTTTTAACAAATTATTTCAAGTTTTAGATTAGATAATTGTAAATTTATTTACAAATTTTATACGATAAATAATATTTTACTTAAGTATTTTTATATATTTTATTAAATTATCTTTGCATAATTTTGTTTTAAAGAATAACTATATTAAATAATTATATTACAATACGCCGATCAAAATTGTAAAGTAAAATATTTTTCAAATAATATTTCTCAACTTTGTAAATATTTATAAATTAATTAAAACAATTCGTATGAATCAATATTTATAAAATAATAAAATAAGAATACCTATTTATACTGCTTGAATAAAATTGTATAAATAGGTCTGATAAGCATTTTTACTGTTTTAAATTTGCACAGAATATCCTATGCATAAGAAATAGAGTATATAGATTTTGTAATTTTAATAAAATGATTTTCTTGGTGAAGTGGAAGAATGTACAAGTATGAACTCTAACTCACAGTTAGTAAAATTTTCTAGTGAAACGGCCATTGACGGCACGTGGGTTTTCCAAAATTCATTTAACCCGGCAGAACAGTGAAAATAATTTTTCCTGCATATTGCCGATGCACGGGTGCGCGCTCGGATACTTTAAATGCCGAAATAGGTATGATTTTTCCACACTGTTGTACGGGAAACACGCAACGGGATGAGGCAATCGAAGAAAGAGGAGGAAAGCGAGAGAAAGTGCGGGAGAGACGGAGAAAGGCAAAACAATTTCGACGTCGGTTGGCTTATATAATTGATAGCCGGTCATTCGCCACCCCTCCCCACCCCCACCACCACCACTGCCACCTCCACCACCACCACCAGCAGTAATGCCCGGGTACCGATGGCAGCGACTTGGGCGCGAGATAGAGAGGCAAAATCGAAATTTGTTTATTGTCGCGTGATTTCGAATCTATGAAGTAAACTCCCATGAATTTGCTGGTACAGCGCCAGAGAAAGAGGTGCTGCTGCTTTTTTGGTAAAATTGATATTGCTCTTCGGAAATTGAACTTCCTTTTAATTAGCCTAACATTTTAATTAGAGCGTTGATTTTTAATGTAGAGCGGTTACGGTAAATCTGTAGTGTTGTAATTGAATGTCGGATCTAAAGATTAAAAATTAATTATGAAATTTATAATTTATTCCCGTAAAAATTATTTGTGGGCGTATTTACATTACTCTACTAGGTATTCCGGGTAATTTTTAAATGAAATGCTAGCTCTTTCAATTTAAATTACATAAGATATATAATATGTACAAAATTATTGTATACAATTTTTTATCTCTTTAATTCAATAAATTATTTCATTAATAGTGAATTTATAATTTTACATGCTTATTTCAATCAATAAATTAAATATTTAAAGTATAATTTTTCAAAAATATCAATTATAGGATTTAAATTTTTTAACCTATACTTATACATAAATTAAAATTTTTTTTTATTTGTATTTGATACAAGTAATGACAATAGTTATTTGTACATTTAAATATATTTTCTTACAATTATTTTCCAACCTATCCTCTAGTATATGAATTGAATAATTAATGAAAAGATTTTTTTTAGTATTTTAGCAAGTATTTACTTCCATATGATTATCTTTAAGCATTACCAATCGACTTTTATTAATTGAATCAATTATACTTAATCATTAAGAAATATTTATATATTAAAGTATTAAAGTATTTTATAAATAGGCTACCAATTTTTTTTAAACAGAAAGTTTAATCGCATTGCTATAAAAATATGAAATTATAATAAATATTTGATCAACAACAAGATTAAATGTTTGTAAGTTTAGGAAAGAAATGATTGTTCTGAATTTCATTTCTTTGCCGGAAACTCACCTCTCCAACAATAATCTTGACAATCGAAATTAAGAAACTTAAGTTCATGTTTTCATAACTATTTGAATAGCCCATAAAAAAGGCGTATAACTTTTCTACTTTTGCCACAAGAGCTCCGGAATTCAATTTACTATTTGCAAAGTCCATACGTTAAACATCGCATTTTATCGCCTCGAACCCACGCAGCCTCCACAAAAACACAACTATTCAGGAGGTCACTTTCTCCGAAAAACCTTAAAAAACAGGACAATAAAATGAGAGGAGACTTCAAGGATCGGGTCCGTGCGTGAGAACCGAGTGGTCCAGCGCTTATAAATCTCGCAGCTGCACGAGCGCGCAGATGAAGAAAGCGCGTGTCAGTGAAATTGAAGAGAATCTTTTTCGCGCATTCGTGGGCGGCCCCAAAGGTCGGGGAGGGGGGGGGCGATTCGTTTCGCGTCCAAAGTAATGGACGTCTGTTTGTCATTGGTACGTCGGTCTACATTTTCGAGTTTTCGAGCGGCGCTTCCTTTAGAGTTCGCTGCCTATGATGATGTTGATGATTATGATGATGACGCTTAACTCAAAATCTCGATGTCGTTGAGAAGAAAGGACCCTCGAATATCTAATATGCGTTAAATCTTTCTATATGACTCTCTGTTTTTCTGTTTTGAAGGTTTACTATTCAACTGCTGTAGGTAAATTCTTTTATTATCAATATTTTTGTATTATATTGTAATGGGTAGATTTTCGGATTCCGTGTTTATTAACGTCAATAGATATAATTACAAGTGCTGAAAAATCATTATACCTTTTATATGAATTGTAGAAATATATTTATTTTTACCTTAGTAAAAATAAAATAAAACACCTTCAAAAATAAAAATTGTGTTAGATTTGGTAATCAATTTTTTAATTTTTTATAGAATCTTAATATTGCACTCTAAATATTATTTTATTTATTTACTAAACTATTTAGAAACGCTAAACAAATTAACCCTAATAATTATTTTTATACAAAGTAATATTACAAAGAAAGTTTATTTTTTAAATCAAATTTTTTTCTTGAATAATCTATCCATGTAAAATCTAATTTGTAGATAATTATACATTTACTACTAAAGGTTAGTATTTAACGTACTTAACTCTTTGTATTCTTGATAAAAAAAATATTTAAACAGCTCATTAAATGGACTAAAGTGTATAATCTTATAGTATACAAATATAAACAGAATAAATTTTTCAAATATCTTGCAATTCATACCGATAAGTGTATGATATTAATATTCGTTAAATTATGGTACTGGTGTTTTTATTGTTTTTATGATTTTATTTTTTTATTTTCAGCTTTGTAATATTTACAAAATTTTTACATAATCCAACAAGTTATATAAATGTATACATTTTAATAATCCATTTTTAAAATCATTTTATAAAAAATATGTATTGTTAAATTACTAGTAATGTTTCATGTAATTATTTCCGGTTAATTTTCATCATGGTAAAATATTCTTTAAAAACAGATTTTCTTTTTTACATAAAATAATTAATGTACTTTAGAATACCTTGAATCTTTTGAGATATAATTAATTTGTCATTATATTTAAGCAGTTTTTTTCATTTATTGTTATAGATATTTATATAAATTGCTTATACTTTGATAAATATATTTGAATGAATATTCTTAAAATACTTTTTAGAGTATTCAAAGAATAATAATTTTGTATAATATTTTGTATAATTACAGACTAATTATAAATAATAAATGTTTATTGCCAGAAATTAAAAATTATAAATATATATTTTACCTATAGAATATAATAGATTATTTGATTTATTCAGCTATTGTATTCAATGAAACCATAAAAATTATATTATGAGAATAAGAAAGAATTAGAAAGAATAAATCTTCTTAATGAAGATTTCACTTAAATTACTTTTATTTTTCATTCTCTTCAATCTTTTTGAATTTTTGCAAGGTAACAATTCAAATATATGTATAAAATATTATTTATATATTATAATATATAATTAATTTTAAAAAATGATAAAAAAATAGAATATGTAATTTCAAATATTACAATTTATTGTTTAATAAAATTTTTTATTTACAATATAAAGAGATTTATATTAAAATTAATTTAGTCATATTGTATTGCTTATATTAATACAGTTTTATAAGCTATATTTAATTGGTATATAATTAGTTTATGAAGAGAATTACTGTTCTTATTGTTACAATTATGTTGTTTAATGAAACTTTAATTTTAAGTACCGTATTTGTATGCGTAAAATATTTATTTAGTAAAATCATTCAAAAGATTTAAATTCATGACGCCTTACAAATCTATCTTTAGTTTTTGTATCAATAGAACAATTGCGATGTAATTCGGTTTATTCTTCATGTTACTCAAAGCTCTATTTGAAATCCAATTCATTATAATTCAGTTCCCTGATATCACCAAAACTTCTTCAACACAATTGCTTTTGATATATCCTTCATTCATTATGAAATAAGCAGACGAAAAACATTTCTATATTTATTTTAAAGATCAACCAAGTCATTAAGATTACACTTAAATATCACAGGTAGTTCTTTATTCCAATAAACTAATTTATGTTTATTACTAATTTATGTAATATTAAGAAGAATCACTTTCTATCTAATGTAATACTAGATTGCTACCTTAAATTACCATTTTACTTAATTAAACACCTTTTTAACTTTGTCGGAAAACTTACCTGGTGTCTGAACGTGATGACATCATAAAAAGATTTTTGGCAGTTTGTCAGATGTTCAGCAGTTCTTCATCAAAGAATGTTATAGAATAACAAACTTTTATATTATATAATTCTTTCATAGAATTACGATTAGAATGAATAGAATTTCACATTATTGAAATTCCATCCTATTACAAGATTCACAGATTTTAATCATCTTATAGAAAAAACAATATTGTCCTGAAATTCTTCAATCTAAAATATCTTTGATGTACGAGAAATAAAAAAAAATATTTTTTCTTGAATTCCTACTAGGATATTGAAGCCACAGGTTTGTGGAATGATTAGCTGCTTAATAGCAACCTGCGGTTTCGAATTTCTATTCAAAAGGTAATTTCAGTCGGTAGATACCAGCCCAAGGGTGGTAAATCCGACACTACCCCATATTCTGGCACCTTAGAAACTTGGAGCAATCTTAAGAAGAGGTGTCTTTTGTAAAAGCTCCCCTTTCAAAAAAACTTATTGACAAAAAAATCTTTCAAACCTACTTTTACAAATCATTAATAATCTGTTTGTTTTCTTTTCCTTAAACTGGTAAGCATACGGAAGCGAGTATAATTCATCAGTTACAAAAGTCTCAAATTAGTAAATATAATGTATGATATGTATTTTTATAAATTATTTAAATACCAAAAATGATTTTTTGTATTGACGAGGTTAGGTATTGAAGTAATAATTCATAATAAATCCGTAATGAAGACTTATTTATGGTGTATTAATATCATTTTACTTTGAATAATAGGATCTTGTCTTCATATTTAAATGATTTTTTATGATCTAAAACACGAATTGTTAAAAAGTAAGTGGATCCCGTTATATCGTTTGGGGTACTTTTTTTTTATTATGACTATTAATCATATAATTTTCTGTTGAAGATTTTAATTTTCATAACCTAAAAAGCTCAATTGTATTATTGTATTTATACTTAAACTTTAATAAAAAAATTTTTGAATACTCTTTTTGACTAAAAACAAAATTATCATTGTGTATTGTAAACATTTGTGATTAGTGGATTTATCTAGTGCATGTAAAAATCTTAACACCCTTATAATTCTGTAAATAAAACTAAGTTGGATTAAGTTAATTTTCAAATAATTTTGCAATTAACTGGAAAGTCTTTTTATAAAACGACCAAGTAATAATGAAATTCTTTTGATTCAACAAATAAACATTCTTTTTAAACACATACTCTTCGCGTATAAAATTTTATATTTATGTTTGAAAACATAACAATGCAATTGAAACAAAATCTTGTGGAATATATTTTATTGGCAGTAAAGAGTTGATTTAATCATTTTAAAAGTAAAATTTTAAGTGAATATGTACAATTGTATTCAGTTACATTGTGTTTCTTAAATACATGTAAGCATTTCTTGAGTAGTTTTTTTTAAAATTACCATTATAAGTTATATAAATCGTTTATTGCAAGTGCCATTAAAAGTTTTAAGTTTAAATTCATAAAATATTACTAATTTTATGACACTTTAGGCTTCTTAGTAGAGCAATAACGAAAAAATTTGCATTAATCACGGCTCCAGATTAGTTTCTCCGCAACTTTACGGGGTCCAGTTCTTTCACTGTACAGTTATTTTGTTGGTAAAGTAGATGAGATTAGAAACAATACAAAGACGAAGAGACATAAAAAAAGGGGGTGCGAGAATGAATTCGACACGCGAGAAATCGAGCATGACGGCTTATTTATCTTTGAACGGTGCGTGAATTACAGATTGAATGGCCGAAAGTTAACTGGACGCGAGGGCGGCATTTCAATTAAACGAAGCTCGCCTCTGCCTCCCCCTCCCCTCCCCCTCTATGCCGTGACCTTTGTACCTTGGGTCGGCGTTGTTCGCGCATTCTCACTGACAAATTGGAAAAAATGCCCGCTGGTGCTCCTTTCGTGCTGCGTTTACCTGAGCACGTGTAAAACATACTAATTAAACAACATTCGTAGTTAGCAGTCAATGATCGTTTCGTTTTAAGGTTATGATCTTCCATTAAAATATTAGTGCGGGAATCGTAATGGGCAAATGTTATACAAATAGAGGGTAAACAATCGTATTGTTATGAGTGCATTTTGGTACACACGCACACACACATATTTGTACATATAAGGTTTGGGGGTTTGACTTTTAATTACTCGCTCATCAAATTCAACGAAATATTATTTTACATTAATTAAACCCGACTTGAACATTTCACTTTTAATATGGAATTATATACACTATATAAGTTTTACAACGTTTTGTTCTTACACAACGGAAGTTACAGCAGTGCTTTTAAATTATTTCCTTTTCTAAGATTGAGAGATTAGAGTATGTATTCTTGTAGGAATTTTCTTCGGCCATTCCAAAAACTCCCTAATGTTCACCTTTTTATATAAACAGTATAACTAGTATTCGTTTAAGTATGTTTTATGAACGTTTGTGAAAGATTCATTAAACAAACTCAAACAAATTAAGAACTTCCGAACGATCAATTTTACTTTAAGAGAAATATCACTCATTATAATCAAAACTTTGTTTTAGAACAAAAGGCTTTTCTAAAAATAAAATTAATATACTTAATGTTTGTCTAGCTCCTCCGAAACTTTACATTTTATGTTTTCTAAATGCTTTAATTTTGCTGGTGCATTCTTCGAACATTTTAAAAGCTTTCGAATAATGTGCAGTTTAAGTTTTTTCTCAAATACGAAACGTTGAGTGATCACTAAATTCAAATGGTAAATTGAATCTTCAAAATCATATTTTTGGAGGTATGATGAAAATGATAATTTGAAAAGTAAATTTAGTATTATATGAAATAACTTTATATAAATGAAAACATTAGAAGTTACTGTACAAAAATTTAATTATTTCGTGTTCTTCATATAAATGGAGATTTCAATGTAGAAATACGACAATTAAAACATTATTTATGAAATAAAAACATTATTAATTTTTTATGTTGAAGTATAGTTACGATAGCTTTAAATCAAATGAAAAAATATACAGATAGCTGCAAAAATTGTTTCAATTTCAAATATTTTTTTAATTTTAATATTTACTACTGTTTTAAATCAAATAATAATTACAGGGATTTTTTAAATAAAATATTTGTAGAGTTATATTAAAATTAACATTCAATGATAAAATTCTCTGCGCAATGAAATTGTGCAACATCTATCATTTAGATTTATTAAGATGGAATCGTATTTTATAATATTTATTCAGATAATATTATGATTTAAAAAAAAAAAAAAAAGAAAAGAAGATCGATATATCACTAGTATAATCATAATTGAAACTAATTTCCCGCCGTCTCTATAATAATAATTATATGAGTAACGAGTAAATACTAGAGTTTAAGTGGGATTCAGTGTAAAAAAAAAGCCAGAACTGCAGAAGCTCCCCAGCGAAGAAGACAGACGAATGCAAACGAAAGCAGAGGAAGAGAGAGGCAAATGAAAAAAAGAGTAAAATGGCACCGGGACTAAACGAAGGAAAACTTCATTACGTCTGCTCGGTTGCACTACAACTAACCATTGTATAATTCCAGATGAAACCACCCGGCATATCTCAAACCTATGTTGTTTCTTTTTATCTCCCACTTTTATTTGAGATACACCCGGGGGGCTATTGCTCAGCGCCACGAGGAAGTGGAAGCTCATTTCTCAGCTTTTGGAACTGTGTGCCACGCAAATTTAGCTTCTTTCATCATATCTGGCAACCTGAGATGACATCTTCATGGAATGCAAGACGAGACATTAACGCCCCTATTGTAACTGTGTACGTGTGTGCGCGTCTGTCTGTCTGTCTGTCTGTCTGTCCGTCTGTTTTTCTTTCATCCTCTCCCTCTCCTTAAGATGTAGTCTTTTTAAGTCGATGTCTTTTTGTTCATCTTTGTGTATTCTGGTGTGAATGTGTAATTGAATATTCACGCGGTTACATACAGTCTATGTAATTGAGGAAATTATTGTTAGCGTTTGTTACGACGTAAAATTTTTTTCTTTCTCGTGTTTGTCGAATGTATCTTTCTTCTTGAAGAGTATGAAATTAATAAATCTTTAATTATTACTTGAATAAATTTTCATTATGTTTAATCATTTTATTTTTTTAACTTTCTTTATTGAATTTCATGATTGATTATATACTTTTTTAGTCTAAATATAAACATTCGTTTTATTACTTATTTATGACTTCAAATAAAAACACCTTTACATAAATTAAATAGCTTAAGTGAGATTCACATATTGAAATAAATTACTTGTTCTATTATAATCTAATAAGATATTCGAGGTATACAAACTTTCTAGAGAGACTTTCCAATAATGCAATTGTCAACAGCAAACAGTATTATATAGAATTGTGTCAAGAGACAGATGAAACTTTGAGAATACTATTCCTAATGTACATTGAGAAAATAATATACATAATATAGCACGGTCTTCTCTAATGTAATCGTAAGGTTTGTGATCTACTTTAATGTATTTTTAAAGCAAATGAGCACTGCAGTATAAATTTATGCAGATATATGTATTACACCTTAAGTATTAAACTTTACAAAGTGGAATTTTAAGGTTGTATTGTTTTAAATTATTGATATGTTTATTTAATTTCTTATTATTTAAATACAATCAACTACGAAATTCCTTTGGCTGTACTGTTCCTTTTTTGTTTATAAAGTTCTTCAATTTAATAATATATAAATGAAATAAACAGTTGGTCAATATTTGTTTCAAATCTGTTTTCGACGTTCTGAGATATTAGTATTAAACTTTCTCTATTTAACCTTTGACTGTTGAGTTTACATATTTGATATAACGGACTTATGTTATTTTAATTCACTCTCTTTGTATTTGATGTATTTAACTATCACTTACAAAGTTGCTTTAAATATTTTCATAAACGTAAATATATTGCATACCTTTATACTTCCTTATATCCAAGTATACATAACTGATTCAATTTAATTTTATACTTTATACTATGATGATCCTATTATTACTTAATATATATTTAAATTAATTAAAATATTATGTAATATAGTAAATAATACAACGTTCACATTAAATATATGTAACAATTAAAAAGTTAATACAAATCCAAAAATATAATGGAATAATGATATTTTAAGAAAAAACTATATTTGCTTTATACCATACGCAATTTATTTCTATATTTTTAAACATTAATTTTAGTACTAAAAATATATTATTTTTAATTATGAATATTCAAACATTAGATAATTAAATTCTTGTATATATTTTGCATTATGTATTATTATCTTGAATACTGTAAATATTCAATAGAACTTTTTATCTTAATCAAGTAATGCATTGTTTACTAAAATAATTGACATATACAATTGTGTAATAAACGACTTTTCATTTTAAATTGATTAGTATACCTTCATTTGAAGATCACGTTAACTTTGAATCATTAATTTTTATTCAATTTGAATTAATAATTATCAGTTAAAAAACTTATGATTGACTTTATTTATTAACTTTTAACCAGTTAACAGCTTATACTTTATATTTGTTTCCGTTATATTTACATGTATACATTGAAATCTTTTAAAATAAATATTTATATTGAAGTAATCAAATATAAAAAAAATAAAATAATATTTCTATAATTTATTTTTATTCATTATTTTAAACTATTAAGTTTAACAGTAGTTAACTTTAGAGTTAGTTAAGCTTCAAAATTGTATTTATATTCTAGGAATCCTACTCAATTCTTTTTTTCTTTTTTTTTTTTAGTTCTAAAAATTAAACATTATTCCATTATTTTTCATTATTATTAAATAATAAAAAAAAAATTTCAGATAAAAATGACTATTATTTTATTTATATGTTGATATGTACTAATCAAAATAATACGTTCATACTTGTTAATTGAACTGTATAAAAGTCAAGCTAATGTCAACTTGACTATGGATAAAATTAAATAGGTAATCATATTTTTGAATCCATTGAAATATGTTTGAGTTGATATTATGAATAATATTATTAAGATCCGCACACGTGTTAAAGTTCTGTGGCACAAGAGAATGAGATAAGAAAAACGAGAAAAAAAGAGTTTTATTCTTGTGGTATGAACAATGCGTTTCTTAGTTTGCGTAGGTAATGCGCATGAAATGTGTGCTAGAGGCTTTTATCTTCAAGTTACGAAATATTATTATCCATGTGCAGCTCCTGTACCAAAATATAAGATTAGTGAAAAATAGGCTTAGCATAAATTAATGATGGAGTTGAATGTATTTTATGAGGCATTAATAATTAGGTATTAAATTATTCCTAATGTAATGAATTGCTACTCCTATGAAATTATAGTTAGTGCTTATACATTAAAAAAGAAATTTAAAGTTTTAATTAACTGAAATTAATTGAAGATATATATATTCAATTAATGTACTTTCAGTTGTTGCATAAACTTTTTACCTATTTATGAATAATTAAACATTGCTTTATACGATTCAAAAGATAACAATTAAAACATATAAAGATTTTATTAATTGATCATTATTTTTTTTTCAAAAAATTAAAATTCTAAATCACGTTGAATACTCAGTTCTAGGAAAAAAAAGACTTTTAATAAAATATTTGTCATTTATTCAAAAAATTATAAAGAACTTTTTTTTAGATTAATAATAAAAATATAATGATAAAATATATTCTAATAAAATAATAATAAAAGAAGAGGAGTAATAATAAAACAGAGGAACGTTAGATTGCATTTAGACTTATACATGGTGTATCCACGAAGTATCGAGTTTTTTTTTCATTTTGCCCCTATTCATCGTAATAATACGGGAGAGGTCTTAAAATATCGACAAACTCTTTCCGTATTTGTCCTTTTTTTTTGTTTTTCGATAATTAGGCGCGGCAGGATTTAACTTCGCGCGAAGGGTGTTTTTCAAAATTTTGACACGGCGCGTTGAAGCGATTAGCGGAAAACCACTACGCGAGAATATTTTGTTGAAAGATTATAAAAAAAAAAAATTCTTACCTTTCTTTTTTGAAAAATGATTTATTGGTGGAGTTATAAACAGTTTGAAATAAAAATTTTAAATTCTTCAAAATAATTTCCTCCTGCATCAACACATTTTTGAAGGCGTGTTTCCCAAATTTCAAATGCATCTTCAAACTCTAGCTTTGTTATTTTTCAAAAATTTTCATATTTATAAATGTTTTTGCACTATATTATACACTAAAGATTGCGTTAAATTCAGTTTTACCTGAATTGTTTTATCTGTTAATCGACAGTCCAAATTTTAAATTTCTAAACATTCGAAAGTTTTTTGGGCGCCCAAATCGAGGCTCGTCGATGATTCTTTCTCGGCCCTATTTAAAAGTTCTGTGCCATTTTTCATTTTGCGATTTTGACATACAATTATGTCCATACGCTTCTTGCAATATTTAATACATTTCCACACTGTTTTTTTAATTGCAAAAAAACTTTATCGCGTAACGCTGTTCGAGTAGTCGCTCCATCGCGCCGTGTCAAAAAACTGAAAAACACCCTTCGCGTAAAGTAAAATCCTGTCGCTCCTAATTATCGAAAAAACAAAAGAAAAAAGGGACAAATGCGGAAAGAATTTATCGACATTTTAAGACCCTTCCCAAATTTCTACGACGAATACGAGCAAAATGAAAAAAAAATCGATACTTCGTGGATGCACCATGTATAATATACGAATATTTGTTACTTTTTATATGTAAGATTATTTTCACTTATGGTCTTCTTATATATATATATATATATATATATATAATACACGTGTACAATAATATATAATTTAAAGATAAAAGTAATTATTAATTTAAAAAATTTTTTATTACGATAGTAATTTATTACAATTATATCAAATTTCATATACTTATGAAATTAAATATACTGCAACGTTTTAATATATCTTTATAATTATATACTTAAATAAGAAAATCATTAATATTTATCTACATTGTAAATTATTATTTCTCGTTTTACAATGAATAATAATACGAAAAGCAAGCGTATCAAATTTTTGAATATTAATTTTCAATACATGGCAATTGCTACTTTACAGTATGTATTTACATCTTTCGTGGGTGCAAAAAGGAAATTCAGAAGCTACGACCTCATGGAGATTAGATTGATTTTCCTTGTGATCATGAAAAGATTGTTGCCTTAGAGAGGAAAAAGTTTCCGGGATCATGCGGATGGATAGATTGACCAAAGATAAGCCAAGAAGCCATGATGCACTTTTCGATGCTTTGAAATTTCGTAACAACCTATGTAGAAATACATGTGTGATAAATGATAAAATTGCTGAAACTTGAATTTCTTCTTTTTATTTATTATTGGGTATTAGAATTTTTATCATTAATCGGAAATTTAACGTTTTACATCTTGTGACTAGTTTATAAAATCACTATTACTTATTCTTTATTCATATCTCAGATGTTAATAAAGTCTAAACTTTAAAAATGTAATTTTGTTTTTATTATCATTAAAATTAAAAATTTTTAATTTATAGAAAACATAATTTTACAAGATAAACACAGTGTAGTTTTCAAATGTATTTTCAATGGGAATATTATGAAAAATCTCAACTAATATTAAATGTTTCTATTATATATATATATATATATATATTATTTATATTTAAATTGTATGAGAATGTTAAATATTATATAAGAAAAAAAAAATAAAAAGTTTTTTTAGGATTAAAAAAAATTTGAAATGAGAAAATAAATAGTACACTGAATCATTTCATTATAAGAAATATCGAATTGCAAATAATCACATTGAAAAATTACAAACAAAATATTTTTAGTTTTTTTTTCTCAATTTGCTATTCTCTGGAAGCCTGTTATGCAATAAAGTTTTAGTTATATGCGAACAAGCAAAAATCAAAAATAAAGTTTTTACAAAATTATTGGATTAAAAAATTAAGTGTTGATTAATACTTTCAATGTGTACAGTAAAATTTGCTACCTATAACCATCTTGATATCTAAATTTGACCATAGTATAATAGTATAATTATGATAATTGATGCTTCTCATTTATAGCGTCATTGCTTTTTACGACACTACATAAATCATGCCAACTTCTCTTGTATTTCCACATTATCTATTTGTATAAAGCAGTTGGTGCATTACATTCGTCTCATAATCGAAAGGTCACTTCCATCAATCTGAGTTGTCATCAATATGAATAGCACGAGGTTGTGTTTGTTTAATAGTTACAGACTACTAAGTGTAGGTGCAACGTCAAATTTTATAGGTACATATGGTTTGAGCTAAGAAACTTTTCGAGAACACTAAAAAAAAATTTAATTCACTGGTAATATAATATATATTCGATTCTGAAGTCTTTATAATGAATAAAAACTCTTTATAATCTCAATATCCTTCAAAAATTAAAAAATCTGCTATAGAAAAAATTTTTAATTTAATTTATTTCTGTTATTAGATATAATTTATAATTCTTAGTTTTGTACTATCAATTTTTAAAGCTACTTAAGAACTCGTATTTTATCTTACCTTTTCAGCCTCATAACTATGAATTTATAAATATTAAATGTTAATAAACATCTTGAAACTTAGAAAATACATTAAAGAATATCTGGAAAGTTATAAGCTTGATCATAAAAATCTTAAGTGTAAGAAAAATTTTGTTATGCAAAAAATGAGATGAAAAAGCATTAAGCATTTAAATTGAATGTTATTTTTTAAAAGAGTTATTATAAGATTTATTATTGTTAATGAATTTGACAATGTAATAATCTAGAAATTTATTGTTTTTTTATGATTTTTTTTAATTTTAAATTTTTCTACTTTTCAAATTAAGTAACTTTGCAAAATTAAACTTTGTGTCTTATATCACAAAATTATTTATAGTAAAAGATTTTGCGATTAAAAATAATATGTTGATGTGTTGATAAATAATATTTTTTAGTAATTCAAAGACATTCATAGTGTATTCTTTACTGCACAAAATTTACTCATATGAAAGAAATTATTTATAATAATAATAAATATTATATACAATAATTAATAGTATTAAGTAATAATAAATATAATAAATAATAATAAATATTCTGAAATAAATTTTATTTGAATTCATACAAATACAATATCATTAAACTTAAAATTGTTTTTACTAAAATTGAAACGAATAGAAATGTAATAATGAATGAAAACATAAAACTGTAGAAAAAAAATTGATTTATATATTAAACGCATAATTAATTAAGAAAGTTAAATATAATATTCAGAATCTTGTTTATGATGGAAGAGTTTATATATAAAGTTATGTATGTGTATAGTTGTTTAGATGTCGATTTAATATAACTTAAGTACAATTGTTTATTTGTAATTTGTGTAGGCGAATGTGTTTGTGTAAATCTATATGAGTAATGGTGTCTTTTGTATGTGAAGCACACGTGTTTACATCATTGTATATGTATTTGTAAATTAATAATTTTTGATAATAATATAATATTGATTATTCATGTGATAGAAGAAATGTATCTTTCTACTATTTTTTATACTGTCAAATACCTGGCTGCGAGTGATTATTTATTTTTATACATATGTATGATTGTTACTCTTATTTTTATTTATAAAACTTTGAATTATATTGCATGGATTTACTTAAATATTTTTTACGTTAGTCTACCTCTATATATATCTCTCTTTCTTGCTTATGCATAATGAAATATCTTCATGCTCGCTATACATAGAATTTAAATAAATCAAAAAATTATAAAGTAAGGCTTGTGCACTAATTCATTTACCAATATTTTCATATGGAAATCTAGGTTGGATGGTTCATGCACCCATTGGTCTGGTATAGTGACAAATGATCAGATTATCCAATGCAAAACTATGCATCACCTCGAAACATACCTACGAAGTATGAAGCCGAGAACTAAAATCTGCAATTTGAACAAAAAAAGGGACATCCAATCAGTGAATTTGTAAAACCAATTATAGTTTTTGTACGTGAGTCACCTAATTTCTGGTTTTTCCTTAAATGGAGTCCAGATCATCAATCGATCACCAGGTTAGCATCACCAGCTACATTATTTTCCTATTACTGCTTAGTACCAGCATCAAGGGTGGCTATAATCTGAGAAGATTATCTTTATTTTATCGCATGGTGTATTTTGGGATAGTATTAGCGAAAACTAAATCAACAACCATTGGCGAAGTTCTAGAATTCACCTTACTGATTTATCAATAAAATGGTAAAATCCCTTCAACCAACAATAAAAATCATATTTTTCGCTGAGATACTCCAAATAAAACTAGTACCCTAAACAGAGAAGGTCGATACTTTGTCACTGTATAGTGGTATCTTTGACTCTACCAAATATCAAAACTTCCTTCATCCTGGATTATTTCTATACAATTCTGTTAATCCTGCGTGGAGTGATTAGGTTGCTGATCTCGTAATTTGGTTTTGTGGATGAAGTCTTCTACCTCTCAAGGCCTGTCACGAATTAGAAGAAACTAGTTTCATATTCAAGTTATGCCTCCTCCTACGGGGAAGTGGTGTAACATCTTTCAATGCATTAGGTTTCAATACTGGATGCTGATCTAACATTGGCTCAATAACCACCACTTAATCCAACAAATTGAGTGGATTTCCACTTATCGATTTTCTGATTACTGGATCTTGATCAGCAACTGGACTAGGTAATGTATCTTGTCCGCCTGGTTGACGATCATAGAATTTTTGGGATTCTTGAATAATCACAACTTCAGGTAGGGAGCTTTCGTAGTGTAACCAATATCGCTTTACTCCCACTTTACTCCTCCTAAGTTCAGATCAATTAGTATATTTGATAAATCAGTTTACTCTGTCCGATGATTTCCAACATTAATTGTAATTAGTAATTTGATTGTCTAATTTTTATATATAATTTCAAACAAAAAACAGTTGATCAATAAAAACAATAATTTTAATAAAAAATAATATTAATATCAGTGCTAGATTTATAATAATTAGGTACAGAGCATAAAATAAAACAGATCTCTTATTATAGTATAGGTTGTAGTTATTTGCAATATTTAATTATTATAATCTTCATATATATTTTAAATATAAAATATGTTCATTTAGATTAATCCATTATTATATAAGTTACGTCATTTTAAATTAATGTAAAACTAATTTTTTATGAAAATTATGCCAACTATAAAATAATTGATTACAAATGTTTAGATTAATAATATATTAAATTACAAAGTTTTTCATTTATTATTTTATAATTATTTTAAATTATAATTTTAAAAACTTTATTTTGTTATGGTTTTGAAATGATACTATGGGATTGAAATATCGAATTACTTAAATAAATCCAAATTCTAATTAATATGAGAATCAGGAATAGTGAAACAGCAGGGATGATCACTTTGACAAAGTTGTATGTATTTCGAATTTGCAACTTCGTACACATACACAGCACGACTTCTATATTGTAGATGAGAAGATGCTTACCACCGCCCGAAGTCCGGGCGATGGGATTTTCCCCGGGAAACCCTAGAGAAATCCCCTCATCCGGTGTATCACTAGCAAGTTTGTTTCTCACCCTCTTACTATTTTTGCACACACGTAACATAAATATTCTATACTTAAATAACTGAATGCAGTGAACAGGTAAAGGTTAAGAAAACGGTAATTTGATTAACAGCAGTATGTAAGTAAAGTCATAATTGCACGAAGAGACAAAGATTTATTTAATGTGTGAGGAATTACTTGATCACAAATATGTTAATAAGAATTTTTCAGATAAAATAATACGATAATAAATTAAAATTAGTCCATGAAATATAAAAGGAATAATAAAAGAATTTATTCAGAAAGTGTATATTTTTATTTTGTTCATTATTCAGCTCTTATAAAACATTAAAATATTGACATACTATTCAAATTATAAATCAATAGTGTTATTTAAGTATTAGGCATATTACGAACTTAAAAAGAAATCTAAAATACATCGATCTGATTTATATAAAAGTACGGTGTTAAAAAAAAATGTAGAAAATATATTATCGTATGTTGTTTATATAAGTTATTTAAATTAAAATAAATTAGTATTTACATAGAAAATAAAATAAAAATGTACAAATTTTTAGTTAGAAAAGTTGAAAATAAAGATTTTCTGATAAAAATAGAAGAAAATATTAACAATAATATTTTTTTTACATTCTTTCATAATAAAGAAAATTTGATAAAAACATAATATATTGTCAAAATTTATTAAAAATAACAAAAATTGCATTATGAACTTTTTCTTTTTGCTAAACTTAAATATTTATACGCATAGATGACATATAAATATGTGAATTATAATGTTTTATTTGTAAAAAAATATTTTTAAATATACATTCATGTATATATATTTATTGAATTGAATTATAAAATATACATACAGTCTGTAATGAGAGATGATTTTATGAAAATTTTAATGTCATGGTGATTAAACGACTGATCAAATTAGTAGATAAACTATTTTGTTGAGCATATTAAATTTTTTTAGATATATTACTAAAAGTGATTTATATCAGTGCTGAAATAATATCAGTATTAATTAAAATGAAATTATAAAATAAAGAGCTCTTAATTATTTCAAAATTTATAGGAAAATGGACTTTTCACGGCAAAGATGGCGCTATCGATAATCGCAGTGGATCTTGAAGGTCCACTTGCAAACTTCATCAAGATAGTTTCCATTTTCCGAGCTCCAGCTTCTCACATGTACGAGCAAAATGCATGGGATCCCGTAGCTCGTTATTCCATAAACGATATTTAGCGTGATTATACAGGGGAGTCGCGCCTGTTCACTAACAACACACTCGTGCATATACATCAGCAAGGAGAGGGAGGGAGGTGCAGAGATAAAGAGAGAATCCAGAAATGAGAAAGGAAGGTTATTGTTGGAGGCGAAGGATCACGTATCACAGGATGACTCACGTCTTCATCTTACAGCTTCCATAGAGTCGTTTGGTCCACAACGTGTTCTTATATCGCATCGAGACTCAGGGCCCCAACTCACTAACTCACCCGTTCCTTCAATATCCGCGTATGCGTTCACCTTTTTTTTCCTTGGGGAAATTACAATTCTGGGCGATTTTGCGATTTCGCGTCGGGATATCGCCGCCGGTGACTTCGGAAAGTTCGCAGTTTCGTAAAAATCCTCGGGCTGACGGCCGATATTCACTTGCTCGTATTGTTATTGCCTTGGACCAGAGTTTACCGTCGACCGCTTCTTTTTTCCAAATTCACACACACAGCCACACACGTAATGACGCGCAAGTGGTTTTCCGTTTACGTACATGGACACTATTTCTTTTATTGGACAGGTATTAAAAATATTTGAGGATATTCGCGTAAAGGGTGAAATTATGGACGAGTCTATAAAGTACGAAATAAAATTTTTATTTATTAGGAAATATACGAGCTGAGCATCGCGTTTACAAAATTTATGCTATTTAAAAATTTTCCACATATATTATTATTAAATATTTATACGACGATCAATAGGATAATTCAATATGATTAAATATAAATTGCGCCTTATAAATAGTTATACCAAAATATTCAAAACTCAAAGGATAAATAACAATATTTTATACAATAATAATAAAATTTTTAGATTATATTTAATAGATATAATTCATGTATTTCTGTTAAGAGACCTATATTTTACGTTTTACAAAAAATTAGAAATCCTTGTAGACAAAAAATACTTGTATAATAAAAACTTCAATAAAATTTCTACTTCTTAATTTAACGAAATTAATGTTGAAACATAATGAAAAAAGTAGTGTAAAAAGATAGTATAAAGTAATAAATTAAAATTTCTAAACATAAAATTTATCTGTAATTTTAAGTCATGCAATCTCACTTTCGACAAGCCCTTAAAACATTGGAATTATCGTTAAAGTTATCTAAAACCTTTTTTTTTATCCTTGAACTCAAAATTTTCTTTAAATATTATTAATCTATAAATATAATCAAATTTATTTAATTTTTTAGATTTTTAGAATTACATTTTAATTATGTGAGATAATATTAATAAAATCTTCCTAATATTGTAATAGTGAAGGTCCAGTTTAAATTATATAAATTTATTAAAAACAAATTATTTTTAATCATATATATTTTAATATTTTTGATTTATTCAAGCAAAAAAAAATTTAACTAAATTTTTTTATTCTGAGTTGAAATTAATACTACTTGAATTAAACTAATGTAAATATTAAAAGTTCTAAAGGAAAAAATTAAAAATATATTTCTAACTTTCTGCAATAATTTAGAAATAAACAAAAACATTAAAACAATAATACAGATAATTTGATTTTCTTTGTGCAATTGTAAGTTCATTTATTTTGTTTGCATAGATTTTCCCATCATCTTCTCTTTTTTCCCTATTTATAATTCGTAGATTTTTCTACCTTTTATTACAAAAGCCAATTGTTTATAAATATTTTTCTGATATATCTCCTTGATTCACAGCTTTCTTTAATCATAAATCTTGCTCGAACTTGTCAGAGCATATCGTCGCTTTTTATTTATTACCCGCTACCGTGGGACACTCGATATTTTTTCCTTCCTCGTCTTATCATTATGATATTTTTGACATATGATTTCTCGTCATCAAGCTAAGCATTTTTCCAGTTCAATCGGGTTCAATTACCATACAAAAAATACCATTTAAAAGTTCCATCCATATCTTCAAAATCTGATTTTCACTTCGTTTTTCAGGACGATTTTATTTTTTTTCAGGCATATTTAATTTTTTCTATACGTAATATTTTCATGTGTGCATTTCTAGTGAACCTGGAATTCTTGTAGAATTTTTATGAAAATAACATTTTATCTATATTTTTGTGCTATACATTAAAACAGAATTACCAGCTGAACTTGGAGTTAAAGTTAGAGTTAAAAAGAGATAGAAAGAGACAAATAGAGAGAGAGAGAGAGAGAGAGTGAGTATGTGAGTAAGATGTTATCTGCATAAAAATATAAAACAAAAAAATCTTAACGCTAAAAATATGTCTGTAGTGAGAGATCTTGAAAAAGATCAGCATTTTTTTCTTCACTATTTCATTAAATTCTTGTTTAATTTGGAGAATTGAAAGTGATGTCTCCTTCTATTGCAATAACCTCAATTCTATTTGTTTACTCGTAATAATATTGCGTGAGAAGATATTTAGAAATAAATTTTTTCATTTTTCTTTTACGAAATTATAAAGAGGAATGGAAGCAGATGAATAAGATGGGCAAGTGTAGGAGAAGATAGCCAAGGGGATAAAGAAGAGGAAAAAATGTCTCTGTAAGAAAATTCTGACCGTTTGGTATTAAAGGAAGACAAAGAGCTAGTTTTTCCTTCTGCCAAAGAATTGAATAACGTGCACTTCTCTCTCTCTCTCTCTCTCTCTCTCTCTCTTGCACACATAAGTGACGGGGGTAGCTCGCGGTTCGGTGCATCACGCACATTCGTACATGCGCGTGTAATGTGCTATCGGGGGTGCCTTTATGCCGAGTCCCGAAGGATTAATGTCGCACGGCACCCTGCCAAAAATAGGGGTTGATGTGCGGGGGTGGATGGTCGGCTTACATGCACGAGTGATAAAATGACCCTGGGAGTCTCATGTCTCCGCGAGCCCGGCGATTGTGTGCTCGAGCGTGTATAGATATTAATAGGGGCTGGACTTCCGTGCACTTCCACCTGAGGAGTATCATTCCTCTAGAGCACGAATGTATCTCGCTATCTCCTTCAACTTCCTCTCACCCTTTCCGCTTTCACCCCTATCTTATTCAGCCCACGGTTTTTCCAATTCCGATCTCATATCGCAAATATCACGATAACCACCATTCCCTGGTCTTTGTTTGTAATTGCGGGTGAAGGGGTGGATTATGCACTTGGAATTTGGCGTTTCTTCACATTTTTTTTCTCTTCTTTTTATCGATGTCTTGGCTTTTCGCGCATTTATTGGATAACTTGAGGGCGCAGCCAAGTGGTGGGTGCAATAATTACTATTCGTAAAGGAATTTCAAGTAATTACCATGAGTATGCATATTCGTAGAATCTTTAAAGTACAATTGAGGTCGCGCAATAACGATCTATCTCGAAATAAGCTTTACAAAAACAAAATGCGCAAAATTTATTTTTAATTTAGTTAATATAATGGAAAAATAATTAAATATTAGTTGTACAAAAATGATTAATATAAAATTTTATGGAACATTAATCCTTTCAAATGATATATACATGTAATAAATTGTAAAAATATATCAATATATAAACAAGTGTTACCTATTGTAAATTTTCTAATTAAATTGTTTATTCGAAAATTTATTACAAAATCTACCAACATTTCAATTTTATTCAACGTAATAACATAATAATAACATTTGAGAGACTATTCTTGTGAGTTATCAATTTACAGTAAATTTATACGTGAAAAATGATAACATTTTTAAATAAAGTATACAGTAATATAAATATATATAATCTTTAGTTTTGTGAAATAATAAAAATTATATTATAAGCTTTTAATTTGAGGAAGTCCTCATTATAAATATGAATATTCAATCAAAATTAATGTAAACTTATTATTTGAATTACGTATTATATTCCGAGATAAACAATGTAAAAAAAAATAGTCTGCTACAAATACTTAAAAGTAATATAAAATTTATTTTTATTTATTAAATATATGAAATTTTTAGCTTAATCTCTTGAAAAATTAAAAAATTTATAAATTAAGAAATTATATTAAATGTAAATACTACGATAACTCTTTGAAAATTTTTTTTTTATTAATAAACTTCTTTTGACGTTTAATCATTATTCTTTTTTATTATTAACGCAAAGAAAAATTACGGAAATATCCTTGTTTAAAAATAAATTGAAAAAAAAAGTTTAGAAGAAGAACATAGCATTGAATAGATAATAGGAGTCAATGTGAATATTGGCTAACTTTTTCTATCAATTTGAATAATTCAAAGGCATTATTATTATCTGTTGATTTGGTGGAAATTTTTTTTATATATTAAATATTAAAGTATTGATATCAATGAAGGGAAAAATAAAAAAAGGTATATTTATAAATTAAATATATGATATATTTATATATTAAATTTTACTACAATTCTTTAACAATTGCACCAAGCCTATAAAGAAATTATGCTTAATTTATTAAACATTTAAAATGAGAACATTAATATTGTAAAAATAATGCAAATTTGTATTAAATTTAAGTTAGTATTTAAAAAATATTAATAAGTATATTTATGTATATTAAAGTAGAAATACTACAATAATATAAGAATAAGTATTTATAAACAATGCTCATAAATGCTAATACTTACGAAAGGATCGAGAGCTATACAAATGATCTCCAAAAATCTAAACAATTTACTAATACAAATAAATAATACAGTACAGATAGTGACCCACACTTATACACGATTTAACAAAGAAAATAATAATAATATATAAATATGAAGGTACAATACTCTTCAACAAGAATGTACATTTCTTTGTATGTATTGAGATTACGAGTAAAATATTTCAAATATTGGTTTAGCTCAGATTGTAACTAGTTCGCAGTATAAATAACAAGTGCTCTATCCGAAATTCCGACAAAAACGTTTCCGGAATACGGAAAAGTTTACACTGCGAGATAGGCACGGCCGCGGTACCGCAAACATGCGTATATCCTGGTATTAGTCAGGAACATCCACTGGGTCTCTAATCCCGTGGACGAGTTATACGAGAGGGTCCATTGTAGCCTCACAAAGGGCCTTTGGCAAGTTAAAAATCCGCGGACGCGGATGCTGCTCAGCTCCTGGAAATCCCGGGAGAGAGAGGGGGAGAGAGAGAGAGAGAGAGGGAGAGGGAAAGAGACGCTGTTCTCCATCGTCGTCACTTTGTTTCATCCAACCACCGCGAAATTTATATTGCCTCTCGAAGATATAGGGGTTGCTCGGGTCCGGAAGGGGAAATTGCCGGGGAAATATCAGCGCGGGTGTCGTTTAACGTGAGACACAGGAGGCCCGAGTAAATCATGAGGAATGCTAATTTCGACGGAAGTTTGTAAGGGCTGTTTTTATCCGGGAGCGAGTACAACTCACGGCTTATAATTTGCTCTAACAAGCTACGATATTCGAGGTAATTGATATTTGAACACAGAATGATATTCCTCGGAGAACTGTTTGAAAAATACAAGGAGAAGGAATAATTACATTTCCTTTTCATCCTTTTAGTAGGCAAGACTTTCACTTGATTAACTTTTGCTTCTTATTCAATTCGTTAAAGTTGGATTAAAATTTATTAACTGTCATCGAATGAACATTCTGGAATTTTTGGGTAATTTATTAAAATTCTCGTTCGAAATTGTCATTCTACTTCTCATTCACTTTTTTCTAAATCTTCTTATTTAGTGTGCTTCATTTTAGAAAGAAAAAAGTTATAGTCTATTACAATGAGCTGTGGACCATGAGATTTATTACGTAGTATTAGAAATTAACCTCTAGAGTCGTTTACTCAATCCTTATTTTTAGAGTTGATCTTATACTTGTTTTTATTTTTTAATTTGTTTTATAGTCGGTATATATATATGTGGATAAAGAGAAAGTGAGAGGGGGAGAGAGGGAGAGAGATAAAAAAAATATATAATGTAAATTCAATAGAAATAAATTAGTATTATACTTTTAAAAATTAGATCTCAATTACAGATATCCTTTCCTTATTTAATAAACAATTAATTATTTATTAAAATACTTTTTTCTCGATAATTTGATGAAATTATTTCATTTATATAATTAAAATATATTTTTTCATTATATTATATTTTGTACAATTACTTTACAATTTTTTAATAAATACGAATCGTAGAAATTTAATTTCAAATGTCTTAATGAGAATATTGTATTATATTAAAATAATATTACGAAAATTATTTACTATGAAATATATTATTTAAGGTTGTTACATTGAACTATTAATTAACATCAATATAATTTAAATTATCATATATTTATAATATGCAAAAAATATACACAGATAAAAAATTATCATGGAAAAATTTTAAATATGTAATTTAAGTCTTTGTAAAAATATCAAGTAAGATTTAAAAGTTTTCATTATATTCCCAGTATATGCACAAAAAATGTTGTGCTACTCTTTTGAAAGTTTCAGAGATTGAGTTTTTACATGAAACGCAGCTTTACTTAAAATTACAATAAATTATACGGTAGTTGGTCTGTTACACCGTGTAATAGAAGGAAAATTAACAAATTTTTACCTTAATGTAAGTTTTTCTCTTGATTTGTAATAATGGCTCATAATTATGATTAAGATTAAAAACAAAATAAGAATTTAACGAAGCAAATAATGACTGCTGAAACACTTGAGTGAATTTAATTAAGAATATATACACGAGTACGTGTGTGAATAACCCGTAGATGTTTATCTGCAATAAGATAATACTCTGCATTTAGTTCTCGCAGTTACACAAACGCCCACGCATCCCCCTCCCCGCCCTCCCCCTCCCCTCCGCCCACTTTAGTGCATTAGCTCGGAAGCGGTACGCGCGACTGGCTTGTCTTATCAGTCTCGGGTTATCTCAAACTCATGCGTACTCTCATATCTATTAACGCCGACCCGCGATCAATTTTACATCTATGCATAGACTACATCGAGTCAAGCGAGCAGATCAGAAGTTGGAGATTGGTTAAACTGACAAAAAATCAAGTATTTCGTGATCGAAATGGCTTACTACCCTTTTGCAATTTCGAATGGAGAGGTTTTGTGAGGTTCTACAAATTTATTTAGGCCAAATGCAAAAAAAAAATTTATATCACCATTATTAAGGATGATTACATATGAAATAGGCTGTAAATTTGGCTATAAATTTAATATTTTTTTTGGAAAATTTGGTATTCTCTTTGATCCTTATAAACTTATATCTTAAACTTTGAATTTTTTACGATATCGATATTGATTATTTTGAAACAAAAATAAGAAATAGAAATTTAATTACTGCATTTGCAGATAGTTTAATAAATCCAATATGAGAAATACTATGAAATCTAAAATTGATACAATGTTGTATAAAAATAATTTTGTTCACATTTAATATTTTTAGATCATTCGCAGACATACAGACATTTTTTAATGAATAAGTAAAAACAATTTAAAAATTCTTCATTAGATTTACAAGGTATTTGTTGTTATGGATTAATTATAAATATAAAAATAATCACTAAACATTTAATTAACCAATTTATAGATTTAAAAAGTTTACAATATTTACGGATATATATTACAAAGTCTATTTATATGCATTGAAAATTGAATTACTGGATTTGTAGATACTTCGAACAAATTTAGTAAAGCACTACAAAATTTAAAAATAGTGTATTTGTACGTGTACAATCCTCAAAACAATTTTTATTTATGTTCCGTGATATTTTTGAGAATTTATAGAAATAATTAAATAAAAATTTTAAATATCCATAAGCTATTATTGTTATAAATTAATTACAAATATAAAAATGTGCACAATAAATTTAGATACTGAATTTATAGAGAACTCGGAAATATATTATCAAGTGATAGAAAATTTATGAATAGCGAACTGTATACACAAAATCTTTGAATATAATCAGTATTGATGATCTCTTGGAATGTTGTAATAAATAATTAAATCCAAATGAAAATTACCCTTACAGAGTTTAACGATATTCAATAATGTCGCTTCTTTTGCTATAAATATATTCACTTTCTATTCAGAAGTTCAGCAGTTATGTTTGTCTTTTAATACCAATTATTATATATAGTAGAGTTTCTATCACAATACACTTATATTTCTTACTCTTACATAATTTAAAGATAAGTTTACTTTTAATTATTGTAAAATAAATCAAAAATTTTTCAGAAAGATATTTTCGACTTTAAGAGAATAGTTACTTTTAAGGAAAGTGGCATTTAAAATTTCCTATATATCTTCTAAAATTTATGATCTATTTACGTGATTTGCGAAATTAAGAAGATAGTTTAAATATTTTGATGAAATGATATCAAATTTCAACTCGATAAATAGTTCTTTAGTTTTTATTATTTTTAGAATAGTAATTACGCGATCTGAGGATAGGTGCAAATTATTTATTTAGGAATAATTATACAAGTTTTCTTTAATATATCACTAAGTATCAGATCTACATGGTCTTTATTACTGTAGAGATAAAATTATAAGATGATTATGCAATTATAACTTTGATAAGTATGAAATAATACTTAAGAGGAGGTAGAAGAGACATGTAAGACAGAGTGTGAGAGGGAAAAGGATATAGAAATAAATAAAGTGTGAGAGTGAAAAGAGAAGGGGATACGATCAGAAAATGAGAGAGATAGGGGGGGGGAGCGAGGGATGGAAGTGGGAGGGGGGTGGCCTACAGGATAGCAGAAAATTCGAAGTCAAGATAACTCGATGGTGAGATAAGTAGCCGCGAGCCAAAGATAGAAGATGAGCTGGAAAAAGATACAGCACTTTGCAATCCAGCAATGGACCGAGAAGAAGAAAGGGTTCCAGAGATGCGAACGAAGAAGATAAGAGGATGCTTTCGAGAAGAGAGAACGAAGAAGTAGGAAACTAAAAGTTTGTCCTGATATCAGGTTTTGCGTGTGAGAGAATAAGGTACTCCGACTCTTTGGCGAAGCTGGAAGGATGATCAGGGCGGAGGGAAGAAGGAGGTTAAGGACCTTGGAAAACGTGCCAGAGTTTGGTATAAGTTATTTTATTAAATCCACGATCTCTACTAGTATGCCCGAATGAAAGAGTGTCGAAGTCACGAGTAGTTAAGGAAGGAAGATAGAAGCTAAGAGTGCGAGTGAGTGAGTGAGCATGAATCTGGATGAAGGACGAAGGAGGTTTCGGAAGAATAATGAGAAACTTAGCCGTCGTGTTTTATAAGAAGGACGCCCGGATGAAATTGGTTCAAGAATTATACCAAGAGTATAATAACTTAAAAAATCTTCGACAGTTCCTTATCTTTGCGCGAGCGCTTCTTCTTTAACGCTGTGAAACACAAAGAAATGCACTGAGCAAAGGAGCGAGGAAAATGGAAAATAAAGGAAAGAACAGAAGTGGAAACAGAAACTATCAGGAAAAGTTCAAGAACTGAAAAACCATTGTTCGAAATATAAAATTAATTATCATGCAAGAATCATTAAACGAATGCGTTTTGTGTATAGACTGATATTGAAAATACAACCTTATAAACGAAAGATTGATTATCTTTCATAAATAAATAAAATATTTAGAAAATTAATTATTTTTTTTTTTTATAAATTATATTAATTGTGCAAATAATATAATTGTTCGAGTTACTATTGTTATGTTTTTTAAAATGCCTTATTTGCCAGGAAATTAAACTATGAATTATGAAGTACAATCTATTATAAATGTTTAACAACTTTTTTCTTTTTTCAATTTATATCTCAAAAGTAAAAACTATTATTACTTTAAAAGAACATTTAATTGTTGAATTAAAAAAAAGTAACTTTTGTAAAACATCTGCTTGAATTTTTTCTGAAAATTAATATTTACATTATATTTGAAAAAAGCATAACGATTTAATAATTAATTATTGTTAAATTACTGTTTTTATTACAAAAGTGAAATATTGAACTATAAATTAGATATATTTTGCATTTTATTTTTAAAGTTGGACATTAAAAAGATTTATTTATTTTTATATATGTACATATATACATAATTATTACTTACTCGTAAATATTTATTCAATTTTGTGACAAAAATTTTTTTTGAATTATATAAAAATTTGAAATAAAACAAGTTTTTTTTACAATAAGAATTTTCAACAAATATGTGTAATAAAATATATTTACTATAGTATTCTTTATTTATAGACTATTATCCATGGTAATTTATAGTTTTATTTGGCCATTTCCAGTGTAATCCTGTTAGTCAGGAACAGACATTTTAATTTGTTCTATATAAATAGAGAATCAAAAGTTTGTTTTAATCTAAACGTGATAATGAGAAAACTAAAAATAATAGTCCCATATATTGGTATTCAGCATAAAGTTTTAAATGTGTACATTTAAATTTGTAATTTTTATTTTATTATATACCCAAATGTATACCCCGAAAAATAAAAGTTTATCAATAAATTGAAGAATGTTGCACTATTTTTTTTGTAATATTAATTTTTACGTAAGCGATATTCTGTTTGTTTATAGATATTGTTTTATATTTAGCGATTAATTTGTTCATCTCCAGACTTATATATATTTGCATCTTCATAATAGGCTAATTGAACTTACGTACATTATATCAATTACAAATAAAAACTTTGGTTCGATATTCTTGTCCAATATTGTATCACTTAGCCACAGAAAGTTGCGATGGTTACTGTAGCTCAATATTAAATTTACTGGAATTTGTCAAAATAACCTATCGGTAATAAAACTCATTATGTATATGCTGTCTTCTATCTCTCTCCTTCGTTCTTTCCCTTTTTTCCAGGGCTAGTCAATTTTTTTTTACGTGCGAATACATTTACCTGTATATGTATTATATTAGCTATGAATTAATGTGTTAGGTCTATTTAGTAGCATATGTTGTATACAATATTTTTATATTTGAATCTTTAGAGAGAAATGGTTGTCAGAAGTTATGACATCAAGGAGAATATTCCATACATTTTACAAAGTAATTTTACTTTATGTAAATATTTAAAGTGGATAATGTAAATTGTATTACTTTGAAATTTGTTAACCAAGTACTATTTATGTCTCCTTATACTTTATGAATATAATATTAATATTATAAATTTCTCTGTTGATACATGTTCAATTTTATTAAAATGACGCGGGAAACTTATATCAATTATTATTAAAACTTAAAAGTTTTAGTATCGTATATTAATCTATGTTAATCGTCTTACATTGAAATAACTTTCTTATAAAAATTATTCTACTATAATAGTCATTTTAATAAAAATAAAGAACATTTTTGTAAAGAACATCTAATACAATGAAATTAAAAATTATTATTAATGCTTTGTTTTTTAAAAATATGCTTCTATAAAAATAAGAAATAATCTCAATATTCAGAGAAACTCAAATAAAATTTAATTTTAAAATTTATATTTTAAATTACAGAGTAAGAGAATTGCATTTGAAGTCTATATATATTTCATAAATAATATATCTTCGAATTTCGTAATTTAATGAGAAAAATTATTTTTTAAATAAAATATTAATACTGTATAATATTGTTACTCTAAACGAAATGAAAATATGTATTCATTGAAAAGCGTCCAGATTCATTTTATATTTCGTAGATAGTATCTCTCATAATTTTTAAACAAAGTATATTTTTAATTAATTATAATAATTTTTAAATAACATTTTCACAGTTTACAATAATGTATAGTTTAAGAACTCTAATAAATTTTCCATCATCCATAGATCAACCCCCGGATTCACGAGGAATGCTTTTTTCTCTCTGCTTCTACCAAGTATGCCGACCTAAAACAAATATCAAGGGATCAAAAAAAGGTAAAGTTTCCAGTGCTGCGTGGACATTGCACCCCATTTCAAGTAGGGGGGTGTATTTCTGGCTTACGGTATGTATGGGGTGGATTGCATAGACATCGCCGAGGCCAGGCGTCGTTGGCTTAACCGCGATTAATCCCCGAAAGGATGCCAACCTAACGGCCCATCAGCCATAAAAAGCCATTTTTAAATGTGACAAACGTAGGGGAGGAATAAATTAAAATGAGTGAAATGCGTTGAATACGTGTCAATGTTTGAGGAAGGAAAAAAGCGAATTGTAAATGGAGGGAGAGAGGGAATAACCGATTCACAATTGCAATTTGAATATGTAGTTAGACACGCTGATGGAGTCATGGTGACATAATCACATATCAATAATTGTATAAATACATCTATATTAGTCTTAAAGAATATACTTTTGTATTCCTTTTGAATGACAGTTGTTATCGTGGCGATATAGATTAGTAAATAATCAGTATACCTTAATGTTAATCAAATTTTCTTATGATAATGCAAATTTTTAATGTTATTGTTGTATAATTTGTCAGGAATTTTTAATTTAATAAAAATTTATACAATAACTTTAAAATATAGAACAAATTTAATTTTAATTACATAAATATCTATTATATATTATTTCTTAAATACTTTATGGTACAAGTGTAAATTATAAAAAATATTTATTGTAAAAATAATAAATCTTATTAATATTTTATTAAAATTTAATTTCTTATTCCTTACTAGAATTTTTAATAAATAAAATTTATTCCTAAAAATACACTATATTTAATCAACGTCTTGGTAATTTAACAGATTCAATTAGTGTTATATTAAATTAAATTCATAAAACAGATTTTAAAAACGTATATATAAATATAGGAATTCATTTTCAGTTTTTAGAAAAGAAAGTTTGTTTGCAAAATTAATTAGAAACTTCATTTTCTCTGTTGACAATTTATTAAAAACTACTTTATTTTATTTTGACATTCAAATAAGTAATATTATAAATTTAAAAATTTGAAATATATTCTGATATATTTCAATGATAGATACATATTTTAAATATACATATTCTGTTGATGTTTTTAAAGATTATTGATTACATATTTTTACAAATTCTTACTATTGAATTATCTTACTTTGTTATATTATTAATGTTAAAGGTTAAAACATTTTTAAATTTAGTAAATTTAAAAAAAACTTTTACATTTAGTTAAAGTACGTTTTTAATTGAAAATTTTTTGTTTTTAGAAATTATTCATTTTTATAAAAAAACTGACAATATTTATTATATAAATGATTAATAATTTTTCATTATTTTTATGAAAATATTTTTTATTTATTTCTATTATTATTTACTTTGTATAGATTAAAAATTGAAATTAATGGAAATATATTTATAAAGTTTATTAATATACATAAAAATGGTGTTATAAATACTGTTATAATATTGTAGGACATAAATTATATTAAGAAATGTAATGATTATTTATAGTATACAACTATTAGTATTGAATAAATTAAATTTTTGATTTAATTATACATTGAGAGGATTTCTATTCCGGTACTTAACAATAAAATATCAAATTAAAAATGATTTTCATTAAAAGATTAGTACAATTGTTGCAGAAATATAGGTTATATTATAAACAGAAATATTGTAAATATTTAATTAATTTTTACTTTTATCTTTATTCTGCAATATTCTGTATAATTTACAATTTACAATATTCTGTAAAAAGTATTATAATTTTAGTAATGTTAATATATTTATTTTTTTTTCAAATATATTTGATCCACATAAGTATTTTTAGACTCTAAGAAGAGTTTTGGTTGTGTCAGTATATTCTGTTGAGATATGTTGCATCCGATTACCATTGCGAGTAATGGCATTGATTCCCGAAAACAAGATCTCGTTGAGGATAGAATCGCTGAGTATTTACTGACTTTCATTACAGACATTGTGAGAAATTTTAGCTCAAGAATTTTAAAAGTCTAATTAAAAAGTTCTATTCAGATCGAAGGATCGAAATGTTTAAAATTAAACTAAAAAGGATTATATGTGACCTGAAGACTTCTACTGATTACGGTAGAAGTCTTGTAAAAATCTTGCATGGGAGTAGTATTGATTAAATGTATATATAATTCCTCATGTTGTGCAAGTTCTTGGGGAATAGATCTCTTGAAATATTATTCTAGGTTATTTTGATGATTGTCTTTTCTAAATGGGTCTTGAATCTAGAACTCAACAATGAAACTATATCCAAATTAGTGGAACAAGGTAAGGAAACTATAAGTTCAGCTCTATCTTGTCCAAGGTTATACTTTCTAGATTTCAACTAGTTATAAATCTTGGTTCAAAATATCTTGGTTTATCACTACAGATAGCAGTCCAATAGTTTAACATCAAACATTAAAATTTTAATTGTGGTAGCAAAAAGAAATGTGTAATGACACAAAACTATTAGAGTGCCCTCTATAGTAATAAACCAAGATATTTTGGATGGACACACACTCCATATCAGCAGATGTATATAACAAAATTTAACTGTATGCACACGTTATATTTTTTCTAGAAAGATGTTTTTCATTACCAAAAAGAGTCTCTGATAATTTGTGGATAGTGAATAGATACTCATATTGATGTGTAAGGAATTAATTAATTGTACGAATTGTTTGACAGTACTCATATCTGTTGATTATAATGAAACACCGTAACACTTTAACAGAAGTCTCTGGTATCAGTAAGGGCACAGATATGTTGTTAATTTTGTGTGAAAGGGAACAACCATTGACTATTATGTCTTTACTGTAGACCATACAATATGATGATATGGCCGACTCATCATCCTAGAAATTTAATTTCAGGTCTTCTTCTACCCTTTTAAGTGTATTCATGAATAACAGCTAATTTGTTTGTCGTGAATGAGTAAGGGTATAATCCTTCATTGCAATATTTGAATTATCTCTCTGAGAAACTTATAACATACATATTTATTTGCTAGTGTGACCAACCTTCTGAGTCTTAATAATCTTAATAATCCTCTTTGATGATTGTACCACAGGTTATTACGTTCTGGTGGGGAGTCTCATAGTGTTTTTTTTTTAAGTTTTCACTGGTTCGGGAGGTTTCAAGTAAGAGAAAAGGACAATAAATAAATTTTCAAAGATCTCTTGCGAATAATTGTAGATTTTTTCTCGGCTAAAAAGGTGGTCAAGGATTCCAAAGATTACATATGTAAAATATTTGCTGCAATACGAGTTCAAAGCCCGAAAGTCTATTATTATATACAAGCATATGTATATATTGTATGGATGAGTTTGTAAGAATTCTAAGTCTTTTTGTGAGTTCGGTAAAGGTTATACTCTTTTGTGGATAGAATAACTAAAAACAGTAAAATTAAGTATCTAATATTCTTTTTCGTTATTTACGAATGTATTATGAATGGAATGAATATTGTCCACAATGAACGATGACCTTCCTTGAAATTTGATAAAATTGGAACTGAACCTTAATAACTAGACGTATATTGGACTTGATGTTTCTTTTCATGGAATTGATCTGATCTTAAAAATAAGATTCTATTTTTCTTGTATATTATTAGTTTACTTATTTAATGTAGGAGGTACATCACATAATATATCATTCTTAACAAAAGGTAAGTGAATTTGTGACTAAACCTGATATATGATTGAATGGTACTTACTCTATCATTCTTAAATAGTAAATTATTTAAAACATTACATATCACTACATATAACATCATTATTTGATAAAAATTTGTCTTGTATAAAAAATTTATACATTCTATTGATTTTAATAAATTAAAAGTTTAAAAAGTATCGATCATAACCAATTATACGGCTTCTCAAGAATGATTGGAACTGGCCCTTTGAGGCTTAGTTTGAAAACTAATTGGACGTCTCTATATCTTGCAAATGCTATATCAAGAGATTTTTTCCTTAATATTTTCATTAATAGCAACATTCATGTTTTTGTATATTATACTATTCAATTTAATAAATTTTATAATATTATAATATCATAAAATTAAGATAATTTTGAAATAATATATAATTGTGTTATTATTGACATCAATATTATTTCAAATTTTATTTAAATTTTTTACCCAAAAACCACATAAAATAATTTTATTCTTCCAAATAATTGCAATTATAAAATTAATTTATTTCTCAAAAATTTTTTATATAATTATATGTGTTTTGAAGAAAATAGGAAAAATTAATTGATGAGATGTAAAATAAATTATTTATAAAGACACATGAATATTATATTTCTACAACAGTTTCATATAATTTTGTTGGGATGTTTTTTATTTTATATTTTTGTTACATTTTTATGTAGAATAATAGCATGTGCAATATATATTTTTTTAGACTCAAACTTGGATAAAATAAATGCATTATATCCACCTACATAAACATATATATATATGCATATAATTACTACATTAAGTTTTTTAACCCCAATTCCTTATTTTTTTTTTTTTTTTTTGAAGAATTAAAATTCCTATTATATATTAAAAGTAACGTACATTAATTGACATATCTTAAGTTGTGATAATTTATTCACTGATGGTTTCGTAAGGTGGCTGAGTCTTCAATTTGAGTTTTCTGTACTTTGTTTTAAAGATTATCATCTGTATGAGTTATGTAGGAAAATTTTTCGAATTAATACGAATTCCACGTATTTGATTTTTGCATATACTATGAAATTTGATAAGGTGCACTTACCTGAACTATAATTTAACAATTTCTCCTGGTTCCATTTATTGAGTTAAATTTGAAAATATTCTTTACTTTTAAATATTTTTGTCACTAGTTTTATCCCATTCGGTTATTACTATTCTTTTATTTGTATTTTTTAAATGATTTTGAATTTATATATATTGAATATTCTTGTTTTATTATCCTTTTGAAATAAAAAAAAAGAAAAAATTTAATGTATTTAATAATTTTTTTTAATGTACTTATTAAAAAAATGTAAGGTTAAAATATCAATGCATGGTAGGATAATAATAGTTCGTGATACCACCTAGCCTTTGACATTTGTTATTAATATTACTTTCTTGCTCTCGTTCTGCTTCTTCCTGCCATTTTTTCTGTTTCTTTACTTTACGTTCTCTTATTTTCTTTTTCTTTTTCTTGACCCCGATAAATTTAATTTTGTGGCCGTACACACGTCCTTCATTCTGCTATAGAAAAATGGCGAGGCATTACATTCACATAGTAAGGAGAAACAAAGTTATTATTTTTTACTTTCCTACTCCGACCCAGCTTTCAGTTCGCCTATATGTTTTTTTCTGGTAATATATGTGTGAGTGTGTGTCATGGATTTCGCTCTCACGAAAACCTCTAGTTATCCATTCGTCATAGGCGAATGCGTATAATGTGCATAGACGAGTTTACAATCATGTTTTCGTAGGTATTAACAAATTTGAATTTAACGTTGATTGAGTATTATAAGAAGTTATTATAAGAAAATGAATCTCTGTGTTACGGTTTAATAATGAACGTAAAAACTTTTGTACCAATTCTATTTTTTTGTTTTAACAATTTTTACACGCCATTCATCTAATAATGCTATTAAAAAGATTAAGCATATGAATTAAAGCAAAAAAATAAATCAGATAAAAATATTTTTTAAAACGAATATTAAGAATTTTTCGAAAATAAATTTATAAAGTCGTATTTTAAGACGTGCGATACAGTACAAAATCCACATTTAAATATAATTTCTATTGCTAATAATATAATGGTCAGTAACATAAAGAATAATAATTGAAAATCACAAATCACAAGTATAATATTATTCTACTTTTCTAGATAAAAATTTATTACATTATAGTTGTGACATAGAAAATTATTTTTTCAATAATTGAATTATTATAAAGTGAAATTAATTTAAAATTATAAAAGTTAATTTCTTAAATACTTAAATATTGTTTGAGCTTCTAATTTTTTAAGAAAATTTTAATATTACACAGTACAACTTTATTAATTTTGTACTTTAACGGATTACTAAAGATGAACCTGTAGAATAAATGAGCATAAGAAATATAGTAATATTAGTGAAAAGCTAAACATCACTTTTATATATTCCGCATAGTATATTATGAAATTAAATCTTAAGATTGAGAGTAGGATTAATTTCATTTTACAGTGCTTTATTAAATACTGTTATTTATTTAAAACATAAATAAATTTTTTTCTTCATAAATAAAAATATCCTGGAGGCAATGTATGAAGATTAATAAATAAAATGTTTACAAAGAGAATTGAAATTTAGAAGACAAAGTATATAGAGTATTATATAGAAAAATATAAAATGCAAAAAAATTACTTGAAATAAAAAATATAATAAAACATATATTGACATTTTTAGCTATTATAATTCCCAACAAACAGCGCCTAATATATCTTTTCATTTATAAAATATCTTAAAGGCTTTTAAGATTTTTTTTACTAGGGTATAGTTTACTTCAAAGAGAAAATAAATGAGTTTTTCTTTGGTTTGACAAAATAGCAGCTTCGCACACATTTCCAAGAAAAATGAACTTTTTAACGTCAAAACTTTCTGGATGTATGGAAAAAATAGAATTACGAGTCGTTAGCCCCGCATGTTTGCAACCACGCGTGAATCACTAAAATAGAGTTAATTAAAATCCACAAAAGTTTATAATTCCCTTAGCCAGTCCTATTTAACTGGATGAACGTAATCAAAGTATTATTTTGAGAGCACAGCTTTCAGATTCATTTTAAATGCTTTTATTATGAATTCATATTGGGAAATTATTTTTAAAGAAAAAAGGAATTTTTTTAATTATTCGATTGACTTATTATTATTTTTTATTAAAAATTTGACGTTTTATTTAAAATATTGTAATTTTCTTTATGCAAGGTGGAATAAATTTTTTAATTTAACAATATAATGTACATGTTTTAGTGAGTTATATTTTCTTTTTTTTATGGAATTTCTTAAGATCTTATTAAATTAACTGCAAATGTAAAGTAATATAGTGAATTTGTAAATAAAAGTATGATATACGAAAAATTTTCACAATTTACACACGATTTTTCCTTTTGATATAAGAGCATTAATTGTATGAAACAATATATAAATAAAAAATATCATATCATTTAAAAACGAATCATTCTAAAAATGTACCAGGTTATAAGTATTCGTATTGTGTATAATCGAATTTTTTAATTCAAAGCTTATTTAATCATTTTAAAAATCCTTAATTGTACAAACTTTTGCATTCATAAAAGTATTTTCGAGAAAGATTCAATATATATTTATTGATTATAAATTGACTGAATTTATTTTACATGCATTTATAATAATATATTATTGTATTATAATGGGATACTATTTAATTTGGTGTAAATTGAGGATTTTCTATTCGACCTATTTACTAATTTAACATCGCTATTGCAGATTACGTGTAGAATAATGTAGTGTTAAGTTACAAGTGGTATTAAAACAGCCATATAATAAATTTTGCATTATGCTAATTGTAATTTATTTAAACATATATTACTTTTTAATATAATTAAATTTATTAGCAAGGTAAAAAGAAATTTATTAACATTGAATAGTTTACGATATAATCTAAGATATGCGTACAATTATATTTACATCTAAGAATATTTAAAAAAGTATAGATATTATTGAATATTGTTGTCTATAAAATATAAATAACAAATTTTATAATATTTTACTTCTTGTAAAGTTTTACGAATGTTCAAAATGACTCAAGAAAGCACTATTTTTCTATTTCATATTGCTATGTAGTAATGTTGTACAAATGATCTTTATGAATGAAAATGATATTTGAAAATGTAATAGATATGTAATGAAATAAATATTATCAAATAATAAATTTAAGAATAAAAATTGTAATTATTGTAAGATTCGATTCACATGAAAAATTATTATAAAATTTTTTAATGCAAAAATTCAGGTGCGCAATTACTTATTTATATATTTTTATAATTAATTGATCATATTTAAAAGTATGGAATATAAAGCAGATAATGATTGAACTGTGGTATTAAATTTCAAACAGAAAATCGTAGAGTGAAAATAATAAGATCGCTAAAGAAATAATTAACAAACTACTAGAAGTGGAAGGGAGAAAGGAGATTGAGAAAGCCGATTATAACGGAATAGAGGGAAGCCCCTTTGAAAAAGAAAGGTATTTTCAGTTTTCTTAGAAAATACTAGCAGCGGCTCCGAAGGCAGATTTGATTTCGATATGACCGTCTTATTTTGTGTTAAAGTGCGAGAAAGTGAGTGAGTGAGGGGGGGGGGAACAAGAGTATATGCACAAATGGTGAAGTGTACTTTTTTGGGCCCAAAGCTTTTCAAATTGCCTTCAAAGCTCTCGCCCTCATTCTTTTTCCTATTTTGCTTATCCCTCCCCCCTCGCATTCTTATTTCCTTCATTCGGGAGTTTCCCGAGTTTTCCATAGAGCGGGTGAGGTACGTGCACGCTTGGTGCCGGGCTATTGTGCAGTTTACTTTATTGCAGGCATTCGTCTTGCCGGTAATATTCGGCCGGGAAAGCTGCCTACTTTATTCCTCCTCGACTTTTTCTTTACCGGATCTGAATGTCTTTTTTCCGTCCTTTTCTTACTTAGTATCATTCTTTTATAATTACGTATTATTTTTTGTTTTTAGTATCTTAATTACATTTACATCTGCTTTTATTTATTTAGCCACCTCCTTGGAGTAATTTCTATTGAGGAAATTTACAAAAATATTATACTTTTTAAACGTTCCTCTCAAAAGTTTTAATAATTCCGAAATAATCTTTCAATGCTTATCAAATTTTAATCTTTTATTCTTTTAAACATACTTCACAAATATTTTATAACGCAAAGTTTGTTATTTAAATTTTTATACAAATACCATGCTAGATTATGTAAAAAAGTTGAGTAAGTAGCGTACAAGTGTTGTTATATATTTAATTGACTATTTTTCATATTGAATGTGGAAATGTATTATATTTAAAGTGAACATACTATTATTTTGGCTTCAATTAATACCAAAATATAAGTATTGTGTAAAATAGAAATTCCAGCAGATTTTCTTCAACACATATTCTAATTAACATTTTTATCACTAATTTTATATTTGAAAAATGAGTAAAACAGTAATAATTTTTATTTACATTAATGCATCGTCGATAAATTGAAAATCGTTTTTTTATCTCTAATTTAGAAATCTATTGGTAAATAATTTATGCAAGATTTTTTTTGCTATAATTATTCTATTTTGTAAGATCTGAAGAATATTATAATATTTGAAACCTTAATTTTTATTTTAATTATTTTATTTAAATTATTTATTGATACTTCTATTCTACGTATACAAAAGAATGTACAGACAAACACACTTTGAATTAAATGCTAATTAATGCATAAAAAAACAACAAAACGCAAAACAATAAGTTTTCTTTCTTAAAATACTACAAGTGGCTTTATTTTAAGAAATAAAAATATTTTGCTGTAGATTATGTATTTGAAAGATGTTATGAATAAATATATATATATATATATGCATAACTTCAAACGGTAAATTGCACATGTAGGTATTATTCGCACATGTAGCATTTCCCGAAAAAAATAATATGATTAAATGTAAGTGTTGTACCCTTCAGTTGTCACTCGATTCTCGAAAATTTGAAATGTTACAGGAAACTGTCGATAATACATAATAGACATATCATTTACATAATGGAGGACATTCTGAAGGAATACCTTTCCATTAGAGCATACAGAGCTATGCTGAAGTATACCTATTTCAAATATTTTATCCTGATATTTCTTGCGTTTTTCCTTCAATATCCCCGATAACTCCGTCTCACTTTTTATCGTTCTCTTCATTCTTCCTTTCTCACTATTCTATTTTCATTCTCTCACAGTAAGAAGCCAGAAGTAGAGAAATCCATATAACTTGCAAAGGCTGCTTGAATTCAAGTTGGCAGCGAATCCTTGGCTGGTTTGCCTCTTGTATCCTTGCACAAATGAGACTAATACGACCAGTATAATTCAGACTAATAAGATGTAATATTCTTAATTTTCCGGACCCACGGATTGGACAGGATTCTTTTTGGCAAAATGCCCTGCTTTTTCCTTGCCCCACGTTAAATTAATCCAAAATTTGTGCGATTTGTTTATACAGCTGTTATTTTTTTGTCTTACTTATCATGTTCAACTTTTGCATTGAGGGAAACTTCTTAAAAGTTAATGAAGCTAGCGGGGTAATTGAAATTGTCGATATTGGGAATTGTAGGAAAATTAACATTCATTGTTCGATGTAAAATTGATACGGTAGAGCATGTTACGAGCAACTTTTCAGGTACTGGGAAATGTACGCATATTATAATTGATTTATTTAGTATTACAAAAATCTAGCTCTAATTGAAAAAAATGCTAATTTAGCATTTTTTAAATATTACTGTAATGTTTATTCCAGACATCCAAATATACAGACACTTTATTTAGGTAAAGTTTGTTTGTAAAAATATCAAATTTAAATGATAAATCGGAGCAAGTGATTTTTAATATAAAAACAATGAATACAGTGAAATGATACAATTTGTTAAATTTACGGGAAATTTTTCAAAAATTTGAAGCTTACTTTTTTTTTAAAGAGTTTGAAATCATATACAAAATAGTTATTTTGATATTTTATTAAAAAATGAAAGGCTGTATATTTTAAAATGTAATTTTTTTTTGTATTATTTTTTAAAATGTACGAAGCGAAATATACTGAAAAAAACGTTATTTTGTACAAAAATTATTGTATTCTTATACACTTATGAATATAAAAATTTAGAATAATTATACTGGAAAATAAGATTTTATGTATTTTAATGATTTAATATTACTGTTCTTAGAGATTATTGCACCTTTTGTAATACTAGCCTTTATAATCCTTTCATGAATAAATTTAACAAGGAATATGAGTCACGTATTGCTTGATGTTTTATTCATATTTCATTTTTCATTTTGAATGCTTCAAGATTTTTATATATTATTATTGATACATTAATATATATTGCACATTTTAATAGTTTTTACTATAGTTTTTATAAATTGGTTACCTTATATAGGTGTGTATAACATGTGAATTTTTTTTTCATCGTATAAAATTTCAAAGACTATGAATGATCCATGTTTTTTATTAATTTAATTTTGAAAATATAATGTAAAGTTAAATTAAATTATGTATATACATATTCAAATTCAAATTTCAATAATATATAATTGAATTTTAATTAAAAATATTCCATACGCAAAAAGCAAATTTTAGTATATTTACAACCGTTGTGATAAAAAGAAAATTATATAAATTATTTTATAAAATTACATATTTAATTGGATGTATAAAGAATGTACGTTAAATAATATTTTTGAATGACTTAGTAAATGTATATAAAATTTAATATAAGTGCAAAATATCAATGTATTCTTATTATAGAAAAATATAGTATATTTTGTTTAAACCAACCAATCAATTTTTATTTAATTTTATTGCAAAGCATGCACGTGCCAATTAGAAAATATATTTCATCAAATTTCCTTTCTTATATTATTCTTATATTAATATTAATGATATTTTTTAATAATATTTAATATTAATATATAATATTTAGTATATTCGTAAAAAGTATATTCTCATTAAATAATGTATTTTAGTAATAACTCTAGACAGACAATTGTTTTCTATAATTTTATATTGTAATAAAACTAGTTTAATTTATAATTTGATTTTATGTTGAGTTTCATTTTTAGAATTTGAAATGAACTATTTTATTATTTTTCAATATTTATTGAGAAGTGACTATACTCTAATATAATAATTATGTGCATAAGTTATAATTTGATCTATAATAAACGCAATAACTTTTCAAAATATTTCGGAGCACCTGGTAAAGCCCAAACTTTAAGTTTATGTGCAAAATAAATATACAGTCTGTGTTAATTTTCAAATTTATGGTTTTTAAAAGCAAAAGTTATATAAAATAATATTATACGAGTAATGTAGAATGAAGTAAAAATATCTATTGTATAAATATTGTCGTGGGTTTAATTAGTTTAGTAATTCATTTAGTTGATGCGTTAATTATTTTTATCTGCAGGATAATACAAAAAGTAAAACCATAAATTAAACTTAAAAATATATAAATTCAAAACTCTACTTAAGAAAATACAACTCCAAGGTACAGCATAAAGGGTTAAACGAGTAGTCGTAAAGCTTATCGAGCAAAAAAAAAATACATATAACTTTTTTGAGGTTTGCAAACTAGGATACTTTTTTTACAAACGCAAATACTTGAAGAAAATCTAATGTCATAGTATTTGACCGAGAAAAATCTCATGTTAGCAATAAATTGATGAACAATTGGACTTAATCACGTTTGCCGGTGAGTGGTGAAAAGTGGTGTAAAGTTCACTTAGGCCGAGCTACTTTTCCGATGAGGATGACAAGTCGTCATCAAATCCATTGATTTTCCCCGGGAACAAGAAAAAGATCTTGGAAAACAGAACGACGTTTGCATTCCAGCCACCCTGACAAATGTTCGTGGCACACCTTGTGTTTCTGGTGTTGGTTAGTCAGAATACAGAATACAGAATACAGTGTCCGCTGGGGTTGACCACGAAATTTACAGTGTATTAATTGTTAAATTTATCGCCCGACCCTGTCCCACGCCGCGATCTTCCATTTTTTGATTTGTGCCTGAATTTTTTACCTTTTCCCTTTGCCCTTATTCCTGCATTTCACCCTCCCCCTCCCCCCTTCCCCCTCGATGTAAAAGCCCGGCAGCGACTCGTCTCCTCATCTCTGTGCCAGTTTCGTTCCACCTCTTTCTTTTATTTTTTCGCTCGGGCAGACCTTTTGCTTCGCACAACCTGCTAAATTCCCACATTTTCGAAGCATCGATCGCCGTAAATATATTCCAAAATCTACACAACCGTGTTGAAAAATAACCTCGGCTTTTTCGCGATTCCTTTATTTCATTCGAAATGCGTGATTCTCGACGCGGCATTTACTGCGATATAGAGCAAATGCATCGCTACAGAAAAATGTTACAAAATATTTTAAAAATTTATAAATGATCAATGATGAATGTGTCGCGTGTTAAAACGATTAACACTGTACAACAGTCATTGGTTATCAAATCAATGGTCAGTCTCGACTGACGAGACCAGAGGCTTATATTGAATAAATTAACTGTATAAAAATATTTGTAAAGAGTTAGTTACTGATTGGATAAAGTTTGTAAAAATTCAAACCAAAGAGCTTAATAATAATATATTCATTGCACAGTTAAAATTCGCCGACAGATTAAATATATATATATATATATATATCTATAAATCTTATCAATAACCTCGTGTGCTGAGTAATAATTAAATAGTCCTGATGGGGAATCAATTTGAGCGCAGAAGAAGTAAATTCGGTATTAAAATTTAAAACTTATCAATTTCGACTCGCCGTATCCGCGGTCGATATTTGTTTGAGGTGGAAAAAAGTTTAGCTCATTGTGATGCATAGTGCGGGAAGATTTTATTGTACCCCCCATAAATGGTTCAAATTACAGGGATTGCAGATGGCCAAGGAAATGGAAGCTGCGTTCTCTCACGTATGCTCGGAAGCATTTATCGAGGAAACGATGACGGAAATACTAGCCCACATTGTTGAGCCGTCGATTACCCCGTCCTCGTAAAATGAGCTGTTACCGGGACTCATTGCAAGTATGAGAGGTGTAGGGTGTATCTGGTGGAGGAGATGCTGGGAGGCTGGACCGCTCGAGCAAGGCGATTTCATTTGTTTCCCTCATTTGCAACGAGTCATACGCGACTTCATAATCTATCCCCTAGGTTACCTCGATACCATCCTACCCCTTCTCCTAGTTTATTTATGGTACTTTGTGTTTTTTATTGTGTACTTTCGTTGGTAGTCTCCAAGAGTTTAAGTTTAACTTGAATTTGCATCCATTTTATCTATCCAGTTGTAGTGGGTCTTTTGTTTTCTTAATCCAAGAATTTATTTACATTATGAAGCGAAAGAATGAAAAATTAGGATTATTTTTACATCCAAGATTTTATTTTTATTTATATTAATATTAATTTAATGAATAGTTTATTTAATGATTTACATTTACCTCAATTAAGCTCCCTGATTTATTTATTGCAAACTAAGATTTATTACTAAATATGCTTAGTACCATTGTGTTATATGCACAAAATATGTTATTTGGTAATAAATCTTAGTTCGCAAAGGTTTGTGTACATAATAACGTTATATTTAATGTTTCTTTAAGAATATTCTAAATAAGTTTAGATCTATCTAAAATTATATATGAAAGTCCTTGCGCAAACGATTTTGACTAAAAGAATGTTATATCAACATACCAATGATATTTGTAAATATAAATTAAATGTATTTTTTTTTTTAAATTTAACTTAAAATTAAAAAGAAAAATATATTTTAAATATAAATTATTTCGCATATACTAATACATCTCAAATTTATGAAAAATAAAATTTTTATTTTTTATTATATTTTATTAGAAGAAACGACCATTTGCTTAAAACAAATCTTAAAAGTTTAATTGAAATTTTCTTATAAAATCTTATTATTTTCATTGAAAAAAGAGTTATTAACAAAAATATTTATTAAAATCTTTGAAAACTAAAGGAAATAAAGAAATATAATAAAGATTTAAAAAGTTAATATATATTAAAAATAATCGAATAAAATTACTTTTTATTTATTAAGAGATATATCAATTGATATAAAACAGTACTTTGTATTTGTTTTTGCTATATTCATTTGATATTTTTAAGCTTATCAATAAAATATTGTTATTATACTGATATAAATTAATAATTATTGTATATATTTTATATTGAATTTTAAAACTATATATACCGGCAATTAATCTTATTATTTAGTAATTAATTGAATAGTCATGAATAGCATCATGATCAATCAAGATATTTATTCGAGTAAAAAATTAAGGTAAAATAACAAATTTATTATTTATGCTTTTATAATAAACATTACATTTGTAATTTCATAAATTTCATATTTGCTATGTCGAAAAGATGAAAAAAGAATACTGTAATTAATTTAGAATTTTTGTAAATAATTCTAAAATTCACATAAAAGTACATCATCCATTAATTCTAAGCCATGAATACAAAATGTACAGTATTCCCATATAACATATTTATCAATAATAATTCTTGTATACAATCCAACATATGTCCATGTATACTCACTTATCAACAATATAAAAATGTAGTTAATGGTTAAATTTTCAATACGAGTAATGAAGTGTCTATAAAGGTGTTTATACGGACACTAATGGCTCGAGTATATAAATTCCGGCTCATTTATAAATTCAATTTCGAATCTGGAATTTAAAAAATTAACCCTAATTCGTATCCCTATGTACTTAGGGCTTTGCCGCATCTTTCTTGTTAGCACATAACCTCGAAATTGTATATAGGCCGTACGCCATTCCACCTCATTCCATCCCTCTTCCGCCCCTTGTTAAGGGTATATAAGCTAAGTGCGAGTGCGAGCGCGAAACAATTACAAAGTTTCTATTGGCAATCCGAAACACAGTATATACACTGGTCTATTGCTGCAAAAGGGATGAAGGTCGGGGGTTGGTTACAGGAGAGAACAGCGCGGGCTCGCCTGTTCAGTCCAGAAAATACGACTTCGAGACGACGAGCGACCCACCCGCACTCCCACCGACCAAAGCCAGACTTCTCCCAAGTAGTTTTAACAGCGTCCCGCGTGGCATAATTACTATCATAAAGCATCATAAAGCAGTCTTTCGAGCAACTCCCTCCCCCGCCCCTCCCCCGCCCCCCCACCCTACCACCCCCTTTCATATTTCCATTTATTCATTTATGAAAGTGCGGATAGGTAGACAAAGGGAGGGGTTGAAGGAGTAGCCGGCAAAGTAACTTACTCTACAAGATGTCATCTGCTAGGCTAAAAATTCAGATACAGATCGTAACTACCTGACGTCGTCTTGGGAAAGTTTATTATAAATATTGTGATTAGCATTTGAGTATTACTTTGTTGCTTTTTCTAACGTTTCTGAAATAAAGGGAAAATATTCACTTCAGAATGAGTGCTTGGAAGAATTTGCTCAAAAAACTTTTCTTACTTGGTAATTAAATAATTATTTTTTTTGTAAATAGTTTACTGTACCGTGTACGAGGGTAATTTATTTGTAATAATACACATGGGTCTTTCAATTTATTTAAGTTAACAAACACAACAATAAGTTTTTTGTTCTAATGTTATTAAATAAAATTACCCCACAAATTTCCTTCCTACATTACGCACAATTTCTAAACTTTGCCTACATTCACTTATTTCTATCATAATCATATTTTATAAAATTTTTAGTGAATCTTGATTAAATGAAAATACAATAGTTTATTAAAACTTTTAATTGCTTTAACCTGCAGTGGTTAGACTATAGGCTGTCTATGAGCATATACTATAGATTAATTAATTTGAATAATTAGATTGATGATAATCAATTAAATATTCTGTTTTAAATACTTTAATTATAGTTTTATAATTTAATATTATTATTTAAGTATGTGAAGGTCGGAATATTCATAATTTTAAACTTTCATTTGAATTTTTTATGTTCAATTAATTTGTAACTTTTTTATTGAATTACTAGCTATTATTTGTAAATTGACTTGCTTCGTGAAAAAAATTCAGTAATAAACATTCATTGGTGTATAACGTTTAAAATATACTGTCAACATACAACTTGAAGAGTATATCGATTATAAACTACTTTCAAAGAGTTCGTTTCATTAAAGTATTGTACTCGATCGATTTAATAACAATCCCCCTCGTAACATCCCTATCATTAATAATTTTTTTATTTTATATTTGTAATTTTTTTTAAAATGTAATTTATATTTTTAAACTCTTGCAAAAATAATACACATTTATTGTAATATATACGTAATAATAAATAATGAGATGCATGGAAATATACGTGTTTACCAACACAAAATAATTTAATTTATAAATTTTCCATAGATTCTACATTGGTTAAATCACGCACCTCGTATTATATTAGACTTTCTGCATTTTAGAAAATGAATTTTACATTTTTCGAATATTTTCATATTATTTTATTTAAATAAACCGATGCTAAATTGAGCTAATTTAGTAATTAGAGATAAAAAAAAACTAACGGAACCGTACAAATAAAATAAATTGAATCCACAAGTTTTAAACATATTAAACTATAAATACCAATTTTTAAAATGGCAGCAAAGTATGCAATTACGAGAAAAAACTCTTTCATTTGAATAATCGTCTGCATTACGAACTAATGCGAAATATTTGACCATTTATATTTCGAGTAGGAGGACGGCGACGTTTTTAATTTCGCAATTTCGCACGAGACACGCATGCACCCACACCGACAGGAGTTTGCGCTCACACATTTGTCGGGGCCGCACAAATTACGATGATTGGCTCTCCATCGGATGCTTGTTTGAAGTTCCGGGCGACAGGGCGGCTCGGCGGGCTGGCGAGGAGGGTGGAGAGGGGGGAGAGGGGGGGGGGCAAAGATACGAAGAGGCGATGTGCCGATTCGAGTCGATGCGCAACGTCAATCGCCACAATTGGCATTATTGCCAATAAACGGGCCGATGCACGATGATGGCGAATAAAAGGGCGACATCCCTGACAGAGGAAAAGTGGGATTTTCGCATGGGAAAACTGGCCTTGGGGCGCTTCCCCTTCCACTGTCCGTGCAGTTGGTAAGATAGCGAATTTATGAATAAAAGGACGTAAAAATTTTACGCAAACATTTGTAAGTAAGTATCGGTAAGGATGTTTGCCGGGGCACCTGCTTTTCCATGCTTGGCTTTATGCAATTATATCGACAATAATATATTTCGTAATTAGAGCAAAATTAATAAAGGCTTTAACGCGCCGAGTAATTATAGTTGAAGCACCAAGTTGCATTTGATGTGAATCCAGGCTGTTTAGCTGTAGACGTAGTCATGAAACATGATAACTTTGTCGCTCTCATTGATGTAATAATGTTGAATGTTCCACGTGTATTGTGCTTCCACTATATTTACATTATTAATATTTTAATTATAAATCATAGTTCTTACATAATTATTTTTCATTCAATTTAATAAGATAATGATTTTGGAAATGTAATGACAGGTACATTAACGTTTCGTACTGTAATAACATGTACACTTACATTTGAAATGAATAAGAGTTTAGAAATTCACCAAATTTGAATAATAGAAAAAAATAATAAGAAATTGTAAAACTAAAAAAATATTATAATATCTTATTATTTATTTGCAAACAATGTATATATCTTTAAGATATTCAACAATAAAGCTGCTTATGTGTGGTCGGAAATTGTGTTTGTTATCTTGGGTCAATTCTCATTAATTCACAGACCTTATCCGGTGCTGAAACGGAAAACAGTGTTTAGATGAAAAGATATAATTATTAATGAAATTATTATTAATTATTAATGAAAATTATTCATGAAAAAATAAATTTTTTAATTAATAATATTAAAAATAATTGGGTAAAATTCGTAACTCAGATGATAAAATAGAAATCCGTAAAATTTATTCTTCATTTTCTCAATTAATAGAAAAAAATTTTTTAATTAAATTAATTGATCAGAAATTTAGTTTGTACATAGACACATTAAATGCAATTTATTATTTGACTTTTGCAAACTATAATTAATTCGATTTGAATCTTTTTGAATATATTGCAATCTGGCAAAGTTACCAATTATCAATGAAAATGCATAAGATTAATAATTGTCACATACAAGGTAAGGTTGTGTTAATACATGTGTTCGGTTTAGTTTTAATCTTCCACTTGTTAGATATCTGAGATTTAGGTCCGCCCGCACAAGTCAGCTGGGACTTGTTAATTAAGGAACTGTTTTGAGGTGGTTCCTAATCGAAGGGCTGTATAAGGGCGTTCGTGACAAATTCTATGGTTTCAAAGTTCTATTCATTCAAGCACCCTTAAATTCCGTTGGTACATTAACTAGTATTGTGGGAACATTAATATATAAAGTAGTTTTATATCACAGAAACAGTTGCTATTATTCTAAGTTAATTATCTATTTTTTTAAATGTTTATATTTATTAAAATTACATTAGAAATGTAATTGCGTATAGCTGTATACATTCCAATGCACATTTTATGTTTAAAAGATTTCAACAACATTTTTTTATTTAATAATTTAAATATTTTGTTTAATAAAATTTGAATATTTAAGAGTTCTTTTGTCTAATTCTTCTTCTTTTTTTTTTATATGTAATTAAATACCAAAGCATCGCCAATCAATAATAATTAATATAAATAAAAATTTCATTGGTCATTTAATATAAGATTATTCGGTAGATTAATTTATTAATAAAAAAATACTTTATTAAGAAATAATAATGTGGTAGAAATAATAAAAATTTTCCATTATTATTATTTTTTACATATTTATGGGTTTATTCATTATTTTAATCTAATAATTAATGAAAATCGAAAAATTATCATATAAAATGATTGAATAGTTTATTTAAAGATTCTATAACTATAATATGATGATTGTGAATGCTGTAATAAATAGAGAAAAGAAATTTGAATAATATTTTTGATATAAATGTTTTTAATGTACATGTTTTTATAGTTTATAGTTTTGTATAATTTAAAGAGATAAAAAATTAAAAAATAGACGTAAAATTAATTTCTGTTTTATTTTTAACATCATAAACTAATAATATTTAAAAGAAAAATTATTATTTAAGTAAAGAAGCAAAATTACCATCGTTTGGATGGGCATTTACGTTTTAAAATTTTTACTGGCTTTCGAAAAAAATTAAGTAGCCGAATATGGATGAAGCAAAGAGAGTAAATCTACATTGCGCATTCAATATTATAACGTAAGCAACGAAATATGACAACATTATATATATGTGTGTGTGTGTGTGTGTGTGTGTGTGTGTGTGTAGTGTACATACATGTGTGTAGTGCAAATATGCATCAACGCGATTGTCTTAAATTTAAATAATCATGAAAAAATGTAAATATCTGAAGTAGCCGAAAGTTATTCGACGCGAAAACGAATGGGAAAATATGCAGTAAAGGGAGAAACCCATCTATGCGTGTAGGTAAGTATGTATTTGTGAGTGGGAACTGCTGTGAAGAATAAAAGTAAAATAAAGAACAGAGATCGACAAAGTAAGAAGGACGAACGACTGGACCAGACGGGCCAGGAAACAATTGCTCCACCAGCCAGAGAAAAAACGAGTCGAATTGAATTAATGTGAGAGCTTGAGGAAAAACATTAAGTCTGAGATGCGGATTTACAGATGGGAGAAATGTCACGACATCTTACTTTCTTCTTTCTCCGTGACGCGACTTTCGGTCTTGAACATGGTTTCGGGTTTCTTCGACTGTAACCTTCGAGCGTAAACTTTATACTCGCAATACGACGTAGACCGATTGAACTTCCGCAGTTTCGTTACTGTTTATTTCAATACTTTGAAAGATACCTTTCTTTGAGTCATGCTGATGTTACTCGCTAATGTAAGTACTATTTGTATTGGCTGATTGATAGCGAGATACTTGCCTCCAAACAACTCGCAGTCAACGGTTAAGGAACTTTCTTTCTTTTTTTCTTTCTTTCTTTCTTTCTTTGCGAACTACATTATTATAATTGGCTTAAGAAGTATTTTTATTGACTCGTACACAAACCAAGCCAACGAGATTTTTATGGCAAGGAAATATTATGCCGAGGGAGGTTATATGTTTTTCTTAAGTATTTTAATCTAATATTAGAGGATAAAATACAATCATCAAAATTTTCCATAAAAGTTAAGAGAACTTCGCGAAATGGTTAACTTTAAGATTCTGTGTGCTAAATTTTAGAAATTCAAGATAGTATGGAAATTTTCTCTAATTTCCGTAGAATTAATTCTAAATTCAAAACGAAAACTTTGCAAGTGTACATTGTAATGAATAGTCTGAAATACAATATGACAATTTTTTTAAATGTTTCACGAAACAAACTGCATGCTCGGAAATACAGTTGATTAAATGACGATTGAATTTCAAATTGCATTTCAAAATCTACTTGCACATTGTAAGAATTACGTATTATAATCATCTTAAATTACTGCAGTTGTATAGTTCTAAAATATATTATGTCCGTTATTATTTCTTATATTTTTCATTTACAAGTACGGATTTTTATTTATTTATTTTTTATTCATTGTAACTAGTGTTTGTATTGAATAAGAAATTATTAAAGCATTGTATTGATTTAAAGCTCATCTTATTTAAAGATCATTATTTCAGTATTTCATAATAAGAATTCACAGCTTAACCTAATTATAGACCTAAAATGAATCAGTGTTTTATATCAACTTATAGTTATTAAAAATTTGTAACACTTATAATAAACACAAATAAAATTCATTTTTACATCTACAAAAAAAAATTAATTAAAATATTTAAACTTTACATCTTTTTTTTAATAATATATAAAAAAAACTTGTTCAGTTGTGAGTTTTTAATATTCCAAAATTATTTATCAAAATGAAAGGTGCGAAGTACTAAAATAAAATAATAAAATGGTTTTTAAGGAACGAAATTCATTTAATTAAATACTTGAAAACCTTTTATGATTCTTTTTAATGCCAATAACAAAAGGGTAATGACACAGTATAAGCTTATGGTTATTCAGGAGTAGCGCAGCATAAGTGAGAAGATTTAGTCATCCAGTTAAGCAACTTATATATGTCTGTATATTACGAAGTAACACATCAAGCTATTTAATTCAGGTGTATCCAGATTTGTGAGATTTAGTGAATTTTATACCATAAGAAGTAAATCTCTGTAGAAAAGAAGAGGAAAATTTTAAGATCCCACAATAAATTTTCGCAGTTAAAATGTACAGCAAATTTCTAAAGTGACTGAATAAGAGTTGGAATATAGAATAAGGAAACTTTAAATACCTTCTTATGTAGCCACATATAGCAGTTCCAATACACGTTAAGCCAAGTAAGGGATGTACAATCTGTTGACCCACTTAGGTAACAAGATTTTAAAATATTCAAGGAATATGGTATTAAAGTAAATCTTATATTAATTCATTATCAAAGGAAACATAAAAGAAAGCACTTAATCTTACAATATACAAGTTAAAAATATTCTATGAAAGTGGATCAAGCGGTTATTTACTTTTATACATTTATGCTTTATCAAAACATTTATCATTTTAAAATACTTATAAAATTTCAATTCATTATAAATATTACTTTAAATCAATATTTTTAATTTTTTTTTTATTTAAATATGTAAAGTTTTATAAATATAAAACATCGATGGACCATAATGCATTAATTGTTACATATCAAGTTCAATGTAAATTATAATTAATATTTATGTATATATGGCATATTATTCGTTAATTAAATTTTAATGTAAAAATTAGAATTTCTGATAACTTATAGTTCATGAAAGTTGATTTTGTCGGATATTTGTAGAACTAAAAATAAATGTATTTACAAGTTTTTTTTTAAATATCAATGCAAAATCAATTTTAAAACTTACATTAAACTTTTATTCGAGCTAACTAGTTTATTAATCATTATTATTATGTCATTGATAATTCATTGTATTGGTTAGAATATGATATTGAATATAAAATATGTCAAAGTGAAGTTTCTATTTATTTAATATTTTTATCTAACAAAATTGTTTGTAATGTTCAATCTATAATATATTTAGAAAATGCTTTACGTGTAATTAAAGTTTTGTTAAAATCATCTAAATAATTTATATAGTAAAAATGCTATTTTTGGTGATGGTAAAAATGTAAATTTAATGAAGATAATATATACTTTTCATACAAGATTTTTAAAAGTACAGAAAAATGAAATTTTCCTGATTAATATATATTTTTTTATTACATTATATTTATTAAAAATAAGCTTCATAAAATATTTCCTTAAAAACCACACAAAACATTAATTTTATTTATCCACATAGAATAAACTGAAGAATAATTTTTATTAATATTCAAGAATAAATTTGTATAGAAATATAGAGTACAGCTATTTCTATGATCTAGAGCAATTTATGATTTAGCTTAAAAAAATCGTATAATAAAAAATAAAAAAAACAACCAAGTAATATTTTTCAGCGACTCGCTGGATTCTATAGAAAAAAGTAATACAAAAGATAAAAAAATACAATAATGCAAATGACAACAAAGAAAACGAATTTCTATTGGCTTCTTCAAGATGTTCCTCGGCAGGGAAATGAAAGAAAAAATTTAATTATAACATAGCTATGAGAAGGGAAGTCAGAAAAGGAAAGAATAGAAAATATATCTGTACTTCAACCTAGCGTCAAATAATGAATATTTTTTAATGAATCGGATAATATAGGAAAGAATTCTTTATTTTTAGTTTCAAAGTATACGTCGTACACATCTGCCTGTGAATTATGTGAATTCGATCAAAACATAATGAAAAAGTACTGACAGTTTTACAAAAGTTCTTTTGGCTTATTTAAAATTATAGAATTGTCAAAAATTATAAAATTAACAAATAAAAATATTTTTAAATTCTGTTTCAAATTTTTGTTTTTGTTTTGTCATTTAGAGATTATAATGCACGTGATATATTTTCAATAATACACAGTGATATTGGGAAGATGGTGTGAAGCAATATATAAATATATAATAATATATCCAAATATTACTTATAGTATAAATTGATACAAAGTTTTTCATTTAAAAATAAAATATTTTCAAAATTAGTTATACGAAAAATTTAAATAAAATTCTATTCAAATTTGATATATAATTTTAGTTTTTATCATTCTACTATTGTGAGGACTTTTCAGCATAAGCGACACTGTCTATCCGACTAGTTGAGGGACACTTTTCAAGTTTTCCCCTAAAATATGTAACTGTGTCGAAGGAATCGTGACTTGGGGCAGGGGTTTATTAATAATAATAAAAGTATACATTTAATTAAATATGTGTTAATTAAAAACTAATCTCAATATAAGGGCAAAGCTTATGATTTTTATATAAGAAAATAAAACTTTTTATGTAATAGAAATACTTATATTTACGACGCTATATACTATAATATCTGTTTTATCAACCAATAAATACAATGAAATATAAAAATTATTGTTGGAAAAATAAATAAACGAATAAAAATAAATCTAGAATATAAAATATGCTTGGTGTCATTAAATTAAAAATAATTGATGCAATATTTGGTGCTGCTCCGAAGTTTGTACCTCTATATATTGGATTTAATTAAATCATCAAGGATATTTTACTATTATATGTCACATGCCCCGATAATATCGACTTGTCTATAACTATCTATTTATAAAATATTCCTAGCAGTAATTTTGAGTAATTCCTAATTTTTTAAAAGCCCATACTAACTTCTGCTAGACGGTATTACGTAAATCCTATTTTTAGTATTATTTTTATTAATTCCAGATATTTTCCATACCTCTTTTCACGAGCTCAAGTGGAATATTAGTAGTTTTCCGAATAGAAAAGCTTCTGCGATGGACGGAATCCAAATCGGGGTTCTAAAAATTGTTCCACCTAGATTTCTAATGGCTCTTTCCAACATTATCAACTCTATTATGCGAAAACAATAGTTCCCAAGTGTCTGCGAGGAACCTTCCGATTTATGTCTTCGAAAGTAGGCAAGCCTCTCCTCGCCTTTAAGCTATATAGACCAATTAGTGTTCCAAGCTCTTATACTAAGGTAGCCGAGATAACTACCGCTATACTCGAGGATCTTCAAATAAATGTGGATGAGATCTATATACATTGGGATTTTTAGCGTGACTTCTACAGTCACCAGAAATCTATGGACTACACTTCCTGGTTAGACAATTTTCTTGCCGATGTGTTAAACTAACATAACCTTTACCCCAGATTTGGTATAATAGTTTCATTTTTAAATTGCAACAAGTTTCCTCTTAGCTTATTCGAATCTTTTTTTTATTTTTTTTTTTTTTATTATTATTAATTAATTTTTTTTACCGACAAGTTCTTTCAGATTTTCTTGATATGTGCAAGATCAGTAATCTTGTCTATTATTTTAATAAATTTTTTTAGTGACATTATTATTAATAAAAAAATATTCAGAGTTTTATATGTCTATGGTTTAATATTTTTCCACATTTTAGGTACTATATAAATCATTTCTTAAATATACTATTATTTATATCTTTATCGCATAATTTCATAAAATTCGTATCTACTTATTATGCAATAAGAACTAAATAGGTATTTAACTCCAATCTTAATTTTTTAGCTTAAATTAAATTGTTTCTTTAACATATTATACTTTTGATGGTTGCTTTCTTCATTACGATGTAATCAATCCATGTAAAGTACTTAAAATATTACCACATATTAGTTATTTTCAATAATTTTGTGTAGACCAGTTTTAATATATGCTCTTATCAGATGATGAGTTCTTTTACGTTTGCTTGATACAAGAGCTAACAGTATCGAATAATATTTTTACATTATTCAAAACATTATTTACATATTACAGATTTGAATATTTATAAATTCCACAGCTTACTGTTTTTTAATGAAAATAATATAATTGTAATTACGAATACTTATATACCTTCATAAATAGATGTAAAAAAAATTCTAAAATTTTTATATCCGTATAAAAAAATCATGTGATAAAAAGAGTTTATGTACTTTATTTAGGTTAATACAAATATTTATTGTAAGAAATACTTATTTTAATATTTATATGGATTATATTGCTTCCTATTTTTATTACTTGAAAGAAAATTATTTTATTGGCTTACATTGATGATAAATACAAGTAAAAGATTAATTACAGTATATTATTAAAATAATTTTTCCAATATTTTATATTGTTTTTAAATGTTTTTTAATAAAAATTGAAATTGAAATTAGTTTTATATTTCTATAAATTAGAATTGTTTGATTTTTTAACTAATTTAAATTTTTTGAAACATTTAGTTTCATAATTTACTCAATATCAATATAATGACAATATAAACTCTAACTATAGCGGCATGAAAGATTTTCAAAAAAAGCTTTTATTCTTAACACTGACCTGCTGTGAAACAGTTAAAATTTCTTATACAACTGGATTCTTTGAATTTTATATTTTTACTTGAAAATTTCATGATTCATGATTATTTTTAAATATAATGTCCTTGAATATCTTTGCAGATTATTATTATTTATTATTCGATAATTGAGACAAAACTAAATGCAATATTTTTTCAAAGGTATAAAAAAATATTAGTTGAACAAGATGAAACTTAGTTTAGAGTATTATTTGATTTTCGTGATAAATTATTTGATTTTTTTGATGTTTAAAATTTCATATAAATTTAATTCAGTTAAATTTTTATTGCACTATTTATTTTTAATTTTTTTTATATATATAATTAATTTACAATCTATATTAATTAAAATTTTATAAATATTGAAAATAAGTATTAAGTATGTCGGGAAGTAAAAATAAATTTCAATACTAATGAAGTTAAATACAATTATAACTGATGGAGAATAATAGAATTATATATGCAAAAAGGTTTTTAAAATACATAAATAAATATTATAATATTTATAAAAATATTTTATTTTTTAAATTCTTTTTAAGACAAAATTAAGAAGCAATTTTTTTCATGTTTTCTTTGTTCCATCGGTGTACTGTCACTCCATTTCTACAGTATATTCAGCGGCTGATCATATTCGATTGTGCTACTTAAATTTACAATGAATAAAGAAAGATATCTCCATATGAATAATGTTAGTAACTATTTATTTTATTAAAATATTGATTTTGATAATAAAATGTTGTTTTTTATTTTAATATTTTTTAATATTGTTAAGGACAAAATAATATAATATTATTGATTAATAAACACCATGAATAAACTTTAAAGTAATATATATATATATTATAAATTTGTTTGGTCAATTTATGTACGCATGATGTATTGCACATAAAAATACTGTATTTTGAGCAATTTTGTTTACAGTTACCGATATAAATTTATTATTTTTATGTCAAATTTCAATTTGGGGTTCCATTATACCTATTGTTACAAATTATATTATTAGAATTTACTTTACATTTTTCCGTTTTAATATTATCATTTACAAATAGTTAGTTTTTTGACTCACAGTTGATAGAATTGATTGTATTATTTGGTGAAAACAAAATAGAATTTTGCCAAAGCAATATATTCGAGAGGATATCGATGTGATAAGGGCATTGATATCAATTGTACGTGTGGTTGTGTCACTCTAATCCCTGATTATATGGATGATTGAGCGGATAACTGACGCATTTATAGTTGCGTCAAGACACAATTTCTCATGATACTTTGCATCTTTCTTTTTAAATGCGGATTACATATGCCAAACAGCCCCAAGGAGACGAATAATATACAATGTGGTGTTTGCGTTTAATGCTACACACCTGAGCACTTATGTATACAATTTATACGAGAGGCTCTCATAAATTTACTAGAAATGTCGATTTTAACTGCAAGTGCATGAGATTGTAAAGAAGTGTAGGAAAGAAAAGTATTGTTGGCTAAACCGGATACAAGATCTTCTTTTTTCCCATTTTCACTTACCCACCGATAACCGAGATAAAGAGTTTTGTAACATGTTTTAGATCTGATGATTATAGAATCATTTTTTATAAAATTTCCTGGTGTTGAAATATTTTTGTCGAGATCACTTTTTACTTGAAATATATTGAGGAAATTGGTCGGTTATAAGTATAAAAGATTGTTAAATTAATCATAAAATTTTCCGCAACCTTTATACGTAATTCGAAAAATGATGTTTTTACATTGATTTTCTTATCAATATTAATTCATAAAAAACAAAATATCTTTAAATACATATTAAATATAAATGTGTCAAATTATAATATTATATCCTATAATTCTATAAAAAAGCAAAATTTATTTTCAATACTGAATTTACTATGTAACTAGATTACAATAACTGAAAATTTTAAATACAAATACATAAATATTATATTTAAAAAACATGGATTTCTAATTATTGACACTAATGATATAATTTTCTATATTCAGTTATTTTTTTTATAATCCTTCGAATATAAATTTATTTTACATGTATAAAGTTATTATAAAATACGAGAGTAGCGTGTTATATGTTCATTTAAAGGGATCATAGTGGCCTATGGTTGTTACCTTATATAGGATGCAAAGCTATTACACAAGTGTATGAGTATTCTTCTTTATTAGAAAATTATAAAGTCTCAGTTACATTATTTTGTTGCTTTTTGTGTAAAGGTACCCTTTAATTATTATTTTTCATCTGAAATATTCTGCATTAGCGTAATTATAAACATTTTTATAGCCTTCACATTTTAACAAGTAAATAAAAAAGAAACAATGGTACTATTTTAAAATATCTGGAAAAATGTACTTTTTATTCATAATTTTTATTTAAAGTAAGTAAAATGAATAATTAAAAAAGGAATAAAATTATAATCAGTATTGCAGGAATATGTATTTTTTATTTTAATGCAGATACGACCTTATTTAAGAAAAAAATTTTTATTTTTCATATTGATTAAAAGTATTGAAAATCGGATATTATATTAATAGCAGTATGAAACATTCTATAGTATAAAAATTTACTAATGATTTTATAGAATTGTTCAAACATAGTTGATAACTAAACCAAACTTGTATTCACAGTTTAGTTAAAGTATCTTAATTAGTTTATGAACTCTGATGGGCTACACTGGAATAATGTATATCTATAGAAACAATATATGTACTCATACAGGAATGTATGGATGTATATATTAGTGTCCAAACATATACAGATATACGTGTTTAAATGTTAAAATTTCATGAAAAATTATTGACCAACAATGAAGTCTTTCTTTAAGAAGTAAAATAGATTGTAATTTAAAGTGAAAATGAATGTTGATTGCAGTCATTAATATATAATTTTTATACTATAAAATATTAAAATTCATAGTTTGTATTTAAATACTTGAACACTAATCAATTTTTATAAAATTTATAATGTCAGAAGTTATTAAATGAGGATAAATTTTACTTTTTATTTTTAACATATTTATTAAACATAGTATTTATTTACTATTTATATTGGATAATAAACCATGTGCAAAATGTTATAATTTTGAAATGAAGGATAATCATCATAAAACACTACCTCATGACAAATGGAATGGAGTGTTTTTATGGTCATCGCTAATATTGATCGAATGGATTTGATGTTTTACACATAAGTTTACTACACATATGTGTATAGATATATTAGCACCACAGAATAAAATTAGTGTGCTTTAAAAACTAAGAATTGTATAATGTATTAATTTTATAAAAACTTAAAGTTTAGGAAATCAACTCGTGCTCTGTTATAGAATTCAATTGTTTTTACATTATTTATGCTTTATTTAAACGAATCAGTCGTTCTATCAAGATTATACATAAAATGTATTTTATGTTCAAAAGCTATTGGAACATATAGTAGCTTTTTTTATCGATCAAGACAATTAAAATGTACTTCAAATTACAAAAATAAGTAAAAACAAATATTATTAGTCTAATTATACAGTAGAATAAACAGATAAAATTACAATAAAGTTGCTTTATAAATAACAAGCAATAAGCGATGCGGTCACTGGTTTAATTTTGAAGTGTAGTGCAGCCATCGTAAAGCGCTACTTCATGACGAATGGAATTGAGTATTTTTATAGTTGCCGTTAATTTACCTTGAATGTCTTATATATAAATTTGTTTCTACGCAAAATTTTAATTGTATTTTATTACCGTACATTTATGGGAGAAAAGAATATTTTTAATAATGTAGCACATACATAGTGAGTTATGATATCTTTTATATAAATTAATTAACGTGATGGTCGAACAAGATGGTTAGGATAAATATTGTGTTTCACGAATGAGATGTTTTATAATAAAACAAAAAAAACAAAACAAAACAAAAATAAATAAATGACATACGGATAAAAATGCTTGGAATTTTTGCAGTTGTTCATGTTTAACGATAAAGAATCGAGTACTACCGATTAAACATATTGATATTTGTAAGCAGTATTGTTATCATAGATTCAACATGTACTACCGTGATATTATGATGAATGCAGTTTGTATTTCCGTGTAATTACTTGTAGATGTATCTACGTTTCGCTATTTTATAGAGATAAATTGCGCCTTACTTTTATCATAAAGCACACATCTAATTATAATCGATTAGCAGGAGCGATCCACAAAAGCATCAAACAGAATAGACAAAAACTTTGTCTGAGGGGGTAGCATCCCCCTCCGCATTATTCCCGTAATTTCCAAAAGTAAATGCGCCAGTGGGCTATTCTTGGGTCGCGTCTACTCTGCGGATATCCACCCGCCCACGCCCACGCACACCCACACCCACACCCACGCAGGATTAACTTCCGGCAAATAAACTACCTAACCGAAACGTTTACGACGATAATACGTCACGGGACTTCACAACTCGCCCGCGAGGTTTGTTCCCTGTATACGTTTCGACGTATTCGTGTTGACTAATCGCTGGTTATGGCAGTAACCCCGCGGTAACCTCGCATTTAGATAATTGTACTCGCCAATGCCGACGTGCACAATACTTCGTTAGCTGAATCTAACGTTAATAGACAGTCGGATAACGTTATTTCCCGCGACTGGACACGTGTTAAGTTAATGAAAATTATGTTGCGTCGGCCGCGATCGAAAAAATTAGCATCAAAATGAGGAGAGCCAACCGATCGGCTCCACATTATTATTATCATTATTATCATTATTATTATCATTATTATTATCATTATTATTATCATTATTATTATCATTATTATTATCATTATTATCATTATTATCATCATTATTATTATTATTATTATTCAAAATACATAACATTACACGTGTGAAGGTTTTTTTCAGTTCGGACTAATGCGGGCGTTAATTAGATTTCAGTTTTATAATTAGTTTTTCAACTAGGTGTAGTCGTTGGAAATTGAGATAACTGTCAAAAGTTATTAATTTATGAGCCTGAAAGAATATTTGTTTATTGGAGCATTCTCGGCAATAACTTTGATGTGCAATGTTAATGATTCTTCTGTGCACTATTTGGGGATCGAATTATGTAATAACAAATAGAATATAATTTGTGGTGGATTAAATAATGTAGTTGAAAAATACCGAATAAAATTTAATGCATTTTGATTATCACACGAATAATTGATAAGTGCAACAAAAAATTACTAGCCGTGGGACTATGAAATTTTATTTTGCATATTATCAGTCTCAATCATCTCATCTGTCCTTTACACATAACTTTATTATTTTATAAAATGATTCTTTTTCAATTTCACAATTATATTTAAATTTTTTCGTACAGTTTATTATTTTTTAGTTTTAATGTACGATTATTTCCTAAATATTTAATGACTATTAATTTTATTCATACCAGAAAAATATTCATAAAATATTATTTGAAAATGCTGTATACTTTTAAAAAGCGTGCATTTTATTCAACAAATTCAATGATTCATTGAATTTACAGGTAATTTATATAAATAAGTTACATGGCTTGAATGGGTGTAAGATAAATATTTCTGTTCAATACAATTAATTGATAAGTACTGATTGGTTAAAAAAAAGTGGCTAAAAAATGTAATGAAATAATCTTAGTTAAAATATGGATTTTTTTGTATCAATAAAGACATTCATTGAATATTTAACAAATTATTATTTATCGGTGAGAATTTTCTAGAAAATAAGCATTTTTTTTTAATCAATTAAATTATATTATTTTAAAAAATATAAGCTTAAATTTTTATTTAAGTTTATATTTCTTTGTCAAATGATATTTTTCCAAAAGACAGCGAAGTATAATACACACGTATGAAGAAACGTATCCTTCTATAATTAGAGTGAAAAACTAAATTCCTCTATGGATCAAAACCTTAAGAAAATATAAAGTGCAAATTTTTTCTACTCTCCCTTTCTTTCATTCTGTTTCTTTCTTTCTTCTTATTTTTTTCTCTTTGTCTATTTATCTCTCTATCGTGTTCAAATAACCGCTGTCGGCGCGGGTCTTCGCGATAACGAAGCCAGCTATAAAAGAACAATTTCACCACCGATAAGTTTCCTCCGTAGTGGAAATCTAATACATGATCCAGCGCTGATGTGTGCATTGAGAGTAAGAAAATACAAAAAAGAAATACGACGGATAAGCAGACACCAGGAATTACTAATGATAGCCATTTTCCTTCTTATATGGTAAGTCCTTCCCATGTTTCAAACGATGATGAACGATTGATAACTACATTTTATCCTTCGTTCCTTACATATTATCTTCTTGATTTTACAAGCTTTATTTTTCTTTATATATTGCTTTTTGTTTACATTCAGATATATCTTTTGTTTTTACCCAAGTAAATGTTTGTTTTTACAAATTCATTGCTATAGAAGAATGGAGATTTTAGATATTATTTCCTGATTTTTATTGTATAAAATTTACTAAATATTCATATTTCAAAATGAAATTTTATAATGTAATATATATGTAGTTTTTTAAAGAATTAAAAATTCATGAAATATTCATTTGTTTATTTTTAACATTAATACTATTTGTTATATAATGATTATTGGATAACTATTAATCGTTAATTTAACAGTGAATAATGAATTATTTATAGATTAAATATATACATATTTATTTTAAAAATTATATTTAATATTTTTCTCGTGTATTTTAATACGTGTGCTAAATTAAATATAAAAAATGCAATTATTAAACAGAAATTTAATAAGACTTATATAAAAATAAAGTGTATGATAAAATATATAATGAAATGTATTTTACTAGCATTTGTCTAAATAAATTAAAGTTTATCAAAACTAAATTTCTGATTTTTCTGTTTATCATTCAAAAACATAAATTCCTTGTATTTATTAAATAATTCAATAACTATTAAAATATTAAAAGAGGGAGAAAATAAACACATTTGATGTACAAGAAGGTTCATTTATTATTACAAAAGATGTACCTTTCGTGCTAAGGTATAAAAAGTAGATGTAGTTTTCTATGTTTGTGTAGATTTGTCTTTATTTACTTTATTTATCCTTACTTATGAAAAATCTGTGTATGACAACATGAACAAGCTACAACTTTTTGTTACTTTCCAGTTAAATAATATTTACTGTTTCTCACTGAAATTGGACGAAATTTTTAAAAAATTTTCAACAAATAACCAAATGTTTAAATAAAAGTACTCGCTTGTAGCATTCTTAACATTCTCTAAGCATGAATTTATTTCTGCATTAGGATAGTTCACAAAGACGGAATAGTATTAAAAGTGAAGCTGAATATTACCATTTCCGTGTACACCTGATATTTATATCCCGAATTAGCAGGAACCGGAAACAATATCCCCCATGTTAATATTGAGTATTCGCAAATCTTTGGTATAAGGCACAGATGAGAAATTATAACATCATTGGATGCAAAGGTAAACATAGATAAGGCACAGGTATCCAAAGGCTTCATGCCAAACTCGGCAATATTAGGAGTAGTATTGCGTAGTCTCGTATCGCGTATCGGCAAGGAGAGACTGGGGATGATCCTTTGGGTGAGTGAACGGGATAATGAATGTGCTACCAACCAAGTAGCGAATCAGTCTGACAAAACAAATTAACCAACAAAACTAGATTCCTAGATGACGGATCCACCTAATTTCGTTCTTCTTCTCGTTTTACATGTCATTGCACAGGTACATTATTTTGAAATAACGCGCTTAATGCATGCTGTGTTTTACAATGGATATTCTATAAATTAACAAACAAAAGAGCTATGCATACAAGTCATGTAGGCCAGAGATAAATATATTTGTTAATACGATTTTTAATTTTTGAAGTAAAACATATTTAATATTCATGATAAATTTAATAAAAATGTATCTTTATATTCCTTTTTATTGTTGTTTAAAATTTTGTTTAGCTTTTTACATAGAAATAGATAACATGGTTAAATTTAAAAATATGATAAATTATTAAAAAATATTATATACGAAAAATTGTACTGGTGCGAAAAAATTTTACTAATATTTAAAAAAAAAAATTTTTTTAGTGATTCATACTTCTCAGTATGTAATGGATATTATAAATAAATAATTTATATATTTTTAATAAAAAAACTATAATTTATTCATAATTAATGTAAAAGTTAGTGAATATAAATAATAATTATTAAAGTTTACAATATATTGATTAAAAATAATTTTACTCGACTTCATTAAGAATAATTTATGTAAATAATATTATTGCAAAATGATTTTAAAATATTATAATACATCGTGTTACATGTAGACTACTTGGCAATTCTGCTTTGTTTTATTTTTATTGTGAATCAGAAACTTATAAAAATTTTTTAGTATGTGAAAGAATGATGTAGGTAAATAGACCTAGTGATATTTAAATTTTATCCCAAATAGTAATTTTAATTTCATGGCACAGTTAATATTTGAATGTAAAATTGAATGATGTTCGGTCGAAATGGCAAGAGCAACTTTTCACCGTTTGCATCGCTTTTATAACTTTTTTCTTTATCCCATCTGTTATGATTTTTAATTACTGTTGAAATAATACTTCAGTCGATCATCCGAAGTTGTTAATTTTGGTGAACATACTTTTCAACACCTTATTTCTCAATTCTGATTCACTTCTATTATAGTTTTGTTATGTCGGTATATTGTTCGAGTCTTTCATTTTGCAATCCAGTTGAAATTTATTTGAAATTATTATACAAAAAATGTCGAGATAGTGTATTTATAATGTTATTCATTAACTAACTTTTTATTTATTATTCAAACAATTACTTTTTTTTACTTATCATTATAATTTATATTTTGATATGGTTCTTATAAAAGTTTATATATTTTAAATTGTAAACATTGGAAAAATTTTTTGGAAATTTGTTTTAAAATTTAAAAAATAGTAAATCATAAATTTTATCATGTACATATTAGTGATGCTATTAATTTAAAAATTGTAGTTTACAAAACTGAAACATTTGATTAAATAATATGATTATATTCTATACAATAATTATTTAAAATTATATTACAATCTTTAATACTTTATTTAACATTCACAATAAATTCAAACGGTATATTTTTATCTACATATAATCCGATAATGCCTCGAATTATCTTCTTGAGGTAAACGTCAACCATACGAAAAAATATTTGACGAATGACTAAAGATTCTGTGGTTCAAACCGATATAAGATAGGAGCATTCGCGATTATAAATGAAGTGCGAGCTGTTTGACAATTTGTTTGTAGTTAAGGTCCATTAATTCAAACTCGTCTATCGTAAGATCACTATTTGATAGTATAACAATTAGATATTACCTATCTTGTGAGGCATAACAAGGTATACACCCCCAACAGAACAGACGGTGCTTTTGCAACATCATCAATATATCGCTTAAACCAATATTGTTGTAAAACCTGCATTCAACCGTGTAATAATTCGAGCAACATAGGAATTATTTGTTACTCTCATTACTTTTCAATTTATTTTTTAATGAACAAAGGAAACTATCTCTAATGACAATAATTTAAACGTTTATTTGGATATATAATGCGTTGGAGTTTAAAATTATATGTCATAAATACGAAACTACCAATTTTTTTTTAATTTAAGAATTTTATAAAAAAAAATTGGTTTTTGCGTGTACATTATTATTATTATTATTATTATTATTATTATTATTATTATTATTATTATTATTATTATTGAAAATTTTAGTGAAAAATAACTTTAATTAACGTTTAAAATATTCTCATGTGTCATCTACTATTTTTTAATTTGACAAATATAGAAGTACAAACTTTTTTTTCTTTTGCATCGAATATTTTTAAACTTTATAGGAATTTGGTAATATGTTTGTTATTCCCTCTATCATAAGTAAATTTTTTAATTAATATTATTTGTTTAAATCGTATTTCACGACTTTATAGATATTTAAATCGATATTTAAAACAATAAATTATTTTTAATGTTTTTATTTATTTTACTTTACAGATTAAATAAATAAAACAAATGAATACTATAAATATAAATTTATTTGTTTTCAAAAAATTTGTTTGTTAAATTAATAATAACTAAAACTTTGTCTTTAAATTTTAATTAATAAAACTTATATATATGTATATATAAATGTAATTAGTAACTATTTACAATAAGCAAATATTCAAATAATTCTATTAACTATAATTTTAAAAAATTTATTAAAACGAGGAATTATGCACACTACTATACTATATGCTTTCATATTATCAACAGTAAAATCAAATTGAAAGGGTCAATAATACGATAGAAACAATGATTACTGCTTAGTTTAAGTTTGATCATGACAATCTTGAGCAGATCATGATCTTTACTTGTAACAAAGTATGGTTCCATCGACATAAGTTGAACTAGATTCGATTACAAAAGGAAGTACGTAAGCACAGAAGTAGTTCGGTGGATTTACTTGAGAGATTCAGTATTGAAGTGCAGTCAGAGAATTTAAGATAGAGACTTGTCAATTTAAAGAAAAGTATTAACAATTCTATGATAAATGAACAAAATATTATCCTTTTATATGATGAAGAAAAAGATGTTAACCTTATTTTTAAGTTCGTATATAATACCATCATCATAATGCTTGCATAAACCACATATAAAATCTATTGGATGCTAAAAAGGAAATCATTATATATATATATATATATATATATACACACGCAATAAAAGAATATATATATATATATATAACTAGATAAATGAGACCAATATTTTTTAGAAAACTCTGCAGAGAAATGTGTTTTTAAAAATTCGTATAATATAAATGAGATAAACATCAAGGAATGATTCTATTTAACCACTAGATACACCTGTACAACACTAAATATAAGGATATGTCCAGTTTAAAAAAAAAAAGATGAAAGTTTCAACAATTTAATTGAACAATTGGACCGTGAGATATTCTTATCGCTACTCAAGCATAAAATTCTATTCTCATGATACGAACCAATTTTAATCACACCCAGTTAAGTCCAATTTTCATTTCTGATAACTTTTCTTGGAAGACCCTCCCTTGTCATCATACAAGTTAGTTTCATGATTGGACTTCACTTTGACCAGGTAAACTTATTTTAGAAAATTTTTTTTCAGACCCTGTATAAAAATTTTTATAGCAAATTTTGGTTTAAGTTTATACATCATATTTAATTAATAAAAAAAAAAATAATATAATCATTTGAATAGATATTGCATAATTTAATTTATTTCTTCAAAGAAAAATAATAAAATACATAAAAAAGGAATGCTTTCTATCGGGTACTCTAAAATATAGGTAATAAATTTTTATTATAAATTATTTTAAAGAATTGATATAATCGGAGTTTTTAGTGAGTTAAAAAAAATCGATTACCTTTATTCCTTTATTCTAGTATTTATAATTTATATACTATAATAGAGACATTATGAGTAATATTTATTTACCAATCTTTAAGTGTATTTAATAATTATAGATGTACATCAAGACTTTTTTAGATGATATGTATACATATAGCAATATGTTCTTTTAGTAATGAAAGTTAAACTACAAGTCCAAATTGATTTGTGATGATTGTCGAAGTTGTTGAATCATCTCAACTTGAAAAAATTTTTATGAACTGGTGCAAAGAATATTTTACCCTTTCAATTTTCTTTCAATCATTGAAATGTATTAAAAAGGTAACGGAATAAAGACTTGAATAAATGAATAATAATAAATGTGCTTCGTAATATTTAAAAAAAATTTTTTGCATCTTAAATATTTTAAAAATAATCTTAACAATTGCAAATAATAATCAGCAATATTTATTCAAATTTATTTTATAAATATTCATTCGTTTAAAAAGGAAATTTTTAACTAATTCTTGTATTTTATTTATTAATTTCCAAACATGGCAGTATGACAAGAATTTTTCGTTTTTTCAATAATAATATACCAATAAAAATTGCTTGATCAAATCTATTCATAAAGCACGTATTAAAGATTCATGAGGGTGTGCAGTTGTGGTTAAAATAATACACACCCTACTTTTATATACATTGTGTGTACACACAATGTATATATACGTTATAACCACACCAAAGTATCTCTAAGGATTCTACTTACTAAAATTAAAACAGCCAATATTTAAATTTAAGAATAAATCTAGTTATAATTATTTCAATCTTTCTGCCGTTGATTTATCATAGTTTAACAAAAAAAGTTATTTCAAATTACAATTGACATTGATAACGAAACTTGAAAATACTTGGAGCAATTTGTTTTTATTTAAAATAGACAACACCTATATTCAATAATATTATTGATATCATATCATTGTGCGTAAAAATGCATTCAAAAATGCAGTTTCGTATAAAAAATGTTCCTAATTAAATGATGAATGCTCGCCCAACTTTTTTCCTCCCTCTTCTTTCTTAAAGTTTATCTCGCCAATGAGCAGGGGCGCGGGAGGGAAAACGGGCGAGTGAGAGGGGGTGGGAGGGGTTAATCACGATATGAGATAGACCAAGACGGACAGTGGGAGAATGTCGATGGGAGTGTGTGTGTGTGTGTGTGCGCGCGCGCGCGCGAATCCTCGTTCGGCAATGGTAATATCTGGAGACTTAAGTAATGGATACCATAATAGCGATGATGTAGCTATCCTGTGCCTTGGTTGCTGCTCCTCTTGTGCACGGGCGAGATAGATGCTGAGGCGAATTATATGCGACTAAATGATGGATTGCTCGGCTAAAGTGCGAGGGTTTGCGTGTGCAGCCTTTCACAAATGCATGCGTACACTGGATTTGCGAGGGAGTGTGGGTGTACAGGTGGGACCAATTCAATTTCTCATTTTGACCAGCTAAAGGAAGAGATGAACATATTATTGCTGTCTCGCTCGATCTCTCCCTTTCGCGCTCGCACACACTCTTTTTTGCTTGGCGCGACGTTGACGAGGATATGAGGAAAGCCGGGGTGAAGAAGTAAATGGAAATTCCCTTTTCCTAATGTAAGGCGCAATCAATTTCTCGTAGCCCGACGAGTGGTAGACTGGTGGTAACCGGTCGGAAAATACGTTTCCTTTTCTACCGTGGATGAAAAAAAGACAGAGATAAGAAGACAAAGAAACAGAAAAAGCGACAAGGAGGGATGTAACGAAGAAGAAATAAAGTAATGGGGGAGGGGGAGAGACTAAAGGACAGAAATTAGAGGCTAAAGGACAGAAAGAGATAATCGAGAGAAAATTGAAAATCATTCTAGCTGTCGTAACTTTCTTAATTTCGAAAATTGTTGGACCTTTTAAAAACTCAAATTCCGTTATTGAAATAATTGTATGCATTTCTTTAAGTTATATTCAAATCTGTCTATATCTCTCTTTTTTTCTCTCAATTTAGAATCATTGAGGTACTTGTCATACTTTGTTGTATAATGAAAATTATTATACAATATCATTATTTAATTATATGTAATTATTTCACAATGTAATACAGAATCGGTGAAAAAATTATAATTAGAATTTATTCACTTTATTAAAAATATTACTTTTAAAATTATTTAATTCATTTTTACACAATTTCCTTTTATTATCCTAATTTTTTTAAAAAATTAACAAAAAGAAAAGTTAGAAATATCAAAGTATTATTATTTTAAATATAAATTTTATCTTGGAATAAAGATTGAAATTTAATATATTTTTTATTTATAATTAAAAATTATTATTATGCAGTATAATGTAAAAAATATATTATTTTCAAAGTGAAAGTTATTGAAGCAAAAGTTTTCAAATATATTTTTTGAAATTTATTATATGTATATCGAAATATCTATTACATAACGAATTTTTCAGAAAAATTTTGTCGCTCGCATCTTAGCAAATATATCAAATTTTCTACAAGTATATGATTTGTTTGAAATTTATTTTTAAATATTATAATAAAATATTTAATTTAAATAGATAAATATTTATTTATTGATATATTAACTAATATAAAAAGAATAATTTATATAAATAATTAAACTCAATCATGAATTTTATTCATTTTAAGAAGTTAAATATACAATATAAAAAATAAAAAAAGTATTTTTAATAAATTTTTATATATTCTTTTATATATTTTTATAAAATAAAATATGAGAAATTGAATTCTTTAGTATTCTATAAAAATTACTCTCCATAGATTTTAAAAGAAGGTTTAAACCCAGTTTCGTACTTTCAAGAAATTGATGTTTTTTTGCATTTTTCAATAGTTAATAATTTGAAAAATATTTTTCCAAAATGTTATAATGGTATCTTAAATATTTATAGAATGGCGATCTAATAACTTGAAGCAGATATTTCACAAAACCATATTTAACACTGTATAAAAAAGATATTGAAATTTAATTTAACCATTGTACAGTATTTAAAATAATTGTACAGATGTAACTTCCATATGATCGCGTTATTAGTACTTACGATTACACTACATTATTATTATCTTTTAAAATATTTGCAGTATTTTGGTTTAATTTTTGGAGGCAAAATTTTGAAAATATAATTTTATTCGTAATTTGATATACAAAATTTTATTTAAAAGCTTATACTAATTTCAATCCATGACTCTAAATTATTAAGAAAAGATAAGGGCAGATAAAAACAACTCTAAACATTTTAATATTTATTAATACTCCGAGAATTGCACGAGGTATTATACAAACTCCCGAATGAAGTTACCGTGACCAACTTTGATACGCATATTCGTTATAGCCGTAAAGAAAAGAAGAGATTGAAGAAGATAAAACAGGAGTGAGAGGGTGAAGGGGTAGTGGTACTCAACAAACTATGTATCTCATTACCTGAATCGTATTGCGTGTAAAGCAGAGTTAATTCCTTAATCCATGTGGACGTACAAACTAGCAGGTATCGCGTATCCACGCGTCGCCTACTTTCTCTCTTTCTTTCTTTCACTTCACAATCTAATTGTCTCTTTCTCTCCATCTTTCCTTTCTCGAATACATCCTCTGCGAGTCTCAAATGTACGGAAATAACATTGGTTTGGCGTTTACACCATAATAGGATTAATTCTAGAGGTTTAGGACACTAGAAACGAACTTTTGGTGATAAGTGTCTAAAACATAGACATCGGTAAGTTGCTTTCTTGTATAACTAAGTAAACCAGTGATTGTTTTAAATAGCATTAGCCGATAATTGTTGATGAGAAAGTCTTTTTTTCTTTTTTTCATTAAAGTGAGTTGTGCTTAGATTGTTTATCGATATTTATCAAATAAAAAGTACTATCCAAAATATTTAGGTTATAATAATAAACAAAGCTGCGTATAAATAATGTAAACCGCAAATATTATTATTTACTATTTACTAATATTAATATTTACGATTAATATTTACGGTTAATAAGCGTTTGTATTTCGATTTAAATATATCAAGGATACAAACAAGCTTGACTTGCTCTTGAACCATCTTTTCTTCGGGTAACGTCTTCGCAGAAGATTTACCAGAGGTTTGTAAATTATCCTCATCGTCGTGGTAAATCTGCCGTTCGCAGACTGTCGGTGTGGAAGTCATGTTTCGGTAAAACTTTCACCTAACACTAATACATAAATAGTACATATTTGTAGAAGCAGTACGATCTAGATATAACTTAGAAATTGATCAGCAATATCATAGGACAAACAAAAAAAAAACCAATAGAATAAAATCCATATTATTTTCCATTCCATCCACATGGCAACTGTTTACGTACTTTTGAATCGACACATGAGGCATCGGCATATCGTTGCTCGATGTGTCAACATCAACGTCACTCGCACATTTCACAGTTCCTACAGATTCGTACATGTAAGACGTATGTCTTTATTATTCCCAATTGTTTATATCTTATTTCGTTTATATCTTGATTTTAGAATAACCTAACGTGTAACACTGTAGAGAAATCATGAAGTTTATGTTTTTGGATCCACACGCGCCAACATGTCATTCAGAATAGGTGGCAATGGTGTTTCGATTTCGTCAAACAAACCATCACACAAACGAATAAGCTCGTTAATTGTGTAGATAGAGACCAACTTCTATATGTGCAGTAACCTTAAAGATCACCTTGCGATATTGAGAAACAAGTAATATAAAAAATGTGACTGAGAAAAATCGGAGTCTTACTCGGTGGACCCAGCTATCTTTTGTTTAATGCTCGTACAAAAAGGCTTTTTATTTAAAGCAATCTAGAAGACAAAATGGGCAGAAATGCGGTTCGCAAATAGTTTTGTTACAGACACAGCATCTGCGTAGAGAGGGAACCCCTATGACGTCATGAAGTTTCGACCGCCGCACGATTCAACATTGGATTCGACAGAAGGTGGGACCTAAAAGCGCAAATCATTAAATTGCTTATTTTACGCATCAGGCCATCGAAATTTCTGGAATAAATCTTTCATTCTTCGAGATTATTACATTTTTTAAGTTCACGAATAAATTTGTTTATTCATTTTTGTAATTCAACAACTAAACTATACTTTAATATTTATTTTGGTATAAAAATTTTTGAATTGTATAAATCAATATAGAATTACTAAAGATCGAGGGTCTTGCTGTTTATTTTTAAGAACGAATAGTATTTTTTTATTAGTATTTAAATATTTTAAAAATAATATATACTATAAAACTTTTAATAATGTTACATTTAAATTTGTAAATTGAGAATAAAATATAAAATATTAAATGAAACTCATTATTATTGAAAAAGTCATCATTTTTATTAGTTATTGGATAATAGATCCTTATATGGATTAAATAACGTACATAAAATTTTTTATTGTTTCATGTATTTTGATTTTAGTATTTATTGTATGTATTTTTTATTTATCATCTATAGATAAAAGTCATATATATATATATATAACATTTGAATGTAATATTTATATATTTTACAAATTAAGGGCTTGTTTATTAATATATTAAATAGATTATTAATATATTAATAGATTAATTCTTAAATAGAGAGTAGCAATATGAAAATATAGATATTTACCAGAAATTTGATGCAATTTCTTATTTTAAATGAAATATAATAAAATTCTAAATATTATAATGTTTATAGTACGAAGTTAACTTATGAATAAGTAGGTTTAGCGTAAAAAGGTAAATGTACCTTGTTTTGCCCCTTTAGTATTGTAAAGTATGTCTTGAATAATCTTTGTTATAGAGTAATATATTATTATTATGGTATGTTTATGTCATATGAAATACCATAATATAATCAAATTGAACGTAATTCTATAACATAAGACTAAATGTAAAACACAAGGGAAGACTTGAGCACTTTCAATATTTATTTAAATTTTCAATTATTTTTATGTGTTTAAATGACTATTATTATTTTTAAATCTTATATTAGGATAATTAATTAACAAATATTATAAATGCTATTAAAAGAATTTTTAAATATATAGTGATGAATAAAACAATATTTCCAGAAGATATACTAATGTATAAAAAAATAAATACAAATAAAATAAATACATAACAAATACATAATAATAAAAGAATAGTAAAAGAAATGAAAATGAAATATGTATGTAATTATTAAACAAGAACGTATTGTAGATATCAATCAATTTATGCATTGATTGTTTGAAAATTTTTATGTCGTATTAAAATATGTAGACCTGACTAAACGAATGATATGCATTAAGCGTGACTATTGAATAAATATTTTGAAAAAATATTTTTTATTTTTATAAAGGTTAAAGGAGACTTTGTTACTCTAAATATATTAAAAAGTAAATAATATTGTTTAGATTTAGAGAAAATATTTTATAGATTTTAATTTATTGTTATAATTATATATATATAATAATTCAATTAAATTTATTTCTTTAATTTAAATATAATTTAATTTATTACACATTATCAGAAATAAAACATCAATCAAATATTTTAAGCATAGTATATTCAAAGAATAATGATAAAACTACAGTATATTCATTTCTTTTTAATTAAAAAATGCATTAAATTATTTTATTTATTTTGTTCGGATAAATAAAAATAATATAAAAAGTGTATTCAAAGTGAAAGTGGTTATTTTAATGAAACTATTGAATTAGTAAATTTAGAAAAAAATGTGTTTGAATACATTTTAAAATGATACTGACATATTTATTATTATTAAATTTTTGTAACATGATTGTTTCATTTTTGCGTTGAAATAATAAAAAACTTTCTATAAAAGAATAAAACAAGTAGCTAATTAAAAAAAAAAAAGATCTTACATATATTTAATTATCAAACTTCTTTCGACGTAGATTTGGTTCTGAAACTTTACTAAGGTAAGTTAATCTTAACAATATATCACCATAGAGACTCATTAATGTTTCTTACATTCTTCTATTATCAAATATTTTTTGTGCTGACATATAAATTTTTATAATGCTGTGGATATTTAATCACAGATTTTTATGACCTCACTATTTATTTGTTTATTAATGGGAATTATCTATTTCTAATATAAAAAATAAAGATAGTCATAAAATTGACTGAAAAAATGGTATTATATCGATATTTTATATATAATATTTTTAAATAATAAATTAAAAAAAAAATCAATGTTAAATGTTTCTTTTAAAAATAAATTTTAATTATTTACTTTGGAAATTTAACAAAGTCAAATTTTTTCTTATTATTTTTCCTAGTTAAAGCCATTCATTCGAATTTGGAATTTAAATGTATCACATAGTTTGACATTTTTAAATCATAATATCTTCCTCCATTTCGAAAAAAATTATAGCAATATCACATAAAATTTAAAAATTTTATTTTTTCTAGAATGTTGAAAAAACTTTTTATAGATTTTTTTATGATTGATGAGCTATTAACATAAAACGTTTAATGCTATCTGAAAGAAAGCTTACAAAAATTTTTATGAATTCTTATTTGACTTTCAAAGTAGAATTGAAGCTTAATAAAATAAATAAAAGTGGATTCAAAATCTATTAAAAATCTTTTAGGATTTTTCTACAAACACTTTATAAATATTTATACATAGTTTTCGTGACATTCATATTAAAAAGAGCTCTTTTGTCATTTTTGATGTATGCAATATATTTTTCTAGAATGTTTTTTGCTGCATAAGTTGACAGCTGAGACCAGATATTTGCATAGTAAGTATTTCATCATCTTTTTTGCACTAGTCCAACACTATCTACATAATGGTGAGTCACATATTTCTATGTTGAATATGGGAGATACGATGAAACTTGGTTCTGTAGTTCGACAAAAGTCCATCAGAAGCTTGACTGACCTATGTGAACTAATCATCTGCCAGGATAATTTCACTCATTTAAGTTTTTCATTCATTTGAGAATGTAAGCATATATATTTCTATTTAGCTCAATAGGTAATTTTGCAAATGAAACTTTAAACTTCAGAGATTATTTTGATTCCTTGATTAGGATTACATCTAATATTTATTATTTATTTTTTATTTTGCATATACACATATCTCTGGTATTATTTTTATTCATGCTTGAATAAAAATATTTATAGACAGTAAACATAAAATATAGATTAGATGACAGAAAATTAGATTAGAATCTTCTTGACTCCATTGTTAATTATCTGAGAAGTTCATTTTATAGGAACATCAACCCCTACTAAGAACTTTGAAAAACTTGAGTACATAATAACAGAATATTAGCAATTAAATTACTGGGATATATTATTTTGCAGAGTATGTACTTAAATATTATGATTGTTCTGAAGAGACAGTTTTCGTATGATGAAATTTAATACCTATCTAGTCGATTGCGTTTGACATTTAAATAGTTTTGGCAATGACCACGAGTTTAGCTACGGCTGTAAGAAAGTGATTGCATATTTTGAAAGTGAAATGGTCCGTTTTCTCCTTAAACCTGGAAGTGCGCATACAAGAAGAACGGAATATAAAATGTGTAATACGATAATATGCACGACAGTGCGAGCAAGGCGTTACACATTGTATTTGAAGCTAAAATTTACGATGCTCTATAAAGAAGTTGCACTGTTGTATTTATCGCCGCACGTTTTTCATGAGTCAAGTGTGGAACAACATAACCGGGGAAAAAATTATTTTCCTCCGAGAAAATTTTACTCCATCCGTGCCTTGCTGACTTTTTTTAATAAGATTTTTTATATTATCAACTGACCCTTCCTGATCATTTGGCAAAGAACTAATATTAGGCAGATACAATAAATTTATCATTGACACATTTATCTTCTGATAAGTATAATACTTCTGAT